>LR990935.1:14533957-16003389 GCA_905163415.1 Noctua fimbriata
TCCACTTGGGTTCTTAAGCCCATGCATAATTCAATCTAAAATATTAATTCAAAGACTGTGGATCAAGGGAATTGATTGGGATCAATCTGTACCTGAGGATATACAGAAAAGTTGGAATGAAATCTCAAAAAACTTACCGTTACTTGCAGATCTTCATATTCCACGTAAAGTAATTGGTGACTCACCAAGGTCCGTAGAACTGCATTCGTTCAGCGACGCCTCTCAAGTTGCCTACGGAGCTTGTATTTACATGAGAACGCTGAATGAAAATGGTGAAGTGACAGTGAGGCTATTATGTTCAAAATCCAAGGTTGCTCCTATAAAACCCATCACCATACCTCGCCTCGAGCTTTGCGCGGCGTTGTTATCAGCCAAACTATGTCGATCTGTTACCGACTCCTTAAGACTTAGTCCTACAAAAATTACGCATTGGTGCGATGCTAATATCGTATTATGCTGGATAAACAATGACCCAAGTAAGTTAAAAACATTTGTGGCAAATAGAATAGCTGAAATTTTAGAACTTACTAATCGCGAGGATTGGCGTCATGTTCCCACAGACGTTAACCCCGCTGACCTAATTTCTCGAGGTGTGAACGCTAATCACCTTCGCGACAATTTGATGTGGTGGCAAGGCCCCTCGTTTTTATACAACGATGAAACAAAATGGCCAAAACTGCATCAAAATCAAAACATTGAGCTACCTGAAGTAAAATGTCATTATATTAATTTACCTGAATCTACATTCGATTTCAAAGTATTTTCAAATTTTTCTAAATTACAAAGAACATTTGCATATGTTTTACGCTTTTTACACAACTCAAAACCATCAAATATACTCAATCGCCTAGTAGGCCCTTTATCAGTGCATGAATTAAATAATTCCTTTATTTTTATTTGTCGAGTTGCACAAAAACAATCTTTTCCTCTTGAATATAAAAGAATTCAATCGAAATTATCACTATTGCCTAAATCAAAATTATTATGCTTATCTCCTTTCTATGAGCCCGCAACTAATCTAATAAGAGTTGGGGGGAGATTACATAATTCCAATTATTCATTTAGTAAAAAACATCCAATATTGTTGGATTCTTCTCATTATGTAACAAAACTTTATTTTGTATACGAACACTTACGAAATTTACATGCTGGTCCGCAGTTATTGCTGGCATCAATCAGAGAATCTGTGTGGCCTTTAAACGGAAGAAGGTTAGCTAGAAGCGTTGTAAAGCAATGTGTTACTTGCGTGCGTGTTCGTGGGCAAACTCTATCCCCAAAAATGGGTAACTTACCAAAAAATCGTGTCTCCGTTGACTTTCCGTTCAAATCTGTTGGAATTGACTACGCCGGTCCCTTTCTTATATTAAATCGCAAAGGACGTGGTGCTAGATTAGTAAAATGCTACTTATGTCTATTTATTTGTTTGCGTTTTAAATGCGTTCATTTAGAACCGGTCAGCGATTTGACTAAAGAAGCTTTTATTATGACATTTCGTCGATTTGTTGCCCGCCGCGGCAGACCAGCGGAGGTTTGTTCTGACAACGGACGAAATTTCGTTGCCGCTGCTAAGGAACTAAGCAATTTTCTAAAATTAAATAGTGAGTCTCTTTCTCAGTTTGCAACAGGAGAAGGAATAAAATTTTCATTTATACCTGCTTACAGCCCTCACTTCGGTGGAATTTGGGAGGCTGGAATCAAGGCTGCTAAATATCATGTCAAAAGAGTCATGGGAAATTCCCATCTTTCTTTCGAAGAAATAGGCACTTTATTCGCACAAGTAGAGGCAGTTCTAAATAGTCGCCCTCTGTGCCCAATGTCTTCATCCCCTGACGATTTCCTATCCTTATCCCCAGGGCACTTCCTGATTGGCAGACCACTCAATGCGCTGCCAACACCAGTTCAAGACGATTGGAAAACCACCCATCGAAACCGGTACGCTCGCCTCGAGCAAATAAGGCAAGACTTCTGGAAGCGCTGGCAAAAGGAATATATCTCCGAACTTCATCAACGCACCAAATGGAAGACTGACGCTAAGAAGTTAAACATCGGAGATCTTGTCATTTTACAAGAAGACAATACACCACCACTCAACTGGCGCCTCGGACGTATTGCCAGACTTTTCCCTGGATCAGACGGCATATCTCGAGTCGCAGATGTCAACACAGCAAGAGGCTGCGTGCGTCGATCTCTAGTTCGCCTGTGCCCTCTCCCTACTGGTGAAGATTTTCAAGGTTGAAGCTCTCCATCCTTCAACGGGGGGAATTTATGTTCGCGCCTGCTCATATTTTCAGAGCAATTCATCACATTTGTGTTTTGCGTCTACAGCATTTTTTTTTTGTTTTATATTCACTTTTTGTAAGGTAGACCGACCAGAAAAAATTGTACGCATCAGTTTTGGCTCCGCTGATAAAAATTCTAAATTATTCAGTATTATACAACTATCAAGTTATCCATGAGTTTTTCTTAAAGAAATTCCAATATTGTGCTCAAACAATAAAACCATGCTTACCAGCGAAGTGAATGGCGCCGAAAGATTAAGAAAGCCAACCCCGCGTAACGGGAAGGGCAAAGAAGAATATAAATCTTAATAAACTAATGCAAATATCTTAATTTCAGATTCTGTACTATACGGTGCATAGTTTATTGCATACGTTATTATATGTTCAAATGTTAATAGAATTTCATCAGACACTAAACATACCAGAACAGCGGGTACGTTATATTTTATTATTTGGAAGTGTCCTGAAAGACAGAAGCTTTTCAATTAAAGAATAAGGTTCTCTCTTTGAGACCAATTTTTCACGCATAACATAGTGAGTTTGGCAATTGTGAGAACAAAAAAAATAAGACATGTGATGTCACATACCAATCTGCAGTGTGTCGACTTGGCGTATTACACCTGTCACAGAGAAGAGGTCTTGTTCCTAGCAGTGGACTCGTTATAGGCTGATGAAGTATCTTCAAAAGTGATCACTGTTTTCTTTCCGTTTCATGTATTTGTAATGGTGTGTTATTTTTCCAGTATAAAGCATTAGCATCATCAGTTTCGATATATATTTGGTTGTCCAAGAACTTGATGTTACAAACTATACTGAGTCTGTACTGCGAGGCGTTTTATGTATCGGTGGAGGACTCTCAGGATGTGTGTGCTTATATTATGCTATCGAATTGTAAAGATATGTAAGATTTGAAGTGAGGAAAGTTATAAGTGTGAATGTGGATGGCTATAAGAGAAATATAAGACTAACGAAACCATGGATGGACTGTGTGAAGGATGATAAAGCTAGAAAGATGGTGACTCGTGGGATGACGACTATGGAAGAAGAAGACATGCTGCACCAACCTAAAATCAATTGTAATAAGGGTAGGCGAATGATGATGATTTTCATATGAAGACAGGAAGTTGTGGAAGAACGTGAGGTGCGTGCACCGTAAGAAATGGATTAATAAATGTTGTAGGGTTGGTGGGTAGCGTGAGAGATAAAAAAATGGATTTATTCTAAGTGATGATTTAATTGAAAAGAAAGCGAATAATACGGGCACGGAAAAAGATAGTCACCATCTTTCTAGCATGAGAGTAAAGAAAAAGGAATAGTTTTCAGTGACTTACGAAGTTGGAAAGGCTTTTTCTCTTTTCAGACGAAGACAAGAAGTTGTGCAAGAACGTGAGGCGCGTGCACCGGGCATCGTTTAGTAAGATGCGCGCCTGTCGACTGTTCTACGTAGACGTGTGTCTACTACTGCACCTGGCGGTGCTTCTCACAAAATATATCGTTGTGTTGCTGCAGTTCGCATTACTGTAATCCCAGTCTCTATAATTAAAGGTTTTGTGTGCAACTGCTTCGTTTTTATAACTTCTGAAAATAATGACACAGTTATTATTAAGTTACATAATTATCCTATTATTACCCGTGATTTTTTTTATGACCCTGACATCTGTCAATATTTGTAATTTAGTCAAGAAATATTATTATCAAAATGTTGATAATGTTATATGAACATAAATCACTTGATCATCATCATCATCATTTCAGCCGAAAAGTCCACTGCTGGACATAGGCCTCCCCCAAGAAGGGGGGTTTTGCCATAATCGCCACGCTTGGCAGGCGGGTTGGCGATCGCAGTATGGTTGTTGTAGAATCAGAGAACGCTGCTGCCCATTCTCTGGTAAGTCCCTTAGTCGCCTCTTACGACACCCACGGGAAGATATGGGATGGTGCTATTCTTAACGTCCGGACACCATACAGAACAATCACTTGATATGTAAATTAATTTACTAAACAAATAAATTGATTGACACTCATATTTATATTAGATTCAGAATAAACTAACAACAAACTCTAAAAGGGCATCGAAACACTCTTCCTCCACGCTGTCAGCTGGTAATGTGCCCAAAGGAGTGGTGGCTTAGGCTGCCTGTCCACCGGAGAAATATTAACCAATAGAATTGCATAAAATTTCCGCTCCGCTCCTGTATGCAATCCTATTGGTTAATATATCTCCGTTTCTCCGCTCCGCAGCCTCGCTCCGCTCCGGTGGACAGGCAGCCTAAGGCTCTGGCCGAGGTAAAATCCAGCTCTTGGGTCACGGGAAGTGTCAACTAGGCGTTTCGAAATTTCCTTAAACAGGCTATGAGCATTCAGATCCCACGGCCCCAAAGTTACAACCCCGAAAGGGTCGAAAAGATAGTTTCCACAAAGATTTCTATATTTACGCCGCTTGTGGTTCTCTGCAGCCGCAGCAATGATGTCGTTTATGTTCACGTGCCGTGCAAAACGCCCCGCACTTCGGCTGCATGACAGGCCGTGGTGACCGAGGTTGTTGACAGCTTCACCACAGTGACAGCGATGAGGAGAACAGCAGGTGGCATATTCGAGCAAGCGAGTTTCCAAGCATCGCTAGCCTCTAAGAAGCATGGCACATTAAAATCAATCAGGATATTCTTAATTAATTTCTTAGTGCCGTGGACCGAGTATATGAAAGCCAGTAAACTAATTTTGCGGACACCGAGTCCTCCAATGCGATTGGGAAAAGTAGCTTGTGACCAAGCTCGGTCGTCCAAAGCCAAGACGATGTCCGGGCTCACCTAAGACATCGCCACCACTCGTGAGGGCAATGCGACGACGCTAGACTCCTCGACCTTTCGCCCACTGGCACCTCCCTGATCAGGTCATCAAGTCGCCATGGAACCTCCTTCTATTCTTTATTAACCCTGACATAATTAACTCTAACCCTTTGGCCGGTATGGTCGTTCATGTTTCGTCCAGATACAAACCAATGTTTTCCTTCAACTAAAGTATAAACATAATTAATAAACATTGACAGCATTAGTACAAAAGATTTCGAGATTAGATAACCCAAAAAATGGATTTTTTTTTCGAACAGTCAACATACACAGAGCAGTAATACTCATATCAACATTTCGTCAACAAGCAACGAAAGGCAATTAAAGATGATAAAAATATTGAAGAAACGTAAAATAACTCCAAAGCCAGCATTTCAAGTGCTACCAAATAATATACTCGAGAAAGAAGTTCAAAGGATTGTGCATTCTTTTAATTTTGTACTTCATTTGTTTTTCTCATCAAAATATTATGTTCGGAATAATCATTTATATCCAAGAGGGAAAAAGTATTTGGTATCGTCATTTTGTTATACGTTGTTAATGATTGCAGTGTGTACCTATCGAGCGTTTACCATAGATGTTACAGATGTGAATATGAAGCAATCGGAAAATGACGTCATTTCTGTTCTGAGCGTTCTTTATTACATTATTAAATTAATTACCTTCACTGTTTTGTTCTGTCTAGACATCGTACACAAACATAATAACGTTAGCCTTATTTTAAAGATCCAGACTCTCTACAAAAGCTTCAATTTTAAGAACAGTATTCGAAGCTACGTCCGTTGGAACTGGATCTCAATGTTAACCTATATTTGTGTAGATATTTGCTTTTTTATATTGTATTTTGCGTCTGCTGTAATTTTTAAAAGTTTTGGTGAAATTGCTATCCAGGTTTTTTGTGTTGTGTCATTTATCACATTCGATGTCAACTATATTGCTGCTATCCGAGTTATAATCTTAATTAAAAAATATCTCGATGAGTGGATAAAAGAAATCCTGGCGTTGGACGACACTCAAAGTAACAAACAACAATGTCAGAAACTTCTTGACAAGTACCAACAAATTTTAAAAACTTACAATTTGTATAAAATAAACTTTCAGGTGTTGGTAAGTTCATAAATATTTTATTTTTCCCTTCGTGTCCCGGAAAGTACGTTTAGGGTCAGACTCCACCGAAACGGAGACGAGACTAGAGGAGAGGAGATGTGTTGTAATTGATTAGGCCCGCGGAGACGAGAAGAGACATGAGCGGCGTGTGGTAAGCGGTGTGCTGTGTGCGACCTGCCGTTTTGCACATATACACCCTAGCTTTTACTCATCTCCTCTCCTCTTCGCTTCGCACATCCCCGCTCGTCTCCGCGTTGGTGGCCCTGGCCTTATCAGTTGGCCCTGGCTGCCATTTATACACCTTTGACGGTCGTTACGACTGTCTGACAACCGCTCTTGCCAAGAAATGTCGTATCATGGTACCCAGTAATTAGATTGTGGAAGTCAGACAAGAAGCCCTCCTACTACATGTAAAAGGCTGGCATTCAGATGCATCCAAAAAAAAATAAGGGAAAGGCTACTTGAAAGCCTGTTTTGAATTATATATTACATTTTGTTCTTTTGTTATTACAGACTCTTAGCCAAGTGGTAGTGAAATTCCTACTGGTTATGCTTTATTATTACTTCTCCATCTTCGAGGTAAAGCGAGCTCTACTATCCGACAACAAAGTAAGTTCGACAATGTAGGTACACCAATGCTAAAACGGTCGGCGGCGGCAAACGGGTCTGTTTGGGGGACTGCAGATGTACTGAATACGTAATAGCCGTTTTAGCGTCGGTCTCTCACATTGTATTTTCTTTATAATTATTATGTTAATGTTTGGAACCAATAGTAGGTGGTGATCGGTAGTGATGGTATGGGCATGTGATGCAGAGGAATGAATGTGAATGGTTATAAGATTAGAGGAAGACCAAAGAAACGATGAATGGACAGTGTTAAGGATGGTATGGCTAGAAAGAAGGTGACTGCTGAGGTGACCACTAATAGAGAAGTATGGATGAAGAAGACATTCTGCGCAGGCTCCAAATGAATTGGAATAAGGGCAGGATAATGGTGATAATAATGAGTAGTTATTGAAGTATAATAATATAAAGTTGCAATTTCGACGGTAACTGCAAAAAGCAGATCGATCAATCGGTATGACAGTGACAGCTCGAAGTGACAAAATTTGTTACTACATATTATGTAATTCTAAAAACACTTGCGTGACGATGGTGACGTTACCGCCGTTCATAATTGGTCTTCCGTACATATTCTAATATTTTCTAATTAAGGAATCAATTAATCGACAGGCAGCAAGAAGAAAGACCAAAGAAAAGATGCATTGTGTGAGGAAAGATATTAAGGAAAAAGGAGTAAATGATAGCGTGACGATTGACAGGGGAGAATGGAAGAAAAAAACGTGTAGCCCACAAATAATATGGGATAAGGGTAGGAAGATGATGATGATATTTTCTAATTAAAATCAATTCATGTTTAGCCCGCGGTCTTTGGTGTCGATTCAGCATGTTTTCTATTGAAGACTATAATGCTCATAATACTACACAGTATTAATTGCGAGAAGTTCTATATAACTGTTGAGGAAGCTGAGACAGCTTGTATACAGCTTATTAAGAACAGGAACTGTCCAGGTAAGAATATTTTGACATCAAAATATTTCACAACACTACAACTCCATTTCCAGGATGGTATCCGATAGGGAACTGTTTCAGATTATTATGTTCCATAACTTAAACTTTTTTAACATGGATAAGTTTTTATTTGAATTCAATTTGTACATTATTAACAAACTACAGATAGATCTAAAACAAATAATAAAAAATGTACAAGTATTAAAATGGGAAAAGAATACAGGGCGTCAAAATATTCAATCAAGTCCATAGGGAAAGTGCCCAGAAGTCAGGCAGCATTGCCACGTCGGACGGCAATGCTGATGCAAAACAAGGCCAGTTCTGGTCACGTGAAGAGTCGACCAAACGCTTATCCCGAAATACTAAGTGGGCAATCGGAACCCATGGCCCTTGTGTTTACATAACTAAAACTGAGTTACATTTGGCAAGGAAGCCATGTTAGTGATTTCAGAAGTCAGTTACATATCTAAAAAGGTCATATGCTCCTACTTTCTGACTTTCATTACCTATCCATATCCATAGAGTTGTCACTCTGAGAAACATTGAAACTAACTCAGAAATGTCAGTCTCTTTTAAAATCCAGACAAAATCTTGGTCAGATCATGGCGTGAGGATCATGCAAATGAGTATGCTTATGGACTAAAAAAAATAATATTCATTTTTAATTTTCAGACTATCAAAAATTTCTGTGCAAGAACGTGCGACAGGCAAATCGATCGTTCAGTAAGATGACCGCGTGTGGGCTTTTCTATGTAGATGCTGTGCTACCAATGTGCTTGATGGGAGTTATCGTTAATTATGACTTCGTATTGTGGCAATTTATTTTTGTGTAAGAGTCCCCGCAGACTTTCTATCGGCCGATAGTTTAGTCGGATTGGGCTGCTAGCACGCACACTAGGCCAACGAAATGGTCGGGTTGGTAATGAAAGCGCAAACCAGACCACCAGTCGGTCGACTGCGCTCGATCAATTTGCTAGTTGGTAGGTTGCTTTTGAAGAGAGCGCTTGCAGAATCGGCCGATTAGACAATCGGCAAGTGTGCGTGCGGGATATTTATGGTTAATTATGGTTTTTTCTTGATGGAGTTTCCTTATGTGTAAAGGTTTATGGGAATAAAAACATTCATTATCATGCATGCATTTTATTAACGTGTTTTCAGTTTGTTTGTTTTTTTTCAGTTTGGTGAACTTTAATTAGCTTCTGTTACCTAAACACACGACTGTCTAAAATGAAGATTTTTTTTGTTATCTATTAACACCTTACAGCTGGATAAAGGCCTCGCTCATTTGTTTCCTGGTATTCTTTACGTGCGCCACCTCGAACCAGCCATTGCAGTTCGCGTCCAGGTCATCTCGCCACCTAAGGCACCCATTGCATGCATGACGAGCGTATGCGGAGGTGACTCGCCTAATTTTATTTGAGCTTTTTCGCTTACGATTTAAGGGTTAAAATTAAAATACGAGATGAAATATACATTATACGAATATGGAACCTCCGTATTTTTACCGATGCATAATTCTAGCAGACACGCTACTTGTCTTTATTGTAACTATACAGTGTGAGTCTTTATAATGTGCACATATCGAAATGAGGGAATCTATGCTTAATTTTATCGACGGCAAAAATATTTAAAAAAATCTAAACATTTTTTTTATATTTTTTATGGAATTTTTAAATATTTTGTCCGCTACTGTGACCCCAGTGTAAACAAAACGGTGTAACTTTTAATCCGAATTATCTATCGTGATGAAACAAACTGCATAATGATTGGAAGTAATTAGGCGTCCTCATAAAATGAAAATATTTAGATTTTTTTAAATATTTTTTCCATCGATAAAATTTAGCATAGATTCTCTCATTTCGGTATGTGCACATTATAAAGACTCAACCCTTCCCTTGACCAGAGGCCTGGTAATTTTCCGGCCAAAAAATTTGATCGAGACTTGGGCTGTACTGCAGTCTCTCCAACGGTGCCAAATCGACTATCGGTACATCGAGGTGTTGAAGTGTTTATGCGAAAACGCCACCATATCAGTCCGACAGCGAGGTGTGAGACAGGGAGACGTCGTATCTCCGAAACTGTTCACTGCTGCACTGGAGGATGTCTTCAAGGTTTTGGACTGGAGAGGGCTAGGCATCAAAGTCAATGGCGAGTGCATCTCTCACCTAAGGTTTGCCCACGATGCTCGATGACCTCAGTAGAACTTCCGAAAGAGTGGGTCTTAAAATGAACATGGACAAAATCAAAGTCATGTTGAATGCCCATGTTACATACATAGACATGCATATTTTATGCTTCATAGGCGCCTCTTGTAGATTAGGTTTAATAACATTGCTCGATACTCTATTATTATTAAGAAAAGAAGTACCAGTGACATTTTGCTTCCAGTTTTGCTGTCTTGATTTAAAGAAGTAGTATTCCCAATATTTACATCTGTGTGTGTTTAGTTTGTCTTGGCTGAGACTTCTTGGGTGTTGTTGACTCGTGTTTGACTGGAGAACTAGCAATTTGTTTGTATAAATTATTTTTCTTGTATAAATCTTCATTACTTTGTTTCAAACTGTTATTTTCCAAAGACAATATCTCAATTTCCTTATGTGCACTGTTTAGTTAAGACGTCAACTCATCAATCTTTTCCTGCAACTTGCTTATTTGATTGTTCTCTTCATCTTCCGACATTTCTGGCATACTATTTATAGTACAAATCAAGGTTTGTGACGTGGTATTGTTGTCATCATGGTTATATTCCGATGTTCTGCTGTGGTTGCGACGGAATGTTACATTATTCAGAAAATTCATATTGACAGATATTTATTCAAATCTTAATAAGAATTATTTATTTTATTTCTTCAAAATAAAATAAAAAAATACCAAACTCTTTTTTTTGTTTTTTATCTTTCAACACTAAAATATGGTGTTACCAAACTCAAACTGAGTTTGGTAACACCATATTTTTAATTCTGCTACTCACTATTAGGTGGTGCTGTTATATAACACACAGACAAAGCCACACAGAGCCACGATTACAATGATCCAACTCCAAATGATGAAGTTTTATTACTGGATTCATCGTTGAGAAATTTGTATACTTTTTGAAAAGTTAGGACAAACTTTACAGATTCGTTGGTTCGAATGATCCCGATCACGAAATCGATAATGAACCCCAAACTGTAGTACGCAGTGTTAAATTAAGCGGTGACAAACTTGGAAAAATAATTTCTGATTCTATTCAGTGTAAATCGATACGATTAAAGCGCGGTAGATCAATGAATAGATGTATACTAGTGTCGCAATCATTGAAATGAAGTTGGATACAAAACCATAAGGAGTTATAACATTATTTTTAATTCGATATTTAGGACACAAAATAAAATATTGCATCAGGTTCAAAGGAAACAGCATTGATTGCACATCCTTGTCCACTGTTTTGTTAAAAATGTTTTTCACAGAGCTTTTTTGTCTAATATTTCGAATTGTTTTCATTTTTTTGTAAGTTACTGTGTGCCAGTACCTTCCTTGTTCGTTAGTGTTACATTAATAAATAGTTTATACCAGCGCACCCCTAATTCATTACGATGAAGGGAAACCACATTCATTAAAATACTAACGTCCGCCCGCGGCTTGGCCCGCGTATTTTTTAGTTTTAGGAATGCATTATAATAAAAATTAACAATTTAATCAATTTATTGGAGCCTTGATTACAAAATTGCAAACTGTAACAAAACAATAGTGTAATTAGTTAGAAGACCCATAACACTTAATTGAAACGCAGCGTCTAAGTAGAACAAGCCACACACACGTATCTTGCTGAACGAAGCTCGATGTAAGCGCAGCACGTTCTTGCATAGCTTTTTCTGAACAACTGTCAAAAAAAAAACTTTTTATAGTGGATGGTGTAGTGTGATTTAAAACAAGCTCTGAAGGCCTGCAACAAGGGGGAAAATGTAAAACTGCAAAAGCGACAGTAATTTTAGGAAAACTAAACGCTGACCAATTACCACTGACAGCAATCTACGTCCCAATGTATTATTTATCTTATTTATAAAACTCAAAAAAAAAAAATACCCAAACAATTTGACATCAAAATGCATGCGCAATAATCTTGAGTTTGTTCAATGGCTATGTAGAATTTCTCGCATTGCATGTTCAATATTGACAGCCACATCAAATCTTTTGTCATATCAAAACAGACAGCGACCCTTCAGTTGCTGCGTCCTTATAACACGAAGCCACCAACTAAGCGTTTTGTACATCAAACTGAGTACCTAGCTCTACGCAAAAATTTTGCTGAGAAAGGAGTTTTTTTCTTGAGGTTGAAAAATCATGATTTACGATAGGACTCAATGTAATGCACTTAATACTTAATTGTGCTAATGGATGCATTTCATATTACAAGGGTCATGGAGGTATTTAAAATAAAGTTAGAATATTAAACACTTGCATTAAAAAAAAAATGTGAACAATTTTGACCTCCAATATCTTTCTCTATAACTAGGTGGTGCCCAGTTTTGATCCTTATCAAAAATAAAATAGATCACAATAACGGGAAGCCTTCCGGCTTCGTGAAAGATCTTTTTACACCCATTAAACGAATTTGCAAACGGGACACCTTCTGAGGTCGTTATATTATAGAAATTGTAATTAATTTAAGTAAACTTTTTTGCAGGTGACGGCAAACTTTAGCATTAGTGATTTAGGGGGCTCAACGAAGCTTATTGCATCAAATCTCCTGTTCTAAAATTTTTATAAAAACAACGAGCATGGCGACACTGCTGCGGAAAGTGTTTACACAGAAATAAGACAGAAATTGCAGTTTGGCGGCACTGTCGCTGTAGATCTGCATAATAATTATTACACGCCTTTAAAAATACACCAAACTTACTACGTTATTGTTCAACGCACAGTGTTTCAATTATTACTTGGACTCGTATAAGAGAGCAAGTTAACGTTTCCACCGTGTAATAAAGAATCTGAAAAATAACAATAATTTTGAACTTTATTCCTGTTTTTGACGTAACCCAATTTTCAATAATTAAAGAGACTTACGAAATGCTGAAAACAAACTTTATGGATATTATAACACTGTAATATACCAACATAAGCTTGAAACAGTTTTCTGCAGTAATGTTCTCCGTGCGAGTCCTCTATATTTGGAGCATTTAAATTTTCTTTACTCCAAAGAACAATTTTGTTGTCCAACAATTTGATCATTCGGATGGTATAGATAACATTAATGTCAAAAACGACCACAAGGCAGCCAACATATACATCAAATAAAGATAATCCTGCTTGTAGGCAAACACCAGCTATAAAAAAGCTGAAAGCACCCAGAGCCACAAGCATGGTCCAATTCCAAATGACGAAGTGGTTAAAACTGGAATTATCTTTGACAAATCTGTGCACTTTTTGATAAGTGACGACAAAGTTTACCGACTCTTTGGTTCGAATTATCCCGATCATGAAATTGAAAATGAACCCTATGCAGCAGAAGATAGCGATAAAATTATAAGTGACAAACATAAAACTAGTATGGCCCAGAAAAGCTTCGAAATGAGTTATGAAATAGGAGCGGAATAGATATGAGAAAATAAATACTGATGTTCCAATAATTGAAACAAAATTGTAGGCGAATGAATTGGTAGTTATGACATTATCCTTGATGCGATATTTAGGACAGAAACTAAAACATTGCATCAGATTCAAAGGCAAAAGCATTGACTGCACATCTCTGTCCAACGTGTTGTTAACGATAATTTTTACACGGCCATTTTGTGTAAAATGTCTAAGTCTCTCCATTTTAAAGTGTTTGATGACAGGTCCCTTACTCACAAGTGATACATCAATCAATAGCATAGGTTATGACTGCGCATTCAAAGCTCATTTTAATTATATAGATGTAACCTCTTAGTGTTAGTTACTTTTACAATTTGATTTTATTACTTGTAACAAACATCGTGTATTTAAATATATTAAATACTTCTGAACTTTTCTTAAATTTTTTCGGCGACAAGAATCACACTCACTGCTTTTATTCATAAAATACTCAAATGTCAGTAATTTTTGTTTAAGTAACTTTGCTACTGTTCGTCATGCTAGTATTAGATTTTTATTTCTCGAAAGATTACCCCCTATATCCTTTATGATATTAGTATAGATTGAAAGCCAACAAAAATAAAGAAAATACAAAAATATAAAAACAAAACAAGAAGTTACCGAGTTACTTGTGGGTTTGCCCGCCAAGGCCTGCGATAATTCTTATCGTTCGTTGGCTTGGTAACATACTTTTCTTAACTCAGATAAGAAACTAGCATCGTCATCGTTTATCTTTTAATAGGTCTGGATTACCATGCATTTTTACGTTACATAATTTAGTATCTACATTCAATTTACAAAATATTTCTATTGACGTTTTGAAGATCATTTTCACTTCTCTAGATCAAAGATATTAACATTTCATTGATCATACCCTAGATCAAGCGATTATAAAAACAAGATGGCTGTCATTCGCGGGGTGTCGGGTTAGGATTATAGATAAACGTGTATTTGTCGATAAAAATGAGTATATAATATGTCCTTAAAGTATCGGTAACTGGTAGCTAAGCACACTGTATATTGGAGTCTAAACCAATGCCATAAGTTACAATTGCTTCCAGCATCTGTATGCTGAGTGATATTATTAACATACTATTTATTTCACAGAAAATAGAATTGCAGCAGAATAATAAAATAATTAGTCATAATTTTCATGAAAACCAATGGAAACTTAGCGTCTACATTGAACAGGCCACACGCGGTCATCTTACTAAACGATTGATTTTCCAGCATCACGTTGTGGCAAAGTTGAATTCGACTTTCTGTAAAGAATAAAATACGAAAATGTACAAAAAGCCGGCCAAGTACAAGTCGCACACAAAGGGTTCTGTAGCAACAATATATTTGGTTGCGATAGTCGTGGAGAGGATCCGGCAATTGGGTCTCGGGGTGGCATTGCACAAGTCCGAGGCCATTTGTTTTCATGGGTCTCAGAATGCGCCACCGTCGGGATCCCTACTTACGGCAGGAGGGGTTTTCATCGGCGTTGGGTTGACGCTGACGTATCTGGGACTCGTCCTCGACAGCCGGTGGAACTTCGTGGAGCATTTCCGACGTTTGGCCCCCAAACTGGAACGGACCAGGGCTGCTTTCAAGCGGCTCCTGCCGAACCTGGGGGGTCCAAACGCCTCCTGCCGGAGGCTCTACGCGGGGGTCGTGCGGTCCATGGCCCTTTATGGGGCCCCGGTGTGGGCGCGTTCTCTGAGGTGCCAAGCCGCCCGCTACCTGAACGCGCCCCAAAAGGGGATAGCCCTAAGGCTAGTCCGGGGGTACCGCACGATCTCCGGTGAGGCGGTGAGCCTCCTTGCCGGATTGCCGCCATGGGATCTGGAGGCGATAGTCCTCGCGCGCCTTCACGAATGGCGCGCAGAGGCACTACGTCGGGGAGAAACTCCGCTGCCGCGGCAAATCGCCGCTCAGCGGACAGACCTCCGGCGCGATCTCATGGTGACATGGTGAGAGCGACTGTCGCAACCCCGTGCAGGGCACGCCATCATAGTGGCGATAAGTCCCCTCTATGAGGAGTGGTTAGAGAGGCGCCACAGCGCCCTCACCTTCCACCTGACGCAGGTCCTCACCAGACACGGTTGTTTCGGGAGGTTCCTGCACCGAATCGGGCGGGAGGAAACGCCCGGGTGTTTCCATTGTGAGGATCGTCCGGAGGACACGGTGCAGCACACTGTGGAGGTCTACCCCGCTTGTTCAGCGCCGTGTCCTCGTAGAGGCGATTGGTGGCGGCGATCTCTCGCGCCCGGCCCTGGTTCAAGCCATGGTCTGGAGCGAGAGGGAATGGGAAGCCGTCACCTCCTACTGCGAAGCAGTCATGCTAGTGAATTAGGTGGCGGGTCGTGAGAGGGACAGAGCCTCACGTCCCAGCCGCCGCGGGAGACGCCCTGGGCGTCGGGGGTCACGTGGTGGCCCCCGGCCACCGTAGGCGCTTGCCTATGGACGGTGAGTTATGGGCTAGCTCGCCGTCCGGCCGTCTTATGACGACAGGCCGTGTCGACGGCGCGTTGGTGTTCCACGCGCGCCTCAAAGAGATGTCAGCAACCACGTAGGGGTCCGCATGGGCCGATTGTAATGGATGTTCCGAAGTGGAAATGAGAAGCACACACTATATTACAATTTGTATTTACACCAAAAAAATAGCCCACCCCGATTGCAATGCCAAACTCGCATTGGTTACCGATGCGTCGGATACTGCAATCGGTGCGGTGTTACAGCAGCTTAGCGACGACGGCTGGCAGCCATTAGCTTTCTTTTCCCGGAAGCTTAGCCCTTCGCAAGTAAAGTATTCTCCCTATGACAGGGAGCTGCTGGCCATTTACGAGGCCATCAAATACTTTCGCCACATGCTGGAGGCTAGGCACTTCGTCGTGTACACGGATCACAAGCCGATCAGTTTCGCATTCCACGAACGGAAGAGAAACTGCTCGCCCAGGCAGTTCCGGTACCTCGACTTCATAGCCCAATTCACCACCGAGATAAGGCACATTGCCGGCAAAGACAATGTAGTCGCCGACCCCTTATCTCGTGTGGAGGAATTACAGGTGCCGGTCAGCCTCAGCACCCTCGCTGACTCTCAAGCATCAGATCCAGAACTGAAGAAACTCCTTCAGGAAGGATCTTCACTTGTGCTTGAAAAGGTGAAGGTCACTGGGGAGCGTACGTCCGTGTACTGCGACTTCAGTACAGCGTCTCCCAGACCATTTGTGCCCAAAATGCTGCGGAAGCAAGCCTTCGACAGCTTGCACTCCCTCAGCCACCCAGGTGTCTCAGCGACCGCCAAATTAATCGCAGAGCGCTTTGTTTGGCCAGGCATCAGGAAAGACTGCAGGGAGTGGGCACGAGCATGTCTCGCATGCCAGCGGGCTAAAGTGAGCCGCCATGTGTCTGCGCCATTAGGAGCATACCATCTCCCACGCGCCAGGTTCACCACCATCCACATTGACCTTGTGGGCCCGCTCCCAATATCACAAGGCTTTAGATACTGTTTGACGGCAGTCGACCGATTTACCAGGTGGCCAGAGGTCGTACCTATTGTCGACATTACTGCCGAGACAGTAGCTAAGGCATTGCTGTCTGGATGGATTGCCCGGTTTGGCTGTCCTACCGACATTGTCACGGACAGACGCCGTCAGTTTGAGTCGGCTCTGTTCGAACAATTGTCCAAGATTGCTGGTTTCCAGCATAAACGGACAACGGCATACCATCCAGCGTGTAATGGCATGGTGGAGCGATTTCACAGGCAACTCAAAGCGTCCATCACGTGCCATGCCAATGACAACTGGACCGAGTCCCTGCCGTGGGTATTGCTTGGTATAAGGAGCGCATTCAAAAAGGATGTCCAAGCGTCTTCTGCCGAACTAGTATACGGCGAACCGCTAAGGCTCCCAGGAGAATTTTTTTCTCCCAGTGATGACGGAACGACCGACATCACGGAATTCACCGCGCGCATCCGCAAGTTTGCTCACAGCTTGCAGCCAACTCCAGCTTCCCGTCACAACAAGGCAAGCATTTTTATATATAAGGATCTGCAGACCACTGATCACGTGTTCCTTCGTGAAGACGCATTACGTGGTTCGCTGCAAGCAGCCTACACAGGTCCTCACAAAGTTCTGCAAAGGGGTGACAAAATGTTTAAAATTTTATTTAAGGGCAAAGAGGTCACGGTCTCAATAGACCGCCTTAAACCAGCCTATATATTGGCCGACAAAACTGACCCCCACGAAGATACTCCACCTGGCGACAAAACAGAGTATACAACTCGTTCTGGCCGTCGGGTTAGGTTCCCAGATTTTTATCACCCTTGACGGTCTCTGGAGGGGGGTGGTGTAGGGTATACACCTTATGTCTAGTTCATGTATTTGTATTATATATTACACCTCACTACACATTTACACACAGACAGATTTATTAACATGTATTTATAATAAACGCTAAAAGACACATCCATCGGCATCTTATATTGTCCACAACAATATAATGTCGGATGACGTCGGGACAGCGTGGATTGGAATCGTACCACGGCTGAGCTACGTCATCGTGACGTATGGAAGGCGAGTGAGGTGGGACGCAGCGCGCGAGCGTTGACGGCCTTACTTTGACCTCCAGTCGGAAGCGAACATCATATCGACGCGCGCGCACGATTTCGGTGACGATTCCAAACCGCATGGTTTTAGGTTTCTGCCTGCAAAGACAATATACGTGTTCTGTGTTTTCTGTAACTATCGTGACTCTGTTCTCCTTCTTTTGTATTGTGTTGTGCGTGTGGACTAATTGAAATAGAACTGTGAGTATTGGCGTAGTGACTTTTATTAATTTACGCATCTACCTACACACTCGATCACACGCAACTATATATCTTTCATTGTTTTAAGAGCTGTGGTGATGAAATAAATTTATGTTCATGAAATATCTCAAGAACTTACCATAACATGGAAAATTGTCTTATACATGTCGTAAGCCTTCAAAATATTTTGGTATGCCTCAAACAATTTAAGACACTGTTCTTCGTTCTCCAGTTCATCCCCCAACTCCAAGATATCTTCAACCCACTCTTCGAGATTTTTTTGGAAAAATATAATAATTCGTATGGCCATAATGATATTAATATCAAACACGATTAAATAGATATCAAAAAAGTAGTCAATCGCAAGATGCGCGATATTGTTATAAAAATAACAGCTATAGTATAAGCTGTAAAGAATAATATCAAAGCAGATGATGGCTATACTACAGATCCAGTTCCAAATAATAAAACTCCAGAGACTCTTACTGCAATCGATGCTCTTGTTTATAGTTTGCATCTTCAATATAAGCAAGACGTTATTGTCTTTGTGCACCATATTCAGTATGAGCATCATCGTGAACGCGATCATATAGCTGATATAAATGTAGGAACAAAAAATTAAGAGCAGTATATTTTCAGATTCAGGCAAGTCCAAATCTATCATGTCTATGGTGAGAACTCGATAGAACAACAGAGCAAGTGTTAATAATAAACAACAAAACGCAAGAAGTTGATATTTTCTGCCGTTCACATAAATGTGATTACTTCGAATATAATATTTTGAAGTTAAAAACAAATTAAATGGAAAGTTAAAAGAATACGCTATTCCTTTTATATCCTTTTCCAATCGATTATTGGGTAACATTTGGAATGAGATAGTTTGCATTTTGATTTTAATTTTGGATACTATTTTTCTTACTAACTTCAATCAAACGTTGTTTGGTGGGAACAACTAATGCCTGTCTATGTGATTATACATGACAACAGGATAACGACAACACATTTATCAAGTTAATGTCAAATCAATCATAATATTCATGTCAAAGACGCTGCAAACGTTTAAAAAACAATTGCTAGAACACTTATGTAGTCCATCGAAAACAAAAATACACGGAATAATAACCGAAGTACTCCCGACCAAGCCCGCATCCGCTATCTTAGTCTTTCACGCTTTAGCTCTAATCATAATCAGCCTAAAATGTTGTGTTACACTGCCGGAACGCAGTCCTAATGGATTGTACCAAAATGGATGTCACTTATCTTCGATATATCGATTCTGGAACATGCTTATTTAATTATAATGTTTCCCTTCACCGCTTTGAGAACAGTGGTGACGAAATAATTGACACAAAATAGATTGCCTGTCTAGCCACGACTTGATTGATCATACGATTATGATATAGATGGCGCTGTCGCCCACAGTATAGATCAGCTCCGTAGTATTTTATCTTTAAAAATAGTTTTTTGTGCTAATATACAGTAATAAATAAGTTAATTAGTGAAAGTGACCCACTATAAACTAGTGACATTGTTATCCAGTGTTTGTGTTCATCGAATAAAAAGTTATAAACTTTTAAAAACATAAGTGTAATATCACCTTCAAAAGGGACAAAATAAGTGCTATTACAGTGTTTTAGTGAACTACTGTGACTAAAAATTAAATAAAACTCATTTCTTTAAACCTCATATTGCTATAGTATAACAAACATTAAAAAAAAACAATGATAAACAAAAAAACGTGATTCCAAACAACAATTGAATGCTAAGTAAATGTAAACAAAGTGCAATAACATACATTGAATTAAGAACGACTAGGTTCTAAACATAATTTCTCAAACACAAACTATACAAAATAATATCAAAAACTATGTGAACTTTATGTGATTTATAACAATATCAAGCGTAAATGACAATAGTGCAAGCAACTTTAAATAGTGCGCGCGCAGATAACTTTTTTAAAAAAGAAGCGTCCTAACGAACTTTTGATTTTTACACAATAAACAGAAGCCCTATTACACTTCGTTTATCATAGTGCCCGTGGCTTGTTTTGAAAACACTACATAACGAAGCTGAAGTTGTGAGTTCGAACCCGTAGTGAGAGAATTCTTTTTGTGGGATTGAAATTTGTTTTTCTAATCAAAGCAACAACACAACATAACAACATTATTTTATCACCAAAGATAAAATAATGGTTAACTTTTCAAATAAAAAAAATAAAAATTACATCGAAGAAATTTAAGTATACGTCATTTAACAAACTTTCTTTACTAAGTATACGGCTATTTCGCCAAATATAATTACTAGCAGTTAGTGAGATGCGTAACGCACCGACATAAGTGAAGTGAAGCGGCCTGAGTTCGAACCGCAGTGACGTCAATATTCCCTTTTTGTTTTTTTATTTTTATGCATTAAACAAGTGGATTTCGAAAACATAACTATAAAAGAAAAGTCTTTATTAAATGTATCACTAAATTACTCGAACTTTGTTATTGTGATTTTAAGTGAAAGTGATTAGAGATACATTAGAACGTAAAATTGGATATAGATTCTGATTGTACAAGTGGCTTAGCGGTGGAAGAACTGATATACTCATCTTCAAAACCGCGTGATCGCATGTTCAAATCCGACGATTGCTGAGAGACTTTTTGTCATAATTTAAATTTGGAAAATCAACATGAATTTCTTAGAAAATATAACATTTCGTCGCACACGTACTAGATCGGAACCCAATAATGACACCAATGAAATTATTTCTCAAACGTTGGATGAGACGACAAATAGTATGCCGGAAATGTCAGAAGACGAGGAGGATAAGCAGATAAACATACTTAAAACTGAGATTGAGAACCTTAGATCTCAATTAAAAAGCTCACATCAAGAAATAGAAATGCTATCTTTGGAAAATAACTCTCTGAAACAAACAAACGCCGATTTATCAAAGAAAAATGAGCTGTATAAAAAAGTCACCAGTAGTCCTCCTAAGAAGAAAATACAAACACCAAAGAGGAATAAAATTAGTTCTACGGAAAAGAAGATCAGTAAACCTCAGACTTTAGAAATTCCTGATTGCTGCACATCCACTGCTGAAGACCATACTGAAAACTCGCAAAACAAAACAACACCAAACAGAAATATTGTTAAAAATAGCCCATTGTTACCGGTTGTAAAAAATAATATATGTATTTTAAGTAGTGAAACTTCGAATAGATTATACACAATCAGTCAAAGAACGAATTTAAGTAATTTGAATATATGTCACTATCGCATGCCAAATTGTGGATTAAAGCATCTATTAGATAATCTTGATAAGGAAATACAAAACTTCACTTGCTTTGACTACTGCGTGATTTATGTAGGGGAAGAAGATTTCAGAAGGACTCATAATTATATAGAGTTAGTTACTTTCATTCGTGAAAAATTACAAACGTTAACCCACACAAACTTTATAGTGCCGACTTTTAAATATATGGTTAATAAAAATTTAATGTTCAATAGTAGAATCGACACCTTTAACCATTTAATCTGCATGGATGTTGAGACATATAAATATGCGTATATTTTGGATTCCAATTTAAATCTTCCGTATACCTACGAAACTTATAACCAAAGGTATGGTAACTTAAATAATAAAGGCTTGAATATTATTTTAAACGATTTACAAGACCTAATCCTAGATTTAAGCACAATGAATGTAGAGGTTGCATGTAAACAACTTACAGAATCTGATAGTACATTGAATTTAACCGTAAATGATAAATGTAACGATAACAATTTTTTTCGTGTATGACAGAATACATATACTTCATCAAAATATTAATGGTCTACTACACAAAGCTGATGAATTTACCGTAAATTTAAATAATATTAACAATGCCAATAACATAATCGATGTGGTATGTGTTACCGAGCATAATATGATAGCAGAGGATACTAAATTCCTCCAAATTCCCAATTATACTATGGCGGCAAATTTCTCAAGAGCAAATAGAAATGGTGGTTCATGTATACTAGTACGAAAAAATCATAAATTCAAGATTCTACACGAAGCAAAGCTTGTAAGCGTTTCCAACCTCATAGAATGTTCGGCTATTGAATTGTTAGAGCATAAGTTAATTATCATATGTATATATAGACCTCCAAAGGCTAAAAGGGATTGTATAGAAATATTTTTTGACCGTTTAACGGCTATGCTTGCAAAATTATGTGCTAAATGTAAGAAACTTGTTATCTGTGGTGATTATAATATTGATCGACTAAAAGATACTCCTGTTTCGAGAGAGTTTGAAGACTTATTACGGAGTTTTAACTTAAAACTTGCATTAAATGAACCTACTCGTTTACAAAGCAAATCGTGCATTGATAACATTGCTCATAATATGAGAGGCTGTAAACATAGTGTCTTAGAACTAGCCTTGTCTGATCATACAGCACAAATACTATCATGTCCTGTTAGGAAAACGTACTCAATATCCCACTGGTTCAAATTTAGAAGAGACTATAGCAACGAAAATGTTGAAAAATTTATTAAATGTTTAAAAGCCCTGACTTTTAGTGATTGCTATGGGAAAAGTGACCCAAATGCTGCTTTTGAAGAATTCCATAAACTATTTAAACTTTTTTATGACCTCTGTTTTCCAAACATAAAAATTAAGGTTCCAATCATACGAAATACTAAATGGCTTAGTAAAGGATTAAAAATATGTTCCCTACGTAAAAGAATGCTATTGAAAACATATCGACTATCAGGTAATAATAGAGATAAGAGTGATTTTAAGAAGTATGCAAAAAAGTTTAAAAGAATCATAAAACTCACTCAAAAGTCGCAAAATAACTATCATATCCAAACAGCCACCAATAAATCTAAAGCAGTATGGCAAATAATCAATAAATACAAAAACAATAACCCCCCTGAAAAGATTAATAGAATAAAATATAATAACCAAGTGATAACTGCTCCTGACACTATAGCACAAACATTCAACAACTTTTTTATTGATGACGTTTCAAAACTATCTAATAATAGAGTAAACTACGCTAATATTCTAACCTATAACAAATCAAACTCCTGTTTCTTAACACCAGTTGCCCCTTACGATGTTGTTAAAATAATTATGACATTAAAAAACACTAACAGTACAGGTTGGGATGAAATTTCCACAAAAATAATAAAACGTGTAGTATACGAAATTGCTCCAATCATCACCTACATAATAAATCAGTGTCTTGAAGAAGGAATTTTTGCAACATATTTGAAAACTACTATAGTTACACCAATATTCAAAAAAGAAAACACGGAAGATGTACGATGTTACAGACCTATCGCTCTCATTCCAATAATGGCTAAAATATTTGAAAGAGTATTATATAATAATCTTATTGAATATTTCGAAAAAAATAAAATAATAATAGATAATCAGGTTGGGTTCAGAAAAGGAAAATCGGTTAATACAGCAATGCATCAGTTTTTACAAAAAATTATAACGGAACTGGATAATAAAAATCAGGTCACAGCCTTATACATGGACATGACTAAGGCTTTTGATTATGTCGACCATGGCCTACTATTACATAAACTAGAAATCTATGGAGTTCGAGGTAAAGCACTAGAAATAATCAAATCCTATCTCAGTAATAGAATACAGTACACTGAAATAACACAACTATGTCCACTCACAAAAACAGAAATTAAATTTACATCGAGCCCAAGATGTATAAAATTTGGTGTACCTCAAGGGTCGATACTAGGCCCACCACTATTTCTCATTTATATAAATGATTTACCTAACGCTATTCAACACCCTATGGTTTTATTTGCAGATGACAGTACGGCGATTTTCACAAATAACCAAAATAAAAATCTTGAACTAGAAATAAATGATTCCTTATCGAAATTAATACACTGGCTTACAGTAAATAATCTAAAAATCAATCTTACAAAAACCCATTACATGAATTTCAAGAATAAAAACTCAAAATCAATTCCATTATCTATTGAGTACAATAATGCAACTGTATCTGAAGTTACAAGTACAAAATTTCTAGGCATCCATGTAGATTCTAATATGTCATGGAAAACACATGTAAATAGTGTATGTAACAAATTGCATCAGTTCTCTTATGCCCTCTACATGCTCAAAAAAGTATCTAATCAAACAACACTACTTAGTGCTTATCATGCGTATGTGGGATCCACTCTATCTTATGGGATACTATTTTGGGGATACTCAACCGATAAAGAAATTGCGTTCAAAGCACAAAAAAGGTGTATTAGATCAATATGTGGGATACACCAAACAGATTCATGTAAACCTCATTTCATAAACCTCAAGATATTAACCCTCCCTGCTTTATATATCTACGAGGCCTCAACTTTAGTTAAATCAGATATCAGTAGCTATGACACATTAAAAAGCAGTAGACTCAGAAATACACTACGTAATAAAACATCCCACACTGCACTACATAGCAATAGTATTTTTTGTATGGGCATAAAAATATATAATAAGTTACCCATAGACATTAAGAGCATTCATTTAATTGGTATTTTTAAAAGAAAGTTAAAAGACTTTTTGATTTAAAAGGCATTTTACTCTATAAAAGAATTCCTTGGAGAAAAGTAATTATTTAATATTAAAATAAGAAGAGAATGATTAACATAAAATGTTGGAATAATGGTAATTAATATAATATAATGTTAATTGTAATATTAAGTATGTATATTATTTTTAAAACGATTTAAATTGCAATGCCTTAACAGGCAACTAAGTTCTAAGAACCTACCTATTGTTACCATTGTCAAAATACTGTACACTTAGTTCGCAATAAAGAATTTGAATTTGAATTTGAATTTGAATTATAAATTAAAATATATGGACTTTTTTTGCTAGCCTACATGGTGTTCCACTGCTGGGCAAAGACCTCCCATGTCTCTTTCCATACCTGTCTATCTTATGCTACCTCCAGCCGTGTTAGCCCCGAAAACATAATCAGACGAACATGATCGTCACGCCACCTTTGCCGCGGTCGACCTCGACGACGCGACGCTGTGCTTCTTCAGGCGTCCAGTGAGTGACGATCTTTACCCATCTCTACGGGTGTATCAGTGCCACGTGGCCTGCCCACACCCGCTTTAGCCTGGCTGTTTTTGTCCAACATTAGCTACTTGAGTTATGGATCGCAGGGTGTGTTTCTAACGCGATGTGTTCGCTTAACACCTATTATGTTGCCCTATGTTGCTCGCTGGCAAATCTTGAGTTTGGACTTCTGTTGTTCAGTAAATGTAAGTGGAAGTCTTCCTTTCATATGTTACTTCAAGGCCCAGAAGGCCTTCCAAGCATTTTGGACTCACCTTTCGACTTCTTTGTCTTGCCTGTTTTTGAACGCATACAACCAAACAGGTATACTCGTTGACATATTGCAACGTATACCCGTCTACCGACCCTACGTTTCATGCTGTTTATCATTATTTGTTCATTGTAAGTCCAACCTCAAGACTTGCTCTGCTCAGATCTCAAAGCATTTTTCGAGTTGTGGAGCCGATGTGGAGATTAGCAGGATATCATCGGCAAAGCGGAGATTTGTTGGGTGTTGGCCGCTAAAATTTATGCCTCGTAACTCCCACGAATCAGGCAGTTTATTAAAAACTTCCGGCAGTGCTCTTGTGAACAGCTTGGGCGAGAGTGGATCACCCTGTTTAGTAGCTCTAAGGCAAGTCCGAGGGTACCGCACGATCTCCGGTGAGGCGGCGAGCCTCCTTGCCAGATTGCCGTCATGGAAACTGGAGGCGATAGTCCTCGCGCGCCTGCACGAATGGCGCGCGGAGCACTACGTCGAGGGGAAACTCCGCTGCCGCAGCAAATCGCCGCTCAGCGGACAGATCTCTGGCGCGATCTCATGGCGCCATGGAGAGAGCGACTGTCGCAACCCCGTGCAGGGCACGCCACCATAGTGGCGATAAGTCCCCTCTTTGAGGAGTGGCTAGAGAGGCGCCACGGAACCCTCACCTTCCGCCTGACGCAGGTCCTCACCGGACACGCTTGTTTCGAGAGGTTCCTGCACCGAATCGCGCGGGAGGAAAAGCCCGAGTGTTTCCATTGCGCGGATCGTCCGGAGGACACGATGGAGCACACTGTGGAGGTCTGCCCCGCTTGGGCGGAGCACCGCCGTGTCCTCGTAGCGGCGAATGGCGGCGGCGATCTCTCGCGTCCGGCCCTGGTTCAAGCCATGGTCCGGAGCGAGAGGGAATGGGAAGCCGTCACCTCCTTCTGCGAAGCAGTCATGCTAGTGAAGGAGGTGGCGGGACGTGAGAGGGAAAGAACCTCACGTCACAACCAACGCGGGAGACGCCCTGGGCGTCGGGGGTCACGTGGTGGCTTCCGGCCACCGTAGGCGCGGGCCTGTGGATGGCGAGTTATGGGCTAGCTCGCCGTCCGGCCGTCTTATGACGACAGGCTGTGTCGATGGCGCGTTCGTGTTCCACGCGCGCCTCAAAGAGATGTCAGCAACCACGTAGGGGTTCGCATGGGCCGATGCCTGCCAGGGCTGCAGGACTGTTCGAGAGATACCGCGGCCCTGGAACACAAAGAGCAAAGAAGGAACATGGATGAGTTTTAGTCAGTAGAAGTCTTACACTCCCTTCCGCTCCGCCCAGAACGGGGGGGGGGGTCATTTGATTGATTATCCATAATAAAAAAATAAAAAAACGGCATTAATGACTTAGTGATGGTGTATACTATCGTATGCCTGGCATAATCCACAAAGGCCTGTTAAATTCGTTTTATTTTTCCGATTACTTGGATGATAGTACGGAAATGGTCTATTGTGGAGAAATGGGGACGAAATCCTGCTTGCTGGGAGGCTTGGTGAAGTAAAATAATAACTTTGATGAAAAGTTTATATAACTGTGAAATGAGACTTATGGGTCGATACTTTAAGATGTCTGCTTTGACTCCTTTCTTGTGGATTAGAATTATATTGGAGTGGCACATTACTGGGGGGATTTGGCCAGTGTGTAATGTGGCGTTGAAGAAAGATGTGATGTGAGGGACAAGAGTGTTTCTCACTAACTTTAAAACTTCTGTTGTTATCCGTCTGTTCCAGGGCTTTTGTTGAATTTCATCTCGGGAAGAGCAAGTTGAGAAGAAATAAATAAAAATAGCCTTTATTCTACCACAATTTAAAAACTCTAATGTTTACCACTTAAAACATGACAATAAAAGAAACGATTTAATAAATAACAGTATTACAAAATTTCAAACTGCAGTAACACAATAGTGTATTTAGTAAGAAGACTCATCAGACTTAATTGTAACGCAGCGTCTACGTAGAACAGGCCACACACACACGTATCTTGTTGAATGATCCTCGATGAAAGCGCAGTACGCTCTTGCATAGTTTTTTTTGCATCATCTGAAATGAATTGTGAAATAAAATAGGTTAAGACAGTGAGAAAAATATAGAAAGGTAATGAATAAAACGGAAGCATAAATGTTTTGACGATGTGAGGAATTATATTATGAAAGAGAGAAAGGTTAACATGTTAAGAGGAAGGAAAAAACGTGTTGCCTGGACCCCAACTTTAAATTGGATGAGGTTAGCGAAATAATGACGTTAGTGTTTCAATTATACAGTAAATCATCATTCTTCTGCCCTTCTTCCAATTCATTTGGGGTCGGCGCAGCATGTGTTCTTCCATACTTCTCTATTACTCGTCATCTCAGCAATCACCTCCTTTCTAGTTATATCTTCCTTCACACAGTCCATCCATCGTTTCTTTAGTCTTCCTCTACTCTTATAGACATCTACATTCATACTCAAAATTTTCCTCACTACTTTTTCCTTTCAGTAATCAGTGTTAATAAATTACCCTAGCAACTCGAACACAAAATAAGTGCGCAACAGTCTTGAACACTTTCAACGGAAATGTAGAATTTCTCGCATTGCTTGCACAGCATCGTGAGCAACATCAAACCCTTTATTAACCACCACGATATTGGAAGTGTCGCTAGAAATGTTGCCATCTGTAACAAATCATAAAAACGAGCCTAAAGAAAGAATATTTACACATAATTTATCATGATTATTTGCCCAGCATTTCCCGACTACTTTGTGGTCGGATTCCAGCGACTGTCTGTCTTACCTCCATAACCAGCTGTGTTATTTTATTAGCAGATATCAGATTATAGTAAAGTTTATTTGCCTTAACTATAAGGAAGTAATTATGGATAATGCTTCCCTTTCGCTTAAAAGTTTTTTTTCTAAACTTAACAATCATTCCGGAATTTTAAAAGGAGGTACCACAGGCTGTGTTTTTACATTGTTGCTGAATTTTTATCGGCTAGAACTTTTTAAATGTTTCATGTCCGCTTGACGATGATTTATTGTTGTTGTTGACTACCTAACAACTGTCAAAGATCTGCAAATGACACCTGGGACCAACGGCTTAACGTGCTTTCCGAGGCACGGAGGAAACTCGGTATGTAATGGGTGATCAGCCATTCGCAGATCAACTTAGGCAAGCACGCCTTAACCTAAAGATCGACCCGAGTGGCTGTTATTATTTAGCCACGAGCTTGCTTTACTGCACATTAAAATTGCAATTGGCTTAACGCGTTCATAGGTTTATCCTTTATTTCAAGTAAAGTCTTCTCGTATTAGTAATTTTGATTCAATGCAGAACGAAAAGGGAATCATTATTAAACATGCTATCGTCCTGTCCGGTAGGTGGTACACATTATTCACAATGCCCGGGAAATTTAATTAGATCAACAGCTATAATCAGATTTCCATCAATTGTATAATGACCAATAATTTACAATTTACACAGAATTATATTAAAATACTCACCATGACGTTGTCTTTGACCACCGGATTTTTCGCCACTTCGATGATCACTTGAATATAAACCAGGGAGTGAATAAATATTTCTATTATGTAATAGAGTATCTGAAAAATAAACATAATTAAGAGATAGTTCCCAATGAAGGTAGAAATAAAAACACGTCTTCACACATGCTTCAGAGTTATATCTGTAAATCGTAAACAAGGAATTCGCGGAAACGGGGTTCTCGTGTAACCTCGAATAAAGTTGAAAGTAAGATACTTACAAATTGCTGAAAACTAACTCGGTGTATGGCATAACAGTCCAAAATCCCAACGTAAGCCTTAAACATTTTTTTGAAATAATTTATTTCGTGTGTGTTTTCTATTTCACGAGTTTTTAAAACTTGGATATTCCACTGAACTATTTTATTTTCCAATAATTTGAAAATACGAACTGCATAAAGTAAATTAAAGTCGACAAAAATTACCAAGTAGCCAGCGAAGATGAAAAATAAAGGTGCTTGTATGGGAATGGAAGCATTAGTGGTAATAACGACATAGAGGCACGTAAGCCCGATGACGACAACCCAATTCCAAATTGTGAAAATTCTAGTTCTGGTTTCGCAGTTTAAAAATCTGTGGACGTTTTGGTAAATCAGAACAAACTTGACAGCATTTCTGGTTTGAATGATCCCGATCACGAAATTCATAACGGTCCCGCAAATATAGAAGATGCAGTCGAAGAAAACAGTAATAAAATAAGTGAATCCAGCATGATTTTTGTAAAGCGTCAGCAAATAGTTCCGGTATATGTGTGAAAATATGAATACTAAAGTTCCAATCATCGATACAAAATTAGAGACGCAACCATTTGGAGTTATGAAATTATTTTTGATGTGGTATTTTGGACAAAAGGCAACATATTGCATCAGATTTAAAGGCAGAAGTATTGACTGCAAATCTTTGTCTACAATTTCATTTAACACAATATTTACAGGATAATTTCGTTTGAAACTAAAGAGTTTATTCATTTTTAAAGAGACTATTCACAGAACCTTCCTAGTGAACAAGTGAAACAATAATCTACGGTAAACGTATTACACAACGATCGTTAAATTCATTACTATAATGCATGGGCAAATTTCACATTTATAATATTAGTTAGTAAATATGAATATAACCAATATTTATATTTTCTAAATAATATTATAAATGCGAAAGTTTGTGAGGATGGGTGGGTGGATGGATGGATGTTTGTTATTCTTTCATGCAAAAACTACTGACCGGATTTGGATAAAATTTGGCTCACAGATAGTTTATAACCTGGATTAACACATAGGATATTTTTTATTCCGGTATTACGATCCCGTGGGACAATTACAGAACTTCACGCGGGCGAAACCGCGGACATAAGCTAGTATATTTATAATTTTGTCAAGAGGGCCTAGACAAAGAGACGATCAATCGGCGATAGTGTTAACTGAAAACTTTCCGGTATCTTATGTCAATTCAATTTAATTTCTGACATTGGAACATGTCAATTCAATGTCCACCGATTTTATAAAAACGTTGTAAAAATGTGAAGTTTTGTTTATTTAAACTTCATGTACAATAGTGGTACATAGGAGGACTTAATGCCACAAGGCTGATAAGTTCAAGCCTAATCCAGGTGATCTAGGCTACTTAGGGATATCGAGCAGGAGCACAATAAACACGTCCTGGCGGTAGGGTGGTAAAATGTCTAATAATAAAATAAGTGCACCTACCACCTACACACGCAAGGTCTATCAAATTAACTATACAAATAAACAATTTCAATAAGCAGGCACTAACTTATATCAAGGCTAACATGTAACTATAACAAATTTAATCTATGTCCATACAGAAACGCCTAACTGGTCTACGGACTCGCCTGGCACGGTCTGCCGGGGGGGGGGGGGGGCAGAGTTGGTATTTAAACTTATAATGCTCAAGCCATGCGCGCCCGACCCATCCGCCGTCTCCGCTTGGACCGCTTGGCCACTCAAACATTGCCATCGATCTACTTTTTAACTGATTTACATGTCTCCTAAAGTGTGAACCGTCCTCCCTTACTTCCACATAAGATCCCAACTTTTCCTTTATTTTTCCACTGCACCATTCCCTTCCCCCGGTATAATTACACATCCATACCCTATCTCCCTTCCTAAATTCTCGAGCGTTTTCCATTTGTCGTTTTTGCCTGATATGCACCCGATATATGTGGCGACACTTGGGGGAGGCCTATGTCCAGCAGTGGACCTCTTTCGGCTGAAATGATGATGATGATGATGATGATGATGCACCCGATCTTCCACTATCCTATCTCCCTTGATCACATCCAGTCTGGACCTATGATTTCTTTTTTGTAATAAAGTCGCTGGAGATACCCCCGTGGTACTATTAACATTTCTGTAAGCTAACAAATGCGTTTGCAGCGCCGCTACCATATCCTGTCCATCACGAAGGGGTTTTTTAACCGCCCGCTTGCAAAGCTCAACGGCCCCTTCTGCCGCTCCTTTAGAAGAGGGAGGGTAGACCGCCGAGAAGGTTAATTAGGTATCCCATCCCATACCATCAAGTCATCCCAGGTTGGTTATCCCATCCTCGTCGCCAATGATATTTCCAAGCCTAACTCAGGTGATCTAGGCTACTTATGGATATCTAGCAGGAGCACAATTAAACACGTCCGTACAGTACAAAGTTTAATACAGCGAAGAAATGGCGGTAGAGTGGTAAAACGTCTAATAATAAAATATGTACACCTACCACCTTATACACATACATCACAAAGGCATTCTCTACCAGTCAACCTTTTGGGTTAAATAGGACAACATTGTGATAGGGTACAAAATAATATTTAAAAAAATAATTTTCTGAAAGCGATAGCCAATTGTTTAGGTATGAGCTCGTCGGTTCACATTGTGCCGAAGGAATGAGGTAATAATGAAAATACTACTCGCAGTATACTTTAATTTAATAGTTTCATTATAAAAATGCGAACTGTAGCAACACAACAGTGTAGTTAGTAAGAAGACTCATCAGACTTGTACTAGTAAAGCAGTGTCCAAGTAGAACAGGCCACACACACGTATCTTGCTGAATGATGCTCGATGCAAGCGCTGCACGTTCTTGCACAGTCTTTTCGCATCATCTGCGATTTCACAATAATTCTTATGGGTTAACATGATTTGAAGGAAAGTACCTAAATAATGATACTGTCAACAATAATATTGCAAATAAAAGATTTAAAACTATCATGGTCACTAACATTATCATTAACACTAGAAACGGGATATTTACTATGTTCACTGATCAGGGTGCTTGCAACAGCGCCGAAATATCGGGAACTCATACAATCAGTAAACATGGTAAATATCCCGTTTCTAGTGTTAATGATAAATAAAAGATTTCTTTTTTAACAATTTAGTTTTTTATGTTGCGTGACAGCCTGTGCTTGACCTTGATGCAGCCTGACGTTAATCTACGGATGACATCTACAATCGCATGGTTCCATTGTAGACGGATTAGCAAGGAAACACACTCTGGAAGAGCGTCCACACTTTGGCCGTGTGCAAAATACTTATGGCAATTAACGATTTTATCGCCATAAAACCAATTTGTATTGGAGGTACTTTAGTTTTTCAAAATGTGAGAAATAATATGAAAAAAAGAAAAAGAATGATGTAGCGACCAACTGGGGAGACAGCAAAAAATAAAACGTGTTGCCCTGACCCCAAGAAATATTGGAAATTGATAGTGAAACGATGACTTACTACTCCACGCGGACGAAACCGTGGGCATTAGCTAGTACACAATCAGTTACCTAAACAGTTTGAATTCAAAATTCTTGAGCAACAATCTTGTATACTTTCAACAGAAAGGTAGAATTTCTCGCACTGCTTACATAGCGTCGTTAGCCACATCAAATCTTTTATCAACCAACATATTACTGACAGTAACCCTAGAAATATTGCATTCTGGAACAAAGTAAACATTAATAAATACACTGATACAAAACAAACATAAATAAAGGTATTTACACACTTTTCACTGGTATACAAGAACAAATCTAAAATAAAAGGATATTACACGGTCAGACTTGATAAGCTAGAAGATCTGTTTATGCCATGGATATTGATAGTAAAAAAAGATACTGAAATACTCACCGTGTCGTTACCAACCATTATCGGATTCTTTACCATATCGATGCTCACCTGAACGTAAACCAAACAGTGACTAAATATTTCTATGATATAATAGAGGATCTGAAAAAATAAGAAAATTTTGGCATGATTCCTAAGAAAGGACAGAAAAACACAGGAGACTTCTCTTATGGGGCTGAGGAAGGTCGCCGTTTATCAAAATTTTAATGGCCTAATAGCTCGTCCAGGCATTTTAAAGTTTCTTGCAACTTCCGTATTCTGGTTGGCCGGTAATGTGACTATTGGATCAAGGTAGAGATACTCCTCAATATACGGGGTGAAAGGGACACCAACGTAAAAACGGTTACCCCGTATTCAGTACATTATTCTAAGCCCCCCATATGGCAATTTTTTATCGGTCATTAAAAAAAAACCAGCTGTTCCATACATTTTGACCATGTTAGTATTGCTCTTTTGTAAGAAACAGCAATTTTTTTTTTTAAATAACCAATGACTATGTGGACTGATGTACTGACTGTCTCAGAATGATGTACTGAATACGTGGTGACCGTTTTGGCGTCGGTGTCCCTTCCACCCCGTATGCAACCTTAACCAACCCGCCTCGGTGATTTAGCGATGCACGTTGTTCGTCATGTCTGATAAAATAAAACGAAAATATTTCAAGGTAGGGTCGTGTATAAAGAAAGATACTTACGAATTGCTGAAAACAAACTTTGTGGATGTCATAACATTCTAATATGCCAACGTAAGCCTTGAACATTTTTTTGCAAAAATGTGTTTCGTATGTGTCTTCTATTTTATGAATATTTAAAGCTTGATAATTCCACTGAACAATTTTGTTTTCCAGCAATTTTAAAACGCGAATGGCATAAAGTATATTAAAATCATAGAAAATCCCTAACCAGTAAACGTAAATATAAAAGTAACGTACTCCCCGCACAGCGCAAATAGGAATGACATCAGCGACATGAATACAGATAGACGCGATGACAATAATCCAGTTCCAATAGGAGACATTTCTAGAACTAGAATCACCGTTTAAAAATCTGTGTACATTCTGAAAAGTTCGGACAAACTTGACAGCTTTTCTGGTATAAATGATCCCAATGACGAAATTCATAATGGTTCCGAAACAATAAAAGATGCAGTTGAAATAAAAACTAACATAAATAAAAGTAATGACTCCAGTATAATTGCTGTATAACATCTGCAAATAGGTATGGTAAATGTATGAAAATAAGAATACTAAAGTTCCAATCATCGAAAGAAAATTAGAGATGAAATCATTTGGAGTAATGAAATTATTTTTAATTCGGTATTTTGGACAAAAAGTAAAATATTGCATCAGATTTAAAGGCAGAAGTATTGACTGCACATCTTCGTCTACAATTTCATTTAACACAATATTTACAGGATAATTTCGTCTGATACTAAAGAGTTTGTTCATTTTTAAAGAGACTATTCACAGAGCCTTCCTAGTGAACAAGTGATACAATAATCGATGGTAAACGTATTAAACCACTTACGAAAAATTCATTACTATTATACCTATAGAAAACTAATAACGAATAATTATTCCACTTTAAAGAATTTGATAGCAAATAAACAAGATAGACAGAAGTAAAAGTTATTTAAATGTTCCTTTTACAATATCTACTCTCAAAACGAAATATTCCCGCATCGCAGCGGTGAACGGACACACCGCGCCGAATGCGTTATCTGCCGCGGAAAATGGCACGCTGACAGCCGTGCGTTTAAAAATTAAGCATATATATAAGCTCCAGCAGACTACGGTAACTTATTTTCGAGCGTAGATCTACGTAGATATACGAGAAGTTAAAGATGTTCACTGCTAGACATTGGCCTCCCCCCACATGACCTTCTCAAGAGGGCCTAGACAAACTGACGTTCAATCGGCGTTCATGATTATTGAAAACTTTCCGGTAGCTAATTTCAATTTAATATTTGACATTGGATTAACATTAACATACGATAAGTTTATATTATAAAACCTTGTAAAAATACGAAATTTTCTGAAAGCGATAGCCAAGTATCTGGGCATGAGCTCATTGGTGCACATTGCGCTGAAAGAATATAATAATAATATACGATATTATTATCTCCTTTTAATTTATATGTGTAAATACGAATAAAGGAGATATTAATTTCGTATTTTTCCTCTCTCAAGAGCCCTGACCACCGGTAGCTCGGACCCTGTTCCCGATGGTGGTGGGCAGTTGGGTTTTTAGTTATTTTAATTACTTCGTTTTAATAATCTCGAGTATCACTTAGAAACGTGTTTGCCTTGTCTTGCATAGTGAATGATATGACCAGTTTAAATATATCATGTCAATACAGTTTTATTCCTCTGTCAATTCGTGTCACTACTGACCTCATAAAAATATTATTAAGTCAAGTATTACCTTTAAATCAATTAAGTACCTAGTACAGATAACACTTGACAAAATGTCCCAAACACGGTATTTGATATTCAATAATCGTCTGGAAAAAAATGTAGAAAGAATAGCGTTTTCTTTTAATTTTCCTCTTAATCTTTTTTTTTCTTCAAAATATTATTTAAGAAATAGCCATATTTATCCTAATGGACTAAAATACTGTGTATTTGCGTTTTGTTTATTGACTTTCATAAACGCGTTGTACCTGTACAGGGTTTTCAGCATTTACAACGTTAAAGTGAATAAGACGCAATTCAAGTACGATCTCTTCTCGCCTTCTTTTGTTATTCATTACATTATTAGCTTATTTGCATTCTGGTTGATGTTTGTTCTGGACTTTGTGCATAAAGACTATAACGTCTTACTTATTTTGAAGATCCAAGCAATACATAAGAGCATCGACTTCAGTAAGAGTATCCGGAGCTTTATTATTTGGTCCTGGATCTCAACATCAACAATTATCATGGTCCATTTTGTGCTGAGTTTCATGAAATATGAACCTTATACTTCTTTTGAAATCGGTTATATTATTGACGATATACTCGACGTCATGTGCATCGCTTTGGATAACAATCTTGTAATAGCCATCCGATTTATAATACTGTTGAGGAAATATCTTGAAGCATGGATTCAAGAAGTCTTCATGATAAAAGATGACAGGATTGACGAACAGAGTCTCAAGCTGTTTAAGATATATCAAAGTATTATGGAAACTTATAATCTGTATAAGATAACATATCAGGTTATGGTAAGTTCGATACCAAAGGTTTATGTATATCTAATCGACTGTATGCAAACACTACGTGCGGCTGTTATTTTTCAAAGTCGTGGAATAGTTTTAAACATTCTTCTGGTATGTAAATAATTTTATTACCTGACCTGATTTGACTTTTATACAATTTATGGATTTTAAAAATTTAACCATCCAAAATAAAATAATAAAATCTGTGGTTTTTCTTAGGTCCTATATCACACATTTTGCACATTTCAACGAGCCTTATGTTATGTGAATTTTTGGATTTATGAGACGAGTATTTTTGCTGGAACTGCAACACAGGTAAGTGTGAAAAGTTTTTCGATTTTATTTAAGAAAGAGAAAAATTGAAAAGTATGCTTGGATGATTTGGTCTCGATGGAGAATGAATAAAAGGAAACTAGACATAACAGATGTTGAGAAGAAAAAGTAAAAAGAAAAAAAAGATAAGAAAGAAAGGAAAAAGTAAAAAAAGGTAAAGTATGACATTAGCAACACATATGACATTAAAAATATTCTGTTTTGCTATTGCCTTCATCATATTCAGCGATGCAAGATCGCTCCATTGTGACTTTATATTATATGAATGTCAGTTATTTCAAAAATAAGATGTTTATTTGCAGCCTTTTCTACTGAGTCTTGGGCTGATTTTCTTCATTACAAAAGATATAGCACTAGTAATTATTCAAAGTATACACTGTGAGAAGTTCTATATAACTGTTGAGGAAGCTGAGACCGCGTGTATACAGCTTATGAAGAACAGGGACTATCCAAGTAAGAATTCATCATAATCGTCACCTTATGAGTTGGAAGACATCCACTGCTCGCCCAAGCGTTGTTAAATGGAAGTGAGAATTTCTTCAAACTAATTCTAGAATCTTTTTCTTGATGGAATTACCACATTCATTATGTGTCAAGTTGTGAGAGCTGCCGTGGTTAAAATAGTTTTATATTTCTTCTTCTTAGCGTGTCGATGGCAAACTTAATTGAATCGTCCAGATCTGGGGTACTAGGTTAGCATAGAATGCAACGGTCATTAGTTTTTCTCGCGTGTTTTTGTATTAGAGGCCAAATAAACTGAGATGAGGGCAAGAGAATTATGATTATGACTATGGTTAAAGAAAATGTATAAGATTGACTTAAACTAAAGAAAATGTTGAAAATCATGAAATCTTGTTGAAAGTCAAGGTCGAAATGGGCAATCTTTAGGTTCTTAGGGCAATCCAGCCATGATTGTGACAAACTATCACAACATTCATTGTTGCCATAGTAACAGATACTCTCTTAATATTTAAATGAATACATTGAGGAACTTTGTAATAGAAGTTTCATTAGCAACCTGTGGTACGAAACTCGAAAATGTTTATTTATATTTTTTTCCCTGCAGTGTCTCAAAAACATCTCTGCAAGAACGTGATACAGGCTAACCAATTGTTCAGTAAGATGACTGCGTGTGGCCTGTTCTATGTAGACGCTACGCTACCAATGTATCTGATGGGAGTCATCTGTCAATACGTTATTATACACCTGCAATTCTATTTCCTGTAAAATATAAAATTATTTCTGATAAATAAAATAATCCGTGTTTTCTTCTCTGTAGGAAAAGTGGCCTTAATCGGACATTACACACAAAAAGATTCATTGAAAGCAGTGACAGGACGACTTCTGCCTTTAACGGACATTATGCGCAAAAAATTCATTGAGAGCAGTGACCCGGTGGGGTGACGACCCTGTAGCGGCACCACAAAAAGTACTACGGCAACATAGTACAAAATGTACTACAGCGCCATCAATGACACAAATGAAGTCATAACATCAACATTCTAAGTCGCGCAGTTCAAATTATCCGCGACATAAACATAGAATAATCCGACAACAACCGTTGCCGTCGGGCAGTAGCCTACCAGACACAACACCTGTCTGACCGGAGGATTCCTCCCTTTTCTACTGGCGATGAAGTATTTTACACCCTGTTCTTCATAACCCCAATATCCCGATATTATACGAGTTCAAGAGTACGAACCCTGGCAGAAGCGTTACTTTGTCTAATTTGTTTCATCACCACTGCACTCAAAACGGTGAAGGAAAGCATCAACGCAATGGACCCTAATGGTGGATAACCGCCCATCCCCTCTCATAGAGAGTAGGCCTGTGTCCCATAAGCGGGACACTTAATTAGTGTAACTATTCAGGGTGAAAGATACACTGACGCTACAACGGTTACCACGTGTTCAGTACATCATTCTGAACCTCGCCACATAGAAATTTTTCATCGCTTTTTTTTAAATTTGGTTTTCATACATTTTGACCGTGTAGTTGTTGCAGTTTTGTAGGAAACAGCTGTTTTTTTTATTAACTGACGCGAAATTTCTATATAGGGTGGTTCTGAATGATGTACTGAATACGTGGTAACCGTTTTGGCGTCGGTGTCCCTACTTCTGTGTATGTGTTTAAATATTTTTTTGTAATGCTCTGACAAAATAATGCAGAATCAATATTATATTAATTAAATTCAAAACTACTGAAAGTTACGGTAGACGTAGATATAATGTTTATGTTATCAAACTTTCCAAAAACATTTAATATTACTAATGTATCTTCAATCAAGAATATTAATAGCGACTTTAATAACATTGACCCAAAACTTAGGTTTTATTTCTATACGGTTCTATTTCCTTAGTAGGATTCGTCTTATGGTAATAATATTACATACTGTGAGTTCGTAATTCATCAAACGGTAGAAATTTGAAGTTGATACTTATAGCTATGTCCGCAAAACAAGAAATCGTTCCAAATATAACATTACAAGTTACATTCAAAAATCGGCTGGAGAAAGAAATACGCAGAACAGTGTATTCTTTTAATTTCTTTCTCAATCTATTTTTGTGTTCAAAGTATAATTTACGAAATAATCACATTTATCTAAGTTCTTTAAAATATCGTGTTTTTGCGTTTAGCTGTATGATATGTCTGAATGCGTTCTGTATCCATCAAATAATTATTACAGAAATCCCATTTATGAAAAGTAACTTGGAATATGGCCTCTTCCAATTCCTTACTATTCTCAATTATATCGTCTATGCAACCGGATTCACGTTGATGAACAACAACGTCTTGCTGATTTTGAAGATCCAAAATATTTATATATGCTAGTTAGTCTGTATTAAAATGTCTTCGCGACTAGACTCTTTTGTTTATTTTTAAAAGGAGTCAGATAATTCCATGATTTATGCACAATGTTAAGAATTCAAATAAAAAACACGAAGTCTTTTTTTTTTACTTTTAACAACCGCATACCGCAGCAGAAATACTCGCCAAGACCAATGCTGGACTGCAAAACATAACTGATGTATAGGAATAGATAATTATAAAAAATAACTACTACTCTCTCCACTTTTACTCTATTTATTGGAGCCTTGATTACAAAATGGCGAACTGTAACAACACAATAGTGTAATTAGTGAAAAGACCTATCAGACTCAATTGAAATGCAGCGTCTAAGTAGAACAGGTCACACACACGTATCTTGCTGAATGATGCTCGATGTAAGCGCAGTACGTTCTTGCATAGCTTTTTCTGAACATCTGTGAAAAAGTAAAATTTTACTTTTTGTGTGATTTAAAACAAGTTCTGAGAGCCTAAACAGGGACTTTCTATCATCATTAACTACCAGTGAAAAATCAAAAAATGTAAAACTGCGAAACCGAAAATCTTAGGTCAATCCTGATGACAGTCATTTTAGAAAAAGCAAACGCTGAGCAATTACCGCTGATCTAAGGCTTCTAACATATTCATCAAACCCAAAAACATAATACCTAAACAATTTGACATCAAAATGCGTGCGCAAGAATCTTTAGTTTTTTCAATAGCTATGTAGAATTTCTCACATTTCATGCTCAATATTGTCATCCACATCAAATCCTTTGTCATCCACAGCAGAATAGACAGCGACCCTTTAGTTGCTGCGTCCTATAATAATAAAAAGGTGTAAACGGACTCTTCACAAACCTGACAGCTAAGCAATTTGTACGTCAAACTAAGTACCTAACTCAAAACAAAAATAAAAGTTTATGGTATTACTCAATGTAATGCACTTAAAACAATGTGCTGATTGATGCAGTGAATAGTGCAGGGGTCATGGAGGTACATAAAGTAAAGTAAGAACATTAAAAACTTGTATTTAAAAAACTAAATTTTTGAAACTTTGATCTGCAATATCTCTATAAATAGAAGGTTCCCAGGTTTGGTCCCGAAAAAACAAATTATCGCAATGACGGGGAGAACGAGTGCCTTTCGGCTTCGTGAAATGTTTTTTTTTTACCCCATTAAACGAATTTGCAAATGGGACACCTTCCGCGGTCGTGAAATTATAGAAATTGTTATTAGTACACATTTTTGCAGGTGACGGCAAACATTAGCGTAAGTGGGGCCCAACTGGAATGCCGAGTCCGCGGAACACTCGTCAGTTTCACTTACTCGTCATTTATTTAATTCGACAGTTTCGTTGATTAACCAGTTTCGCTGATTGGACAGTTGTATGAATTCGCTAGTCGAAGTACAGTTACAGTAGGAAATTCACTGATTTTAAAATAAGCGAAAATGTATTAAGCGAACGCAACAGAAAATAAAGGTCTTTTAAAATTAGAACAACGAATAAATCAAATGGCTATTGGCTAATTGCAGCGACTCTACTGTTCATTTTATTTAGAAAAAAACGTGCATGCGTGACTGCCGCGAAAAATATTTCCACAGAAATATGTCCGCCATTGCGGTTGGGCGGCAGCGGCACTAACGCTGCAGATCTGCATGATATTATTCGTAAAGGGGGAAGCGCCAAGATAGCCCGCGACATCATCATATTTTAATTAACATACAACCCGATACTGACCTGCAAATTGCAAAAGACGTAAGAAAATTTGAATTTCGCGGGCTATCCTGACCTTAAGTATGATAACTTGCAACTGCTTTAACAAAACTTACTTTGTTATTGACCACCGCACCGTGTTTGAACATTTCAATTATCATTTGGACTCGTATAAGAGAGCAAGTTAACGATCCCACCATGTAATAAAGAATCTGAAAAATAACAATAATTGTCAACCACCTTGTTTTTGACATAACTCAATTTCCAATAATTAAATAAACTTACGAAATGCTGAAAAAAAACTTTGTGAATATTATAACACTGTAATATATCAACATAAGCCTGAAACAGTTTTCTGCTGTAACATACTGCATGCAAGTCTGAGAATTTAAATTTTCTATACTCCAAAGAACTATTTTGTTGTTCAACAATTTGATCATTCGGATGGCATATATAACATTAATGTCAAAAACGACCAAAAGGCAGCCAACATATACTTCGAATAAAGACAAGCCTGTTTTTAGGCAAAAACCAGCTATAAAAATGCTAAAAGCACCCAAAGCCACAAGTATGGTCCAATTCCAAATGACGAAGTGGTTAAAGCTGAAATCATCGTTGACAACTCTGTGCACTTTTTGATAAGTGACGACAAACCTTACCGACTCTTTGGTTCGAATTATCCCGATCACGAAATTGGAAATGAATCCTACGCTGCAAAAGATAGTATACAAATGATTGATGACAAACGTAAAATTAGTTTGGCCTATAAAATCTTCAAAATGAGTTATGAAATAGCAGCGAAATAGATATGAGAAAATATATACTGATGTACCAATAATTGAAACAAAATTGGAGGTGAAAGAATTTGGAGTTATGACATTATCCTTGATGCGGTATTTAGGACAGAAAGTAAAAAACTGCATCAGATTCAAAGGCAAGAACATTGATTGCACGTCTTTATCCAACGTGTTGTTGACGATAATTTCCACACGGCTATTTTGAGTTAAATGTCGCAGTGTCTCCATTTTTAAACAGTGTTCGATGATAGGTCCCTTGCTTACTACAAGTGATACATCAATCAATAGCTTAAGTTATGACTGCGCGCTTAAAGCTCATTTTAATTATACGGATGGAACCTTTTAGTATAAGTTTATTTTTCCAATTTGAGTTTATTACTTTCAACAAATATCGTGTATTCCTATTGAATTTTTTTGAACTTTTCTTGAAATGTTTCGGCGACTAGAATCAAAATTATGTGTAAAAAGAAAGTTTTATTTGGAATAGAATTTATCTTTATTCGAGTATCTATGACTCAAAAACTATTAGTAAAACTTACGACTATGTTAGTAAACACTGATAAATACAAACAACACAACAAATAACGGTGGATCACTGCTGCGACAACCCGTGAGTAATTGCACAACAACGACCCACATAAACACAGTCCAGGCGACTTACAATCATGCTCAGGAAAATTTCGGTGCTGCCCCACAACCTGCTCACCAGTGAAGCGCACCTTTTACGCATTGTTGCGTAAAAACAATCCACATGCGCATCTGCGACCATCCCCGAACAACCTCGACAGTAAAATACGCTCGGAAGAGCGTGACTTTGACTGGAAGCGAGCATCGTGCAAACCTGCTAGCCGACATGTTCGCTCTAACCAACAATGCTCTCCGCTCTCGTTTAATGTTATAACCGAGGTATTTAAATTTCTGGACTCTCTGCAAAGGTGTGCCATACAGTAGTACAGGAGGCACTTTGTCAGGGCTTTTATCCCCAGCCTTAAGGATCATGACCACAAACTTTTTACAATTATTCGCCAAGAAATGTACTTTGGCGTACGCCTCACACTGGCCAACCAATTTTCTCAAGCCACAGACTGACATCGGCATAACTGATATTATTGACACATATACCGTCCACGTAGCATCCAACCCTGGTACTTCTGAGCTCGGCAATGAGCCCGTTCATATAAAGGTTGAAGAGCGTTGGTGAGCTCAACCCCCCTTGAGTCACCCCACACTCCAACGTGTGTGTGTGTGTTGTTACGCGGACGATATGGTGTTGCTGAGTCCATCTTTTGGTGGCCTACGGAAACTACTAGGTATGTATATGTAAAGTCTATGCTGAGAGTCACGGTTTAAAATACAACGATAGAAAGAGTGAGTATATATTATGCTAATCAGAGGTAAGATTAAACAAGCTGAAAATATACCACCAGTTTATCTTAACGGAGTATCTTTGAGTCGGGCTTAGGTATCTAGGGCATGTTTTGACCGAAACCCTTCATGATGACGCGGATATTGAGAGAGAGCGAAGAGCATTGTCTATGCGAGCTAATATGTTGGTGCATAGGTTTGCGCGGTGTACAGCACAGGAAAAGGTAACATTGTTTAGAGTCTAATGCCAAAGCTTTTACACCAGCGCCTTATGGCAACTACACGCAGCGGGCCTACAATGCTCTCAGAGTTTAATATAACAACGCTTTCAGGATTTTGGTGCGGCTACCTCGTTTTTGTAGTGCTTCGGGCATGTTTGCCGACGCGAGGGTTTTTTAGAGAGAATTCGAGGTAGTGGTAACGGAATCCTGAGGATGATTGCGGATCTACCAGTATCGCCAGTGGTGGGAAGGCTCATTTGGCTACATGTTTTCTGATGAATTTAATGTTAAATCTAATTACATATTTTTATTCTATTTGTTAATTTTTTTATTTATATTTTGTTCCAATTTAGCTTGACATAATTTGTTTCAAATCAATTTAATTTATTATTTATCAGCATTACTTAATCTTGTCTATTTCAATTTAATTTATTCTCAATCAAGTTATTTTAATTGTACAATATATAATTTTGACTACCTACATAAATTGCTACTACCTTAGTGTTAAGGTCATTAATTTGTTACAAAAAAAAAATGGATATATGAATCTGAAATTAAAAAAATATATTTTATAATTTTTATTATTTATTATAAGTGCTGCGGCGACGAGTAATAAGGAAGTCAATTGGGATAAGCGCAGAAGAATGAAGATGATGATGAGATTACAAAAAAAGGAAACTGCAACAGAACAATAACGTAATTTGTGGTAAGTCCCATCAGATAAATTGGTAGCGTAGCGTCTACATAGAACAGGCCACACGCGGTTATCTTATTGAACGTTTGACTTGTACTCAGTACTTTCTTGCAGTGATGCTTTTGTTTCTCTGTAAAGGAATGCAATTAAAATTAATAATTCGCAAGCAACGTAATACAATTTCAAAATCCCTGAAGCTCTAGTAATGGTTTTTTGACTCACTTGGACAGTTCCGTTGTTTTACCAGCTGTATACACGCCATCTTTCCTCTCTCTACTGCTATATATAGAATTTTTCACAGTGGAAACAAAATACTATCAAGAGCGTCATATTTTTGAACAGCGTTACAAGTGCTAGAATGCTGAGAGTAAACTGAAAAGATAAAAGGTTGGAATAAAATATAATATCGTAAGTATGCACTTCTGCGCGTAGCATCTTGAGCCAGCTTGTACTAGTTTGACACTGACGTGCGGTACCGTACTAATATTCTAAGTCCATTGATATACAGGGTTTAAGGGGCAGCCGTTCACAAACTGACAAGGTGCATTCAGCTCCTTATTTTGAATCATATTCCACTGAATTTTTTTTTTCCGGAAAATTTTACTTTTTTTTATTTTAATGTAAAATTACATTTCCTGTACGCAGCACTCCATTTATGTAAATAATACGGCTAAAATTAAAAATAAACAATGGATGTTGAAATATTCTACCGAACGACGCATGAATTCTGCTGTTCACTTCCTGCCTAGCTACAAGTGACAGCGAACTCGTCGTCGCGCTTGCCGTTCGCTACGTGCATTTTGCCACGATAACGATACATTGCGTTAGAGGAAATAAAACAAATCAAATTTATTGGATTCCCATGACATTCCTGAAATAATTTCTTGTACCGGTTATCTTAGTAAGAAATACTGAATTCACTCCATCAGTAATAAAAATAAAACCAAAAAATCACCAGTTTTGTTTAACTAAACACAAACTCGAACTTACACCGACCACATAAAGCATTGCACTTTTCTCATTATATTCCCAAAAAACAATAGCTATCACAAACAGTGAATTATGCATACTTTTTCTGCGGATGTTTTTGAAACGCTGAGTGTGTATCATGGATTTTTTAGATTATTATCGATGTCCAATTGTCAAATAGTCACATCGACTAACGATGTTAAGAAAAAGGCGCTTATTAAAACGATAAAAATAAATCACTGAACAATGAATTGGAAATATCACCCACCTTAAATTTGACAGGTGACGGAATCATGTTGCCGAAAGTTAAGCTTTATTTCTAGATACCTTTAAGTATCCCGAATAAATCGAGGAATAAAATTAACCGATCATCATCTGCTTAGCCTTTTCCCAACTATGCGGGGCTCGGCTTGCAGTCTAACCGGTCGCAGCAGAATACCAACATTTTACATGGAGCGACTGCCTCCACAAGCACAACCCATTTAGTGGATATCACGATATATTCTGCAAGCGTTCTCCGACAGTCGTTTCTCCTTTGGACTGATCACCAACAGGACGTTTCGTTTTTGAGAGATTCGTCGATAGAACGTTTCACCTATGGATGTTTCGCGGACAGAATGGTTTGCATTTGTTTGTTTCGACGACAGGACTTTTTAACTATGTAATATTCGCCGTCAGATCGTGATACCCCTTGGTGTTACTGATTATCTACTGATTTTCAGAATTTCAGGATTCTGAACACCACAAAATAACCGATGTTAATCAAATAAATTAACAATGTAATATTACCCAATTCCATTCGAACACTGCTAGAGCTTTGATCATTTCCAATATCATCACACAATGACATATACTGCGGAAAAACGTGTCGATCGTGAAACATAAAATCTGCAAAAAATTAATAATTTCATATCAGTCAAAGCTTGACTTAGGTCACTACAAATGCACGACTTTTATTTTTTGAGACTGTCGCGAAAACTTACTCTGAGTTATAAGTTAATAGATTTAAGCTTTACTATTAACGCATTCAAAGAATTTCGTTTCTTTTATGACGACTTTTAACTGCATTGACATAAACTTTTCCGGCTTTTGTTAATCAAACACATTTTGCCGAGGCCCTAGGATAGGATGCAAACTTTTGAAAAAAGCAACTTGTGTGCCTCTAACTACATATAGTATATGTACCGACGATCTTATAAAGGTGGACCGAACAGACAACGGACAGTTTCAACTTGGGAGAGTTCTATGTCCAGCCGACTGGTATGTATCTTACTAGGATTAATATTATGGCACTCAAATAAACTTAATTCAAACTCACCAGTATTTGAAAAACCATTGTGTACAATTTGTAAGCTTTCAAAATATTCTTGAAAGTCTCAAATAATTTTTCAAAAGATTCGTTGCTTTCCTGTTCATGATTTAGCTTTGAAACACTTTTGATCCATTTCTTAAGATATTTTGTTAACAATATTAAAACACGAATACCATAAACTAAATTCAAATCAAATGTCACTAACATGATGTCACTAGTAACATCAAACCAATTGAAGCGGTAAATGGTCTTAATATACACAATAATTGAGATATTAACACACGCATGGTTAAAACAGACATCCAATTACAAACAATAAAACTACGAATACGTTTACTGAAGTCGATGCTCCTGTTTATCTTCTGAATCATGAGAATAAGCAAGATATTATCATACTTGTGTACGAAATTAAAAACAAAAATCATCACCATACCACAATAGTAATAAAAAGCAAAAAGCTTGGTAATCAGAAAAGTCGTAAAATGAACCGTGATGTGGCAATAATATATATCATTATCGATAAACACGCGGAATATAAAGATCACTAGAATTAAACACACATCCGAAACCAAAAGTAGTGTTGATTTCTTTCCATTTGGAACAATTGTATTATTTTTAATGTCATATTTTGAGGAACAGAGAAGACATAGAAAAAAATTTAAAGGATAAATTATTTGTTGGACATCTTTTTGGAGACGGTTGTTCAGTAACATTTCTTGTCTGTTCGACGCCATCGCCACTCTATAGAGTGCTACCACGGTAACTCAAAATACTGTTAAAAACTGACGCAGCACGTTCCATGAAACTTTATATTGGAACACTTGTTATTGTAACCCACCTTTAACTGAATACTTAATCATTTTTACCCCTAGACATACTCAAGTATAGGACCAAAGTAATTAAATGAAGTTCAACGATATTTATCATATCTACAAACATGCTGATAGTATCACCCTTGAAGTTGACATTTTCAAATAAAAACACAAGTTTTACTAACTAGCTTATGCCCGCGGTTCGCAGGCTGAGTATTCGGTAATTGTCCCTCGGGATTGAACTACTGGTATTTTTATAATTATTTTGTTGGCCCCGAACTAACGAAACTCGTTTGTCTTGGTATGGACATGTAATGAGGAGGGGTGAAACGCATGTGACTGTAAAAGAGTGATGGACATGAATGTTGATGGATGGAGAGGGAGAGGAAGGCCAAAGAAAGGATGGATGGATTGTGTGAAGACTGATATGAAAGAGAAAGGAGTAAAAGATGCCGTGACGTCTGACAGGAGAGAATGGAAGAAAAAAACGATGATGAGCCTAATAACATGGAAATAAATCTTAAAAAAAAGAAATTCAATCATTTTACTCATTATTTTTATTCATCCATGACAGCATAGCAAACTGCAGTATCACAACAGTGAACTCCACAATAAGACTATTAAACTTCTGAAGTAGACATCCATCGATCGTAAAGATCCGACAAGCAGTCATCTTGTGGAAGGCTGCTCGTTTCAGTCGCTTTACGTTCTTACAAAGCCTTTTAGCTTCCACTGGAAAGGAAAGGCACAAACTATAGAACAAATAGCGTAAGATATATGGCATGGAACAGAACGATGTGGTCACATTTAAGGGAGTGGTAGAAAGCATGACACTACAACTTTTTTTTTAAGGCCCCGCACAAACAGGCCGCCGACCACAGCCACCGGTGGCTGTCGCGCGCCCGACCATTCGTGGCAGCCACTCGTGGCCGCTGACTCGTGGTCAGTGGCTGCCATGAGTGGTCGGTGGCCGCCACCAGTAGTCGGTGACCACTTCAATTTGTAACACTCTCCTGCTGTACAGTCTTACAATGGATTCCGAGGCGAAAGGTTTGATCGTGCTTTTATTTTAGAAAAATAATTATGGTTCCGTGCAAAAAAATAAAACCCTTGAAATTGGTAAAAAAATTTCGATTCAAAAAGGGAAGTCAGTTTTTTTATGATAATTTCACGCGAACAAAGATCGTGGGCAACAGCTAGTATAGAATATATTTTCTTTAAAACCAATTGCTATCTCTTTTAGAAGATAAGGTAAAAACGACTGATACGTAAAATAAAGTCGCTAAGTCTGCTGCGCCGACCTCAAATGAATTGGGATAAGGATAAGAGAATGATGATGATGAAGTGCCCCAAAGGGCAATGAAGAGGGCTATGCTCAGAGTTTCCTTGCGTGATCAAATCAGAAATGAGGACATCCGCAAGAGAACCTAGGTTACCGAGGTATCCCGAAGAATTGCCAAACTTAGGTGGCAGTGGGCAGGACACATTGCTTGCAGAACACATGGCCGATGGGGCCGAAAAGTTCTGGAGTGGCGACCGCGAACTGGAAGACGATGCGTTGGAAGGCCTCCCACTAGGTGGACCGATGACCTGCTGAAGGTTGCAGGGATCCGCTGGATGCGAGTCGCACGGGACCGGTCAATGTGTCGACACTTGGGGGATGCCTATGTCAAGCAGTGGACGTCTTGTGGCGGAAATGATGATGATGATGATGATGATGAAGTAAAATAAAGTCATGTAGCAATTAACTCTTACCAGTAAGAAAGAAAAAGAAGAAAGAAAAGAACAAAAGATAGACTCTTACCAGTACTCTGTAAACTTCTGAGCATACGACAGCAAGTAGCGTCTGCATCAGAGACTATCATGTAGAATAACTCGCAGTAAGTGTTGAACATACTGACGAAAGTAATATTCTTTGACACCCACAGGATGATGATCAATAAAAATGTATTGACGTCATACTGAAATTCAAGTAATGGAAATTATGTTTAATAGAATGGTTTTAACAAAAAAGTTGTATAAAAGGAGAAAAAATTAATAAAGCTTCAGGGATATCGACACGCTTACTCTTCATCATCTTCCTGCGGCCTTGTCCCATGTTACTTGTTACTCATCATCACACATTTTTTCTTCCATTCTCCTCTGTCAACCGTCACGCAATCATTTATTCCTTTTTCCTTATTATTATCATTTATCACACAATTCATCCATCTTTTCTTTGGTCTTCCTCTCCCTCTCCATCCATAAACACACACATACATACATCTAACACTCTTTTAGTCACATGCGATCACATCGACACTCTTACTTTTGTATTCTATACATGATTCCAGATTCAACAGCGTTGAAATTTTTCTTCAGTGAGTTAAAAAAAAGTTACCATCCTATGCAGTATGCTGAACTCATTGTTCCTGCAGATGGTGTTACCGTGTACATACGTTTATTTTTTCCCACCTCATCACATGCCCAATAAAAACAATTTTCTTTCAATCTTTTTGTCGCATCCATTCATTTTCGACATTAACATTTTATTGCCTACATCATGCAACATTATTTTAAGTGCAACACATGCAGGGAGCGGGTCCCGTCTCGCGCCTCAAGGCAACGCTCGTACCCCTCAGGGGGTGCCCTTAGCATGTAGTCTCTTAGTTTGAAAGTTTTTTTTGCCCCTTGCTGGAAGCCTTACACTCAAGGCATCCGTATAGGATAGTACGGTTAGACAGACGACAACCTCCTAGGTCAACCTACGAGACGAGATTCACAAAAAAAAATCTCTGTACTCCCGACCCGCACCTGCTCTCTGTGTGTTTTGGGCTTTATCCGTCGTCGTCCCAACAGCCTTAAAAATATTACCCTATAGCTTGCAGATCACGAGCTATGCACAATAAAACTGCTGGGCAATGGCCTCTCCCTAAGACTTTTAGTTCTTTCAATCTAGGCTCCACTGGTTATTGATTTTGTCTAGCTCTGCCCGCGATTTCTATCTTCGCTAGTAGTTGGTCAATTAAATAAGTGTAATGCTTACCATGCCGTAGTGTGTTAATCCAGATTTTTCTATTTCTATAAATGTTTGGAGATACAGTAAACTGTGGAAGAATGTGTCCAGTGCTTGAAATAAAGTCTGAAAATAAATATTATTTACCACCAGAATATTAGATTAAAACTTAAAACATACACCACAAAATGTCAGTCTTACCGAATACTTAAATATTTTCTTGAAAGTATCAAAAGCGTCCATTAAATTTACGTAAGCCTGAAAGAGCTTTTTAAATTCATCATTGTTAGTAACTTCTACAGACTCTGAACTCAGTTTGGTATAGTGCTCGAATTCAGAAATCCACGAAATCATTGCATCTTTTATCAAAGCGATTAAACAAAAACCATAAGTTGTGTGTACGTCTAAATAAATCAAGGTATACACATAAGCAGAAATTACAAAATTACGAGTCAGGAACACACAGGAAACAAAAAATACTAAATGACGAAAAATTCCGAACCAGCTCCTATTGATTGCCTTTTTGTAATCCTTGTGATTGATTAATTTAACCACTTTTTGAATCTTCATAATAATTTGGACGTGATCCTCTCTTTGAAAGATATTTAGTAAGTAAAATAATAAGAAAGGAATCACCAACAAGGTGGTGTTCAACTTGAAAAAAATACTGATAAAAGGATTCGTTACATCATCAAAATCTCTTAAGGAAAGTTTTTCTAGGTGAAAAATTATAAATACAAGAGTACCAATGAGCGATACAATATAGTAAGATGCACGATGAGGCCTAATGCAATTAAACTCAATGGAGAATCTTGACAGGAACAGCATATGCTGTAAACACCGATAAGGAAAGAGCACTTTTTGGAAACCTTTATCCAAAAAATTGTCGGTAATGGGATGTATTTTGAACTTTGCCTTCATGTTTAATTTACTTTAACAGCCGTGCGAACGCTTAACAGAATACTAAGGTTAGTACTGTCATTTACATGAAATATAAATTTGTTAATTAACGTAAAATAACGTTTCAACTACCAATACATTTCCGTGAAATATAATGGTCGTCGTTTGTTTTATCAAGACGCGTTAGTGAGGGCTTGGACACATCACGCCACGGGGCGCCGCCACCGTGTAACGGCACGACGTCGTACAGCGGTACGGTGCCGTAACAAATCGCCACGGCGCGACGGCGCACCGCCACATTGAAATGGCACGGTGTGGTAACACGGTACGTGCCGGCTCACGGCAGCAATCATCGGTTCAAACGTGTACTGAAACAGTTTTTGTCTAGATATGGACCGGGAAAGTCGTATTCTTCTCCTGTTATTGCTAAGACGACAAATGAAGAAAAAACAGATCCAAAGAAAATATTATTATTATTACACGCGGCACACCGTAGGTACACGGTACCGTACCGTGGTACGACGTCATGCCGTTTCACGATGACGGCGTCGTGCCGTAGTGATGTGTCACGGCATCGTACCGCGGTACGACCGTGTCGTGCCGTCACACGCTGGCGACGCCACGCCGCGCGCCGTGGTGATGTATACTGGCCCTATATTAAAAGTTTTTATTGTCCTATAATTATTACAGATGCTTTCATTTCAGACTCGAAAAGAAACAAAAGGTCAGAGTACTCTGCAAAAGCGGTAGCGTTAGCGGTAAGGTCCGCTATGAAAGTGTAGCTGTACAGGCATGGTGCCCTGAGTTTTCGGATAACACAACTGCTCAGGACATGGATGTTTGGGAAAAGGGTTGGAAGATTTTTATATGAAGCGTGATCTGATAACTTCCGCTATTTTATTTCACTTTAAAAATAGCGGCCACACGTAAACTTTCTTCAATTACTGGTATCAATACAAACAAGTTTTGTATGAGACAAAATCTTCTAAAGCGTCACGTTTCCGAGATATAAGCTATCAAAGTTAGAATCTATTCACTGATGGGACCATCAGTATAACTTTGATTTTATTAGCCACGCATAAAAACAGGATCAATCAATCTTATCTTATCTTATAAGCCCTTTTATTCTGAATTGTTTTCTCTGTTTTTGTAAGTTGTTAAAGTATGTCTCTTAATTCAGCGTGCCTCTTGGCAAAGGCCTCTCCTAGCTGTTTCCATTGTATTCTATCACGAGCCACTATCTTCCAGTTAAGGCCCGCAGTAAGTCTTGACTCGTCCTCCCATCTCCTTTTTTGTTTATACTTGTTTTGTTTACTATTTCTAGGATACCAATCTGTTACTATTTTGCTCCCCTTTTCCTGTTTTGTTCTTATCATGTGGCCAGTTCACCGCCACTTTTGCTGGTCAATTCTGGTCAAGATGTCTGTCACTTTTGTTTTGGCTCTCAGTTCCTCATTTGTTATTCGGTCCATTTTACATGTTCCTGACATTCTTCGTTCCATGGATCTTTGTTAGTATTAAATAATAGCTGCCATCAATGTAACCAATTATTGTTTGAGATAAATCTTCTAAAGCGTCTCATTCTCGAAATATAAGGTATTAATTCAGCCGCTATTTTGAAAATAAAATAACATGGCGGATCGTAGGCAGGCCAAATAATTCAAAGCCCTTTTGCAAGGATCTCTCAGGGTTGTGGTAGAAATATGATCAAAGACAAAGAAATCAAAATTAAGTTCATACGTTGCCTAGTTACAGAAGTTAAAGATAATTGTGATAATGGAACAGCAGCCATGAAAAAAATGGTTGAGATATAGATATTGATAACATGCTGTAAGGGACAGCGGTCCACAAACTGATGGGGTGAATTCAGTATATCATACTAAGATGACCGGTACAAGAAATTATTTCAGGAATGTTATGGGAATCCAATAAATTTGATTTGTTTTATTTCCTCATATGCAATGTATCGTTACCGTGGCAAAGCATTGTTGGATTTTTGATTTTAGCCTATTATTTACATAAATGGAGTGGAATGTAATTTTATATTGGAACAAAGGAATAGTAACAGAATTTAAAAAAAAAAAAAAAACAAACAAAGGAATATGATTCAAAATAAGTAGCTGAATGCACCCTGTCAGTTTGTGGAGGGCTGTTTATTACACCCTTTATATGGGTAGAGGATCCACTTAAAATAATAATGGACACAATTATAGACCATTTTTTATTCAAATGTCAATGAGAACATTCAACATAATGACTAGATGTGTGTTGGCGGTAGCGGATATTGTGTGTAAGGTCTTTTCCATGAAGACACAGTGTATTACTTCCTGTAATAGCCTATTACTAATGGCTCGATTCATCATCAGCCTAGCCTTTTCCCAACAGTCTAACCGGATGTGAACACCAGTATTTTACATGAAGCGACTGCCTATCTAACCTCCACAACCCAGTTAGTAATGGATAATATGATACCCCTTGGTAAGACTAATAGTTCAATTAATAAATTGTTTCTTGATACCGACATGTGAAGCTTGTGGCTAAATAATAACAGCAGCTCGGATCAATCTTCAGGTTAACCTACGCTTGCCTAGGTTGTTCTGCGGATTAGTGACCACCCAATACATACTGAGTTTCCTCCGTGCCTCGGAAAGAACGTTAAGCCGTTGGTCCCGGGTGTCATTTGTAGATCTTTGACAGTCGATACAGGTAGTCAGTGGCCCGAAAGTCAGACAACCAGTCTTACCAAGGGGTATCGTATTACCCGGTAATAACTGGGTTGTGGAGTTCAGATAGGCAGTCGCTCCATGTAAAATACTGGTATTCTGCTGCATCCAGTTAGACTGGAAGCCGACCCCAACTTAGTTGGGAAAAGGCTAGGCAGATGATGATTCAGACCGACATATTGTGTTCTAAGAAGTGATCGGAGCACTTATCACGGAGTTGCCGTACTGTCAGAACTTTACACGTTACTGCTAACCGCCTCGCCGGGCACCTCGCGGGGATGGGGCCGGATCTTGCGGAACACCAGTTTTATTTTCGCAAGGAGCGCTCGACAGTGAACGCCATTATGCGCGTGAGAGCCCTCATGACGGGGGACGCAGTTTCCCGGGGCGGGGTCGACTTGGCGGTGTCTCTTGACATCGCCAACGCCTTCAACTCCATGCCCTGAAGCTGCATTAGGGAGGCGCTCCGATATCACCGGGTGCCGACCTACCTTTGTCGTGTGGTCGGGGACTACCTGACGAATAGGGGCCGTCATCTAGCCATCATCATAACCCAGAATTTGAAAAAAAAAAAAAATCTACGACGCTATTCCAATTAGAACAGGTGAAACGTTTGAAAACTTCATTGATCTTGAGATTCGTGCGAACGCTTAACAGAATACTAAGGTTAGTACTGTCATTTACATGAAATATAAATTTGTTAATTAACGTAAAATAACGTTCGTGCGAACGCTTAACAGAATACTAAGGTTAGTACTGTCATTTACATGAAATATAAATTTGTTAATTAACGTAAAATAACGTTTCAACTACCAATACATTTCCGTGAAATATAATGGTCGTCGTTTGTTTTATCAAGACGCGTTAGTGAGGGCTTGGACACATCACGCCACGGGGCGCCGCCACCGTGTAACGGCACGACGTCGTACAGCGGTACGGTGCCGTAACAAATCGCCACGGCGCGACGGCGCACCGCCACATTGAAATGGCACGGTGTGGTAACACGGTACGTGCCGGCTCACGGCAGCAATCATCGGTTCAAACGTGTACTGAAACAGTTTTTGTCTAGATATGGACCGGGAAAGTCGTATTCTTCTCCTGTTATTGCTAAGACGAACGACAAATGAAGAAAAAAACAGATCCAAAGAAAATATTATTATTATTACACGCGGCACACCGTAGGTACACGGTACCGTACCGTGGTACGACGTCATGCCGTTTCACGATGACGGCGTCGTGCCGTAGTGATGTGTCACGGCATCGTACCGCGGTACGACGTGTCGTGCCGTCACACGCTGGCGACGCCACGCCGCGCGCCGTGGTGATGTATAATGGGCCCTATATTAAAAGTTTTTATTGTCCTATAATTATTACAGATGCTTCATTTCAGACTCGAAAGAAACAAAAGGTCAGAGTACTCTGCAAAAGCGGTAGCGTTAGCGGTAAGGTCCGCTATGAAAGTGTAGCTGTACAGGCATGGTGCCCTGAGTTTTCGGATAACACAACTGCTCAGGACATGGATGTTTGGGAAAAAGGGTTGGAAGATTTTTATATGAAGCGTGATCTGATAACTTCCGCTATTTTATTTCACTTTAAAAATAGCGGCCACACGTAAACTTTCTTCAATTACTGGTATCAATACAAACAAGTTTGTATGAGACAAAATCTTCTAAAGCGTCACGTTTCCGAGATATAAGCCATCAAAGTTAGAATCTGTTCACTGATGGGACCATCAGTATAACTTTGATTTTATTAGCCACGCATAAAAACAGGATCAATCAATCTTATCTTATCTTTATAAGCCCTTTATTCTGAATTTGTTTTCTCTGTATTGTAAGTTGTTAAAGTATGTCTCTTAATTCAGCGTGCCTCTTGGCAAAGGCCTCTCCTAGCTGTTTCCATTGTATTCTATCACGAGCCACTATCTTCCAGTTAAGGCCCGCAGTAAGTCTTGACTCGTCCTCCATCTCCTTTTTTGTTTATACTGGTTTTGTTTACTATTCTAGGATACAATCTGTTACTATTTTGCTCCCCTTTTCCTGTTTTGTTCTTATCATGTGGCCAGTTCACCGCCACTTTTGCTGGTCAATTCTGGTCAAGCTGTCTGTCACTTTTGTTTTTGGCTCTCAGTCCTCATTTGTTATTCGGTCCATTTTACATGTTCCTGACATTCTTCGTTCCATGGATCTTTGTTAGTATTAAATAATAGCTGCCATCAATGTAACCAATTATTGTTTGAGATAAATCTTCTAAAGCGTCTCATTCTCGAAATATAAGGTATTAATTCAGCCGCTATTTTGAAAATAAAATAACATGGCGGATCGTAGGCAGGCCAAATAATTCAAAGCCCTTTTGCAAGGATCTCTCAGGGTTGTGGTAGAAATATGATCAAAGACAAAGAAATCAAAATTAAGTTCATACGTTGCCTAGTTACAGAAGTTAAAGATAATTGTGATAATGGAACAGCAGCCATGAAAAAAATGGTTGAGATATAGATATTGATAACATGCTGTAAGGGACAGCGGTCCACAAACTGATGGGGTGAATTCAGTATATCATACTAAGATGACCGGTACAAGAAATTATTTCAGGAATGTTATGGGAATCCAATAAATTTGATTTGTTTTATTTCCTCATATGCAATGTATCGTTACCGTGGCAAAATGCACGTAGCGAATGGCAAGCGCGACAACGAGTTTGATGAACTCTGTAGCTAGGCAGGAAGTGAACATCTGATTTCACGCGTCGTTCGTTAGAGTATTTTAACACCCATTGTTGGATTTTTGATTTTAGCCTATTATTTACATAAATGGAGTGGAATGTAATTTTATATTGGAACAAAGGAATAGTAACAGAATTTAAAAAAAAAAAAAAAACAAACAAAGGAATATGATTCAAAATAAGTAGCTGAATGCACCCTGTCAGTTTGTGGAGGGCTGTTTATTACACCCTTTATATGGGTAGAGGATCCACTTAAAATAATAATGGACACAATTATAGACCATTTTTTATTCAAATGTCAATGAGAACATTCAACATAATGACTAGATGTGTGTTGGCGGTAGCGGATATTGTGTGTAAGGTCTTTTCCATGAAGACACAGTGTATTACTTCCTGTAATAGCCTATTACTAATGGCTCGATTCATCATCAGCCTAGCCTTTTCCCAACAGTCTAACCGGATGTGAACACCAGTATTTTACATGAAGCGACTGCCTATCTAACCTCCACAACCCAGTTAGTAATGGATAATATGATACGCCTTGGTAAGACTAATAGTTCAATTAATAAATTGTTTCTTGATACCGACATGTGAAGCTTGTGGCTAAATAATAACAGCAGCTCGGATCAATCTTCAGGTTAACCTACGCTTGCCTAGGTTGTTCTGCGGATTAGTGACCACCCAATACATACTGAGTTTCCTCCGTGCCTCGGAAAGAACGTTAAGCCGTTGGTCCCGGGTGTCATTTGTAGATCTTTGACAGTCGATACAGGTAGTCAGTGGCCCGAAAGTCAGACAACCAGTCTTACCAAGGGGTATCGTATTACCCGGTAATAACTGGGTTGTGGAGTTCAGATAGGCAGTCGCTCCATGTAAAATACTGGTATTCTGCTGCATCCAGTTAGACTGGAAGCCGACCCCAACTTAGTTGGGAAAAGGCTAGGCAGATGATGATTCAGACCGACATATTGTGTTCTAAGAAGTGATCGGAGCACTTATCACGGAGTTGCCGTACTGTCAGAACTTTACACGTTACTGCTAACCGCCTCGCCGGGCACCTCGCGGGGATGGGGCCGGATCTTGCGGAACACCAGTTTTATTTTCGCAAGGAGCGCTCGACAGTGAACGCCATTATGCGCGTGAGAGCCCTCATGACGGGGGACGCAGTTTCCCGGGGCGGGGTCGACTTGGCGGTGTCTCTTGACATCGCCAACGCCTTCAACTCCATGCCCTGAAGCTGCATTAGGGAGGCGCTCCGATATCACCGGGTGCCGACCTACCTTTGTCGTGTGGTCGGGGACTACCTGACGAATAGGGGCCGTCATCTAGCCATCATCATAACCCAGAATTTGAAAAAAAAAAAAAATCTACGACGCTATTCCAATTAGAACAGGTGAAACGTTTGAAAACTTCATTGATCTTGAGATTCGTGCGAACGCTTAACAGAATACTAAGGTTAGTACTGTCATTTACATGAAATATAAATTTGTTAATTAACGTAAAATAACGTTCGTGCGAACGCTTAACAGAATACTAAGGTTAGTACTGTCATTTACATGAAATATAAATTTGTTAATTAACGTAAAATAACGTTTCAACTACCAATACATTTCCGTGAAATATAATGGTCGTCGTTTGTTTTATCAAGACGCGTTAGTGAGGGCTTGGACACATCACGCCACGGGGCGCCGCCACCGTGTAACGGCACGACGTCGTACAGCGGTACGGTGCCGTAACAAATCGCCACGGCGCGACGGCGCACCGCCACATTGAAATGGCACGGTGTGGTAACACGGTACGTGCCGGCTCACGGCAGCAATCATCGGTTCAAACGTGTACTGAAACAGTTTTTGTCTAGATATGGACCGGGAAAGTCGTATTCTTCTCCTGTTATTGCTAAGACGACAAATGAAGAAAAAACAGATCCAAAGAAAATATTATTATTATTACACGCGGCACACCGTAGGTACACGGTACCGTACCGTGGTACGACGTCATGCCGTTTCACGATGACGGCGTCGTGCCGTAGTGATGTGTCACGGCATCGTACCGCGGTACGACCGTGTCGTGCCGTCACACGCTGGCGACGCCACGCCGCGCGCCGTGGTGATGTATACTGGCCCTATATTAAAAGTTTTTATTGTCCTATAATTATTACAGATGCTTTCATTTCAGACTCGAAAAGAAACAAAAGGTCAGAGTACTCTGCAAAAGCGGTAGCGTTAGCGGTAAGGTCCGCTATGAAAGTGTAGCTGTACAGGCATGGTGCCCTGAGTTTTCGGATAACACAACTGCTCAGGACATGGATGTTTGGGAAAAGGGTTGGAAGATTTTTATATGAAGCGTGATCTGATAACTTCCTCTATTTTATTTCACTTTAAAAATAGCGGCCACACGTAAACTTTCTTCAATTACTGGTATCAATACAAACAAGTTTTGTATGAGACAAAATCTTCTAAAGCGTCACGTTTCCGAGATATAAGCTATCAAAGTTAGAATCTATTCACTGATGGGACCATCAGTATAACTTTGATTTTATTAGCCACGCATAAAAACAGGATCAATCAATCTTATCTTATCTTATAAGCCCTTTTATTCTGAATTGTTTTCTCTGTTTTTGTAAGTTGTTAAAGTATGTCTCTTAATTCAGCGTGCCTCTTGGCAAAGGCCTCTCCTAGCTGTTTCCATTGTATTCTATCACGAGCCACTATCTTCCAGTTAAGGCCCGCAGTAAGTCTTGACTCGTCCTCCCATCTCCTTTTTTGTTTATACTTGTTTTGTTTACTATTTCTAGGATACCAATCTGTTACTATTTTGCTCCCCTTTTCCTGTTTTGTTCTTATCATGTGGCCAGTTCACCGCCACTTTTGCTGGTCAATTCTGGTCAAGATGTCTGTCACTTTTGTTTTGGCTCTCAGTTCCTCATTTGTTATTCGGTCCATTTTACATGTTCCTGACATTCTTCGTTCCATGGATCTTTGTTAGTATTAAATAATAGCTGCCATCAATGTAACCAATTATTGTTTGAGATAAATCTTCTAAAGCGTCTCATTCTCGAAATATAAGGTATTAATTCAGCCGCTATTTTGAAAATAAAATAACATGGCGGATCGTAGGCAGGCCAAATAATTCAAAGCCCTTTTGCAAGGATCTCTCAGGGTTGTGGTAGAAATATGATCAAAGACAAAGAAATCAAAATTAAGTTCATACGTTGCCTAGTTACAGAAGTTAAAGATAATTGTGATAATGGAACAGCAGCCATGAAAAAAATGGTTGAGATATAGATATTGATAACATGCTGTAAGGGACAGCGGTCCACAAACTGATGGGGTGAATTCAGTATATCATACTAAGATGACCGGTACAAGAAATTATTTCAGGAATGTTATGGGAATCCAATAAATTTGATTTGTTTTATTTCCTCATATGCAATGTATCGTTACCGTGGCAAAATGCACGTAGCGAATGGCAAGCGCGACAACGAGTTTGATGAACTCTGTAGCTAGGCAGGAAGTGAACATCTGATTTCACGCGTCGTTCGTTAGAGTATTTTAACACCCATTGTTGGATTTTTGATTTTAGCCTATTATTTACATAAATGGAGTGGAATGTAATTTTATATTGGAACAAAGGAATAGTAACAGAATTTAAAAAAAAAAAAAAAACAAACAAAGGAATATGATTCAAAATAAGTAGCTGAATGCACCCTGTCAGTTTGTGGAGGGCTGTTTATTACACCCTTTATATGGGTAGAGGATCCACTTAAAATAATAATGGACACAATTATAGACCATTTTTTATTCAAATGTCAATGAGAACATTCAACATAATGACTAGATGTGTGTTGGCGGTAGCGGATATTGTGTGTAAGGTCTTTTCCATGAAGACACAGTGTATTACTTCCTGTAATAGCCTATTACTAATGGCTCGATTCATCATCAGCCTAGCCTTTTCCCAACAGTCTAACCGGATGTGAACACCAGTATTTTACATGAAGCGACTGCCTATCTAACCTCCACAACCCAGTTAGTAATGGATAATATGATACGCCTTGGTAAGACTAATAGTTCAATTAATAAATTGTTTCTTGATACCGACATGTGAAGCTTGTGGCTAAATAATAACAGCAGCTCGGATCAATCTTCAGGTTAACCTACGCTTGCCTAGGTTGTTCTGCGGATTAGTGACCACCCAATACATACTGAGTTTCCTCCGTGCCTCGGAAAGAACGTTAAGCCGTTGGTCCCGGGTGTCATTTGTAGATCTTTGACAGTCGATACAGGTAGTCAGTGGCCCGAAAGTCAGACAACCAGTCTTACCAAGGGGTATCGTATTACCCGGTAATAACTGGGTTGTGGAGTTCAGATAGGCAGTCGCTCCATGTAAAATACTGGTATTCTGCTGCATCCAGTTAGACTGGAAGCCGACCCCAACTTAGTTGGGAAAAGGCTAGGCAGATGATGATTCAGACCGACGTATTGTGTTCTAAGAAGTGATCGGAACACATAGAGTTGCCGTACTGTCAGAACTTTACACGTTACTGCTAACCGCCTCGCCGGGCACCTCGCGGGGATGGGGCCGGATCTTGCGGAACACCAGTTTTATTTTCGCAAGGAGCGCTCGACAGTGAACGCCATTATGCGCGTGAGAGCCCTCATGACGGGGGACGCAGTTTCCCGGGGCGGGGTCGACTTGGCGGTGTCTCTTGACATCGCCAACGCCTTCAACTCCATGCCCTGAAGCTGCATTAGGGAGGCGCTCCGATATCACCGGGTGCCGACCTACCTTTGTCGTGTGGTCGGGGACTACCTGACGAATAGGGGCCGTCATCTAGCCATCATCATAACCCAGAATTTGAAAAAAAAAAAAAATCTACGACGCTATTCCAATTAGAACAGGTGAAACGTTTGAAAACTTCATTGATCTTGAGATTTCTGAAGACTTTCTGGATTTTTAAGACAAGAAACACGTTATTCTGCTTCTGGATGATATTAATGCAAGAATTTAAAAATCTCCCGATGAAAATTAGAAGGTATACATAAAGCTTATTTAAATTCTGAACATTTTGGAAACCTTTTAAATGATCTGTGAATGAAAATCCAATCATAAAATAAAAGCGGCCGCTCAATATTGTTAACGTGGCAAAGACTGAAAAAATGCTGTATTGAACACTATTAGGATTTATTTTGTGATTCCAAAGCATGTACTTAGCACAGAAGGACAAAACTAGCATGATATGCATTGGGGTCAGCGCCGACAGTAAGTCTTTTTCAAGAAAATTGTTATTAAACATTGAACTAGTGCCATGAGTAGTTTCAAAAATGACTGCGTTTTCTTTTAATTTTGTTTTACCTTTGTTAGTACAAGGCATGTCTGCCACGGAAGGTAACTCCGACATGATTAAGGTCTGTGTTTAAAGGTTTTGCAATTTAAATAAAACACAATAGTTAGTCGATTACGTCCCCGTTGTTCTAATATTTATGGTAAGTGATGTTCGTATTTTGATGAATATTATATATACAAAGACACAAACGACCTCACGCCTCTTCCCACGGAGGCAGGCAGAAACTCCAGAAAGCTATCTGCTACGCCACCTACTATTTTACATATGTACAAATAATAAACCTTTTCCTATGTCTTGTTCAGGACATACACGTTTCGAGTATACGCTACTGAGCTTTTCGAAGAGCATTTTGTATAAAATAATACAAACATCAAATAACACCTTTTTCTCATGGGCGTAGGTAGTAACTACATTGCTACGATGCTTTCATACGTGTTTCACCTTGTCCACCTTCAGTCTGAACTTTTGAAGAACATCAACAATAATGGCAGTGTATGTTTAGGAGAAAATAACAATGCGCTCACTTTTGGGACACACTCTATGAGAGGGTCTGACTCATTTAGATATTTCAAATTCCTTAAAAAAAATATATGAAACGTCAGGGAAATCAGTAAGAGGAACACTATCCCCAAATATCGACGCCATCCGCCATATTGTCTCCCAGTCTATAATCGTGCGACATGATTCTTCATTGTTGGTAGACTGGTACTTGGGTAGTTTAAATCACACACAATACTTGACTCAAACACCAAACATTTATTTCTAATGAACCATTTACAGGTACTTATAAACTTTCTAGAGTAGAGCCACCCGTTCGCAAACATGTTTGTTTATAAGGAGAAGAACGGGGTAAGAAACTCCTTACACACTCTTTTAAATTGTGTTACAGTTTAACTTAATATTGTTCACTTCAAAAAGCAGTTATAGGAACTCTTGAGAAAACAAGAACACACTAAAATACATTTTGAATACATTCGTTCCTTCTTCTTTGTTCTGTTTCCAAGATGTTCAACATTCATCCAAAAGGATAAGCAGCCTTGAAAAGAGCTTTGCGGAATACCCTGTATAGGGATGATTGACAGTCGAGAAACAGCTGTCGGGAAATAAAATATTAGACGAAATAAAGAGACAAGATCCAGACTACAGAAATTCGAACTGTAGTATAACAATGGTGTAAGTAGTGATGAGGGCACTCAAGCTCATGGGAGTCGCGGCGTCTATGGTGAACAAACCACACACGTTTAACTTCTCGAAAGAGGTCATTTGAACTCGCTGGATATTCTTGCAGACTCTTTTCTGAGTATCTACAATAAAACGACGAATAATTATTACTTGAAGGATTAGGCAGAAAGAAGATAAGAAACTTTATGCAATTTTTATCCTGGCAATATTGTGAACAGTAACAAAAAGTATACACATCTTTTTTTATATTTATATTGTTTCTCTTCAAATTGTCTACACAAAAAAAAAAAACATACTTTATTAGTTTGTTAGCTACTTCTGTTAAAGTCCTATGCAACAGAGGTCGACCCTATCACAAGTGTGATATTATTTACCTGAGCATCCGCTTGCGTTTGTCAGTTGTATACAAGTCATATGGACTTCTCTCATAGCTGAGTAAAATCTCTCAATTTCCACGCTCAAAAATATGAGCAAAAGCAAGTTCTTAATAATCCAGGTTAAGGACATGAATGACAACACAGCAAACTGAAATAAATATAAACAAATCTGAACTGTTTAACCACAAGAGTTATATTATGAGAAAAAGGAAGGAGACATGCTTCGCCGACCCTAAATGTACTAGGATAAAAGAATTATGAGGAATGTTAGGATTTTAATATTATTAGAACGAAGATCTTACGAGGGTACTAGTTTCAATCTCGAAGGTTACTTTCTTCATTTCAATACGAATTGTTATTGCACTCAACGATTTGGACGCTGTTTGAATGATATAGAATAAAATCTGAAACATAGAGACAGAAATCAATACGAAAATAAAGTTAAAAAAATCTCCATCTTAATAATACATCAAAGTGGTTAAAATTTGCTAGTTTGTTTTTGGTCCCTAGCATCAAACGAGTTTTTTGACAAAAATAAATAAATGACAAAGACCAATATAAAGAAGACATACCGAGTGATGATTCGTCTTTACAAATATCTTATAAGCTTCATTATACTTCATAAAAGAATTGACCAAAAATTTTAATAAAAGCCTACAAAATCTCTGCGCTTGGTTTACAGCCAATAACCTTTTGCTTAACACAAGTAAGACAAACATGATTTTATTTAAGACCACAACTCGCCATGATGAAAATTTAGATGTACAAATAAGGAGAAAAAAAGGAGACAAGATTAAATTAGTGGACAAAGTTAAAGGAGAATGACCAAAAGTGGTACCAAAAAGTCTCGCGCATCAAAACCAAAATTTTATAATAATTAGTTTCATATTTTTTTACGGCATTACGCGTCGGGTATTTGATTTTTAAACTGGAAATATACTTTTGAGTTTAAAAGTATGGATATTGTTTTATTCCCTTTATATGACGTTCCGTTTCAACTGAATATAAATGACGTTCCGTTTCAATTGAACAAACCAACAATGGAATCGATTTTATTTTATTTTTTATTCTTATTAGTGGATTACGCTGTTTTTAGAGTATTAATGTAATGTATGTGTGTGTGTAAATACGTCGTTGGTAGCGTCGAAAAAATAGACCTACTTTTTAGGTTATTTTTGATTTTATAAAATAACTCGGAAACGCGGATTTTTTTTTTCAAAAATAATTTTTGTAGGAGTTAATATGATCAGTGTAGTCTATAAAAAACAAAGTTTGATTTTGATGCAGCATGGTACGGGATTCCGTACATCCATGAGCATTCTCCTTTTTAGGGATTACCATAGATATATATTTAAATTGGAAACAGGAGCTAGCTGCTATTGACTCTTCAATTTCATAAGCATGCTATGCACTCAGGAGCCTTAGAGATATGTTGGATCTAAAGCAACTCAAGGCTATATATTACGCGCTGGTTGAATCTAGATTAAGATACAGCATAATGCTTTGGGGTAACAGCTATAATTATAACTGTCAGAAAGCGTTTATATTGCAGAAACGAGCCATACGGACTATAGTAAGGATCCCACAAAGAGACTCATGTAGATGACTCACTTCAAAGAATTAGACTTTTTAACAGTACCAAGTTTATATATATTAGTAATCCTAAATCACTTTGTTAAGTACATTCATGAGTATGAATCACAAGAGGAACGTGAGATAAGAGAAAGCACAAGACGGAAGGAATTTAAACACAAGATGACACCAAAATTTAACATAGCTAAGCATTGTTCCAGATATCAAGCAGTGGAGTTATTTAATAGGTTACCGACTGATTTAAAATTATTAATTTATAGCTCTCACTCATTTAAAACTAAATTAAAAGCCTTCTTGTTGGAAAAATGCTTATATATATGATAAAAATATTCACTTAAAATAAAAGCAGTAAACAAGCTTTAATTTGAATTATTTTTTGACTTTAGCACTATGCTCATCTAGGACCGAGACGAAGTTGTTCTCTGAATATTTTGACTTTGAATTTGACATTATATTTTGACATTGAATTTGACATTATACCTGCTATTAATTTGACATTGTATTTATTTGTTGACATATTTTAAATAAATTGACTCTTGAACTGGACATTTCACGTTTCGATTTTCACATTTTAATGTGTTTGTGCTTTCATGTGTGATTTGGATTTCCATTCACATTTAATTATGAAGGATTTCAGTATTTCAGTCATGTGCATTTAATGTTCGGCTATGTATTCCTCTTCATTGGTAGCTATTCGTGCTGCTTCAGAAATATTATTCTGAAGCATACTAACGTATTCTTTGTCATGAGTATCCAGGAAATGTATGGAACCCTCGAAATTAACAGTGTTTCAAACGTTTTGTCATTCCTCAGGTTGAACATAATGCATAAAGTTAAGCAAGTCATTAGTAAATAAAATAAATAGTATAGGTCCTAAAAATGAGCCTTGGGGTACACCACGTTGTATATTTGTAATTTTAGAGGTGTATATGACATCATAATTCGTTTCTTGCTTTTTATTTCGACAAATATTCGTCTATTTTGTAAGTAGGATCTTAAAAGTTGTAACGACTTGCCTCTGACACCATAATGTTCAAGTTTTGTTAGTAATAATTCATAATCAATAGTATCAAAAGCGGAGCTAAGATCGATGAATAGACCTGCCACTTTCATTTTGTCATTTAATTTATTAATTATGTCATTTACAAGAGTGTTTATTGCCTCTGAGCACCCGACGCCTTTCTGATATCCAAATTGTCTTAAATTTTATTATTTTATTTACGTTTAAATGTACCATCAGGCTAGTTTTTATGATTTTTTCAAATACTTTTGATAAGGTTGGCAAAAGGGATATAGGTCGATAATTTTTCGGATCAGTCTTAATACCTTTCTTGAATATTGAAACTACTTTAGCCAATTTCAACTGGTCTGGAAAGACCGACTCTTCGAAATATTTATTAAAAAACTCAGAAAGAGGGAAAGCTAAAGAGTTTATATTCTCCTTCAAAATCGATATCGGTAAATCATCAAAACCACAAGATTTTTTATTGGCCATTTTATTTATAAGCTTTGTAATTTCAGATGATGTTGTTATATAGAAGGTTAAATCACTTTCTACTCTTTTTGTACCCTTCAATAGAAAAGTCATTGCTCTTTCTTTTTCATTGTTAGCGAGTGACGATTTAAACACAAAACTGTCAATGAATTGATTTGCGACCTGGGAGGGGTCAGTTATCACTTTATTGTTCACTTTTAGCATTAAGTTTCTGCATTGCCTATTTGTTGCTTTCTTCGTACATTCATTAACAAGTTTCCACGTCTGTTTTGTTATTTTGTAGTGGTATTTAAATTATTGATTATGGCCTTTTTTTTGATTTGCTGAATAACTCTTCTATAAATTCGAACGTAGTTGTTTTTATACTTTTTTATGCTGGCATTATTTACAGTACCTGAACATAGTACTCTCTTCATTTTACTTGAAACTTTAACCCCTTTAGTAATCCACTGTATTGAGGTGTTTTTATAAGGCTATATTCTAATTGTTTTCTTTCGGTAACAATCTTGGAATGCTTTACCCAGACAGCTTAAAAAACTATTTATTCTCATATTAGTCCAATTTTTATTACTTATACTTTCATTAAATATTCTTTTTTTTATTACAATTTTAATACTGATTGCAAGACTTTTAGAATATAATTTTTAGGTAGTGAGTCATTATTTTCATTGACCGCTGTTGGTTCCCTTCCAATTATATAGACACTTTCTTTTAATTCTTCAGTCTCATTATTAGTAGCAGACATGTCTGCTTCTGAAGGCAATTCAATGTTGATTGAGTAAAATTACAGTTTCGCTAGTCGATAGCTTTTATTTATTTATTTAAACTTCATGTACAAGAGTGGTACATAGGCGGATTTAATGCCACAAGGCATTCTCTACCAGTCAACCTTTGGGTCAAATAGGATAGCGTTGTGATAGAGTACAAAAAAAAAAAAAAGAAAAAAAACCCAATTTGTTAACATAGATTGATATACATAAATAGGTACATACCAATACCAGCTTTTCAATTTAAATTGAACAAATAATATTTCGTATATTACTACGTCAAAAAAAAACCTACTTCGGCTTTTTAATTTACTTTGTGTTTTTAATTAACTTAGCGTTCTAATGGAGCATTGAAAACAAACTCCTGTTCAACACGGGTAAATGCATTGTCATGTCTTATAGTCGTGTTCGATATCCTTGACAGGTGCAGCACTTTCTACCGATTGTCTGTTTTTATTCGGTCAAAGATCTTGGAGATGTATTTGATCCGACTAAACTTCCTTGAGCATATTATTTTTACGGTTCCCTCTATCTGGCAGAATCTAGATACTCCAAAATTTATTTGGCATAACACACTTGACATAATCTTCTTTAGACGATTATTTTTAAGGCATAATAATTATTTAATGTAATTATTGTTTGGCCGAATTTACAATGGCATAAGTACTTTTAAGATGGCACAATTTTATTCGCATAATAACTTTTTTCAAAGTTAAAATTCCCCATAATTTCGTTTAGCTTAACGTTTATTTGGTACAATTTCACGTGGCATTCTATGAAGATGGCAAAATTATTTTATAATTTTATTAGGCATTTCTATAAAATAGCATTTTTAACCTACATTAAAATTAAAATATTGTCTTAAAAAGTCAATAAGTTGTGCTACAAAAGTTAGTGACAGAAACGAATCGCTGCAAAACCGACTCCACGTAGTCTTGTCTGCCCTATCCCTAGAGTGTAATTTAAGCCCGAGTAGGTGCAGAGAGGCGAGGCGGCCTGTGAGCTGAGGAGCAGGTGGTTTTAACGCACGCCGTGGTGGCGAAGCCTGCCAGAAATCCGTAGCTGCGGAGTTGGGCGTCAAACCATCTGCGACGATAAGCTCGCTTGGGACCGCCGAAGCCCCACAGCGCCGGAGCCGTGACAGAAACCATGCCTGCAGCATGTTACATGCTCGCTTGCATGCTGTATGCTTGCTTGCATGATTCTTATAGCGAAATAAAAATCACATATGTTCACAATCAACTGTTTTATTGAGTGATAATACATGCAGAAAGATAATTAAATAATGAATTAAACCAAATACATAGTCAATTTACGCTAAATTAATCTATAATTTCTCTGTTATGTGATAGATGAGTCATCAATTATTATGGATTTGAAACGTATGCCAAAAGATGATTATAACTGTAAACTTTCTGAAATATGATAGTTCTGCCTTTGAATGACTATCGATATGAAATTTATGCCAAAAGACGATTCTGACTGTGAACTTTCTGCGATATGATGGTTCTACTTTTTAATTCTTATGGATATGAAATTTATGCCTAAAGATAATTATGACTTACAAAATTATGAGTTTGGATGTGTGATAAATGAGTGTTTGCTAAACGATTTTCTGATATTTATTTATTTGGCTCACCAACAATTGAATACACTGCTTCAAACATATGAGATACATTCAATAGAGTCACAGACAAGTGTATCAACCTCTTACAGGTAAGCACATCATGCACTACTTATTTGTCGTTGGTACTCACCGCACACAACTATGGTTTTTAAATACATAATTTAAGTTAAATTAAAATCAAATAAAATGAAAATCACAATCAGCATCAAAAAAAATAAAACTATAAAGGGTAGACCCATTATTTTTATCAAGCGGTCCCCCGCTGCTGATACATACAGAAGACTAGATTTCACTATTCGAAATATGCGTGAATTAAACAATTTCATGACCATAAAACTAGTTATTATAGCTTTAGTCAAAAGTAAATTAGTGTCAGCTTCAATTATTTGAAACCGCGAGAGATTTTCCGCCTTGCTTCTGGAATAGGTTCAAAAACATTCGTTAAATATTTATGTACAAAATTGTGCGGAAATTACCTATTTCTGTACACCAATATTTTTTTATTTAAAATGGTTAAATTCGACTCAGGCGTAATTACGTTTACTTATCTTTGCTTTTCGTGTCCTGCGTGGTGAGTCCGATTGCCCGGAACTAGTAGCTCAGCTTGCAAGAGTTTTTGTTATTCCCGTGCCCAAATACGCTGTGCCAAAATTGCTTATCTGACATTCCATTTCCAATATTTAGCTACGCGCACAACAAGAATCTTCGTTCCCCTGATAATCGTCTTCTACGATGTCCTTCTCACCGCTCTGGTTTTAAACTCTTCTTTCTGTGTCTAGGCGGTATACTTTTGGAAAGCCCTCCCTTTGAATATCAGGACGACCAACAGTCGGTTCACATTATCACAAAACTCGCAAACGGAAGGTTTGGCAGACTCAACTAAAAATTATTTTGATGTAAGATTTTCTCTATCATGTATTTGGATCGCTCTTTATTTTAGATATTGTTTGCGTGCATATATTTATTTACATTTTAATTGTTAAAAATTTTCTGTTTTACTACACCTACTATGTTTGATCGAATAATATTATTTTTAAATGTGCATAAAGTTTTAATAGCCTAAATAAATAAGCCGGTTTTCGCCTTTAAGCAATAAGCAAGTGTGCAAGTGCAGATGCCAATACCAAGGCTATGTTCGAAGAAAAATTCATATTATAAACTTCTAAATATTACACAATTATTATTCTCATCATACTCTAATGGGCTAAACCCATAACCGCCAAGCGCCAGGCAGCGTTTCAAAAGAGGTGGAGTGCTGTCATAGCTGCCACATGGACAACTGAGGCAACTGACTAGGTGTGGAATTCCAAGGTACGCTTGTAGGTCAAGACCCCCTTCACCCCGTTATTGTGGACCGCGTGATAACAATGAAAAAGGGCGGTGCTGAACAAAGTGTTCTCGGCCAAGTGAAGATGGTATGGGGGTATACAGGAACTTACAACACACCTCAGAAACATAAAAAAAAATAACTGACACAATACAAATGTTCTTTCAATCAATTAAACACGTCATGAGGATAAGAAAATAATCATACCAAGTGTTGAAACGTCTTCTTAAATATTTCATAAGCTTCCAATATTTCCATATAAACTTCGAAAATTTTATTCCAGTGGAATTCGTTAACTGAATTTCCCACATGTATTGACATTTGAATATTTTTGATCAAACTCTTTAAATGCTTCGTTATAAGCTTGAAGATTGTACTGGCAAACAAAATATGAATGTCAAAGACAATCCAAAAATAGGCCGAGATATTTAAACCGAGTTTAGAAATATCGAAGACGAAATAGGAAAATAAAATCAAAATGATATGAAAACAGTTTAATGAAATAACGCAAACGCAGTTGGAAACGATGAAGTGTTTGAAATTTTCGTTTACTTTGAGTATTCGATAGACATCTTGGATTTTTATGACAAAGAGTATATTGTTGTACTTCTGAACTATATTGGTGCAGCAGCTCAAAAAGCTACCACAGACGAGTAAACAATAGACATGTACTGAAAACAAATGTAGTATATATTTAAATCCTTCATCATGAAATGTGGGTGAGAAACCAAACAAGGCATAAAACGTAAATAACATTAATGACGACGTGAAGAAGATTGAACCAATGTAGTAAAAAACACAATTGGTAGCAATAATGTTGTTCCGAATTTTGTACTTAGCACAGAAGAACAATGCTTCCATCACATTAAAAGGTTTTAAAACAAATTGTAAGTCTTTTTCAAGAAAAATTTTAAGTAGCAAGTCACTGTTTTCATTGGTCGTAGCTGGTTCTGCTTCAACTATACAGTCATTTTCTATTAAATCATTATTTCTATTAGTTACAGACATGTCTGCTACAAAACGGAACTGAAAGTTTAGTGTGCGTGTCTAATCAATAGATTTTAATTTGTAATACCGAGGAAACAGTTTACTCTTCAATTACTTTAATTTCAATGACACTAAAAGAAATCGTATGGTCACCTTTCTCACTCTCACAAAAAAATTGTATTTTCCTTGAATGAGCGAGACTTTGTCAAGCAACGTTTATTTCAGTAATTCCTAAAGTAAGGACGAAGTCACGAAGCTAATAAGTTAAGGTACTCAAAAAAAATCCTATAAACAGATTTTCGACTGCAGCAATTGCTGTAAACTCTAAAATACTAATATACACTTTTCATGTTTGGGAGTATGAAGATCAGGGTGTAAAGTTCTTCATCCTCAATCATCTCGTTTTGACTCGTGGGCTACTGCCCGACAGTTGTTGTCGGGTTCATCTATACATTCTTAAGTCGCGGGTAACTTTACTTACGTGATGTAGGATTTAGGTGTATTTCGATGTTTAGTTCATCGTCCGTGTCATAGATGACGCTGTAGTACTTTTTGTTCTATGTTCCAGTAGTACTCTTTGTAGTGCCGCTACACATGAATAGTTAATAATATGAAAAACCCAACTTCTAAATATCCAAACAAATATGGGGCACGAACAGACGTGAGAAAAAGTTTACAAAATAACGTTTCAAAAGAAGTTCCGTAAAAATATGAAATGCCCAGATTACAGTCAGAACGCTCAAAGGCCAGGCTGTTCCCAAATGCCCAAACACCAGCTCAGACCGTAGTGTCACAGGCTATTAGCCGTACCTTTAGTACGCAAGCTGTCACGGGCTAACACGCCACTGGAAGTCTACTCTCTAAGCACGAAACCCGTAGTTTTGTTTCCTACTCCGTAGCACCTACGGACATAAGATTAGTTCGAAGCCCAAACTAAGAATTAATGACAAATCAATATGTCAGTTGTCCCTACTCCCGATGTGTTTTTGCGCGACCGAAACATTGAATTTGACACTTGTTTTGACGGATCGTTATGTCACTTGATACGATATCAAAATAGTTCATATATTATTGTAGTATCATATATTTTTTGAGAAAATATTATGATACTATGGCTGTTTTATTAATGCTCGAAGAAGCTCTACAGGTAGAGCGGAGGCGACACCGATTATACTTCCGCCAAAACTTTCGGTTGGCGAGTATTCCCGATGTTGAGTTCAAAGTTAACTATAGGCTCACACGTGTTAGGTCACTGGTTAAAATAAGTCCACAAATAGTATATTTATGTATTATTAGTTTAGTCTATATTGTAACACATCTATTTGTTTTTTTTTTTTTATTAAAGCTGTAATCGTCTCAATCACCATAGATAATACACTATATAATAAATATAACGGCAATAAGGGATAGGTCGACTTTTTTAAGCACGAGCTACAAGACAGACCGCCCGTTAAAAAAAAAACTAGCCTGTATGTCGAGAAAACAATCAAATGCAATGATGGTAACGTGAAAAAATACATAGCTCGAATTAATGTTTGTGCATCGATATTGTTACTTTTTTAATTAAACCAAAGTGTAAACAATTGAAATAATCAGTTATGAATAATCCGTATCTTATTCTATATTTATCTTATCTAACTATGACAATGTAAACAAAAAATACAAAATAACATCATTGTTACCGTAAACAAAAATATAACAGTGTTTAAAATACTCAAATATCCACAAATTTATTTCAGTCAACCAGATTCACAATTAGTTTTTATTAACTTACAATAGCGTTTAACACATGGGGATTATTTGAAGATTTGTGTAAGGATCTATTACCTCTTTTGCCTCAACAAATGCGACGAAATGATGTTGATCCAAGAATGAAGATAGGTTACGGTTTGATCCAAAATTAAGGCTAAGGATATACAATATACATATTGAGAATTCTGCAAATTATTGTCTGCTGTTGTTCTTGTTTAGTTTTTTGTCTGCGGGATGTCACAAATACACTAAACAGCCCCTTAATTTTGCAAAAATACAAAAACTTTCCACAGAAATTGGCTGAGAGGAACCTTATAAAAAGACAGTTCAGTACTTTGTAAAATCATCAATACAACTCTCTAAGTTCATTTAATCTCATTTAAAGACTTTTTCATGAAATAGTCATTAAATGGGATTGAATGAACTTAGAGGGTTGTATTGATGATTTTAATGATTATATTTCTGTAACGCGACGCTTAAGGACTTCTTGGTGGTTCGTGGCCTGTATACCACTAAACCACAAGGCAGAACGAGTGATGAACTTTGACACAGAATGACAGATTAGAAGAGAATAGTTTTTAGAGTTTTGATGTGATTTTCTTGTAACCCATAATTTAAAGTGTTTAATTATACGTCCTAATATGCTATAATATTAATAGTATATCTTGGTCTTTCGAGTCGGACGTGGCAAGGACTGTTCCAGAAAGAAATTGGCTGAGAGGAACCTTATAAAAAGACAGTTCATTACTTCGTAAAATCATCAATAGAACCCTCTTAGTTCATTTAATCCCATTTAAGGACTTTTTCATGAAGTAGTCATCACTTAACAGCCGGGCAATAACGGTCCGACAGTAGCTCACCAGACAGCACATATCTGGTCGGAGGATCCTCGTTTTTTAAATGTGGATGTGGAACTTACCACCTTGTTCCTTACGTGTTTAACCTTTTGAACGCCATTGTTACATATACGTGACAAGCATGCTCGTGCCCTGTACGTCAACGACACAATAATGTGACAAAAAATTTGGTGCACTATAACACGAAACAAATAATTAAATAGTGTTGGAATCCCAATCCAAAAAAAATATTTTTGTAGGAATTTGCGGTAAAATTGTGGCTTGGCGTGGAGGGCACGCGCTTGCCTTTATGCTCTGGCGTTCAAAAGTTCAATTCAAACAAAAACTTCGTAAAAGTGAGCTAGTGTTTTATTAGAAAATTAACACTAACAAAATGCAGATAAAGTTCATATTTTAGTTTGAGACGTTTACTATGCTTAGTAAAGTCAAGCCTGTGAATCTTTCCCTAAGGCTGCGGACATTAATACCGGCGATGCGGCAGCGACGAAAGCAATTTCCTTCACCAACGCTGCTCTTGTACTTTTTTGTGTAGCATTAAGTCTAAATAAATAAATGCAACGGAACGCATTTTTTTTAAGTCTCTCTTATACGTATCGTCTTGAACTACTTTTCGGAATTGGAACTGTGTCGAGATGCAAACTGACCGAATGTTTAACAAAGTCAACCTTTTTCTTTGTGTACCTTTATTTCCTTCAAACTTATTAGTTTAAAGAGCGCAAGATCACACCCATACCATTACTTGTGATTACGTAAACAAACTGTCATTATGGTTGTTAGTACATTAAACGACCTTATTATAAAAGCCAATCAATGAAGTGCTTTTAATATAAATGTTCCATATTTCGTTTGCTTAATAGTTTATTTGTATTTAGATAGTCCGCTCGAAATGTTGTCCTTTATAACAAAAAACAACGGAATATTGTGAAGTATGATCCAAAAGATGAAGTTTTTTCGGATAATACCGTTGATAAAGATATGCAGGCAATGCTTTTACCTTTGACCCTGACGCAAACCGTTATTTTAAGTCCAAAATTCTGCATAAAAAACAATGTCCTTTATCCAAATGATGTCTTATATAAATTCTTGTTGCTTTGTGGAACAGTCTTACCCATTTCTTTGTATTGTTATCGAATGTCAGACATGTCACATGATAAAGTAGTAGAATGGAGAATAATTAATATGCAAAAAATCGCCGTGTATTGGGACGCTGTCTTTGACTGTACTGGTTTTTTAATGAACTTTATTATCAATCTCGTTCTATGGAAGAAAAATATATCATTTGTGTTGACCATTCAAAAAATCCATCGAGTTCTCAACTGTGATGTCAATTTCAAAAGTTTTACCAGAAACAATTGGATTAGCATGATTGTCGTCTTTTGCGTCTTCATTTTATTCTTCATTTACAATCGGATTTTGCACGCAAATCTACCATTCTATGTCTTTATGACTGCATCAAGCCCAATAGTTTTCGATGTTGATTTAATTCATGCAATCAGATATATTAAGTTGCTCAAAGATCAAGCTGTTCAGTGGAAACATCGGATTTTAAACTCATTCGTTGAACGACAAAACGGAGTGAGTCATAGAAGATTATTTGAAGTCTACGTTCAAATATTAAAAAGTTATAACATTTATAAAAAGATTTTTCAAGTTGTGGTTAGTTCCAGAATGTACTCTACTCTCGATTAGTTATTTTAGTAGTGGCATGATGGAATGTTTAACAGTTTTATATTATGCATTTTTCAGATTGTATACTACACAGTAAATAATTTCTTTCATTCGTTGGTTTATGTTGAAATTTTGATCAAATTCTATAAAAAACCCAAACAAGCAAAAGAATGGGTACGTATCGCATATTAGGTTAAATTATATTTTTTTAATAATTACATCTGTTTCTTTCTGTTTTGCATTATTGTCGTCTTCTGGGATTTTGTATCACAATTTATCCAAACAACATTTGCTTTCTACTTAAATTCTCTCCAGCTAACCGTTACGTTATAGTTTACTGCTTTGTCTTTCGTATCCTCACACGATCTATCTATTAGTTCTTTGTTCCATCCACCAACGTTTATATTCATCACTCATTTAGGCACAAGCGTCGCATTCCTCACGATCACAAATGTTGATATACAAAGACGACCCTATACATTTTTCTTAACACACCTTCAAACGTTCTTGAATAAACTCATTTGTTATTTGGTCAGTTATTGTTACTTCAGGCATCCACACCTCAACAGTCGCATCTCCGCTACGTGTAGACCTTTTCCCCGGGTAGCATTCCGTGCATTCCGAATATTTACTTTAAAATAAATATTTCCATACGCAAAGTTTGATCGAATGTTTATTTTTACAGTTCATAATGTTGTCATCAACCGTAGCAATATACACTTGGATGTTAAAGTGCCTTATTTTACAAATCGTACTGAGCTTGCATTGCGAAGCTTTTTATATCGCTTTGGAGGGTTCTCAGGATACTTGTGCTCTCCTTCTGAAATTAAACTGCACAGGTTCGTATAAAAAAGCTAAGTTACTTACTTAAAAATATCAAATTATTCAAAAGAGTGTAAAAATAGTGTGTAGTAATATACGAGTGTGTGTGTGTGTGTGTTGGTGTGTATGTGTATAAGTTCATCGTATAAAAGGGAAGGCGTTGTTCACGACAAGACATAATCTGTCTAGTAAAAGACTATGTTAAGGTTGGCTTCCAGTCTAACCGGATGCAGCTGAATAGCAGTATTTAGCTAACGTGCTTTCTGAGGCACGGAGGAAATCTGGAATCTCGGTATTTAACGGGTAGCCCCAATCCACGGACCTACCTAGGCAAGCGCGGCTTCACCTGAAGATCGACCCGAACGGCAGTTATTATTTCGCTACGAGCTCCTCTGATCATTTTCACAGCAAGTACATATTTACAGATGAAGACAAGAAGTTATGCAAGAACGTGAGGCGCGTGCACCGAGCGTCGTTCAGAAAGATGTGCGCCTGTCGACTGTTCTACGTGGACGTGTGTCTACTACTGCACCTGGCGGAACTTCTCAGAAACTATTCCATTGTGTTACTGCAGTTTGCATTTCTGTGATCCTGGTACTATTATGATCACTACTCTGTCATTCCTTTGAAGCCTAACCCATCCGAGTCACGGTGACCTAAATTCACGAAGAAAGGTGTTGTGATTCGTAAAAAGTTAGTCTGACCGTTTTACTGTATTCTTATGTTAAAGTAAACGTTTTGGAACAGCCACCAGCGTGTTTGTATAAGATTTTAGTTCATATTATTTCGGTCTTGAGTTATTTGGTATAATTATGACTTTTAGGGTAAAAGTGATTTCTGTTTTGGTTTTGTGATTTAGTATACATAAGCCTATGCATTTTCATGATCAGATTAAACGAGGATTATCAATATCTGAAGTGGTCTCTTTACAAACTTCAATTCCTACAAACATCACCGGTTTGAAAGGTTGCGGGGATCCGCTGGATGCGGCACACATGGGGGAGGTCTATGTCCAGCAGTGGACGTCTTTCGTCTGAAATGAAAAATAAATACTCAAGTTGATTTACTCAATATATTGATACTGTGAATCTATTTTTTTGATGACTGTGTACCTAACAATGATTAATGACAGGGTGCCGAGATGGGAATGTTTCATGGGCATGATAAATAATTTCATGGGTGCCGAGATGGGACTAAACCATATAACTTTTGTTAGAAAAAGAAGAAAACAGTAACTAGAACTTCTATGTTAAAACATACAGTGCCATCTTGTATGGTAATTAGTCCAGTATTATTGCCGAATAGCGCATTTGGTATTGTCAGACATCATGGTATCATTTATTCGCGTGAATTGTTGCTTAAGGCATTCCCCCACTCTTACCATTTTTCTGAAGAACGTAGATCGGGGTTTATTACTAGATCGTGGACTTTTCACACTTGCATGTGTAAAAGATAAAAGATACTTTATTTGTCAAACATGCGTTTACATAAACTGACTAATCAGACATGCAAGGTATTGAATTAATAGATGTTGTATGTTATCTTTTGCCAATAACGGCGTACAAATTTTGTAGGTATAAAAAATTACATTTAATTGCATTTTACATAATAGTCATTCTAAATTTCATTACAAAACAAATAAATAATAATTGATGTCAAGATATTATAGTATAAGCATATTTTAGTCAAAATAGATTAAATTATGTCCAGAATATTCATTATTACGCAGTCAAATAGAATCATTCAAGTGTGTGTAGCTTGGTTAAGAGCACACAAGCTTTTTTTAGTTTTTCATCACTGTCCCACTGTCACTGTTGTGTGTGCTTTGAATTTATACTAGAATGAAACGGAACTACGCAATGTCTGGTTTGAATTTTTTTTTAGTGAATTGTTTAGATGTATCAAATGTTTCATTGTTTTTTACTTTAATAACATAAGAATATTATATACATTAATAAATTAAAATAACCTATATTAACTAACTAACTTAAAAATAAACTTAAAAAATGGCGTCAAAAAACTCCTCCTCAACGTAGTCAACTGGTAATGTACCCAAAAGACTGGCGGCGTTGCCACGCTGTATGGCAACGCTAAGCCTTTGGCCAAGGTAAAAGCCAGCCCTTGGGTCACGGGAAGAGTCAACTAAACGTTTAGAGAATTAATTAATTGATTAATTAATTTACTTAGCTTTATTAAAAATTTAATCTGTTTGCTTATGAAATTTTAGTCAGTTGTTAATTGCGATGGTCATTGAAACAGTAGTAAATATACGATTATTTGGAATTTGATCCATAAATACAGTAAATATACAATTATTTTGAGTTTCACACTTAAATACAATGCCACAAGAATGTTTTTAAGGGCGTTGTTGGTAACAAAAATAAAAGCATTGGAAAAACAAGATGGCGGCGTTTGTTCAGACTTTGGTCACGTGCCCAAATTCTTTGCCAATTAAAATGACCTAGTTTTTGCCTGCGGCTTCGCTTGCTTTATGGTCGGAAATTATCCCAAGGGAACCTATGCCACTCGGAGATAACGTAGCTTCTCATTAGTGAAAGAATTTTCGGAATTGGACCAGTCGTTCCGAAGATTCCCCCTTACATCTAATCTTACAAACTTTACCTCTATATAATATAAGTATAGATTTATTTTCATACGCTTCCAAATGACTAAGTATTTGCTAAGAAAACAACTTCATTTTTTCTGAAAAATTATTTAAACGTTCCCAGGACACTTGCTTACTTGGTGTGAGGCGAACTGGTCCCAAAGTCGTTATCCATAAAATATTTTTCTAACACTGTAACTATGGATGCTGAACTGGACAACTTATCTGAATCAAGGTTAATTAAAACAAAATAAAATTATATTTTCAAAAGCATATTTAATGTTAAAAAACCATGGATTACAAAAACGCATACGCGAGTAGTACAACGATATAATTAGTGAGAAGACCTATCAGATGTAATAGTAACGCAGCGTCTACGTCGAACAAACCACAAGCGCGTATCTTTCTGAATGATGCTCGATGTAGTCGTTGTACATTTCTGCACAATCGCCTCACTTCATCTGAGAAAATGGTATAACTATAATGCGAAGTAAATACTCCTATGGCATTTGAATGTGGTAATTCTAGTGTTTTGGTTAGCCGTCGTAAATAACCCCTTTATAAAATCGGTTCCCCTTTACTTGAGCTGACGTATTGCTGGTGTGCGCTCATCGCTACACCAGTTTGGCGACTCGATTAAATAGCGATTTAAAGATATAGACAGATGGATAGCGACATAAATTAATGTTTTTTGACCGATATACTTTTAAAAATAATTTAGTTTAAATTCAGAATGATCAGCAGTAGACGGTGCGCGGTGGTCATTAGTTATTATAATTTTTTAAATTTGTTTTTGGTTTTACTGTGTTAAGAAATCGATTTCGTTCACGTCATCATCATCATCATCTGCCTAGCCTTTTCCCAACTATGTTGGGTCCAGTCAAACCGGAAGCAGCTGAATACCAGTATTTTACATGGAGCGACTGCCTATCTGACCTCCACAACTAGTACTGTGTAATACGATACAACGAACACTCCTTTATTGACTCCTCTTTGAATTTACAGAATTAAGATTTGAAATTTATTTATTCAGGTCATTTACAGCCATTGTCATTGCCAAAGCCTGCCAGCATAATAAAATAATACGATTAATTAAATAATAAGATGAGTAATACGATTCCGTTCACGTTTGCTAGCTAATTTAAATTAACCATGTAAACTACCTGTACAATCCGAGTTCAAAACAATAGCGCAACAATCTTGAATCCTTTCCACTGCTTTGTAGAATTTCTCACAATACTGACATAATATTGCTTGCAGTGTTAAATTTTTCATCGACCAAAAGCAAACGGCGAAGCACGTGGTCACTGCATTTTCCTACAAAAATATACACACAGTTTATAGTCTCATACACACAGAACCAAATCTTGTTTTTCCTTGGCTTTTCTGTTTCACTCCTGGGCAAAGGCCTCCCACTGCTCTTTCCATTTTTCACGAACCCTGCGTCCTGTTCTGTCGGAACCTGACCAGTTTGTCCCGGCATCTCCTTCGCAGCCTGCCGCGACTCTGCCTTACTGGCGCTCCTAACAATATGTATTTTTTATAACGCAGTAGCAGGCAGGTTGGTGGTGTGATAACCCGGTGCCTCCACGTCCACGTGGGATGCTTCTACAGTCACCGCTACTAAAGGCCGACACTTAGCCGAGAATCCAGTTCATTGTACTAATTCAATGAGAGGCTAATGATATATAACACTGGACTGCTACTACAGGCTGGTAAAATAGGGTCCGTAACTTAACTTCGAGAGTCATTATTATGTTCCATTAATGGTAAGTCGACTGAACGATTGTTAGATTGGAATTTATTGCGAAACAATCTTTTATCGCCAAACACTACTTCGACTGAACGATTCATCGAATATTTATTAATCGATGTACTGCTCTTTCGAATGAGTTTTAGTTATTATAAAGTTTAATAATTGAAATAAATTTATATTAAAAAGATTTTTCGTCACATATTATTTCATACATAATCGAGGAAATCAAATACTTTTAAGATATCGTACTTACGTGCTTCCCGTTGATTTAGAAACATGTAATTTGTTGAAAAGGAAGAAAATAAAGCACAAATGAAGGGAAAAATGTTTTTTTTATAAAAAAAGTCATTAACGTTACAATTTTCGCACAAAATTAAGGTAATCAAAAACCTTTTCGGTAGTTTACTGTTATTTAACACCCCGAGAACTCCACTAATAATCCTATCATGAAATAATTTATAGTAGTGTTTGGTGATAAAAGGTTGTTTCGCAATAAATTCCATTCGAAGAATAGTTCAGTCGACTTACCATTACTCGAACATATGACTCTCGAAGTTAAGGACCCGGTAAAATAATGGCTTATTTTCAAGACATTGAATGTACTGTTCTTACAATTACAAAGGAGGAAAAAATAAATAGTAGGTCCCTATTTATTCTGTTATCTCACAGAAAACGAAAAATCGGAACAAAGTCAAACCGTACTGAAGGAATTTAGAAATCGAACAGAAAACCAGAACATAATCAAACCATAACTTTATTATTTAAGTACTTACCAGGTTATTATGTTGCATGCCTCGTTTTATCATTTCAAGTGTTACTTGAAAATAAACTAGAGAGTGAATGAACACTTCTACGGTGTAATAAAATATCTGAAATTGAAGATAACAAAACACAAAAAGATTCAAATGTATCTTCTCTTAAGAAATTCTTATCCCTTTGCTTTCTCATAAGATTTAAATTGAAAATCTCAATTCTGAAAATCAGTTGTACATATTATAACTATTTCCTTTATTCACATCTATAGATATAACATTACATTTTTAATATTTTTAAATATTTCAATCGCAAATAAAAGTAAAAAAAAAAAACTAAAACTATTATTATTACTTACTATTTTCCGAAAACACACTTTATAGACTTCATAACCTTCCAATATATTAAAATATGCATTAAATATTCGTTTGACTTCACCCCCATCTTCAATTCCTTGCGAATTCAATGCAAGAGTGTTCCATAAAATTACTTTATCTTCCAAAAGTTTCAGGAGCCGAATGGCATAAATGTAATTAAAATCAAAACTAACTAAAGAGCAACAACTCAAGACGTAGTAGTAAGGCATGCCTAGTTTACAACCACAACTGATGAAAAGGATGATAAAGAAACTACCAACCATAATAACACTGCACCAATCCCAAAATTTGAAGTGCTTGGATCTTTTGCTGTCATTAAGGAACCTGTGAATGTTTTGAAAAATTAAAACGAATGAGATATAAACTTTAGTGTTGAAAACGCCGCTGATGAAGTTTATTGCAAGTCCGATGCTGTAGTATCCGCAATCAAATAAAGAGATGACGTACTGTACAAAAAGATCATCTACCTTTTTGTCGACATAAAGAATATAAAGGCGGTGGAATAATGCATAAATGAATATGCCAGTTCCGATCAACGACACAAAGTTGTGGATGATGCCAATTGGACCGATAAAATTATTTTTGATACGATATTTTGGGCAGAACATAATGTTTTGCATCAGATTCAAAGGTAATAGCATCGACTGTACATCTTTGTCAACCATATTATTCAGTAGAGCGCGATTTTCCCTGGTCGCACTTTTTCCCGTCATTTCAATGAACATTGTATTTAGAAGCTTTGTTGAACTTGAACTGACAATTATAATATCGTTGGTGCTTTAATTACTTAAAACTTAGCATTTAAATATTTTAGAGGTACTCTAAGTAATATGTATGACACATTTGATCAATAGATAAGGGTAGACCCTTCTCCATTGATCAAATAATCAAGTTTGATCAATTTTATTATTTGGTTAATATTCTAGAGAATTGTCCTCAAACATTAATATTATTTAGCCAAAATGCTCTAACATGAAAATCGATTGAAGTACCTACCTATAGATAAAACCTAAATACAAATCTTGAACATTACGATTCAGTTGTTTTTACAATGTCAGACGAAGCGCTCGTGGGGCTGAGCGCAGTTCCGTTTACCGCAGACCCTTTCATAAAAACTGGTGAACATTCATTTTAGAACAACTTCTAAAATTAATGTTCATGTGTAATGTAACAACTACAACAGATCTGTTGATCCAACTATCACACTGTTACATTACAAGCGAATGCTACCCCAGTGAGGGAGCGCCTTAAGAGGCAAAAGACCTACGGGTCGTGAGCTCGGACCAAACTCGTTAAGGTGTAAGACCGTAACGAGTTGGGTCCGAACTCACGACCCGTGGGTCTGTTTATCACGGTCATAAAATCATGAAGATGTCGGTTTTGTACGTATTTTGTATATCAAAATAAGTAACATTCAGCAAACTTGTTTTTTTTTATATTGTATTATCACAAATTTCCCAGAGCTAGTATGTTATAATAGAATCTAAAGATTTCTACATACACACTTGTGATAATTTCAAAATCACATTAGTACGAGCTCTTGTGATTTCTCTGTTAAATCCTTCACAAACAATACATAATTGCGTTTCCACAAAGAATGTTCTGGATAGCAACAGCAGCATACTAACGGCGTGGCGTAGAATCATGTTCTCATCCTCCTACAATTGTACGAATTACAATGAACACATCGTGCGAAAAACTTTGAGTGTGAATGTCAATGGCAGCATACACGAAAGATATTACAAAGATGACATACCAATAACAGAATTTAATACTAAAATGACGGCAGAAAAAAATGTATACGTTATAGTCAAACTTCTTCCGGGGCTTCTAGATTTGGCTAGCCTAACCTCAGGTTTGACAAAAAAACAAAAAAAAGTTTTAGTCAAAATCCAACCCAATAGCGTGTTTCGGCCTTTGACTAACGAATTTATGTCTAATACTATGAGAGACCAACTTGGACGGTCCAACGTTGAAACTCAAAACGATTAAATCGGTTTATGGCCAGTAAGTTAACTTGACCTAAAATTCAAGGCAAATGTCAATATTTTGCACATTTGCAATATTTGGCGTAGTCGACGAAGCACGGTTTGCACGGTTTAAAGTTACCTACAAAAGGGATGGCGGGGTCTTAGTTCGCTCACATCGCTCTCTCACTAGAACCCGCCATCCCCTTCGAACCTAACCTGTCCGAGTCGTGGTCGCTCGCTCTTGCATCCAAGTTTTTCTTCTTTTATTAATTATCTACTCCGTATGCCAAATTGCCAACACCATTTTTCACTTTTTTTCCAAAATCAGCGCCGGCAGCAATTTCAACAAACGGCGCTGGCAGCTAATTTGTAAAAAATAAGGTACTTCTAGGTTTGCCTAAAAATACATCAGTCAAAGGCAGAAATTGCAATCTATTTTTGGGTTTTCCAAAAGGCGTTCGTTAAACGTAGGATAAACCAGTCATTCCGCGAAGAGGCTCCTTATCGATCTTTGACTATAACATATACATAAAATATTAAGAGTTGAATTGTAATAAATACTTACGAAATCCGTTTTCGACCACATTATAAGAACTTCTGAGTAAAACGTAGATGTATAAACGTTGTGACGTAGTGAAAGACGATCTACAACAAAAAAAAAATATCATTAATCAGTTTCATCTTTAAAAAAGGCCAATGGGTTAAAATCTAGACGGAATAATCAATCAAAATTCTAGAGGTCACAGTGAAATATAAAAGTGTAACTTACTTCAAGTCCAGAAGAATTCCTTATAAGACTCCAAGCTTCATTAACAAAATTTAATGCTTCAATAATTTCTTCCAACGCTGTTTCATTGTCCACTATTATTTCGTTATCATTAACTTTGCCAAAATTTGGATTTTCCACAATAGTGTTCCAGATTCTAGTTTGATAACTCAGCATATTAACAGTAGTCGTTAAATGTACTAATTCCACATCTATAAGTGTAGATATTAGTACAAGAATCCCTCTCAGGAAGGACCAGTGTAGGTCGTAAATGAGTTTGTAAAATACTAGGGCAATACAGTTGGATAGAATTAAGACAGTTGACACCCATGTGAAAATCTTCAGTTTCTTTATGTCTTTGCCACTATAAAGGCTTTTGTTGATCTCATGAAGAATTGATAGCAAACGCACACTTTTACTACTGTAGTATAAATTGATGAAACACAGAGCTCCAAAATTGAATACATATTCGAAGTAAATTAAATAGTAGGCCAATTTGTACACCAGACCAAAACGGGTGAATATTATGACTAGGCAGTATAAACCTACCATCAGACAGTTCATGAATACAGAACATATAATGTTTTTTCTTCCTACGACTTTCACACAGTTATCGAAGATATTGTATTTTCGCACACACAAGATAGTATTAATACAGTAAAAAGGATAAAAGACACTAAGGAATTCGTCATTTAACAATAATTTGCTTGTAGATGTCATATTGATTATTATCAAAAACTACTAAAAAAGTGTTTAAGCGTCCTTCTTCAGACAAGTAAGGAATTAAAAGTAATTATTTTACAACCGATATGTCTAAAGATGATAGATTAATATCATTAGTGTCATTGTAATAGAGCGTGTAATTTGTTTTATAATTACTCTAATGATATTAATCAGTAAGTAGACCTGGAAGTAGACTTCAACTGACTAAAACTCATCCATGTACCTTCTTTGGCCACGTGACCCACAACGCCCGGGGCGTCTCCCGCGGCGGCTGGGACGTGAGGCTCTTTCCCTCTCACGTCCCGCCACCTCCTTCACTAGCATGACTGCTTCGCAGAAGGAGGTGACGGCTTCCCATTCCCTCTCACTCCGGACCATGGCTTGACCCAGAGCCGGACGCGACAGATCGCCGCCGCCAATCGCCGCTACATTAAACATACCCTGGATCAAGCGATTAAAAAAACAAGATGGGTGCCATTCGCAGGGAGTGACGTTAGTAGTATTTATAAACGTGTATTTGTCGATAGAAATGAGTAAAAACTGTTTATTCATCAGTGACACTAACAGAAAAATAAACATCACACAAATACTCGGTTTACAGAAAATTGTATTGCAGCAAGATAACGTTAAAGTTAGTAAAAACTCCCATCAATCGTAACGGTAGCGCAGCGTCTACACAGAACAAGCCACACGCGGTCATCTTTCTGAACGTTCGTTTTGACTGTAGTACTTTCTTGTATAGGTGTTCTTGACTTTCTGTAAATATACCATAAAACCAAAAAAAAAACTATTTTTGGAAAGAAACGTGAAGTTGGGAGAATTCAAAGGACTGAATAACCAAACGTTTTGTTATCTTACAAATATCATGCTGGAAAGTACTTTGTTTCACAATAAAAGGATGGTTCGACGAAAGTATGTGTACGCATGAGTAAGGTACACATATACATATGTGAGATGATCTGAATTTAATTGCGTGTTTAGATTATTTGATTTGTCCATGGCATGATAAGATAAAAATAATGTATTCTAGGAATATTACATATTTTATAGTAAAGAAATAACGACTGGCCAAGCATGCTTCCTTAGGGTAAGCCATAAATTATACACATCTTCTCTTTTTCTCTTTTACATTTCCGTATTTAATTTACATCGCAAACAACATTGTTTGTCAAGGTAAGTATTTTCCCAGATTAAGTTTCCTAATACCATCGTAAGTAGGATATTATGCCGATCGAAAGTCTTCGTCACGGCCATTAAGGAAACTGTCAACCACCACCAAAGGCAAAGGCAAAGGCCAAAGGCTTCAAAGGCTTCCTTAAACATTACTTGATCATCTAATATTAAGTATCTTACTTGGACAGCTTTTCCTCTTCAAAAGAAGTATACATGCACATTCAGCTTCTTCGACAGTCATATAGAACTTCTCACAATGTATACTGTATATAGTTATAAGAGTTATATTTTTTGTTAGCCATATTATGGTTGTAAAAAAACGGAACAAAGCCTAGAAAGAGAAAATAATGACAATGAAAAACGTCTACAGAATCGTGATACAGAAAATAAAAGACAGAAATAAATATGCTTACTCTGGATCCCGCATGTACTCTCAGTGTATATAGCATTAAGTGATAAATAACAAGATTCCGGTATAAAGCATTAAATGTCAGATATAAAACCTGTGAAAGACAAAATATTGAACTAAGGACCGACATTGACGCATCGCATCCAGTGGGGATGCGATGCGTCAATGTCGGTCATTGTTCATCTGGGGATTTCACGCAGATGCGGTGAGAGACGAACATATCTTCCATCCTGTGCAAAGATCATGTACGGGTGTGGAAGCGGAGGGGGGAATGCGACGTGCCAATCAACGATAAACTAATTTATAGAATTTAAATCTACCGATATACATACATATATGAATCCGCAAAACCAAACTGTATATTGACATGAAACCTACTGTCAATACAGCAGAGCTATAGTAGCTTTACAACACAACTAAAGTGAAATCAGTACGGTAATTTTGCATGCGTGATAGAAGGATTGCTAGGTCGCTCGGTACTAAATGGGCGATCGACGTTGTTGCCAACGCGACTCTGACAGCCTCAACTGGCAAAATCACGGAGATTAACAAAACCTACGCCCAGCAGAGGGTAAAGTATGGATGATGTAAATAATCATGGAAAGGGAATTTGAAGGAACTTCTTGATTGGCTTTTGAAAAATGGGAATCTAATCAAACTATTACGGACTTACCAAAACTTGGAAGATTTCCTTATGTAGGTCATGAGCTTTTAAGATATTTTTGTATTTTTCAAACATTTTCAGACAATGTTCATCATTTTCGTGTTCATTAGTCATCATCAGAATTTCTTTAATCCACTCATCAAGATATTTTTTTACCAATGTAATTATTCGAGTGGCTAAAATTAAGTTGATGTCCAAAGTGGTGAACATCATATCGGAAAAATAGTCGAAAACAATATCGATCACATAATCATAATAGGCTGAGACATAATATACAGTAAATATAAATATGTTGAGGAAGATAATCGACGTAGTTGTAATCCAATTCCAAGAAATAAAACTCCGGATACTCTGGCTTAAATCGATATCTCTGTGCACAGTTTGGATGTTCAAAATAATTAAGACGTAGTTGTTTTTATGCACTAAGTCCATCATGAACAACGTCGTGAATGCGAGCGAATAGGTGATGAAGTAGCCTACAGCAAAGAGTTGCAAGAGGTTACTCTCCAAATGCTTCATGTATATATCCGTGATGTCTACACTGTACATCCGATAGATTAAAATTGAATTCATTAATAAAACACAGCAGAACGAAAATATTTGGTAGTTTTTTTCCCTTGGATAAATATGACTAATTCGTACAGAATATTTTGAAGCAAGTAACAGATTGAGTACAAAGTTAAAAGATTGAGCTATTTTTTGAACTTCCCTGTCCAGTCGATTATTGAGAAGAACTTTGAATGAGGTCGCAGGAAAGATTTTTCGAATTAGGAACATTTTGTAAAAAACTTTATCCGTGTGTTGTTGGATGTCTAAAGCCAGGCCATACTAATAAATTAATAACACAAGGAATGGAATAACGTCAATTAATTATTTAAGTGCGGATCGTATTAATTTTTCTGACACATGTAATGCGAAGAACGAAGTTCATTTAAAAAAAGAAGTAATTCTTTAAATTGTTATTGCTTCACAGAGCAAGGAATCGACGCGCCGGCAATTTCTTGAGACGGCAGTACAAATATGAAGTATTCTTGCCACAGTAAGTGCGTTGAAGTAGTAGTATTTAATTCGATTGGCGGCTCGGAAGTTAGCTGCGAGCGTCGGTCGGCTCAGGTACAGTCAGTCATAATTAGAATTCAAGAGCAAAACTAATTTTGTTTTTCCTAAAATGTTAATCAAAAACAAAGTTACTGCTGCAGTTTGATGAAAAAGTTCCATATTTCAAAAACTAAACATCAAATCTTATTCAAACCAATTTTTGCTTAAAGTTTTTTTACGTTCTACAATCCTAAATTTTTTCAGAATTTTTCTCCTCTTACTTTAGAAATTAGAGAGGGTGGGGAGCACATTTTACCACTTTGGAAGTATCTGTTGACTTTGAGAAAAAATGGTTTTAGAAAACACAATGTCATTTTAAAGAGCTATCTATAGACACCGCGCACAGTGCGCACCTACAGATTTGACTTTTTTTTTTACATTCAGTTCCATGAACATAAACTTAAGATTAGCAGGCTAAACTTAACATGTTAAGTTTGGCTGGCTTATCTTAAGTTCGTGCTAAACATATACACTTTACTTTTGTACTTTGCATATAGAAAAGAACTGTTGAAAGTACTGAAACTAAAACTATAACAAAGACGACAAATCGCGCATAATAAAGCGCGTGTGTGCAGTGTATAGACGTAACTCTCAAACTGAATTCACTGTCACTTTCACACGCACGGGTGAACGTGATACCACGTGGCTTATGCCCCGCCGCGCCGTCCTGTACCCCTGCTTCCCACTGATACCTAAAACTGTGTCACTGCGCAGCTTTGCGTTCCATGTTTTGAGCCGCCTTAAAGTTTGGCGCGAACTTCTGTCCCGAATCGCCTTCAAAGTCAACAGTTTCTATACTTCTCTTTGTCGTGGTGTGAGTAAACGACGACACGCCTGGGTATATTCACGTGTGTTGGAAAAGTGTTCCCAATGCGGTCTCTAGCAGCCCGTCGAAGAGTCTCCGTGCTCTGTGGTATCTTTTCTGACCAAAAACTAATGCTTGACATGATTAAAAACTAATGGGTATAATTATGCGTATTGATCGTATAAAAATATTGTAACTGTCTTATTTTATTTCGAATAATTACAACATAAAAGTTTTTCATTACTACCTCATTTTCACAATAGTCCAATTCTGCAATATTTTGGGGTTTGAAATTCGAACCTTTGAGTAGAGCGTCAAATTAACTTTCATACGGTTTTCAAAAAACTAAATCCTTACAATTTTATTTTCATGCCGAAGTTCATATTTTCAGTGTACTAAGAGGCCGAAATTCCAATTCGAGGCGAGATTGACTATCGTCCTAAGCGCGCGGGACGCGGTGCGCTGACGTGTGTGTTATTACTGTTTATGATTCATTCATAACGACTCATAAGCATTTCTATTTTGTAATTATGTTAATTCACTGCTTTATTTTTGAAAAAAAAAAAATAACAAACGCTGCCAAACGCAAATTCATCCTTGGACACGTCGCCGTCGTCTAAACATCCATACGTCAGCCCATGATTGTGAACTTACACTAGGGGTATTAACAACAGCTTTAGCAACGAGAGATATATGAAATTCAGGTTTATTATAATTCAAGATAAAATGAAAGAATAAAATTCGATATGGTTACAAGTTTGTTTAAAATTCGTGTACAACAATTCAAAATATATCAGCTGCGTTGAACACCGTCACCGTTGCGTTTGGCAGCGTTTGATAATCATCCAGAGCGAAACGTGCCACAATTTAGTTACACTGCATTCCACTAAAATTGATGATAATGCATTTCTAAAAAGGTTCTGGGAATTAGAATCAGAACCCAATGTTAATTTTGATAAAGTTTATATGACCCCAGACAGAAAAAAATGTGAAGTAATATTTAAAGCTTGAGATGAGTCTGGTCGGTGAATTTTACACAAGCCTTTCAAGTCTAGCGATGCTGCTAGTGAATACGACGGATCAAAACAAATCGCTCCAAAGCGATTCTTAAGTTTAGAGAAAAGGTTAATAAGAAAATCTGAACTCAAAGATATATTTAGTCCTCAATTATGTGGCACCAGAAAGCCGATGACGAGATTAAAGTATTACGATATTTGTGAGTAACGTTTAGAACATCATCAGCACCTTATCTGGTATTACAGCAATTAGCTCAGGACGAGAAAATCAATTGCCTTTAGTAAAAAACAGTACTATGTCCGATTTCTACATAAGACAGGATGCCAAACTATAAAAGAAGGAGTAGGAATTTATATGCAAGCCACGGAGTTACTAAACCTTGGATTTTCAGTTGCAAAGGTGGTCAAGTAACAACAAAGAACAAGAGGTATAACTATATATTTAAGACTGATAAGTCTATGGTTGCTTCGGAAATAGTTAACTTCTTGTCTACATATTTTAGAACTTGGCACTTTATACCTCGCCATGCTCCAATAACTTTGGAGCATGGCGAGGTATAATAATATAATTCAATCATGATTCCCCATTCACCAACTATTATCATAAGAACGTTATTGTTGTTTTCCCGGAAACAGTAGGAAATAATTGTAAATGGAAATAAGGAAATTATTTATTTATTTTTCTACCACAGAAATAAATATGTACACAGTATATGATTCAACAATTTTGAAGATGGGAGACAGGAGCCCATACTAAGTAAAACCTGTGCTACGGGTCTCCTGGTCTCCTTATCTCGAATACATTATTGAGAGCTAATGTAATTAATGTAATGGCAAACATAACCACAGTAGGGAGCGCTTACAGCTAAAGAACAATAAACTGAAATGAAAGTTAAGAAATAGAGAATAGGAAGTGGTAAGTAAACAGTACTTTTTTTCGGGATGAAAAGTACCCTATGTCCGTTTCTGTAGACCTGACAACGAAATAAACAAAATTTTTGGATTATCGGTTGAGTGGTTTAGGCGTGAAAAGGTAACAAACAAACAAACAAACTTACGTTCGAATTTATAATATTAGTCAGGATTTACACAAAATTGAATTGTAGCAGTAAAATGACGTAATGAGCAATTAGGCCCATCAATCGTATTGGTAGCGTAGCGTCTACATAGAACAGGCCACACGCAGTCATCTTACTGAACGTCCAGTTTGCATGTAGCACGTTCTTGCAAAGATGTTTTTGTCTCTCTGTAAGTACAAACGTTTATCAAAAAATTATTTATTTATTTATTTAAACTTCATATACAATAGTGGTACATAGGCGGACAAGGACAAGGCATTCTCTACCAGTCAACGTTTGGGTTAAATAAGGAAAAATCTACTTTTAATTTCGTAAAGAAGGATCTTTACCCTCAATGCTAACGGCTAAACATTGGTCGGAGCAAAGTACATGGAACTCGCGAATTACAAGAAATTGTGTTGTGTGTTGTGTGTGTCTACAACTAAAAAACGCGACTACTGAAAAATCTCTCTCTCACTCTCTGAGACTCTATTTAAATTCAGGGTTAACAAATAAAATTGACTCCTAATATTGTTGAAGTCGGTTAAAATGTAGCCCATGTTACCCGGGCTATAATAATGAGTCGATTGACACCTTATTCACCAAAATGGGATGAATAGTTTAGGCGCTACGGAGGAACATAGGTAAATACAAACATACATACATAGACTTGCTAAAATCATAACCCTTCCTTTTGACTTCGCCGTAGTCGGGTAAAAATTTTGAAACACAGATGAAGTAAAGAAGAAACTCATTCAATTTATAAATGTTCACAATCAATGAAATCCAATAATAAAAAATATTATTTAAAATTACAGAAATGGAAGGTAGGCCATTATTTGTGGGGAGACGCCGCATACGCACTTGAGGTCTGAGCCGTCCATGAAAATGGACGTACAATGGCCCACCTTCCATCTTGCACCGCATGCCCTATCACCTCTCCTCTTGATCATTTATTTAATGCATCAGTGAGCGCAGTTCGCGTGGCTGAGTTTTGTGGGCTAAAAATATTAAAACTTTTTGTAATCGATGCTCTAAGAAGAAGAGTTACAGAAATAAACTGTTTACACATTGACTCCATATAATCATACGCATCACATTGCAGTATGTTTACTAAGATACCTGGACAGTGTCTATTCTTCATAAGCTGTATACACGCCGTCTCAGCTTCCTCAATAGTTAAATAGAACTTCTTACAGTATATACTATGTATGTATACCAGAAATACCTTTTTCGCTGGCGCTATAAATAACGTCAAAAATTGAAGCAAACTCTGCAAGTAAAAATATAGGTATTTTGTTAGGAAGTTTAAAATCAAGTTGTAAAAAGTAGATTGAATAAACGGGATATTCCATAAAACGCAACTATTTTTAAGCGCAACCAACTAAGCGCAACTAAATTATTCCTCGAAGCGCAACCATTAGTTGCGCTCACAAATTCGAATTAAAAATATTATATGTTTATTCCCCAAAGCGCAACCATGATGTAAAATAGAGAGGAGTATGATGGATTCATGATTTTTTTTTTCAATCCGTATCATATCCAAAATTTTCTGCTTCTTTTACAGTGAAACACTGTCCAGCAAATTCCAGCCCCTACAGCTTAGCGTCAGATCCGAAGGGGGCTGTGAGGTTAAGCCTTAAGGAATACATTCAATTCCGTAAACAAATAATAGAGATCAAAAAAAAAACAAAACTTTGATTTCAAGAGACAGGTTCCAAGGTATAAGAAAATGACACAGTGAAAAATAAATCGCTTACATTATTTTCCAATCCAGCAGATATTCTCAACGCAGCGACCGTGACATGGAAGTACGCGAGATTACGATAAAATCCACAAACTGTGTAATATACTTCCTGTGGAAAGAAAATACACCTTCAGGAATCTTCTATTACATTTGATAGCTTCTTCAGACTTAGTGTGAAATCTTCAAATACGTTTTTGAGTATATTTAGGTCATATTACTTTATAACATAACATCATCATCATCATTGGCAGCTTTTCCGAACACTACCGAGTCTATACTCAGGCCAGGCGAGGCATTGATGCCTTCCCTGATCTGTGCGAGATTCAACCAGGTTTTTCCTGTATTTTACAAGCCGTGACTGCCTCTCTGACCTCACAAAGGAGTTGATGGGCAATAGGGATACCCCTTGGTGATACTGAATGATCTCATATGAATCATAGAAACAAATTTATTGAAACAATCGAGAGCTTCTTTATATATTTATGGATTATTGTTATAATTAGTTTTCTAATAATTGATTCTCATACTTACCAATACTTGGAAAATTGACTTATACAGATCGTAAGCTTTCAAAATATTTTGGTATATCCTAAGTAATTTGAGACAATGCTCATCATTGTCCCGTTCATCATTCAACACCAGGACATCTTCAATCCATGCTTCTAGATATTTCCCTAACAATATAATTATGCGGATGGCTAGGAGTAAATTTATATCCAAAACTATGCTGAATATGCCAGAAATATTGTCAAGAATTAGGTCGAACAGATTAGAGTAACGGTAAGAAATATAATACATAACATGTAAAATAAGAAAAGAACTTATTAAAAGTGCTATTGAGATCCAATTCCAAATAATAAAACTCCTGACACGTTTACTGGAATCGATGCTTCTATTTATAGTTTGGATGTCCAAAATAAGTAAAACGTAGTTGTCCTTATGCACAAAGTCCAGAATGAACATCATCGTGAACCCGATCGAATAGCTGATAAAGAATAGAACAGCAGAGACATACATAAAGCTATTTTCTAAAAGTGAGGTATTTTTATTTCCTTCACCGGTGTCCACTGTAAAAAATCGATAGAAACACAACGCATTCAAAAACAACATTACGAAGAACGCACATATTTGACATTTTCTTCCTCTAGGATAGATATGACTATTTTGCACTCGATATTTTGAAGCCAAGAAAAGATTGAGTAAATAGTTGTAGGGATAAAACATTCTTTGGACGTCTTTTTCTAGTCTGTTGTTAAGTGACACTTGCACTGAAACCTCTTGAACGATTTTTTGGCCTTGTGTCATTGTTTTTAGTATCGAATTCAACGTTAGACTAAGTCATATTGATTATTAAATTAGACAATGGCGTTTAAAGGATCGAAATAATGAATTCCGGTACTAGAGTACCGGAATTCATTATTTTACTTACTTTGCGACAGCGTCATTACGTTCGTAATGACGCTGTCGCAAAGTTGGATTTGCTAAATAATAACGAAAAAGTTCGGTAAGCGTAACGATGCTTGCGACAAATGCAAGTCTCTACATTCAAGATAGCTAGCAAAGTCGTACATTATCTTTAACAATGTCGGCACGCTAGCAAAAAACGTAGTCATAGTTCGGCTTTTTCAAAGACAATTTTATGCCTTTACAAAATCTCCTTGAATATGGGAAAAAATGGACATGGTTCCATAAAAATAATTGGTTTTATTATAACTTAGACTTAAGCAACCGATGCCTAAGATCAGCTAAACGTGGTATAGATGTAGGCAGGTCTTCAATCACACATTTGAAAGATGAAAATGGCGTTAAGCAAGGAGATAGGGCAAACATTATTGGGTTAAGTACCGAGTTTTGTAAGTCTCTGTATTCTAACGACTAAACATCCCAACAAACTACCGAAGTTTACTCATGTCCTGAAGAGGTCCCAATAGTTACTGGCTATGAAGTACACAAGGCTCTCAGAGGCATGAAGTTCAATAAAAGTTCCGGCGAAGATGGTATTACAACTGAATCACTTCGAGCCGCGGTGCCTATCTTGTTGCCATACATCTGCAACTTATTCAATACAATATAGCAAACAGGTATTTTTCCAAACAGTTTCTGCCACTCAATCGTTATCCTTCTTTACTCCACACTCCACTCAATCGTTAGCCTCATTTCACACCTTTACAAAATATTCATAAAATTCTTGAAAACCGCATTTCTGGCCAATTAGATCAGCATCAACCTCCCGAACAAGCTGGATTGCGCCGTGGTTTCGCCACTACCGACCATCTACAGTCCCTTTATCAGGTTATAGAAAAACATCTGGAATTCAACCTATCCTTATACCTCGCATTTGTAGACTACTCTAAAGCATTTGATAGTTTATCGCACAACGCCATATTTGGATCTAATCAAAATCAAGACATCGAACCTAAGTACATTAACTTACTTAAAAAATATACCAAAATAGCACAGCAGCCATAAAAATAAACAGCTCAGGACCATCATTCCCTACCTAAAAAGGGGTTAAACAGGGCGACCCTCTTTTTTCCAAAGCACTTCAAGCTTGAAGAAGTCTTTAGAAAACTACAAAGCAATTGGAGGGACAAGGGCAGCATCGTGGGCGATAGAAGATTAATAAATCTCCCGTTTCGCCGACGACATTGTTCTTTTCTCCTCCACGGCAGCCGAGTTAGGCTTAATGCTCGACCCACTGAGCAGTGCCAGCCTCGAGGTCGGACTCGTGATGAATATGGCGAAGACCAAGGTGATGACCAACAGCACCAAGCACAAGATAGGAATTATGGGTGTGAGGATTGAATATGTTCATGAGTACATTATTATATTTTAGGCTCTTTTTGCTTACTTTCAGGAAAATTTATTCATAACTTGATAGCTCTAGCGTTTACCATTGCAATAAGATCATTTTCACTTCTCTAGATCAAAGATATTAACATTTCATTGATCATACCCTAGATCAAGCGATTATAAAAACAAGATGGCTGTCATTCGCGGGGTGTCGGGTTAGGATTATAGATAAACGTGTATTTGTCGATAAAAATGAGTATATAATATGTCCTTAAAGTATCGGTAACTGGTAGCTAAGCACACTGTATATTGGAGTCTAAACCAATGCCATAAGTTACAATTGCTTCCAGCATCTGTATGCTGTGTAATATTATTAACATACTATTTATTTCACAGAAAATAGAATTGCAGCAGAATAATAAAATAATTAGTCATAATTTTCATGAAAACCAATGGAAACTTAGCGTCTACATTGAACAGGCCACACGCGGTCATCTTACTAAACGATTGATTTTCCAGCATCACGTTGTGGCAAAGTTGAATTCGACTTTCTGTAAAGAATAAAATACGAAAATGTACAAAAAGCCGGCCAAGTACAAGTCGCACACAAAGGGTTCTGTAGCAACAATATATTTGGTTGCGATAGTCGTGGAGAGGATCCGGCAATTGGGTCTCGGGGTGGCATTGCACAAGTCCAAGGCCATTTGTTTTCATGGGTCTCAGAATGCGCCACCGTCGGGATCCCTACTTACGGCAGGAGGGGTTTTCATCGGCGTCGGGTTGACGCTGACGTATCTGGGACTCGTCCTCGACAGCCGGTGGAACTTCGTGGAGCATTTCCGACGTTTGGCCCCCAAACTGGAACGGACCAGGGCTGCTTTCAAGCGGCTCCTGCCGAACCTGGGGGTACAAACGCCTCCTGCCGGAGGCTCTACGCGGGGGTCGTGCGGTCCATGGCCCTTTATGGGGCCCCGGTGTGGGCGCGTTCTCTGAGGTGCCAAGCCGCCCGCTACCTGAACGCGCCCCAAAAGGGGATAGCCCTAAGGCTAGTCCGGGGGTACCGCACGATCTCCGGTGAGGCGGTGAGCCTCCTTGCCGGATTGCCGCCATGGGATCTGGAGGCGATAGTCCTCGCGCGCCTTCATGAATGGCGCGCGGAGGCACTACGTCGGGGAGAAACTCCGCTGCCGCGGCAAATCGCCGCTCAGCGGACAGACCTCCGGCGCGATCTCATGGTGACATGGAGAGAGCGACTATCGCAACCCCGTGCAGGGCACGCCATCATAGTGGCGATAAGTCCCCTCTATGAGGAGTGGCTAGAGAGGCGCCACAGCGCCCTCACCTTCCACCTGACGCAGGTCCTCACCAGACACGGTTGTTTCGGGAGGTTCCTGCACCGAATCGGGCGGGAGGAAACGCCCGGGTGTTTCCATTGTGAGGATCGTCCGGAGGACACGGTGCAGCACACTGTGGAGGTCTACCCCGCTTGTTCAGCGCCGTGTCCTCGTAGAGGCGATTGGTGGCGGCGATCTCTCGCGCCCGGCCCTGGTTCAAGCCATGGTCTGGAGCGAGAGGGAATGGGAAGCCGTCACCTCCTACTGCGAAGCAGTCATGCTAGTGAATTAGGTGGCGGGTCGTGAGAGGGACAGAGCCTCACGTCCCAGCCGCCGCGGGAGACGCCCTGGGCGTCGGGGGTCACGTGGTGGCCCCCGGCCACCGTAGGCGCTTGCCTATGGACGGTGAGTTATGGGCTAGCTCGCCGTCCGGCCGTCTTATGACGACAGGCCGTGTCGACGGCGCGTTGGTGTTCCACGCGCGCCTCAAAGAGATGTCAGCAACCACGAAGGGGTCCGCATGGGCCGATTGTAATGGGTGTTCCGAAGTGGAAATGAGAAGCACACACTATATTACAATTTGTATTTACACCAAAAAAATATGAAGCCGTCAATACAAAAAGAATCTCTGCTCACATGAGTCGCGCTAGCTAAAAAAAGTACCTCCGCCAATAGGAAGTCAAACTAACATGCCCTTTTTATTATTGTGAAATATTCGTAACACTTACTTAAATTGACATACTCATTACAATAATCATAAGAATATAAGCTATAGGTTTTATAAAGTAACTTCTACAATTGAATATGATTTACAGTAGTATTTGCAAGTTAATAAATGAATACTCATAGAAAAGGACAAGTTATTAATATTTAAAATGACTACCACATTATTAGTGTCTTTACATATTGATAGATGGCGCTATTAAATCTGTTAAGTAGATTGCATCAGTAGATCTTAATGGCTGCTGTTATACTAGTTGCGTTCAATGCCGGTAGATGGCGTTAGTCGTACATTCTTGACGATTAGGTGAGTAGATTGGAGCTTCCTGGGCTACGGCTGTACAGCTGGCGACTAGCTGTTACACGATGCCTGCCAGGGCTGCGGGACTGTTCGAAAGGATACCGCGGCCCTGGAACATGGATAGGTTTTAGTCAGTACAAGTCTGACACTCCCTTCCGCTCCACCCAGAGCGGGGGGGGGGGGTCATTTGATGATTTCCCAAATAAAAAAAAAAGCAACAATATATTTAACGCTCATTCATATTATATTTTACAGTCAACAGCAAAATTAATTTGTTTTTCATAGTATGTTTACGGAAAACAAATTTACTGCTGCAGTTTAATAAAAACGTCCTTAAGCTCAAAAACTAAATATCTAACCTTATTCAATTTTCGTTTAAAGTTTATTTTTTGTTCTTGTAGAAATAATAGCGGCCTACATTTTTTTAGAATTTTCCTCTTACTTTCGAGAGAGAAAAATTGTGTCCCCCCTCCCCCCCGGACACAATTTTTACGACTTCGAAAGCAAAAAAGCTATCGAAAGAGACCCCGCACAGTTATTTATAATATAATGATATACAGGGTAGAAGGGACACCGACGCAAAAAAGGTTACCACGTATTCAGTACATCATTCTGAGAAAAAATCTGCTGTTTCTTACATTTTGACCGTGCAGCTACTGCACTTTTATCGTTATATGTATTCGTTGTAGGTAACAGCTGATTTTTTTTTAATAACCGATGAAAAATTTCTATGTGGGGGGGCTCAGAATGCTGTACTGAATACGTGGTAACCGTTTTCACTTCGGTGTCCCTTCCAACACATATATATTTTTTCAACCTTCAGTTACCTGTATGAAGGGCCGTCCCTATTTTTATTTTATTCATTATTTTACATCATATTTGCGTAAGGGTTTATAGAAACCACCAGTCTCGCAGTTAAATGGCTGACAAACGAAAGAAGAGAATATTTAAGGGTTTCTCAAACCAGTAAATATTTAGCACAATTTTCTTATCTTTTTAATAATTTACCTGAACAGTTTTTGTTCTTCATAAGATACACGCCGACTCAGCTTCCTCAACAGATATATAAAACTTCTGACACTGTAAACTATGCATAATTATAAGGAGATTATTCTTTGCAACCCAAATTATTACAGCAAACATGCGAAGAAAAGTCTGGAAAATAATAAATTTTATTATTTTTATTTTCATATACATATTGTCATATCAGGGTTGTGAAAATTAGGAAAATACATTTTTATACTTACTTTGCTTGTGAAACCCGAAGAAGTTTTAAGTGCAGCAAAAATTACTTGAACTAGTAATAGTAGTAAATTAGATTACGATAAAATATGCCACAAATGTTATATAAAACCTAACACAAAAATTAAAAAATCTGTAAAATACGTAAGTAAACTTTTAAGTAAAATTACCTTGTAACTTACCAACACTCGAAAAATTATCACATACAAATCATAAGCTTGTAAAATATTTTGATATATTTCATACAATTTGAGAGAATTTTCATCATTCATTTTCAGAACATCTTCAATCAACTCATCGAGGTATTTCTTTAGGAGTATAATAACTCTTGTAGCTATAACTAAATTGATATCCAACGAGATAAACATTATACCATAAATATTATCTCATATAAAATTTATAATACTAGGATAATGACATGATGTGAAGTAGTAGATACACTGAATAAAAATATTGATACCGACAGTAATGACTATTGAGATCCAGTTCCAGATCTTCAAAATGAGTAAGACTATGTTGTCTTTATGTACAAAGTTCAGAATGAATATCATCGTGAACCCGATCGAATACGTAACGAAATAGAGAACAGCCGAGAGTGACAGCAATGCATTTTGTAAACTAGTCGTTTTTCCATTCACGTCACTGACATTTACACTATTCATTCTATAGAAACACATCGCATTCATGAGCAACATACTGCACGGTTTGACGGCACGGTTGGCGCAGTGGCTGAGCGATTGACTGCTGCGCTTCGTGTCGCGGGTTCGATTCCCGCACGGAACAAATATTTGTATGGCCTACTGGTAGTTGTTCCGGGTCTGGCTGTTTGTGTATGTGAATTTAAATGTTTGTAAACGCACTCACGATACAGGAGAAATACCTAGTGTGGGACAACGTTTTTAAAAAAAAATAAAAAATAAATACTGTAGAACGAAATCGTACACATATTTTTTCCGCGTCTGTATATATGACTGTTTCTTAAATTGTATTTTGGGGTCAAAAACAGATTGAGTACAAAGTTAAGAGAATACGCAATTTCGTGTATGTCTTTATCCAGATGATTATTGGATAATAATAATAATAATGAACTCGGCTATCATTGTGCCGATCGTCGTGACGGCCAATGGCCTTATAGCCAAGAGCCTCGATGACCATCTTTCGAAGCTCTCCTTAGGCGGTTGGATCAAGGGCCTGATTCAGAAGCAGTACTCCTCGATACGGCTCGTATTGTGAGGAGGTTCTTGTCTCTGGAGCCCTAACCACCGGTAGCTTGGACCCTGCTCCCGCTACCGGCGGACCACTATTTTTTATATTTTTAAATGTTTTTATATGGTTTTAATAAGAAATATTTAAAAATGTAATTAGTAAGTAAGAAGATAAATAAAGGAAATAATAATAACTGGCAGCCCCGTACGTCAATCACCGGTTTCATCATCGAACAATTTTATTTTATTTTATTTTAATATTAATATTCGTTTTAATACAAAAGTATTTATATTAGTTATCTAAAGACTAACAAAGAAATACCAGAATATAAAAACAGAAATTTGGAAACCAAAAGGAAAAAATACAGTTGATGAAAAAATGACGCCTGTCAACGGCGTCGTCAAAAATGTCAAATACTGAAAATTACATGTAAGATAACCGAAAAATGATTACGAGAGCAGCCTACCGACGCGCACGCCTTACAACCCCGGACTCGCCGGTCAGCTCCGCCTCGCCGCCGCCGGATCCCGGATCACCTGTGTTACTGGCAGCGGCAGTTGCGTCGAGCTCGAGCGACGAATATTTCTCTCCGCCGACGTCGCCAACACCTGTACGTCGGCAGGGGAGAGGCCGGCCACCGAGAAGCTTGGGACTTAGGGGCCATCCGGCCCCGAGCCGGGTCCCCGCTGCCGGTGGTTGTGTGCAGCGCATGAGATGGACTCACTCCATAAACGAGAACGTCATGCGCGCATACTACGGGTCTACAGAGGGGGGAACTAACCTCACTGCGTACCGTGTTAGAATGCTGTCTCTGTTCCAGGTACTTGAACCAACCGTCAACGTCTCGGCCCAACGATTGTCGGATCAGGTGCGGGTCATCCAACGCAATCACATGTTGGACGACGCCGTACTTGATCGGTTACGCTCAGAGGTACTGAGCAACCGTGTCATCTTAACTCCGGCACAAACCGCGGTGCAAGCGTCAGTTATTGACGCAACCCCACCGCGGTTCAACCCAGCTGTTGTAGAGGAAGATGATAGGGTTGCTGTGGTAAGTAGCCAGTGCAAAGACCGATTGAGGAGCGCTCTGGAGGATGCGCTTCGTGAATATCGATCCACTCCTACCGAACTTAGGCCCCGATTACCACGGTTACCCATGCATAATAAAAATAGGGCGCTGGTGTGTGCCTTGGACTCGCAACTCAAGAATATATTCGAGAGTAGCGAGAACCTCGTTGATTCACACTCGATCCTGTACTGTGGGGCTGTTGCGGCATGTCGTTTAGCTAACGTACGTAACGTAAAAAACAAGTTCTCGACCAAAACCAGCCGTACCAGCCTGGCAGTGCAGGATCGAGCGCCGCATCGACGGGGCCAGGGTACTCATCGGCAAACTACACTGCTTCAGGGAGGGCAATACACGACCACGTGTGATGCGCTTTGTGAGGCGGGCATTCTCGGGGACTGGAATCAGTCCTCAAGAATACATGTCCCGTGTCACAGAGCGCATCGACTTCCTGAAGCAGAAAGTTTATGCATGGGCGAACCGTATTCGGAGGTATAAGCGTCGGGTTGATCGGTACTCACAGAATCGCATGTTCCAGAGCGATGAGAGGTGGGTATACAGAGCTTGGGAGCGACCCGAGCTAAATATGACAGACGTGTGCCGCCCGGATGATGCTGCCACGAGTTCTTTCTGGCGCAGCATCTGGTCGGTGCCTGTCTGTCATACTGAGGCTGACTGGATGCGTGATGTCGAACCTATCCCAGAAATGGAGCCAATCTTGATAACACCTTTAGATATAGCGAGAGCAGTTCGTCCGTTACCGAACTGGAAGTCACCGGGACCGGACGGACTGCACAACTTCTGGCTCAAATGGCTTATTTTTATATGGTTTTTTTAAAAAATGTTTAAAAATATTTAAAATAAGTATAAAGATGAATAAAGGAGATAATAATAAATAATAATAATAGCGGTACTTTTAGACGTTTTTAATATAGTTTTTGTTAAGAAATATTTAAAAATGTAATAAGTGTGTTATAAAATAAATAAAGGAAATAATAATAATAACAGATTTACCAAATTTTTAAAAATTTAAATAGTTAAATATTATACTGCAAGATTTCAAGGATACCACCGTTTTTTTTATAGCAATATTATTACAAAACACCGAAATAAAAATGAAATTAAGCAGAAAATTAAAGAAAAAAATCAATACATGGAAGTGACACAATATGACATCTCACGTGTCTGTCAAAAATTTTGGAAGAATTGAATATATACCTATGAAGATAAATAAATGTTGACGAGATCAGCTGCACGACGCGCACGCCTATCGCCTCCGGACCCGTCGCTCAGCTCCGCCTCGCCGCCGCCGGAATCCAGCCCCGTCGTGAGTGCTGTGACACCGGCCGTGGCAGTTGCGTCGAGCTCGAGCGACGAGTATTTCTCTCCGCCCACGACGCCACCACCTGTTCGTCGACGGGGAGGACGCCGGCCGCCGGACGGTTTAGGACCTCGAGGCCCACCGGCCTCTGATAGGGTCCCAGCTCCCGGTGGGAGTGTGCAGCGCATGCGATGGACGCAATCCATCAATGCAAATGTCATGCGCGCATACTATGGGGCTACAGAGGGAGGAAACAACCTGACCGCGTACCGTGTTCGGATGCTCTCTCTGTTTCAGGTGCTTGAGCCAGCTGTCAACGTGTCGGCACAACGACTATCGGATCAGGTGCGAGTCATCCAGCGTAATCGTATGTTGGATGACACCGTACTTGATCGCTTGCGGACTGAAATGCAGAGTAGCCATGTCATTGCCACGCCGCCGCCGCAGGCTGTGGTTCCACCACAGTCTACAATAATACCTAATCGCGATAACGACGTGAATAATGACATAGTTACTAATGTAAGTACCCAGTACAATGAGGAAATGAGGAGTGCTTTGGAGGGTGCGATTCGAGAATATCGGTTCATGCAACCCGACCTTAGACCACGCATACCTCGTTTGCCCATGCATAACAAAAATAGGGCGCTGGTGGCTGTTCTGGATTCGCAGTTGTCAAACTATTTTGATAACTGCGAAGACCTCACCGATGCTCACTCAATCCTGTATTGTGCGGCTGTAGCGGCATGTCGTGTAGCTCATGTCAAATTTTCTGATGACAGAGCTACACGACCTAAACCAGCCGTACCGCCATGGCAGTACAGGATTGAACGACGTATTGGTGGGGCCAGAGCACTCATCGGCAAACTGATCTGCTTCAGGGAGGGCAATACTCGTCCTAGAGTGATGCGTTTTGTGAGGCGGGCGTTCTCGGGGACTGATATCAGTCCTCGAGACTACATGTCCCGTATCACAGAGCGCATCGACTTCCTGAAGCAGAAAGTGTATGCATGGGCAAACCGTATTCGTAGGTATAAGCGGCGGGTGGACCGATACACTCAGAATCGCACTTTTCAAAGAGATGAAAGGTGGGTATACAGGGCTTGGGAGCGACCGGACCAAGGTGTGGCTGACACGCGCCTACCGGATGATGATGCCATGTGTTCGTTCTGGCGCAGCATCTGGTCGGTGCCTGTTAGCCATACCGAGGGTGAATGGACTCAGGGGGTCGAGCGAGCGTGCGATCTAGTACCAGAAATGGGGGCAATCACTATCAGCCCCCAAGACGTAGTTCGTGCAGTCCGTCCGTTGCCTAACTGGAAATCTCCAGGGCCGGATGGACTGCACAACTTTTGGATTAAATGGTTCACAAGGTCGCACGCTCGCCTGGCGATCCTGTTCCAGTCAGCCTTAGAGTCAGGGTCGCTGCCAGAGTTTCTGACAACAGGTATAACCCACCTGCTCCATAAATCGGGTAGTACTGCGGAGCCCAAAAATTATAGACCGATTACCTGTCTTCCGACGGTCTATAAAGTTCTTACATCCATTTTGAGAGCTAAAATTAACAAACACATTGATGACAATTCTATCATATCCGCTTCTCAAAATGGATGTAGGAACGGGTCCCGCGGTACTAAGGAGCTACTCCTCATTGATATGGCCATTAGTCAACAGGTTCGCCGTTCCCGAAGCGATCTGTCGACATGTTGGATAGACTATAAGAAGGCCTATGACTCGGTGCCACATACATGGCTCATGAGGGTGCTAGAGTTGTATAAAGTTGATGCAACTCTGCGCACCTTCCTGATGTCATGTATGGGGCAATGGAGGACAGTCCTTCGCTATCCAGGATATCGGCAAATCCAGAGGAATAGCGAGCCGATAAGGATAGAGCGAGGTATATTTCAGGGCGATAGTTTGAGTCCACTTTGGTTCTGCTTAGCCTTGAATCCTCTTAGCACGCTGCTGGAGGATTCAGGTCTAGGCTATCGGTTGAGGAGAGGTGGTCAAGTTATATCTCACCTCCTTTACATGGATGACCTGAAACTCTTTGCCCCCAACGATTTGCAACTGATGGAGCTACTGAAGGTAACTGAAACTTTCAGTAGCGCCATCAGGATGGAATTTGGTGTGGACAAATGTGCGGTCATGCATGTAAAGCGAGGGGAGATTGTGGAATCTGTGGGAACCCAGCTCTCGGATTCCATAAATCTTAGATCCCTCTCAGCAACCGAAACCTATAAGTATTTGGGTATGTCGGAAGCGCTGGGCATCAATGTTGCTGACATGAAGCAATCGTTGAAGGAGCGCTTCTTTGGCCGCCTGAAAAAAGTATTTAATAGTCTTTTATCAGGCGGCAATAAGGTACGTGCCTTCAACGGTTGGGTCATGCCGGTTCTGATGTACTCTTTCGGCATACTCAAATGGACTCAAACAGAACTAGACGCCCTGGATAGGAGGGTCCGTACATTGTTGACGGCATATCGAATGCATCACCCGCGTTCTTCTGTTATGAGACTGTATATCCCGCGGAAGTGTGGGGGTCGAGGCTTTTTAAACGCTAAGACTCTCCACAATCGCGAGATATGCAGTCTCAGGGAATATTTCCTTGAAACCGACGTGGGGATGCATCGAGATGTGGTCGCAGTGGACAAGGGCCTCACCCCGCTTTCCTTGGCTAAAGAGAACTGGCGCAAACCCTTAGTGCTTGACACTAACGACCGCATGGAGGTATGGCAGAGTAAAGAGCTTCACGGACGCTTTTTCCGGGCCCTGCATGGGCCCGATGTAGACCTATCAGCGTCCGTAGCCTGGCTACGTTGCGGGGACCTCTTCGGAGAAACCGAAGGTTTTGTCTGTGCAATTATGGATGAAGTTATGATGACGAATAACTACCGGAGATTTATTGTGAAGGACGGTACGGTTGACATATGTCGGGCATGCCACCGTCCAGGCGAATCAATCCGTCACATTATCTCCGGGTGTTCTCGTCTGGCTAACGGAGAGTACTTGCATAGACACAACCTTGTAGCCAGGATTATCCATCAGCAACTTGCTCTAAAATACAACCTTGTGGAGTCGGAAGTGCCGTACTATAAGTATGTGCCCGACCCAGTTCTCGAAAATGGCAGTATCACATTGTACTGGGATCAATCCATCATCACTGACAGGACTATTGTAGCCAATAAGCCTGATATAGTGGTGGTGGATCGATCAGAGCGGCGCACAATGATTGTTGACATAACGGTCCCGCATGATGAGAACCTCGTGAAAGCCGAGAAAGATAAGAAAATCAAGTATCTTGACTTGGCTCGCGAGGTTGTCGACATGTGGGATGTGGACTCAGCGATCATTGTGCCGATAGTCGTATCAGCCCATGGCTTAATTGCCAAGAGCCTCGACCAATACCTGAGGAGGCTCTCGTTAGGCAGCTGGATCAAGGGCTTGATTCAGAAAGCGGTACTCCTAGACACGGCTCGTATTGTTAGGAGGTTCCTCTCTCTGGAGCCCTGACCGCCGGTAGCTTGGACCCTGTTCCCGATACCGGTGGGCTACTATTTTTTATATTTTTAAATGTTTTTTTTATATGGTTTTTGTTAAGAAATATTTAAAAATGTAATTAGTAAGTAAGAAAATAAATAAAGGAAATAATAATAAATAGATAGAATAGATAGATATAGATAGATCTGGCTCACGAGGTTGTCGACGTGAGTACAGCAGTCATTGTGCCGATAGTCGTGTCGGCCAATGGCTTAATAGCCAATACCCTCGACCAACATCTGAGGAGGCTCTCGCTTGGCAGCTGGATCAAGGGCTTGATTCAGAAAGCAGTACTTCTGGACACGGCGCGTATCGTTAGGAGGTTCCTCTCTCAAGAGCCCTGACCACCGGTAGCTCGGACCCTGTTCCTGATGCCGGTGGGCTACTATGTTTTATATTTTTAAATGTTTTTTATTTTTTTTATATGGAAATATTTAAAAATGTAAATTATATGTTAAGGAAATGAATAAAGGAAAAATAATAATATATTTATTTGCTTAAAACACGGTATAAAAAGGTCTTACATAAAAATGAGTTCATACATGTTTAGCACACAACAACAACAACAACGACAACAACAACAACAACAATACAACAAGAACAATTGGAAAGACGTTTTTTTTTTAAAGATGTTTTATTTCGAGTCATTGTTTTAATAATTTACTTAAGCTGGTCTGTTACTTTCTGTTCAAACATAATAATACTCTTATATGACGACAACTGACAACATGAACTATTAATTTTGAAATGTTGAAATATAACGATGCCGGCGTCGCGTCGTTCCAATTTTATATATATTACTCTTCACGCGACTGATGGATAGGTTATTAATAATGATAATGTGACTCAGCGATCATTGTGCCGTTAATTCTGACAGTTAGAATAGCTTCAACTAATATCTGAGCAGGCTCTGGTTAGGCATCTGAATTAGGGGTTTGACTTAGGGAGCGGTATTTCTGAACAAGACTCGTATTGCTAGGAGGTTCCTCTCTCTGGAGCGCTGACCGTCGTTGCCGCAAATAAATGATTTTGAATTTTAGTGAGTCCAGTCGTAGCCATCCACATTTCAAGACAAACAAAAAGTTTAAAGCCAAGGGTTAGATTACGTCAGAATATGGAAATAAGGAAATTAGGCTTACAATCAATCATTTGTATGAACGAGAAAACGGGCTGTCTCCAAAACATTAGAGCTAAAATGATGATGATTTTTAATATTTTGGAAACAGATTCATAATATTTTTTATCTGTTACTTACTTCGTTTTTCAATTCTGTAGATATTTTTAGCGCAGTGAAGATTAAGTTGAAATAAATAAGGTTACGGTAAAATATTCCAAACGTGTGACACAAAGCCTATAAAATTAAATAAATGGTGATTCACCCAATAACGTACGATTGCAATGGTCTTGATCAACTGAAAGGATTCACCCAAGAATTTCACTGCTGCTACAGTAACGAGTGACTCTCGTCCATCTTACACAGTGCACGCTGCCCATAAGTTAGCAGTAAGGATGGTTCGAGTTACGGAAGATCACTTTCTCACCTCTCTAGATAATAGAGCCTGGAGATTTCACGCATTATTTCTTAATTTGACAGTGTTCAAAGAAGTAGTTATCTCTCAGCTGCTACATAGCATGATTTTCTATATGCTGATTTATGGCAATTAATTCTTAGCTAAAACCCGCACGTGTTTTGACAAGAATTATGTTCCAAGGCTAAAACAGCAAGGTAAAGCTTTTGCTTATCTTAGATGTAGTATTAGCATGTGAGAAGTCTTGGCTGCAAATAGACAAGCAACATATCGCGAGCAAGATTTGCGGGCTGCCCTATACCTGACCTTAACAGAAATTGTATACAGCGGTTATCTTAAGTTGATCCATGAATGTGGATGCTTAACGCCAGACAATGCAGAACGAGTCTACCCCTCGCTTGGTAAGCTTGGCGTCCACGCACGCCGCCGGTTCTAGCTCTTCAAGCACTAGTCTAATGGCCATCGGTTCTCAATCCATCACACACGGCTTAACACACACTTCAAGACAACATTCTAGACATAGGACTAGAAAGGCACATCATTCGTTGCCTATACCCTCTTTTTACTTCGTCCACATTTTTAATAACAAGGATTCGTACTTACCCATACTTGATAAATTTTCGTGTACAAATTGTAAGCTTTTAGGATTTCTTGGTAAATTCCTAGTAATTTTAGACAGTGTTCATCATTTCCAGGATTCATTATTTGAACGTCTTTAATCCAGACATCGAGGTTTTTTTTTAACAATATTACTATTCTAGTGGCTATAACTAAATTGATTTCCAAAGCGATTAAAATCATACCACAAATACCGTCAATAATTAAATCAATGACATCGGGGTAGTAACACGTTGCATAATACGTAGTATGTATTAAAATATTGACAAAGAAGACAGTGAGTATTGAGATCCAATTCCAGCCGACAAACCTTGTAACATTTTTACTGAAATCAATACTCCTGTAGATAGTTTGGATCTTCAAAATGAGTAAGACGTTGTTATCTTTATGCATTAAATCTAAAATAATCATTTTCGTGAATCCGAACATAAAAGTGATAAAATAAAGAGCAGAAAACATTGACAAGAAGTCTCTTTCCAATTTTGACATATGCTCATTTATATCCCCGACGTCTGTGACAACCATTCGATAGATACAAGATGCATTCAAAACCAACATACAGCAGAATGAAAGTACACGACTGATTTTACCATTTGGATAAATATAACTATTCCGCACACTATATTTTGGATTCAAAAACAGACTAAGTACAAAATTAAAAGAAAATACAATTTTTTGAACATCTTTGTCCAATCGATTGTTGAGTAATACTTTGCATGAGACTTCTGGATAGTTTTTTTTGTTTTTTGAATATTTTTTTAAGTCTTAAGTTGAACGTGTCCATTGCTTGTCCATTGGATGACTAGTGAGCATGATAATAAAGCAAAAGGGCCAGGCCACGAAATTCATTAGTGTTTAAATATGTATGGAGTGATCGTGATAGGAGATAGCTGAAATTTCCATTAGTTTATATATTAGTCATGGAATAGTTACTAATGAAGTTAATACTAAAAATAATTAAGGCGATTGGTTAGTCTCCAACTCTGCAGGTATATCTTTCTTGAAAATCTCAAGTTCATTTAAGCAAGTTAGTAGTTGAAAGTCTTTACTATATATGTCTTTCATTTTTTTAAGTAAACCGTTTAAATTTAGAAATTATAATCGACGAATATATGGATAAATTGTTAGGCATGTTTCTATTTACAACAGCCAGCATTAATTAGAAAGAAGCTCCGTACAGGAAGAAAGTTTGTTCGCACAACCGGGCGTGAGACCAGTTTTGTGTAAGATTACGGCCGGTCATGCGACAAGTAGTGGTCGTGGCCGCGCAGTGCCCGAGATCCCTAAGCTCGCCTTTCTAAATACACGATGTAAACGGAGGGTCCGTCACGAAGACATCAACCAAGCCTTATGTACATCAAACTAAGTAACTCTACTTAAAAATTATTGCTGGGAAATGCTTTTTTTTTGGGGTGAAACATCACGTTTTATGGTAAAACTCAATATAAAGCACTCAAAGCATTGTGCTGATGATTGAATAGTACGGGGCTCGTAGAGGTGTTTAAAGTAAAGTTATTACATTAAAAAAATGTATTTAAAAAAAAATTGTGCATAAGTTGGAACTTTGAACCCCAATGTCTCCGTAGCTAGAAGGTTCCCAGGTGTGGTCTAGAACAAAAAAATAATCGCAATGATGGGGAAAACAAGTACTTGTCGGCTTCGTTAAGGGTCTTGTTACAGTCTTTATTATTTTTTTGTGTACAATAAACAATAAGAACAATTAAAGTAGCTTGAAAAATTAACTGAAATGGTCCAGCTGCTTCTTTCTTTATCGTGTGGTTAGTGTAACATGTTTAGCAATAAATCTAACAAAACTCAGAACTGGTGATAATGATAATAATAGATTATCAACTCTTACTCAACAATATGACACGGTCTACAATAGTTTATTTAAAAAAAATACGTAATTATTTTATGAACATTGGTCACATTTGATTCACCATGTCAGTTCATTATGATATTGGGAATTGGAGCGAAATTATACTTTATTAAAACGATGTTACATGTTTTGTACTGTAAGACACGTATATGAACTAATAATACAGGGTGTAAGGGACAACCCTTCACAAACGCATGGGGTGAATTCAGTATATCATACTAAGATGACCGGTACATGAAATTATTTCAGGAATGTTATGGGAATCGAATAAATTAGAATTGTTTTATTTCCACATACGCAATGTATCGTCACCGTGGCAAAACGCAAGTAGCGAACGGCAAGCGGGACGACGAGTTCGATATACTCTGTAGCTAGGCAGGAAGTGAACAGCTGATTTCACGCGTCGTTTGTTTGATTATTTCAGCATCCACTGTTGGATTTTTGATTTTAACCGTATTATTTACATAAATGGAGTTCTGCGAACAGGGAATGTAATTTTACATTGAAATAAGTAATAGTAAAGGAAAAAAAATACCGGTGGAATATGATTCAAAATAAGGAGCTGAATGCGCCCTGAAAGTTTGAGGAGGGCACCCTGTATAAAGGTGCCTACATACACACGACAAAATCAATATTAAAAAAAAATTAACATAGACATAGTTACGATTGATTGCATTTTAAGAGGAAATTCAAGGTATTAGAAATGCACTGAAATAATAAAAAACTAGTGAGTGAACCGCAACCACCATTAATTACCAGTACCATTTAATTTTCTTACAGTAAGACAAACTGTAAAATAACTATAACGTAAGTAATGATGAAGCTGGACAACTGTAGAGGTAGGTCGGCGTCTATGATGAACCAGCCGCACGCGCTCATCTTCGTGAAAGATGCTTTCTGCAAACGTTGGATGTTCTTGTATATTCTTAGTTCTTGTGCTATAATATAAAAGAAAATAATAGTACCCATTAGCATACAGCACATTAGATCAGAAAGGTGTAGTTATATTTTAAGGGGTGTGTATTTTTCAAATTTCAATACCGGCTCGACCCAAATATTTTGATTACGGTTTTGGTCATAGAGAAAGTTGGTCAGTTGGTGGTCTATACCACATACATAATAATGATGATATTGTAAAATTACATGGTAAATGTCTCAATCCATACATGCGAGATCATGTTTTCAACTGCTAAGTTTGTTCTTGGTATAAAATATATTTTTTATTGAATATTCATTTATTCAACCCGCCTAGGGTTAAGTTGGAAAAGTTTGATAAAAACATACGACAAAAACCGTTCACATCTTGAAGATGGAATATTCTGGTTATTTTATTATTTATAAAAACAAATTCTTTATTTAAGGTTGTATACATCCGGGACTGTGGGACTGTTCGTATGAGATACCGCGGCCCTTTAGCACAAAGGGCAAAGAAGGAACATGGATGGGTTTTAGTCGGTAGAAGTTTGACACTCCCTTCAGCTCCGCCCAGAGCGGGGGGCGGCTCATTTGATGACTTGCCATCCGAAAAAAAAAAGCTAGTAAACATTTTAGCTGTTCGCCCTGTACTTACCGGAACAATGTCTCTTGATGACCATAACATAGGTACTCTGGACATCTCTCATTGCTTCATAGAACCGCTCACATTGCACGCTCAAAATTGTAAGTGCGGCGATATTTTTCAAGCTCCATATTTTACAAAGTAAGGTTAGCAACAAAACCTGAAAAAGTTCCAGGCAACACATCCAAATGAAGCGTCTGCCTAGACATTTCCTAACTATTTTTTTTTGCTACAGATCTAATGGGATACAGATGAATACCAGTATTTTACATTCACCAAGAGGATTTTAATTTTGTTACCAAGAATCTTATCAAAATGCCTTATTCGATTCTATTAAGGATAAGTTAACAGTTTTATCGACACGGTATCGGCTTTAGCCGGTCGGTAAAGACTTTATGCCCATACAAAAATCATCATCATTCTCCTGCCGTTATCCGAAATTCACAGTCACCTCCTTTCTAGCCATATCATCCTTCACGCAGTCCACCCATCGTTTCTTTGGTCTTCCTCTACTCTTATAGCCACCCACATTCATACTCAAAACTTTCCTCAAGACATTTTCCTCATTCCTCCGCATCACATGTCCATAACACGATAACCGATTAGAACATATCTTTCCAGTCACCGGCGCCATGCAATAAAGCGAAAAAGATGTGGTTCTTTTAATTCGGACAACGTTACTCAACACTGCGTCGTCAACAACTGGTCGACGCTTCTACATAGACATGACGCGCTTCTAACCAGCTTAAGCCGATCCCCATCAGGTGTGGTCGATCCCGTAGTGATGACAATACTCACATAATTGTCATTTGCCGCTACTAAGGATGCTATCAATATCACACCCACGTTCCGCAAACAATTAAAAGCGGTAGATATTGTATAAAATAGAATCTGGAAATTAAAATAAATAAATAATCAAAGTAAGCAAGAAGACATCTTGCACGGATCCCAAATAAATTGGGATAACGGCCAGGGGACTGATGATGAAAAGGTAAAGTCAAAGCCCTTAGAACAAAAATACTCCCTGGCGAAATGACCAAGATTACAACGTTTTGTGGGCTGTTTAAATCATCATGGATAAAAGCGTTTCTGGTGTTGACATATTATATGAATTCTAATTATATTTATCACACTGTAATTAATAATACTTGAAACTAACCATATGTCGAAATGTCGTATCTATAATTATGAAAGTCTCCTGTATATTTACATATACATTAAACATGGTATCCCAATACATTTCGCTGTCAGAATCTTCGTTGTTTCTTGACTTTTCTATTGTTTCTATCCACACACGAAGCAACTTTGTCACTAACTTGAAGATCGAGAAAGCATACAGAATATTCATATCAAAAACAATGTAAGCATAACTTAAAAATAGACCAACAATAGTTTGATTAAAGTAAAAGAGGTATAAACAAATGAAGAAAACGATATAAAAAATCTTGACGGTGATAATATAACTCCAATTGCAGACAATGAGAATGTTGAGATCGTTTTTATTTATTTGTAAGGCTCTGAGCACGTACTGGATTTTCAAGACCATCAAGATATTGTAGTAACTGTACATGATGTTTAAACAGCTGTTCATTAAATCTCCGATGAACAAGAAAACGAAGTCAGAATAACTGCACAAGTAAAAGAATGCTTTCAGAACCATATTTGTACCATTAAAATTTATATTTGAAACAATCAAATTGTGCACAGTGGTGCACTGAAGTATAAGCTGCAAAAAAATCTTATAAAAATGTAAATATGAGTGTTGGAAGTGATAATGTTGTCACGAACGGAATACTTCGCGCAGAATGTAATATTGTGCATCAGATTCCACGGCCTTAGTACTGATTGTAAATTTTCTTCAATTACGTTACGAAATAATATCTTTTTGTAAGAGACTGTTGGTACACCCTCGATTATAACTATGTGACGTTTTGATTCAAAATACTTCATGAAATAAGAATACATTTTGTTCCTATAAGCAAGATGTTGATTGTCATAGAAAACGGAAATCGATAAAATGGATTAGCTGATAAATTGCTTTCTTATATAGTGTTATAATTTAAGTAGCCTTCAGTGTAATGTTGTAATAACTTAACACACTGTAAATATTTAGGCTCATATCAATTATTTTTCACTTTTCATGTAATTTTGGGTTTCGTCAATGATCCTTATACTTAGAGAAATTTATATTTTTGTGTTATTACAGAAACTCAAACTGTAATACAACAAGGCTCAGTCAAGGCTCAAAGCGATTCATCATATTTTGATAATTCACTGTTTACTATTACTTAGTTTGATGTGCAGAGTGCTTAGTTGACGGCTTCGTGTAGGATCCATTTAGACCTTGTCAAATGAAAACTAGCAAGTAAAACTTTTGTAGCGCTTAAAACATTGATGTCAAAATCATGCTTCCCAGAACAATTTCCCGATTTCATGAGCAGAACACAGATCCTCTAAACATCTCTCATTGCCGCATAGAATCTCTCGCATTGCATGCTCAAACTAATAAGCAAGATTATATTCTTAACGTTCTAGATTTTAACTGATAATTCATGCATGACATAATAAAATAATAAAAAAAAAGTTTATTTCAATTACAAAAACTTCTGGCACAAATGATTTGGTGATCCCATGATGATTACAATCTTCATTCAATACAAAACTTACAATTTGTCGAAACGACTTCCCTGTAATCATGTAAGACTCCTGGATATTATAGTAAATGAAATGGCAGGGAAAGCAGTAGGAGTAACACTATCCCCAAATATCAACTCTTCCGCCATATTATGTTCCAGTCTATAATCGTGCGATATGATTCTTCATTGTTGGTAGACAGTTAGGTGGGTAGTTTAAATCACACACAATAATTGACTCAAACTCCAAACCTTTATTTCTAATAAACTATTTACAGGCTTATAAACTCTCTAGAGTAGAGCCACCCATTCGCAAACATGGTTGTTTATAAGGAGAAGAAAGGGGTTTGAAACTCTTTACACTCTCTTTTAAATCGTGTTACAGTTCTAATTTACACATACGGCAAGCATTAAGCGGAAGTTATACCGCAAGATAGCGAGCGACCCGGGCGGACATGGTTTCACCTCTTTTCGTACTTTGGTTCACACCGCGAACTACTGAGCTAAGCTACATCAGCGATACAAACGATGCGAACGAAATATCCGACAATGCCAGCGATGCTATTCGTTCACCTCGCCCGGTGCGAGACGAAATGAGACGGAACGCTCTCCGCGCTCTTCCGCCTGCACCCTCGCTCGCCCGTCCGTCCGTAGTTTTCTGTGTGAACCCACATAGTTTAGCTCGCCATATCTTTGCGTAGTTTATATAGTTTCCATCGCATCACTTCGCCAGCCAGCTCACTCGCTCTCCTACTGGCGTTGTGGCCTGCGCTTTGGCCGTTCAGATCAGTGACCCTAAGACTTCGTTACCTACAACCTACCAAGTATTTTGTACCAAGTTTCTTGAAGTAGATAGCAAGTTGAAATGCTGTTTATATCAATCAATGAAGCATTTATTCACATTACAGATATGTAAACTGTAAAAAAACAATAATGTATGAAGCGATGTAGCTGGAAAACTGCACAGGTAGCTCGACGTTTATGATGTAGCCACACGTGCTCATCTTGTTGAATGATGCTTTTTGTACACGCAGGATATTTTTGCAAACCTTTTTTTCAGAATCTAAAGAAGTGAAAAAGAAACGTAGTTTAATAATATTTTGCAGTAAGGAAAACTGGTAGAGGATTGAGTCCTCTAACAGTTTTCCAGTATTCTTAGTGTATTGCTTTGATAACGAAATAAAGTTTAAGTAGATATAAAACCCATACCCGAGCAATGTCTTGACTTCATGAGAAGCACACAGATACTTTCTACATCTCGCATTGTAGCATAGAATCTCTCACATCGAACACTCAAACAAATTAGTACGATGGAACTTTTCGTGTTCCACATGAGAAATGTTAATATTGTGCTATACTGAAATTTAAGATGAGCATAAATAAAAATAAATCTAGACAGAATTGTGTAATATAGGGAAAGGTCTTCTCTCTCCATTCGGCCTGCCGAGTCGCCCCACTACAATATAATTTAGATATTGAAGCAAGCCAGAAACAAAAGCCAAGTGCAAAATTTCTAGGCATCCATATAGATTCTAATGACAACACATGTAAATAGTGTATGTAACAAATTGCATCAGAGAACTGATAAAAGACTTCTTGATTCAAGAATTCCTTTTAGAAAAATAATTATTTGTATTAAAATAAGAAGAGTATGATTAATATAAAATGTTTGAATAATGTTAATTAATATAACATAATGCTATTTGTAATAGTTAAGTATTTTTTTTTTTTAACCATTTAAATTGCAATGCCTTAACAGGCAACTAAGTTCTAAGAACTTGCCTATTGTCAAAATACTGGACACTTAGTTCGCAATAAAGAATTTGAATTTAAAATTAGATCTTTAAAGTGCAATATAGGTAGTATCCCAGAAAAGGAAATTTTCTTTGAATGACGCGCACCCAATAATGAATCTCACTCAAAAATATAATTTTTATACCAATGCCACTTTTGTTTATTTCATTATTATACTGCGTAAACACCGCTTCAGCAATCGATTAGTATTTAGATTGCACGATTTAATTGATTTCTATAAGTCCAAGACGTTTTTTACAACTTATATTGCCCACTGCTGGGCAAAGGCCTCCCCCACAACCTTCCACTTTCCTCGCCATGCGGTTGTCTCCGGCCAATCTCTTACAAATGCTTCTATGTCGTCACGTCATCGATTTCTAGGCCTCCCTCGGCGACGATGCCCCGTCTTGTGGCACCCACTGCGTGACGACTCTGGTCCATCGGTCCTGATGTATTACTACGGACGTGGGCCGCCCAATTCCACTTCAACCCAGAATCAGGCCCACATCAGCAATTCCAGTTTTTGAGCGTATTGTGGTATTGTAAATTTTGTCGCTGAGCTTATGGGTATTAAGCGATAGAATTCACAATATATATATTTACTTACTGAATTTTTTCCAATTGATATGAATGTTAATATCGTAGCCACGGTCCGCAACCAACAGAATGCCACAAATATTAAATGAAAGGTAATCTGAAAATTAAATTAAATAATATCACTGCCCATGACACCTAGAAGTTCATTTTGTTTCATGTTTCTCGTGTTATAATTTTGAGATCATCATTTGTCTGCCTTTGCCGTTTTTCAAACCATGTCATTTTCGGTTTTCAGTTTACAACTGAATATAGCTGATCAACAAACATATTTTACACGGATAACTTTACATGGTCTAAAATAACGATGAATATGTATTTTTAGTGGCTATAGAGGGAGAGGAAGACCAAAGAAAAGTTGGATTCTGTGAGGAACGATAGCGTGACGGTTGACAGGGGAGAACGAAAAAAATACGTGTTGCTGGGTGAAACCCTTGTTAACACTGATTGATTTTGGGCCTTCTAAGATTTCGACCACTATTTTTATTGAACAACCTAAAATATAAATTTGAAGCTAAGAAGACCCTTTATTTACAAACTTACCATTATTTGAAATATCGTCTCGACAATCATGTAAGACTCCTGTATTTTCAGGTACACGTCAAACATTTTGTTCCAGTACTCATCTCTGTCCAAATTTTCGCTGTTCCTTGAGTTTTCAACTTTTTCTGTCCACACGCGAAGCAGTTTCTCTAACAATATTAGTATGGAGGAAGCATACACAACGTTCAAATCGAAAGCAATGCAGGCGTATCCCGCCATAATATGGACAAGGCTTATATACATGAAATTTAAACAACCGACGAAAATAATGCCATAAATATTGAGAAATAAAACCCAAGTCCAATTACTAACAATAAAATCTCTGAGATCGATCTTATTTATTTGTAGGACTCTGAGTACGTATTGGATTTTCAAAATCAACAAGACATTGTAGTAGCTGTTCATGATATTTGAGACGCTGTTCGTTATATCTCCGATAAGAAATAAGATGAAATCAGAAGCAGTGCATGAGCAATAGAATAAACTGTAAATCGCATTAAAATCGTTGATATATGAATTCATTGACACTATTGAATCATGCAGATGGGCAAATTGAAATACGAGCAAGCAAAACACTTTTATACAGTTGTAGAGATATGTATTAGAAACGATAATATTGTCACGGATTGAATACTTCGCGCACAAGAAAAGACGTAGCATCAGATTCAACGGTCTTAGTACAGATTGTAAATCTTCTTCAATAACATTGCTAATAATTATTTCAGTAGATGAGACTGTTGGCAAATTCTCGATTACAACAGCGTTTTTGTTCGGTTTGATATGCCTCTCGAAATATGAGAACATTTTGGTTACACGTCTGTCTAAGTGTTTAACTCAAATTGATGTACGGTACACATGTCCGGATATTGTTTATTGTATTTAAGTTAATGGCTTTTAATAATTTATTATGTCGCTTGTTATCGTATTTTTTGTATAGGTACTTTCTGTAACATTCATTATATGTTAAAACAACTTGTAGGTGTTGCTTTTAATTTGTTGGTAGCCACGTCAAGATTGTCAAAAAAACACATTCGATCAAACTGGACATTATTTTACAGAAACACAAATTGAAGAAATACAATAGTATAAGAAGTAATACAACTTGACAACTGTAGATGTAGTGGCGTCTATGATGAACAAATTGCACGCGCTCATCTTCTTGAATGATGCCTTCTGTACACGTTGGATGTTCTGGCCAAACCTTCTGCCTTGATCTAAATAAAGATAATATAACCGTATAATGGGTATAAAAATACTCTTAACGAAGCGTAAAGATTCTCTCCGACATTGACGTCATTTTTTTAATTCTAGAACACCTGCGAACCTGCGAATTTAGTTACGGAGATATTGGTGTCAATCTTTTTGTAAATAAAGGTTTTTAATTTTATAACTTTACTTTAAATACCTCCACTACCCCCGTAATATTAGATCCATTCATCATCACAATGCTTTGAGTGCTTTCCATCGAGTCCTACCGTAAAACTGGATTTTTCAAAAAAAAAAAGGCGATGTCCAGCAATAACTTTTGCGTAAAGTTACTTAGTTTGATGTACAGAATGCTTGGTTGACGGCTATGTGAAGGGTCTTTTTTTTTTTTAAAAAAAAGATAGTTTAAAAACGCTTTCAAAGCTTTTCGTATTTTTACAATGACTTTCAATTCCTAGACTTTGTCTATACTATAAGTGATAGAACGGTCCTACGTATATTTCTTATTGTTACCCGGTATTTGCCTGTTCCCGATACCGGTGGGCTATTATTATTTATATTTTAAATGCATTTTTTCTATATTCTTTTAAGAAATAAAAAAGGTGTTTTGGAGGTTTGTATGGAGAACAGATAAAGGATATTAAAACAGCACAAAATAGGGATTTATTCTATTCATCTAATTACAGGTAAGCAAATTGTAAAAAAACAATTATATAATAAGTAATGAAGCTTGACAGCTGTAAAGGTAGCTCGGCGTCTATCACTAACAAGTTGCAAAGGCTCATCTTCTTGAATGACACCTTTTGTACATGTTGAATGTTCTTGCAAAACCTTCTTTGTGGGTCTGGCAAAAGAAAACAATTCAGGAATACAGTAATGATTCCGTTCATAGTAATAAATAAAGAAGAGCAGTAAAGAACCTACAGAATAAAATTACAGACTTCTCGATGTCCCCATCAGTGAGACGGGGCTGTGGGGACAGCGGGAATAAAATTACAGACGTAATTTTATTCTATTAGCAGCTACATTCCTGCTCTTCTTTATTTCAGGGGACTACGAGATGACTGTTTTGGTTTTCCAGTTGACAACAGAAAAATCAAAACCGTCAGAATACGCCAACGTTACCAATAAATACTTAATTTAAGCTTACAGGAATTTAAAGAAAATGCGCAAATATTTTTAGCGAAGAAAGGAGGCAAGAAAGAAAAAAGTATGGAAGAAGAAGACATAGTGCGCCGACCCCAGATAGATTGGGATAAGGGCAAGAGAATGCTGATAATGAATTTTGAGCGAAGAAATAGAAATAATACGCACCGGAACAATTTGTTGACTTTATGAGCATTACACAAGTACTCTCAGCATCTCTCATTGCTGAATAGAATCTCTCACATTCCACGCTTAAACTTATAAGTACGATGACATTTTTCCAATTCCAGATTTGAGAAACTAAGGGTAAAATCACGAACTGGAAAGAAAGCAGGTAAAATTTATTTAGATGTTTTTGATATTCCGCAAGGTACTTTTAGTCTTGTTTGTTCTTAAAAAATCCCTCAATCTCTGCGCGATATTATCATCTGCCTACCCTTTTCTCAACTATATGTAATGGCAGTCTGATCGGATGCAGTTGGATGCCAGTATTTTATATGGAGCGATGGCCTTTCTGAACTCCATAACCGAATTACCGGGTAAAACAATTAGACTGCTTGTCAGACTTTTGGACACTTTCTGACCCGTAACAACTTACAAAAATCTACAAATATCAGAGGGGACCAGCTATTTAACTTTTGTGCTTTCCAAGGCACCGATAGAAGTCAGTGTGTTGTGGACGGTCGGATGGTGGAATGCTAGTCATTATTTAGCCACGACCTTGCTAGAACAAAATCGAGCTCGTCTTCAAGAATCAGCTAAGAATAATGAGAGTTGGATGAAATAATACGACCACTTACACCGTCACCTGTTGCCATAACCCTGCTTAAGATTATTACCACTGAAACGTTTCGCAATGTAAGGTATGCTGTAAAGACTATATAAAATAGTATCTGAAAGAAAAAAACGTGATAAAATAGAACCATTTCTAAAAACTAAGTCATTTTCTGTAGAATGACCATATACAAAATGAGGGTAATAATGACACAACGACAGAAAGAGACTTAAGAAGCCAACCACAAATAATTTAAAACAAGATTAACGTTCCCCATGTTAAATCACAGACCCTCTGTCTGCGTGAAAAGCGGGCCACATTTCACCGCGCGTGTTGGCAGATATCACATTCTTTGATTTCTAGATTTAAAGGCAAGGCTGGTTTCCTCGCTCTCTCTCTAGTTTTGTTAACGTAGCAAAATAGAAATGAATTTTTTGTGCATCTTTTCTGTAGGAGAGTCAGCACCACAAATTCTTTCCTTTGATCAAACGTATACTCCTCTTGGTCTATTTAAAAATAAACTAACCATTGGTTGAAATGTTTTCTCAATAAGCTTATAAATATCCTGTATATTCAGGTATACATCGATCATCATATTCCAGTACTCTTCTTGGCTCGAGTTTTCAATGATTGTTGAGTTTTCAACTTTTTCAATCCAAACGCGTAGCAATTTTTCTATTAGTTTCACTAACAGCAAAGCATACACTACGTTGACATCAAAAGCGATGCTAGCGTAAGCCGTAATAATGTTGAAAATTCGTATTTCAATGGTAACAAAAATGTAAAAAATTATGAAAGTAATAATCGATACGTTTAAGATGAAAATATAGATCCAGTTGTAGATAACAAAACTCCTAATTTCGTTCTTATTTGTTTGAAGGACTTTGAGTGAAAAGCAAACATTTTGGATTTTCGATACCAGCAAGATGTTGTAGCGACTCTGTATGATATTTGAAAAACTGTTTATAAAATCCCCAGTCAGGTTGAAGATGAAGTCAACGGATACTCCTAAGTAAAGCAACCAACTAATGCTTCTTCTTTCATTACTTCATGACGCTACCATGATGATGGTATTATGCAAAAAGCCACTGTTTAACATAAGCATCTAAAACATTCCGATAAAGTTGTAACGAGAAGTATTAGCAGTGATAATGTTATTACGAACAGAATACTTCGCGCAGATGAAGAGACTTTGCATGAAATTCAACGGCTTTAGTACCGATTGTAAATCTTTTTCAATCTCATCACCATGCATTATTTCGTTAGATGAGACTGATGGCATAGTCTCAATTTCGTAATTTCTTTGTGATTGTAAACCGTTTTCTGAATATGAATACATGTCTGTTCCACGATGCAGGTTCATGCGATTTGGAGTAGGACACGGAAACAACAATCACGTGACAAGAGAGACATAGATTTAAGTGTAATAATTCTGTAAATAACGATTAAAACTATTGTCTTAGTTTAAATTCCGCCCACACTTTCCTCTTTACCATTACACTGTGTCACTTCATACCTAATATCGGTTCGACAACTTTCTAGTCCTACTAACAGAATTCCAGTCATCAAGCTTTTTATTTGATTTGTAAGAAACTAATATAATTTAGTGTATTCTGTCCGATCTCAAATCTATATTATTAATGCAAAAGTAACTCTGTCTAAGCAACTGAAGCCATCGTTATGAAATTTGACAAAGACAGACATGGAGAAGAGCCTCGTATCAAATTCCTTCCGAAATAACCTAAACCGATCGCACACTACGCAGTCAACCTTTGGTCCCAGGTAGGTTCTAAATATTTTGAAGAAGTTTGCGACTGAGTTTTTTGTAGCTTTCTTATTGGATTAGTTTATTTCGGAATTTGATTCCAGGCTCCCCCTGGAGACACACAGGTTACTTTTTATCCTGGATTAGGATGTGTTAAAATGATGAAATACAAAACGGACAAAGATGAAGTCGCGAAGCCACAGTTAGTTTGTAATATTTGATAATGTGGAAATTAATGATCCTACGGAATTTTATCCTTCACTCGTTGTTTTATACTTCGAAGAAGACGGAGATAAATTATACTGAAGTTGTTGCTCATGGCACTAATACATTAGCTTACATTAGCTAGTGTACAACCTGATTGATTAAATATAGGAGGCCTATTGAAGATGAATTCAGTATTCGATTCTCTATCCATTAACTTAGAAACGGGCAAACGTTTATAATTAAAAATAAATTTTACGGTCTCTATTATTTTAATATTGATTAAAAGGTAGAATTGATTTTAATATGTTACAGAAGGGACCTCATTTCGCCTGAAGAAAAGCAAGAAGAGAAAAATGTTTTTACTATTATTACAAGAACCCAAACTGAAAAATTACGATAGTACACTATCGTAATTTTACAGTAGATAGAAAGGATGATAATTGTAGAGGTAACTCGGCGTCTATGAGGAATAAGCCACACGTGCTCCTCTTCTTGAATGCCGACCTTTGTTTTCGCTGGATGTTCTTACTTTTTTTTTATGTAGAATACAAGGGATACGGAAAAACAAAAAGGTACTTAAGTTTGAATTTAGTTTCAAAGTACAGTACCGACATACCAGAGCGGCCAAGCCGGCTCAAAGCTTTAAAAGATAGCAGTGACACTTTCTTTGTAATTCTATGAAATATATTTCCGTAGATGACGACTGTGCTGTTTTTGATAAACATTTAGCATTGTAACATTATGTTAGAACATTACCGGAACTATTTCTTGATTGCATGATCATTACGCAGGTAGTCTGAACATCTCTCATTGCTGTATAGAATCTCTCACATTCCACGCTTAAGTAAGTAAGAACGAAGATATTCTTGAAATTCCATACATAGCACACTATAGCCAGAATCAATGTCTGAAAATTAAAATGCTTTTTAATATAGCCTAACCATTCATAATAAGGACATAATTAAACGGTTTTTTTGACTGTTGATGTAATGTAAAATATTATTGTAAAATGTATTCAAAAACAGCGATTGACATTAGCAGTAGTTTTAGTATTAGATACAGAATACTGTTGATACTTACACGAGCATTAAGAGCCTGCTTCGATACGTTTGTAAAAATTAACACCATAGTTACGCTCCGCAAACTAAGATACGCGCTAAATATCGTATAAAAAAGAATCTGCAAACGAAAACGATAAAAATAAAGTATTCCTTTATACTGCGTTTATCAGATATTAAGCTAAAAACAATTTCACATAAAAACGAGTCGTTTCTCGTAAATTTGGAACTAGACATGCATTGAACAAGCGTTTGCTTGTGATACATTACATTTTTATCGTAGTCGTGTATGTAACGTCGTCACCCTGGAACCACATGGCTAAGTCGGAAGCATGAAACACGAAGAAGTGTTAAAGAATTGCATTATTTATCTTCAAGCTCTATTCAAATTTTTTAATAAACTCACCATGTGACGAAACGTTTTCTCGATGATCATGTAAATGTCCTGTATATTCAGGTATATATCTAATACTGTGTTCCAGTACCCCTCTGTTTCTAATTCTGCTGTGTTTGCTGACGTTTGAACTTTTTCAATCCACACACGAAGCATTTTCTTTGACAATTTCAACAGGGTCAAGGCGTACACCACGTTAATATCAAAAGCAATGCTGGCATACGACGTACTAATTTCGCAAACGGTTAGAACATTTCTTGTATGTACAGTAAAACAGTAACAAATGACAAAACTGATGCTAAGAATATTAAGGATGATAACGTAGGTCCAGTTACAGACAATGAAACTTCTGAGGTATTTATCTTTTTTATTTATTTGTAGGGCTCTGAGGCTTCGGAGTACGTGTTGAATTTTTAGGACCAACAAGATATTGTAGTTATTCTGCATGATGTTTGAGAAACAGTTAATTAAATCCCCGACCAAGTAGAAGATGAAGTCAACAGAACAGCTCAAGCAGAACAAAAAATTGTAAATGTCACCATTCGTTATGCAAATAGTTGATCATACCGATCAAATGATGCAAACAAACACATCGATAAACGACGGTGCAAAATACTCTTAAAAAGTTGTAAATGTCAGTATTAGGAGTGATAATGTTGTCTAGAATAGAATACTTTGCGCAGATGAAAATGCTTTGCATCAGATTCAACGGTCTTAGTACTGATTGCAAACCTTTTTCAATCACGTTATCACGTAGTTTTTTGTTACTTGAATTCATCCTAACATGGTCCACCATAACTACAGGACTCATGGTAGATTTCGATTTTGTGTTTCGACATATAATAAAATATGTCTGAAACACTGGGAAGTTTAATGTTATTTGATGTCGAAAAGGAAAGTTTACCGATAGTCGTACTCGACTATCGGTAAACTTTCCTTTATATCTAATACTTTGATATCTAATACTTCCTTAAGTAGCGTTGTATATTTAATGTCTTGCTCAATGTCATTCATATTGTTGGTTGTAACAACAGTAATGTTTTTTTTGGAGTAGAACTGACAGTGCCTTATAGTGTATTGAAGTACATTAACATCCATTGCTAGCAAATGCGTGGGAAGTTGTATTTGTATATACCGATATGAATACTCGATCAGCTTGTATTTTCCCACTTCCTTATTTATTAACGACTAAAGCTTAACTAAGGAAAGGGCTTGCTCCATTCCTTCCATAGTCACACACATCAAACTTAGTAATTTTTTTTCACATTTTATTTTGATACAGGTGTGTACCCGAAGGCTGGTTCGAGGTGGTGCGGGAAAGAAAACAAAAAAAAAATTGTCTTTATGGTCCCCTTTTAACTCTATACATGCCCAGCCACCCAGCTATGCTGAATGGCTTCGACACCCTGTTTATACTGAATTTCGTCCAGCTCCTCAAGATAGTCAACCACACTCTCTACTTCTTCATTCTTGTCAAATCTTTTCCCAGTAAGCCAGTTTTTCAAGTTCGGAAACAGAAAATAAACCAAGAGGGTTAAAGTCTGGCAAATAGGGTGCACTTGGAACTTTAGTTTCTTGATTTTGGCTAGCGTGATGGCAGATTTGTGAACAGGTCAATTGGTTTGATCAAACAAAACTTTTTTCTTTGCCAATTATTGTGGCCGTTTTCTTTATTTCGTCAGCCAATCGCAGTAATTCGCGCAATACTCGTCGTTTATTTAGGTTCCCTTGTGAAGATTTTATTACAAAAAATATTCCAAGCGCATTCCAAAAAACTTACGCCATAACCTCGCCTGTAGATGGAGTTGTCTTTGCTGACTTTGGAGCCAGCCGCCTCTTTCCTTTGAGTCCATTTTTTTTACTGCTCTTTTGTCTCGGGTGCGAAGTTTCGACTTATGAATAGACGCACAAACTCACATTTATTGCTCTAAAACTTCGCCAAACACTCGGCAGAACCATCTTCACGGCTCTTCTTTTGTACCATTGCAAGTAATCGCGGCACCCCTCTTGCACACAGCCTCGTCAAGTCCAAATTTTGGGCTGAGATGCGATTAAAGCACGGTTTGAATGCCTACCATATCAGCTAGCTCGCGGACTTTCAATCGACGGTCTTCCAATATGTTTTTTTTTTAATTGGTAACAAGATTGCTGTCGTAGCCATCTCATTTCGGCGACCACTGCTATGTTCATCTTGGCAGGTCTTGCGACCTCGTTTAAACTTGGTTATCCAATATTTTATTGTTGGAAATGGGGGAGCAGACTCCGACAACGTTGAATCTAACTCGGCTTTAACTCGGTTATCGGTTGACATAAGCCTTTCAAATAAAAATATTGTGTAACGAAACGAAACTAAACAATATGGTGCTGTAAAAGCCTTAGTTAAATGAGGTTGGTACTTTCTGTCAAAGACAATATTTTCAAACTACTACCGCCATCTATACGTGGGACGCCCCAAATTCTTTCAGAAAGTAACTTTTGAAACTAGTAATATTGTCATAAATTCTTTTTGCATGATATAGTATCCCAAAGAAAAATAAAACAAAGCCATATTTCCGGCGTACGTAGTTTTGGTGTTTACATTAATCTTACACTCTACAGTAGAAACGATTGGTTTGGAGGACGGGCGGAATGAACCCATCGACCAATAGCGACCTGATGCATGTAATTGGAAAGCTCTTTTTGAGACTGTTATTGTTATTATAGGAGTCCGTCTCGACTCGCTGTGGGAAAAACCATAACATAACATCACGCCTGTAATCCCCGAAGAGTTAGTCAGAGGTGTACATACAATGTAGTACATCCACATTTAGCCAGTTATGTTAAGTAATAGGGGGCGAGCCACAAATCTAGACGCCGTGGCTGCTATTGAGAAATTCCTGATTGAAAATTCAATTACAATTTGCCCGACCCGGGAATCACACCCAGGACCTCATGCTCAGCAGTTGCGATTGCGACAAAGAGGCAGTTTCACAACAATGGAGGCTGGCCCCCATAATAACAAATGGCGAAAAGAGCTTAACAAATGACACGTCTAGTGTTTATTGGTCAGTGGGTACGCGTCCCATACTGTTTTGCCCGCTCCTTTTTAAGGTTTAATTTATTTCATTTCTTACCTATATAATACGTTATTACTGCTTTTATTAGATGTGATTGGTTAACAACCATCATAATTAAAACAAATTAAGTAATGATAAGCTTAAATATAATATCATATAAAATCTCGCCGGTTGAACAAGCCAAGCAATTACTCAGTGCTGTATAGTTATTTTGGCCTTAATCGGACCAAAGCTCGCCATTTTATTTTTTCAACACAATTTCCCAAAAAACAGTTACCAATAACACCGTCCTAACAGTGTCATTCTAACGTCAAAATAACCATATTAAACGCCCGACCACAAGTAGCCTTATATTTTAAAGAAAGGCAAACTGCAATAGTACTACAGCGTAATTAGTAAGAAGTCCCATTAAAGATATAGGTAGGGCAGCATCTATACAGAACATGCCGCAGGCAGTCATCTTGGTAAATAATCGATTTTCCTTCAAAACATTCTTGTGAAGTTTTTCTTCTAAGTCTGTAAAAAAGTAAGTATCGAGAATTAGATTTTTGAACAATCCTGAGATAATCTTTTTGACAAACACTGGTAAATTTTACGGAACATACAAAAGGTCGAAAAACTACTTTGTGTAACATTGCAAGTTAAAAATTTTACTTTAGAACTAATTATTTCAAATTGAGAAATCGAATAAACGTCACTTTTTATGCGACTTTAGAACACGGCCCAATGGCTTAAAAGAATTGTTAAGTTTGTGTTTCTTGAGTGCAAAGTTCTTTTAAGTCAAGTTGACAATGCAGTCATGCTGATTTCCTAAAGATGTTTTCTGGTTTATGCTTAATAAAATCTGCCTGCCTGAGTGCGAACCTACATACCGGGTCGTTACCACCGCTCTTATCATGCTGGATGCCGGGTAGGAGGATAATTATTAGATGATGATGATCAGTCTTGAATGCTTACTTGTGTAGTTTCTGTTCTTCATACGCTTGATGCATGCTATCTCAGCTTTCTCGACAGTTATGTAAAACTTCTGACAGTAAACACAATGAAGAATCACATGAATTATATCCTTAACTATGCCGAGTATTGAAAGCATGCTCAGTGCTACCTGAGAGGCCGGAATCTGAAAACAGATTTTACAAAACAATAATTTCTCTAAAAAATAAAATACATGGTGTAAGTCTAAGGGAACGTGATTCAAAATGTAAAAATTAATTTAGTACATGATTCTTGACATGACCTTGTATTCAAAAACTGTACTTGTTCGCTTTAGATATGCCTAAAAAAGAAAGTGATACACTTCCCTAATCTAAATAACGGAACGAGTGTTTTTGAATAGGGGGCTAGCTTTATTGTACTTACTTGTTCAGGCGACGACGGTCCCTTATACGTTAGCATTATTAATATTAGCTCAAAAGAACATAAATTGCGACAAAACGCATTGAATATGCGATGTAGTATCTATAAAAGAAATATTATTCTTGTTATTATATAAGGTTAGCGCAATTTGTAAGACTTTCGACGAATTTAATTTTTATGTAGTTTTGTTATGTAATTTTAATGTAACACTTATATCAGGTCTTTGGAGACCTGATATGACCTGGAGACGTAATAATTACATTGATTAGATTGGTCTAATCAACGAAGTTACTACGTTAAGTCACGAGAATATCAAAAGGATAAAACATTTTTGCACGTTTTATCCTATTGCGCGACACATAAGAGGATCATGATATGTGTTTGTGAGCCAATGAATATATAAGGTCTAAATATTCATACACGAAATATTTTCAGAGAATCATCTGAATTATTACGAAGCCATTTCAAGGATTTTTTTTATCTAAGAATATTTTCATAAAAATAAATAATTTAAAATTAAGGACTTGACCCACAAAATAAATCCTGACTCCTTATTTTTGAACATTCATTACGCTAGAGACTACGTCGTATTTACCTACTGTCATTGTTAGAATAGGGAGTAAAGGTTTTGTGTTAGTCTCAAAAAATTTTAGAATTATAATAATTTCGTAAAAACAAAAACACTCAGAAAAATTTTTTTTTTCGTTGCTATTGTGACTTTACGACTTATAGAAGTTACTCTTAAAATATTTCGTGTATGAAAAGATAGACCTTATACAACATTATTTTTAGTATATGCGAAACCTGAATATAGTTTGTTCAGAATGAGTAACTGAATCGATTCCAATGATTTTTAAACCATGTTATATTTTGTCCCAAAAATATTTAAAAAGTTATAAGTTGTACACCGAGCGACATTAAGTACCTATCGGAATAATTTAGGTACCTACTGCCAAATTATGTATATCAATGAGCTCAAGACGATGCTGGAGGCCCGGGCGCGGGCGCGTTGCGTGGTGACCATGCTTTTGTGTGGACAACCAGGTAACAGAATAATCTTATAACTTTGTGATTTTTCATGATACAGTGTTGAAATTTTGTACATAGATTCTTTACATAAAAATACTTGACACGTATACGGTTTCGCATCAACTAAAACTAATGTTATAAATGTATGATTGTTCCTTTGTGGCGCTCTAGAGACCAACCGCATGAGTTATGTAATTCAATTTGTCTGTTGCGAGTGTCACTGAATTTTACGCCATATTTTGAAAAAGACAAAAATACAATTCAACGAGCTATGTTAAGTGTGGTATTATTGAATAGATATTTCAAAATCATCTTTCGGTGTTCCCATCATTTTTCATTTCAAAGAGAAATTTGTTAACGATACCATTCCATTCTATTAGGGAACCATTCTCACTTATATTTTCAATACTTGTAATAACGCTGTGAAAACATTATTATATAATCGCATCATCATCAGCCTATAGCAGTCCACTGCTGGACATAGGCCTCCTCAATCGCACGCCATTTAACTCGACTTTCAGCAATTCTCATCCAGTTGCTACCAGCCACCCTGCGAAGATCGTCACTCCACCGAGCCTGAGGGCGTCCCACCTTACGTTTGCCGATTCGCGGTCTCCACTCAAGAACACGTCTACCCCAACGGTCATCGGTTCTACGGCAAATATGACCGGCCCATTGCCACTTCAGCTTACTTATTCTGTGAGCTATGTCGACAACTCTGGTTCTCTGTCGGATCACATCGTTTCGAATGCGATCCCTCAGAGAGACTCCAAGCATAGCTCGTTCCATAGCTCGCTGAGCGACCTTAAATTTATGGACCAGCCGTACTGTGAGTGTCCACGTTTCGGCTCCGTAAGTCATAACAGGCAGGACGCACTGATTGAAGACCTTAGTCTTTAGGCTCTGTGGAATACGCGACGAGAAGACCCTGCGAAGCTTCCCAAATGCTGCCCAGCCCAGCTGGATTCTTCTGTTAGCCTCCCTCTCAAAGTTGTTCTTACCAAACTGCAGAGTTTGCCCGAGGTAAACATATTCTCGAACAACCTCGAGAGGACCGCCATTGACAATAACAGGTCCTGGGGTGACGTGTTCGTTGAACATAACCTGGGTTTTGTCCAAGTTCACCCTGAGACCAATGTGTATTGAAGAATCAACTAGGCCATCCAGCATCTGCTGCAAGTCGTGCAGCGATTCAGCCAGTATGACGATGTCATCTGCAAATCTCAAGTGTGAGATGTACACGCCGTTGATGTTTATGCCACGTCCTTCCCATTTTAGCGTCTTAAACACATCCTCCAGTGCGTTGGTGAACAATTTCGGGGAAATAACGTCCCCTTGTCTCACCCCCCGACGCAATGGGATATGCTTCGTTTGCTGGTTTTGGCTTTGGACGGTCATTGTGGCGTTCTCATAAAGATTTCTCAACACTTGGATGTATCGCCAGTCGACTTGGCATCGCTGCAGAGACTCCAGAACTGACCAGGTCTCGACAGAGTCAAAAGCCTTCTCATAGTCCACAAATGCAAGACACAGCGGCCGATTATACTCTTCGGACTTCTGTATGATCTGCCGCACTGTGTGGATGTGGTCTATGGTGCTGTATCCTCCTCGAAACCCGGCCTGCTCCGGTGGCTGGAAGTCGTCGAGTCTTCGCGCTAGACGATTCGTGATGACTCTTGAAAACAGCTTATACACGTGGCTAAGGAGCGAAATGGGTCTGTAATTCTTTAATAGGGTCTTGTTTCCCTTTTTAAAGAAAAGTACGACCACGCTCCTTCTCCACGCTTCTGGAGTTCTCCCAGAGAACAGGACCGAGTTGAAGAGCTCCCGAAGCTCTCTTAAAACAGGGCTTCCTCCCGCTTTCAGGAGCTCAGTCGTTATCCCATCCTCGCCAGGGGCTTTTCCATTCTTAAGCTGTCTAAGAGCCGCCTCGATTTCGTCTTGGCTGACTTCTGGCAGGTCTTCTGTGAAATGGCGGGTTAAGGTGGCTCTGGAATCCTCATTTTCGGGATCAGGTCGAGATGCATGCGATGCATACAACTGGCCGTAGAAGTTTTCGACTTCCGAAAGAATCTCCGGCTTCGAAACGACGATATCCCCACTAGATTTGGTCAACTTCGTCAGGTGGCTCCTCCCAAGTGATTGGACGAACACTTTCGACCCCCGATTTTGCTCAATCGCTTTTTCTATTGAGCGGGTGCTGGAGCATCGAAGGTCGCGTCGTATCAATTTTCTAATTTTATTATTGAGTGCCTGTAGTTCTGACGAAGTGATGGGTGGGTTTTCACGTCGTTCCGTCATAAGCTCCAGAGTCTCCTCCGAAAGTTTGGACTTCTTGCCCGTATGCCGCATTTTACAAAAACGCGTCCCTTCCTCCCTGAGGATTTCCACCATTTGGTCGAGCGCCTGGTCAACATCATTTGTGGTTTCCACGGCCTGCCGCGGCATATAATCGCATAACAGGTCTTATTCAAATGACTGAACAGGTCGATGAACATAATCAAAAGATGACAACTATTATTGGAAAAGACTACTTAACTATATAAATTATATGCAGTGGATATGTCAGTAGAAACGAAGACATTATAATGTTTCTGATGACCCTAAAAAACTGGAATAATCCTCACAGAGAAAATCTTCAAAGGTTTTGTCTCAATCAAAACCTGTTTGTATTGATATCAGCTATTGATTAATATAGATTGTATGCGTGCGGAACTGGCAGATCACGCTTCATATGGAAAGTATTCATAGAAAGATATAATATTTAATCAGTTCATTGTTAAACTTACCATAACTTGAAACAGGGTCTTGTACACATTGTAAGCTTTAAAAATATTCTGATATGTCTCAAGCAGTCTTCTATAATATATTTTATCATTTTCCCGTCCATCTATCATCACACGAACACTTTTAATCCATCGTTCAAGATACATACGGAGCAACATAAGAACCCGAATAGCATAAATGAAATCAATATCAAAACTTATAAATATTATCTCAACAACACATTTGAGCAGGTTGAAGTAATTATACGATGCCCCAAAAATAATGAAACCAAACAAATTTATAGCAAAAATTGTTGAAAGTAAGATCCAATTCCATGTTATAAAACTGCGGACACTCTTACCGAAATCGATGTTTTTATGTATTATCTGAATCAACACTATGAGATAAATGTTTTTGTGCCTGTACACAACATTAAGTATGAAGTTAATTAAATAACTAAGGCCACGGGTAACTGGTATGATAAACCCAAGAAATATCATGGTACCAGTATCGTTATCGTGAGTAAAACGATTTATATCTTTTCGATATACTCGATGAATAGTACCACCAACCACAAAAAAAATACTTAGAATCTTTAGCACACAGAACTTGTTTGCGCATGTTGTGATATAGTTATCTTTTATACGGTATTTTGCAGAGAATAGTAAAGTCAGTAGAATGTCAAAAGGATAAAACATTCTTTGAACGTTTTTTTCTAGATGATTATTGAGTAATACATCTGTTGGTTTAAGAGCCATGACTTGATTATTTTTATTACAGACACAAAAAACGTCACCCAACTTGCTCCGTCCCATGGTAGATGATATTATGTTTTTCAATCGCGTATAGGTAATGTATTGATCGTGAAGTAAGTACAAAATATGTCTAATAATCTAAAAAGGTTAGCAGTATACGTTATTATTTATTATGACGGCTAAATTCATTTATTTGACTTTTTTATTTTATTACTTTTAGGGTGACTCTCAGGCGGAAAAGTTCGGTGAGCCTCAAGAAGGTACGCTTAAGTAAATGTTCATGTCACTTCATCATCATCCTGCTATTGTCCCATGTTACTTGGGGTTGGGGCAACACGTTTTTTCCTTCCGAACTTCTCTTTCAACCGTCATGCTATCGTTTACTCTATTTTCTTTCATATCATTCCTCACACAATTCATCTATCATTTCCTTGGTATTCCTTTCCCTCTTCATCCATCAACATTTATATTCATCTCTCTTTTTGCGATTTGTCCCTCCACATCACATGCTCATAACAAGACAGTCGATTCTTTCAACTTTTCTGTAACTGGTGCAACTTTCAAACTTCCTCATATTCATTATACTCATTCCATACTTTAACCATTCCTCTCACACCACACATGGTGGATGTGATCAACATTCTCATCTCCGCTACATTCTATTTTATTACATGAATCTTCTTCACAGCCCAGCATTCCGCTCCATACGGTCTTATCACGGATTTGTATATTTTCTCCTTTAACTTGAGGGGCATCTGTGGGTAAGTCCGATAACGCATGTTACTAAAACGTGATGGATATTAATGTTGATGGATGGAGAAGGAGAGGGAGGCCAAAGAAAAGATGGATGGATTGTATGAGGAATGATATGAAAGAGAAAGGAGTAAATGATGACGTGACGTCTGACAGGGGAGAATGGAAGAAGAAAACGTATTGCGCCGACCCCAAGTGAAATGGGACAAGGGCAGGAACATGATGAAAGAGATGCATGACCTATATTTATTTAGTTGCCAATAAACCTTACGAGAACAGACTCGTTTCATTTAAAAAATTCATTGACGATAATTTGGACATAATAATGTCTAGCACAGGGCAAATAATTCCAGTAAGCATCTCAAGGAAAAATCTTGTCCCTTTTAACGAAGATGTTCTCTGCAAGTCACATTGCATGATAAATTGTTTAATCTTAAGGAAACTGAAACATTATTTGGTAATTTGCGCGTCACACACTTTTATTTTCACAGAAGTAAAACAGCACATAACGTTGATATTAGTCTGACAGATAGAGCTGGCTGCTCAGATATCTATGTAAGTAACAAAAAGGTTTAACACAATTAACATCAAAAACAAAAAAATGGGGACGTGAATGACAACAAACAAGAAAGTTAAAATGAACGCTACGAAGTAATAATGTAATTTTATGAATTGCCTATCAATTGGTTTAGTGTATTACTTTAATTGACACTAAACTGTCACGTAGCAAACTTGTTTTCGTATTTCAAAAGTTATTTTAAATCAAACAAAAACGCTGTTACCATCGTCGACCTCATCTCTGTCCTTTGGACTAGATTGAGGTCAAGAGTAAGCCCATACTGAATAAAAAAAAAAAAAAAAAAAAAAAAAAAAAAAAAAAAAAAAAAACATACCAACTGTCTCAGATAACGAAATATTGTTCAATTACATGATTGAAAAAGACCTATATCAGTACTAAGACCTTTAAATCTGATGCAAAGTCATAGTCCTCTCATATAAAAAGGTTGATATGTTAAAAAAACACATGTTTACGGTAGCCAAGGTAATAGAGCATAATTGAGCGTGAGAATTGGCACACGAATAGAGACGTTTACCCAGAAATGACTCAACTCGAGCTGTGGGTGTTAACGATTAAGGGCATTGATTTGTGGTATCTATAAGGCTCATGTATGAAGAGGCGATCCTGTCATCGACCAGGCTCAACTGTAGTTACACTCTGCCCAGCTCGAAGAAGACCCCAAAAGTCCAGTCCAGTAGCATCTTCCACAGTTACTAATCTTTTAATTTATCTTTAAGTAACATGACAAAGATTAAAACAGCAATTTCATAAATGCTAACTAAACTAAAACTTGCCATCGGGGGAAAAACCTGGATGAGACTGGCACAGGACCGTGGGGATTGGCACGAGAAAAGAGAGGCCTATACCCAGCAGTGGGTGAATTCGGGCTGTGGATGATGATGATGATGAAACTAAAACTCCATGTGTATCACTTTTTGTTAGGTGTGACAGTCTTTCATTCTTCATACGACAATATTAAAAAGCCATAGTAGTGTAGCCGCCATGTTTTCGTGTTGTAAAAACAATTGTAATTCAAACAAAAACGATATTATAATCGAGAATATACCAACAGCATCACCTAACGCGACTATAAGTAACGTGATAGAACAAGATTTACAATCAGTACTAAGACCGTTGAATCTGATGCAAAGTTTTTTCTTCTGCTCCAAATATTCTATTTGTGAAAACATTATAACTACCAACAGTTATCTTTATAATGTTTAAAGGGTTTTTTTGCATGCTCATATATAGAGGCATTTGTTGGTGTCAGTTAATTATATTTCTCATACATATACACCATAGTTTTTTCTTTGCTTTGGACAATGCTTTTGACTTTTTAATCTACTTGATCGGGGACCTCATTGACAGTCTGTCAAACATTATGCAAAGCCGTTATAACATCTTACTGGTATTGAAAATCCAACACGTGCTTCGAGCCCTACTATTAAATGGCAACAAGCTCAGGAGTTTCATGGTCTGCAACTGGACTTGTGTTGTTGTCTTAAACATTTTTTGTATTTATCTTATCATTTGTTATTGTATTATTTTTGATATAGCAAGAATTATTGATATTATATCGGCATAGCCACAATAGCTTTTGATATTAACATCGTGTATGCCTCGTTTATATTGAAATTACTTGAGAAGATGCTTCATGAGTGGATTGAAGAAGTACAAAATTCAAGAAATACTGGGAACTCAGAAATACAAGGGTACTGGAACAAAATGTTTTTCGTATATCAGAATATACAGGAGGCATACTTGATTACAGAGACGACATTTCAACAGATGGTATGGTATTTTTTTAAAGTATCTTCATTTACGAAAACATTTCAGGTAGGTTTTACTTTTCATAGTGACCACATGTGGTAAAAGGTCTAGGTCTAGTAGTAAGAGGTGATTCTGTGAAGCATTTATTTCATTGTAAAATGTTGTAAATTAAAGGAAAAGTATTTATGTATATCTCTTTTTAGATTCTCTTCTATACGGTATTCACAGCTTATATAAGTTTGCGGAACGTTAGTGACGCTTTATCAGTTAGAAGTCTGATAGCGGATGGTGTTAAAAAAATCTCCCGGCGCAGTTTCAAAAGCGAGCTTAATGAGAAAAGCATAACTGTAATAAGCATAATTGAGTTTGTAAGTTGGATTAAACATATATGCATGGTACTAAATACAGCACGGAGCAGATTGAAGGTGTGGCAGCAAAAACTGCAGAATTTTGGCCTGAAATTAAATAGAATCAAAACGTAAAACTTGTTTTCCGAATTCGGGGCTCTTTCCAGTACTTTTTTATTTTTTTACGGATGGAAAATCATCAAGTGAACCCTCGTCTCCCGCTCTGGACGGATCGGAAGGGAGTGTCATACTTGTACTGACTAAAACCCATTCATGTTCCTTCTTAGCCCTTTGTGTTCCAGGGCCGCGGTATCTCTTTCGAACAGTCCCACAGCCCCGACAGGCATCGGCCTTTGTAGACCCCTTCCAATTTACTGACGTCTCTTTGAGGCGCCCGTGGAACACGAACGCGCCGTCGACAAGGACTGTTGTCATAAGACGGACGGACGGCGAGCTAGCCCATTACTCACCGTCCACATGCCCGCGGCTCTTTCCAGTCCTGTGCTCATAAATCTTGCCGGAACGGCCTTCACCGATCTGCTCCGATATTCAGCACCACTGGAACTAGTTACGACCCACGGAAGACCCTCATGTTGAAAGGGAAAATTTACAAATCCGTGATTTGTAAATTTTCCCTTTCGTTATGTTGTACTGCATCGATCGGTAAGATGGATGAAAAACGACTGCATGTACCGGATTTAAGAATGTTGAGATGGATGTGTGGAGTGACAAAGGATAAAGAAAGTTACGTTTATTAAAAGAGGTTTGAAAGTGGCACCTGTTGTAGAAAAATTAAAAGCAAGCCGTCTGTTTTGGTATGGACAGATGAGGAGTGATGAGAAACATGTGACTAAAAGTGATAAATATCAACGTTGATGGATGGAGAGGAAGAGGAAGCCAAGAAAAAAAGGATGGATTGTGTAAGTAATGATATGCATGAATAAGGAATAAACAATGCTGTAATGTCTGATAGCGTCTGACAGGAGAGAATGGAAGAAGACAACGGGTTGCGCCAACCCCTAGTAATGGGACAAGTGCAGGAAGATGATGGACGGTACTAAAAGCAACCAACTTCTAGTCAAATTTAATTTAGATTACAAGAAGCAGAGATGATTCTACTTCTTATCATTAAACGAAAAAAAAAACATTTTTCAGTTTGTCATTCAACCAGTAGCAACTCAAATCTGGAATTGGAAGAATATCATTCTTCTCACATGCTTGAGCGTACTGTGTGAGAGATTATATGCAGCAATGAGAGATGTTCATAGTACCTGTATTCAGCTCATGAAATCAAGTCACTGATCTGGTAAGTAGTTTTTTTAATATTTTTAGTGCTCTGTATTGTTGGTGTTAACGTATTTTATTTATGATTTCCTTTTAACAGATCCCGAAAAAAGGGTTTGCAGAAATATCCAAAGAGTACAGAAGGCATCATTCAAGAAGATGAGCGCGTGCAGCTTGTTCATCATAGACGCCGAACTACCTCTACAGTTCGCAAGCTTCATTGCTTCCTATACCATTGTATTCTTTCAGTTTGCCTATCTTTAATATTTAAGTAAATTTAATACTAGAAACGGGATATTTACCATGTTTACTGATTTGATTTTTAGTGTTAATGATAATGTTAGTAACCATGATAGTTTAAAAAATATGTATCTATATTATTTTTTAAACTATCATGGTTACTAACATGATAGTTTATACATATTGCTATAATACAATGGCGAGCTTAATCCAGAATTGGTATTTCTTACAGTAAAACTAATTTCGATTGCAAAATTTGTAGAAGAGGATATACTTATTTGCACTTATATTACATTTTATTTATTAATTTTATAAAATAAACTACATACTTACAACAAACGTCATTATTTTTTTTAAATTTATTGTGGCACTAAAAACATACACCAAACACACTTTCCTTTGGTAGACGTACCGACCATATTTTGACTCCAAGCAGCGGTTGTAATGTAATTTTCAGTGTACGAGAGCCAGCGTTATTACTGGCACATAAGATATTTAAACACAGCTACGCAGCACCTAATAGTGTTTTGGGCACTTACAATATCCGAATGATGATAGTAGAATGGAATCTGAGACTGGACGACTAGTCTGGTATTAACAAGTGTGGATCAAATGAAGAAGAGAAGCGTAAGAGCGTAAGAGCTGACATAACGAAGACGAGGTGGTCACTCAGTATTAGGTATAAAGGGTGGGTAAAAAATCGTCGAAACAGGGCGAAAGTTGGGGTTACCAGCGTAATTTTTTGGCAGTACATTTTTTTTACAGTAAGGTTCTGAAGTTACAAATAATCTTTCTTGAGACTTAAAAGATATAGAAAAAAGTGCCAATACTCATAAATCATGGTACATATTGTCATAAAAGCACTTTTGTAGTGATGATGAATTTCCTAGAAGTAACTCATTTTACTCTAATTGCTTATTTGGTCAAAATGTTGGTATTTTCTTAAAAAAACACTCAAGTAGTCATAACTTTTAAGGAGATCAAGATAGGACTCTGCCACAGATATATTTTTTACTGCAAATAACCTCAACTATCGTTTGGAAAGAGAAGTATAGGTCGTCCGGCGGCGAGATGGGCAGATGACATTGTTGCCATTGCGGGAATACTATGGCACAAGGCTGGCACAGAGCATGGAGCTTGGCATAAACAAAGAGAGGCCTATACCCGGCTGTGGATGAGGATGATGATAATGATCGTTTAATCCACGATTCTTTACCCACCCTGTATACAGACTAAAATCATGATGAACTTAAGATACTAACTGTATAGTTTACGTATACGATAGTATCTTACTTTTTAAACGTTAAGCTTTTAGTTCATAATGAAGGCCATGATAATACCTTCGAAGTTCTTATTACTTGCTATATATATATTATAGTAATAGCTTTTACTGTAATTAGAAAATTGACAAGTTGAGTCTCAGTGACACATACGTATTAATTGGAACGCAATAGTAATAACTTCATAAAATTTGGAAATGTCTTCCATTGATCATTTATCAACAGGCAAGTAACGTTGTTAACATGTATATGATTAGAGCATTGTTTCAAAAGAAGAAAATAAAAACAAACATGTCATTGTATCCACCGGAAGTATTACTAAATAATCGTCTAGAAAAAGAAGTTTAAAGAATTTTTAATCCACTAGACTGCCTACTATTTCCATTATTCTCTTCAAAGTATACCATTCAAGATGATTATATTACTCCTAATAGCAGGAGGCGTATCATTTCGTCATTCTTAAGTGTGTGTTTTGTCATTGTCACCTGTGTTTACTTCATGTATTTTGATGAAGTCAACGATAGCTACACAAATGTCCGTAAGAATATGATCATTTCGCTCATAACAACATTCTCATTTATTTACCTTGGGTTCGGCGCCAGCATCTTTTTCATTCTTAATATCGTCCACAGTCAAAACAACATTTTGCTCATTGTAACAATTCAAAGTATACATAAAAGTATTGATATTAGTAATAGTGTCAGTAGTTTCATTTTTTGGAATTGGATCTCAGTTTTCAGTATTTTAGGAATTAACGTGTTCATTTACTTATCGCATATGGCAATCTTCCATTGTAATTTTTTGCATTTGGCATTGCTTATTTGTAACTTTATATATGCTGCATTTGATATCAATTGTACTTATGCTATTCGTGTTGTAACGTTGATTACAAAATACCTAAATGTATGGACCTTAGAAATCTTAGAACTGCGTGAAGAATCAGAAAATTATACGTATTGTATCAGATTATTTAATATCTACAGAAATATTTTGGAAGCTTACAAGCTGTTCAAGAAGGCGTTCCAAGTATTGGTAAGAAAATCGACTGTAATGCACCCTGATATTAAACGTTTAAAAAGACAATGAAACTGATTACACGTTGAGATTTGTGTGGCACCGTTAAAGCATGTCTTTTCATGACCGAACATAAGTGAGCTAACAACATTTTATTCTTCTTTTTTAAGTTTCTTTTTTTTACAGATATTATATACGACCGTATTAGTATTTATCCGCAATGTAGGATATTTGGAGACACGACTACAAATGCTGAAAGATCCAACAGTATCACAAAACGAGGTAACAACATAAAACAAGTTTTCTGAATATTTTGAAATCCCTTCACATTTTCTTAAAAAAAGTAATTCTTTCGCATTAAGTAGTACTCTGCAATCGTCAGTCTATCTTCCAACAGGTGGACAGAGCCTAATGATTCGTTGTTGTTGTTCCATCAATTTTATAATAGCTAACAAGAAAACTTATCAGAAACTGAAATCGGCTTTAAGAAACTAGCGTTATCTCTGTTATTGTAAGAATCTTTTATTTAAGTCATAAATAAAGGTTTTCGTGTTTAGGTAATTTTCCGATCGCCTCTACTCGGATGTGTGACTATTATATGGATGATAAAAGACTTATTACTAGTTATTATTCATAGTCTAGAATGTGACAAGTTTTACAAAGCCATTACGGAAGCAGAAACCACATGTATACAGCGTATGAAAAACAAGAACTGTCCAAGTACGTACGAGTTTCGATATTAGAGTTCCCAGTTCTAAGCTCTAGACATGTATCTAATAATGAGGCAGCATATTAAATAAATATGCACAGTCTAGGGATATTTTGGTTATTCATGTATTTAAACAAAACTACAAAGAATTTCTTAAAGCATCCTGATATCAAAATGCGCAGAATTTTAGACTCTTACAGAATGTTTAAATGAAAAAACGGGCCAAGTGCGAGTCGTTCTCGCACACAAAGAGTACCGTAGCACGAAACACTATAATAACCAATATTCAACCGATCCTCAGACTCTTCTGGAAGCCATAAAAGATGCATCATTAAATTTGTCAATGGGGAAAAACCTCAAAAACTGTTTCATGTTTTCAAAAATCTAACTAGAACCATAGGTGTGGGCTGGCTCTCCATTAACAAACATCTCGCCACAGCTGCAGGTCAAAGGAATTTTGCTCTTAACTCTTAACAGCTATCCTCCTCATTAAATACCTACGCCCTCTCCAAACAATCTGTGAAGATTACGGAAAGTCTCGGGAAATAATGGAAACTTGCAAGTGTCAGCTCAATACACAGAAACAATTGGAGATGGAAAAAACCAGACAATGGAATCATAAACAAGCTTAAGGAAGTTTTTTGATGTACATTGAATTTTATTTGAATTTAAAATACAGAAGATAAATGTGCCAGAAACAAATTAACGTCCAAATCATTTTGAATTTTTCAATACTTCTAGTTATGTTAAAAAATTTAAAATGACCATAGACAGTGTTGATGTGTGTATAATCTATCCTAGTATAATAATCTATTCTTCTTTAGTAAAGTAAATTTGTAAGTTTAGATGGCCAGTCATTCCGCGGTAAAAATTTGAATGCGTACAAATGTAACATCCGTTGAACAGAATGTTGAACGTTCATGCCGACGGTTGACGTGGTGACACTAAACTCTGAAACTACATATCCGATTTCGAAAATAAGCTTAACTATTGCCGAGTGCCATAGAATATGTTTTGCACGCGTATGCAGTCGTGGCTCGCAGCTAATTAATTATAATATTGCTTGTGCGATGCAGTATGTAGTCGAGACATCTTACTTCGTCGTATTACACTACTGAACTTCGTAGTTGTAATATTAAGATACAGATGTTGCTATTGGTTTATTTTAAATCTTCAAAAAGAGGTATTTCTTGTTTACAGATGATCAAGTACGGCTCTGCAAGCAAGCAAAAAACAAATTGTACGTTCAGTAAGATGACCGCGTGTGGCTTGTTCTACGTAGACGCTATGCTACCAATTCGTTTGATGGGACTTCTCACTAGCTACGTTATTATAGTGCTACAATTCGCCTTTCTATAAATTGATAACTTATTGTGAATAAATATTAAGTAAATATTTAGCAGCAGCTAGAGCAATAACACTCAAATTGATAACTTTCAGAAAAAACAACATTATTTGCAAAACTATGTATACTACTAAGCTTCATTTTATTTATTTTTTTCTTTCTTTATATCTGTAATTCATATGGTCGTACATAATAGTGATCTGTTCTATTCCACCTATTTTTATAATAAATATTATATTGTTTTTAGATACTATTACTATTACTACTACTACTATTATTGTTATTATTACTATTTTGTTTTTGTTTAAGAACCTAATTATGTCTTGTCCTTTTGGCGAAAAAAGAAACCAAAAAGCTTTTGATTTTGACAACATAATGCATTACACAAACAAATCTTAGAATTTCCACCGTTGCTCGGTACCCAAAATGGGTAAAAAACTTGCCGATGTTCTATTCATTTAGTCATGAAAAGTGATCTTAATAAAATTATACATAGTTTTTATAATTTTTATAGTAAATTTGTTTCTTTTAACTGTGCAATAGCTTGCATTTGTATGTTATGTTGTACATGCTATCTATACAAATAAATAAAATTGAAGTGTCTGTTTGTAATTTCTAAATAACAGATTTTTACTGAATGCCTTTTTTAACTTAGTTTTTTAAACATTTGTTTTAAATTTTTGTGTCTGTTTGTTTGTTCTGGTTAAGCTCCGGAACTGCTGGATCGATTTTACCGGGACTTTCACTGGCAAATTGCTGATATTGCAAATAGCTGATATTATTACTACATTTATTTTAGAAAAAATATTTGGGCTCCGTGCACAACAAAATATAAACATTGAATTTATTAACAAAATCCGATTATAGTAATAATTAGTAGTTTTACGCGGATGAAGGTCGCGGGGTATAGGTATCATTCAAACATTTCCTCTACCACGTCGTCTAAGTGTGCTGAAGTCGGTGCGTAGACCTGAACAACCTTGAGGCTATACCTCTCGGTTAGCTTCACTTTGAGGTACGCTACCCTGTTCAAGACACTAGACACTTCTACCACGTTGTCACAAAGGGATTTATGTACCAGGAACCCGACTCCGCCTTGGGATAGCTGGTCTCCCTCTCGAAAATACATCAGGTGGCCTGATTCAAGGGTTATTTTGTCCCCCCCCTCTCTTCGGACTACACTCAACCCAAGAATGTGCCAGCGTACCCTTTCGAGTTCTTCCTTTAGCTGCACTAGATGTTCGTCGAGTCGTAACGTGCGTCCATTATACGTCGCCAAGGTCAGTTGGGTTTGGCGGTCATTCGTAACCCGGGGATTCTTAGCACCCCCTACCTTGCCGTTACCGTGACCGCCGCCAAATCAGGAATAGCAAGGTTGATTCTGGCTTGCCATTTAACGGGTTTGCCCATAACCGCCACGCTGGGCATGCGGTTGGCGATCGCAGATCACAACTCCTCGCACTAGTGACGCTGCTGCCCGTCGCTAGTCTGCGCTATTTAGTTGCGAACTTTCGAAATGGTTATACCGCCATTTATCGATCGTCAGAGCCTCGTTTGTTGTTTAGAAGGGTGCACCACGAGCAGGTGAGGTTTACTTGGGGCACTGAGATGGTAGGTGCGCCCCCCTTACATCCCCATTATTATATTACTATTGTCACATATTAGGTACAACAAAAAAAAAAGAATACATTAAAGCATAATCGTAATGACAATTTCATCGTTAGTTATTGTCACCATTTAATTTGATTAGATACTTTATGTCTCGATACCTAGCAGAAGTATTTTTTTTTTGTAAAGTAATAAGCTTTAAATAAAACGACCCATTCGTGTCTCCGTAGGCTTACTAAAACAATGTTAATTCGACGAAGAAATCTTTTGAATAAAATAAATGGCTGCTGTGAAATAGTTCCTTTGGATAATACGGTTGATAAAGATGTGCAGTCAATGCTCCAACCTCTAAACTTAATAAACAATATCTTGTTGTTTCCCAAATATCGTATCAAGAATAATTTTATCAATCCTAACAGCTTCATATCTTATATGGTGACATTATGTCTTATCATAATGTCCTCTGCAGTATTCATCTATCGTATCTACAAACTACATAGCAATGAATTTATCAGAAAAAGTGTGAATATAATTTACCTTTGCTCCTACTTCGACTTTTTCGCCTTCAGTGCCGGAGCCATCATGAACCTTGTCGTCAATGTCTTACAAACAAAAATATTTATATTGTTTGTCTTAAAGGTTCAAGATATTCACAGAGTTTTGAATGACAACACTAAATTCAAACGTTTCTCCATTCTAAATTGGATTAGTATCATCTTATTGCTGTGTTCTTACATTTGCCTTCTAATCTTTTGTCATATTCAACTTAAGATTCCAAGTTATGAATTCTGCTGTGGGCTAGCTTCGATGATTTTTGACGTGAATTTTGTGTACGCCATTAGACTAATTGAGTTATTACGAAACAAAGTTATTTTATGGAACATTCAAGCTAGACTTTTAAAACAACTGGATCACAATAAAAATGATTGCGAAATAATGTTTCAAGCTTACACAAATATTTTGGAATGTTATAACATGTGCAGGGTTACTTTACTGCAAATGGTAGGTCGGCTTAGATTTTATTCAATAATTTCATGATTATTGTTAAAGTTGTGTGGTAATATCGGTATGGGCATGTGATGCGGAGGAATGAGGAAAATGTCGTGGAGAAAGTTTTGAGTATGAATGTGGATGGGTTTATGAGTAGAGGAAGACCAAAGAAACCATGGATGGACTGTGTAAAGAATGATATGGCAAGAAAGGAGGTGTCTGATGAGATGACGGCTAATAGAGAAGTATGGAAGAAGAAGACATGCTGCACTGACCCCAAATGAATTGGGAGAAGGGCAAAAGAATGCAGAAATTGTTAAAGTAATCATTTTTTGAGTGTGTCTTTTGGGTATAAGAGTAAAGGAAGACCAAAGAAACGCTGGATGGACTGTGTGAAAGATGATATGGAAAGAAAAGAGGTGTCTGATGAGGTGACTAGTAGTAGAGAAGTATGGAAGAAAAAGACATGCTGCGCCGACTCCAAATAAATTGGGATAAGGGCAGGAGAATGATGTTGATGATATTAAAGCTAGTATTTCTGTTTCCAGATCGCGTTTCAAACTGTTGGGTTGTTTGGTTCAGTTTTATTTAAATTGCAAATATCTCTTGATATTTTAAAGGTCTTAATGGCACTTCATGGTACAAGCGTGAGTATTAATGCTTAAAATACAGAGGTACAAAATCTTTTGGCGGAATTTTGAAGGGGTGAAGCTCCGCAGCACTTTAACCTCGTCGCGGCATTCGATGTGACTCGTGAGTTCTGGTTTCCAACCATTACAGAATTCATATCCATTCGAGTCATTACTCCACTATTAGCAATAATGTATACAACAAGCTTCTCCTCGCGACTGTCGACCGCTTGGAAAAGTCAAGTCAGGGTGGAAGGGACACCGACTCAAAAACGGTTACCACGAACTCAGTACATCATTCTGAGCCCCCGCACACTGTTCATGTTCCATACATTTTGGCCCGTGTAGGTATTGCATTTTTGTAGGAAGCAGCAGATTTTGTTTTAAATTACCGATGAAAAATTTCCTTGTGGATGATGTACTGAGTTTAAACACAAACACTTGGCAATACTAAAGCTTTCTATCAGTGATACAAGTTAAAAAATCATATAAGGCCTTTAGTGTGGGACACAACACGTGTCGATACTCTTGCGTCATCCCATCTTCCCAGTTCATCGGGCTGTGTTGGCGCTGCCGATGCGGCTGCAGAGAACCTCAAATGGCGTAAATATGGTAACATTATTGGTAACTTTATTTTCGAGCCGTTTGTGGTTGCAACTCTAGTGCCGTGGGGCTGAGTACTCAAAGCTTGTTCAAGGAAACTTAAAAAAGCTTAGTTGACACTACTCGCGACCCAAGGACTGGCTTTTTCCCTGGTCAAAGGCTAAGCGTTGCCATACACCGTGGCAACGTCGGCAGTCTCTTGGGGCATTACCAGTTAACATCGTTGAGGAGAAGTTTTTGACGCATATTTTTTTTTGGTAATTTCGTTTATTAACGAAATAACAAAGTGTGGTGAGTTATGTTAGTTACTTTAAGCTATTTTAATTTATAAATGTGTATAATATTTTACTATTACAAAACATTAAAAAACAACAAAAAAAAAATTCAACCAATATTTCCAAAGATACGTCATCTTACAAATAAACAAAAATAATTATTTATTATAAATATTAGTTTTAGATACTTTGGAATGGTGAGGAAGAAATCAAGAGCACATTCGGAAATATCACTTGATCTTTTGTTTTACAGTTTATGACAAAATATTTAGTGGTAACATGTTGGTACGTTTGGACGATAAAGAGCTTGGTACTTGAAATTATTTTGAGTTTATACTGTGAGAAGTTGTACATAGCAATGGATCTTATCCACGACACATGCGCACTCATTCTGAAATCCAATTGTACGGGTTTGTATCATAAAAAATATTTATTTTTGACTCCGTCATTCGTGTCTCTTAAGAGGCTGCGATTTTCCATACCTGCCTTGCTGGCTTGACGCATCGCGACGGCAATTGTTTCTTTAAATACAAATTATTTAAATTCCTCGTAGGTCCAGTTCCCTCTTAAGCGTTACTGCTGAGCATGAAATCCTGTGTTCGATTTACGGGTCGCATAGTGTTAGTCTCTCTCCTCAGTAGTTGCCCGAAATTAGAATTTGTACCCGGCTGGCAATGGCATTAGGCCCACCATCTATAACGTGGGACTTAAACGTAACTAGAAAAATGTGGGTGAGAGAGTAAACAGACTTCGGGGGAACAGGCGTGAAGCAAATATTATACAGGGTGTAAACGGACCCTTCACGAAGCCGTCAACCAAGCATTTTGTACATCAAACTAAGTAACTACGCAAAAAATATTACTGGGATATTACTTTTTTTTTGGTTGAAACATCACGGTAGCACTCAATGTAATGCACTCAAAATAGTGTGCAGATGGATGCATTGAATATTACGGGGGTCGTGGAGGTATTTAAAATAAAGACATAACATCAAGAATTTGTGTTTAAAAAAACTTGGGAAAAAGTTGGAACGATTGACCCCCTTTCTCCGTAAGTAGATGGTTCTAGGGGTGGGGTATGGACTAGAACAAAAAATATCGCAATGTTGGAGAGAACAAGTGCCTTTCGGCTTTGTTAAGGGTACTTTTACACCAATTATAATATTGGTCATGACAAAATTAAAATTCTCTCATGCTAATATTACAGACGCTAAGAAGAAGCTTTACAAGAATATAAAACGTCTACATCGAGCCAAATTCGACAAGTTGAATGCCTGCGGAATGTTCTACCTTGGAGCTACTTTTCCATTTAAAATGTTAGCTTTACTTACTAACTATGTTTTCGTGCTGCTAGAGTTTGCCCTATTGTAATCAAAGTTTAATTTTAAATTGTTTTTGTATAATATGGCTTGCCCTTTTGTTATTAATAAATTCAGAGTATAGTTATTCCAAACATAACCTTGAAAAATAAAAATTGATAAAAACTTTTTTGCAAAAAATAAACCCGACCTCAAAAACACAAAAAAGTGAAAAATAACTTTAGTTTGTGAAGTCGCTGTCATTCTGGACCGGCCTCGGCAGCGCTGTCCATCTCTTGGCACCCATTGTTTGGAGATTTTTGACCAGCGGTCATCGTTCATGCGGTCGACGTGACCCGCTCAACCCCATTTCAGCCTAGCAGCCTTCTTGCCAATATTATTTTAGAGCAAAATACTGCTATACTCCTACGTTTTATTTTTAACGATATGAATAGGACACGTGTTATTGAGGTACAATCGGCGGTTGACGCATTGGCTGAGCAATTGTTTGCTGCGCTGCATGTCGCGGGTTCGATTCCCGCACGGAACAAATATTTGTATTGCCTAAAGGTAATTGTTCCGAGTCTGGTTGTTTGTGTATGTGAGTTTAAAAGTTTATCAATGCACCTACGAGGCCACGATATAGGAAACAATCCTAGTGTGGGAGGTTTTTTTTAAACAATAACTCAAATATTATTATTCAAACTGTCCTAACAGACTTAATTCCATCTTCGTACATAAACGGATTCAAGTAAATAAAACCAGAAATGTTGCTAGCTATTTTTATTGAACAAATTATTATTAAAAATTACGTTTACAAGCCTTAATCAATTTCAATTATTAAAGAAATAATTTGGTACTACAACCAAATTATTTTTTTACTTTTTCCTGTTTCTAAAACTAAAGTAGCGTAACACCAGCAACACAATAGTATAGTGAGATATTAACCCTATCATTGTTAATGGAAAACAAACATCTACGTAGAACATGCCACAGACTTTCATCTTCTCGAATTGCGCTCGATGCAAGCGTTGAGTATTCTTGCACAATTCCTTCTCAGCATCTGCAATATTTGCATGAGTGACTTATTCATATTCATACTAGTTTTGCCTGGCATAAGTTGCCATGCCCTTTTTCAGTTTTTTTTTTTCTGTGCAGTAGTTTAGAAGTATGTAGGGTACGAACTAGCGAACGAACAGGCATTGATTTTACATTTATATATTATGTCGCAGTAAGATAGTTTTAGCCGCGATATAGTTATATCCCTAGGAATAGCAATACCCCGGAAGAAAGTTATATGAAAACGATTTATCTTACTAGACGAATCTAGTGAAAAAAAAAAAATACTTTTTTACAGTGTCAAATGATAAGCAAAATTAAAAAAAAAAATCTATCCTCTTAAAGCAAATGACTCCGAACTAAAGCGAAGTCGACGTAGCCACGCTCAGCGGGGTTCCTATGATCTGCAGGGTTTAAAGTACACGAAGGGAATCTAACCAATCCGTGTCAGGGTGCTCCGAGTCCTGATCTCGCTTCTTATAATTAAACTTGTCGTATTGTATGGATCGGAATGCTGGGCTATGAATAAAATCTATGAAAAAAGATTGCATTTAAAGGAGATGAGAATGTTGAGGTGGATTTGTGGTGTGACAAGAATGGATAAAGTAAGGAATGAGTATATTAGACGAAGTTTTAAAGTAGCACCAGTTACTGAAAAGTTAAAAGGGAATCATCCGTCTTGGTCGATATGTGATGAGGAGGGAAGAATTGCAAGTGACTAAAAGAATGACGTTCCGTATGGTGTCCGGACGTAAAGAATAGCACCATCCCATGTCTTCCCGGGGGTGTCGTAAGAGGCGACTAAGGGACTTACCAGAGAATGGGCAGCAGCGTTCTCTGATTTTACAACAACCATACTGCGATCGCCAACCCGCCTGCCAAGCGTGGCGATTAGGGCAAAACCCCCCAAATGGTAAGCGCAACTAAAAAATGGCCCCTAGTATCCGGCAGCCCGTCTACCCTCGACTATGGTAGCGGTCGAGGTTACGGCGTGGCAAGGGGTGCGAAGAATCTCCGGACGGGATCAGGCTGCCTATACCGACGACTTGACCTGGCAACATGTAACACGCGTACACTCCGGACCGACGAGAAGATAACGGAACTCGAAGAGGAATTGAGCAGGCTGCGATGGAGTATTGTGGGATTATCTGAATTCCGAAGAGAGGGTGAGGTCACGATAATCCTGAAATCCGGCAACCTGCTCTATTTCCGAGAGGGTGACCGGCAGTCCCAGGGTGGTGTTGGGTTTATCGTTCACAAGCCTCGCCTTCGAAGATCGAGAGTGTGTCGACCAGGGTGGCGTACCTTGTACTCAAAATATCCTCAAGATATTTGCTGAAGGTCATACAGGTCTACGCCCCGACCTCGGCACACCCCGACGACGAAGTGGAGACCATGTATGAGGATATTTCCAAAGCCCTGCATGGTTTCAAGACTCACTTCACCGTTGTCATGGGGGACTTCAATGCGAAACTGGGCAAACGAGATGGAGATGAGCTGCAGGTGGGGCAATTTGGGTTTGGACGTCGGAACCACCGGGGTCACCAACTGGCTAGTTTTATGGAGAAGGAGGGCCTCTATATGATGAACTCCTTCTTCAAAAAGCGCGAGCACAGGAAGTGGACCTGGCAGAGTCCCGATGGTGCAACTAAAAATGAGATTGACTTCATCATGTCAACCAAGAAGCAAATGTTCAATGATGTCTCTGTGATCAATTCGGTGAAAACCGGGAAGCGATCACCGCATGGTAAGAGGCACATTGAACATCAATATAAAGCTTGAAAGGTCTCGACTGATGAAGTCTACACTCCGTCCAGCACAGATCCAGATCCAAAACCCCGAGAGCTTTCAGCTTGAACTCCAGAATCGTTTCGAGTGCCTAGGAAGCTCAGTGGACGAATGCAACGATGGGTTCGTGGAAACTGTCCACACGACTGGGTCTAAGTTTTTCAAGACACGTCGTGCACACAACAAAAAACTCTCTGATCATACTCTCGAGCTCATGAAGGAGCGGCGTGAGATGATCCTGCAGTCTTCAAATGAGGTGTGGAAATACCGGCAGCTCAATAGACGGATCTCTAAATCCTTGAAGAGCGACCTCCGCCGCTTTAATACCGAGCGTATTAAAGACGCTATTGAGCGGAATAAAGGCTCCAAGGTATTTTCAAGAGATCTGGCTATTGGGCAGAGCCAGCTCACGAAACTGAAAACCGACGATGGCAGGATCGTATCCGCCAAACCGGAGCTGCTGAGGTAGATCGAGAGTTTTTATGGGCAGTTGTACACTTCAACTAGAAATCCTGTTGCAACTCTAGCTAACGACCCAAGAGCTAGACTGACCCGACACTATACCGAAGACATTCCGGATGTCAGCCTGTACAAGATTAGGATGGCTCTTAAACAGCTTAAAAACAACAAGGCACCGGGTGATGACGGAATTACGGCCGAACTCCTGAAGGTGGGTGGAAAACCGGTACTTAAGGCCCTTCAGAAGCTGTTTGATTCCGTCATACTCAAGGGGAAAACGCCGCAGGCATAGTGCAGGGGTGTGGTGGTACTCTTCTTCAAAAAGGGCGACAATGCCCGGGAACTATAGGCCCATCTCACTTCTAAGCCATGTCTACAAGTTGTTCTCAAGAGTCATCACGAATCGTCTCGCGCGCAGGTTTGACGATTTTCAGCCTCCCGAACAAGCCGGATTCCGAAAAGGCTTTAGCACCGTAGATCACATACATACGCTGCGGCAGGTTATACAGAAGACCGAAGAGTATAACCTGCCTCTCTGCTTGGCGTTTGTGGACTACGAGAAAGCCTTCGATTCGATCGAGACTTAAGCTGTACTGCAGTCTCTCCAACGGTGCCAAATTGACTATCGGTACATCGAGGTGTTGAAGTGTTTGTACAAAAACGCCACCATGTCAGTCCGACTTCAGGACAAGACCTCAGAACCTATCCTTCTGCAGCGAGGTGTAAGACAGGGAGACGTCATATCTCCGAAACTGTTCACCGCTGCACTGGAGGATATCTTCAACGTTCTGGACTGGAGAGGGCTAGGCTTCAACGTCAATGGCGAGTACATCTCTCACCTTCGGTTTGCCGACGATATAGTGGTCATGGCTGAGACCATGGAGGACCTCAGTACAATGCTCGATGACCTTAGTAGAGCTTACGAAAAAGTGGGTCTTAAAATGAACATGGACAAGACCAAAATCATGTTGAATACCCATGTAACACCCACTCCTATCAAGATCGGAGATTCTACACTCGAAGTTGTAGACGATTATGTCTACCTTGGACAAACGATCCAGTTAGGTAGGTCTAACTTCGAGAAAGAGGTCAATCGTCGAATCCGACTCGGCTGGGCAGCGTTCGGGAAGTTGCGGGGTATCTTCTCGTCCAACTTACCGCAGTGTCTCAAGACGAAGGTCTATGACCAGTGTGTGTTGCCAGTGATTACATACGGGACCGAAACGTGGTCGCTCACAATGGGCCTTATCAAAAGGCTTAAAGTCACCCAAAGGGCAATGGAGAGGGCTACGCTCGGAGTTTCCTTGCGTGATCGAATCAGAAATGAGGACATCCGCAAGAGAACCAAGGTAACCGACGTAGCCCGAAGAATAGCCAAACTGAAGTGGCAGTGAGCAGGGCACATTGCTCGCAGAACGGATGGCCGATGGGGCCGAAAAGTTCTGGAGTGGCGACCGCGAACCGGAAGACGCTGCGTAGCAAGGCCTCCCACTAGGTGGATCGATGACCTGGTGAAGGTTGCAGGGATTCGCTGGATGCGAGTCGCACGGGACCGGTCAATGTGGCGACACATGGGGGAGGCCTATGTCCAGCAGTGGACGTCTTTCGGCTGAAATGATGATGATGATGAAAAGAATGATGAATATATATGCTGATGGATGGAGAGGAAGAGGAGGACCAAGGAAACAATGGATGGATTGTGTAAGGAATGATACGAAAGAAAAAGGAGTAATTCATAGCGTGACAATTGACAGGGGAGAATGAACGGAAAAACGTGTTACGCCGACCCCAAGTAATATAATACAAGGACAGGAAGATGATAAAATGATCGAGGACCTCAATAACCAGGCATAAGATCTCACAAAAAAATTGGAAACTAAAATTACCTGTACAATTTGTTTCCAAAATACACGCGCATGAGTCCTGCACATTACACATTTCTATGTAGAACTTTTCCATGTACAAGCCTAAAATTACTTCTAATATCCAACTTTTTGTCGTCCATAAGAAATAAAATAGAGACGCTAAGTATGTTGTTAGCTAAAAACAAAATTCCTTGTAAATTAAATTTGATAAATAAGAATGACAAGGTTTTCAATGTTTTGTGTTACTAGCTGACCCGAAAGACATTGTCCTGTTTCAATATTTAATGTAGGTTGGCGCCACTTCACGGGTCGAACTATAGCTAAAACCATCTAGGTGATCCGATAAGTAATAAAAAACATCGAAATCATTCAAGCCGTATATGAGGAGAACAATTACGCACACCGGAATTTCTTATAAAATTCCTGTAATATTCTACATATTTAAAGTCCATGTAATTTCTCTACCAGTCTGTCGTTGCGTTAAATATTGTGATAAAGAACAAAAATGGATGATTCTATTTTCAAACACGGGCTTATACAGAAAAGTCTACGTCCAAACTCATCATCATCATCCACAGCCCGACATCACCCACTGCTGGGTATAGGCCTCTCTTTGTTTGTTTCAAGCCCCACGTTCTTGTGCCCCCCTCATCCAGGATATTCCCGCAATAGCAACAATGGCGTCCAAACTAGTTTGATTTAATTCTAATACTTACATCTACCTTATCAGGCACTATTGTCTTTAAAATCTCAATTAATGTTTGAGTTCTAATTAATTCGTTTAAAAATGACCCGAAAGTGTGATACATGATCTAGAACAAAAATGTTTGATAAAGTTACATCAGTTTTATTATTATTCTTCTTCTGAATCATATGAACATCTTTATTGAATAGGTTATAGTATGAACAAAAAAAAAAGCAGATGTACCATTTGTTGGAAAGAAGAGCGGTAGACGTCATAGCAATCCAAAATCTTCACGAAAAACTGAAACATTGTTTTGCAATATGCTTTATTCTCACTAAGATCCATCTGTTGCAAACGTTTAGCTTGAATGTTCCATAAATCAACTTTATTATTTAAAAGCTTGATAAGCCTGATGGCATACAAAAAGTTCAAATCAAAGGACATCAAAGTCATGAAACAAATTATTTCGTGAAAGGCAACCTGAAATAATAAGCAACAATACAAGGTAACGAAAATGGAGGATATTAAGGCGAAGGTGCAACTGATCCAATTCCAAATAATGAAACGCTTGAAATATATCTTGTCATTGAGGAATCTGTGAATCTCTTGGATTTTCAAGATAAACGTTATGTTTCTTTTCGTATACAACACATTGATGACAAAGTTTAAAAGATATCCTGAAGAATACGAGACGAAGTCAAAATAAGAGCAGATGTATAGCGTATTAACAAATTTTCTCGTAAATTCTTCATAGTGCAGATAGTAGATGCGATGTAAGAATAGAAGAGAAACGGCCATCACGACACACAGTGATACTAGTTTCGATGCCAGGCTATTTGGATTTATTAAGTCATCTTTGATATTGTACTTGGGACAGAAAAGCATGATTTGCAGAATATTTAATGGCAAAAGCATCGATTGCACATCCTTGTCAACCATGTTGTCTACTGTGGTTGTCACGCGGCTGGATCGTTTTCTTTCGTTGAACTGGTTTCTTCTAAAAGACTCCATTTTATCCATGTTAGTGAAAACACTAGCACACCGCAGTGAGTCATTACAAATTCGTTTTATTTAAGTATAGAAGGAATGTGAATTTCAATTATATTAAAAGGCCATTATTGATATTAATTTAAAAAAAATATTTTGCTTCATCATTCTTATAACGAATTAATAATTTAAATTAAATATTTACAAAAAAGGACTTATTTATACAAAATAAACTAAATGTTATAAGCTACGTAAACAATAGGACTGCCGTCAACCGGAAAGGTGTCCAAAAGACTGGCAGCATTGCCACTTTAATCTCCATGTAACTTATAATGATATTTTTAAGCAATGAAAATAAAAAAGAGGTACTGTGGCGAACGAGCTCTGCTCTGGTGGAACAGAGAAAACGGATTTTGCCATATATGAGATCTAGCTAGATTGATTTTTCGGCCCCGTAAACCCCCCAATGCAACTTTCATCGAAATCGTTAGAGCCGTTTTCGAGAACATGATTACAAAAAAAATATATACAAATATTGCTTATTTAATATTGTAGGATAATAGTATAGGATAGTGTATAAAAATTAATAATTGAAAATTAATTACCCGACTTTGACAGCTCTCGTTCGTTTTCACCTCCGAGTTTCAACTCCTATAGTTTTAATTTAGTTGTAACAGAATCACAAGCATTTGAGCCTGATTATTATGATTATTATTATTATTTCCTTTATTTATTTTGTAACACACTTATTACATTTTTAAATATTTCTTAACAAAAACTATATAAAAAACATTTAAAAATATAAAAAATAGTGGTCCGCCGGTAGCGGGAGCAGGGTCCAAGCTACCGGTGGTTAGGGCTCCAGAGACAAGAACCTCCTCACAATACGAGCCGTATCGAGGAGTACTGCCTTCTGAATCAGGCCCTTGATCCAACCGCCTAAGGAGAGCTTCGAAAGATGTTCATCGAGGCTCTTGGCTATAAGGCCATTGGCCGTCACGACGATCGGCACAATGATAGCCGAGTTCACATGCCACATGTCGACAACCTCGTGTGCCAAGTCGAGATATTTTATTTGTTTCTCTTTCTCAGCTTTCACGAGGTTCTCGTCATGCGGGATGGTAACATCGACTATCATTACGCGGCGCGCTGATCGGTCTATCACTACTATGTCAGGCTTATTGGCGACAATAGTCCTGTCAGTAATGATAGACTGATCCCAGTACAGCGTGACATGGTCTTTCTCGAGAACTGGGTCGGGCACATACTTGTAGTACGGTACCTCAGATTCCACAAGTTTATATTTCAAGGCAAGTTGCTGGTGAATTATCCTGGCTACTTGGTTGTGCCTGTGCAAGTACTCGCCGTTAGCCAGACGAGAACAACCAGAAATAATATGTCTGATGGACTCACCCGGACGGTGGCATGCCCGACACACGTCAACCGTCCCGTCCTTCATAATATATTTCCGGTAGTTGTTCGTCAACATAACTTCGTCCATAATCGCACAGACAAAACCTTCAGTTTCTCCAAAGAGGTCGCCGAAACGTAACCAGGATACGGACGCTAGAAAATCTACATCGGGCCCATGAAGAGCTCGGTAGAAGCGCCCGTGAAGCTCCTTGCCTTGCCATACTTCCTTGCGGTCATCGGTAGTAAGTACTTCAGGTTTGCGCCAGTTCTCTTTAGCCATGGACAGCGGGGTGAGTCCCTTGTCCACTGCGACCACATCTCGGTGCATACCCAAATCGACTTTTAAAAAATATTCTCTGAGACTGCACATCTCGCGGTTGTGAAGGGACTTCGCGTTTAAAAACCCTCGACCCCCGCACTTCCGCGGGATGTACAGCCTCATCACTGATGATCGTGGGTGATGCATCCGGTTTGCGGTAAGCAGTGTACGAACTCTCCTATCCAGGGCATCGAGTTCGGTCTGAGTCCATTTGAGTACGCCGAAAGAGTACATTAAAACCGGCATGACCCAACCGTTGAAGGCGCGCACCTTGTTTCCGCCTGAAAGAAGGCTATGTAATACCTTGTTCAGGCGTCCAAAGAAGCGCTCCTTCAACGATTGCTTCATGTCAGTTACGTTAATGCCTAACGCTTCCGACATACCCAAATACTTATAGCTTTCGGTTGAGGAAAGGGTTCTCAGGTGTATGGAATCCGAGAGCTGAATTCCCTCGGATTCCATAATCTCCCCTTGCTTTACATACATGACTGCACATTTATCCACACCAAATTCCATCCTGATGGCGCTACTGAAAGTTTCAGTTACTTTCAGTAGCTCCATCAGTCGCAATTTGTTGGGGGCAAAGAGTTTCAGATCATCCATGTAAAGAAGGTGAGATATGACCTGACCACCTCTCCTCAACCGGTAGCCTAGACCTGAATCCTCCAGCAAAGTGCTCAGAGGATTCAGGGCTAGACAGAACCAAAGGGGGCTCAAACTGTCGCCCTGGAATATTCCCCGTTTAATCCATACAGGCTCATCGTTCCCCTGGATCTGCCGACATCCTGGATATCGAAGGACCGTCCTCCATTGCCCCATACACGACTCAAGGAAGGCGCGTAGAGTTGCATCTATCTTGTACAACTCCAGCACCCTCATGAGCCATGTATGTGGCACCGAGTCGTAGGCCTTCTTATAATCTATCCAGCATGTAGACAGATCCTTACGGGATCGACGAACCTGTTGGCTAATGGCCATGTCGATGAGGAGTAGCTCCTTAGTGCCGCGGGACCCATTCCTACATCCATTTTGAGAGGCAGACATAATGGAGTTTTTGTCAATGTGTGTATTAATTTTAGCTCTCAAAATGGATGTAAAAAGTTTATAGACCGTAGACAAACACGTGATCGGTCTATAATTTTTGGGTTCCGCGGGACTACCTGACTTATGGAGCAGGTGGGTAACGCCTGTTGTTAAAAACTGCGGTAGGGACCCAGACTCTAAGGATGACTGGAATTGGGATGCCAGGCAAGTGTGTGAACTGCTAAGCCATTTGAGCCAGAAGTTGTGCAGTCCGTCCGGTCCCGGTGATTTCCAATTTGGTAACGGACGAACTGCTCTGGCTACATCTAAAGGTGTTATCAAAATTGGCTCAATTTCTGGGATAGGTTCACACACTTGCTCGACATCACGCATCCAGTCAGCCTCAGTATGACAGACGGGTACCGACCAGATGCTGCGCCAGAAAGAACTCGTAGCAGCATCATCCGGGCGGCACACGTCTGTCATATTCTGGTCAGGTCGCTCCCAAGCTCTGTATACCCACCTCTCATCGCTCTGGAACATGCGATTCTGTGAGTATCGATCAACCCGCCGCTTATACCTCCGAATACGGTTCGCCCATGCATAAACTTTCTGCTTCAGGAAGTCGATGCGCTCTGTGACACGGGACATGTATTCTTGAGGACTGATTCCAGTCCCCGAGAATGCCCGCCTCACAAAACGCATCACCCGTGGTCGTGTATTGCCCTCCCTGAAGCAGTGTAGTTTGCCGATGAGTACCCTGGCCCCGTCGATGCGGCGCTCGATCCTGCGCTGCCAGGCTGGTACGGCTGGTTTTGGTCGAGTAGCTACGTCACAACTTGGAAACTTGACATTAGCTAAACGACATGCCGCAACAGCCCCACAGTACAGGATCGAGTGTGTATCAACGAGGTTCTCGCTGCTCTCGAATAAATTCTTGAGTTGCGAGTCCAAGGCACACACCAGCGCCCTATTTTTATTATGCATGGGTAACCGTGGTAATCGGGGTCTAAGTTCGGTAGGAGTAGAACGATACTCGCGAAGCGCATCTTCCAAAGCGCTCCTCAATCGGTCGTTGCACTGGCTACTTACCACAGCAACCCTATCATCTTCCTCTACAACAGCTGGGTTGAACCGCGGCGGGGTTGCGTCAATAACTGACGCTTGCACCGCGGTTTGTGCCGGAGTAAAGACAATAAGGTTGCTCAGTACCTCTGAGCGCAGCCTATCAAGTACGGCGTCGTCCAACATGTGATTGCGTTGGATGACCCGCACCTGATCCGACAGTCGTTGGGCCGAGACGCTGATGGTTGGTTCAAGTACCTGAAACAGAGACAGCATCCCAACACGGTACGCAGTGAGGTTAGTTCCCCCCTCTGTAGACCCGTAGTATGCGCGCATGACGTTCTCGTTTATGGAGTGAGTCCATCTCATGCGCTGCACACAACCACCGGCAGCGGGGACCCGGCTCGGGGCCGGATGGCCCCTAAGTCCCAAGCTTCTCGGTGGCCGGCCTCTCCCCTGCCGACGTACAGGTGTTGGCGACGTCGGCGGAGAGAAATACTCGTCGCTCGAGCTCGACGCAACTGCCACTGCCGGTGTCACAGCACTCACGATGTGGCTGGATTCCGGCGGCGGCGAGGCGGAGCTGTGCGACGGGTCCGGAGGTGGTAGGCGTGCGCGTCTGGCTGCTGCTCTGGTCAACATTTTAAGTCTTCATGCTTTATTTTCAAAATTTTCTTGTGACATGGCTGTCAAATTATGTCAGATGAATTGGGTATTTTTTTTATAAGTATTCTTAGCGGTTATATTTCTCATTTTGGAGTATATTCTAATATTTTAGTGATAAAACTGCTATTTTAAAAGTGTGATATGGTTTAAAATCTGCGGTATATTGTTTTACTGTATAAATTTAAGAAAATTTGATAAATTGGTTACGAAGACGTTTATTTGACGTTAGTGTTGCCAGATTATTTATTATTATTATTATGTAAAATACTGGTATTCAGCTGCATCCGGTTAGACTGGAAGCCGACCCCAATATAGTTGGGAAAAAGGCTAGGCAGATGATGATATTATGATCAATTCCTTAGGCTCCTCCTTAATACCCGGTTCTCAGACAGAAACAAATTGATGTTTTTTATTCTTATAAAAAACAACTCGACCCGAGATCGTCTCTTGTCGGGTTTTTATTAGCTTGAAGTTCAAGTTTATCTGCATATCTATTGGGGTTTACACGGTACTAAGATAGAATTATGTCTCAAAAGACAGTTTAAATAATAAGATTAGGGTTTTGTTGTTTTTTTGTTAAAAAATAATGTCCCACACTAGAATTTTTTCCTGTATTGTGGGTATAATTGTAAATAAACCGTTTTAAACCAAAATCGACGGTTTAAAACCCGTTTTAAATTGAACAGGTTTTATAAGAATGATGAAGCTGAACTTTTATTTTAAATTAATATCACTAATGGCCTTTTAATATAATTGAAATTCACATTCCTTCTATACTTAAATAAAACGAATTTGTAATGACTCACTGTGGTATGCTAGTGTTTTCACTAACATGGATAAAATGGAGTCTTTTAGAAGAAACCAGTTCATCGAAAGAAAAAGCTCCAGCCGGGTGACAACCACAGTAGACAACATGGTCGACAAAGATGTGCAATCAATGCTTTTGCCATTAAATATTTTCCAAATCATGTTTTTCTGTCCCAAGTACAATATCAAAGATGACTTAATAAATCCAAATAGCCTGGCATCGAAAATAGTATCACTGTGTGTCGTGATGGCCGTTTCTCTTCTATTCTTACATCGCATTTACTATCTGCACTATGAAGAATTTGTGAGAAAATTTGTTAATACGCTATACATCTGCTCTTATTTTGACTTCGTCTCGTATTCTTCAGGATATCTTTTAAATTATGTCATCAATGTATTGTATACGAAAAGAAACATAACGTTTATCTTGAAAATCCAAGAGATTCACAGATTCCTCAATGACAATATATATTTCAAGCGTTTCATTATTTGGAATTGGATCAGTGGCACCTTAACCTTAATATCGTTCATTTTCTTTACCATGTGTTGTTGCTTATTATTTGAGGTTCCCTTTCACGAAATAATTTGTTGCATAACTTTGATGTCCTTTGATTTGAACTTTTTGTATGTCATCAGGCTTATCAAGCTGTTAGGCAATAAAGTTGATTTATGGAACATTCAAGCTAAACGTTTGCAACAGATGGATCTTAGTGAGAATAAAGCGTATTGCAAAATAATGTTTCAGTCTTTCGGAAAGATTTTGGATTGCTATGATGTCTACCGCTCTTCTTTCCAACAAATGGTACATCTGCTTTCTTTTTTGTTCACACTATAACCTAATCAATAAATATGATCTTCTTCAGAAGAAGAAGAATAATAAGACTGATGTAACTTTATCAAACATTTTTGTTCTAGATCGTGTATCACACTTTTGAGTTATTTTCAAACGAATTAATTAGAACTCAAACATTAATTGAGATTTTAAAGACAAAAGTACCTGATGAGGTTGATGTAAGTATTAGAATTAAATCAAACTAGTTTGGATGACATTGTTGCCCTTGCGGGAATATCATGGATGAGGCTGGCACAAGACCGTGGAGCTTAGCACAAGCAAAGAGAGGTCTATACCCAGCAGTGGGTGAAGTCGGGCTGTGGATGATGATGATGAGTTTGGATGTAGACTTTTCTGTATAAGCCCGTTTTTGAAAATAAAATCATCCATTTTTGTTCTTTATCGCAATATTTAACGCAACGATGGACTGGTAGAGAAAGTACATGGACTTTAAATATGTAGAATATTACAGGAATTTTATAAGAAATTCCGGTGTGCGTAATCGTTCTCCTCTTATACGGCTTGAATGATTTCGATTGTTTTTTATTACTTATCAAATCACCTAGACGGTTTTAGCTACAGTAGGACTCGTGAAGTGGCGCTGTTGTTAACCTCCATAAAAAATTGTGACAGGACAATGGCTGTCGGGCCAGCTAGTAATACAATACCATTGAAAATCTTGTCATCCTTATTGATCAAATTTATAAGGAATTTTGTTTTTAGCTAACAACATACTTAGCGTCTCTATTTTATTTCTTATGGACGACAAAAAGTTGGATATTCGAAGTTATTTTAGGCCTGTACATGGAAAAGTTCTACATAGAAATGTGCAATGTGCAGGAATCATGCGCGTGTATTTTGAAAACAAATTGTACAGGTAATTTTAGTTTCCAATTTCTTTGTGACATCTTATGGCTGGTTATTGAGGTCCTCGGTCATTTTATCATCTTCCTGCCTCTGTCCCATGTTACTTGGGGTCGGCGCAACACTTTTTTTGCTTCCATTCTCCCCTGTCAGCTGTCACGCTATCAATTACTTCTTTTTCTTTCATATCATTCCTCACACAATCCATCCATTGTTTCCTTGGTCTTCCACTTCCTCTCCATCCATCAGCATTTATATTCATCATTCTTTTAGTCACATGCAATTCGTTCCTCCGTATCACATATCGACCAAGACAGTCGATTCCCATTAAACTTTTCTGTAACTGGTGCTACTTTCAAACTTCACCTAATATACTCATTCCTTACTTTATCCATTCTTGTCACATCACACATCCACGTCAACATTCTCATCTCCGCTACATGCAGTCTTTTTTCATCCATCTTAACAGCCCAGCATGCCGATCCATACAGTACGACAAGTTTAGACTTGTTGTAACAAGTTTAATTATAAGTATTTCATTTGATGCAAAAGCTAGCGAAGCGAGCTCGGGACTTGGAGCATCCCAACACGGATAGGTTAGATTTAAAGGGGATGGCGGGGTCTAGAGAGCGAGCGAAGCGAGTGAACTAATACCCCGCCATACTCTTTATGTTAGGTGACTTATAACCATGCAGACAGAAATAAGAGCCCACTGAGCATGGTTACGTCGACTACGCCTTAGTTCGGAGACATTTGCTTTAATAGCATAACAGAATGTATTTTTTTTTAATTATGATGATCATTTGACACTATATAAAAGTCATTTTATTATTTTTTCACTAGATTAGTCTAGTAATATAGTTATAAATCGTTTTCACATTAGTATCTTCCGTGGTATAGCTATATTCCTACGGATAAAACTATATCACAGCTGAAACTACTTACTGCGACATAATATATAAATAAATGTAAAATCAATGTCTGTTCGTTCGCTCGTTCGTACCTTACATACTTCTAAACTACTGAACAGATAAAAAAACTGAAAAAAGGCATTGCAACGTATGCCAGGCAAAACTGGTATGAACTTTAATAAGTCACTCATGCAAATATTACAGATGCTGAGAAGAAATTGTGCAAGAATACTCAACGCTTGCATCGAGCGCAATTCGAGAAGATGAAAGTCTGTGGAATGTTCTTCGTAGATGCTAGTTTTCCATTAACAATGATAGGTTTAATATCTCACTACACTATTGTGTTGCTGGCGTTTGCGGTACTTTAGTTTTAGAAACAGGAAAAAGAAAATGATACTACAGTTAATAGGGCTACACTGATGTTTGAACAATCACCTGTTAATAAAGATTTTATTATTTTCTTATTAATAATTATAACATTTTTCATTAAACTGAAATTGGTTAAGGCTTGTAAGCGTCATTTTTTTAGGTTTTATTTACTAGAATCCGTTCAAGGTTTGGTTCATTTTTTTTCTTTCTTACATTCTTAAGAGGGAACAGGGGCTGCGATTCTCCAAACAAACTCCTTTTTTCTTTCTGAACAATACCTCTAGAGCAATCACTTTTTTTCATAAAATCAAGGTCTACCGTAGACACGTCCCTGTCATTTCCTTTTTTTCAGCAAATAATAAGTAAATAAAATAATACGACCCTCCGAAAATGACATGTAAAGCCCCATTTTTACGACCGTGTTTAGAGATCTACCAGACAAAGAAAACTTTTTAACATAAAAATAAATTGATAGGAACCTAAACATATTCTTTATTTTTTTAAATTTTAATATCAAAAATAATTTAATCGGCTCAGTTTTCGAGGAGAAAAGGGAAATACGAAACGTCGATCTCGTCGATTTTTTGTAATTTAATCTGTCAGAACCACAGCTCTCACTCTAAGGGGGCTGGCTTGATGTAGTGTGACGTCATAATCCAGACAAAAAAAAAAAAAAACCAAATCCAAAAACCTAAAATCAAATAATCCAATCAAAAACCAATCAAACACCTATTCAAATACATAATTTTTGGCTCTGCTCCCTCTTAAATCCTGTTCGTAGACGGTTTTGTCTGATTATATTTTAATGTCACCAATATTTGGGCAACGTGTATTCATATGTTTCTATGAATCAGCACGTGTTTAAAACAAATTTCTATGGGTATTATTAAACTGCCTCATTGGTGTAGTGGTCGTATTTGCGACTGCTGAACTTTAGGTCCTGGGTTCGATTTCTAGATCGGAGAAATTGTTATTGGGATTTTCCATCACAAAATTTTCTTAGTCCAGCCACGGAGTCTGGATTTGTGCCCGGTTGATGGCAATAGACTCGCCCCTATTACATGGGACTTAAAAATACATAACTGTCGAAATGTGGGTGTCCTATTGGGTACGCTTCTGCCAACCCCTTCGGGGATTACAGGCGTATGTTATGTTATGTTATTAAAAAGACGTTATCCTCCTGTCTTTATTCCATTTTCTTTCTTCTTCTTCCTTCTAACTTCCATTCCATCTTCGATGAAACATTGTTTTAATGATTTATTGATTTTGCCAATTTTTTCTTACAAACTAGTGATTGGAGTTTCCTTTTAGGCGTCTAAAGCCTGTGTTAGGAGACTCCACTCTTCCATAACTTTAAATTAGCAAACTTGTTTTTTTTAACAATTATTACAGAGAAAATAAAATAGAAAAAATACGAAATTAACACATAAAAGAAATGAAAATAAAAAAGTGAATATGCTTGTCACTGAGACGGTGTGTGGGGGTGTATAGATGAGTGAGGTAGGGTGAGTGGATGAGTGAGGGAGTGTTGAAAATTAAAGCGTGGGTGGGAAAAAAGGTGTACATCGTGTGCTTATGGCTGCGTTGCGGTTTGTATTTTATTTTAGCAGCGCCTCCGTGTCGTCGTAGGTGAGTGGTTTATCCAACTAGTTAGTATTTTTTTAAATTCATGTTGTTTCTTGTTATGTACATAAATCTCTCCGTTAAATCTATTTTACAGCTGAGCTGAACGATTCTATGCTGGCGAATTTGATTTTAGTTTGGGGAACTTCTGCTATTATGTCTAATCTTCTTTTCAAGGTTAGACCAGTGACATAAGGTAGGGATTGTGTATCTTTAGAATAGACTTGAATATATATCATTTTCTCGCCGAGAGACTAACTGACTAACATTATTTTAACAAGCACTGCACTAATTTGGAAAAGACTTTGGGTAGGATATCTAATCTTATTAAAATACATTAGTTTTATCAGAGCACGTTGTGCCCGCTCAAGGTTAATAAATTTAGTTTTAGCCGATCCTCCCCATAATGGAATGCAGTACTCTAAGACAGATTGTGCCAAAGCCAAGTATTTTTCCTTAAGGAGATGTATGGGGGATTTTTGTTTGTGGGAACATTTTTTGGTACAATATGCTTCAGACTTTTGTAACTTGCTCAAGTTGGGGGTGCCAGGATAGTCTAAGGTCAACAATAACACCCAAATATTTGGTTTGTGATATTCTGTCTAGTGTTGGACATAAACAATTATTTGCATCATCACACGTATGCACTCTTATACTGTTATCTGCACTTGGTTATGTATGATTTGATTTACTGAAGTATATGTAATTTGCCTATAAAAATATAATTTGTCTATAAATCTAGCTATTTGGATAATACCAGTTTCAGCACTTAAGGCAAGCTCACACAAGGAATTCCCAGTAAAGACGACAGCAGTGTCGCCGGCATAAAAAAAACACTTTTGTATTATCGATTTTGAGGTTGCAGAAGTCATTGATATAGAGCAGGAACAGCGTAGGTTCCAGCACACTTCCCTGGGGACTCCGAATGTGACATCTGCGTCGAGGCTTACATGTTCTCCCACTTTAACCCTTTGCTTCCTGTTTGAGAGGTAATCTCAAACCCTGCAGTTTCAATTTGCTTATTTGGATGGGAACAGAAACGGTGTCAAACGCCTTTTTTTAAGTCTAGAAACAAAGTCAGACATTTACTGCCTCTATCCAGATTATAAGCTACTAGAGAGCTGAGAGCAGCAACCGCATCTTCAGTTGTCATACCCTGTCTAAATCAAAATTGTGTGCTACTTTAGGGTTTTAAATTTGTGTAGATATTTTAATAGTCTATTATTTATTAGTTTTTCTATTATTTTAGATATAGGTGGTAAAATGGATATGGGCCTGTTGTTGTTGACATCGTGAACCCCTTGTAAACCGGAACGATGATGGATTGCTTGAAAGGCGCAGGGAAGATACCCTTTGTGAAACAAAGTTTAGTTAAGTGGGCTGTGATTGGAACAACTTCTTGGCCTATGTATTTCAAGAATCTAGCTGATACATTGTCCCAGCCAGGTGCACTGTCAGATTTTAAGCTCATCAAAATCCTGCCCATTTCACCGGGATCAGTATTTAAAAGAGCAAAAGAGTTCACCTGTGTAGGTAAATTTTCTTAAGGGAAAATATTATAATTACTGTGTGCTGAAGGTTTAATTTTTTATGCTAGCTCTTTACCAATGTTTGCAAAATAATCATTTAGGAAATTTACAGATCCAGCTGGACTTGGTCTAATGTGTAGTAGTTCCGTGTTTAAGTTTTTTGAATTATTTATGTAGGTCAATGTTTTAATATTTTTCTATAATAATTTACTGTTTGTGACTGTATTAGCAAGTAGTTCCTTTTCAAATTTCCTTTTAATTTGTTTAATTGTTGCGTTACCGCCGTTACGTTAATATTAAAACTTCATTATTAGGATCATTGCGGGTTTGTTTTTAAGGTTTATTTGGATGGTCCAAATGGCAAATATGGTCGGTAATAGTCGAGTGTAGAATAGCAATAGATGCTGATACCTTTATTTTTGTCTATTTTAATCATGTAGTAGTCTAAACAGTTCGATTCACGGGTTGGTAGTGTATGTCAAGTAGAATGCCGTGTAGTGATAACATGTTAAACATTCTCCCTATTGATAATTATCGTCTTCAAAATCCTTTCATCGTTTCTTATATAGGCCTTAACTTCCATCCAAATAACACAATTCATACTCGATACGTTCAACACTATGGTTATGTGTTACAACAACAACATTTTCAATTAACGTAACTTAAAATAATACACATCAATAATTTCAAGGTAACTTGACAGTTTATTTGTATGATAAAATAATCTATGTCGATACAAGTGTACGTTCATTCGTGTCTGCGTAATTTATATAAAAAGATGTCTATTATATAGGAGAACAACAGAATTATCAGAAAATGAATAATTATTTAATTACCGTCCCATTTAACAATGTGGTTGACAAAGATATTCAATCGATGTTTTTGCCTTTGAACCTGATGCAAAACGTTTATTTCTGTCCCAAGTTTCGCATCAAGGATAACGTAATACGCCCTAACAGTTTTACATCGAAATTGGTATCATTTTGCGCCATGATGATATTTCTGTTTCTGTTCTCCTACCGTATCTACAACCTGTGTTTTGACGAATATTTAAGAAAAGATTTTAACTTGGTGTGTATTGCCTCTTATTTCGACTTTGTCACGTTTGGGATGGCATTCGTTATAAATTATGTCGTCAATGTGCTTCAAACGAAAAGAAACATTTTTATCGTCTTGTACATTCAAGAAGTACACCGATTTCTTAACGAGAAGTTCCACACTAAGCGTTTTATCATTTGGAATTGGATCACTATCATCTTAACTACAGTTTCTTTTGTGAACCTTATCATCTTCAACCACGTAACGCTTCAGCTTCCTATCTACGAATTCTTATGCGGTATGTCTTTATTGGGTCTTGAGAACTTATTGTACGCTATCAGACTTATTAAGCTCTTAAAAAAGAAAGCTGATTTATGGAAAATTCAATCTCAGTATTTGCAACAGATGGATCAAACCGACAAAGAACTTTATTGCAAAAGTATGTTTCAAGCTTACGTTAATATTTTGGAGTGTTCTGAGATCTACAGGACTTCTTTCCAGTATTTTGTACGTATTCCTTTTTGTAGAAATTTGGTGGTTAACAGGTTCGACAAGTAGATCTAACAGTTTTCGTTATTTTCAGATCGCCTGTCACACTTTTGAGTTATTTTGCCACAATGTGCTCAAGTTCCAAATAGCGCTTGAAACTTTTAAACTAGCGGCCCGTATTGGCTCGTATGTGAGTATTTTCGAACTTCATCAAAACCTATCAAATCTAGCTCAAAATTACTGTTAGTCTTACCACCAAGCGTCATCACATTGCCCGGTACTGTGCTTTTCAAAATTATAAAATAAAACAAAATATAACATAAAATCGCGCCTCCCAGAAGCGTTAGGCAGAGGTGTACCTAATAGCACACCCATATTTCGTCAGTTATGTTTAAGTCCCATGTAGTAGAAAGCAAGCCTTTTGCCATCAACCGGGCATAAATCCAGATTCCGTGGCTGCTACTGAAAAATTATAAACCCAATGACACTTTGCCAGACCTGGGAATCGAACCCAGGACCTCGTGTGTAGCATTCGCGCTTGCAACCACTAGACCAACGAGGCAATCAATTATAAAATATAAGTAGCTATATTCAGCTAAATCTGGTTAAACTAGAACCTGACTCCATTATAGCTAAGCAATGATGACCAAACAAATATAATCAGGAAATCAACAATAATCGGTCTTCAGTTGAATAATGAAAAAGAGGAAGAGTTTCAGTTTTTTATTATAGTGATTTGTTTTTTTTCTCAGGACAAGGCATATTTGACGATTACCTATTTGTACATGTGGACGAGCAAAAGTTGGATACTTGAAATTATTTTAAGCTCATGTTGTGAAAAGTTCTACATTGCGATGAATGATGTTCAAAACTCATGCGCGCTCATTCAGAAATCAAATTGTACAGGTAATGTTATTGATCAAATGAATTTTGGTTGGTAAGACATGATGCCACTTCTTAAATTAAATAACACGATACTTGTATTCTGCAAAGAATTGGGCAGAGATGCGTAAAAAGACTTGATTTTAGGGCCAAATCTAATGTTATCAACCGAAAAGACTAATATGAAAATACTGATGAAAGAACCCAATATCACATTGCCGGACTCGGGAAAATCTTGTTAGTTACAGTTATGTAACTAACAAGATTTTCCCGAGTCCGGCAATGTTAACCAGATTTAATCATGCCTGTTATCCCCGAAGGGTTAGACAAAGGTGTACCTAACAGAATACCCCCAGTTCGCCAATTATGTTTAAGTACCATGTTATAGGGGCCGAGCCTATTGCCATCAACCGAGCGCTGCCTGATGGAAAAACCTAATATCACTTTGCCCGACCTGAGAATCGAAACCTCATGATCAGCAGTTGTGCTTACGACCACTAGACCAACGAGGCAGTCTTGTTAGTTACATTTTTCCAAAAATAATTTCGTCATATTCCCGAAACTGAACTAATGAAAATATTATTTTCAGATACTGAAAAGATGATGTGTAAGAACATTAAACGACTACATCGAGCTACATTCGACAAGATGAATATTTGTGGGATGTTTTACATCGATGCAACTTATCCGTTGAAAATGATAGCTACAATTTCTTACTACACTATTGTGTTACTACAGTTTGCATTGCTTTAAACATCGTTCGCAAAACGATTGAATCGTAATTTTAAATGTTAATAAAGTTGTAGTAAAATAAATCATCAGCTGTTTTAGTCCAAGAATTAAGCATCACCCAAATTCCGACCAGATCGGCATTACTTCACCTCATTTGTTCGATCAAGATAGTTTGCCTATTCCAAAGCGTTGTAAAAGAGTGTCCACTATCCACGGAGATTGGTTCCCGTTGGCCAAACATTCTGTGGACACTTCTATTTCAATTTAGACAATAAAGAACCGGTTTGACCAAACACAGGTTGATGTATGGACTTATTGCAGATACGGCTCCGGACACGGATATCTAAGGCTTCATGGATACTAATAGGTTCCGGTGTTCACAGTCAGTCAACATTTTATTCATACTAGTTTTACTGATTTCTGTGTGTATGTATGAAAAAATGGGTGCTAAAAACTCTATATAACAAATTTGAAAGTTTTAATTAAATTGGTCTGGTATTCATTTTGAACACCTCACACCACATCACACCAATAACAAAATAACTTTCAATTTAATCGAATAGGTACTTAATATATCTAGCCTAAGATCATCAGTCATAAATATCACTTGTCAATTTAGGCGATACCAGGTAGTTTAAGCAAACACAATAAAATAACATTCGGAAGGTTATGCAAACACCCTGTTCATACTTTCGAATGCCTCTACTCGATATCTGATATTCACTTCAAATAGTTTGTTCACTTTGAAGCCTTTAAAAAAATGAATCCATTGGAACTAACACCACCTCATCGTACTAAAAGAAGTATTCGTGTTGAATCATTTTTGAACAACCTGATCGATAAAGATGTGCAGTCGATTCTTCAACCTCTAAACTTCATGCAAATACTCGTTCTAAATCCTAAATATTACATCAAGAACAATTTCATTCATCCAAATAATCGTTTCAATAACTTGATATCATCGTGTGGGGCAGTACTGTATGTATCAGCTTTCCTGTATCGAGACTTAGGAGTGCTGTTAGACGAAAATTTAAAACGTTACAGTTTGATTAATTTTCTGTACTTTGCATCCATTTTCAACTCTATCTTCTTCTGTGCGGGTTTTGTCTTAAACTCCATTATTAACACTGTTCAAACGAAGAAAAATGTCACGTTTGTTTTGACGTATCAAGAAGTGCACAGGTATCTTACTGATGAGAACAGTTTGAAGCGGACTGTCATCAGAAGTTGGATTCATCCCGCTATTATCTTCGCATTTTATGTTTTGCTAATGTCCTTCATATTTTCATTTCACATCAGGCCACAATTTATTAGCATTATCAATCTTCTATCATTGATAACTATTGATACAAATATAATTTATGCAATCGGATTAATTCAGTTATTGACTGACAAAGTAGCACTTTGGAATGACCGAGTTTAACTCTTAGCAAAAAATGAGTGCAATGAAACGGAATGCAAAAAGATGTTTCAGATTTTCCTGCAGATATTCAAGTGCTACGGTATCTACAACGATGTTTTCCAGACAACTGTAAGTCTAGCCTAATGTAAAACAAAAGAATGAAAATGTTTAGCACCTAAAAGCTGCCTTCATAATTATGTATCTTTAAATTAAGACTACAAGCAGCAAGCAGAACTTTAAAAAAAGGCATTGGGAACGGGCCAAGTACACTACCCTGCGTTATACCGTAATTCTTTTGAAAAATCCCTCTTATTTCCAGACCTTTTCTTTTTATAGCCATGTTAATTCTTGTGACCAGACAGATGTTACCATTTAGGCTTTCAACAATATAGTCTTTATTTACTTGTAAAAATAAAATTTTCTAGAAGTCGAGAAAAATAACTCAGTCAACGCTATCAAAGGCGTCGTTAAAACCTTTCTGTTTAATTGGTTTATGTACTTTAGACCTTAATACTATATTTTTTAGATTCTGTATCACACCATGGGGACATTTTCTAATACTTTAATTGACTTTCAAGCGACGATCGAGATTTGTATTCTTTATTATGAATATGTGAGTATTAATGAAGTGACTAAGCATGAAGGTACACTACCAAAGGCGACGGTAAACCGCAAGCGACATGCCGCTGCGGTTTGAATTTTGACTGCGACGCCACTGCAGCTAGTATATTCTTCAGAATTCCGTACGTCATTTGTCAAAATAAAACGGTCTTGTCGTTCTCCTAATGGCTATTGGTGGTGGCAATACTGGTTTGCGGTCTGCGGTTACCGCATAATGTAATGCCTACTACAAAATCAGTTCCATAGAAGTACCTAATGGGTGTAAAAAGATCATTGTTCACCCCGTCATTGCAATATTTTTATGTTCTGGACCAGTCAAATTTCCAACTTTACCACAAGGTTTTTTTTTAAACACGTTTTAAACGTTATAATTTTAAATACGTCCATGACCCCTGTACCATTCAATGCATCCATCAGCATAATGTTTTGAGTGCGTTACATTGAGTCCTATCGTAAATCGTCATTTTTCACCCCAAAAAACAGTCGATTCCCAGCAAAAATTTTTGCGCACTGTTACTTAGTTTGATGTAAGTACATAATGCTAGGTTGACGGCTTCGGGAAGGGTTCGCGTACACCTTGTAGAATCTAGTCGGGACGCAGCTGTTTGTCATAGCGTTTGAGCCAGCTTTATCGCTACGGTCTGCTGTTACGGTCGACTTCGGAAGTGTACCTTGATTTTTTCTACAGTTACGTATTTTTTAACATAATCTTTTTTTTTAGCAAAAACTACCTTTCGTGTCGATGATAGTTAACTTGTGGTTGCTCAAGTCTTTGGTTTTACAAATCGTGCTCAGCTTGAATTTTGACAAGTTTTATGAAACTGTCAAGCACGCACAAGACTCGTGCATATTCGTTTGTATTTCAGACTGTACAGGTAAACTACCCAAGATTTATTTACTTATTAAATCATCTTCCTGCTCTTTTTCTATGTTATTAGGGGTCTTTAATGTTTCTCATTTTATAACATCTTTTTTATTTTCTGCAAAAAACGTACACCTATGATAATTTATCATTTTTGAAAACCCGAAAAAAGGAAAATTACTAATTATGAACTAATTTAATAATAAGTTTTTTTCTTACGGGACAAAACCTAAAATTGCATAAAAAACAGCTTTTTTCCTATTTGCCGAGTTATGCTATTTGTGCACAGAGCAGCTGATTTACTTTTTACAAATTTAGAGTTGCTCTCTATGATAGGTTGTTTCAGTTACACTTTATATAATATGTCCGTAAGCCTGTAAGCATACTAATAATGACTATGTACCTTAATATTACTGTCTAAAAAATTGTCCCACGCAAATAAATCATATTTTTTTATTACCAGAACAAAAGAAGTTATGCAAAAATATCCTGCGGCTGCATCGTGCGACATTCAACAAAATGAATGCATGTGGTCTGTTCTACATAGATATTTGTCATCCATTACATTTGATGGCTTTTATCACTAAGTATGCTGTTGTCCTGTTACAGTTTGCGTTCTTGTAATTGCAGTGCCATAAAAAATATTCGAGTATTACAAATTATTTTATTATAAATATTAAACTGTCCCTAATTCTCTTTTTTTTTGTGAACCATACCGATCCCAATGCTATAATTTGTTACTCTCTGGGTCCATACTTTTCTTTTCATACTAACTTAATATCACACCTGTTACCCCCGAAAGGTAAGGCAGAGGTGTACCTAATATTACACCCACTTTTCGCCAGCTATGTTTAAGTCCCATGGGACGAGGGAGCGAGCCTATTCTCATCAACCGGGCACAAATCCAGATTCCATAGCCACTGTGAAATTCCTGAAGGAATACCAAGTAACCCTTTACCCGACCTGGAAGTCGAACCCAGGACCTCATGCTCAACAATCGAGCTTACGACCACTAGACCAACGAGGCTCCATTTCCAATCAATTAAACTACCTTACTTTATTACTTTTGTTAGAATTATTATGGTTGATACATTGACTGTTTGTCCTCTTGATGATATTTTTATTAAGCCAGTCTTACCAAAGGATTGTGGAGACCAGCATCAAATGGTAAGAAAACCGGCTGTTGGTCTGGTCAGTGTGATTACACTGAAAACTAAGTTAGAATGATGATGAAAATGATAATAAACTAAAGAATACTCAGAACAAAGACGTTTCATGAAATATTGACTCATAGCTGTCCATTACATGTTCAACACATTAAGTTATTAAAAAGAAGGAAAACTACCTTTATCTAATTAACACACAATTCATGTAAATGACACTAGCGTTTATCATAATGAATTATTTAACTGTTTACATAATTATACCTTCTTATATTAATTTATTGGTTGCCGTAGACCCGTTCAATAGGAACTAGTTGTACTTTTCGTAGGCAACAAGTCTCTAAAACAATAAAAGACATAAAAATGTTCGTTGTAGTTGAAAATTTATCAAATCGCGCAAACAACGAAATTCATCCCAGACACGTGTTAGAAAAATATGCGCAGTCGGTAACAAAGCCTTTTGAATTAATGGCAAGTTTCTACATCTTGTCTAAATATAAATTAAGGGACGGCTTTATCACTTCGAATAGTTTCCTCTACAATGTTGTTTCAGGCATCTGGTCGCTTGCTCTCATAGTTACCTTCTCTTCTTCTTCTCCATTTTCCATAAGTTCTTCACAATTGGATTGGAAGGCTACAATTTTGTGAAACATTTCATCAATATACTGATATTTGTTGTGTATCTTACGGGAAATGTGACGTCTTACTGCACCAATGTCATGCAAAGGTACAACAACGTGTTACTTGCTTTAAAAATCCAGAATATTTGTGAAGTGAATGGGAAGAGTTTGAAGAAGTTTACTTTGTTGAACTGGACATACCTCGTCGCCCTAGTATTGTTTCAAGTTGTCTGGAGTATATCTTTTTACATCGGCTTTTCTTCTGTTGCATGTATTGATGAGACTATTGTAAGCATGTTTTATATTATCTTTGACTCCAATATGTTGTACTCAGTAAGACTTATAAAGCTTATCTTAGAACCTCTTAAGATATGGGTTGCCGACGCTAAAAAGTCAGTTATCATTGTCGACTCAGAAAATGAATTTTATTGGAACAGAAAATTCAGTCTTTATATGGAAATTGTTGAAGCTTATGAAATTGTTGTGAAAAATTATCAGTTACTGGTAAGCCAAACTAAACTTTAAACTTGTTGTAAAATTCACTTCAAAAGAGGTCAGGTGCGAAGTACTTGGTACCAACGCAAGTGTATGAACAGACGTAAGTACTTGAATGAAGAAAGAGTATATGAAAAGAGTACAGTCAGATTAATACATAGCTACCGGGTCGTGTTTTGATACAGATTTGCAAAGCAATCTGTTGAGCAGATTTTTGAAGATAAAAAACGCCAAAACAGTAATATGGAAAAAGCTTGAGGAAATTGTGCTAATGGAACAGAAATAAACGAACATTTTTGCAACATAATACGTAGAACCTCACACCAACCGGTAAATATAAATAAAAACCGGGGATCCCCGATTAACGTCCCAGTACAATGTGAAATTGCCATTTTCGAGAACTGGGTCGGGCACATACCTATCCTACGGCACTTCTGATTCCAGAAGGCTGTATTTTAGAGCAAGTTGCTGATCGATAATCCTGGCTACAAGGTTGTGTCTTTGCAAGTACTCTCCATTAGCAAGACGAGAACAGTCGGAAACAATGTGACGGATTGATTCGCCTGGACGGTGGCATTTTCAACATAATCAACTGTGCCATCCTTCACAATAAATCTCCGATAGTTATCCATCATCTTAACTTCATATATAATTGCACACACAAAACCTTCGGTTCCTCCGAAGAGGTGATAGGTCTACATCGGGCCCATGCAGAACCCGGAAAAAGCGTTCGTGAAGCTCCTTACTCTGCCATACCTCCCTGCGGTTGTTAGTGTCAAGCACTACAAGTTTGCGCCAGTTCTCATTAAATGTTATGTATTATTATTAAGTTCGAGTGAAAAAAGGCTTAAAAATCATGTTTGTTCTGTATCGGGACTGCCTTTAATTTTAAACTTTGTTTATTTTTATTATTTCTTGATATTAAAGTGTCTACATATTACTGTTTAAAAGATACAGCCCTGTGACAGACGGACAAACAGCGGAGCCTTAGTAATAGAGACCCGTTGGCACCTTTTAGGTACGGAACCCTCAACAACACCCTATGAAAATTTGAATTCAGCGATATACACCGTTTTTGCTTTTAGGATTGTGGATTGTGTTCACCACCAATAAAATAGCATATATGTTTGTTTGTATGTTACTCATTCTCTTGCTCTTATTCCAATTCATTTGGGGTCGGCGCAGCATGTCTTCTTCTGCCATACTTCTCTATTACTCGTCATCTCATCACGACATTTTCCTCATTCCTCCGCATCACATGCCCATACTACGACAACCGATTACCACACAACTTTTCAGTCACCGGCGCCACTTTCAGACTTCCTCTTAGTGTTTGTATGTAACTGATGAACATAATCTCATTTCAGGTACTTTATTTTTGCATTGACACATTCACCAATGGGGTGACTTCTATTTTAATACGCATAGAGTTGGCAAAATATTTGGATGGTGACTTTACTAAAGTAAGTGACTTTGAAAAACACTAAAAACACACAGACACACTACAAAGGCAGAAGTAATGACATAGGTGACGCATTCATTAGAAGATGCCGTAACGTAAATAAAATATGCCAACACCACCACCAACCACGAGACCAACGGGGCAACAAATTATTGATGTTGGACCCGTTAGTCTCGTGGTTGCAAGTGCGTCTGCTGACCGTGGGATCCTGGGTTCGAGTCTTGGGTAGGGTGAAGTGTTATTGGGTTTTTCGAAAAAAAAAACATCTCAGTACCAGCCCGGAGTTTGGAAGTTGGCGGTATGTTATCCTCGTGCTCCGGAAAGCACGTTAAGCTGCAGGTCCTGCGCCTGATCTCTCTCCGGTCCTGTCCGATTACCGTCTCATTGGGCTATAAGAGTGGGGGAAGACACGAGTGGACTTGTGTTTGTGTAGTTCTCCTTACTTCTGGTCAGGAGGACTATTTTACATGCAATAAATGTTACGGAATAAGTTAATTTTAGTCCAATACATTTTTGACTTTGCATCGCTAATAAAATCTTTTTATTTTTACTTTGTCTCTGGTGCTAATGGAAAACATTTTTGTTCCAGATTGCAGTTTCATTCATATCTCTATTATGGATGGTTAAAAACATATCACTGATAACATCACTGTGCTTGGAATGTGAAACATTCTACACCCTCTTGATGGAAGTACAGAGTACTTGCATACAACTTACAACCACAAAAAGATGTTCAGGTGTGTCTGTTACTTTTGCTCTATAATGCTTCTGTTTTTAGGACACAGGCCCCTATTTTGTGAGAGGGAGAGGATCCACCACACGAGTCTAGTATCGTCACAATATATTCTTCACCATTTTGAGAGCACTGGTAACAAAAGGTATTTGCAAGGAAGATGTGCGTTGCAACGTCGGGACGGGACGCCCTAGATAGATATACACTGACCTTATTGGTGAGGTTCTTCAGAAAGGACAGGTGCGTAGTACTCGCAACCGGTTCGCGCGTATGTCCAGATTTATGAACGTGGACGAGGCGAAAGGAGTATGTAAGGATCGCAGCAGGTGGCGTCTGTGGTTTCTGCCTTCCTCCCATGGGAAAAAGGCGTGAGTTTATGTATGGTGATGTAATAAATTTAATGTAACGAATCAATTCTTGGGTTCAAACTCATGACTCTACACGTACTTGTAAGCTAAAGTGGCAATGGGGTGGTCATATTAGACGTAAAACAGATGACCGTTGGAGTAGACATGTTCTTGAGAGGAGAACGCGAATCGGCAAACGGAATTTGGGACGCCCTCAGGCTCGGTGGAATGACGATCTTTGCAGGGTGGCTGGTAGCAAATGGATGAGAGTTGCTGAAAATCGAGTTGAATGGCGTGCGATTAAGGAAGCCTATGTCCAGAAGTGGACTGCTATAGGCTGATGATGAACGAATCAATTGACATTCAAACTCATGACTCTACACGTAACTCGTCGTTGTCGTACTATAGTGCATGGATAGTAGTGGTGGGGCCACTACTATCCATGAGCTATTAAGTAAATAGTTCGACTTTTCGTCCATCCTAAGATTGAGCGGCAGAGATTAGTGATAGCGATTGGACCACCCATTGTATTATATTGATTTGAAGTACATGATATATATAGTTCCTCAATACTCCATAGGAAAGGGAGGATCCTCCGACCAGACGGGTGGTAGTGTCTGGTGGGCTATTGCCCGTCAGTTGTCGCAGATAACTTTGATAGCGCGATTCAGAACTTTGATGTTAGTTCAGTTGTAGCACAGATGGCGCTTTCGCATTTTTTACACCATGTTGCTGTAGTACTTTTTTTGTAGTGTCATAACAGTTTCATCATCATCATCAGCCTACATCAGTCCACTATTGGACAAAGGGTTCCGATACCGGACTATTCATCTCGACTCTGCAAACCTCATGCAGCTGCTCGGGGTCTTGACAGGTGGCAATAACCTTCCAAGGAGTTTCGTATTACTGCAAGGAGTTTTAGTTGACTTTACGGTAGCTTCATCATCATCATCATCATTTCAGCCGAAAGACGTCCACTGCTGGACATAGACCTCCCCCAAGTGTTGCCACATTGACCGGTCCCGTGCGATTCACATCCAGCGGATCCCTGCAACCTTCATCGGTCCACCTAGTGGGAGGCCTTCCAACGCAGCGTCTTCCGGTTCGCGGTCGCCACTCCAGAACTTTTCGGCCCCATCGGCCATCCGTTCTGCGAGCAATGTGCCCTGCCCACTGTAACTTCAGTTTGGCTATTGCTTATGTCAATCCAATACCATTTTTTACTTTTCCATCATCCAGTGCTGATAGAATGTCAATTTAACTAGGCCATAAGACCGTTGCCCTAATCGTTAAAATGGAACCCTTATAGATTCAACCTGACCATTTGCTGTCCGTTTGTATGTCACAGCTATTTAACTCACTCATTTTTGTTTACTAAACTGCTAAGTTTTAACTGCTCTCAACAACGCCGCACGCCAGCGGCAGTGAACGAGGGGTGCGGGGACGGCGGGGAGTCTGCCGGCCGACGGCCGAGCTCGGGCCCCCGCACCACACCAGTCAGCTGTTGCATGCCTCCAAGCACAGCGCATACGCGTTTCTCTTAGCGTCGAATATTTCCTATTAGTTCCAACCGACCGTTGTAATTTATTTCCTTTTTCGTAATATATCTTGTATACAGTCCACTACACGTTTCATTTTGCCCAATCACGGCCTATCGTCGCGATAATGAATAAATATGCATTTTTTTTGTGTTTAACGTACCAAAACTACAATAAACAAATGCCGCTGTAAATCAGTGCCTATTTCTTATTTCAAGTTTAATTGTTCACAGAATTTGAAAAGAGAGTCTGTAAGAATATTCAACCAGTACACGCAGCTTCCTTCAAGAAGATGACTGCGTGTGGACTGTTCGTCATTGACGCGACATTACCCTTGCGACTGATCGGGCTCCTTACTACCTACATTACTGTTGTCTTACAGTTCGAGTTTCAGTAGTCCTGGTACATTGATTGCTTTAGTTTGTGTTAATATAAATACACACACAATTTATAAATACACACTTATATACACTCACGCCTTTTTCTCATGGGAGTAGGCAGAATCTACAGAATACCACCTGCTACGATCCTTACATATACCTTTCGTCTGGTCCACGTTCATATATCCTTCACAATAACAACGACGTTACGTGTACATCACTACATAGTATAAAACCAAGTCGCTTCCCGCTGTCTGTCTGTCCCTATGTATGCTTAGATCTTTAAAGCTGCGCAACGCAAAGCTCAAGTTCGGTCCGGCATGGAGTATTGCTGTCACCTTTGGGATGGCTCAGCCAAATACCAATTAGCCACACTCGATTCTGTTGAGCGCAGAGCCAAGAGGCTCGTTGGTGACGATAAACTGGTTAGTACCAGGCTTCATAGCCTGGCCCATTGGCGCAAAGTTGCATGTTTGTCGGTCTTTTACAGATTGTACTTCGGTGAGTGTGCTCAAGAGCTCCACGAACTCATTCCACCATCTCCTTTCTTCCATCGGGAGTCCAGACGTACTGCAGGTTATCACCCATACCTTGTCGATGTTCCACAGATTCGCACGAAGCGCTTTGCTACATCATTTATTATGCGCACAGCCAAGGAGTGGAATTCCCTGCCTGCGTCGGTGTTTCCAAGTTCATATGACCCCAATCTATTTAAATCGCGAGTTAATAGGCTTCTTTTGGGTTAGCTCGTTCCATCGTCGACCTCATCTCTGTCCTCAGGACTAGATTGAGGTCAAGAGTAAGCCCATACAGAATAAAAAAAAAAAAAAAAAAAAACGGATTTTGTTTTTTTTAATAGAGTGATTCAAGAGGAAGGTTTATATGTAAATATATATTGCATCCGTGCGAAGCCGGGGCGGTTATTCATTAAGCCTGAAATTCCTAAAGGATTAGGCAGAGGTTTTCCTAATTAAGTCACCCACATTTTGCTAGTTCAAAATGTACCCACACTTTGGTAGTTAAATCAAATTCTATGAACGGATACAGCGGAGTGTTTACGTTAATAAAATTTACATTTTTTTTAACACCCGCAATCGGACATGACACTCGCATCGTGACGTCATCGCAGTAGCGCCAAGGAACGCAAATTTAAAAAAGCGGTGAAAGTTTACAACGCTGTAACTTTGAAAATTCTGGCCGATGTCGATGAAACAAAATTATTATTATTTGCACGAGTACGCGCATGCAGTAACTATTATAGTAATATTTTGATGTGTTGTTGTGCCTCATTGCCAATGTATTTTTCCATAATATCAATCAGGTTTAATTATAAATAAAACAAATGCAAAACGAACACAAAAAATCTTTAATTGTGTATCAGTGAATTACAACAATGCAAACTGCAACAGCACCACAGTGTAGTTAGTAAGAAGTGCCATGGCACTTAGTGGTTGACTGATGTCTATGTAGAACAGGCCACACGCACTCATCTTGCTGTATGAAGCTCGGTGTAACCGTCGGATGTTTTTACATACCTTCTTTTCTTCTGCTGTAAAATGAAACAATAAAAACACATTAAAAACAATATTCATGCCTGACATGGACCTAGATATTTTCAATAATATTTTTAACAAGCATACTTTGCTTAGAATTCGGTTCCGTTTATTTACATGAGAGAAAAACACCAATACTGACAACAGTAAAATTCTTAATAGAAAAAACTAAACGGCAATATGACAGCTATAATAATAAGAATTCGGCGCTACTCAGAAAAGGATGAGAGACTTAAGGAAATAGCACATATATCAACTAGTAAAGGGCTCGTCACCGTATCGCATTTCGTTAGCTTGTCCCAAGGCGATTACGTTACGATTCCGATTAATATGCGTTGCAATAGTAGTATCATACAAATAATACTGAATAGCTCGAGTTGATTCGGTGACCATCCCTTTCCGAGCTGATATGTGTGGTATTTCCTTTAAGGTTTGATAAATTTACACTCGGAACTCACCATTAGAGATACAAATATTTTTGAAGAATTGGGGCAAAAACACGATGCCAATAAACAAATTATTAGAAATATTATTACCTGTACAATTTGATGCTAGAACCAATACGCATGCATCCTGTGAGATCTTCATTGCATCGTAAAATGCATGCGTGTCATAGCAGACGACGATTTGTATCAACAGGCACTTCACCATAAACACGTAGAGTAATCCCTGAACGACGAATATGTCCTGCAATAAAAAAGAATTACCCCGATTTGCTTCTTTACAAAAAAAAATTACGAATAGATACTTAAAAAGGGTGTACTATGCCAAATCGAATACCAAATAATCTAATATCAATTGATCGACCACTATAAGTCGAACATCTAAATACTCGAACGTTCTTAATATCGAATGGTTAATAAATCGAACATTCAAAATATCGTACACTCAATACATCGAGTGTTCAAAATATCGAATGATTGTTTGATCGAGCGTTCAAGGCATCGCATATTCATTCTATCGAAATATCAATACACTGAATACTTTTTATATAGAATACAAGAAAAACACAAAATTTACTAATAAATCACATTTTAATCTTTAATTATTATCTTTTACAGGTACATTTTAATATTTTGTGTGAATTGCGATTGCACGGAGGAACTCTAATAAATCCATGTTGTTTTTACTGTTTAATATTTTTTCAATCGCATTGTCATCTCTTTTGCCTCTTTTTTGTGGAGTAGGTCTTTCCAATCCCGCGTTTGCCTTTTCAATTGTCCTATTTGTTATAGCTTGCTCCTTAACTAAAAATTCTATGGTAGCATAAAGACCCCTTTTGTGCTTATCAAGCAACGTGTTCCATCTTCTGTGCCATCCTTCAATGTTATTTTGAGTCCTAGGCAAACCCAGTGTATTATTTTGAAACACAGACCACAGTGAAGGTGGAAACATCGGTGCTGAGCGTGCTATAAGTAATTTATTATTTCCCGTCTCACGAGAATTAATATTTCCCCAAACATAATATTTTCCAAACCAGTTGGTGATATCACTTGCCTCGTCGGGTAACACTTCTTCTCTCAATTTATCGAAAGCATCTGGTATCTCATCTTGGTGTAAATAAGCAAGTGCGATAATGTGTCTTAACTTGACAGCAAACTCAGCATCTTGGCCATATTTACTTTGCAAACCATTTTGTTGAATTTGACGCCATACATTTTGACCTAAGTGGAATAGACAGCATTTGTGTTGCGCATCAGGAAATTCTTCTTTTACACTATTAATGACCGCCATCTCGAAATCCGTCATTATTACTCGTGGGTTCAATTGGATATCATATTCTAGAGCATATGCCTTTAGTGCTTGAAAAAAATACAAGTAACAATTTAGCGTCTTATTCGTTAGAAACGCATATACTAAAGGTACGTAATAACGATCTGTACCCGTGTCCACCAAACCATGTATACTATATATTTGTTTGAAAAGTATAGGACATGTTGCGAAGGTACCATCCATCACCCAAAGTTGTGATTTATTTAATAGTATTAAATTCGATTTCGTTGCAAATAACATAACACAGTTTTCTTCAAACTTAACCTGACGCCCTAAAAATCTTTCACCATCAACTTTCTGCAATCTATCGGGGATGTTTATATCATCCAAAGTAATCGGTTCCTTTGGCATTTCTTTTCTTCTTGCTCGACGTATAATTTGCGATGCTGCTTTTTTGTTTGGCAGAGCACACGAACTTGATTTTGAAATGTTGGCCTCATTTCGCTGAATAATTTGACTCGGTCTATCAAGCGAGCTGGTAGCATCACTTTTTAGGGAATTCCTAAAACGTAGTTCATCTACCTTACCAGGATCTGGTGCGTGATTATGCTGCGTTGTATAGCTTTCCAACAAATGCTCCTCACTTCCGTGCAATTTTGTTGTTGCAGTACTATTACAATGGTATTTATATTTGTAGGAACAATGCCAGTAGAACTTGTTATTAATATTTTTGTTTATTGCCATTACATAGCCATCCAAAACTAAGACCGACTTGCGTTTTTGGGACAATTCTGGCTTATAATAAGACCCTACAGACATTTTTCACAAAATTCACTTGTAATGCACTACTTAGTCACAATGCTTTCTGCAGATGAACATAGTTTTATTTATGAGGTGAAAACAATATTACAATGTATGAGGGTAGCCTGAAATAAATATGACTTACTTAGTTGTTCGTTCAGAAATATACTTGTTTTTAACGAAAGTTTATGTATTGTAATAAAATTATACATTTAATTTATCTATGATTAATTTTCAATATAATCATAATACTCTTCAAAAAAAGAGGTAATCATTTTATAAAGGTGTTTAAAATCGAATAAAAACAACATCTCCGTGCAATTGCAATTCACACAAAATATTAAAATGTACCTGTAAAAGATAATAATTAAAGATTAAAATGTGATTTATTAGTAAATTTTGTGTTTTTCTTGTATTCTATATAAAAAGTATTCAGTGTATTGATATTTCGATAGAATGAATATGCGATGCCTTGAACGCTCGATCAAACAATCATTCGATATTTTGAACACTCGATGTATTGAGTGTACGATATTTTGAATGTTCGATTTATTAACCATTCGATATTAAGAACGTTCGAGTATTTAGATGTTCGACTTATAGTGGTCGATCAATTGATATTAGATTATTTGGTATTCGATTTGGCATAGTACACCCCTTAAAAATCCACGTGTAATCCAGGTAGGGTAAAGCATATGTATGCCTTAAATACATCCACATTTAACCAATTATATGTGAGTTCTACGCAATATGGGGCGAGCATATTGCCACTAACCGAATAGATATGCATATTCCGGATTGCTACTGAGTCATTGCCCGACCTAGGAATCGAATCCTGGACGTCAGCAGTAGTGCTTAAAACCTACTCAATAAACGTGAAACGATATCTAACAAAGATTGTATGTAGAAGCTAATGTAAAATAAACTAAAGTTTAAAAAAGTAATAAAAATTAAAACACGCATCTGTAGCAATTAGAGAAAATAACCAACGCTTTATTCTTGACGCATGTACTTAAACAAAATACAAATGAACTCGATCCGTCATGTTTTTAATTGACAGCGTTCCAATATTGATTCTTTAATTGTACATTTGTCAATTAAAGTTTATGATTAATTAATTGAACGTTAGAACTAACGTGACCAGCGTGACTATGGTAGGCCTTACGTCAATGGTAAACAACAATATTATATATTCTGCTATGCCAATGCATCTATTGTGCAAAGGGGTCCACGTAAATTTTATTTTATTTCAAACTACGAGTATATGCATTACAGTGTAACAATCTTAAAAAAATACTATACTTACAGCATCCGGATTTTTTGAATAAAAATGTAGAAAGTCAATCAATACTTGAACTTTTATCAAGCCAAGTAAAAAGGTCTCAGCTATGTGGAATAGTAACTGGAAATTATAATCAGAACAATTAAAGATTACAAAGTAATGCCGCAAAAGAGGTGGCGGGAGGAACACGATTCTATTCCCCTTCCCTTCGGACCTCTGTTAAGAGTAGACGTGCCACAGAGTTTTTACCATTTTTTTAATGTCTGAATATCTTAATTTAAAGCAAAATAATACTCGATAAAAAATAGGAGTGCATAAGGTCGTAGGAGTCGAATTAGCTGCAATCCGTGAGTACGCTCTTTTACGCACGCTATTTCACGTGTACTTAAACGTCACCTGTGTGACAACAACATCAAGGCGCGCAAAGGATAGAACTACATCGTGTCAACGTGTGAAAAAGAGATAGATAGATTTCTGCCAGCTACTCAGGAAAAAGGGCGCTTACGCATCTATTGTTAAAAACATAGCTCTCACTACACTGGACGGAAAGGCAAAAACTTCGCATTCCTCGATTGCGGCTAGATAAGCTTGACCTCTGACGGGACCGTGAAGAATCTATCGCTTACAACGTATGTTGTCCTGGTACTTGTTGTAACGACTTAAAGACAATTTCATTTTTATCATGTCACTACAACAAACTTCGCCCGTTTCACCTTCCCCCTCAACATCGTTGGATACTGCAGAGGACATCCGGGGCACTGCTCTAACATTCGCTAAGGCATCTGTTGACTCACCGTTGCAACATTGTGAATCTGAACCAGATCTGCACTCACTTGCGATCAATATCACGGAGCGAAAAAAACGGAAGTATGATGGTGAAAATACCGACATTATGGCCCTTATCAAAGAAATGTTTGTATCGTTTTCAAGGGAACAGGAAAAACGCTTCCAAGACCTAAAAACAAGTATGGATTTAATGTCTAATAAATACGACGAATTTTTGTCAAAGATAAATACGCTTGAGAAGGAAAGAAAGGCTGATAAACTGCTGATTAAGGATTTGGAAGAAAAACTAGAGACGATGGAACGAAAAATCCGAGGAACTGGCTTTGAAATTCGGAATATACCGAAACAAAATGGAGAGACGAAAGAAACTTTGTGTAAAGAAATTATGCAACTGGGTAAAACGATTAACATCGATATCAATGGGTCTTGCATAAAAGATATCTATCGACTAAAGTCAAAAGATGACTCTAACCCGGTAATCGTGGATCTAACCACAGTACTACTGAAAGACAAGTTTCTTAAGGCCGTCAAGAGTTTCAATAAACCGAAAACTAAAGGTAACAAATTGAATACAACTCATTTGAACCCCAAGTACGTGGCTAAACCTTTATATGTAGCGGAAACTCTCACGTACAAAACTCAAAAACTTTACTTTCTGGCGAGACAATTTAAGAATAGCCATGGCTTCAAATTCTGTTGGACAACTAATGGGATTGTGTACCTCAAGAAAAACGAAGACTCCGCACATATTCGTATCATCGATGCGGCGGACTTAGAAAAGATACGAAACACAGTATGACTATTCTTTGTTACGATCTGTCTCTTTAAATGGTTTGAAGTTTTTTTAATGCATGCTTTCCTTTATTGTTTTAATGTAAGATATTTTTTTCCTGCTTTTTGTAATACACATTTTAGAACACACTTACATTATACTTTTAACTTATTAACACAACTCTCTTATCAGTGTAGGTGTATTCCTAAAACAACTCAAACACATATAGTACAAAACACACTACAAATCAACATACACAAAAACATACATATAAACATACCTTACAAACACTTCCACATAAATACAATACACATTATAAAAACAACTTACTCCGCTATACTTATAAATGCTTTCTATAATAATGTTCAATCCCCGATAATTTGTCATTACAAAATTATACTTTGTACTAAAATTCAGTGATATAATCGACCTTTCAGCTAACATTGATAGCTTATCTGTATCCCATTCTCAGACTGCTGACATAGAAGAATGTCACACGATCATCACTAGTACTACCAATCAAATACTTATACTAACACAGAACATTCGTAGTATAAACTGCAATATGTCAGGCTTTGAGATATTATTAAGCAGATTAAAACTAGAATGTGACATTCTAATACTGACAGAGTGTTGGCTCTCTTGTGCATCGGAAATTCCAAAACTAGACGGATATTGTCATGTAGCAACTAAAAATAACAACAAACAAAATGATGGTGTAGTTATTTATTATAAAGAGAATCTTAATGTCCGTATAGAGGAACCTGACTTTCAGAACTGTAATTGCCTGGTGGCTATTGTAGAAGAGCAAGTTGCTATTGTAGGTTTATACAGATCGCCATCATATACCAACATAGATCCATTCCTCTCTTCCCTTGACAAAATACTTCAACTAGTATCGATCTATAAACACAATGTTTTAATGGGTGACATAAACATACCAATAAATTCAAACAAAATAGACATACACGGGGAACGGTATTTAACTTTAGTTGCTTCACACGGCTTACTACCGGCACATAGCCTGATAACTCGTAGTGACAGTGAAACTTGCTTGGATCACGCTTTAATAAAAACTATAAGTACTGCCACTGCAATAGTCCCATTTTCAACGTTAACAGACCACTATCCGGTTTTACTATGCCTACAGCTAAAAAAAACTTGGCATTATACAACTAAAACTATAACTAAAGTTAACAATGAGGGAATAGTACAAGACCTATTACAACTTGATCTTGATCCCATTTATCAGTCGGCAGATCCTAACCTCACATTAAATTATTTGATGCAGTCCCTTCAAAGTATTATTAAAAAAAATACACAAACAAAAACCTTACCAAGACGGTCAAAAATCATAAAGCCTTGGATAACTCCGGGTTTACTGAGGTGCATGCGAAACAGGGACAAGTTACATAGAAAAGCTAAACTATCACCGAAAAACGAAAATTTTCAAATTACATACAGACGTTACAGGAATTTTTGTAACGCGCTGTTACGAAAAATAAAGAGAGAGTACGAAAAAAACTTAATTCAAAGTGCACAAAAAGACAGTAAAAAATTATGGAAAGCCTAACACAACAAAACCAATGCAACGCACAAAAGAACTCCTAACATTCTCCACTTCTCCGGAGCAATCTCTAAATAAAATAAATAGTTATTTCATTAATGTTGGAGCCTCTCTGGCTGATAAAATTTATCAAAAAACAAACACACCAGATGCACATTCTCAATATCGTATGGACGAGTGTAACCGGCAGAGTAATTCATTTGTTTTGATAGACACGGATGAGCAAGAAGTTGAACAAGTTCTAAATGGTCTAAAAACAGATTGTACATCAGGCGGTGATAAGATTAGTACTAAATTTCTAAAATTGCATAAAAATATTCTTATACCACCTATTACAAAAATTATCAATGATAGCCTACAGTCGGGCTTATTCCCTGATTCCCTGAAAAGGTCGGAAGTGTGCCCAATCTATAAGAGCGGAGACAGAAACCACATCAATAATTATAGGCCAATATCCATACTACCGGCATTATCGAAAATATTAGAAAAAATCATTAACACTCGCTTGGTAATATATCTGGAAAAAAATAATCTACTGTCCAAAAATCAGTATGGTTTTCGGCAGGGTAAGTCCACAGAACAAGCAGTGAACAATCTCATCAGGTCTATTAGCACAAATTTGGACAAAGGAAAAAAATGCATTTCAATATTTCTCGATCTCGCCAAGGCATTTGATACGATTTCTGTTTCCCTCTTATTGTCTAAGCTCGAGAAGATAGGAATCAGAGGTACCCAGCTAGAACTCTTTAAAAGTTACTTGTCTGGGCGTAATCAGTGTGTCCGTGTGAGTAAATACAAAAGTACCTACCTTCCAGTTACACATGGCATACCACAGGGCAGCATCTTAGGACCTACATTATTTCTTGTTTATATTAATGAACTCACGAGTCTTAAACTCACCCAAGGCGAAATCATATCCTTCGCAGATGACACTGCTCTAGTTTTTGCCGCCAGTACTTGGGATGAGGTATTTGATGCTGCTCAGCAGGGCTATAATATCGCTAGAAGCTGGCTTCAGGCGAACATTCTGACATTAAATGTGGAAAAAACCAAGTACATTTCGTTCAGCATCAAAAATTATGCAAGTCTCAGTGACAGCCACAAAATTATCTCTCATGAGTGTAATCTGGAAGTCAACTGCGCGTGTTCTTCTCTGGAACGTGTTCACACTATCAGGTACTTAGGTGTTACCATAGATAGAAATCTAAATTTCAAAGAGCATATCAAGCTGCTTGGTGCACGAGTACGCAAACTCATATATGTTTTTAAAAATTTGCGGCACGCTGCTGAACCTTATCTCCTAAAACAAATTTACTATGCCTTAGGTCAGTCATTATTAAATTATTGCATCTCATCCTGGGGCGGTACTTTTAAAACCACCATGAAGTCCATTGAAATCGCACAGCGCGCAATTCTCAAGGTGTGTATTTTTAAACCTATCCTTTTTCCTACTGTCTCTCTATATCAGATTTGTGGGGTTCTGACCGTAAGACAACTTTTCATCCTCAACGTCATTCTGAAACAACACACAATTCTACCTTATGACCCACTCGCGCAAAAACGAAGAAATAAAACGGTATGTATGGAACGAATCACGTCTAAAACCAAATTTAGCGAAAGATTCATTGAATTTCTTGGTCCGTTCCTGTACAGCAAAATTAATACAAAATTAAATATTTACCCGCTTACTAAATATAAATGTAAACAAATTGTAAGTGAATATTTGCAACAACTAAATTATGAAGAAACAGAGCTATTACTGAACGTTCAACAGTAAATTGGAATGTTAGGTACGAATCAAAATCGAATTAGTTAAAATAATCTTTGATACAATCATGCTCAAGCACTTCAATCTCACACAATCACCCCTCCACTCACACACACTCACCCTCACATATCTACATACACCAACACACACATGCACCCACATCACTTACACTCCATATAAATCACCTACTGGTCCACACGCACTCATAAACACTTCTCACTCACGTATAGATCCTATTTAATTTTAAACAATGTAGCATTTAAGTTAGTTATAAGTCATGCAAAATTTAATTAGTAGTTAGAACCAATCATATTTTCCTCTGTTGGCATTTTATTGCTAAAATATCCAGGGAAAAGGCGCTGAAAACTGAAATACAGGCATTGCCTAGTTCGGTTGCAGTAGCTACATCCACTTATTAGAAATAAATACTGCCAAATTATTTTTCTGTAAAATATTACTAAGCTTTTTTGAGAAATAAATTATTATTATTATTATTATATTATTATTATTCTTAAAAATTGTTCACAAATAGAAAAAAGACACACGCTAGAGGGAAAGAAGGAGGAACTATTATAATTTCTACTTACGGGTATTTGGAAAAGTTTTTTGTAAAGGTTGTAGCATTCCAATATTTGTACGTAAGCGTGACTCATTTTGTTGCAACGCATTACACGGCTGCCATTGCTCAATGACAGTAACACTTTTTGATTCCATTGTTCAGCTTTTTCCGTTAGTAACTTAATCAGGCAAATACCATAAACTACATTACAGTCGATAGTAAGCAGCACGAACAGGGAACAAATGACGTACCATGGAGGATGCATGTAAACCACGTACACATAGCTACAAGTTGTGATATGGAATACGAGGAGGATAATGACATACGACCAATTTCTACAAATAACGCAGTTGGTACTGGCCAAATTTTGAATGCACCTATGAATTTTTTGAAATGTCAAAATGAATTGGACATTATCTTTTGAATGTACGAAGTGGAGGATAAAGTTCATGACGTAGCCAGAAGCGTAGAAGAGGGTGTCGAAGACAGTTGCAAAGTAAAGGAAATTAACAGTCTGGTATCGTTGCATATTCTCGTCGAACAGCATTGCACTGATTCGATATAAACCCAAAAGCATAAATGTAAGTAGGCCACAAAATGATTTAAGGTTATTTGAAAGATCATTCGGATTCACAAAATTATTTTGGACATGATACTTCGGATTCAGTGACAGAGATTGCATCAGGTTCAAAGGCAGAAACATCATCTGCACATCTCTGTCAACGTATCTATATAAAAATGGATTGACACGTCGAGCTCTAAAATCCATTTTGTATGACGCTATTTCAAAATGTACGGGTTGATGTTCACTAGTTTGTATTATAACTAATAGTAATTAAAAACCGACGTATCAATTTATTGGTACCATGTTATGACAATTACAATGTTAATATTTGATGACTAAATAATAATCGAGCCTTGAGGTAAAATGAAACAAACTCTAGAGTAAAATAAAACTAATACTACGATCAAACTAGATTAACACAAAAAGAGAAACAGATATGATAGATATTACGCGGAACCTTTGAGAAATACTTACGTATCAGTGACTTTGCATATGTTGATTACGGCGTACCGCAGGGCGTGTTTTTGGCCCCACATTATTCCTGATCTACATAAACGACCTATGCTCTCTTGAACTTAACAATGCCAGCATTTTTAGATTCGCGGATCATCATCTGCCTTTTCCAAACTATGTTGGGGTTGGCTTCCAGTCTAACCGGATGCAGCTGAATACCAGTATTCTACATGGAGCGACTGCCTATCCGATACCGCAAAAATTTTTCATGAGAAAACATGGAGCGATGTCGTTTCTGTAGCTCAGGAGGGGCTCAAAAAGGTTGGTACCTGGCAGCAAGACAATTTGCTGACCTTAAATGTCAGAAAAATTAAGACAGTAAGCTTCAGCATTTCTGGCCTGTCTGCACCTGAGAAAGAGCTACAAGTTAAACTTCACACTTGTGACAGTGTCAATAATGAAAGATGTCTCTGCTTGCCAATTGAACAGGTTCCTTGTATAAAATATATCTATAACATAATTAGCGGCTCTGAAATGGAGTTGGGCAGGACACAGTTATGGCGAAACGTGGTGATGACAGTTGGAGTTGAGCCTTCAATGGTTTCTGAGAGACAATCCAAAAGATATAGGCAGACTAGTTGAGTGGTTGTCATTCATGAGGTTTCGGGTAATATTCGATAAAAGATTATTTTACACATTTATTCATTGCTCTAACCTTAAGATTATTATTACTATCAAAAACTAAAATCTACAAAAATGCGAACTGCAAAATAACGACAGTATAACTTGTTATTAACGACATAACTTTAAATGGAAAACTAGCATCAACGTAGAACATTCTGCAGGCATTCATCTTGTCGAAAGTCACTCGATGTAGTCGTTTAATATTCTTGCACATTTTTTTCTCAGCATCTGCAATGTAACACTAATTCTTAAGACAACTTATTTCAATTGAACTATGCTAGTTCAAAAGCTTTAGCAACGGCTTCGGACACGTTCTCAAAGTGAAGGTGGAGTTGAGGACTTGAGGTGTGAAACATTTTTACAAATAAATGAATATTTCGTAATCATCTTGCTGACTGGTCATATTTCACTAAAACTATGACAACAGGTCAAACAAAATACTAAAGTAGCACTTATCATCCCAAAAAAAAATGAAGTTAAAATTACCTGAACAATAAAATTACCTGAAGTTAAAATAAACGTGCATGAGGTTAGAACGTTGTCCATTGCCATGTAGAATTTTTCACAATACACACTCAAAATAATTTTGTATCTCAAAGTCTTGATAACCCTGATGTACAAGCCAATAATAGAAAGTCGTGCCAAAAACTGCAAAAAAGATTGGTTACACGCATACTAATGCGGAAATACTACAACAATAAAAATAAATTGGTTGAATGAATTCTAAAAACTAAGTACTCACTAATTATACACATTGCCATAACATGTAGATAATTTGAAAAGTATAATTGCAGTTTGCAATCTCATTAACGAATTATAAAAAAGTTCAATGCTCTGAAACACGATCTAAAAGAACGTACGCATTACATATTGACCAGGATTCTTTAAGCTGACGTCTAAAATACTAATCAAACATACCGTATACTGAAAGAATTCTTATAGAACTCATAATACTCCAGAATGTTAACGTAAGCTTGAAACATTCTTTTGCAGTTAGTTTCATTGTCCCTATGATTCATCTGTTGCAAACATCGAGCTTGGATGTTCCATAAATCAACTTTATTACTTAACAGCGTAATAATAACTAGCGTAATTGAAGTGGAAATCAAAACATAGTAGAATTAACCAATAGACTAAGTCAACAATGGAAACCGCAAAACAAACAATGCAAAAAGCGATATTGACCATGAAACTTCCGAAGATCACAATAACACTGATCCAATTACAAATGATGAAGCGCTTGAAACTATTATTTTCGTTAAGGAATCTGTGAACATGTTGAATTTTCAAGAGAAACGAAATATTTGTTTTCGTTTCCAAAACGTTTGTAGTATAATTTATGACAAATCCAAAGAAGTACAAGAACACGTCAACGTAGGAACTGATGTACATTATATTTAAATAATTTCTAATGGCACCGTTGAAATGCAGATCATAGATACGGTAACTGCAGAAAATGATGAATAATATCATGACACACAATGACACCAACTTTACCGTAATGCTGTTTGGGTATATGAAGTTATCCTTAATACGATATTTGGGACCGAAAATTAGGTTTTGCATGAGGTTTATCGGCAAAAGCATGGACTGAACATCTTTGTCAATAAAGTTATCCAACGGAACTGTCACACGATAGCCTGGTCTTTTATTTAAACGTATTGTTCCTCTTATAGACCTCATATCTTTTGTGTTTTAGGAACACAAATGACATTGATAAATTGAAATCAGATTCACCCGTTCGATAAATTTAATCTTATGATATGAATTAAGTACCTTTCTAAAATTAGTCTGTATTTTCCAGTCTAGACTATACATATAAAATTCTAAGTCCTGACTGACTCACCGGCTGACTGAGTAATATATCAACGCACAGCCTAAACCACTGGTCCTAGAGACTTTACTTAGGTCTTTGTGAAGAGTAGGTATCCACTAACAAAGAGGTTTCTTGAAATTCCAGCACTTAGAGGGAGAAATGTGGGTTGATTTTTTTGTGAAACTTTTTATTCTCTGGGTCGATTGACTCGAAAATTAGTGTTCATCCTATTCAATTAAGATTATGATACAGGCGTATCCAATTTTACCAAAGAAGGGAAAGAAAATCTTTTATTACTGTTTCGATTTTGTTCCCGAGGGGAATCTGTACTTCTTCTGAGGGTTCCTCTTATACCATCGAACTATCCCCTCGAGTTCAAAAGAATGCAGTTCCCCTCAAAGTCTGCTTTTTCATGTCCATAAATAAATTTCAAGGAAAAACTCTTAATTAGCAAGGGTAGATTTAAGGGAGAACTGCTTTTCGTACGGTCAGCTGTATGTGACCTGCTCCAGAGTGAGCTCACGGAGCAGCCTGGTGATTACAGCACATGAAGTAAAAACGAAAAATTGTTTTTACAAAGACATACTGCGATAGGGGTGGGTATTTCATTGTAATCAATAAGTGAAAATATAATAAAAAATCCTTGTAATTCTTGCAAATTAAATCAAAATACAGTTAAGTTACATGGAGTGAATTCATACATATTTAATCTACAAGGACCCCTCCGCGGGTGAAGGCCATCCAAAGAAGCCCATCTCTCTCTATCTTGGGCTACTTGTAGCCAGTGAAGGCCAGCCGTTTTTATTACGTCATCATCCCACCTCATGTGGGGTCTTCCTTTATGACGTTTATCTTTTTAGGCCTTTCCACGATGTTACTCTTCTGGTCCATCTTTCATTCTGAATTTGCACCACGTGCCCTGCCCATTCCCATTTTAGCTTTTGAGCATAACTTATTGCGTTTTGTTATACTTCTGATTTTTTTGTGACGTAACGTTGTAATCAACATTAATTATTATTTATTCTCCACTTCTGATTGCCTCCTCATGACATCTGTTCACACACGCTTTGTGTTCTGTTAAAACCATACTACTATCATCATAGAGATTAGTTTTACGGAAAACTTCGTCCATTTTGCTTTTTTTGGGATATTGTAAAAAAAGCCATTTGTTTCACGTAGGCCACGCAAGTGAAGCCACGGGCAGGAGCTGGTACTGTATAATGGTTATATAGATTTTTTTTAAAGATGACACGATAATTGTAGAGTATAGAAGTTTTAAACAGTTCTACATCCCCATGTCCATCGTTGTCTTACTAGAGTCAATTCTAACTTCCGAACTAATATTATAAATGCGAAAGCAAGTTTGTTTGTTACCTCCTGAACCACTGAACTGATCATCCTGAAATTTTGCAAATACGTTGTCAGGTGTACAGAAATGGTTATAGGGTTCCCGAGGAAAACAGCGTTCTTATGATAATACATGGCGCCTCATGTCTCTCGAATAATGATTGAAATAAATTATTAAAAAAACTTTAGCAGTGTGTTAAGAGTTTATTTGTCAAATTCTAAATTAACGCGAGCCAAGCCCATCAGAAGCTAGTAATGATATATTTCTGCTGAAATCGGCATTTTTGGGGCTTTTCTCTTATAGTTTTAACTTTATGTAAATGAAAAAATACATAAGTGTGCCAGAGGTGGACATTTTCGCAATTTTTATTTGTTTTAGATTGACCTAAGTGAGTGTAGATCGATAGTTTTGAAGTTTTAAAAATATTTGGATCAACAATATTAAAAGCTACTGATAATTTTGTACAGTACGAAGTTTTCAGAAAAAATGATAATATCTCGTTGAAAAAGTAGTGAATAAAAAAAACACTGTTTTATAGTTCTTATTGCAATTTTATATTGCATACAAGCTTATGCCCGCGGCTTCGCCCGCGTGGAGTGTGATAATTGTCCCACGGGATGTGTTAATGTGTAGGTGTTAATCCAGGCTATAAATTAACTGTGTGCTAAATTTCATCCAAGTAACAAAGAGTAACAAACATCCATCCCTCCATCCATCCTCACAAACTTTCGCATCTATATACAATGCGAAAATCGGGGTTTCACATATATTTATAGACGCGTCTACCTTAGAAAAATCCTATCTGTTGGGGGATGATTTTGGAAAAACTGTGATACACGTTTCTCATCATTTTAACTGAGGAGTACGTACACAAATTTTCAAGTCAATTGAACACGAGAATAAAAAGTTTCACAGAAAATACAATTAACACCCCATTTCACTCCCAGGGGTGAAATTTCGAAAAACCCTTTCTTTTTGGATATCTACCCTTCACAAAGAATACACTCTCCAAATTTCATGTCTCTAGATCTATAGAAGAAGATAGAAGATTAAGGTACTAAGTATTATTGAATATTTGGAGCTTTTATTTTAAAATGCATGTTTCGAGAATTTATTTTAAAATGCATATTTTGAGCATTTATTGAGCACATTTCGAACATTTAATATGCATATTTCTACGATATTAAGTTGCATATAATCCGGTCTCTAGTTATTACTAAAACAATTCTTAAATTTCAATTTGTGTAAGACCTCAGGTTTGTTCTTCCGCAATGATAGTCGACAAAAGATAATTAAGTTCATTTATTTATCGTCCTAACTTCAAAATCTATAAAAATGCGAACTGCAGGATAACGACAGTGTAAGTAGTTAATAAAGAAATCATTTTTAATGGCAAAGTTGCATCGACGTAGAACATTCTGCACGCGTTCATCTTCTCAAACGTCGCTCGATGTAGCCGTTTAATATTCTTGCACATTTTTTTCTCAGCATCTGTAACATAATTACATGTAAAGCAGCTTGTTACAATAGCAAGATAAATCAAATCGTTTTTGTTAAGTAATTGCTAATATCAGAATTTTTATTTTCTTCGTTCGTTTGGTCCTCTAATTTGTCGTATCGATGATTTTCATAATTAAGTTCAATGAACTTTGCAGCATCGACAGTGTAAGCAATAATCTTGTACAGGGCTCAAAAGTGGTGTTGCAGGACATGAGGTGGGTTATTGTATTTCCTAATTTGAGCAAATAAATGAATTCTACCCGTCACCATCTTGCAAGCTGGGTCATTTTTTACCAAAATATGAGCTACTCTCACTTGAAAAATACGAAAATACTAGAGAGGCAAAAAAAACCTATGAAACACTCATTATTTCCAAAAAAAACATCGTTAAAATTACCTGAACATTCCGATTTCAGAATAAACGTGCACGACGTGAGAACATTATTCATTGATAAGTAGAACTTTTCAAAATATACGCTCAGAATAATTTCAAATATCAGAGATTTCAGCAGCCACATGTACAAGCTAATGATAGTAAACCGTGCTGATGACTGCAACAAAGATTGATTTTTAACGCTTACAAATGCAAACAACACGTTCTATTAAATTTTGTAATAGAGGATGTGGTCACCGTTTTCCGGCACGAAGAGAAGATATGTTTTAGACAAAGATTTATTTGTCAGAACGTACAAATGAATAGGACGAGTCCCGACAACCTTTTCCCAGCAAAGACGAAGGAGGGGGAACTTGTGGTCCTCTAACCCAAAAAATGACAATCAGTCTTATTTACGTAGACTTAGTAGCGGTGTCCCGTGTGGTTATCCCAAATAGAGCGTAATCCACGAATGCACTGCTAGGTCAGTCTTAACAAAAACATAATGTACTAGGGGAGGTCATTAAACCGCAGAGAATCTTGACACCGCGATTCAGGAATGCGCGTCATATGCACAGCGCCATCTAGTGTTAGGGGGGCGGCACTATGTAGTATCCCTTTTGCCCGTTTGATGTCGCTAGTGGTTATAAAAAAGGTTTGCTACAGTTTTAAATTAAAAAATGATAATTATGGTAATATTAAAGAACGAATACTCACATATACGATTTCAAATCCATGTGCAAGTGCAGCTAGTTTAAATAATTCAATTGAAGCTTGCAACCTGATTAAAGCATGACAAAAAAGCTCAATGCTTTGAAACACGATCTAAAATAAATTTAACATTATAGTTTTCCATATATTGGCCATCAATTTTTAGCTAACGACCAATGATCTAATCAGTCATACCGTGTACTGGAAAGAATTCTTGTATATCTGATAACACTCTAAAATATTAACGTAAGCTTGAAACATTCTTTTGCAGTGACTCGCATTTTCGCTATGATCAATCTGTTGCAAATATTGAGTTTGAATGTTCCATAAATCAACTTTCTTACATAGAAGCTTTATAAGTCTTATAGCGCAAGCATAGTTTAAATCAAAACAAAGGAGGGGAATCCAACACAAAAAAAGGGTAAAAGGAATGTCAAAACTTGAAAAATAATAAATGGCACTGACAATGAAGCTGCCGAGGATAACAATGACACTGATCCAATTCCAAATAATAAAGCGCTTAAAAAGATTATTTTCGTTAAGAAATCTGTGAACGTTTTGAATTTTCAAGACAAACGAAATATTTGTTTTCGTTTGCAAGACATTGATTCTATAATTTATGACAAATCCGACTGAGTACAAGAATAGACTGACGTAGGAAATGATGTACACAAAATTTAAATAATTTCTTAGAGCTTCGGTGAAATGCAACTCATAGATACGGTAACTGTACAAAATAATGAATAATATCATGACACACAATGAGACCAACTTCATAGCAATGCCGTTTGGGTGTATCAAGTTATCTGTAATACGATATTTGGGACAGAGCAAAATATTTTGCATGAAGTTTAAAGGTAAAAGCATCGACTGAACATCTTTGTCAACAAAGTTATCTAACAGAACTGGTGCACGATAGCCTGTTCCTTTGTTCAAATGTTTTTTTCCTCTTATTTTAGACGTCATTTCGATTTGGGTATGCGAACATAATGAAATTAATTGATTGAAACTCTAGTAATCGATTTTATAAATGTAGTCTAGATCAAATAATACGATTATTATTTAATTTTAAAGAGTAGTCCATTAAGAATATTAATATCCCATGTTACTTGTTGATTACCAGTAATTTGGAATATTTATTTAAGGAATGGACTGATGAGAAGATAAATGTCAGGTTTGAAAGTTTTAGTCGAACATAATCTGATGACATCGACATTAACCATCTTGCTTTTTTATATCTACGATTCAGTATACTCCTAATTCGAATGTTTCAGAACCTGAATATAAAATGTTTTTTCTATATTTCTATCTATACAGGGTGGGAGGGACACCGATGTACAAATGTAACCACATATTCAGTACATTAGGCTGAACTTCCACATAAATATTAAAAATCTGTTGTTCAATACACTTTCACCGTACAGGTATTGCTTTTTTGTAGGAAACAGCAGATTGTGCAGTGCAGTGGGACAGAACGGGCTATTAAAAAAAGACTTATTTTTAAATGCACATCAAAAAACTTATCACCCGTGAATTTATTTACATCAATTAAATGTTATTTCCATACCAAATATACTGATTGCACATCAAATTGACCAGGGTGTACAAACGTAATACTTACACATAACAAAATAAACATTTATATAACATGTTTTCATCGTATAAAAGGCAAGAACAACATAGGATGCAAGAGCGAGCGAAGCGAGCTCGGGACTTGTGGCACCCCGACTCGTACAGGTTAGGTTCGAAGGGGATGGCGGGGTCTAGTGAGTGAGCGAAGTGAGTGTACGATAACCGGTAGCAAGACACACTGTATAGATAAGCTTTGTAATACTTATACAGGGTGGCGACGACAATAAATTAAACTGCGTATACCTCATGTCACGACGTTCTCAGTCTGCATGCAAAAACTTCACCGAATATATCCAATAGTTTAGTAAGGAATTATTTTTCATTTTAATCATTTTCTACTTAATTGTGTTGCTACGCTAGCACTGACAGGTTAACGACCCTCGCATTGGTATTAACATTAAACACAAGTTGCCTACTCGCTACTACAAAAACCTTTTCCAAATTTTTCCTTACATTTTTCTAGTTGCGAATTAGTGCTCGTTATACTTGAGATTAGTGAACCAATGTTTATTAATGGTGCTCTAGTTCGATAAGCAGTGCTGTTTATTCTTTTTAGTTAATTCGAAAAAGAAGCCTCTTTTAATTTCGATGTCAGGATTTATTGGCTAGTTTAAAAATATTCTTTTGAACTAGTCGTACCAGTGTTGTATAAGTATTACAAAGCTTATCTATATAGTGTGTCTGGCTACCAATTACTCATTTCTATCACCAAATACACGTTTATAAATACTCCTAACCTCACACCCCGCAAATGGCGGCCATCTTGTTTTCTTAATCGCTTGCTCTAGGGTATCTTCAATGAAATGCTATACTCACGCCTTTCTCATGGGGTAGGTAGAAACTACAGAACGCTACATGCTACTATCCTTACATTCATCTAAAGGCTCATTCTACCCAGGATTATAAAAACGCAAACTCAAGCAGTGCGAAAGTACAGTTAGTCAGTAAAGCCATCAGTTTTAAGGGAAAAGAAGCATGTACGTAGAACATCCCACAGACATTCATCTAGTCGAATGACGCTCGATGTAACCGTTGGATATTCCTGCACAACTTTCTCTCAGCATCTGTAAATTAGAAGGATTCTTTATTAAATAAGGTGATTAGTAATTGCCTTCCGGGGCTTCGGAACTGTTCGAAAGAGATACCGATGTCCTGAAATACAAAGGGCTAAGAAGGAACATCGGTGGCTTTTAGTCAGAACAACTCTGACACTCCCTTCCGCTCCGCCCAGAACGAGACCATTTGATGATTCACAAACAGAAAAAAAAAATGTGAGTAGTAATTGGGAGTATTCCTCGAAGTAATTGATACAAGATACCTAATTTGCGACAATTTTGACCCGATGAGTTCGGGTTCAAACTGGGTTGCTTTGGAGAATCGGAACATAATCCTTTTTTATTAATTTTCCTTCTCTTTACCATAAACTGCTAATAAACAAAATCTACGCCATTCAGGACGAGAAATTAATACTTTTCTAATAGCTCATGAATAAATAAATCTGTCGAAAACAAATTTATTAAAAAAAAACCATCAATTATTACTTGAATAAAATTAGGTACCTGTACAATCAGATTTCAAAATTTGAGCACATGAATTTTGAACTTTATGAATCACTATGTAAAACTTTTCACAGTACGAGTTCAAAATGATTTCAAATATGAAACTCTTTATCACCCAGACGTACAAAAATACCATTGAGAGCCTCACTGCCATCTGTAAAAAAAAAACACAAACCTTAAGTCTTTTATTTAGATCAATGAAATTCTTATTTAAAACGATAAAAAAATATGATTAAAATAATAATAATTACACTATAAACTCACAAAAATAAAGTCTTCTTCTGTACCGGTTAAATTCAGAAAACCAATTGTCATTTGCAGTCGCATTTAAAAGCGGAGAAAAAACTCCACTTTGTGAAAAACTGTCTGAAATTTAATTAAGTTTATTTGTATTTTTCACTAGTTGTGCCCCGCGACCGTTCTCCGCGTGAAGTTATTATAAAAATATACTTCCCAATTTGAATCGGATTTTGTTAACAATTTCAAGGGTTTAATTTTTTATGCACGCAACACTCATCCTTTTTTTTTAAATAAAAAATAGCCCAAGTTATTTCATATAATGCCAGCTAGCTGCCAGAAGAAGTCCAGTCAAAATCGGTCCAGCCATTTCGGAGATTAGCCGGAACAAACAGACGGACAAAAATGACAAAAAAAAATGTTATGTGTACTGTATACAGGGAGTTAACAGACCCATCACGAAGCCGTCAACATGGCATTTTGTACATCAAACCAAGTAACCCGACGCAAAAAATATTGCTGGAAAACGACTTCTCTTTTTGAAGTGAAAAATCACGTTTTACGGAGAAACTCAATTTAACGCTCTCTAAACATTGTGCTGATGGATGCATTGAATAGTGAACGGGTCATAGAGATATGAAAAATAAGTTATAATTTTAAAAACAAGTATTCAAAAAAAGTTGTGAAACAGTTGAAATTAGTTTTTTTTCCTCTGGACCATACGGTGATCAAAAATCATCACAATGACGTAGAGAACAAGTACCTTTCGGCTTCGTTTAGGGTCTATTTACACCCTTTATACTTTCATATGCATTCAGTAAAAAGCTGCTATTTTTAAATTACAAATAAAAACTTCAACTTAATTTTTTGTATAGGTAGATTAATAATTATTATATTAAACTGGTACCTTCTACAGAAAAGTAGTCCTGCATATGTCATAACACTCCAAAATATTAACGTAAGCTTGAAACATTCTTTTGCAGTAAGTTGAATTATTACTATGGTCCATCTGTTGCAAAAGTTGGGCTTGAACGTTCCATAAATTAGTTTTGCTATTTAACAGTTTCAAAATTCTGATAACATAAACAATGTTCATGTCACAACACACAACCGTTATACCACAAATGCAATAGTTTATGCTAACATTAAATTCAATTAAAGAATAAGCGATAATTGAAATATAGAAACCAATAATTGAGAGGACACTGATCCAATTATGCATTATGAAGTCCTTTGATGCGGACTTTTCATTAAGAAATCTGTGAACGTCTTGACTTTTCAAGACAAACGAGACATATTTTTTTGAATGCATCACGCTGTCGATATAATTTATGACGAATCCGATGAAATACAAGCACAAATCGCAGTAAGAAAATAAGTACACTAAATTTAAATGATCTCTAAAATATTTGTCAAAAAAAATCTCGTAGACATGACCGAGGAATACACATATCGACATTATCATGCCACATAATGATACTAAATTCAATGTTAGGTTATTTGGGTGTATCATGTCATTCATAATACGATATTTCGGACTCAAAATGTATTGCGTGAGATTTAAAGGTAGAAGCATCGATTGAATATCTTTGGCGACCAAGTTGTTTGACGGATTTTGTTCTAGACAACTTTTATTTCTGACATACGTTTTTATTATTCTTAGAGACTTCATTATACTAAGGCTATGCTAACACAAATGAGTAATTGTTTCCATAACTATATATCATTTTTTTTCGGACGTAACAATAAATTCGAGTTTCAATGGTCAATACGTACTAAAAGTGATACTACGGGATAAAAGTAAAAGTCCGTTAAAATAGTCTGTAATAACTTCTATTAGAATAATACACAACGTTGAAGTTTGATGGAGTCGTTCTGTACGAGGACCTAAAGGAATTATTAGATAAGAGTATTATTTTCTGAAAGCGGTGACTGCCATATACAAAAGTATTTCTACGTCTTAATTGTAATGAAGTGAATATTATATACATTAATAAATTAAAATCATCATCATCATCATTTCAGCCGAAAGAAGTCCACTGCTGGACATAGGCCTCCCCCAAGAAGGGGGGTTTTGCCATAATCGCCACGCTTGGCAGGCGGGTTGGCGATCGCAGTTTGGTTGTTGTAGAATTAGAGAACGCTGCTGCCCATTCTCTGGTAAGTCCCTTAGTCGCCTCTTACGAAACCCACGGGAAGATATGGGATGGTGCTATTCTTTACGTCCGGACACCATACAGAACTAATAAATTAAAATAACCTATATTAACTAACTAACTTAAAAAAAAACTTAAAAAATGGCGTCAAAAAACTCCTCCTCAACGTAGTCAACTGGTAATGTACCCAAAAGACTGGCGGCGTTGCCACGTTGTATGGCAACGCTAAGCCTTTGGCCAAGGTAAATGCCAGCCCTTGGGTCACGGGAAGAGTCAACTAAACGTTTAGAAATGTCCTTGAAAAGGCTGTGAGCACTCAGACCCCACGGACCTAGAGTTTCAACCCCAAACGGCTCGAAAATATAGTTACCAATAAGGTTACTATATTTACGCCGCTTGAGGTTCTCTGCAGCCGCAGCCGCAGCACCAGCACAGCACGATGAGCTAGGAAGATGGGATGGCGCAAGAGTATCGACACAAGTTGCATCCCACACTAAAGGTCTACCCATCTTCCATGGAAACAAAGACATGCCGTCCGGTCTCTTGCCATCGTCGCGTGCCAAGCCATTTGGTTCTAATAAAGCTGGAACGCTGACGGTGACAAGAGCTCGACGGGTGATATCATTTAAGTTCGCGTGCCGTGCAAAGCGGCCCGCACTTCGGCTGCATGAAAGGCCGTGGTGTCCAAGGCTGTTGACAGCTTCACCACAGTGACAGCGATGAGGAGAAAAACAAGGGGCGCCTAGGCGTAGAGCAGCAGCAAGGCGGAAAGTAGTGTCGTCGAGCAAAGTGCCTATGCTCGGCGACGGTAGTGCGTGAAGCCAAAGACCCGACTCCCACTCACCCACAGCCATCAGACGCGCACGCTCAGCAGTAGTAGCAGACGTGAGCAGTAAATTGTTCTGAACTACTCTGCAGAGCGGCTCGTCCCAACGTCTCTGGGAAAATGGATGGTCGGGTTCTTCAGAATTCGGGCAAGCGAGTTTCCAGGCATTAATAGCCTCGGAGAAGCACGGCACATCAAAATCAATCAGTGTGGAAGCCAGGATATTCCTGATTAATTTCTCAGTGCCGTGGACCGAAGATATAAACGCCGGTAAACTAATACTAGAAATTTTGCGGACGCCGAGTCCTCCCATCTGAATGGGAAGAGTAGCTTGTATCCAAGCACGGTCGTCCAAAGCCACATTTAAAACGGATGATATAGTATTTTTGATAATTTGGTCCATTTTGTCCAAAAGATGAGTGTGCTTCCATAAAGGGGAAGCACGTAGGAAATTTGTTAATTTTGGGCCGAAACAACAGTAACGGATTAGGGTGATGGCCGAATGCATATTAATTTGGACCAACCTTTCCGAAATATCATTGAAATTTTGAATTTTTTCCTCGATAAAATCGGGAAAGGAATTCTCGAAGATTGGAAAAGTGTAATTGTAATTGATCCTTATTACCGACTGACCCAGGAGCTCGTGGCTAAATAATAACAGCCGCTCTCGCCTAGATTGGTCCGTCGATGGGTGATCACCTAACATAACTAGTTTCCTCCGTGCCTCGGAGAGCACGTTAAGCCGATGGTCCCGGCTGTCAGTTGAAGATCTTTGACAGTCGTTAAGTAGTCAATGACCCGAAAGTCTGTCAACCAGTCTTACAAAGGGGTATCGTATTACCCAGTACTAACTGGGTTGTGGAGGTCTGATAGGCAGTAGCTCCGTGTAGGATACTGGTATACAGCTGCATCTGGTTAGACTGGATGCCAACCCTAACATATAATACGAAGACTTTTTCGTCGATCTATTAATTGGGAGGCAGATACTTACCGACTGACCCAGAAGGAGGGTAATATTTTTCGCGCAAATGTATGTGTGTCAGTTCGATTATAACCTCGGTACTCCTAAACAGATGAACCAATTTGGATAAATTATACGGCATTTTGGTAGCGCGAGTGTTACTGGCTACATACAATTTAAAAAAATAAACAAAGAAAAATGGCTCATTTCATTGGGGTCGTTAACCTGTAGATGCTAGCTAATTAACAGGTAAATCATGTACAAAATGCAAAAATTGAAAAATAATGTCCTGTAACTAACCTAAAAAAAACTGGTAACCAGTCCTACAAAGGGAAATAAGATAGATAGTCGCTTGATGTAGAATACTGGTATTCAGCTGCATCCAGTTAAACTGAAAGTCAACCCTAACACATTTGAAAAAAGGAAAAAGGCTAGGCAGATGATGCCTTGGTTGAACGTTGAATTAAGCTGGACGGTTTGTCTTGAGAATCGCTTTCAGAGTCATCAAACTCAAAATTTTCTTAATTTTCGCTATCAGATAATTCCTGTTCCATCAATAAACACACGACGAATAACGTTTCAAAATCATTGTAAAAAAACTGCAAGCAAATACCACATCTTGTTATCAAAAAGTATACCTAACCATTCGCTGAAACGACGAGTAGTTTGGTGATAACTTCAAAAATACTGCACTTACCGGCCGAACACGACTGCCTCTCCAGAGAGTCTAACAAGCACAGAGTTGACTAACGACAACACAGTTAATGGCACCCGCGTTAAAAAGAGAAAATGAATTTTCGACGAAGGTTAGGCCGTGACTGGGGTACTATGAGACTTCGGACAAAACAAAATTTTCTGCATGTGGTTTAATAAATTGCCAATCATACTGCTCAGCGGAAATACCGCACGACAACACTCTTATTGTAATATTTTCTTCCTCAAATAGGATTTAATTCGTTTGGACTATGCGGAGATAATTGAATATATCTACAGAAATTTATTTTACCAAACAAATAAGGTGGACAACTTTTAATATGTTTTGTCTATTAAGAATATAGGTACCAGTACCAATGCCTGTACACTGATCTTATTGGTGAGGTTCTTCAGAAAGGTCAGGTGTTTAGTACTCGCAACCGGCGTGTCTGTATGACCTGTGTATGAACATGGACGAGGCAAAAAGAGTATGTAAATATCGTAACAGGTGGCGCTCTGTGGTTTTTGCCTACACGCATGGGAAAAAGCGTTAGTTTTATGTAACATAACATCATGCCTGTAATCCCCGGAGCAGACAGAGGCATACCTAATAATAGTACACCCACATTTCGACAGTTATGTTTAAGTTTAATAGGGGGCAAGTCATTGCTATTGTATTGTGTATATGTATGATGTTTGTAAAATTAAAAGTTCCCAAGATAGGAACGGTGCTTGGAAGTTGGTTTCACTTTTTTCTTTTTTCTCATAAATAAATTTACGGGACTGAAAGACGAACCTATATGGGAAAGCACTTTAAGGAAGTGATGTGCTTTCTTCTTAAACTAAATTTGTCATTAATAACCTGTCACATTCAAGGGCTACATTCATTTTTAATAAGTAGGTAGGAAACACGTAATTGATTGCCTTATCTCGAGATTCATCAACAGTAATTGAATTAGCTAGAATAGATCCGTGAAAGAATCTAACTCATTCGTGTTTAACAAGCCCAAAGCAAAATGCAGTCAAGGAATAGAAAAAACAATTGTAACCTGAGAAGCCACCGTGTTGAAGTTTTATTGAATAACTTCGTTGACAAAGATGTGCAGTCGATGATCCTGCCTTTGAATCTGATGCAATCTATTCTTTTATATCCAAAATATTGTATCAAGGATAATTTTATAACTTCAAACAGCCGTATAACGAATTTCTTGTCATTTTGTGCCACAGTATTATTTATATTCATAGTACTGCACGACATTGCCTTGTCAACGGACAATCACTGGATCTCTTGTAATTTGACGTGTTTTACAAACTACTTAAAATGCATTTTATTTAGTGTGGGTTTTTTTATGAATTTAGCGCATTGTGTTGCCGAAACGGATGAAAACGTTCTGTTTGTTTTAAAATTTCAAGACATTCACAGAGTTTTCAATGATAAGACGAGTTTTAAACGCTTTACTATCGTTAACTGGATTGCTGTTATCTGTTTTCTAGCATTGAGCATTATTGCTATCAGTGTTTATACCATGGTTGTCAATTTATCCATCTTCAGCATATTGAGTGGCATCATTTTATTAAGTTTTGATGCAAACATGATTTATGCCATCAGACTTATTCAGCTATTAAAAGATAAAGTCGATCTATGGAATGTTAAAGGTCTGCAATCTCAACGCATGGAGGTTAGGGACAGACAGGATCATTGTAAAAAAACGTTTCAGGCTTACGTTAATATATTGGACTGCTATGACATCTACAAGTCTTTGTTTCAACAAATGGTGAGTAAAAAAATCGGTTTTTACCTTGTTATTTTGTCTTACTCACTGGTTGATTTTGAGGTGCCGTATTTGACCGTTGCGTTGAACGCTTGGAAAATGGCTTGTCCCAATACGGATTTGCCCGACAACCTGTCCTCCCAGAGACAGTGGGACCCGCCACTCTGCATTTTTGTACGGAATACCCTTTTAAACACATCATTCAATACTGTGGAGCGTGCCCGTCTGCTGGCCGTGGGAGAATGGGAGTCGGGGTTGTGGCTTCAGGCACTTCCGTCATCCACCATTGGCAATATGATGGATGACGCATCGTTCCGGGTCGCTACGAGTCTACGATTAGGAACACCTTGTGTTGCCCCGCATCGGTGTCACTGCGGTGAAGCTGTCGACAGCCTCGGACACTATGGCCTGTCCTGCTACAGGAGCGCAGGTCGCATTGCACAGCACGCCAGCTTTAACGACATTATTCGTCGAGCCCTTGCCAGCGCTGGCGTACCAGCGGTTTTAGACCCAAACGGTTTGGTACGTGACGATGGCAAGAGACCAGACGGCATGGTGTTGGTGCCTTGGGAGGTGGGTAGGCCTTTGGTGTGGGACGCAACCTGTGTCGACACCATCTCACCATGCAAGCACAGCGGGCTGTGCAGGCGCTGCTGCTGCAGCAGAATTAGCATTGACATTCAGAGTGGCAATGCTGCCAGTCTTCTGGCCACGTTTTCAGATACATAGACAGCGATGCGGAGGAATACTTTGACACCTAAGTGTCCTATTGTCGTCGTGGTTTAGATGTTTATATTTTCTTACTTAGTCTTATTTTTATTATTACCTTAATTCTGTGTAGTCTGTATTTAATGAACATAATAAATTTTTATTAATAAAAATCATTACTTTATTTTGCAGGTCGTATTTCATACTATAGGTTTTTTTAACGAATTCCTCATTCAAATTCATACGTTGCTTTCTATTATAAATTTAATTGCTTCGAGTGCTCGATTTTATGTAAGTACCTTGTGAACACTGCTCAGTTCGTTTTGACAATAGATCGTTTATGTTTAGAGTTCTGACCTTAATGTTATTTATTTATTACCAGAGATTGTAATTGTTATAGTTTATTTGCGTAAACTTCAAAAAAGTAATTAACATGTGGATAATAGCTCCCTATAAAATCCCAGACAAATTTTCAAGTTCCGAAATAAAGCTGTTAATTAGAGGGAAATCAATACTACATGTTTTTTTACAGTTTTATGTTTGCGTGATAACATTATGGCTAGGCTTTTGGATAACGAAAACTTTTGCATTGCAAGTTGCATTGAACCAACATTGCGAGAAATTCTACATGTCACTGAGTAGTCTTCAGGACACAAACGTACTTATTTTGGCTTCAAATCGTACAGGTATTGCTGATCTATTTAATTTAATACTAGCCTTAGCCCGCGTAGTATTCCTAAAATAATCCTCGGGAACGTTTTAAATAATCTAGTCCATGATACTAGGGGATAATGTATAAAAACTTCTGAAAACCTTGCAGATGCTGAGAAGAGGTTATGCAAGAACGTTAAACGTCAACATCGAGCGAGATTCAGCAAGTTGTATGCCTGTCGGATATTCTACGTTGGTGCTACTTTACCCATGAAATTGATAGCTTTTCTTACTAACTATACTTTTGTCCTGTTGCAGTTTGCATTTCTGTAAACTTAGTACTTAGCAAACTATTTACTATTTATATAGGCTAAATTTTTCAAGTCGTCGTGGATGGCTAAATTCGAAACTATGCGGAATAGCGAAAAATACTCAAAGGAGTCTCGGTACCGATTTAGATGAAAACTAAAACTGCATTATTAGATTTTGAAAAATAAATGTCCGACGTTTCGTTGATTACCTAACTGTTTGCATACTGTTGTTATGTTTTTTTCCAAAAAATAACTCTTTCCTTTAGTTTGGCGTATATCATGATTTCCCAGAATTTGATCCTTATTAGCGACACTATCGAATGGTGTCATAATACAGTGTGTTGTTTTTTTCCAAATTCAATGGGTTCGATTCCTGGCTAGGAATATTGAATTTTCAAAAATCTAATGACGCAGTTTTAGTTTTCATCAAAATCGGGTTTGAGACTTATTTGAGCATTTTTCGCTATTCCTCGTAGTTTCGGATTTGGCCATCCACGGCCACTTAAAAAATTCATATATATTTATATCTGTATATTGTAATGTACTTTTTTATCTGACCATTGTAATTTTGAAATTAAGTTAATCAATTGTACTGCCGATGTCAGCTCATAATTTTATAAACAAAGATGATTGCTTAAAAGCCTTGTTATTCATTTGAATTGGGGAAAAAGTACAAAAGGTTACACCTTCGACACACATTCGTACATTTACATAGTTTAAAATAAAAATACAAAATGGAGTGGGATAGTAAGGGGAAATAACAAAAATATTTGACATAATTATATTTTTTATTTTCATTTACAGAAGAGGAATTGGTCAGATAGTTAAAACCTAATAATTTAAAAATTTGAACGAGACGATCGGATATTTGCGACCGTTTCGGTTAGGACGTAGGGATAGAAGTTTAAGGGCTACAATTATGCTATATTATTTACAAATATTGTTAAATTTTGCTTGTCATCTATATCTGACTATGTATTAGGAACCTCAACTGATTTAAGACCAAAATGTACCAATACTTATTGCAAATAAATGATTATGTTTATGATTATTATGATTATGATTAGATACAGATCATGGGGTCATCAGAGATTGTCTCAGTGGTCTGTGGTCGCAACTATGTGTGAGGATTATAATTATGCTTCTTCTTTATGCTTCTTCTCTTCATATAATAAAATCGTTAAAATCCAAATCGATGTTCCGACTTGACGCAAAAACTACTGCAAAGATCCTGTTCAAATTTTGCACAAATATCTGTAACAGGCTTCTTCAAATGTTAGGCTATATGTTATCACGCTACTTGCTTAAGGGGGTGACCAATATTGCATTATGTCAGTATTATTCAATTGTTTACCGTTTCAGTCATGATATGCGTAACAACGTCTATTTCAAGTTATATGTCAGCGAAACAAATGGAGAAACGGTTTCATGACCGCTTTACGTGCATCACGTCGCAAGTTCGATCCCCAGTAAAATTGTACTTTTTGTAATTGGTTGTAATTTTTTTTGATAGAGATTATTATTATTTATTTTCTCTTTTTTATAAATAATATAATAAAATCTTATGAATAAAATTAAATCATTGGTAAAATCTCTTTCCTCATGTTTGAATCTGGCCGTTCGATGGTGTTCTGAACTGACAACGTCGTTGCCTGCTGTCCACAGGCGCCGTCAGACTCGGTGTTTTGAATTTCACCTATCGCTCCCAATAGAAATAATAGCAGTTATTGAAATTAATTTGAAACTATTTTGTTGTGTCGTTGTTCTTAGTTTTGAACAACTATAATATTTTCAGGTTGTTTGTCTGCATTGTTAGGTCCCAAAAATAAATTTGGCTTTGTTGTCTTTGTCGGAGGGTGGATGATTGTAATGTATGATTTCTGATTTGTCTTCATTGATAAAAAAAAGCACGTAATTTGTTACTTGAAAAATATTTAGGTATCTTTATCATATCTGTCTTTTGTATCTTACTACTATTATAAATGCGAAACTTTGGATGGATGGTTGGATGTTTGTTACTCAATCACGCCAGAACGGCTGAACGGATGTAGATGAAATTTGGCACAGAGATAGATTATCGTGCTAATAACTTAGGGGGATGGTCAATATTGCATTATGTCTATATTCCGCAACTGGTTGCCAACTGGCAACTGTCATACCATGTATTAGAATAGAACGGCCATTTTAGGCCATTTGTCATCGAAGCGAAGCGAGTTAGGCTGATGGTTCACAGACCTTCCTGTAAACCAGAGTTCGCAATTTCGAGTCGCAGCCAGTCCCCACTTTTTGTGATTATTTTTTCCAAAAATAATAAACATGGTTGGCGAGTTCGATCCCCAGCCGGTTTTCACTTTTTCTAACTAGATGTTTTGCTGTATTCTAATGCTTTATGATTTTCAAATCATTATAAAGTAGAATAATATGCTAGGTAATATATGATAATGCTGTATAGCTAATCATAAATTAACAAATATTAATTGACCAATTTTCACTGGCCGAAATCTCTAAAAACTTTAAAATAAAAACAAAAATTAAAATTAGATAAAACCAACGACGTTGTAAATTTTATTCCGTGCGGGAATCGAACCCGTGACACGCAGCACTGCAGTCAATCGCTCAGCCACTGCCCCAACTGTGCCGTCACACTGCATTTGTGCTGAATCTTCTGCTGGCCCAACTCCGCAAGGACCGCTATATACAGCTTTAAAGTTTTTTTTAACCTTACCCCAGTCCAGGCCCACACTTGGAATTTCTCCTGTATCGTAGGTGTGTTTACAGACAGTTAAACTCACAAACAGCCAGACCCGGAACAACTGCCTGTAAGCCATACAAAAATGTGTTACGTGCGTGAATCGAACCCGATGCTCGCAGCGCAGCAGCCATTCGCTCAGCCACTGCGCCAACTGTGCGGTCACATCAGCTGTGGCTGTGGCTCCCTCAGACATTGCATCAACTTTGCTGAACGGTGGCCGGACTGCATATTCCGTTTTCATATTGCCGCTGAATCTTGCAAGTGAAGATACCTCAACATGCAACATCACCAAAAACAGCGGCCGGGGAGCCCTTTTGCAGCAGTGCAAGTTTAAAGGAATGTTATGACATGTGCTGCGTTCTTAACAACAAATGGTAAGGGACAAAATGTATTTGCAGTCATTTTTGTTTCATAGTATTCCTGTGACCCCCCGACGACCCCCCGTAACCCTTTCTTTGTAAATTTTTATTTGTGTTGTATATAATGTTACTGTTTGTAGACCGAAATCGAAATTGTTTTTCAGATCATGTTTCATACATCACAGTTGATTTATCAACAACATACTGGCTACACTGGCGGACAAAATTGATGGGCCTTTCATTAGGCACTGGGCAGCTAGGCATGTGTGTACTGGCGTACATGTCGCCAATTAATTTAAACTTTTGATGTACTAACAATAGGTTAAGATTTTACTAACACTATATGGATCAATGGTCTGAATTAAATAAATTATTATTATTATTTCCTTTATTTATCTTCTTACACACTAATTACCTTTTTAAATATTTATTAACAAAAACCATATAAAAACATTTAAAAATATAAAAAATAGTGGTCCGCCGGTAGCGGGAGCAGGGTCCAAGCTACCGGTGGTTAGGGCTCCAGAGACAAGAACCTCCTCACAATACGAGCCGTATCGAGGAGTACTGCCTTCTGAATCAGGCCCTTGATCCAACCGCCTAAGGAGAGCTTCGAAAGATGGTCATCGAGGCTCTTGGCTATAAGGCCATTGGCCGTCACAACGATCGGCACAATGATAGCCGAGTTCACATTCCACATGTCGACAACCTCGTGTGCCAAGTCGAGATATTTTATTTGTTTCTCTTTCTTAGCTTTCACGAGGTTCTCGTCATGCGGGATGGTAACATCGACTATCATTACACGGCGCGCTGATCGGTCTATCACTACTATGTCAGGCTTATTGGCGACAATAGTCCTGTCAGTAATGATAGACTGATCCTGGATAACTGGGTTGTGAAGGACAGTTAGGCAGTCGCCTCATGTCATCATCATCATCATCAGCCTACAGCAGTCCACTGCTAGACATAGGCCTCCTCAATCGCACGCCACTCAAATCGATTCTCAGCAACACTCATCCAGTTGCTATCAGCCACCCTGCGAAGATCGTCACTACACCGAGCCTGAGGGCGTCCCACCTTACGTTTGCCTATTCGCGGTCTGCACTCAAGAACACGTCTTCCCCAACGGTCATTGGTTCTACGGTTAATATGACCGGCCTATTACCACTTCAGCTTACTTATTCTGTGAGCTATGTCGACGCCCTATGTAAAATACTGTTATTCAGCTGAATCTAGTTAGACTGGAAACCGACTCTAACATAGTTATGAAAAGTCAAGGCAGATTGATGGCCTCTAGAGGCACTATTGTCAACACTTTCTATGTAAACCAAGTGTGTCACCGTTTACTCGCACTACGACACAAATGATGTATAGAAGAAATTCAGAGATTGGAAGGTGGTCTGTGACAGAAGTTGTGGTCTCATCGCAGTTTGAATGCTACAACATCTATGAGTACCACCACAGACGTTGCTGCTGCAGCGATTTATACTGGGTGTAAAAGTACCATTAACGAAGCCTTTTTGTAATGTTCTCCCCGTCATTCCGATTTTTTTTTTGTTCTGGAGTATTCTAGACTCTACTAACTAGAAGGTTCCGGTTCAAGGTAGGGGGGGGGGTAAGTTTAGGTATAATACAATAAGGAACTTTACATCAATAGTCTGTACCGTATAACTTGAATTTGTAAGTGAACTAACAATAAACATCAAGCAAAGAATTATATTTCATTCCTGGCCAAGTGTCCATCCAGGCGCAAACTCAATCTTAGTAACAATAACATCATTAAGTATTGTAACTTAAAAACAAGTTTACAGAACAGCAAATTGCAACAGGACAACAGCGTAGTGAGTGAGAAGTACCATCAGACGTAATGGATGACAAACATCTATGCAGAACAGGCCACAAACACTCATCTTGCTGAATGACGCACGATGCAACCGCAGGATATTCTTACATAATTTATTTTGGTCACCTGTCGACAAATAAATAAGAGTGTAATAATTCAAAGAGAAATAGAAAAGTGTGGTTATATTTAAAGGTATTCTGGTACAGACCATCAAACTGGACATCTTTATCTAGGGGACGAACATCGCAAATGTATCGTCGACAAGAACAGGGCTAGTGAAGCCAACAAAAGTTGTGGCTCCTCAGACATCTCTCTCCAACACATTATGTCACATTATGTAGAAGTTGCAGGAAAGCTACCAGCGGGACACCTGCTACCATGGCCCACCTGAAGATCCTGAACCGATAGCGAAGCCAGGTGGGCTGCTGCAGATACAACTTGGTCCGGTGGGGGGCATATTTCGATGAAGCCGTGTGTGACTACGGTGCCTCAACGCAAACTATGGCTCACCTCCTGCCCTGCATTATGTTCGGTTCCACCAGCACTTTAAGAGACCTGTCCGAGGCCAACACCAAGGACGTCGAAGTAGCAGAGTTCTGGTCAAAACTAATTTAATTTAAAAAAAGGGAATCAGCGACACGACGAAGAAGATCGCAATTGCCAAAACAAAAATCTATACATAAGCTGCCTTATACATTTGGGTCCAGCAGCTATTGAATTTTTTCTATGGGACAACTGATTACTGACTAATTTTTCGCATTAACTTGGTCCCATGGAGAAAGTTGTTCAGTCTGGCCCGTATCACACTCTCAACCTTCCACACTTATCTGATAGCACAATAATTATTCTTAACTTTATTCAAGGTAAGCACTGTAGTGTGGCATACAAAACCTGAGAAAAGACTGCAAAGTGAAAAAAATATTACCTGTACAGTTAGATGCCAAAACGAATTCACATGAATCTTGTGCACTCTTGACAGCCTCATAGAACGCCTCGAACTGCAGACTGAGTGAGATTTGCAAAATATCATTTTTTAGTATCCATAAAATAATGAATATTGATATGTAGGGGTTTTCAAGCTAGAAATAGTAAAAGAAACACGGTAAATATTGTAAACATAAACACATCTCATATGGATGAATGTATGACATTCAGAAGATTGCGGGTGAGACCTGGTGAGAATGGGACAAAATAGAGAGGGTCTATACTGAATTGTGGGTAGAACAAGGTTGCTAATGGCGATGACGATCATCTTAAACCTCCGCAAAGCGATGATTCCCGATATCCACCACCGGCTTGTCAACCAGTTGTGGTGGAGTTGGTGGACAAAGAGAATACTCATTATTACTTAGACAGGAAACGGGATATTTACCATGTTTACTATATACTTATAACTAACAACACACACAACAACTACACTGCACTTGTTATAACTTCAGTTTATCCGTGATCATGGTGCTTGCAACAGCGCCGAAATATCGGGAACTCGTCAAAAATAGTAAACATGGTAAATATCCCGTTTCCTGTCTAAGAAATAATGTTAGTGACCATGATAGTTTAAAATCTTATATCGAGAATACTCATGTTTAAAAATGTGTCTGTGTGTGTGAGAATTATTTTAAAAAATTGTGTCGCTGTCCACCACTGATGACAAGCCGGTGAGTGACATCAGGAATAGTCGCTGTTATGCCTATGAAACGCACTTGCAAGCACTGCGCCGCATCGACATCACCCCGCATTTGAACTGGCTGATCCTGATCCCAAGTATTGAGTAAGACGCCGTTCATTCATTGAATAATAATAAAATACTCTATCAACTGTTTTCCGATTTTGATGTCATTACTCTAAACGATTGACTCACCGCTTTATTCTGCAGCTCATATTTGGAGAATTCGATCATAATTTGAATATTGATCAAACCTTGACAGAACGTTTCTACGGTTTTGTACAGGATCTGGAAAATCAAAGATTGTGTACAGTCTTACCACCAACAAGAAAGAAATCTAAAGAAACATATTTTTTTGCAATTAATAAAATACTGTGCCGTTGAGTTTTGAATCTGTATTGGTATAAGAGTAGAGAAACATCAAAGAAGCGATGAACGGACTGTGTGAAGGATAATATGGCAGAAAATGAGGTGTCGGATGAGATGACGAGCAATAGAAAAGTATGGAAGAAGAAGACCACAGACACAGCCATCCCCCTTAACCACACTCTCACACATTCATAAGCATAGTTAAACAAGGTCATTGTAGGTTTATAAACACACAAATAAAGGTTTAGTTTGTACACAAAGTTACAGTAGAACACTGACTCCTAGGTCACGGTCACTAGGGTCCCCCTAGTTTAGGAGGCAGGGTTTTTCACTATTTGTACAGCCGTCTACTAAAATTAAATGTACCTATGTTGAAATGTAATGGTATTGTACACAAAGGCTTTTGTGACAATAAACTTATTTTTTTAATTTTTTTTTATTACACATGCTGCGCCGACCCCAAATAAATTGGAATAAGGTCAAGAGAATGATGATAATCATAATTTCTTAGCCGTTTCGCCCGTATCCGTACAACGCATTTCCAAGCTAGAATGGCCCACTCTCATCTCTAGTTAACACAGGAAGTTCTTCGTAGGCTTAGGCATCATCATCATCATTTCAGCCGAAAGACGTCCACTGCTGGACATATGATAGGCCTCCCCCAAGTGTCGCCACATTGACCGGTCCCGTGCGACTCGCATCCAGCGGATCCCTGCAACCTTCACAAGGTCATCGGTCCACCTAGTGGGAGGCCTTCCAACGCAGGGTCTTCCGGTTCGCGGTCGCCACTCCAGAACTTTTCGGCCCCATCGGCCATCCGTTCTGCGAGCAATGTGCCCTGCCCACTGTCACTTAAGTTTGGCTATTCTTCGGGCTACGTCGGTTACCTTGGTTCTCTTGCGGATGTCCTCATTTCTGATTTGATCACGCAAGGAAACTCCAAGCCCTCCATGGTCTCAGCCATGACCACTATATCGTCGGCAAACCGAAGGTGAGAGATGTACTCAACATTGACGTTGATGCCTAGCCCTCTCCAGTCCAGAACCTTGAAGATATCCTCCAGTGCAGCGGTGAACAGTTTCGGAGATATGACGTCTCCTTGTCTCACACCTCGCTGCAGAAGGATAGGTTCCGAGATCTGGTCCTGAAGTCGGACTGACATGGTGGCGTTTTTGTACAAACACTTCAACACCTCGATGTACCGATAGTCGATTTGGCACCGTTGGAGAGACTGCAGTACAGCCTAAGTCTCGATCGAATCAAAGGCTTTCTCGTAGTCCACAAACGCCAAGCAGAGAGGCAGGTTATACTCTTCGGTCTTCTGTATAACCTGCCGCAGCGTATATATGTGGTCTACGGTGCTAAAGCCTTTTCGGAATCCGGCTTGTTCGAGAGGCTGAAAATCGTCAAACCTGCGTGCGAGACGATTCGTGATGACTCTTGAGAACAACTTGTAGACATGGCTTAGAAGAGAGAAGGGCCTATAGTTCTTCAACCGGGCATTGTCGCCTTTTTTAAAGAAGAGTACCACCACACCCCTGCACCATGCCTGCGGCGTTTTCCCCTCGAGTATGACGGAATCAAACAGCTTCTGAATGGCCTTATGTACCGATTTTCAACCCGCCTTCAGGAGTTTGGCCGTAACCTCGTCATGATCCGGTGCCTTCTTGTTTTTAAGCTGTTTAAGAGCCATCCTAATCTCGTACAGGCTGACATCCGGAATGTCTTCGGTTTAGCTCAGTCAGTGCAAATCCAACTACATAATTTTACAATTTAGTGTTGCCAAGTAGACTGCTTTTCATAAAAATTGCTTTTTGTCTTGGTGCATTTTGCCAATAAAATTCCTTTCCTTTTTGGTACTAATGACAAAGAATAATCGTTTCCAAGGGAGATTGATATAATAATTGTTGCTAGCCCATAATTTTCTCACGAAGATAGGGGAAGCCTTTTCTCAGCAGTCAATCCATTCCTTCCAACGGTCATGATTTTGCGCTACAAGGGCGAATGAATGAAAAATAAAATTTTGCATCGTCCCCACGTAATGTAGTAGATAAAAGTGCAGAAAGAGATGATGATGATAATTATAATAACAAATTCTATGTAAGTTCAAAAATATCACGTTTTACTTACTGGTAGTTGATAAACGTTGGTAATAATCTTATAGCACTTCAATATTCGGACATAAGCTTCAAACATTCGCGCAATCTATTGTTTACTGCAACCATTGTTCCGTATGAACAATAACTGAACATTCCATATCTCAACTTTGTCCAGCAACAACCTAGTTAATCTTATGGCGTAAACTAAATTTGAATCAAGAGTTACCATTAACGCTATGTAAAAAAGAACATTCAAAGGAGGCTTGAGAAAGCAAAAGTACACATAAGAAACTATGAATATGTAAAATCCAAAGATGAAGGCGACGGTCATCCAACTTCTGATGATGAAGCGTTTGAGTCTAGCTTCACTATAGAGGAATCTGTGCACCTCTTGAAAGTTTAGAACAAACAAAACACTTTTTTTAGACTTAATGTGGTTGACAATAAAGGTCATAATGAATCCCACACACTTAAAACTGAAGTCGAAGAAAGAAGCGAAACTCAAGAAAGCAATAGAACTGTATCGTCTAAAATTGTCATCAAGAATTATTTCTACGATACGATGAACGTACGTTGTTATGAACATTATCGTACCACCTATTAATATAAACTTATTTAACCAATTATTTGGATTTATATAATTGTTCTTGATGTGATATTTCGGATTAAGCACTAAAATTTGCATCAAATTCAGAGGCAGAAAAATTAAAGAAACTACCAACGTGAACTTATTCATAATGAAGACGATAAGAAATAAGAGACATAAATATTCTGAATCGATTATTTTGAACAACACGGTCGATAAAGATGTGCAGTCGATGCTTTTGCCTTTGAATCTGATGCAAAATATTGTATGTTTTCCCAAATATCGCATTAAACATGATGTTATAACTCCTAATAGTTTCATCTCCAATTTAGTTTCGATTATTGCAATACCAGTTATAATAGGTTTATTAGTATACATCACTATCGTAGCGTATTCTATTGAAGATTTTTTGGAAGCCACTACTTTCGTGTCTGCAAGTTGGTTGTATGACTTTCTCTTCTATTTCTTGGGATTAACTATGAATTTTGTAAGTGGGGTTGTTCAAGCTAAAAAATCTATTAATTTTGTCCTTACTTTTCAAAAAGTTCACAGATTTCTTAACTGCGAAGCCAGTTTCAACCGTTTCATCATTTGGAATTGGATCATTGTAATCTTAGGTCTGGGTGGTCATATCCTCGTTATAACTGTTTTTTGCAAACTAACTGGTATACCTTTAATAGCGATGTTTGTTTGTTACACAGTAATTGTTTTTGATATAAATATTCTTTATGCCATTCGAATAATGAAATTGTTGGAAAATAAACTTGTTCTCTGGAGTAATCACGTCTTAAATTATCAAGTAACAGAAGATATGCGCATTATAAGTGATAGCATAAAACTGTTTCAGGCCTACGTTGATTTATTAGAGTGTTATTTCATCCATAAAGATTGTTACCAGCAATTCGTAAGTACCTCCTATTTCATATTATAAAATATGTATTTGGTATGATGAAGACGAATCCAGACACTATCCGTCTGATCTTTATACAATACATGTTGCTGGTAAAGGAGACTACTACACACATAACATCGGGTTCGTATTAAAATCCCGAAATTTCATAATAACTGACTGAAATACCGAAGACCAAAACAACGAAATTCAAAATACCGAAAGTATTAAATGCCGATAGTACTTATATCGAAACATAAAATACCGATGTCCAAATGCCCGAAAGTATGAAACCCTGCATGGACAAAATCCCGAATGGACGAAATACCGATGGATGAAATCCCAAACAGCGGCGACGTAGTTCCCGCGATTACTCATAGATGGCACTACAACACAGTTTCAGTTTACTCCGACCAAATAGGTTAGGTTAGGTTAGAACTGTGACCAGCTACGTCGAAATTGGGTATATTAAAAATCAAATTAGGTATGTTGAAGTGCCCTAATTTTATTCTGCGACCAATTTCGACGTAGCGCTTGTCGGCCGCTGCGGCGGTATCGCTAATTTCGGGATTTTGAACTTCAGGATATAGATCTTCGGGATTTTAAGCTTTCGGCCAAATTAACTTTCGGGATTTAAAACTTTCGACCAAACAATCATTCGGTTCGGATTTCGTCCACGGGTATTTTAAAATACGGTCTTTTAAATTTCGGTATTGTAATACGTACCCATATTATCACACCTATAATCTCCGACGGGTTAAACTGAAGTGTACCTATTAATACACCGACATTTCGCCAGTTGTTTTAAATCCTGTGAAAAAAAAGGGGGACCAATTACCATAAATTAGCTTTTACCCAAAAAGGCTATCTAGTTATGAGGTACTTTTTTTGGTAATAGATTAAAATATCGTTTTTTTTCAGATACTTTATTACATTATAGAAATATTCAGTCACGCTCTAATGTTCTGCCAAGTTTCAATCGAATCGTTAAAAATCAGATTTATTGTTAACGAAATAGTAAGTATAATTTCAATATAAAATTAATAAACTATATTATCCCTCTGTACTACAGGAACTAGGTGCACCTCCAGTATCACTAAAAGTGTAAGCTCGTTTAAATGTTCTTGACTGTCCTATTAACAAAGATCAAGCTAGAGCCCCATGGGCTCAACCTTGATCTTTATTCAAGGCCAGATTTGCTCGGGCCTGTGGACGGTGAGTAATGGGCTAGCTCGCCGTCCGGCCGTCTTATGAAGACAGACCGTGTCGACGGCGCGTTCGTGTTCGTGTACGCGCGCCTCAAAGAGTTGTCAGTAACCATGAAGGGGTCCGCAAGGGCCGATCCCTGCCAAGGCTGCGGGACTCAAATAAAAATCAAAGCATATTTTTCAAATAGGCCAATTACAGGCACTTTTGAATTGTCGAAACAAAGACAACAATGAAAAATAGCTACAGTCCCAGTCAAGGCATAAAAACTGTGAAAGTACTGTAGTTGCCAATTCCCTGACGTAGATCTCTATGGAGAAGAACGGGCAAGAAACTCCATGGACACTCTTTTAAATCAGAATACTTTTACAATAACTTGGTTACATCATTTATGTTGAGATGGTACATTATGTGAGAACGATGTAGCAAGATGTGTACTTTAAAACTGTCCATAGTAAAAATAAAATCATTAATTCAAACAAACCGTGGCAACCAAGAGATGACCAGTCACAACTGACAGCGCTCGTTCACGAACATGACGCATGTATCGGCACCATTCAACTCAACCATTTTGAAGGGAACTAAATGATCCGACACACGCGCCACCATCAGCGAGACATTTGAGTGAGCATGACATACATACTCTTAACCGCCAGGGCACATTCAAGTCAAGAAAATACGTAGGTTTCCAGCGAATGACAGCTTTCTAGTACAGAGTTCTCACACAGTATGGGCTATGCGGTTATATAATAATAATAACGGTCCCGCATGATGAGAACCTCGTGAAAGCCGAGAAAGATAAGAAAATCAAGTATCTTGACTTGGCTCGCGAGGTTGTCGACATGTGGGATGTGGACTCAGCGATCATTGTGCCGATAGTCGTATCAGCCCATGGCTTAATTGCCAAGAGCCTCGACCAATACCTGAGGAGGCTCTCGTTAGGCAGCTGGATCAAGGGCTTGATTCAGAAAGCGGTACTTTTGGACACGGCTCGTATTGTTAGGAGGTTCCTCTCTCTGGAGCCCTGACCGCCGGTAGCTTGGACCCTGTTCCCGATACCGGTGGGCTACAATTTTTTATATTTTTAAATGTTTTTTATATATATTATTTTTAAGGAATATTTAAAAATGTAAACTAATTTGTAAAAATTTAAATAAAGGAAATAATAATAATAACAACTGGCAACCCCGTACGTCAATCACCGGTTACATCATCGAACAATTTTATTTTATTTTATTTTAATATTAATATTCGTTTTAATACAAAAGTATTTATATTAGTTATCTAAAGACTAACACAGGAAATATCAGAATATAAAACAGAAATTTGGAAACCAAAAAGAAATTTAAATACAGTTGATGAAAAAATGACGCCTGTCAACGGCGTCGTCAAAAATGTCAAGCACTGAAAATTATATATAAGATACAAGATGATAACCGAAAAATGATTACGAGAGCAGCCTACCGACGCGCACGCCTACCACCTCCGGACCCGTCGCTCAGCTCCGCCTCGCCGCCGCCGGAATCCAGCCCCATCGTGAGTGCTGTGACACCGGCCAGTGGCAGTTGCGTCGAGCTCGAGCGACGAGTATTTCTCTCCGCCGACGTCGCCAACACCTGTACGTCGGCAGGGGAGAGGCCGGCCACCGAGAAGCTTAGGACTTAGGGGCCATCCGGCCCCGAGCCGGGTCCCCGCTGCCGGTGGTTGTGTGCAGCGCATGAGATGGACTCATTCCATTAACGAGAACGTCATGCGCGCATACTACGGGTCTACAGAGGGGGGAACTAACCTCACTGCGTACCGTGTTGGGATGCTGTCTCTGTTCCAGGTACTTGAACCAACCGTCAACGTTTCGGCCCAACGACTGTCGGATCAGGTGCGGGTCATCCAACGCAATCACATGTTGGACGACGCCGTACTTGATAGGCTGCGCTCAGAGGTACTGAGCAACCGTATCGTTTTAACTCCGGCACAAACCGCGGTGCAAGCGTCAGTTATTGACGCAACCCCGCCGCGGTTCAACCCAGCTGTTGTAGAGGAAGATGATAGGGTTGCTGTGGTAAGTAGCCAGTGCAACGACCGATTGAGGAGCGCTCTGGAAGATGCGCTTCGTGAATATCGATCCACTCCTACCGAACTTAGGCCCCGATTACCACGGTTACCCATGCATAATAAAAATAGGGCGCTGGTGTGTGCCTTGGACTCGCAACTCGAGAATATATTCGAGAGTAGCGAGAACCTCGTTGATACACACTCGATCTTGTACTGTGGGGCTGTTGCGGCATGTCGTTTAGCTAACGTCAAGTTCCCAAATTGTGACGTAGCTACTCGACCAAAACCAGCTGTACCAGCCTGGCAGCGCAGGATCGAGCGCCGCATCGACGGGGCCAGGGTACTCATCGGCAAACTACACTGCTTCAGGGAGGGCAATACACGACCACGTGTGATGCGCTTTGTGAGGCGGGCATTCTCGGGGACTGGAATCAGTCCTCAAGAATACATGTCCCGTGTCACAGAGCGCATCGACTTCCTGAAGCAGAAAGTTTATGCATGGGCGAACCGTATTCGGAGGTATAAGCGGCGGGTTGATCGGTACTCACAGAATCGCATGTTCCAGAGCGATGAGAGGTGGGTATACAGAGCTTGGGAGCGACCCGAGCTAAATATGACAGACGTGTGCCGCCCGGATGATGCTGCTACGAGTTCTTTCTGGCGCAGCATCTGGTCGGTGCCCGTCTGTCATACTGAGGCTGACTGGATGCGTGATGTCGAACGAGTGTGTGAAGCTATCCCAGAAATGGAGCCAATTTTGATTACACGTTTAGATATAGCCAGAGCAGTTCGTCCGTTACCGAACTGGAAGTCACCGGGACCGGACGGACTGCACAACTTCTGACTCAAATGGCTTAGTAGTTCACACACTTGCCTGGCATCCCAATTCCAGTCATCCTTAGAGTCTGGGTCCTTACCGCAGTTTTTAACAACAGGCGTTACCCACCTGCTCCATAAGTCAGGTAGTCCCGCGGAACCCAAAAATTATAGACCGATCACGTGTTTGTCTACGGTCTATAAACTTTTTACATCCATTTTGAGAGCTAAAATTAATACACACATTGACAAAAACTCCATTATGTCTGCCTCTCAAAATGGATGTAGGAGTGGGTCCCGCGGCACTAAGGAGCTACTCCTCATCGACATGGCCATTAGCCAACAGGTTCGTCGATCCCGCAAGGATCTGTCTACTTGCTGGATAGATTATAAGAAGGCCTACGACTCGGTGCCACATACATGGCTCATGAGGGTGCTGGAGTTGTACAAAATAGATGCAACTCTACGCGCCTTCCTTGAGTCGTGTATGGGGCAATGGAGGACGGTCCTTCGATATCCAGGATGTGGACAGATCCAGGGGAACGATGAACCTGTATGGATTAAACGGGGAATATTCCAGGGAGACAGTCTGAGCCCACTATGGTTCTGTCTAGCCCTGAATCCTCTGAGCACATTGCTGGAGGATTCAGGTCTAGGCTACCGGTTGAGGAGAGGTGGTCAGGTCATATCTCACCTTCTTTACATGGATGATCTGAAACTCTTTGCCCCCAACAAATTGCAACTGATGGAGCTACTGAAAGTAACTGAAACTTTCAGTAGCGCCATCAGGATGGAATTTGGTGTGGACAAATGTGCAGTCATGTATGTAAAGCAAGGGGAGATTATGGAATCCGAGGGAATTCAGCTCTCGGATTCCATACACCTGAGAACCCTTTCCTCAACCGAAAGCTATAAGTATTTGGGTAAGTCGGAAGCGTTAGGCATTAACGTAACTGACATGAAGCAATCGTTGAAGGAGCGCTTCTTTGGACGCCTGAACAAGGTATTACATAGCCTACTTTCAGGCGGAAACAAGGTGCGCGCCTTCAACGGTTGGGTCATGCCGGTTTTAATGTACTCTTTCGGCGTACTCAAATGGACTCAGACCGAACTCGATGCCCTGGATAGGAGAGTTCGTACACTGCTTACCGCAAACCGGATGCATCACCCACGATCATCGGTGATGAGGCTGTACATACCGCGGAAGTGCGGGGGTCGAGGGTTTTTAAACGCGAAGTCCCTTCACAACCGCGAGATGTGCAGTCTCAGAGAATATTTTTTAAAAGTCGAGGTGGGTATGCACCGAGATGTGGTGGCAGTGGACAAGGGACTCACCCCGCTGTCCATGGCTAAAGAGAACTGGCGCAAACCTGAAGTACTTACTACCGATGACCGCAAGGAAGTATGGCAAGGCAAGGAGCTTCACGGGCGCTTCTACTGAGCTCTTCATGGGCCCGATGTAGATTTTCTAGCGTCCGTGTCCTGGTTACGTTTCGGCGATCTCTTTGGAGAAACTGAAGGTTTTGTCTGTGCGATTATGGACGAAGTTATGTTGACGAACAACTACCGGAAATATATTATGAAGGACGGGACGGTTGACGTGTGTCGGGCATGCCACCGTCCGGGTGAGTCCATCAGACATATTATTTCTGGTTGTTCTCGTCTGGCTAACGGCGAGTACTTGCACAGGCACAACCAAGTAGCCAGGATTATTTACCAGCAACTTGCCTTGAAATATAAACTTGTGGAATCTGAGGTACCGTACTACAAGTATGTGCCCGACCCAGTTCTCGAGAAAGACCATGTCACGCTGTACTGGGATCAGTCTATCATTACTGACAGGACTATTGTCGCCAATAAGCCTGACATAGTAGTGATAGACCGATCAGCGCGCCGCGTAATGATAGTCGATGTTACCATCCCGCATGACGAGAACCTCGTGAAAGCTGAGAAAGAGAAACAAATAAAATATCTCGACTTGGCCCACGAGGTTGTCGACATGTGGAATGTGAACTCGGCTATCATTGTGCCGATCGTCGTGACGGCCAATGGCCTTATAGCCAAGAGCCTCGACGACCATCTTTCGAAGCTCTCCTTAGGCGGTTGGATCAAGGGCCTGATTCAGAAGGCAGTACTCCTCGATACGGCTCGTATTGTGAGGAAGTTCCTGTCTCTGGAGCCCTAACCACCGGTAGCTTGGACCCTGCTCCCGCTACCGGCGGACCACTATTTTTTATATTTTTAAATGTTTTTTTATATGGTTTTTTTTTAAGAAATGTTTAAAAATATTTAAAATAAGTATAAAGACGAATAAAGGAGATAATAATAATAATAAATTTATTGCTTCAAGAATTACAGATATATAACCATTACGTAGAGGTATTACAGAGTAATCTTATAAACAATTGGTGAATTGGTAGGGCTTGCGTAGGTTGGAAAAATCTATAATACTAAAGAGATTGAATTTATACATTGCAAAGATAGTTGTACAATCTTCAGCAGCTCCAACATACTGTTTAATGCTATCCATTTATGCGCCCTTGTCCTTGTGGAGCAGGACCGGCATTGAGCCGAGCATTTTTATCAGCGCTATAATCGTTCAACTTGTAATATGCGTGCTTACATAGTGTGCGTTTAATGCATGTTTTAAATACAGTTTCATTCAGTTCAAGAATACTTTGTGGAATTTTATTATAGCATCTCAAACAGTACCCCATGAAAGATGAGTCTACTTTAGCGAGTCTGAAGCCTGGCTGAACTAATTGGTCTCTATTTCTAGTACCGTAATTGTGTCTGTCGCCTCTTTTATTAAAAAGATGTAGATTTTTTCTTACATACATTATGTTTTCATATATGTATTGACAATGTATCGTCATGATGTTAATTTCCTTAAACAGTTCCCTTAGAGAATCACGCCTTCGAAGATTATATATGGCTCTGATGGCTCTTTTTTGCAGAATAAATATAGACTCAATGTCTGCAGCCCGTCCCCATAGCAAAATGCCATATGACATTATACTATGAAAGTAACTAAAATAGACCAGTCTAGCGGTATCTACATCAGTATATTGACGGATTTTTCTAATAGCATATGCTGCTGAACTTAGCCGCCCCGCTAGAGATGTTAAATGAGAACCCCATTGTAGCCTTGAATCAAGCGTAATCCCCAGGAAAACTGTTTTATCTACAAATTCAAGCTTCTCTTTATTCAATACTATATCACAATCGCTACTTTTAACATTCGGTAAAGCAAATCTAATGCATTTCGTTTTTTTTTCATATAATACTGAATTGTTTGCTGTGAACCAGTTATGGACCTGAAGTAGGGCATTATTCACGTCATCTAGATTTTGGGCCCGTCTATTTATCTTAAAAATTAGGGAAGTGTCATCAGCGAATAACACCATATTTTGAGATTGGTGTTTCAATAAATAGGGTAAATATACTAAAAAGAGGAAAAGACCCAATATTGAGCCTTGTGGAACCCTCATTTTTACTTTTAAACCCTTTGAATTAACACCATTTATTTGAACTTTTTGTTGTCTATCATTCAAATAAGATTTAATCAAACCAAGTGCATGTCACAAAATATTCCTATGGCGTCTTGGGACTCTTCCCACGAAGTAAAAATGTGCTTTAATAAGGTTACACCGGCGTCAGTTGTACAACGTCCCTTGTTGAAACCATACTGTTGATCGTGTAAGATTCTGTTGGTGTTAAAACGATTGAGCATTTGATTCAACATTACCTTTTCAAACACCTTGCTAAAAACTGGCAACACGGATACAGGTCTATAATTATTTGTATCTTTACTATCTCCGGATTTGAACAGAGGTATGACTTTACAGTATTTCATTAAATCAGGGAAAACTAATTGGTCTACACAAAAATTAAAGCTAGGTATGGTGCTATAGTCTCAACTATGGATGTACAAACTTTGATAGACATTCCCCAAAGATCTTCGGTCATTTTGACTTTTATTTGCCGGAAAGCTTTAATAACTTCCCCCCGGACAGCCAGTGCGCACGGTCGTGTCCACCCAAATAGTTTATTTAAAAAAAAGAGGAAATAAATAATTTAAATTTAAATTTTAACTCAAAAACTAATTTAAAAGACAAGTTTAATTCTCCGAAAGTACCAGGCGCGCAAAGTGTTGCAAGAGATCGAGTCTTGCGGCGAGCGAGGCGAGAAAGCACACGCTACCCATCTCTGTCTACTGCACGTGAGTCATTACCACCTGACTCCGCCCTCTTCACTGACTACTGGCAATTACAAGCACCTAACAAACTACACCGAGCAACGTGTGTCAACGCATCAACACTTACAAACTCCAGGCGCACCGGCCACCAGTGGTTATAAAGGTATCAAATCTTGCGTAAACAAGAACATCATGAGACGTACGCCGCCCCAATCGCCTGCCACGTCCACAGCTAGCGACTCCGAGACTCTTCAGGTGAGAAACCCAACTATCTCAGTAACTGGGTCTGCTCCAAACCTCAACATCATAGATGCAAATGTCACGTCGCGCAACAAGCGCAAGCGGGAGGATGAAATGGTCATGTTTATGCAAGAGATAAGAGACCTACTGCAATCAGCTACTGCCCAGTCGGAAGCCAAATTTAAATCTTTACAGGATTCAATGAGTGAAATAATAGCACAGAACTTAGAATTAAAAACATCTCTAGCTTTTGTCACCAAACAATACGATGACATTGTAGTAGTAAATCAACCAACTAGAAAGTAAAGTTGAGAATCTGGAGCGTAATTTGTGTCTTACTAAAATCGAAATCAGAAACATACCAAAGTGCGAAGGTGAAAATAAAGAGGATCTGCATAAAATCGTATCCGAAACAGCTAAAGTACTGGGTATGCCCGTTGAACAACACGACATGAAAGTTATTTTCCGCATAAGTAAAAAAACCGGAGGATCATCTATTATAGTCGACTTCGTCTCGGTGTCTGTAAAGGAAAATATACTGCATAAAGTGCGCAATTTTAATCGCAAAAACGCTCAAGCTAAATTAAACACATCTCATATTAACATACCAGGCGAGTCTAAACCAATTTTTATATCAGAGAGTTTGACTATGAAGGCTCAACGATTATTTTATCTGGCAAGGAAGTTTGCGAGCGAACATGACTTCAAATTCTGCTGGACCTCACTTGGAAAAGTCTTTCTTCGGCAAAAAGAAGGAGACCAATATATTCATATAAAAAGCGAAGCCGACCTCAAACATCAAATACCGCAATGACTATGTCTCGCCTATGTACTGCTTATTATTTTGCTACTTTTATTATTTTATTTGCAACTGCTCTTTTTCTGTAAAACACAAACACACAAATCACGCGAACACACACAGATAAAATCATTCAACACAATACAAACATACATTGACACCACGTCTTACACACACAATATAATTTGTCCTTATGGGAGAATACCAAACACCAATCTTACATCTCAAATATTCACGTCTATTATAGTAACCCGCACCTTAACATGCAACATATATATATGCTTATTCAATGGCTAACACGAATGATAATGTCTCAGCACAGATAGATGACTTTACGGTGGCATCTTCTTATCAGTGTGATACGGACACCTGTAATGCAATATTGGATTCTACTAAGACGTCGCTAAAACTTATTACTCAAAATATCAGAAGTATCTATAAAAACTTAGACGGTTTTCAAGCTCAATTGGCAAGACTATCACACGAAATCGACATCATTATCTTGACAGAGTGTTGGTTAAATGCTGACAAACCAATCCCGACTATAGAAAATTATGTTACATACTCTACCAAAAAATGCTTGAATCAAAACGACGGCATTTGTTTTTGTTCTGTATGGTGTCCGGACGTAAAGAATAGCACCATCCCATATCTTCCCGTGGGTGTCGTAAGAGGCGACTAAGGGACTTACCAGAGAATGGGCAGCAGCGTTCTCTGAATCTACAACAACCATACTGCGATCGCCAACCCGCCTGCCAAGCGTGGCGATTATGGCAAAACCCCCCTTCTTGGGGGAGGCCTATGTCCAGCAGTGGACTTTTCGGCTGAAGTGATGATGAAAACGACGGCATTATCATATATGTTAAAAGCAATCTCCATTGCACGGTTGAAGAACCAGACCCGATAGGAGCTAATTTTCTTCTGTTGAATGTTGATTCCGATACCTGTATTCTTGCCTCTTATAGATCACCTTCAATTTACTGTACTGAAAGCCTTCTCAACTCTCTAGAAAATATCTTAAGCAAATTAAAAGCGAAAAACATAATCCTAATAGGTGACATCAACATAGACATAAAACCTAATGGTGTTGATAAGAAAAGTTCGTCCTATCTTAATCTCACTGCAGAAATGGGCCTCCTGCCGGGACATACCTTTCCTACAAGACTGCACAACTGCCTCGATCACACAATGATCAGAACCACTACCTCTGCAATAGTCATAGTAGTAGATTCGACAGTCAGCGACCACGCCTCCGTAATATTGTGTCTAGAGACCGCCCCCCATAAAAAAAAGAACCGTACAAATACATATAGGTCAAAACTAAATTATGAGAGTGCTTTAGAAGAATTAAAAACGACAGATTTTAGCTTTCTTACACAAAGTTGTGATGCAAATGAAGCCGCAACAAGCCTTGTGGAATGTCTTATGTCCACGGTGTCCCAACATTCAACAGTAACGAAAGTTTCTACCCGTAAAGTAGTCCTGAAGCCCTGGATCACACCTGGCCTCTTACGATGCATTCGCCACAGGGATAACCTCCACCGAAAAGCCCTGGCAGACGCAAAAAACGAGACTGTCGATTTATCATACAAAAGGTATCGGAATCACTGTAACTTATTACTCAGGAAATTAAAAAACGCCCACGAATCATCAGCTTTAAAGTCTGCGAAGGACAATAAAGAAACATGGAATATTATAAAATCGATTACCAACCAAACTGGGAAACAAAAATCAGCTGACAAACTTTTAACCACCGCTGAAGTTAATAACGCTCAAAATGACATTGAGCAAATAAACCTTTATTTTTCGAAGATTGGTAAGCAATTGGCTGAAAATATCACTATAAAAACCAAAATTCCTCACTGGCACCGTACTCTATTGTGACACCCCCAGCCTGTAATTCCATGGTCCTCCTCCCTCCGAATGAGGCCGAAGTAGAGGCAGTCATCAACAATCTGAAAAACAATAGTGCCACAGGTTGTGACTCTATTCCAGTTAAACTTCTCAAGCTGGGTAAGGACGTACTAGTTCCACCTATTACTAAACTCATTGAGGCCTGTTTTGAGCAAGGAGTTTTTCCCCGAATCTTTAAGAAATCCCTGATCACACCTGTTCACAAGGGTGGAAACCAGGACGATGTTAAGAATTATAGACCGATCTCAGTTCTGCCAGCATTATCAAAAATATTGGAAAAAATATTGAATCGTAGGCTCATGAAATACCTAGAACACTGCAAAACAATATCGGACTCACAATTTGGCTTTAGGTCTGGGAAAAGTACCGCAGAGGCGGTTAACGAACTCGTTGATCACGTGACTAGTAAACTAAACTCAAAACAAAAATGCCTAGGGGTTTTCCTGGACCTAGCCAAGGCCTTTGACACCGTTTGTATTCCAACCCTTGTGACCAAGTTAGAACATGCTGGAATCAGGGGAAGGGCTCTAAGCATATTCACAGACTTTCTCAATGACCGGACACAAAAAGTAAAGATTGGTGAAGTCATTAGCAGTGAAGCTAGGGTTGATTACGGTGTGCCCCAAGGAAGCTGCCTATCCCCAAGCCTCTTCCTGCTCTACGTTAATGACTTATGCCACAATCGTTAACAAACGGTAAAATCTTCAGCTACGCAGATGACACCGTATTAATATTTCACGGAGAGGATTGGGACGTAACACGGGAAGCTGCAGAGACAGGCTTACGGAAAATAATCCACTGGCTGGAAGCCAACTTACTAACTCTTAATATCTCGAAAACGGCATTTCTTCAATTTTCTTTCGCCAAAATCAGACCTTTAGGTATAAGTCTCAATTCCATCGGCGTCGGGTTGACGCTGAAGTACCTGGGACTCGTCCTTGACAGCCGGTGGAACTTCGTGGAGCATTTCCGACGTTTGGCCCCCAAACTGGAACGGACCGGGGCTGCCTTCAAGCGGCTCCTGCCCAACCTGGGGGGTCCAAACGCCTCCTGCCGGAGGCTCTACGCGGGGGTCGTGCGGTCCATGGCCCTTTACGGGGCCCCGGTGTGGGCGCGTTCTCTGAGGCGGCAAGCCGCCCGCTACCTGAACGCGCCCCAAAAGGGGATAGCCCTAAGGCTAGTCCGGGGGTACCGCACGATCTCCGGTGAGGCGGCGAGCCTCCTTGCCGGATTGCCGCCATGGGATCTGGAGGCGATAGTCCTCGCACGCCTTCACGAATGGCGCGCGGAGGCACTACGTCGGGGGGAAACTCCGCTGCCGCGGCAAATCACCGCTCGGCGGACAGACCTCCGGCGCGATCTCATGGTGACATGGAGAGAGCGACTGTCGCAACCCCGTGCAGGGCACGCCACCATAGTGGCGATAAGTCCCCTCTTTGAGGAGTGGCTAGAGAGGCGCCACGGCGCCCTCACCTTCCGCCTGACGCAGGTCCTCACCGGACACGGTTGTTTCGGGAGGTTCCTGCACCGAATCGGGCGGGAGGAAACGCCCGGGTGTTTCCACTGTGAGGATCGTCCGGAGGACACGGTGCAGCACACTGTGGAGGCCTGCCCTGCTTGGGCGGAGCAGCGCCGTGTCCTCGTAGAGGCGATTGGCGGCGGCGACCTCTCGCGCCCGGCCCTGGTTCAAGCCATGGTCCGGAGCGAGAGGGAATGGGAAGCCGTCACCTCCTTCTGCGAAGCAGTCATGCTAGTGAAGGAGGTGGCGGAACGTGAGAGGGAAAGAGCCTCACGTCCCAGCCGCCGCGGGAGACGCCCTGGGCGTCGGGGGTCACGTGGTGGCCCCCGGCCACCGTAGGCGCGGGCCTGTTGACGGCGAGTTTTGGGCTAGCTCGCCGTCCGGCCGTCTTATGACGACAGGCCGTGTCGACGGCGCGTTCGTGTTCCACGCGCGCCTCAAAGAGATGTCAGCAACCACGTAGGGGTCCGCACGGGCCGATGCCTGCCAGGGCTGCGGGACTGTTCGAAAGAAATACCGCGGCCCTGGAACACAAAGGGCAAAGAAGGAACATGGATGGGTTTTAGTCAGTACAAGTCTGACACTCCCTTCCGCTCCGCCCAGAGCGGGAGGGGTCATTTGATGATTTCCCATCCTAAAAACAAAAAAAAAAAAGGTATAAGTCTCAAAGCTCACTCCTGTGACACCGTGAATAGTAACACATGCACATGTCTTCCAATCACACAATTAAAGACAATGAAGTACCTGGGAGTGACTCTGGATGAGGGACTTAGTTGGCGTCACCACATCGAACAAACCATTTCCCGTGTTAGGAAACTGATATGGACGTTTAAAAAACTACGAGAAGTGGCTGAATTCAAGCTTCTCCGTTCCGTCTATTTGACACTGGCCCAGTCAGTTATAGGTTACTGTATTACGGCCTGGGGAGGTGCGTGTAAAACCTACTTGATACGCCTTGAGAGAGCCCAACGATCTCTGTTAAAAGTTATGACCTTCAGGCCGTACCGGTTCCCTACAAAAAGCCTCTATGAAAATTGCCAAGTACTTACAGTGAGACAACTATACCTACTTAATCTCATTTTAAAACAACATGATATCACACCTGTAAACCATGCAACGAAACATAAAAGAACAGTTGGCAACGTATGTAGCACCGTCAAATGTAATACCGCATCGGCTAGACGGCAACGATTATTCCTATCTACTTACATATATAACAAAATAAACACCATCCTCAACTTTAACTCTCTAACAAAACATAAAACTAAGTTTAAACTAAATTCATGGCTTCAAACACTAGATTATCTACAGACGGAACACTTAATTAACGATCATTACTCAAGATGATTAAACAGTAGGCAAACCCACTCTCATATTAGGCATTACCCAGGAAACCAACACACACATACACACCCTTACACACACACACTCATACATACACTTACACATACCACACAAGAGCATGCTTGCTTTCAACTTAATTTCAAGTAATTTATGATTGTTTTATTTTTTTTTTCTTGTATTTTTCTCTCTTTTTATTACATGAACTGTTAATTCCAAAACGGGAGAAGACACTGACTTCTGTAACACAGGTCTCACCTAGCTCAGGAGTCAGAGCTTCTTATGAAATTGTTAAACCTATTTATGTCAATAAAAAAATATTATTATTAAATATTATTATTATTAACTATCGTTGGGCTTATGTGTTTAAATTTAAATTCAGCCGGACAGCCAGACACATTCGCCTTTAATAAACCAATTGAGACTTCAGGAGAGGAATTTAGAGCCTCCGTAGTATTTAACGGTATATCGGTAAAGAAATTTACAAATTCATGAGCTACTTCCTGATTAGAGCTTTTAGGACCACATGCTGTATCTAATGTGTAGCTAGTGTTACGTATTTTCTTCCTGTTAGTCTCGTTATTTATGACTTTCCAAACTGTCTTAATTTTGTTTTCTGCTGTTTTGATCTTGTTGCTAATGTGCAGGGCTTTGGCAACCTTGCATGTATTTCTAAAAATTTTTGAATACTTAGCAACATACTTGTTAAAAGTTTCAGTGTTTATATAAGGCTTAAGGCCATAAAGCTCAAACTGTTCGAAAGAGATACCGCGGCCCTGGAACACAAAGGGCAAAGAAGGAACATGGATGGGTTTTAGTCAGTACAAGACTGACACTCCTTTCCACTCCGCCCAGAGAGCGGGAGGGGTCATTTGATGACTTCCCATCTTAAAAAAAAATTCCGGTTTGCTGAAAAAACATTGTCTTACGCATGAGGCATCGATGGCGATAACCCGACCCGCGACGGTCCAGCGCACGCTGCTAGGCTGTTGTCGTCCATGTAAATACACGAAATTACACCCGCGGTACTCCACCATTAATTCTTTTGTTACAGGATTTGTCATTCTACGGAATCGTGATAGTAGTGCTTTGGATTGCAAAGAATTTGATGTATCTAACAACACTGAGCCGGCAATGCGAGAAATTCTACATATCTGTTGAAAAGAATCCAAGATTCATGCGCATTGATTTTAATATCCGATTGTTCAGGTCCTGTCCAGTGTCTAGACTATTCTGGACTTTACGATCATCTTTATCACTTATAAAATGTCACTTTGTGAGCTTTCAGACATACTTTGAAACGTGTTTGAAATACTTTGGAACATTCTGTCTACCAATGCAATATTAATTTTACAGATGATCAGAAAAAAATATGCAAAAATGTGCTTCGCTTGCATCGAGCATCATTCAGCAAGATACGTGTGTGTGTGGCTTGTTCTACTTCGACGCTGCGTTACAATTTAGCTTTGTGAGTCTTCTTACTAACTACATTGTTGTATTGCTGCAGTTTGCATATTTGTAATAAAGGTTTTGTTTATTTGTTTTTTTATTTATTTTTTTTGTTTTCTTCCTTGTGTCATGTTATAGGAAACTTAACTAAAGTCAGAACATTGACACTGATACTACGACTTGCTCCGAATCCTTAAGTGATTAAATATTTACTTGTTTTACAAAAATAAAATAATGATAAAAATATGTACATTTACTACAAAAGCAGTAAAAAATTACAGAGAGTCAAGAATATTGCCCAGAAAGATAACAGCATTGCCACGTTGGATGGCAATGCTGATTCTTTGGCCAAAAAATACGCAAGCTCTCTGGTCAAGGTAAGAGTCGACCAACCGTTTAGCGCTATCCCGAAAAACTAGGTGGCCACTCGGACGCTATGGCCCTAGTGTTTTAACCCCGAAAGGCTCAAACGTATAAATACTAATGAGGTTATCGTATTTGCGCCATTTGATGTTTTCAGCACCTGCAGCAGCCGCCTCAGCACAAAACGATTAGAATTTATCTGCTTGTGCGTTACTGGCTGTACCTTTGCATGAAGATTATTTTTCTAGCAGTTAACCTCAAAGTACTAATTCTTTTGTAGTCGAAAACGATCCAACTCATTTCTAGTAACAGAAGATTATTTATTTATTCTTTATTCTTGAATTTTATCGGCGGCTTTTATCCTCAAAGACAAGACAGCCTCATCATAACTTAACCTATTCTAAACTAAACTACACATAATCATAATCATCATCATTCTCTTGCTCTTATCCCAATTCATTTGGGGTCAGCGAATAAATCATTATTCCTTAAACAAATTCAGCAAGGAGGATTGCTATATCCGGTAAAGGTGACGCTAAAACTTTAACATTTTATTTAGGTTTATTTTATCCCTTACATTTAGTTTTTATCTCACATTTTATTGTTTGTACTTATAAATTAGTTAGTAATGTGTTTGTTGTTGTTAAGTGTTTGGGCTGCTTTTTGCAGTGAAAGCCTCCTCTATACTGTTCCAGCTGACTCCGTCTTTCGCCAGTCAGGATGAAACTTTAACATATGTCTCTTTCCTTATTGTTCCTAGTACACTACAGCTAGATGGTGATCATCTTTAACCGTTCCACATTTTCAGAATTGGGAGATTTTACTTTCTTCATCAAAAAGCCAAACTTAGGGATGGGTAGTGACCAGAGCGCAATATATGAAGCAGAACAATATACAAAATAGTTTATTGTCACAATTAGCATAATTAGTACATTTAAATGTATTTGGAGCCTCCTATTAAGCAAAACAGTGCCTGTATTAGGAGACTCCGCGCTTCCATATCATTGCCGTGTATACTTATACTAACTATTAGTTACAAAAAAGTTGTGTACTGTGACATTAGGAGTAATGAATTATTTATTTCCTTGATAGCAACCCACGGTATTCGAAGAGGCTGATATGTATTGTTTTATACCAGATACCTCATTAATAATCTACGCTTTGCAGATGATACCACTATCATAGGGGCAAATGAAAAAGAACTCCCTGAGCTTCTACAAATAGTACAATCAGAGAGTGTGGAATATGGACTCCATATCAACCGAGCAAAAACTAAGCTAATGTTTGTGGACCGTGCCGGTACACCTCTGCGTTACTCTTCGGGGATTACAGGCGTGATGTTATGTTATGTCAAATAAAATGGCATAATCACAGTGAGGCAGTTTTAATAAATAAAACTATTTGATTGCCTAGTAAATTACACGAAACGATGGACGGGATATAAAATGTGCAAAAGGCAGGCTTCCTTCTGTAATGTAACGTAATTTACAGAAAATTAAATTGTAGCACTATAATAATGTACTGAGTAATGTTTCCCATCAAATATATTGGTAGTGAGGCGTCTACATAGAACAGGCCACACGCGGACATCTTCTTGAACGAACGGTTTGCCTGTATCACGGTCTAGTAAAGATGCTTTTGACTTTCTGCAAGAAAAACGTATTCTGTATTATTGTAACAAGGTTTTTCAAACATGATCCCTTATTTTATATATACGGGGTGGAAGGGACACCGACGCAAAAACAGTTATCACGTATTCAGTACATAATTCGCATAGAAATTTTTCCTCGGTCATTTAAAAAAAACAGCTGTTTCAAAAGCGCAATACCTACACGTTCAAAAGGTATGGAACAGCTGTTCACGTCGGTGTCCGTTCCAGCCTGTATTAATGTATCTGGTTTAATGTGTTACTATTTGTTCTTTCGAGTAACTGAGATCAAGAGCAGACCCATTTTGCAATTAAAAAAAAAAGTGTTTTTTAACTCGTTGTCTTTTTTTCTGCATTAACGTATTTCAAACTACTAATCATTGCAATCCACCTTTCACCATATTTTAGAAAGTTTAATTATTAAAAATACAAACTTGGAGAGTTCCTGTTCTTCATAAGCTGGATACACGCCGTCTCCGCTTCCTCAACAGTTATATAGAATTTCTCGGAGTATATACCGTATATAACTATAAGTATTGCACCCTTATTCAGCCATGATATTGTTATAAGAGTGTGCAAAAAAGACTGCAAGTATAAAAAACACATCAGTCGTTCAAAAATTGATTCAAAGTTACGAGTAATGTAATTAAATCAACAAGGAAAGTTTAACTAGCGAGTTGGGCTCGCGCACCGAGGGTTTCCTATAAACTTGTAGGTCTTTTGTTATTAAACAGTAGCGGTAGACCTGAGTATTTGATATTAATATCAGCTTAATACCGAGAGATGAGATACAGCCCACTGACATACAGACGGACGGATGGACGAAAAAGGCTTAGTAATAGGGTCCCGTTGGTTACCATTCGCGTACGGAACGCTATAAACACATAAAAAACAATCTTAAGGAGAATGCATGTCATAAAAACCACTCACTGTCACTGTTTTAGAATCTCAAAATTCTAACAATTCCTTCCTAAAATTCAATTCCTAAATTCTAACAAACTTTTAAAACGTGACAACACCATCTTTGGCATAAGTATGTTCCATCGTCCATTGTTTTTTTTATGACGTCACTACCCAAGAAGTGCCTGGAGTGTCGACGCTCGCGTCCGTGTAGGCTTTTATGTTTCCTCATTTTAGTACATTTTATTTAAATTTCATCGGGGTATATTTTTACTTGTTTTCCAAAATGTATTACTAAAGAATCTAATCTCAATACCTAATAATACCCTCACCGATCGGACAAGTTTTTTTAAACATATTGCATAAGAGGGAATGTGTTAAATATCATCATCATCATCGATTTTCGGTTTTAGGACATTCTGATTTACTCAAGATGTTTTCCTTCGCCACTTTGAGAGCAGTGGTGATGAAATAAATTACACAAAGTAATGCGGCTGCTTCGGTTCGACCCTATAGATAAAACATGTCATACTGTACTTACTTCTCTCTCTCTTGCATTAGTTCTCAGCTCAGAGACGAGCATGTCAAAATAAGTTAGATTCAAGTAAAATTCAACAGATGTGTAACCTAAAACCTAGGAAAAAAACTTAAATTTAAATTACGATTGAAGAGGTACACAATAAAATTAAAAATAACTTACTTCCGAGAGCTCATAGCCTCTTTAAAAATATTTTGAAACGCTTGACGATTTCCGTGACCCAAGGGCTGGCTTTTATATTGGCCAGAGGCTTAGTGTTGCCATGCGTGCCAACGCCGCCAGTCTCTTGGGCACATTACCAGCTGACAGCGTTGAAAAGGAGTTTTTTGATGCCCTTTTATAGTTTGTTGTTAGTTTATTTAATAGTTTTAAATAAACAAATTTTAATGGTTGTAGTTAATAACATTTATAGTTAGTTTAATCTACTGAATAAAATAAAATATCCTTTTAAAAAGCAAAAAAAAAACCTTACTAATCACTGATTCATTTTAAAATAATAACCTAACGGTTTGGTTTACAATGTGGTTCCTCAGCATTATAACTTTGTGGTTGTTGCAATGTCTTTGGTATCTAACCACAGATTATAAGCGTTAATGCTTGAAGGTAAAAAGGCAAGTATGGCTACCAGTTGACTTAATAAGGTCATACACAATTTCTTCGAAAATGCGTCTTGAAAAGGGGAATTATTCAAAAAAAGTTTCAAGATTTCGTTGAAATTTTAAGATTTTTGTTCGTTGCTTGAAATAAAAATTACTTGTTAAGAGTAGTTCGTTTTCTGTACTACAATAATAACAATATACAACGTGTAACAGAATAAACGCAATTCCTGAAAGTAGTTGGTTCAGAATCGGCTTCTGAATCGATTTCCGTCATAAAAAATAGGTGTTAAATTTTGACGGAAAAACCTTTTAAATAACTTAAATTAGAAACGAAGTGTCATGACAAATTAATACAATCCTTAATTCTAGAATATTGAAACCTTTACTCAGAGCAATAAGGGCTACTAAAACGCACGACATTATTTGTAGTTCGCTCATAGCTCGTAATACACATACGTAAATAACATCAATGCATTTTACATTAAAAGTAGGGTGCGTCAAATAATTAGGTAATTTAAAGGAATTCCAACTTTATCTCCAATGAGTAAGGCTTATTTGAATGCACGAACAAACTTAGTTGGTCAGAGTAGCCCTACACACAATAAAATTACTTAATTTGAAGAAATTTAGAACTTATTGCAAAGAGAATATAAAGCATTTTTCGGCAACCTCTTTGACGTTTATGCAAAATGCCGACACACGCCGCCGCTACCGCCGAATAACATGACTACCTAACAATAAAAGATAGTCATCCGCCGGTAGTGACGTAGCGTAGTTGTCCTTTTATTTCCTTCCGTGACATTTTTGTTTCCGCGCGCGATGGCTTTCCGGTATACCAACATACAATACACGGAGATGGTTAGGACTCTGGCTCGGTGTCTTGATAATATCACGTTAGCTTGTCGGGAGTTCAATGACCGTTTTGGCTGCAGTGTGACCGCCAGGACGATGCTGGCTGCAACTCAGCGACTGAGGGACTCTGGGACATTCCTTCCTAATACGGCTTTGGACAGAGGGGCGAATGTGCGGACTACTCGTCTGCAAGAGCGTATTCTCGACCATTTAGACGAACATCCATCCCCAGTTCGACTGTAGCCACATGTACGTGTGGCGAACGTTGCGTGCTGATGGTGAACACCCGTTTCATCTTCGACGGTGTCAAGACCTAACGCCGGCCGATAACTTGCCACGACTGGAATTCAGTAGGTGGTTGTTGGAGAACTGGCAACAAAACATTCTTTGGACGGACGAGAGTACCATCACGCGTGTTGGTATGCAGTAGTGCATAGAACAAGGCGGTGGTCATTTTGAAACTTTAATGAAAGTGGAACGCAGAAATAGTGCAAATTAATAATCTAAGTGTTAAGTGTAAATAATCCAGTTCTGTAAGTACCTACTCCTTCCTATCAGTACGATTGTATTCTTATCACTGTAAATATTATGATTCAAATCTTTTAAACACGCCGCGATTGAATATCGCTGTTTTAAATGCATCCCCGTTACTAAGCCTAAAGTCTTAGATTCGTGTTGATAATTCACTTTCTAGAAAATTAGCAATCATTACACGGTAAACTCAATGAAGTATCAAAAGTTATTCATAATATCAGTTTGTGATATTTTAGGTACGTAAAATTCGTTCATTGCCATTGGGACCATCACGGTCATTCAGTGTGGAAGGGTTGCATGGACAGGAGATAAACACTAGTTTCACAGCTAAGGATGTTCGGGGAGTTTTAAAGTCAATGTCGCGTGGAAAGTCTCCTGGCCATGACAGCCTGAGCATTGAGCATTTAAAGAATGCCGGCGTACACCTACCCAGAGTTCTTGCCATGTTATATACATTTTGTATAGGACATGCGTACTTACCAGCAGAGATGATGAAGACCGTGGTGGTACCAATTGTGAAGAGTAAAACCGGTGACCTAAGTGATGCGAGCAACTACAGGCCAATCTCACTAGCCACAGTGCTTGCTAAGGTTCTTGACGGTTTGCTTAATACACAGCTTGACCGGTACGTAAACACGAATGACAATCAATTTGGTTTTAAACCGGGACTGTGTACTGAGTCAGCTATCTTGTGTTTGAAGAAAACTGTCAAGTACTACTCCGATAGGAGCACACCTGTTTATGCATGTTTTCTCGACCTCTCGAAAGCGTTCGACCTGGTTAGCTATGACGTCTTATGGCAGAAATTGAATAACATCTCAATGCCCCTCGAACTGATAGAGATTTTCAAGTACTGGTATCTTAACCAGGTCAACGTCGTTCGGTGGTCGAGTGTTCTGTCGGAGCCATACAGGTTGGAGTGCGGGGTGAGGCAGGGAGGGCTGACCTCCCCAAAGCTCTTCAAGTTGTACGTGAACGCACTGATAGAGGAGCTCAGTAGTACTCGTTTCGGCTGCCATATTGACGGTGTTTGTGTCAACAATATTAGTTACGCTGACGACGTGGTGCTACTGAGCGCATCGGTGTGTGGGCTGTCCAGGTTGCTGGGCATCTGCGAGCGTTACGCGCTGGATCACGGTTTGCTCTATCTATAACGCAAAAAAAAGTGAATGCATGGTTTTTCGGGCCGGGGGTCGGAGTTGCCCGGATTCTGTTCCACCTATCAGATTGAACGGTGTCCAGTTAAAAAGAGTTCAACAGTTTAAATATCTCGGGCATATCGTGACCTCTGACCTGAGGGATGATGCGGACATCGATAGGGAGCGGAGAGCGTTGTCTGTGAGGGCCAATATGATCGCCCGCAGGTTTGTTCGTTGCTCGGGGGCCGTCAAAATAACTCTTTTCAGAGCGTTTTGTACGTCCCTGTACACAGCCAGCCTGTGGGGGTCATATACCCAGAAGCAGTACAACGCTCTCCGTGTTCTCGCTCTCAGCGCGTCGGGGATGTGCGCCGTTCGTATTTTATAATATGTGACTGGAGTTTTAATATTTATAATTGTTGATTTAGTCATATAATAATTTCAGTATTTTAATTTTAATTTATATTATTTACTTGATCTTAATTTTAACACTTTGTCTCAAATGTAAGCATCATAATTATGATCCTTAATGGATTGAAATAAATGATTTTGAATTTGAATTAGAATTGAACTAACGCACATCTAACGCCTACAGCTATAGTCAGTGGCGGTCGCTCGTATGCATGTCGCGTCGGCCGCTAACATTGCATGAATGTGTGTGCAGGGATGTTGTTTCACATACGTTTTGCGTTTAGTTAGGATAACTATTTCATAAAAAAAGACTAGGTTTGGTTAAATTTATGTAATTACGGATGTTGTTTTAGACTTATAATTTAATATGAAGTATTGCGCTTAATCTGTTACACGTTGTATATATATAAATTTATAATATCATCATTCTCTTGCCCTTATCTTAATTCATTTGGGGTCGGCGCAGCATGTCTTCTTCTTCCATACTTCTCAATTACTCGTCATCTCATCAGACACCTCCTTTCGTGCCATATCAATCTTCACACAGTCCATCCATCGTTTCTTTGGTCTTCCAGTACTTTCATAATGATATAAACTCTCTATATAGGCTCTAAAGTTATCATATTGTTCAGAATGTAAGTCAATCTGAATCAATTCAGCCTAGCGCAATTCACTGCTGGTCATAGGCCTTTCTCAAGTTTGCCCACAAAACCCAGTTTTTGTGACTTATAATTTGTGGACCAACTCTACTGTCAGTGTTGACGTTTCAACACCGAATGGCATTAGAATTTGTATAATGTAAACACAAACTTACCGATATTTGAAAAATTTGCTTATACAGATTGAAGATTTTCAGAATATTCCGGTATATTCCAAACAATTTGAGATAATGCTCATAATTTTCCCGTTCATTTTCGAGTACATCATTCATCATCAGGATTTCTTTAATCCACTCTTCCAGATACTTTCTAAGCAATATTATTATACGGATTGCAATAGCAACGTTGATATCCCACATGATACGCATTAAGTCACAAATATTTTCAATAAAAAAACTGATGTTGTAAGGAATATCTAATGACACATGATAGAATATAAAAAAACATAAATTGCTAATGATAATAATTGCAAACGTGATCCAGTTCCATATAATAAAATTCTGGATACTTGTACTGAGACCGATGCTATTGTGTAAAGTTTGAATCATCAAGATAAGCGAGACGTTGTTGTCCTTGTGCACGATATCCAGAATGAACATCGTCGTATATCCGATCATAAAGGTGATATAGTTGAACATATTGACAAGAGTCAAGAGATGACGTTCTAAAGGCGACATGTTGACATTTGTAACGTCTACAGTCAACAATTGGTAGAAGCACAACGCATTTAGGAGTAACGTACGACAGATTGACATCACGAAATATTTTGTTCCATTTGTATAAATATAACCATTTTGTACATTATACTTCCAAGTCAAGAATAGGTTGAGTGAAAAGTTAAAAGAATTCACCAATTTTTGTATATCTTTTTCCAGACGATTATTGAGAACTTCTGGAATAACGATTCGTGCTGGAGACATTGTTTGTTGCTTTAGACAACGTAACTGTCAACCACTTTCTGAGTAATATCTGGCAGTCAAGTAATTATGGTAATGTAATAATTTGAGTTTAGTTATATTTATAAATAGACCAGACGGGTCAATACGCAGGACAATGCAAGGACACATTTAGCGTTCTAAATTGTCTAATCTTGTTCTCTGACTAAAATATCTACCTACGTCCACCTTCGCCCCGCACCGCCGGCGCCGCCGCCGCCGGCTACGCCCCACACCGCGCCGCGTAACTGATGAGTGACTTTTCGTAGATAAAGCGTGTTTACTTTTTAAGCACTAAATTCTACTATTTATTTTGTTTGCAAATTGCAATTTTTAAATTTTCCATAACTACAGTCTTTGTGTTTTAAAATGTTTCGATGGACTAGTAAAATGCTCGTTTTAATTTAATGACGTAATTCCAGATCCACATTGTATTATATATCTTGTTAACAAAATAAAAAGCTTTTTGAGAAAAAGTAACCGAAGAAGAATATTCTACATAATTATTCTTCTAAACATCATTTCCAATTTTTTGACATGTTTTTTTTTCAATTAAATGTTTGGTTTACTTTAAGTACGACTTGAAAAACCATCAAAATTGAAAATATCTTGTTTTGAACCGTAGAATTATCAAGAATGTTTATTAAAAAAGAACATATATTTGTCGAAGCGTCGACGCATATCAGTCGGTTTGGATCAGCGCCATGTATCTCTCACTGGAGGAACTATGTAGTTAGATTTGACAACTAATGTTTGGGAACGTCAAGTAATAACTTGGGGATGGTTAGCGTGGAGTAATGGCGACACTGAGCGAATAATCGAGTCAAATGTCGATCCGGAAGTGTAATCAGGTATTCGACACTGACAGGTACTGACGTTGACAGGTAGGTTGGCTAACCTGTAACGGGGGTAGTACACGTGTGCGGTGACAGTTGAGAGAGGGCACTATGAATCGGTCCGGCAGTCTGGGTAGACGTTCGTTACTCCGCGCTAAACTTCCCGCGTTCCTAAATTCTTAATCGAGCCATATCTCAGGCATCCTTGATTATTTTGTATTGAGTGCGTGTTAGCAAGTTATTAAAAGTGTAAACGAAGGTTTTGTGAGTTTTATTTCCGATGTCGCGACCCACTGATAACGAACCTCCGTCATATTTTTATCAGATCAAAACAAACAATATTTGATTGTTTAATGTTGAATCAAAAATAGCTCGATTCTGAGGAACCTGGCCTTAACACTCGGTTCTTTCGCACTGGGTCCGTTAGTAGAACACGCGATCTTGAACAAGGACTAGCTCGGCTGCTGTGCCAGCGCCGACGCCAATGACGATGATGCAGCTGCTCCCTTACGTGCACTGCGCACGCTCACCGCCAGCTCCACAACTTTGGCCAGTGTATGCTTCTGAAGGTCACGCGCAAACAGCCTGTCTTTCTCCGGTCTCGGTTGCATTCCCATGACAAACCGGTCACGAAGCGTCTCTTCCACGTTCAGAAACCCGCAATGCGTAGTAAGCCCCCGGAGCCTTTCGGCCTTTGAAGATATGTTTCTTCCGAGAGTAGCAGCATAAAAGTTATACCGCTCCCCTAAACTACATTTTTTTGTGGTAAAGTGCTTGTTGAGGAGTGCCAAGATGTCTTCATACGACACTTGTGTTAAATCCTTCGGTAACGAAAAATCAGCCGCTAGTTTGTAAGTGCTGTTGGTGAGTGCGCTCAGCAATATCGCCCGTCTTTTCTCATCTGATGTATCCTTTGCATCGTCGATATCGTTCGCAATAAACCATTGAGAAATTCATAAAATTCCAAAATGAGACATCTGTTTGTCTTTTTTATCGCGGGTACTCGTCGTATAGATATACAAACGTAGGTGACAAGTGAAACAACGGTTGACTGGAAACACACGGACTATATTTGTCAAGTAACACTACTTATAGTATCAGTGGATGCAACCACCCTCATATTTGCATATACAGGGTGCAAAAGGGACCCTTCACGAAGCCATCAACCAAAAATTCGGTACATCAAACTCTACGCAAAAATTGTTGCTGGGAAACCACTTTTTTTTTGGGGTTCAAATAACGTTTTACGGCACGACTCAATGTTACTTACTCAAAACGGAAACACCCAAATACTCCAAAATATTTTATTCCGAATATCAATGATCCTATTTTCAAAAGTCCGAATTTCGTAATACGTAAGAATTATAATGTCTATTATTAAAAATCACGAAATTTATTCTACCGAAAGCCGTTAATCTAATTTTTTTGTTTTCCTATTTTCTTATGTCCGAAGAAATGCTCAATGGGTTGTCGGTCCCGAAAACGACATTTCGATTTTCAATACTTCGAATAAATGGCTAAAATTAGGGTGTCTGATTGTGATTCAATGGGTACTTTCTTTCTTCTCCTAAAATTGTTAGTCCTAAAACATTTGCTAAAAGTGAGGTTTTAGTGACAGAAACGAATCGCAGTAAATCCGACTCCACGTAGTCTTGTCTGCCCTATCCCTAGAGTGTAATTTAAACCAGCGTAGGCGCGGAGGGGCGAGGTGGTCCCACAGATGCGGCGGTGAGCGTAAAACACATCTGCGACGATATGCTCCTGCAGCGCTGGAGCCGTGACCGAAACCCCGCTTGCTGCATGTTGCATGCATGCTCGCTTGCATGTTGCATGCTGGCTTACATTCTGCATGCTGGCTTGCATGCTGCATGGTGGCTTGCATGCATGTTGTATGCTTGTTTGAATGCAACTGATGTCAAACGTATTTATCCTGCTACTTCAAAGAAAACTACACAATAAGAGTGCACTATCTCAAAACATGTCAATAAAAGAAAAAAACATTGCCCGCTGCCATATAACTCGTATCTACTTAACGCCTGAGAGAAGTTCAGAGCAAAAAAAAAAAAAAAATGTCTTTTATGTGTTTATTTGTCTTGATATTCAGTTTAACAAGGCGTTTTTATTTCGGAATTCTAATTAATCGGTATTCGTATTTTTGATATTTCGTATTATCCATTAGGTCGGACTTTTTGTTATTCGATCTATTGAAACTCGATCTTTTGAGAATAGTAATAATGAAGGTTAGGAATATTGAAATTGAGGAATTTAAAAAATAGGATAAATGAAAATCGGAGTTGTTATATTCGGAATTTTGAACTATTCGAATTATGAAAATCGGTATTTTAAAATTCGGATTTGTGACTATCGGAATAGTTTTTCGTATTTATGTAGTGTACCCACTCAAAACATTGTGCTGACGGATGAATTTAATTGTACGGGGGTTGTGGAGATGTTTAAAGTAAAAATCTTACATTACAGACATGTATTTAAAAATAAAACTTGTGAAAAAGTTTGAACTTTCACCCCCAATATCCTCCGTAACTAGGTATGGTCCAGAACAAACAATGATCGCAATGACGTGGTGAACAAGTGCCTTTCGGCTTCATTAAGGATCTTGTTACACCTTTTATAAAACAGATTACAGGCGTACAAGTTTGCTTTAGAAATGGAGAAAAATATTGAATTGTATGTGACTAATAATACAATTATTTTATGAAAATGATCGTAAATTCTAATATTAAATAGCATTTTGATAGTGCATATTATAATCCAATATCCTAGTGATCATATAACATCAACTGTCACTGGGAAAAAAAAAATATATCGAGGGTCCAGGTCCAGATTAAATTATAAAAAACTGAATACAAAACCAAACTGTAACTTAAATAAAATGTATGATGTCTTGTATAATTGATTTTTAAAAACACAATCACAAAAATGCAAACTGTAATAACACAATGGTGTACGTAATGATAAAATCAGACAATTCTAGGGGAAGTTCCGCATCGATGAGGAACAAACCACAACCAGACATCTTCGTGAACGATGTTTCTTGTAAACGCAGGATATTCTTACATACCCTTCTTTGAGCACCTGTAAAAGGCGAAATAAGTTATAAATAAGCCAAGTGGCAGTAAATCATACAACTAAATAATTATCGTGCTTCTCCGAGGCTATCAATGTCTGGAAACTCGCTTGCCCGAATTCTGAAGAACCCGACCATCCATTTTTCCAGAGACGTTGGGACGAGCCGCTCTGCAGAGTAGTTCAGAACAATTTACTGCACACATCTGCTACTACTGCTGAGCGTGCGCGTCTGCTGGCTGTGGGTGAGTGGAAGTCGGGTCTTTGGCTTCACGCACTACCGTCGTCGAGCATAGGCACTTTGCTCGACGACACTACTTTCCGCCTTGCTGCTGCTCTACGCCTAGGCGCCCCTTGTTTTTCTCCTCATCGCTATCACTGTGGTGAAGCTGTCAACAGTCTTGGACACCACGGCCTTTCATGTAGCCGAAGTGCGGGCCGCTTTGCACGGCACGCGAACTTAAATGATATCATCCGTCGAGCTCTTGTCACCGTCGGCGTTCCAGCTTTATTAGAACCAAATGGCTTGGCACGTGACGATGGCAAGAGACCGGACGGCATGTCTTTGTTTCCATGGAAGATGGGTAGGCCTTTAGTGTGGGATGCAACTTGTGTCGATACTCTTGCGCCATCCCATCTTCCTAGCTCATTGTGCTGTGCTGGGGCTGCCGCTGCGGCTGCAGAGAAACTCAAGCGGCGTAAATATAGTAACCTTATTGGTAACTATATTTTCGAGCCGTTTGGGGTACGTGTTTTTGAAACTCTTGGTCCGTGGGGTCCGAGTGCTCACAGCCTTTTCAAGGACATTTCTAAACGTTTAGTTGACTCTTCCCGTGACCCAAGGGCTGGCAACGCCGCCAGTCTTTTGGGTACATTACCAGTTGACAGCGTTGAGGAGGAGTTTTTTGACGCCATTTTTTAAGTTTATTTTTAAGTTAGTTAGTTAATATAGGTTATTTTATTTTATTAATGTATACATTATTTACTTCTACAAATAATTATCTAAGCAAATAAATAACATTGTAAGTGTCTGTTTGTAATATCAAAATAACAGCATTTTACTGAATGCAAATGAAAATATTTATATACGGCACTTATAGCAAAAAAACAACATTTTTTTCAGTTTTTGTCAGTCTGTCTGTCTGTTTGTTTCAGCTACTCTCCGGAATGGCTGGGTCGATTTTGACAAGATTTTTACTGGCAGATAGCTGATGTTACAAGGTCATAGGCTACTTTTATTTTCGAAAAATAATTAGGGCTCGAGTTAACTCATCGTAACACGCGTTTACGCTGAGCCTGCAGCCACCGTCAGCATGCGTCATATTGCAACTATGCATTTACCGGAAATTCAATAGAATTATTTTTCTTTGCATTGTATTCAGTCTTGCATCAGCCATCAGCTTAATATCCTGTATTTTTATTAATTAAATAATATTGTAATAAATAAATATTTTTTTAACTAAATTCCCGACCGCCGAAACATAACTGGCGCAGTCGGTAGGATCGCGACGTTCTAAGATCGAATCAAACTCTTCATCTTAAGAGCGACGGTTCTCAAATCGTTCTTTCGTGATCTACAAAGAACCTATCGCGCGGTCGGACACCTCTACGGTCATCGGGATAAATCTCCGGAGAATTGGAGGAAGCTGCGCTGGCCGGGACTCGACTCGACAGGAGATGCAGTGGCTGCTTTGGTGAGTGCTCTTATTTACCAAGTGTCCTTGCTCTATTTCCTGCCTTATTTTAATTTGTGTATTTTATGTTAATCTATGTGTGTCTGTCTATAAGCTAAAATCGCAGTAGGCAACCGCAAAATTATAATAAGTAGCGTTAAGTATCCCACGAGTAAATTCCAAGTGTTTAATTTGACACCTCTATTGTTTTACGTCAAGCGCCACTAGGCAGGCAAGCTACAGAAAAACAATGTCGCTCAGGGATTATGATGCCAACTATAAACCGTACAAACTAATCGCAGATTTAATGCCAAGATATGATGGTAATCCTAAATTACTCAATTATTATATTAGGGAAGTAGAAAACTTATTACAGTTAACTTCTGAAGCAGATCGCTCGCACCCAGCATTCATCTGCTTAATTAAAAGTAGGCTCAGTGGTCCAGCCATAGACGCAATAGCGTACGAAGGCTACTTAAACTCGTGGCTATTAATTAAGAACGCGTTAATTAGGCGCCTCGGTGAACCACGAAACGAAATACAAGTAATGCAGGAGCTAACGCGAGTGCGTAAGTCTAAGACAGAAGACGCTGAAAGCTTCGGCAAGCGCCTCCGTGAGCTGTTGGATACTCTGTATTCCGTAGGGGAGCATGGTAATAAATCGTATTACGAAAAGATGGTTATTGAACAGTATATAAACCAGTTAGACTTCCACGTCTCCTTAGGCGTTCGAATCGCCAAACCGGACACCTTCGAAGCAGCCATCATAGCGGCTAGACAGGAAGAAGCTAGGCTTTCATATAATAGAGCCAATTACATTAATAATAACCCCTCAACGTCACAAGCAAAGCCAAAGGAGTTACCTAAACAACCAAGCAATAATAATCCCATCCGTAATACAGTAAACCCACTTGTACCTGGCTTTATGATTCCCCCGCAAAACTTTGTACCTCAACAAAATAATATGACCCCCGAACAGCGTCAACAATGGGTACAATCCGTATTGCCCTGGAAGGCCAGACCAGCATCAGGTAATTCTAGACCAAATGGTTCTAATAACTTTAGGAATAAACCTAACATTCCAAAACCACCGGTTCTAACGCCAGTATCATCGGACGTCACAATGCGTACGGCAGGTAAGCCAGAAAAACCACAGTTCGCTCAGCAGTTGTACTACATTCCGATTCAGATGGCCACGCAAAATCAACCAGGACCCAGTGACATGGAGCTCTATAACGTCACAGACGGTAACGGCATTTCGGTCGAGCCGAAAGCAAACATGGACGAACAACAGGTACGTGGTGACCAGGATTTTCCCTTGGACACCAACCGAGACAGCCAGACCTAGTTTCAATAAATTTCCAGACCAAGAAATATTTACCGTACATAATACTACCAGAGTTTGACGGTAAGTTTCTATTAGATACAGGGGCCAGTCATTCAACTATAGCAACTGATGTAGTTGCAGGCACCATATTCGAGTACTGCGTAGAAACAGAACCCTTTCAAATTAATACGGCACACAGTTCATCAGTTCACGACAAGGTAGTTTACCTTCCCTTACCTCCCGCGTTTAATAGCGATATAACACACAAATTTTTAATATTCGACTTCGACCCTAAATATAAAGGTCTTATCGGAATTGACCTTCTGGAAAAACTAAAGAGTAACATTGATTTAAATAATAATGTTTTACGTACATCTACAGCGGAAATACCAATACACTTTAGTTCTCCACCCCAAAAGATAAGTATCGAACCTAGATGCGAAAAGATAGTCAAAGTAAAAACCAACTACTTAGATGGACAATACCTTCACGACGATTTAACCTGGTCAGATGGGTTAATGTCACCAGCAGCTATAATTAACGTTACAAACGGTTCTTTTAAAACATCAGTAATTAATCATAGTGATCAAAAGAAGTATATCCCATTTAACCCGTCGATTGAATTAGAGAAATTTTCCATGGTCAACAAAAATGATAATCACGATATTAATACCATACAGGTTCAAACTAACATTGACCAAATATTAAACGAAAACCTTCAGAAAATCCGTACAGATCATATGAACGAAGAAGAAAAACGCGAAATAATCCGGTTATGTTATCAGTATAGGAACTTGTTCTATGCAGAAGATATACCACTCACCTTTACACACGCTGTTAAACACGAGCTCAGATTAAGCGATAATACACCAGTTTTCGTACGTAGTTACAGACAAGCCCCTCAACAACGCGAAGAAATTCGTAAACAAGTAGATAAGCTCCTCCAACAAGGTATCGTGCGAGAGAGCATATCCCCTTGGTCATGTCCCGTGCATATCGTACCCAAAAAGCCCGATTCCTCAGGCAACGTCAAATGGAGACTTGTAATTGATTACAGACGACTCAACGATCGTATCATTGAAGATAAATACCCCTTACCAAACATACACGACATACTAGATAGATTAGGACGAGCGCAATACTTCACAACCCTAGACCTTGCTAGCGGTTTTCACCAAGTGGAAATGCACCCTAATGATATAGAAAAAACCGCATTTACCACTGAACGAGGACACTATGAATTCCTTAGAATGCCCTTTGGACTCAAAAATGCACCAAGTACGTTTCAAAGGCTAATGGATCATATATTAAGAGGCATAGATAATGTTTACACCTACTTAGATGACGTAATAATAATATCTACGTCATTGCAGCAACACATAGAAAAATTAAAGCAAGTATTCGATCGATTCAAAACACATAATCTAAAGATTCAGTTGGATAAATCACAGTTCCTACAAAAACAGGTTAACTTCTTAGGACATGAACTAACAGATGAAGGTTTAAAACCAAACAAAGATAAGATAAAAGCCGTACTTAACTTCCCCCTACCTAAGTCTCAGAAGGAAATAAAAGCCTTCCTAGGACTAGTCGGATATTACAGAAAATTCATAAAAGACTTCGCCAGACTTACGAAACCAATGACCCTTTGCCTTAAGAAAAATAGTAGAGTCATACACTCCCCGGATTTCTTAGAAGCTTTCAATAAGTGCAAACAAATTTTAACTAACGCCCCAATACTACAGTACCCGAATTTTGATGAGCCTTTCATCCTCACCACCGATGCTTCAGATGTAGCATTAGGTGCGGTGTTATCCCAAGGATTAGTAGGATCTGACAAACCAGTAGCATTTGCATCCCGGACACTATCAGATACCGAATCTCGTTACTCTACAATAGAAAAGGAGCTACTCGCCATAGTATGGGCAATTAAATACTTCAGACCCTATCTTTATGGTAGAAAGTTTGTCATCTACACAGACCACAGGCCTCTCACCTGGCTAATGTCACTAAAAGATCCTAACTCTAAATTGACTAGATGGCGTTTAAAACTCTCGGAATACGATTACAAGGTTGTATACAAGCAGGGTCGTCAAAATACGAACGCAGACGCTCTATCACGTGTTAAAATCTTCCATGGCAGTGTCGACTCTCTAGCTGTTAATCTAGATGATAACGAAGACGATGAGATAATTAATAGAATATTCGAAAATGCGCGTAGGGAAGCTGAAAATCAAATAGACACAGTAGCACCCAACGAAAATATACAATCACAAAACCCAAGCATTCCCGAATCTCATATAGGTACAGATAGTATGAGTATAGTGTCAGCCGAATCTGAATTAGTGTCTACAAGACATACACAGCCTGACAATGAAGCTAGAGGCATACCCATCATTACAGACGCTATTGATAGGCAGTTGAAACAGTTCCACGTTAGGTCTACGCCCGGATCTACGTATAGAGTGGATAACAGATCCACTAACTCAAAAGTAATTATAAAAGATGTCTTTATCCCAGTAAATAATACAGAGCCTGAGATAATTAGATTTCTTAAAGAACACACCATCGCTGACCGTATATTCCATTGTTACTTTTATAATGAAGAACTGTACCATGCCTTTTCTAGAGTCTACACAACAATATTTAACGACAGAGGTCCTAAGCTACTTAAATGCACAACACGCGTAACTCTAGTAGAAAACAAACCTGAACAGCAAGAGTTGATTAAGAAATATCACGAAGGCAAGACTGTTCACCGTGGTATTCAGGAGACGTACAAGCAGTTGCATAGAAATTATCATTGGCCAAACATGCTTCTTACCATTCAAAGCTTCGTTAATCAATGTGACACATGTTTAAAATCTAAATACGAACGCAACCCTCTTAAACCACCTTTAGCTATAACCGATACACCTCGCAAACCGATGGAACACATATTTATGGACTTATATTCAACTGGAGGTGCAACGTTCCTTACAGTCATTGATAACTTCTCTAAATACGCCCAGGCAGTCCAACTAACAGCCTGCAGTAGTGTTCACATAGCTGAAGCATTACTAAACGTTTTCTCAGTGTTAGGTTTACCGAATAAAATAACCACAGATTCAGATACTAAATTCGACAACGATGTAATTAAAGAAATATGCGCACTACATAACATCCACATACACTTTACTACGCCTTATAACCCTAATTCTAACTCCCCTATTGAACGCTTGCACTCTACCCTAGCTGAAATGATTAGGATACAAAGAATGACTAACAAAGATGACCCTATACAGCTAATCATGAAGTACTCTATAATAGCATACAACAACGCTATTCATTCGGCAACAGATTATACACCTCATGAGTTGTTATTCGGACACACAGCATCTAGAAACCCATTGGAGTTATACTATCCAAAAGAATTTTACCAGGATTATGTTATTAAGCATCGTGCCAATGCAGAAGCAGTTCAAGAGTGCATCGCTGCACACATGTCCAAGAACAAGGAGCAGGTGATTGCTAAACGTAACCAAGAAGCAGAAGAAATTAAATTCAAGGTAGGTGAAACTGTCTATAAACAGGTAGCTAAGTCAGCACGCAGTGACAAAACGAAGCCAGTCTTCAAAGGACCATACAAGATCATACACTTTCACCCAAATAACGTGGCCGAAATAATAGGTAACCATCCAAATTCTAAGTCCATTAGGGTTCACTTCAAGCTACTACGGAGGCCTCATCTTGTTACAGGACCTTCATCGCAGGAGCCGTCGTGCTCAACGCAACAGCAACCGTAACCATTACCCATGTAGATAATGACAATGGGATCCTCCTCCTAAAACAAGGCCAACTCCTCAAACAAGACAACTACTTTAGCCTTGCTTGCGTTTACAACATTACCAATCTGCACTTTACTTCTATCCAATTGATGTCCCTATATGCAAGCACGAAAAACGCTGAAAATACAGCATCTGGAGATTTACATAAAACGTATAGGAATCAAATAGAATATAGTCTTAATATTATAGGTAAGAAGATCAAGTTTTTAACGCCGCAAGTTAGAAAGCGACGCGGTCTTATAGATGGATTAGGTACTGTCGTTAAATCGATCACAGGTAACCTCGACCATCAAGATGCAGCAAAGTTCGAAGAAGAAATCTTAAACATTAAAAACAGAGTTAAAAACGTTCAGGATTCACAAAGGAAATCCTTAGTATTGGCACATAATACAATAGATGAGTTCAGTAAACAGTTAACAAAATTGAACAATAATCAGAAACATTTGGCTAGTTTGTTGCAAAATATTACTAATAATTCTAACGACTTATCTAACCATTTACATTTCTTAGATATTTACGTACAGATAGATTTTAGTTTACAGATAATTTTAGATAGGTTAATGTTATTAGAAGATGCTATGACTTTTGCTCAGATGGGCACCATGCATCCTAGTATTATAAGCCCTCAGAATCTAATAGAAGAGCTAAGAAACTTAGAAAATATGTTTTCATTTAAACCAGTAGCTAGTATTAGTATTAGCAACATATACAGGATAGAGAAGTCTATTAAAGTTAAAGCTTACAGCACAGATCACTCGGTTAATTTTATTCTCGAAATCCCCTCAATTACCCCACAAACATATGACCTTATCCACCTATATTCTATCCCAAATAAAAATAACCTTACCATCATCCCTAAATCCAAATACCTAGCACTTGGTAACGATGAGTACGCTTACCTGGAAGAAGACTGTCAGCCACTGACCGACAACACCCAGCTCTGCAAGCTCCTCGACACCAGAAGAGTCGAAGACACAGATGACTGCATACTATCACTCATTCAGCATCGCCCAGCAAATTGCACCCATGCTAAGATGAACTTAAGAAGAGGTAAAGTTCAGAAGATTGGAGACAACAACTGGTTACTAGTCCTCAGAGAAGACGAAGTCACCAAAACACAATGCAACACCAAGACAGACTACAAGAAGCTATCTGGAATTCATCTCGTTACACTAACAGAAGACCGCCAGATGAACGTCATGAACAAGACACTGCGATCTCACACCGACACGGTCGTCATCAACGAGGTCATACCGTTACCTGAGCAGCATCAAGCCTTCGAACAATCAATACAATACGAACTCCAGTTAGAAGACATCTCCCTAGACAGCATCCATGAACTGATTAATAGAGCAGGCGACATATCCGTGCCAGAAGAAGATAATTGGCAAATCATAGCAGCTACACCTAGCTGGAACACAATCATTCTATATATCCTACTGGTCGCTGCAGCATCCTGGAAGCTGTATCAATGGAAAACTAAGAAGATCCCGGAGGACACCAATGGCAGCGCGGACGCCGCCAGAAGCAAGAGTTGCTTCTATCTTATGAAGGGAGGAGTTAACTCATCGTAACACGCGTTTACGCTGAGCCTGCAGCCACCGTCAGCATGCGTCATATTGCAACTATGCATTTACCGGAAATTCAATAGAATTATTTTTCTTTGCATTGTATTCAGTCTTGCATCAGCCATCAGCTTAATATCCTGTATTTTTATTAATTAAATAATATTGTAATAAATAAATATTTTTTTAACTAAATTCCCGACCGCCGAAACATAACTCTCGGTGCGAAAAAATTGAAAAACCCTTGAAATCGGTAACAAAATTCGATTCAAAAAGGGAAGTAATATTTTTTATAATAATTTTACGCGAAAAAAGGTCGCGGGCAACAACAGCTAGTAATAAAATAAATTAAACTTTAAACAAAAACAAGATTTTTTTAAATGAAAAGAAGAAAATTAAGTTTACTATAAACATTGTACGCGTGTACAAAGTTTTGTGTCCGTGCTATTAATCGTTGAGGAATTTTCTCGTAAGGAGGCGATCCTGGCAGTAGAATCAAGCCATATCTGTCATAAAAATGTATTGTCACTAGAACCAAAAGTGCTATTCAGTTCAATCGGTTGGACGGAACTGGTTTGAAATTCAGTTGCAAGATTTGACCAATGCATTCTAATTAACTAACAAGGCAAGTTAAATAAAAGGTTATAATAAAAATGGCTACGTAACTAGAAGGTTCGCAGGTATGGTCGAGAAATGAAACAAGAACAAGTGGCTTTCGGCTTCGTTAAGGGTTATTACATCTATTAGTTACTACATTATTTTGTTATAGTGAATAAATTGAGCACACTAAATTTGTCTAAGCCCTTTGGGTTGTGTTCAGAAATGTATTTATTACCTGCACAGTTTTCAGACTTCAGCAGCAGAAAACAAGTATCGTAAACATCTATTGTTGCTGTATCAAATCTTTCACATTGCACGCTCAAACATAAAAGTAATAATATGTTCTTTATTATCCAAGTTTGAGACATTACTGATTGCATGATAGTCTGAAAAAGCAGATATCACAAAAAGTTAGTTCCTATTTCAAAAAATTTCAAAAAATCTATGTATAAATATCACCATGTATTTTCAATATACGGGGTGGAAGGGCCACCGACGAGAAAACGGTTATCACGTAATCGTCGTTTGTGGAGGGGCTCAAGATGATGTACTGAATACGTGTTAACCATTTTTGCTTCGGTGGACTTGGTCGCAAGCGCGCCTGCTGAGGAGGAGGTCCTGGGTTCGATTCTTAGGTCGGGCAAAGTGTTACTGGTATTTTTACATCAGGAATTTCTCAGTAACAACCACAGGGTCTGTATTTGTGCCCGGTTGATGGTAATAGACACGCCCCCTATTACACGGGACTTAGACCTAACTGGTGAAATGTGGGTGTACTATTAGGTACACCTCTGAATAACCCTTCAGGGATTACGGGAGTGATGTATTTCCATTTTATTTTTTAAATATCCTTTATTCTGGGTTTTAAGAATACTAACTGTTTCGGATTGTTAAGACCACTTACTCTAGTTCCACCTTTTGCTACTATATGCTGGATTGCTAATATTCCTTTTATGTTTAATAAACTATGAAAAGCCACGTTGATCACGTAGAACACAATCTGTAAATAGTAAAAAAAGATTGCTGTAGACGTTATCCTACTTATACACAATACCAGGTGAGAATACTTGTTGTGACTGCCTCATTGGTTTAGTGGTCGCAAGCGTGACTGCTGAGCTAGAGGTCCTGGGTTCGATTTCTAGGTCGGGCAAAGTGTTATTGGATTTCTCATCAGGAATCTCTCAGTAGCAACAATGGAGTCTGAATCTGTGCCCGGTTGATGGCAATAAGCTCGCCCCCTGTTGCATAATACTAATAAAACTGGCGAAATGCTGTTGTACTATTAAGTATACCTCTGCCTAACCCCTCGTTGATAACAGGCGTAATGTTATTTAATACGATTTTCTCACGTTTCTTTGATTTTTCTTAGAAATTAGTTTGTTCTGGAACTACTGCCAATTTTCTCTGCGTTGACTAATAGTCTCCCGGCTTTTGCCCAACGCAGAGAAGATTGCAAAGGTATAGGGAACATATTTTTCACATTTTTTATTTTTTTATTTCTCCGGCCAATTAGCCAGGATTCAGGAAAGATTTCAAATTGTCAGGCAGCCTCTCATCGATACTCACCATTAATTTGAATAACTTCTCTATAATCCTATAGGCCTCCAAAATATTCTGGTATAAATCGAACATTACATCCCAGTAGGATTCATTGTCCGGATATGTTTCGACATTTCTTCGTTCTTGAACTTCCATAATCCACATCTTAAGCATCTTTATTAGTAATCTCATAAGTTGCAAGGCATAAATAATATTCATATCGAAAGATATAGAAGCAAACGTTGATATCACTCCAAAAGTACTGATGACACTAAACTCAATACACACATAGGTAATGTAACATACAAAGAAACTGTATAAAGAGATGACAGAAAACCAGTTCCAAATGAACAAGCTTCTGAGGTTTTTATTACTAACACTGAGGACTTTCAGAACATGCTGAATTTTTAAGACCAACAAAATATTGTGATCACTCCCGATGATATTAATATAGTTGTTTAGTACGAAGCTAGCGGAGTGAAAGAAGCTGTCACAAATGTTACTCAGAAAAAGGAAAGCGGTCAAACTGGACCAGACAAAGGAAAAATATTTTTCTATTAATACATGCAAATTGATTATTCTCAACGTTAACATACAAGCGACTCCTAAAATGTTGTACAGACGACTATTGGGAAAGATACGGCTATCGCGAATTGAATACTTTGAGCACAAAAAAGAAGCTTGCATTAAATTTAACGGCCATAGTACTGATTGCAAATCTTTTTCAATTACGTTGTTCAGAAATAGTTCGTTGGACAAAGTGATGACCAAATTTCTGTTTAACTGTATATTTTTGAACGATGAAAACATGTTTAATACTCCAGACATTTAAAACTTAGATATCGTATGACTACAGACAAAGCAATCAATATAACTGTATTTATATTAAAATGAAATTATTCAAAAGTAATGAATTAAATGGGTAGGTTTGAATTCATATCATTAATGTGTACTCATGAATAAATAATAATTAAGCCGCACATGTTGACCTTCATGATCAAGCAACTTTTGGCGCGGTCGGTTTGTGGATGATTACGTTTTGATTCCCTTGTGAAATCGTAAAATATACGACATAAATGGTGATATCTTTTGACCACTGCTTCAAGGGGTAGCAGACTGAGTATTTGATATTAGTTTCAGCTTTATACTTCCACGAGTTCATAAGAAAAAGGGTTTTGACAGACGGACAGACAAACATAAGGGTTAATACTTTTCTTTTCGCGAAGTTGCAACTTAACGCACTTTTTGAATGTTGGGGTATCAGTATGTAGTGAATGGTTGGATGTTATCCACATACTGATCGACCCCGATAAGCCTTGTTTAATTTTCGGTCGACACACATGGCACACACGGTTTCACATCCAGGAATATGTACAGTACTGGATGTGAAAACGTGGTTGAACAAAAATAACACCTGCATGAAACTTGCACAGAAGAAGAAACCATGGAACAGAAGGAAGTAATCCTATACACAGCATTAGGTGGAACAAGGCTGCTAATGATCATGACGATGATGACGACTACGAAGGATCACAATAATAAGAAAAAGTCCTGTGTACACCAAACTATTTATTTCAAAGAAAATAGAACTGGAAGAGTATAATGACGTAATGAGCGATAACTTGCATCAGATTTAAAGGTAGCGTAGCGTCGACATAGAACAGGCCACACGCGGTCATCTTTCTGAACGTTCGATTTTCCTGTAGCACGTTCTTCCAGAGACGGCCATGACATTCTAAAAATAAATTTAATTATAATAATTTAATTCTGACTAGTCTTCTACACCAAGAAATATCATCATTCTCTTGCCCTTATCCCAATTCATTTGGAGTCGGCACATCATGTCTTTTTCTTCCATATTTCCTTCTCTATTACTCTCCCTCCTTTACACAGTCCATTAATCGTTTCTTTGGTTTTCCTCTACTCTTATACCCATTCTCATACTCAAAACTTTCGTCACAACATTTTCCTCATTTCTCCGTAACACATCACCACGACAACCTATTACCACACAACTTTTCAGTCACCGGCGCCACTTTCAGACTACCTCGTATGTATTTTTGCATTCTCAACTCAGCCACATGTAAATGCAATTCATTCATCCCTTTTGTGGCCCAAAATTTTGATCTATACAAGACACCAGGTCTAACCATTATTTTATAAATCTTCCCCTAAAGTTCAAGGGGAATGTGGGAGTCGCAGATTGTTCCAGTGACCTGCCGCTATTTCATCCATGCCGTGTTAATTATTGTGCTTAACACTACGATTTATTTCGTCATCGCTTTGCACGATTGCAACCGCAACAACAAATAGAGATTTTTAAATCTTACTTGAATAGTTTCTGTTCTTTATTAACTGTATACACGCCGTCTCAGCTTCTTTAACAGTTGCATAGAACTTATCGCAGTAAATACAGTGTGTAATTACCAATACTAGATCCTTCGTGAGATATAAAATAAGCACAACACTCCGAATCAAAACCTGGAAAATAAAATAATTAGGCAAAACCAGTATAACTTCGCACATAACTAAACATAGATCAATCCAAGGACATCAAATATTTTTGGCTTACACTATTTTCCAGATCAGTAAATTTGTTCATCTCGTAAACCATAAAGTTGACATAGCATAAAGCGCGTTGAAATGTGACGAATGTGGAATATAACACCTGAAAATACTAATAATATATTTCTTCTTTGGTGTTGACATGGAAATTGACAAAGTAGTAGCAGACAAGGTGTAAACGGACCCTTCACGAAGCCGTTAACTAATCATTCTGTAGGTTTAAGTAAGTAACTTAAACTAGTAGTAGTAAAGTAACTTAACGCAAAATTATTTCTGGGAAACGAGGTGAAAAATCACGATTTAGGATAGGACTCAATGTAACAAACTCAAAACATTGCGCTGATGCATTGAATGGTACGGGGGTCATGGATGTATTTAAAAAGAAAAGTAAAAACATTAAAAACTTGTGAAAAAGTTGGAACTTGCACCCCCAATATCTCCGTAACTAAAAGTTTCCCAAGTATGGTCTAGAACAAAAAAAAATATCACAATGACGGGAAAACCCGTGTCTTTCGGGTTCGTTAAGAGTACTTTTAAAAGTACCCTAAACGACCCCGAAAGGAGGAGGAGGAGGGAGAAGGGGAGGTTTATTTTTATAATGGATGTAAACCCATTGTAAAAATGAACCACCACGTAAGTCTATAAGAGACACATTGTATAATATTACTAGCATGGGGCTAGATAGACCGAAGACAGAAAGACAGCCAGCGGGGATGTTGAACATCGGACAACAGAGGCCTAAACTGCGGGATATACGCCTTTTCTAACTGATTGATCAAAAATAGCTCCAGAACACCAGTCTTAAAGCATATTTTAGCTTAAACACTTTCAACGCGATGATGGCGCTTGCAGGAAATAATTATGTCTTTTGCCAAAAAAGATTTTTTGTATTTGCGCTCCTCCGGAGAAACTTCAGATAGCTCGAGTTCTAGTGAAATGTGATCAATAACTTTTGGAGTCACCTCATAGATAATGAGGTGACTCGGCTTTTTCCCTACTATGTTAGATTTGGCTTCAAGTCTAACTGGATGTATCTGCAAGATTTTAGAGTCATATAATACTATTTTTAGTTTGCCTGATGTCAAACTACTCTGAATTTTAGTAGGAATTTTAGTTTGATTGATTTCATAAATATAATAAAGTTTTGAACTTACCAAAACTTGGAAAATTTCTTTATACAAGCTGTAAGCTTTCAATATGTTCTCGTATATCCCGAACAGTTTGAGACATTCATAATTATCGTTTTCATTACTTATTGTCGCGAGATCTTTGATCCACTGATCTAGATAATTCCTCAGTATTATTATAATTCTGATAGCTATTACAATACTTAGATCAAATGGGACACACATTACGTCGCAAATATCTTCAATAATTAAACCGATGTCAAAAAAAGATGTAGGGTCATAATACGAGTACATGCGATTTAAAAAAATATGAAAAAAGATGGTGGTCGTAGTTGAGACCCAGTTCCAAATAATGAAACTTCTGATGCTCTTACTAAGGTCTATGCTCCTATGTATAGTTTGGATCATCAATATAAGTAAAACATTGTTATTCTTATGCACTAAATTTAAAAGAAACATCATATTGAACCCAATTAAGTAGATGACAAAGTTGATGACAGTAGAAATTGAGAAAACATCTTATTTGAATTGTGTCTTATCGACCTCCGTGTCTTCTACAACGAAAATCTTAAAGAAACACAATGCATTTAGGGACAACGTTAAACAGAACGCAAACACGCGATATTTTTGTCCACTTGCATAAATACGACTATTTTTCACTTCATATTTTGATGTCAGAAAAAGATTAAACGGAAAGTTGAAGGAGTACGCTACTCTTTTCATATCTTTTTCCAGTCTGTTATAATGTAATAAGACATCTAGAATATTTCTTCGTGATCGAGACATTTTGGTCAGTATTGACTTCTTACCACTATTTTACAATACGTAATGAAATCCAATCTCTCTGCGAGGACAATGAGACAGTTAGAAGGAGTAACAAATTGTGTTTTCGTGATACAAGATCAATACAAATGATGAAGTCAAGGACGTACTCAATCTATATAAATAAAGATCAATTAATTCTCAACTCTTTGGAAAAGCTGTAACTTCGAATGGTGGCAGATGGTTAATAGTAGTTTTGAAATTTTTTTTCGTGCTCCTAGACTTTCCGGTACTTTTAATTAAAATGCACATTGGAATTTTCGAAATAAAGACAAGAATAAAAAATGATGCTGCAGTCCCAGTCACAAGGCCTAATAACTGTAAAAGTACTGTAATTGCCCATTCCGACGCGTAGATCTTTATAGAGAAGAACGGGCAAGAAACTCCATGGACACTCTTTTAAATCATAATATTGTTACAAAACCTTGGTAACATAATATAATGTTGAGATGGTACATACTGTGAGAACGATGTAGCAAGAGGTGCACGTTAAAAATGTCCATAAGACGAATAAGACAATTCAAAAATTAAATAATTAATTCAAATAAGCCTTGGCAACTAAGAGATGACCAGTCACAACTGACAGCGCCCGTTCACGGACATGACGCATGGATCAGCACCATTCAACTTAACCATTTTGAAGAGAACTAAATGGAGTGGGCATGACATACTCTCAACCGCTAGGGCACATTTTATGTATAACCCAGGAGTTTAATAATCTGATACTGCTATATATGTTTCTGACGCTTCAATTTGTCATCATCTCATTTATAAAATAAAATTCTTAAATAAAACTGGTTTAATTGAAAATTATGGCACACAATCATGTAGAAATTAAAAGGGAAACTCACTGGCATAAGCATCCTGCCCATCCTACATCACCGAAACCAGGGTGGAACGTCAACTATTTACATCAAGGTGCATGTAATGAGCCCAATAACAATATAGCTGCTGCAAACTTTTGATCGAGGACCTTCTTGCAACTGCCTTGCGTCTACATCGTTAGACCATCGATGAAAGTCATACTCCAGCTAGGTCTAAAATTCTCATCAAGATGCATGAAATCAGCCAAACACGATGTAGATGCTGTAAACTCTTGCGGACCTCTTGCGACTGCCTTCCTTCTCCATGGTCGACCTTCGATGAGTCATATTCTAGCTAGGTCTAAAGTTCTCATCAAGGTGCATGAAATGAGCCCAATAACAATATAGCTGCTTTAAACTGTTGAGGACCTCTTGCAACTGCCTTGCGTCTTCATCGTTACACCATCGATGAGTCATACTCCAGTTAGATCTAAAGTTCTCATCAAGGTTCATGAAATCAAAAATGTTGCAAAAACGGGGAAAATGTATTCCTTTTGAGAGCTTCCGTTGCACGCGCTGAGTAAACTGTTAAAGTTTTCCTCTTAAAAAGTTCTAAAAAAAAGTCCACAATATATGTCTATCTTTTAAGGTTGACTCACTATAACCTTTTTATGATAAACAAATTTCTTCTAAAATAATGCATTATTTGCGATGGTGTTTTGTAAACATAGTATTTATCCTTAACTAAATAAATACGTAAATCACAAGTATTTAATTTTGAACAAAATTGTCCTTACATCATTTGATTTCAATGAATATCTTAGGAGCTATCACAGTTTTAAAAGTGCGCGCATTTTCATAATACGGCTCCTTTAGAATTGAGTTATAGGTGCCTTCGACCCACTCTATCTAACTCTCTCAAGAAAATATGTCAAGTTTAACAGAAATCAATCTCCGTCATCAAAATATTGTTTTTCTTAATCAATTACAGTATAGTGTACGCTATTCACCCTTTCAAACTGATTAGCTTTATTAATCGTATTAAAAAAACAAAGAAGAGAATTCTGAAATAAACAACGCGTTTGAATTGTGGAGTGAATTAAAATAAAATAATGGTAGAAAGACACGAAACATCGATTACTAATAATTTCCTGGATAGAGCGTTTCAAAACATGCTCTTGCCGTTACAGTGCATGCTACACATGTTTTTCCTATCAAGATTCTCCATTGATTACAATTGTATTAGAACGCCTACCGTCAATTATTATGTGGTGTCACTCATTGGTACTCTTGGATTCATTATTTTTCATCCGCTGTCGTACTTTTTTTTAAATCATTTTTATGTATGCAGTCCGATAGTTAAATTCTTCAAAATGCTAAACGTCTTAGTTTCGGTGATTACTTATTTTGTCTTTTACTGTATTAACATTCTAAAAAGAAAACACAACGTTCAAATGGTCTTAAAGATTCAGAACGCTCGCGCTCGCGCTCGCGCTTGTAATAGATTACTCTAAAGTAATCTATTACAAGCACTATAACATGATGACCATTTGGAACTGGTTCAGCCTTTTACTGTATTTTGTTTTTTTGCAGCGTCTTTGGCGCGCAGTTTTTGGGGCATATTTTTCTTCTACTCTTTGTTTTACTTTAACGTGAACATAATATATGGTATAAGAATGATAGCTTTGATAACAAATGGAATGAAAACCTGGATCTCCGAGGTCAAGTACTATGGTAAACTCTGCTTAGAGCTCGACGAACAAAAATATTATGAGAACTTAAAAAAACTGTTTCAAGCGTACATAGATCTCATGGAGGCGTTTGATATTTTCAAGAACATTTTAAAATTTTCGGTAAGACTAGCGTACTTTGATTTAATATATTTGGTTAATCTATTCCATCAATTTATTATCCAGGGTGTAAGGGACAGCCCTCTGCAAACTGACAGGGTGCATTCATCTCCTTATTTTGAATCATATTCCACCGGAATTTTTTTCAGTAAAATTTTCATTTTATTATAGTTTTTTCAGTCACTATTTCTTTATTTCTATGTAATTTTACATTCTCTGTACGCAGCGCTCCATTTACGTAAATAATACGGCCAATATCGGCTGTTCACCTCCTGCCTAGCTACAAAGTTATCAAACTCATCATCGCTACGTGCGTTTGGCCACGGTAACGTTACATTGCGTATGAGGAAATAAAACTACATCTTATCCTTCAAACAATTCTCCTACAGCACCGTAAAACCCCTTATAAAATAGTAACAAAGCGTAGGAAAGACTTAATTTGCACTATTCCACAAGTACGCACATCACTTGCAAGAAGATTTTTTAACTGCTTAGGCCCAACTCTGTACAATAAGTTTAACAAAATCTGCTTGATCTACGGATTATCTAATTTTAAGTGTAAACGGATTCTGCGTTCATTTCTTCAAAACAAAAGCTATGATGAAACAGAAAATTATCTCAGTAGATCACAGTGACAAATCAAACTATCTCACTCAATTTCAATCAAAATAATCACACACTCTCTCTTTCACTCCATCACACAGGCACTCTTACATGCACATATACCACTTACACACATACACTCATTCACACACGCACACATACACACACACACACACGCACGTATTCAGTTATAAACATTATTGTTGTAGTATTAAAAAAAAAAAAAAAAAAAAAAGAAAGATTATAATAATTGTACTAGATTTTTGTAACTTTTTGTAAGGGATAGGGACTGTTATTCCTTAATACAGGTTATTCTATAACCTAGCTAGGAAAGCAGAACTTCACCCACCAGATTGTGAATAACATGGTACTAACTTAAATGTATAACTTTGTGTATGCCTGTACTACAATCTCCTTTTTAATGAAATAAATTATTTATTATTATTATTATTATTATTATCTTACATCTTAGAATGCTATAGGTACTGAATGCACCCCATCTTACACCCTCTATGTAGATTTCAAATCGTCCAAAAACAAACTAGTAAAATATTGAAATGATTGTATCTAATCCTTTTATTTTCAGAGTTTTGTTTTAGTACTGGAAACGTTCTTCAATGTGTTACTATTTCTGCAAATAACACTAGAAATTGTACTATTTAATTCTGATTTTGTAAGTTTTTTGTCATTTTCATTACCATTCATTTATTTTCGGGATATTATTATTATACATTTTTCAAAAAATTATAATAGTATCCCATCACCATCAGGCACAAAGTCCGTATTTTCATATGACTTTCCTTCAATACCGTGGACATCCTTACTGCAACGATCGGTCGTTACGGTCAACAGACGAAAAACATTTCTTTATTCTCATTTTCAGCTCTACACGGAATCAATACATATTATAATGGCCACACAGCTTTGGTTTTTTAAAGAATTGATGTTGATTGTAACACTCAGTACTAACTGTGAGAAGTTCTACATGAGTGTCAGCGATGCCGACGCTGCGTGCAGTGCATTGTTGAAATCTACTCAGGAGACAGGTGAGATAAAATTCGTGGAATGTTATAATAGTCCATATTAATAAAAAATTAAAAAACGTATTTTATAGAATTTCCAAGAATAGTTAAATATTCTACAATGCCTGGCTCACTGAAATGAAACAACGCGTGCAAAGACAAAGTATTTGAATACCTATCCAGCAGTCAATGTTCCAACAATGGAGTTTTTGAAAATTGGCAAGATTTGATTGCACTACAGCAATAATAAACAACACTTCTGTTGTTGGGTATTTGAATTGACGTTTAGCACCTTGTTGTGCTTTTAGAGGTTCTCCATTAGCTGCTACATGAGCTCTGTCGATTCATCCATGGTCAACCTCAGTTCTAATCCATTCATCTGCATCCTAGAGTTGTGTAAATTGTGGAGATCGGTGAGGCAGTCACTCCTTTGTAAGCTGGATCCGGAGACTCATAATACCTACAATATAGCATCGTGATGTACAAAAGTTATTATTTTGTTACAGTGGAAGCAAAGAGGTTTTGTAAGAATGTGCAGCGATTGAACCATGCAGCCTTCCATAAGGTGACTGCTTGTCGGATGTTTACGGTCGATGGACGTCTGCCTCAAGAGTTTGCTTATGTTCTGTTGGAGTATTATTTTGTGCTATTACAATTTGCCCTTATGCAATGGTTGAGACTAAAGCACCTTTCTTGAAAATTGCAAAGGAATCAGAAACGATTTAGAGATTTTTATTTCATTAAATGCGTGTTTCAGTGTGAATTAAAATGTTTTATTCACCATCCTTATTTTGTTACCAGCGAAGACGCTAGGTACAACATCAGACAATCTCATCAATACGGAAAAAGTATAATATAATTGCCTCGTTGTTCCAGTGGCCGCAAGCTGATTAGCATGAAGTCCTGGGTTTGATTCCCGGTTCGGGCAAAGTGTAATTGGGTTTTTCTGTCAGGTATTTCTCAGTAGCAGCCACGGGGCCTAGATTTATGCCTGGTTGATGGCCTTATAAAATGGGACTTAAACATATCGAAATGTGGGTGTACTATTAAAAACAGCCTAACCTTTAGGGCATAAGTTTTTGTATAAGTGGCAATTGTTTGACTTTAAAATAGATACTTTATGTCATTGGCACGCATTGAATTGTAAGCGCACATCGCAGTGATTTTATAACTAACTAGCTGTCCCGCGCAACTTCGTCTGAGTCACATAAGCGAGAGTGCGGTTAAAGAGAGTGGGTCATAGGCACCTATAATACAATTCTAAAGGAGCACATCACACACATCATTCCGCATAATGAAAATGCGCATGCGGTACTTGATCATTATTTTGCTTTTGGAGTTATTTTTAAACTGTGATAAGATATTCATTGAAATAAAATGATGTAAGAGCAATTTTGTTCAAAATTAATTACTTATGATAATTAACTAATTGTTTATAAAATATATGTTAAATCTCGTTGTTTATACATTTACTCAAACTCTAGCCGTAATTCTGTGTAAAACTTTAATATGTAATAATTTATTTCCAAAAAAACAAATAGCTTTTATAAATGCGAAAGTTTGTAACGATAGATGGATGTTACCCTTTCACGCAAAAACTCCTGAACGGATTTGAATGATACTTGGCAAACAAATAGTTTATAACCTGGATTAACACATAAGATCCGTTTTATTCCAAACTCGTTCAGTAGCGCTACCTCAATTAAACAGCAGCGGGTGTGGGTGTGGAGCTGTGTCGCAAACTATGTTCCACCAGTGGCGAGTTCTGGGCTAACAAAATATGAAAACTGTCGTGGAGAAGAAGAAGAAGAAGAAGTATGCTAGCAGTACGATCCCATGGGACAATCACCGAACTCGACGGCCCGGACTCTATCAAAGAGGAGACGAGCTGAGATGTGCGAAGCGGAGAAAAGAGGAGATGCGTAAGAGCCAGGGTGTATCCACCGAATCTGAGCAGAGATGTGCAAAGCGGAGAGAAGAGTAAATGTGCAAAGCGGAGAGGACAGGAAATGTGCACCACACGACGCGCACAGCACACGGATCACTGCACGCAGCACACGGCATACCGCTCACCCCATAACACTCTCGTCTCTTCTCGTATCCGATGTGCGCTTGGCCGCCGAGTACGGAGGCTGGCTTAAACGATTAAGAGACATCTCCTCTCCTCTCTGCTCAACCGTTTCCACTAAAGCTAAGCGGAGACGAGATGTGTCAATAACGAAATTCTATTGGTGGTTTACAACACATAAGCTTCTTTCATCAGTTTCCTCTTGTCTTGTCTTGTCTCGTGTCCACTTCAGTAGAGTCCTACCTTAAGCGGGTGAATCGCGGGCATAAGCTAGTTAATAACATATTTTTATTTGATAATGTCAACTTCAAGGGTGATACGATTAGCAAGTTTGTAGATAATATGAAAAGTGACTTTGAACTTCATTTAATTATGGGACCAAAGTAATGACTTGAGTATGTCTAGAGGTTAAACGATTAGGTATTTGGCTATATATAAAGTTTTATAGAACGTGCTGTGTCAGTGGTATCACTCTATAGGGTGGCCATGGCGTCGAACAGACAAGAAACATTACTGAACAACCGTTTACAAAAAGAAATCCAACAAATAATTTATCCTTTAAATTACTTTCTACGTCTACTCTGTTCCTCAAAGTATTTAATAAAAAATAATACAATTGCTCCAAATGGAAAGAAATCAACACTATTTTCGGTTTCGTTTGTGAGTTTAATTGTCATGTTCTTTATATTCCGTGTGTTTATCGATAATGATATATATCTTTGGCAAATCACGGTTCATTTTACGTCTATTCAAGCTTTATGCTTTTTATTACTACTGTGTGGTATAGTAATGATTTTTGTTCTTAATTTCGTACACAGGTATGATAATATCTTGCTTATTCTCATGATTCAGAAGATAAACAGGAGCATCGACTTCAGTAAACGTCTTCGTAGTTTTATTGTTTGTAGTTGGATGTCTGTTCTGACCATTTCGTGTGTTGATATCTTAATTATTGCGTATACTGTACACATTTATTGCTTCAATTGGTTTGCTGTTACTAGTAACATCATGTTCATGACATTTGATTTGAATTTAGTTTATGGGATTCGTGTTTTAATATTATTAACAAAATATCTTAACAAATGGATCAAAACTATTTCAAAGCTAAATGATGAACAGGAAAGCAATGAATCTTGTGTGAAATTATTTGAGACGTTCAAAAATATTTTGAAAGCTTACAAATTGCACACAATGGTTTTTCAAATTCTGGTGAGTTTGAATTAAGTTTATTTGAGCGCCATAATATTAAACCTAGTAAGATAATTATATCCCAGTCGGCTGGACATAGGCCTCTCCCAAGTTTAAACTGTCTGTTGTCTGTTGGGTCTACCTTTTTAAGATCGTCGTTACATACAACATTACTTTTAGTATATGCGAAACCTGAAACACGTGTCTAGTATTTTTCTAAAGAAAAAAAGAATCTATGTACAAAATTTCAAAACTGTATCATGAAAAATCACAAAGTTCTAAGCTTGTTCTGTTACCTGGTTGTCCTCACATCGCTCGGTGTCCAACTTGTAACTTTTTTTAAATATTTTTGGGACAAAATATAATATGGTTTAAAAATGATTGGAATCGATTCAGTTACTTATTCTGAACAAACTATATTCAGGTTTCGCATATACTAAAAATAATTAACCTTGTCGAATCGAAAGTGCCGTACTATAAGTATGTGCCCGACCCAGTTCTCGAAAATGGCAGTATCACATTGTACTGGGATCAATCCATCATCACTGACAGGACTATTGTAGCCAATAAGCCTGATATAGTGGTGGTGGATCGATCAGAGCGGCGCGCAATGATTGTTGACATAACGGTTCCGCATGATGAGAACCTCGTGAAAGCCGAGAAAGATAAGAAAATCAAGTATCTTGACTTGGCTCGCGACAACCTCGCGAGCCAAGTCAAGATACTTGAGGTTGTTGGGCCCCGACAAAATAATCTTCTATCAGCGAAAACAGTGATTGAAAACAAAAATGTGTTGGATTAACAAAAGCCGGAAAAGCTTATGACAATGCAGTTAAAAGTCGTCGTAAAAGAAACAAAATTCTTTGAATGCGTTAATAGTAAAGCCTAATCCTAATTAGCTTATAACTCAGAGTAAGTTTTCGCGACAAAGTCTCAAAAAATACTTAGGGATAATTTGAACAAAGGACAAGAAGACAGAGTCGAAGAAGTTAGAATAAGCTTAAACGTAGATTAGACATACTATCTAATACACTGTGGATAATACTTTGTACTACTAGAAGGACATTTGCAGTAGCTTTGCATGATTTGCCGAGGATCGATTTGAATGTCGTGCATTTGTAGTATCCTAAGTCAAGCTGTTAACAGAGATGGACTGATCTAATTCTATTTTGTACACAGTGTAAATTATTCTTTTTTTTTCAGATTTTATGTTTCACGATCGACACGTTTCTCCGCACTATAATATATGTTATTGTGTGATGATTTTGGAAATGATCAAAGCTCTAGCAGTGTTCGAATGGAATGGGGTAAAAAATATTGCATTGTTAATTTATTTGATCAACATCGGTTATTTAGCGGTGGTTATTTAGCCTGAAATTCTGACAATCTGTCTTACCGCATCTAGTTTTTTTTAATGTGTACTGTATATCAATGGACTTAGAACAGTAGCAGGGTACCGCACGTCAGTCTCAAACTAGTATCAGCTGGCTCAAGATGCTAGGCGCTGAAGTGACCTACGATATTATATTTTATTGTAACCGTTGGTTTAATTTGGCGAATAATTTTAAAAAGTTTGTGGTCATGTTCTTTAAAGCTGGTGGTAAAAGCTATGACAAAGTGCCTCCGTACTGATGTAGGGCACACCTTTGCAGAGAGTCCAGAAGTTTAATCATAGAGGTCATAACTATATGGACCCCTAACCTTAAAGACAATGATGACATTGAACGAGAGTGGAGAGCATTGTCGGTTAGAGCGAACATGTTGGCTAGCAGGTTTATACGATGTTCACGTCCAGTCAAAGTCACGCTCTTTCAAGCGTACTGTACTGTCGGGGTTGTTAGGGGATGTTTGCAGATGCGCATGTGGATTGTTTTTACGCAACAATGCGTAAAATGTGCGTTTTCCTGGTGAGCAGGGTGTGGGGTAGCACCAACATTATCCTGAACATGATTGTAAGTCGCCTGGTCTGTGTTTATGTGGGGCGCTGTTGTGCAATTACTCATGGGTTATCGCAGCAGTGATTCATTGTTATTTGTTGTGTTGTTTGTTTTTATCAGTTTTTATTAACATAGTCGTAAGTTTTACTAATAGTTTTTGAGTCATAGATACTCGAATAAAGATAAATTCTATTCTAAAGTAAACTTTCTTCTTTTTTCTTTTTTTTCTTTCTTTTTTTTTCTTTCTTAGATAATCTCTTCAGATGGGGGTTCATGGATGGCTCAGATCTCAAATGTGTATGCGGCGTATCTCCACAGACAATGGCCCATATTCCATCTTGCGCTGCATGTCCTAACACCTGCGCACTTGACGATCTTATGACTGCTACAGCGAGCGGAGTTCGCATAGCTGAATTTTGGGCCAAACATATTTAATTAAAAATTTGCCATCGACACGCTAAGAAGAACTTTCTTATTACATATAATTTTGATTCTTGTCGCCGAAACATTTCAAGAAAAGTTGAAAAATATTCAATATAAATACACGATATTTGTTAAAAGTAATAAACTCAAATTGCAAAAATTAACTTATACTAAAAGGTTCCATCCGTATAATTAAAATGAGCTTTAAGTGCGCAGTCATAACTTAAGCTATTGATTGATGTATCACTTGTAAGCAAGGGACCTATCATCGAACACTGTTTAAAAATGGAGACACTGCGACATTTAACACAAAATAGCCATGTGGAAATTATCGTCATCAACACGTTGGATAGAGACGTGCAGTCAATGCTCTTGCCTTTGAATCTGATGCAGTATTTTACTTTCTGTCCGAAATACCGCATCAAGGATAATGTTATAACTCCCAATTCTTTTACCTCCAATTTTGTTTCAATTATTGGTACATCAGTATATATTTTCTCATATCTTTTCCGCTGCTATTTCATAACTCATTTTGAAGATTTTATAGGCCAAACTTATTTTACGTTTGTCACCAATCATTTTTATACTATCTTTTGCAGCGTAGGATTCATTTCAAATTTCGTGATCGGGATAATTCGAACCAAAGAGTCGGTAAGGTTTGTCGTCACTTATCAAAAAGTGCACAGAGTTGTCAACGATGATTTCAGCTTTAACCACTTCGTCATTTGGAATTGGACCATACTTGTGGCTTTGGGTGCTTTTAGCATTTTTATAGCTGGTTTTTGCCTACAAACAGGCTTATCTTTATTCGAAGTATGTGTTGGCTGCCTTTTGGTCGTTTTTGACATTAACGTTATATATGCCATACGAATGATCAAATTGTTGAACAACAAAATAGTTCTTTGGAGTATAGAAAGTTTAAATTCTCAAAATATATCAGACTTGCACGCAGTATGTTACAGCAGAAAACTGTTTCAGGTTTATGTTGATATATTACAGTGTTATAATATTCACAAAGTTTGTTTTCAGCATTTCGTAAGTTTATTTAATTATTGGAAATTGAGTTATGTCAAAAACAGGATGGTTGACAATTATTGTTATTTTTCAGATTCTTTATTACATAGTGGGATCGTTAACTTGCTCTCTTATACGAGTCCAAATGATAATTGAAATGTTCAAACACGGTGCGGTGGTCAATAACATAGTAAGTTTTGTTAAAGCAAGTTGCAAGTTATCGTACCTTAAGGTGAATGCACCAGGGTAGCCCGCGAAATTCAAATTTTCTTACGTCTTTTGCAACTTGCAGGTCAGTATCGGGTTGTATGTTAATTAAAATATGATGATGTCGCGGGCTATCTTGGCGCTTCCCCCTTTACGAATAATATCATGCAGATCTGCAGCGTTAGTGCCGCCCAACCGCAATGGCGGACTTATTTCTGTGGAAATATTTTTCACGGCAATCACGCATGCACGTTTTTTTCTAAATAAAATGAACAGTAGAGTCGCTGCAATTAGCCATTAGCCATTTGATTTATTAGTTGTTCTAATTTGAGAGACCTTTTTTTCTGTTGCGTTCGCTTACATTTATACATTGTTGTCTTATTTTAAAATCAGTGAATTTCCTACTGTAACTGTACTTCGACTAGCGAATTCATACAACTGTCCAATCAGCGAAACTGGCTAATCAACGAAACTGTCGAATTAAATAAATGACGAGTAAGTGAAACTGACCAGTGTTCCGCGGACTCGGCATTCCAGTTGGGCCCCACTTACGCTAATGTTTGCCGTCACCTGCAAAAATGTGTACTAATAACAATTTCTATAATTTCACGACCGCGGAAGGTGTCCCATTTGCAAATTCGTTTAATGGGGTAAAAAAAAACATTTCACGAAGCCGAAAGGCACTTGTTCTCCCCGTCATTGCGATAATTTGTTTTTTCGGGACTAAACCTGGGAACTTTCTATTTATAGAGATATTGCAGATCAAAGATTCAAAAATTTAGTTTTTTAAATACAAGTTTTTAATGTTCTTACTTTACTTTATGTACCTCCATGACCCCTGAACTATTCACTGCATCAATCAGCACATTGTTTTAAGTGCATTAATTGAGTACTACCATAAACTTTTATTTTTGTTTTGAGTTAGGTACTTAGTTTGACGTACAAAATGCTTAGCTGTCAGGTTTGTGAAGAGTCCGTTTACACCTTTTTATTGTTATAGGACGCAGCAACTAAAGGGTCGATGTCTATTCTGCTGTGGATGACAAAGGATTTGATGTGGATGACAATATTGAGCATGAAATGCGAGAAATTCTACATAGCTATTGAAAAAACTAAAGATTCTTGCGCACGCATTTTGATGTCAAAATTGTTAAGGTATTATGTTTTTGGGTTTGATGAATATGTTAGAAGCCTTAGATCAGCGGTAATTGCTCAGCGTTTGCTTTTTCTAAAATGACTGTCATCAGGATTGACGTAAGATTTTCGGTTTCGCTGTTTTACATTTTTTGATTTTTCACTGGTAGTTAATGATGATAGAAAGTCCCTGTTTAGGCTCTCAGAACTTGTTTTAAATCACACAAAAAGTAAAATTTTACTTTTTCACAGATGTTCAAAAAAAGCTATGCAAGAACGTACTGCGCTTACATCGAGCATCATTCAGCAAGATACGTGTGTGTGACATGTTCTACTTAGACGCAGCATTTCAATTGAGTCTGATAGGTCTTTTCACTAATTACACTATTGTGTTGTTACAGTTCGCCATTTTGTAATCAAGGCTCCAATAAATAGAGTAAAAGTATAGAGAGTAGTAGTTATTTTTTTTATAATTATCTGTTCCTATACATCAGTTATGTTTTGCAGTCCAGCATTGGTTTTGGCGAGTATTTCTGCTGGGGTATACGGTTGTTAAAAGTCAAAAAAAAAGACTGTGTTTTTTATTTGAATTCTTAACATTGTGCATAAATCGTGGACTTAGCTGACTCCTTTTAAAAATAAACAAAAGAGGCTAGTCGCGAAGACATTTTAATACAGACTAACTAGCATATATAAATATTTTGGATCTTCAAAATCAGCAAGACGTTGTTGTTCTTGTGCACGAAATCCAATATGAAAATCAACGTGAATCTGGTTGCATAGACGATTTAATTGAGAATATTAAGGAATTGGAAGAGGCCATATTCCAAGTTACTTTTCATAAATGGGATTTCTGTAATAATTATTTGATGGATACAGAACGCATTAGACATATCATACAGCTAAACGCAAAAACACGATATTTAAAAGAACTTAGATAAATGTGATTATTTCGTTAATTATACTTTGAATACAAAAATAGATTGAGAAAGAAATTAAAAGAATACACTGTTCTGCGTATTTCTTTCTCCAGCCGATTTTTGAGTGTAACTTGTAATGTTATATTTGGAACGATTTCTTGTTTTGCGGACATAGCTATAAGCATCAACTTCAAATTTCTATCGTTTGATGAATTACGAACTCACAGTATGTAATATTATTACCATGAGACGAATTCTACTAAGGAAATAGAACCGTATAGAAATAAAACCTAAATTTTGGGTCAATGTTATTAAAGTCGCTATTAATATTCTTGATTGAAGATACATTAGTAATATTAAATGTTTTTGGAAAGTTTGATAACATAAACATTATATCTACGTCTACCGTAACTTTCAGTAGCTTTGAATTTAATTAATATAATATTGATTCTGCATTATTTTGTCAGATCATTATAAAAAAATATTTAAATACATACACAGAAGTAGGGACACCGACGCCAAAACGGTTACCACGTATTCAGTACATCATTCAGAACCACCCTATACAGAAATTTCGCGTCAGTTAAAAAAAAACAGCTGTTTCCTACAAAACTGCAACAACTACACGGTCAAAATGTATAAAAACCAAATTTAAAAAAAAAAGCGATGTAAAATTTCTATGTGGCGAGGTTCAGAATGATGTACTGAACACGTGGTAACCGTTTTAGCGTCAGTGTATCTTTCACCCTGAATAGTTACACTAATTAAGTGTCCCGCTCATGTGACACAAGTCTACTCTCTATGAGAGGGGATGGGCGGTTATCCACCATTAGGGTCCATTGCGTTGATGCTTTCCTTCACCGTTTTGAGTGTAGTGGTGATGAAACAAATTAGACAAAGTAACGCTTCTGCCTGGGTTCGTACTCTTGAACTCGTATAATATGAATAATATGAGAAGAACAGGGTGTAAAGTAATTCATCGCCAGTAGAAAAGGGAGGAATCCTCCGGTCAGACTGGTGTTGTGTCTGGTAGGCTTGTAGGGTATACACATTATGGTCTAGTACATGTATTTGTATTATATATTACACGTCACAACACATTTACACACAGACAGATTTATTAACATGTATTTATAATAAACGCTAAAAGACACATCCATCGGCATCTTATATTGTCCACAACAATATAATGTCGGATGACGTCGGGACAGCGTGGATTGGAATCGTACCGCGGCTGAGCTACGTCATCGTGACGTATGGAAGGCGAGTGAGGTGGGACGCAGCGCGCGAGCGTTGGCGGCCTTACCTTGACCTCCAGTCGGAAGCGAACATCCTATCGACGCGCGCGCACGATTTTCGTGGACGATTCCAAACCGCATGGTTTTAAGTTTCTGCCTGCAAAGACAATATACGTGTTCTGTGTTTTCTGTACTATCGTGACTCTGTTCTCCTTCTTCTGTATTGTGTTGTGCGTGTGGACTAGTAGAAATAGAATTGTGAGTATTGGCGTAGTGACTTTTATTTATTTACGCATCTACCTACACACCCGATCACACGCAACTAAACTGGTGACCCCGAGTTGAACACTATAATAACTATGAGTGATAGTGAGTCCGAGCACACCGCGTCGTCACAGCCAGCGGAAAATGTCACACGGAGACCGCGCAAGGCAAAGCGCGTTTCCATTGTGGCGTCGCACGAGATTTGCCGAGCGCCGTTGAAGCTGCCACCGTTTTGGCCAGAAGAGCCCGAAATATGGTTCGCTCAAATAGAGGCACAATTCGAGAACGCTGGGGTGACGAACGACGTCACGAAATTTAATTTTGTCGTCGGTCACCTAGACCCCCAATTTTCGAAAGAGGTGAAGGACGTCATCATGTCCCCTCCCGCGACCAACCGGTACGAGAAGCTAAAGACCGAATTGGTGAAGCGCCTCTCAGCCTCCCAGGAGAAGAAGGTCAAGCAGCTGCTGATGCACGAAGAGCTGGGAGACCGGAAGCCGTCGCAGTTTCTTCGCCACCTGCAGGGCCTAGCAGGACCAAGCGTGCCAGAGGACTTTGTGCGCACCATTTGGAGCAGCCGACTCCCCAGCAGCATCCAGCCCCTGCTGGCATCCCAACCGCACAGCACCTTGGAGGCGCTGGCTGAGCTAGCAGACCGCGTCCAAGACATCGTGGCACCGAGTCATGTCGCATCAACAACAGCAGCGGGACCCACGATGAGCGTGATGGCAGCCGAGATCGCAGAACTGAAGCGTGCCATGAAGGACCTGACGATGCAGCTGTGTGACAGTCGGTCGCGTAATCGCTCCCACAGCCGTGGTCGAGAAACGCGACGCAACTCACGCCAACGTTCTTCATCCCGGTCAGATGCCAGCTACAGGAAACACCCGCAGTGCTGGTACCACTCGATGCACGGGGAGAAGGCCAAGCGTTGCGTCAAGCCCTGCGACTTCAAGAAGGGAAACGCCGCGGGCAGTCGGTAATGGCGACAGACGATTGCCCCGCCTCTACTGGTCGTCTATTCGTCACAGACAGAAGATCAAACACGCAGTTCCTGGTCGATACAGGTAGCGACCTCTGCGTGTACCCTCGTCGTCTGCTCAGCGATCGTCGTGCACCCACCAACTACCAACTAGTGGCCGCGAATGGAACGCCCATTCCAACGTATGGTTTCCTAGAACTCAACCTAAACCTAGGATTACGTAGAGACTTTAAGTGGCGTTTTGTGGTAGCTGAGGTAACAAAACCTATCATAGGTGTTGACTTTTTGTGTTTTTACTCGTTAGCCGTTGACTGTAAGAATCAACGGTTAATCGATAGTAGTACCAATGTTTATTGTATAGCCTCGAGTCACTCAGATTCGTCTTTATTCTCAGTAAAGGTGTCTTCTGGGGACTCGAGGTATCACAGAATCCTCGACAGCTTTCCCGACATCACCCGACCTGCCGGAACACTACGCACCACACCACATAACACCGTACACCATATCCGCACGACCCCAGGCCCGCCAGTATCATCTTCGTTTCGCCGACTAGCGCCGGACAAATTGAAAATTGCACAGCAGGAGTTCCAGCTGATGCTGGCCAATGGAACTGCCAGACCCTCGGAAAGTCCCTGGTCATCACCACTCCATCTCGCCCCCAAAAAGGACAACGGTTGGCGACCTTGCGGAGACTATCGCATGCTCAACGCGCGAACAGTCCCTGACAGGTATCCGATCAGGCACATACACGACTTTGCACACAGCATTTCAGGCTGTCGAATATTCAGCACTATCGACCTCGTGAAAGCCTACAATCAGATACTAGTCAGCCCGGACGACATTCCTAAGACCGCCATCACCACACCGTTCGGCCTGTACGAATTTCCGTATATGACGTTTGGTCTACGTAACGCAGGCCAGACATTTCAACTTTTTGTCGACGAGATGACCAGAGGATTAGACTTCTGTTACTGCTACCTGGACGACTATTTGATTTTTTCCAGGTCAGAAGCAGAGCACGAGGAGCATCTTCGCATAATTTTCAACAGGCTGAAAGACTTCGGCATGTTAATCAACACGTCCAAGTGTGTTTTCGGTGTCCCGGAGGTAACATTCCTAGGTTACCATATCTCCGAGAAGGGCACAAAACCACTGGACACCAAGGTCGAGGCCATTAAGACGTTCCCACAGCCCAAGGACGTTCGTCAGTTGAGCCGATTTCTGGGCATGATCAATTTTTATAGGCGTTTCATGCCCCACGCAGCTCAGATACAGGCGCCACTTCACAACCTCTTGATTGGCAACGTAAAGGGCTCGCACCCCATATGTTTGGCGGAGAGTACTTTACAAGCATTCGAGGACTGCAAGGAAAGCCTAGCTAATGCTGCATTATTAGCGCACCCCGATTGCAAGGCCAAACTCGCATTGGTTACCGATGCATCGGATACTGCAATCGGAGCGGTGTTACAGCAGCTAAGCGACGACGGCTGGCAGCCATTAGCTTTCTTTTCCCGGAAGCTTAGCCCTTCGCAAGTAAAGTATTCTCCCTATGACAGGGAGCTGCTGGCCATTTACGAGGCCATCAAATACTTTCGCCACATGCTGGAGGCTAGGCACTTCGTCGTGTACACGGATCACAAGCCGATCAGTTTCGCATTCCACGAACGGAAGAGAAACTGCTCGCCTAGGCAGTTCCGGTACCTCGACTTCATAGCCCAATTCACCACCGAGATAAGGCACATTGCCGGCAAAGACAATGTTGTCGCCGACCCCTTATCTCGTGTGGAGGAATTACAGGTGCCGGTCAGCCTCAGCACCCTCGCTGACTCTCAAGCATCAGATCCAGAACTGAAGAAACTCCTTCAGGAAGGATCTTCACTGGTGCTTGAAAAGGTGAAGGTCACTGGGGAGCGTACGTCCGTGTACTGCGACGTCAGTACAGCGTCTCCCAGACCATTTGTGCCCAAAATGCTGCGGAAGCAAGCCTTCGACAGCTTGCACTCCTTCAGCCACCCAGGTGTCTCAGCGACCGCCAAATTAATCGCAGAGCGCTTTGTTTGGCCAGGCATCAGGAAAGACTGCAGGGAGTGGGCAAGAGCATGTCTCGCATGCCAGCGGGCTAAAGTGAGCCGCCATGTGTCTGCGCCATTAGGAGCATACCATCTCCCACGCGCCAGGTTCACCACCATCCACATTGACCTTGTGGGCCCGCTCCCAATATCACAAGGCTTTAGATACTGTCTGACGGCAGTCGACCGATTTACCAGGTGGCCAGAGGTCGTACCTATTGTCGACATTACTGCCGAGACAGTAGCTAAGGCATTGCTGTCTGGATGGATTGCCCGGTTTGGCTGTCCTACCGACATTGTCACGGACAGAGGCCGTCAGTTTGAGTCGGCTCTGTTCGAACAATTGGCTAAGATTGCTGGTTTCCAGCACAAACGGACAACGGCATACCATCCAGCGTGTAATGGCATGGTGGAGCGATTTCACAGGCAACTCAAGGCGTCCATCACGTGCCATGCCAATGACAAGTGGACCGAGTCCCTGCCGTGGGTATTGCTTGGTATAAGGAGCGCATTCAAAAAGGATGCCCAAGCGTCTTCTGCCGAACTAGTATACGGCGAACCGCTAAGGCTCCCAGGAGAATTTTTTTCTCCCAGTGATGACGGAACGACCGACATCACGGAATTCACCGCGCGCATCCGCAAGTTTGCTCACAGCTTGCAGCCAACTCCAGCTTCCCGTCACAACAAGGCAAGCATTTTTATATTTAAGGATCTGCAGACCACAGATCACGTGTTCCTTCGTGAAGACGCATTACGTGGTTCGCTGCAAGCAGCCTACACAGGTCCTCACAAAGTTCTGCAAAGGGGTGACAAAATTTTCAAAATATTATTTAAGGGCAAAGAGGTCACGGTCTCAATAGACCGCCTTAAACCAGCCTACATATTGGCCGACAAAACTGACCCCCACGAAGATACTCCACCTGGCGACAAAACAGAGTATACAACTCGTTCTGGTCGTCGGGTTAGGTTTCCAGATTTTTATCGCCCTTGACTGTCTCTGGAGGGGGGTGGTGTAGGGTATACACCTTATGGTCTAGTACATGTATTTGTATTATATATTACACGTCACAACACATTTACACACAGACAGATTTATTAACATGTATTTATAATAAACGCTAAAAGACACATCCATCGGCATCTTATATTGTCCACAACAATATAATGTCGGATGACGTCGGGACAGCGTGGATTGGAATCGTACCGCGGCTGAGCTACGTCATCGTGACGTATGGAAGGCGAGTGAGGTGGGACGCAGCGCGCGAGCGTTGGCGGCCTTACCTTGACCTCCAGTCGGAAGCGAACATCCTATCGACGCGCGCGCACGATTTTCGTGGACGATTCCAAACCGCATGGTTTTAAGTTTCTGCCTGCAAAGACAATATACGTGTTCTGTGTTTTCTGTACTATCGTGACTCAGTTCTCCTTCTTCTGTATTGTGTTGTGCGTGTGGACTAGTAGAAATAGAATTGTGAGTATTGGCGTAGTGACTTTTATTTATTTACGCATCTACCTACACACCCGATCACACGCAACTAAAGGCTACTGCCCGACGGCGACGGTTGTTGTCGGATTATTCTATATTTATGTCGCGGATAACTTGAACTGCGCGACTTACAATGTTGATGTTATGACTTCATTTGTGTCATAGATGGCGCTGTAGTACATTTTGTACTATGTTGACGTAGTACTTTTTGTGGTGCCGCTACATGGTTGTCATCACTGGGTCACTGCTCTCAATGAATTTTTTTGCGCATAATGTCCGGTAAAGGAAGAAGTCGTCCAGTCACTGCTCTCAATGAATCTTTTTGTGTGTAATGTCCGATTAAGGCCACTTTTCATACAGAGAAAAAAACACGGATTATTTTATTTTTCAAAAATAATTTTATATTTTATAGGAAATAGAATTGCAGGTGTATAATAACGTATTGACAGATGACTCCCATCAGATACATTGGTAGCGCAGCGTCTACATAGAACAGGCCACACGCAGTCATCTTACTGAACAATTGGTTAGCCTGTATCACGTTCTTGCAGAGATGTTTTTGAGACACTGTAGAGAATAAAATATAAGTAAACATTTTCGAGTTCCGTACCACAGGTTGCTAATGAAACTTCTATTACAAAGTTCCTCAATGTATTCATTTAAATATTTAGAGACTATGTGTTACTATGGAAACAATAAATGATGTTACAGTCATGGCTGGATTGCCCTAAGGACCTAAAGATTGCCCATTTCGACCACGAATTTCAACAAGATTTCATGATTTTCAATATTTTCGGTAGTTTAAGTCAATCTTATACATTTTCTTTAACCATAGTCGTTCATCATCGTCATCATCAGCATTCTCTTGCCCTCATCTCAATTAATTTGTCCTCTAATATAAAAAATACACGCAAGAAAAACTAATATCCGTTGCATTCTATGCTAACCTAGTACCCCAGTTCTGGACGATTCAATTAAGTTTGCCATCGACACGCTAAGAAGAAGAAATATAAAATTATTTTAACCACGGAAGCTCTCACAACTTGACACATAATGAATGTGGTAATTCCATCAAGAAAAAGATTCTAGAATTAGTTTGAATAAATTCTCACTTCCATTTAGCAACGCTTGGGCGAGCAGTGGATGTCTTCCAACTCATAAGGTGACGATTATGATGAATTCTTACTTGGATAGTCCCTGTTCTTCATAAGCTTTATACACGCTGTCTCAGCTTCCTCAACAGTCATATAGAACTTCTCACAGTGTTTACTTTGAATAATTACTAGTGCTATATCTTTTGTAATGAAGAAAATCAGCCCAAGACTCAGTAGAAAAGGCTGCAAAATGACATCTTATTTTTGAAATAACTGACATTCATACAATATAAAGTCACGATGGAGTGATCTTGCATCGCTGAATATCATGAAGGCAATAGCAAAACAGAATATTTTTAATGTCATATGTGTTGCTAATGTCATACTTTACCTTTTTTTACTTTTTCCTTTCTTTCTTATCTTTTTTTTCTTTTTACTTTTGCCTCTCGACATCTGTTATGTCTAGTTTCCTTTTATTCATCCTCTATCGTGACCAAATCATCCAAGCATACTTTTCAATTTATCTCTTTCTTAAATAAAATCGAAAAACTTTTCACACTTACCTGTGTTGCAGTTCCAGCAAAAATACTCGTCTCATAAATCCAAAAATTCACATAACATAAGGCTCGTTGAAATGTGCAAAATGTGTGATATAGGACCTAAGAAAAACCACAGATTTTACTATTTTATTTTGGATAGTTAAATTTTTACAATCCATAAATTGTATAAAAGTCAAATCAGGTCAGGTAATAAAATTATTTACATACCAGAAGAATGTTTAAAACTATTCCACGACTTTGAAAAATAACAGCCGCACGTAGTGTTTGCATACAGTCGATTAGATATACATAAACCTATGGTATCGAACTTACCATAACCTGATATGTTATCTTATACAGATTATAAGTTTCCATAATACTTTGATATATCTTAAACAGCTTGAGACTCTGTTCGTCAATCCTGTCATCTTTTATCATGAAGACTTCTTGAATCCATGCTTCAAGATATTTCCTCAACAGTATTATAAATCGGATGGCTATTACAAGATTGTTATCCAAAGCGATGCACATGACGTCGAGTATATCGTCAATAATATAACCGATTTCAAAAGAAGTATGAGGTTCATATTTCATGAAACTCAGCACAAAATGGACCATGATAATTGTTGATGTTGAGATCCAGGACCAAATAATAAAGCTCCGGATACTCTTACTGAAGTCGATGCTCTTGTGTATTGCTTGGATCTTCAAAATAAGTAAAACGTTATAGTCTTTATGCACAATGTCCAGAACAAACATCAACCAGAATGCAAATAAGCTAATAATGTAATGAATAACAAAAGAAGGCGAGAAGAGATCGTACTTGAATTGCGTCTTATTCACTTTAACGTTGTAAATGCTGAAAACCCTGTACAGGTACAACGCGTTTATGAAAATCAATAAGCAAAACGCAAATACACAGTATTTTAGTCCATTAGGATAAATATGGCTATTTCTTAAATAATATTTTGAAGAAAAAAAAAGATTAAGAGGAAAATTAAAAGAAAACGCTATTCTTTCTACATCTTTTTCCAGACGATTATTGAATATCAAATACCGTGTTTGGGACATTTTGTCAAGTGTTATCTGTACTAGGTTCTTAATTGATTTAAAGGTAATACTTGACTAAATAATATTTTTATGAGGTCAGTAGTGACACGAATTGACAGAGGAATAAAACTGTATTGACATGATATAATTTAAACTGGTCATATCATTCACTATGCAAGACAAGGCAAACACGTTTCTAAGTGATACTCGAGATTATTAAAACGAAGTAATTAAAATAACTAAAAACCCAACTGCCTACCAGCATCGGGAACAGGGTCCGAGCTACCGGTGGTCAGGGCTCTTGAGAGAGGAAAAATACGAAATTAATATCTCCTTTATTCGTATTTACACATATAAATTAGAAGGAGATAATAATATCGTATATTATTATTATATTCTTTCAGCGCAATGTGAACCAATGAGCTCATGCCCAGATACTTGGCTATCGCTTTCAGAAAATTTCGTATTTTTACAAGGTTTTATAATATAAACTTATCGGATGTTAATGTTAATCCAATGTCAAATATTAAATTGAAATTAGCTACCCGAAAGTTTTCAATAATCATGAACGCCGATTGAACGTCAGTTTGTCTAGGCCCTCTTGAGAAGGTCATGTGGGGGGAGGCCAATGTCTGGAGAGGTAGGTACCTCCTTTTAAAATTCCGGAATGATTGTTAAGTTTAGAAAAAAAACTTTTAAACGAAAAGGAAGCACTATCCATAATTACTTCCCTAAAGTTAAGGCAAATAAACTTTACTATAATCTGATCTCTGCTAATAAAATAACACAGCTGGTTATGGAGGTAAGACAGACAGTCGCTGGAATCCGACCTCAAAGTAGTCGGGAAATGCTGGGCAAATAATCATGATAAATTATGTGTAAATATTCTTTCATTAGGATCGTTTTTATGATTTGTTACAGATGACAACATTTCTAGCGACACTTCCAATATCCTGGTGGTTGATAAAGGGTTTGATGTTGCTCACGATACTGTGCAAGCAATGCGAGAAATTCTACATTTCCGTTGAAAGTGTTCAAGACTGTTGCGCACTTATTTTGTGTTCGAGTGGCTCGGGTAATTTATTAACAGATAGTAGTGGGGAAAATTTTAAGTATGAATGTAGATGTTTACAAGAGTAGAGGAAGACCAAAGAAACGATGGATGGACTGTGTGAAGGATAATATGGCTAGAAAACAAGTGACTGCCGAGATGCGCCGACCCCTAATGAACTGGGATAAGGGCAGGAGAATGATGATTTACTATGTAATTGAAATTCTAAAGTCATTATTTCACTACTCTTATCCAATTTAAACTTGGGGTCTGCACAACACGTTTTCTTCTGCCTCTTAATACTTTTAACCCTTCTCTCTTTCATAATATCATTCCTCACATCGTTAAAACATTTGTGCTTCCGTTTTATTCATTACCTTTCTATATTTTCTCACTGTCTTAACCTATTTTATTTCACAATATTCATTTCAGATGATGGTAAAAACTATGCAAGAGCGTACTGCGCTTTCATCGAGCATCATTCAACAAGATACGTGTGTGTGGCCTGTTCTACGTAGACGCTGCGTTACAATTAAGTCTGATGAGTCTTCTTACTAACTACACTATTGTGTTGCTGCAGTTTGCAATTTTGTAATACTACTATTAATTAAATCGTTTCTTTTATTGCCATGTTTTAAGTGTTAAACATTTGAGTTTTTTAAAATTGTGGTAGAATAAAGGCAATTTTTATTTATTTTTTGTCAACTTGCTCTTTGATCAACTTGCTCTTCGCGATATGAAATTCAACGAAAGCCCTGGAACAGACGGAATAACAACAGAAGTTTTAAAGTAAGTGCGAAACATTATTTTCCCTCACATCACATCTTTCTTCAACACTATATTACACACTGGCCAAATCCACCCTGAAATGTGCCAGTCAAATATAATTCTACTTCACGAGAAAGGAGTTAAAACAGACATCTAAAAGTATCGACCCATAAGCCTCATTACACACTTATATAAACTTTTCATCAAAGTAATAGAAAACTATATCGCTCCGATACTTGATCTTCACCAAGCCCCCGAGCAAGCAGGATTTTGTCCCCATTTCTCCACAATAGACCATCTCCGTACTGTCATCCAAGTAATCGAAAAATACAACGAATTTAACAAGCCGCTTTACCTACTTGGACTTTGTGGATTATGTCAAGGCATTCGATAGAATACTCCATCACTCAGTCATTAATGCCTTGGAATTTCAAAATATACCACACACCTATATTGATCTCATTGACACTATCTATCAAAGTTGCTCTGCGAACATTATGTTGCACATTTCTGGTCCAAATTTCAGTATAGAAAAAGGTATGATTCACTCTCATCCAAGCACTCTCACACAAGTGCACTGCGGGAAGTTTTTAATAAACTGCCTGATTCGTGGTAGTTACGAGGCATACATTTTATCGGCCAACACCCAACTAACCTCCGTTTTGCCGATGACATCGTGCTAATCTCCACATCGGGTCCAGAACGCGAAGAAATGCTTTGAGATCTGAGCACAGCAAGTCTTGAGGTTGGACTTACAATGAACAAATCATGACAAACAGCACGAAACGTAGGGTCGGTAGACGGGTATACGTTGCAATATGTCAACGAGTATACCTATTTCGGCCAGATAGTGTCGTTCAAAAACAGGCAAGACAAAGAAGTCGAAAGACGAGTCCAAAATGCTTGGAAGACCTTCTGGGCCTTGAAGTAACATATGAAAGGAAGACTTCCACTTACATTGAATAGAAAACTCGTCGACAAGTGCATCTTGCCCGTCCTAATCTACGGTGCACAAAGATGGTCACTTACTGAACAACAGAAGTCCAAACTCAAGATTTGCCAGCGAGCAATATCGCGCGCGTTAGAAACACCACCCTACAATCCATAACTCAAGTAGCTAATGTTGGAGAAAAAACAGCCAGCCTAAAGCGGGAGTGGGCATGCCACGTGGCACGGATGCACCCGGAGAGATGGGTAAAGATCGTCACTTACTGGACGCCTGAATAAGCACAGCGTCGTCGAGGTCGACCGTGGCAAAGATGGCGTGACGATCATGTTCGTCTGATCATGTTTTCGGGGCTAACATGGCCGGAGGTTGCACAAGATAGACAGGTATGGAAAGATACAGGGGAGGTCTTTGCCCAGCAGTGGAACACCATGTAGGCTAGCAAAAAAAGTCTATATATTTTTATTTATATCATAATCGTGTGATCAATCAAGACGTAGCTAGACAGACAATCCATTTTGTGTCAATTATTTCATCACCACTATTCTCAAAGCGGCGAAGGAAAACATTATAAGGAAATAGGCATGTTCAAGAATCAATATATCGAAGATAAGTGATATCCATTATGGTACGATCGATTAGGACTGCGTTCTGGCAGTGTAACACAACATTTTAGGCTGATTATGATTAGAACTAAAGCGTGAAAGACTAAGATAGCGGATGTGGGTCGGGTCGGGAGTATTTTTCCGTTATTATTCCGTGTGTTTATATGGTCGACACAAGTGTTCAAGCTATTGTTTTTTGAAACGTTAGTAGCGTCTTTGACATTAATATGATTTCACATTCTGATTTGACATTCACTTGATAAATACGTTATCATTATTCTGTTACCAAGTAAAATCTAATAGACAGACATTAGTTGTTACGACCAAACAACGTTGGTTGTAACAATGCCAAAAATCTCATACCAAACGTTACCCAATAATCGATTGGAAAAAGATATAAAAGGAATAGCGTATTCTTTTAACTTTCCATTAAATTTGTTTTTGACTTCAAAATATAATATTCGAAGTAATCACATTTATGTGAACGGCAGGAAATATCAACTTCTTGCGTTTTTTTGTTTATTACTAACAGTTTCTCTGTTGTTCTATCGAATGTTCACCACAGACATGATAGATGTGAATATGCCTGAATCTGATAATATACTGTTCGTAATTGTTTGTTCCAACATTTATATCAGCTATATGATCGCATTCACGATGATGTTCGTTCTGGATATGGTGCACAAAGACAATAACGTCTTGCTTATATTGAAGATGCAAGCTATATACAAGAGCATCGATTGCAGTAAGAGTATATTGAGTTTTATTATTTGGAACTGGATCTGTAGTATAGCCATCATCTGTTTTGATATTACTCTATATAGCTTATACTATAGCTGTTATTTTTATCTTTATAACAATATCGCCCATCTTGCGATTGACTACTTTTTTGATATCTATTTAATCGTGTTCGATATTAATATCGTAATGGCCACACGAATTATGATATTTTTCCGAAAAATTCTCGAAGAGTGGGTTGAAGATGTCTTGGTGTTGGAGGATGAACTGGAGAATGAAGAACAATGTCTTAAATTGTTTGAGACATACCAAAATATTTTGAAGGCTTACGACATGTTTAAGACAATTTTCCAAGTTATGGTAAGTTCTTGAGATATTTCATAAATATAAATTTATTTCATCACTACAGCTCTCAAAACTATGAAAGAAGTAAGCAAGCAAGTGATCCATTCCTCACAAAATCAATCCACCCTTTCTTTGGTCTGTGATCTAATTATCTATCCATCTAAATTTCTTTATCACGTTTTTAATCACATTCGTTTCATTCTTTCTCCTTATATGCCTGTGATACTGAACCAAACGATTCCCTTTCAACTTTTATATCATTAGCACCACTGTCAAACCTCCTTTTTACAAGCTTTTATTTTACTTGCCGTGTTAGTCTATTAGTTATTTGGACACACCTTTCGTCCTAGTGACAATACGTTTTTATGACAAACATGACTTGATCCTGCAGCCAGGATCGTCTGCTCACTAGAAAACACCTCAACGGTTAATAGTACGGACACGAAACTTTGTTTACGCATTCAATGTTGATAGATAAACATAATGTTTTTATTTTTATTTTAATAAGAACTTATTTTTTAAGTTTGACTTATTAATGACTCATTTCTAACTTTATCCATTCTCATTATTCCACACAACAATATCAATATTCTCATCTCCGCTGTGTGTTATCTTTTCATCCATCTTTTTTCAGCCCAGCATTCTACGCTAATAACTGTACTTTGTTATAGGCGCTATTTTCGATATCCGACGCATTTTTACGTACCCTATGTTATTTCAACTTGTGGCTCTATACGCTGAGAACATCTGAAGACTCGATTACAGCAGTAAGTAAAAAAGAATCAATGGATCAGTTTTAAGGCATATTCAAAGCGTCACCACGTCGTTACTTTCGGCTGAGTGAAACCAGCGGACTACCCTAAACGAGGGGACGGCTCACCGTAAGCGGGGCTTCGGGCCGCCACAACCACTCATACCAAGGCTTTATGTTGCTAATAAGTTAGCGTTGCAGTACGTAGCTTTATAGAAAAAAAATCTGAACGACCCTTGTTGAGGTTAAGCTGATTTTTATGCTATATACGGATCTTGTAAACCGATTACATGTTTAAGCATGTGACGTAATTGTTTGAAAGTCACGCCATTTTAAACTGTCTTACTTATTTTTTAATAACTATCTACCCGGAAGACGGACAGCACCGCCGAGGCCGGCCCAGAAAGAGGTGGCGAGACGATCTGGATGCGTACCGCGAGGGCTGGTTCGAGGAGGCACGGGAAAAGAGCTCATGGAAGGAATTCGGGGAGGCCTTTGCCCAGTAGCGAGACAGCACAGGCTAATAAAAAATAATATTTAGAGCTTGTTTTTTTGACATCTTCATATTAATATGTATCATATTTTAACATTCCAGGCTTTGATAAACAGCATTACTTCAATACTATGGATTCCTAAGAATATATTATTAGTAATAATTCACAGTATTTGTTGTGACAAGTTCTATATAACTATCGAGAATGCTGAGACGGCGTGTATACTGCTGATGAAGAACAGGAACTGTCCAAGTAAGACTTTTTGAGAAAACATACCACCAGTTTGTGTGTTGTTGATAAAAAATCTGATTGTGCATATTCCTTTACAGATAGTCAAAAGTATCTTTACAAGAAAGTGCTACAAATAAATTCATCGTTCAGTAAGATGACCGCGTGTGGCCTGTTCTATGTAGACGCTACGCTACCAATGTGTTTGTTGGGTGTTATTATTAGTTACGTTGTAGTTCTGTTACAATTCATTTTTTTGTAAAATATAAAAACAACATTATGTAATTGTGTCTCATTAGATCTCTATCGTATACAACGCTATCCAAAAGTAACGTGAATGAGCGCAGTCGGGTCTATGATATGAAAGAGTGAGTGGACTTTATGAAAATAGGTTCTATACCACAATTTATTATCTTTACTAATATTGTAAAGCTGAAAGATTTTGTTTGGTTGAAGGCGCTAATCTCAGGAACTTCTGTTTCGAATTGAAAAATGCATTTAGGGTTGGATAGCCCATTTACCGAGGATGGCTACGAGCAATAGGAGCGGACCATTAATGAAAAATGTTGCAAAAACGGGGAAAAAGATTTTTATAATAATTCCACGCGGACGGTCGCGGAGCTGCTTTTGTTATGCAGAAAAGGGCCTTGAGAACTATGCGTCGCATTGAATAAACGGAGTCTTGTAGGTTTCATTTTAAGAAACTGCACGTTCTCACAGTACCATGCCTCTATTTAAACCACAGAAAAAAATAATCGATTACAACTTATAAAAAGTGTCGCAATAAACCAACTAAATCATCGCGCGCCGTTATACATATTTTGTGTTTCGTAACTTGTGAACATTATATGGAACCTGAAATAAATGGATTTTATTGTAGTCACACTCTCTCTTAGCTGACAACTTGACAATTGATGTTGAAAATAAGTGATGGTCTTCGGACTGGTCATTTCTACTATCGGCAGGTACATTGGTGTAAATAGAATTCGTAAAAGTGTCTCATCTCATAGGGGACTATCAATATTATAAAATAAAGTTGGTTTTCATGTCTATTTATATGTATATTTTATGTGATTGCCTTGTTCTTCTACGCTGCGTGTTGACCATCAATTAGATAATTTAACCCAGAGTTTTATGTGTGCAATACATTTATAATTCATTACGATAGAATAAAATAAAATAATATAAGCCTATAATACTGTTACTCTTTACAATCTTATTCTCACATATTATACTAATCACTATTTACCTTAATTTAATACTTGTTACACCTTATTATGGTCTTTATAGTATATCGGTAATCGGTTTAATTTTCGGTAACAGCTTGTTTCTGGTCAACGGCCTCTTCCAAGGACTTCCATGAAACTCGATCCTTAGCTATTCGGGCCACTTACGGCCCGCTATTTGTCTTCCCAACGTTTACACTGTCTTCCTTTATTTCTTTTGTCGCCCTTAGGGAACTTGGAAACTCGATATTTTTGCAGGATCTGTCTAAGAACATGGATATGTTCAATTGTAAAACAACAGAGAAGGGGACATAAATAATAACAGGCCGATAAGCTTAATGCCCAAGATGCTAGTTCAAAGAATAACAAAAAAAAACAAAAACTGTCCCATATTGCAGTTACGATAGAATATACAAGGTTAATGGTAACTCCACGTGTTTCTTGCAGGACGTCCTAGTAGGATTAAAATGCAACAAATTAAGCCACCTAATGTACTACCGAAATTCAGTAGCTTTTGAGTTCGATTTTTAGTCATTTTAAGAAAAATCCCAGATTAAATCATTTGAAGCCAGTTTAAAAATGATTTACGGCGCGACGGTACTGAAATTAAAGTTATTATCATAGTTGATGCCGTAGCAGATCTTTGTTAATAATTAAAATGTCAAAAGTGCCTACAACTTTGGCAACGATCACTATTCAAACATTTATTCTTTTGTAATTTTTGCTATTATTCATGAAGAATGATGTCCAGTGCAAAAAAAATACTACACCTGGTGTAAAAATTACTTGCAAAATATCATATCAGCTATCTAACAAGGTATGATATTTTTATATATATATCTAACTTAATATAAAGTCGTTGTTTTTAATTTAGTACAGGAAGGCGTGCATAAAAGGTGATTATTCGGAAAATAAAATTAAACAATTTCGTGAACATTATTACTATTTTTAATCAAAATCAATTTGAAAACTTTAATTTCACACATTTCACTCGTCTTGTTCGATGTGCGGCCCTCGGTTTGACCTTGCTTATCAAAACAATTTCGAGGATTAAATACGTGTTTGCTTTGGCTACTTCGGCTTACTTATTGCTAACATTACCAGTTCATTTATAATATTATATCAACACTATTATAGATTAACAGTCTCATGAAGACACCGATAGCACAATTTTCCACTTATTCTTTTTTTGACTTCGAAATATTATTTACGCAATAGCCGTATTTATCCAACTGGACCAATATATCGTGTTTTTGCGTTTTGTTCGATGTTATTCATAAACGCAGTGGCTATTTCTGCCATATTTACCGTTGACCTCGTAATAGGTAACGTGGTAGGTGTACAAAACGATATCTTCTTATTCTTTCAAGTTGGCTATTTCCTCTCCAGTGGAATTAGATTCGCGATTGTTTTTATTCTGGATGCCGTGCACAAGAACAATAACGTTTTACTGATTTTGACAATCCAAACAATACATAGGAGCATCGATTTTAGTAAAAGTATCTGGAGTTTTCTTATCTGGAACTGGATCTCAATCGTTTTAATTATTTGTATTCATATTTTTAACAATGCCATGTATTATGAAAGCTTTATTACTTACAACAGCCGTTTTATTTTTGCTGGTATTTTTGACACAATGTGCATTTCGTTAGATATCAATTTCGTAATAGTCATCCGAATTATAATATTGTTGAGGAAATATTTAGTTGAGTGGATTAAGGAAATCGCGGTGATGGATGATGAACGTTGTCTCAATCTGCTTGAGACATATCAAAATATTTTCAAAGCTTATGACCTCTACAAGAAAATTTTCCAAGTGTCGGTAAGCTTTAAGTTATGGTTTTTGTTAAATATGTAATAGCATTGCAGTCAGTGGACCGAAAGTATGACAACCAGCTTGTATTCAGCTTCATCCGGTTAGACTGGAAGCTGACCCCAACATAGTTAGGAAAAGGTTAGGCAGATATTGATTACCACTGTTCACAAAACGGTGATAGAAAACATTGTGCGGAAACCGCCATGTCCTAGCATCAAGAATTCGAAAACATGGTGACATCTAACAACCCGCACTGGTGCTGCGTCGTGCGATTATATAGGTAGCCCATTCCCTTGTGGGCCAGGCTTGTGTCCCAGCAGTGGGAACATTATAGGCTGATTCCACAACTAAGACTAAGCACTCTGTTTTATTTTAGGTTATACATCAAACATTTGGCGCATTTCAACGATCTTTATGTTATGTTAATGCAATTATTAATGCGATGAACATATCTACTGAATTGGGAAACAAGGTGAGTCAACTGTTTTTCAACAAATCTAATTTGTTATTGCATAAAATAATAATTCAGAGATGTCCTTGAATTTACTTTATTTTCGTGAGTTTCTGTTCTACTTTTTTTAAAAGCACTATCCCTTATTATATACGGCTGTTGGTATGGAAGGGCCCTAGGTCCCACGTACTTTTATGACGTCATATCTTTGAATATATTAGAATATAATTGTGTGACAGCAGTTGGAATGGAAACTAATGTTTTCTGAAATGAAAACCCCTATCTCAAATTATGTCGTTTTTGAGGGGCCCGCCGTTGTGTCATCTTTTCGTAACTTTTATAACTTTTAATCTTCAACATCATCTTCCTACCCTTGACCCATTCTACAATGGGTCGGCCCAACACGTTTCCTTCTTCCGTTCTCCCCTGTCAGACGACGCGACATCATTTACTTCTTTCTCTTTGGTGTCATTCCTCACATAATCCATCTATCTTGTGTTTGGCCTTCCTCGCCCTCTCCATCCATCAACATTCATATTTATCACTTTTTTAGTCACATGCGTTTCATCAATCCTCATTACATGTCCATAGCAAGACAAACGTATTCCTTTCAATTTTAATCGTCAAACATATTAATATTTGACCTTAGTTATAATTATAAACTGATGTTCTGATCGAAAAACCCTATCTTTTGGTTTTGACGACAATTTTCGACGTATTCAGACATTGTTTAGTTTTTGCCAGATAACATTTTTCTTCACTTCTAGGCTTTGCTTCGAGGCCTCGGGCTAATTTTATGGCTTACGAAGGATATAGTAATAGTAATTATTTACTGTTTATGCTGTGAGAAGTTCTACATAACTGTTGAGGAAGCTGAGACGGCGTGTATACAGCTTATGAAGAGCAAGAATTATCGAAGTATGGATGTGAATTTATAAATGTTTTATGACTAAATACATTATTAATTAAAAACTATTAAATAACCTAAAATAAATAAACTAACAACAAGCTATAAAAGGGCATTAAAAAACCCCTCCTCAATGCTGTCAGCTGGTAATGTGCCCAAGAGACTGGCGGCGTTGCCACGTTTTATGGCAACACTTAGCCTCTGGCCAAAGTAAATTTCCTTTAACAGGCTATGAGCACTCGGACCCCACGACCCCAGAGTTTCAACCCCAAATGGCTCGAAAATATAGTTACCACAAAGGTTTCTATATTTACGCCGCTAGAGGTTCTCTGCAGCCGCAGCGGCAGCGCCTAACCATCTTCCAAGGAAACAACGACATGCCGTCCGGTCTCTTGCCAGCGTCGCGTGTCAAGCCATCGGTTCTAAAACAGCTGGAACGGCACTTCGGCTGCATGACAGGCCGTGGTGACCGAGGTTGTTGACAGCTTCACCACAGTGACAGCGATCAGGCGAACAGCAGGCAGCACCAAGGAGTATGACTGGTTTTTACCAAGAATGGACGAAAACTAAATGTTCAGTGTCCAACTGCCTATCTTGCTACAAGTTCGGTAGCACAATAAGTATTCCTATTAAAAAAATATTGCAGTCACGAGCGTACACACGACAACCAATTAATCTATACAAAACCAGTTTATGCGGATCTCACATTGTACGGGAAATCTATACAAAGCGAGGCCATGTTATACTGGAAATGTATAGCTTGATGAGTTGCCGTGTGTATATATCTCAAAATTGCGCAAGATTTAAAAGTGCTTTTCTCATCAAGCATCCATAGAAATTGCATGATGTTACGAACACAGTCTTTTCAAATCCATAAAAAAGTCGCTATCGTTTTTCCACGAGAATATCGCATTTGGATATTTATGCTCATGGCTGTACCTTCAAGTTACGCCCTAATAAATATTTATAAACTTCATATCAAACAAAGTAAGTTCAACGAATAGAAGAAGGATGTGCACCGTAGACACCATACTTGTGAATAAGACGAAATTTGAATATAATGTCTTCTTAACTTCTACAGTTATTCATTACACCAATTGTATAGTGGGATTTACTATTATATTTATTTTGGATAACATCGTCCACAAGGATAATAACGTCCTACTTATTTTGAAGTTCCAAACTCTGTATGAGAGTATCAACTTTAGTAAGAGGATCCATAGTTATATTATTTCGAACTGGATCTTCATAGCATCAACATACTGTATTCTTATTATTCTAAATCTCGCGTATACGGAGACTTTCGCTGCTTTTGACTACGCTACGATTCTTAAAGATACTTGTGAACTCCTGTATATGGTATTGGATATCCATTTTGTTTTATCCATCCGTATCATAATATTGTTAAGGATATATCTTGAAAAGTGGATTGACGATGTCTTGGTGATGAGAGGTATAAACGAAAATGATGAACAGTGCATAAAACTGTTAAAGACGTACCGAAATATTTTAAAGGCCTACTATTTGTACAAGAAAATTTTCCAGGTATTGGTAAGTCCGAAACTTTTCTACACCGTTATTATAACCCTGTATTATAAGCCAAGTCGGAGGCCCATGGGCTTCATAAAAACTCTGACACCAGGTTACGCACTAACCACGCGATAAAGAAAGAAATACCCTGTGTTTACAATAAGATAATATAAAAACATGTATTGTAGAAGTTGTTTCTGCTGTGTTTGTTTTTAGTTTACATTTGTAAAGTAGGAAAAGAAAAGTTATCGAAAATGTCATCAACGTAAGTACAATGTCTATCATAACGTCAATACAGGGTGTAAAAGGACTCATCATAAAGCCGTCCACCAAGCATTCTGTACATCAAATTAAATAACTTGACCCAAAAAATATTGCTGGGATACTTTTTTTTTTGGTGTTTAAAATCACGGTTTACAATAGCACTCAATGTAACGCACTTAAAACATTGTGCTGATGGATGCATCGAATAGAACAGTGGTTATGTAGATATTTGAAGAAAAGTTAGGACATTTTAAACTTCTATTACCTGTAACAACTGTCAAAGAAAAACTTAATGTGCTTTCCGAGGCACGAGTCACTTATCCACGAACTAACCTTGGCAAACGCTGCTTAACCTTGGAAACCGTCATGTTAAGCCACGAGCTCCTAATAGGCATAAGTACATTATTCATATTTTTTTCAGGTTCTTTATCACATAGTTTGCACATTTAAACGCGCTTTATCTTATGTCAATATTATTATTTACTCGATGAGCATGCTTGCTGAATTGGGAGATGAAGTAAGTTTAAGATGTGTTTTGATGAATCAAATTTGTTGTAAAACGTTCTGTCCTAGACCCAAAAAATTGAAGACATGTGACATTCACCAACTCGTCCAGGACCCACGTGGTATACATGCTGCAAATGGGCCCTTCACGAAGCCGAAGCCTGCACAAAAATGATTGCTGTGAAACGATTTTTTTTTTGGTGTGATAAATTATGTTCTATGGTATCGCTCAAGTAACGCACTCAAAACATTGTGCTGAGGGATGCATCGAATAGTACAAGAGTCCTAGGGGTATTTTAAGTGCTAGCTCGCCGTCCGGCCGTCTTATGACGACAGGCCGTGTCGACGGCGCGTTCGTGTTCCACGCGCGCCTCAAAGAGATGTCAGCAACCACGTAGGGGTCCGCACGGGCCGATACCTGCCAGGGCTGCGGGACTGTTCGAAAGAGATACCGCGGCCCTGGAACACAAAGGGCAAAGAAGGAACATGGATGGGTTTTAGTCAGTACAAGTCTGACACTCCCTTCCGCTCCGCCCAGAGCGGGGGGGGTCATTTGATGATTTCCCATCCTAAAAAAAAAAAAAAAGGGGTATTTTAAGTAAAGTTACGACATTTACATAGAACTTGTATTTAAAAAAAATGTGTGATAAATTTAGGACTTTGACCTTCAATATCTCCGTAACAAGAACTTCCCAGATATGGTCCAGAACAAAGAACAAGTGCCTTTCAGCACCGTTGAAGGACTTTACACCTTTTTTTATGGACCGGCCCCTCTTACAGCGAGGTTCGAGTCATAGCAGTGAAAACGTTATTTTCTTAAGTTTTGCAGATTGTTCTTGAATACCCATTGTTCGAATTTTTGTCTAAAACTATAACAATAATTGTCATTTTAACGGTCCTGCATGTCGAAAACTTCGTGAAAGCCGAGAAAGGTAATCAAAATCAAGTATCTTGACTTGGCTCGCGAGTTTGTCAACATGTGAGATGTGGACTCGGCAACCATTATGCCGATAGTCGTATCAGCCAATGGCTTAATTGCCAAGAGCCTTGATCAATACCAGAGGAGGCTCCCGTTAGGCAGCTGGATCAAGGGCTTCAAATTCAAATTTTCAAATTCAAATTCATTTATTTCGTGAACACAGGGTATATACAGAAGATGTTATAAGTTAATTAGAACCGAGTTGTGCCCCGCCAAAAGGCATACAAAATATCAAAGGTTTTTTTTTTTTAAACAAATGCATTTTCAAAATTCAAACAATAATTCTAGAATTCTACAATAATTATAAATCATGTCAAAATTATACAAAATGTCAAATAAAATGTCAAATAAATGTCAAATAAAATAAAGTAAAAAGAACCAACAAAAACAGAAATAAAATAATAATGTCACTAATTCATTAATACACAATAATCAAAATTAACAAAATCATTTAGTATCTCACACAAAATAGATTCGATTCAATTAACAGGGAATTAAAATTTGTCATTTAAATATTCGTCAACAGAATAATACACCTTGTTATTTAAATTCAAATTCAAATTCAAATATTTTTATTTGTTGAGCATAGGTAGGTTAGTTACAGGTGTTATAGTCATTAATGAACTCTATGTCAAGCCGTTATCGGCGTACAAATATTTTCGAAGAAACATGCTGATTATAACAAATTGTCAAATAATTCTAATACTATTATCACAACGTTCAAATAATCGAATACAAATTGTCAAAACAGAAAAACATTCCAATAAGGTATAAAAATAATAAGTTCTAGTATAAACAAGCAGAAACAAAATGTAGTCAAAATATATCAGTTAAATATTCGTTCACCGTATAATATGCTTTGTCGTGTAATATTTTCAGGAGTGCCCTTTTGAAATCGTGAATGTTTTCAATATCTGTAGTTCCCCTAGGGATCTTATTATAGATTCTAGGTGCCATTCCTAAAAAGCTTTTTTTATAAAGAGCCGTGCTATGTGGTTTAGCGCATATCTCTCTGTGTCGTCGTTTAGATCTCAATGTTTCAAATAGATGGAAAATCAGATTTGACAAATACTGCTGTCTCAAAGATATATATACAAGGCAATGTTAAGTATGAAAGTAAATTTTTTGAAGTATGGCTTACAGCTATCCGTAGGTTTCAGCTTAAAGACAGCACGCAAACATCTTTTTTGGGCCTTAAATGCAATTTCCTTGTCAGAGGAATTCCCCCAGTATATTATTCCAAAACGTAATGTAGATGTAATGTAAGCCTTGTAAGAGATAAGAACAATGGACTCATTTACAATTTTTGCCAAATTATGAAGTGCATATGAGTACTGTCTTCTGTATGGTGTCCGGACGTAAAGAATAGCACCATCCCATATCTTCCCGTGGGTGTCGTAAGAGGCGACTAAGGGACTTACCAGAGAATGGGCAGCAGCGTTCTCTGTGTTTTATAACAACCATACTGCGATCGCCAACCCGCCTGCCAAGCGTGGCGATTATGGCAAAACCCCCCTTCTTGGGGGAGGCTTATGTCCAGCAGTGGACGTCTTTCGGCTGAAATGATGATGATGATGATATGAGTACTGATTTAGTTTGTTACAAACAGATTCCACATGACATTTCCAGTTTAGGTGCATGTCCAAGTGGAGTCCTAAGAATCTAGCACTGGGTGTTTCAGTTATTGTTTGATCTGCATAAGTTATGTTTAAGTTAAGTTTCTTCGTTCTTTGATAAAATGTCATAAGCTTTGTTTTATTTATATTAATTTTTAACTTATTTGTTTGAAGCCAATTTATAATGCAAAGAATAGAATTGTTTATGTCATTTTCGTAAGTTTCAATATTTTGACATGGAACAATAAGGGTACTGTCATCAGCGAACAAAACAGTTTGATGATCAGTGCATTTTGGCAGATCGTTAATATATACGAGAAACAACAGAGGTCCAAGCACACTTCCTTGGGGCACACCACATGTTGTTTCTCTAACTGATGACGTATAAGTAACTTCGGTCTTGGTTTTAGAACAGACTCTACTTAAAACAGTGACTTGCTGTCGTCCAGTGAGTTATGATTTCACAAGGTTTAATATGTTCCCTCGGACACCATATCGTTCTAACTTACCTAGCAATATTTCGTGATTTACGTGATCAAATGCTTTGGTCATGTCCATAAGTACTACTACAATTGGATTTTTTTTGTCAACATTACTTACAATTTCTGAAAATAGTTCATAGATAGCTTTATTTATGTTTTTGTTCTTCCGAAAACCATATTGTTCTTCAGCAAGTATACTGTTTACTTCTAAGAATGAGTTCATAGATTTGTAGATTACCTTTTCAAAAACTTTTGACAAGACCGGTATCAGGGCTATTGGACGGTAATTTGCAATTTCGGCTTTATCGCCTTTCTTATGCACTGGTTTAATTAATGTCATTTTTAACAAACTAGGAAAGTGGCCATGTTCTATGCACAAATTGATAATAAAACTCAAGACTGGTGCAATAATATGCGACACAGATTTTAAAATCTTTGTAGTTATTCCATCATAACCAGCACTATTTGTGTTCTTAAGTGAATTGATAATATTTACTATTTCCGACGCATCAGTCGGTGTCATAAATATGGATTTGGGATAATAATTTATAAAAGATAACGCATTACTATTATTATAATAATTAATGTCAGAATGAGTTAAGTCAATAAAGTAGTTATTAAATGCCGTAGCCATATCTTTAGGATTACTTATTAGTTTGTCATCATTGATTATTTTTGTCACGGATTCAGGGGGGAAATTAGTTTTGCATCTCTTAATTATTTTCCAGGTAGCTTTAGTTTTATTTTCTGCGCTATTAATTATGTGACTATTTTGGGATTTTTGCGTCAAGTGTATAACTTTTTTTAGTCTTTTCGAATATTGCTTGAGTAGCTTTTTATTTTCAAGATTACGTGATCGTCTGTACTGCCATAATATTTCTCTTTTCCGTTTGCTACATCTTCTGATACCCTTAGAAATCCAATTCGGAGATTTACTAGTAGAGATTTTGTTTCTCACAGTGGGGAAACACAAATCGTAAAAAAGTTTGAAAAGGTCATAAAATGAATTGAAAGCTAGTTCTGGGTCGGTGTTATTATAAACTTCAGCAAAGCTTAGACTATTAATGGCTTCAATAAATTTAGTCGTGTTCTCAGAGCTAAAATCGCGGCTTTGTATGTACCAGTGATCACTCGAGCAGAACTTTTTTACAGGACACTTAAACAGTTGAGCTGTGTGGTCAGATAAAGCCAATTCTAAAACTTCGCCACAACCACCCCTAACATTATGGATAATGTTGTCAATACATGTGCCAGACGCAATACGTGTAGGTTTTTTTATACTGGGTTTCAAATTGAAATTTAGGAGCAGGTTTAGAAATTCTATAGATACTCTAGTGTTTTTCAAGATATCAATGTTGAAATCACCACATAGCAGCATCTTCCTTCCTAGGTTTCGTCCACAACGGTTTAATATTAGTTCAATTTTTTCGTAGAAAATCGATAAAACACCTCTATTCGATTTAGGGGGTCTATAAACGCAAATGATAGTCAATTTTTGAGTTATCAATTCGATGGCACAACATTCTAGAATACCGAGAATGCAGAATTCTTTAATATTTATAACCCTATATTCATTTCCATGTTTAATTAGAATACACGTACCACCCTTCCTGGTGCTTCTTGACGAATATGCTGCTAGTTTATAGTTCGGAATATGCAATTGTAAGTTATCATCATCTACCATGTTGTGTTCCGTTATACACACCACATCCACTTTTTTCCCTTCACGTGAGAGTTCATTTAAATTTAAACTTAGTATGTCTGACTTACTTACCAAACCGTTTATATTTTGGTTTAAAATATATAGATGATCATAATTAAACACGAAAAAGATCATTTGCAGTTTCATTATGGGTGTTATCGTTTTGTGTTGTGAGATCCGCATGTTGTTCATTACTAGTGTTGCCTGAATTGTGTTTGACAGCAGTATTCTCCAAACACTGATGGAAAACTAAGTTATAGGATACTTCTGTTTGTAAGTCCAAATAATTCATAAATGACATTAAATTTTTAAAAATGATGGCAACAGCTTTGTTATTTACCCTTGCATTATATTTCCAGAACATGTCATTTGTGTATTCTAGATAGAAATTAGAGTCAAAGAGATATGCATATTCATTCAATTCCACATCCAAATGCATGCAATGATTAAACATTTCAATTCGCTTATTAAAAATAGCGAAATTAACACTTAATTTAAAATTTGGTGAACATATAACAATATTGGTATACAATACATTTTTAAGCTCATTTTTAATATAGTCTATTAAAAATCTATAGTTTTTTGAGACTTCAAAGTCTCTTTCACCTATATAGATGACACAGTAATCTTCATGCGTAAAGTCTATGAGCTTTTTATCTAAATCTGCAAACAATTGGTTTATACCAGCATGTGGCATGATGTAATGACACAATTCATACCCCATGAACACGTTTTCTCCTATATCCAATATTTTATTTACATTGTTTCTAGAAATAATACAAAGTTTTTTAGATCTAGGGGTTTCTGTTACAAAGTTAGCTTGAACCACCGATTGCACTTCCGAAGAGACGCCATTTAATTTTAATTCTTGAGTGTTTGTGTTTTGCATATTTTTAGATATACTCAGAGCAGGCCTAAGTGTTTCTGGATTCGATACTGATTGTTGATGGTTATCCATAACGGGTAGCAAGAGTCTATCTTCAAAAGTCTCCTTTTGTTTTTGTGTTAACTTCGTATGTGGAGTTGAAAGCTTTATGTTTTTTGGTTTTGGTGAACCTGCTCGTATGTCAGTTGTTATATTTTTAGTAGCTTTTTTTAAGAGCTCGTATTTTTTAGTGACGTCATTTATTGTAGTTTTTAGATCATTGTTCTCAATGGATAACAGATTTATCTCTTCATGGGCTGCTGATAACTCTTGGTGAAGTTTTTCTATTTTAGATTTTAGATCTTGAATTTCTTCACATTCATCGTCAGATATATTTGGCAGGCTATTTGTGCTGCCATCTAACGTCGAGTTGTTCGTGCTAGATTCTGCAATTGTAGTCTCTGACAATGATTTGGTTCGATTTCTACGGAGTGTGATGTTCTCGAAAAAATTCATTGTTCCAAGTAAACTAGTAGTAAGAAATTAGTAGATTTTGTCAAAATAGACGATTATACGGCAGTCTCAAAAGACTTGTATCCAAGATTGTTAATTATGTTTCCGAACGACAATTATTGTGTCATGAGGTTTTTACTTTGTTCTAATTGGTTTCTGAGCAAGCCGTCAAGGTTTGTTATTGTTTTTCATTGGCTATCTATTCAACAAGATAAATTCACACTAAGTTCAAATAAAAAACGGATTCATTAGGTCTTCTGTTACAGATTTTGCGAATAATATTATTGCACCATACCAATCTTCCCATCAAATGTTGTTCACCAAGCACTGTTTTGTTAGTTCGATGCGAAACAGTTAATGTAATCTCACTTTGTGTCCCTCTGTAATACACACAGCACAGTTCTCAATAGTATGAGTTTCACTTATTAATCCGTCCGAATAATACTAGCACCCACTAATTATGCACTTTAGGCCAGGTTCTCACTATTAGAGTGCCAAAAAACAGTAGTTTTCTATTTTTTATGGATATTAATACATGGAGCTAATGTTTACTTCCTTACTGGCTTGATTCAGAAAGCGGTACTCCTGGACACCTCCCTCTCTCTGGAGCCCTGAGCGCCGGTAGCTTGGAGCCGGTTCTCGATACCGGTGGGCTACAATTATTATTCTTTACATTTTTTATGTTTTTATTTTGTTCTTTTAAGGAATATTTAAAAATGTAAATTTCAATTTTCATAATTTGTATAGGAATAAATAAAGGAAATAATAATGTCATTTCACAGGTTTATTTACCGAGTCTTTGGCTTATTTTATTCTGGACAAAAGATATAGCACTAGTTATAATGCGCAGTGTACACTGCGAGAAGTTCTACATAACTGTTGAAGAAGCTGAGACGGCATGTATACAGCTTATGAAGAACAGGGACTGTCCAAGTTAGTATTTTAATCATACTACAAGTCAACTGTCTTGTTGGTTATTTATCTTGGTGATTCTATGTCACCATTGCAAGATATTATTTTGTAGTTATCCCAGAATTGACTACGATTTTGTGAAGCACTAGCTTCTACCCGTAACTTCACTTGCATGAAAAAACACATTCAATGGCACTCGGAAATAGTACAGTAGCCTTCCTTCAGTGAAATATTTTTGTTATCGGACGAATAGTTTCCGAGATTACTTTCTACGTCCAAACTTACAAACGTTACCTCTTTACAACATAAGTACAGAGTAGCGACAATTATTTCCCGTAATCTGCAGGTATTAGGAACGCAGGTCATGGTACGAAATGTCCCATTATTTTGGGTTCAATGCCAGATTTGCGCTTCTGGCTAGTATCGAATGTGAATCTTCACCTTAGCTTAATTTCTTTGCTTTGACCAACCTGAGTCGAGAGTCTCACACAAACTCCTAAACAGACGATGACCGGGACGAAGACATTCTCTTGTATTAAATTTATCCCAATTGATTTTGGCTCGGCGCAGCATGCTGTTTTCTGTTATATTTCTCTATCATCTCAGTAGCCACTCACATTCTTTTCCTATCATTTTTTACACCATCCATCATTTATTAGGTCTTGCTCTTCTCTTATAGTAATCCACATTCCTGCTCAAAAATTTCTTCAGGACATCAATCTCATTAATGGAAACGATGGATGGACTGTGTGAATGATGATATGGATAGAAAAAAGGTGACTGATGAGATGTCGAGTAATAGAGAAGTATGTTACAAGAAGACATGCTGCGCCGACCCCAAATAAATTGGGATTAGGGCAGGAGCATGATAAAGCCATTTCATTAATGTTCAATGTTTTTTTCTTTATAGAGGTGCAGCGTGATCTGTGCAAGAACGTGATACAAGCTAATCGTACGTTCAGTAAGATGACCGCGTGCCGCCTGTTCAATATAGATGCTGCACTACCTGCGTATTTAGTGGGAGTCGTCGGTTATTACGTTATTGTACATGTGCAATCCTATTATCTGTGAATTAAACGTTAAAGAAATAATATTAACTGTTACTGTAAAAGCATGAAATTTAGTTAAAGATTTCCATTTATAAACAAGATGAGTGTACCCTTGACGAAGCCGTCAACCAAGCATTCTGTACATGAAACTAAGTAACTCTACGCCAAAAATCGAAAAATAATCAAAATATTATTTTCTTTTGGGGTAAAAAGTCGTGTTTTACGGTAGGACTTAATGTTACGCACTCAAAATATTAATGGACGCAAATGCTAATGGACGTAATGGAGTTCGTGGAAATATTTTAAGTAAAGTTATAACATTAACAACTTGTGTTTTTTTACTTGTGGAAATATCAGATCCTTGACCTCCAAAAACTCCGTAACTAGAAGGTTCCCAGGTATGATCCAGAACAAAACAACGATACCAATGACGGGGAGAACAAAGCCTTTCGGCTCTGTTAAGGGTCCTTTTACACCAGACAGGAGGAATTTTTAAAAAATCATCTCATAAAGAGGGAATAGCGAATGAAAGTTTATATGGAAATAAGTCATTTTTACCATTGCGTAAGGAATGAATTTGACGAAGTTTTGGGTGACCATTTGAAACACTGTCATGACATTCAAACAAAGAACATAAACATAACATCACGCCTGTAATCCCCGAAGGTTTCGGCAGCGGTACCTAAGGGTACGCTTTCGTTTCACCAGTTATATATTGCTCGAATGGCATAGAGAACATTTAAATGTGGAAAAAGCACAAGGCAGTAAACATATTCGTCGCTACATAAGTACATAAAGAAGAGAACACAGAAATATGACCACAAACAGCCACAATTACAAACGATGAAGTGGTTAAAACTGAATTTATTATTGAGGAATCTGTGCACTTTTTGAAAAGTTTGGACGAACTTTACACAATCATTGTTTCGAATGATCCCGATCACGAAATTAATAATGAGTCCTGAACCATAGAATATAGTGTCATAAATAGTGGTGAAATACTGTAGCAGAACAGTTGTTCTGACGGCACGGTTGGCGCAGTGGCTGAGCGATTGACTGCTGCGCTTCGTGTCGCGGGTTCGATTCCCGCACGGAACAAATATTTGTATTGCCCAAATAGTTGTTCCAGGTCTGTTTGTGTATGTGAATTTAAATATTTGTAAACGCACCCACGATACAGGAGAAATTTCTAGTGTGTTTTTAAAATGGGTGTAAATAGACCCTTAACGAAGCCGAAAAGCACTTGTTTCCCCGTCTTTGCGATATTTTTTTTTTGTTCTAGACCATACCTGGGAACTTTCTAGTTACGGAGATATTGGGGGTCAAAGTTCCAACTTTTTCATAAGTTTTTTTTTAAATACATGTTTTTAACGCTTTTTTCCACATTATTTTTTACAATTTTTTTTTTCGAATCGTAGTCGGTCCCATACTTAGATTTATTGTACGTGTGATGTTCTTGTGCCTAAACAGTAGTCTTATAATTCTTTGCTGTACTTGAAATAAAATGATGTAACATCGTGATAAGTCTGCAAAAAAAAAAAGGGTGAAATGGGACTAGGAGGGTCACACTTCTATTATAAATCAGGATGGATCGGCGAGAATAGTCACACAATCGGATGAAGACAGGAACAGGCCCAAGAAACGCTGGCGTGACGATTAGGATTATTTCGTAACTGATTTGGCTGGAGAATACAAAATAATATAGTGAAGATTGAAAAGGTATGGGGATGGCCTTTGTCCAGCAGTGAGACAGAACATGTTGATACAAAACAAACACAGAACGAACAGATAAGCTGATATATTTTAATGTATTATCTAGTACATTTACAACCAACTACAAAAGTAATTCATTACTATAATGTAGATAAACTTTCGGGTCTATAGCTATCCCAACCTTTATCGTTTCTTATTTATTATAAAGTAATTAAACTGTCCCATACATTTTTTTAAACTCACATGATATTTTTTTTATATTCATGTTTCTTCAGGATTGTTATGTTTACTTACACAAAATATAGGATGGCTGCTAATTACAACTTTACAATCAAGTTCCTTATCCAGCAACCAGTAACCGTCCAACACCTTAGCAATTACAGTGGCCAAGGATATCGGTCTGTAATTTGCCTTGTCAGCTACATTCCCAGTCTTATTTTTCACGATTGTTACAACTATTGTTTTCAGCATATCGGGTGGAAGGTATGAGTGGCTAACGCACAGCGTGAAAAACAGCGTCAGCACTCCAGGCAACTTACACCTGAGGTGCTCAATGCTGAGACTATCATGACCCGGAGACTTTACCTTAGCCATTTTTTTAATCACTTTAGCTACTTGCTTGGCAGAAAAACGGATTGGCTGATAATCACGACTAGTCTCATCATTGATCACCCTCTGGGCCGGCCCAAGTGGGGATGTGACCATAAATCGATCTTTGAACATGCGGGCTATGTCCTCTGGTGGTTTAACCTTCAGCTTAGTGGTCGACTTCCAGAACTCAGAAAAATTCTTAGACGCTCGGTGCGTCGCTAATATGTCCATCTTAATCTGATCCTGGTGATTTTGACACCATTTAAGCCTGACTCCGTCGCATGTCTTCCCAAATTCTACCAGATTTTGGCTTATTATAGAACAGCCACGTTTGATACTTAGACCGAGCCTCACCATAAGCGCCCCGAACGTGCTTGTTCCAGCCTGCCACTTGTCTCACCTTTTGGGGTTGCTTGTCGTCAAAGGCCTGCACAGCAGCCACTGACAAAGTATTTATATTATATTGCCATACATACGAGCTAGAGCACGCCTATGTTCTACAATATGACACATACTGTCACTACACTTCTCAAACAACTCAGGATAGTGGATATTCCTCAACTCTCTGTTACATAGATCCTACTATTTTCACCTTATCGCGCTCCCGCCATAAAACTTTATCCTGTGCTTTAGTTTCCTGCGCCAGTTTTGGCACGATTGTATTTAAATCGTACTCAATTATTAAGTGTAGATGATCTGACCCATAGGTATCGAGATCCACGATGACATTTGTTACAGTGTGCCTCGCTGACTTCGTAACAATACAGTGATCCATCCAGCCATCGCTGACTAACATTTATGTCACTGACATAAGTAAAAATGTCCGAGTCAATACCTAATTTTTCTACATCAGCGCATATCCACTAATGATCTTGACAGTGGTTACATAGCTGAGACCAAAACGGCTGATGTGGATGAGAATTAAAGTCTCCAACATGAATCTTGTTTCAGTGTCATTATTGTCCACAGTGTAATAACACTCACCGTTTTAAACAATCCTTTACGCCACAAAATACCCACTTTCTCATAAGGACGCCCTTTAAGAATACCTGCGGATGTATCTACCGCAGACTTCTCCGTGTATTCAAAGACTTTATGTATGGTATTGAGAATGTGCACATCATGGGGGAGGAGCCAAGTCTCTTGAAGCGCTAGCACATTTGCAAGCTTACATAAATCTCGAACGCTGTCTAATGTCCTCTTTAACGATTTACAATAAGTCTTTTCACGAATATAGTTTACAATGTCATCATCACTAGTTTCCGTACAAATGTTTAAAATATAAAGAGGTACCAGGGTCCACGCTGCTTTAAACTTCGCATTAAAATCATAAGTTGCCTTTCCCGTGTCACTAATAAACTTATTTCGTAGTCTCTTATTATTTGTTACCGCAATACATTCGCCACTTTTGTTTACATTGCCGCCAGCGCCGACGCATACTCATACACAGACGTATTATTTACAATCGCGTTCGACTCGGGCGCACTCGTAGTAGCTATCACTAGGCCGCAGGTAGGGGTACTCGTGCGCCCATTAACCGGTCGCTCACCCGAAACCGCTGTAGGGGCCTCCACGCGCGAACTGTCTTTTAACGATGTCTTGTTGCGTTTGCTCGTTGGTACCGAAACCGGGGTACGGGCCTCCACGTGGATGATATCCTGACCTTGTACACTCATGATCGCACTATTTTTTATTGTGTTTACGGTAGACATATCTTGTCTAGAGGGACTTGTCCGATCAGTTACATATTCTAGGCTTGAATAGGCATGATGATGTAATAAAACATCGTCTTAATGTGCGAGGCACTGATTGTGAAATCTTCGACGATGGTGCAAGTGAGGGTGACCGAGGGCCTGCTGGAGGGAGAGTTGGTGCAGAACGAGTACGGAGGCACGTACTGCAGCTTCAAGGGGATACCGTACGCGCAGCCGCCGCTTGGGGAACTCAGGTTCAAGGTAATTCATAAGTGAGATTTAGTGAGAGAAGTTGGATTGTTCGATACCAAATTTCCTTTTCTCTGGAATGAAGACCAAAATATTCTTTCCAATTTTATAGACATTATACTTTTTATAAACTGGTATAAAGTCCATGTACTGTAGTATTGCTTCAAAATCTGTGCCTTATCAATGTTGTATAGTGCAGATTATGATGTATGTAATTGTGTTGTACACTTATGTTCTAGATATTGACAGATAATAAGTATATTACGAAATTATATACTTGTAGGTATGTGTATATGATGGAAATGGACTGTATTTTCGTGGATCATATATTATGCCTTCGTTTTGTATGGTTTTTAGGAAAGTAAACAAATCTGTTTTTTTATAATTTTGTTTATCTTCGAATGCCAGCTCGTCACGGAATTAATTTTGTGCTCAAACAACTGATTCATTATGTTTAGCATATTTGGCATATTACTTATTGAAGTATTCCATAAATGTATCGCACCCCTGGACATTTGTGTGAATTTCAAAGTGTATGCTGCGGAAACATCTGGAATTAAATGCGTTAGTGCACCGAACTGTGCTATAGATTGTTTTATCCTGTAATTGTATTTTTTTTTGCCTTTTTGTGGAGAGCTTAAGCGTTGTGGAAGAAGCATCCTTTTATATTTGCTGTCGGAAAAATGATATGCAGCATTCATTGCAGCGACCTTGAAATCCGTTAGGAAAAATTCACTAGCAGAAAGCAACATTATTCGTGGGTGCTATAAGCTATACATTATATTTAATCATATGTATAAACCGATCTATCACAATTTTTACGGTCAAAGTCGCGGGCAAAGTGCTAGTTGTTGATAACGAAACTAATTTTCAGGTTATTATTTAAATTTTATTTATTAGTTGAAATTCAGTGACACTGCAACTAAATGTCCGGAGGATTGATATTATATTTTATTTAAAAATCATCGCCCGTGCCAGTAACATTACATTTACCTTGGTACCTAATTTCGTTACTTGAGGTGGGAAACATGTTTTGTGAAACTGTTCTAAAATAGTCATTTTTCTCAAAGAATTTTTCACAAAGTTGGCAAGCTGCAATGTAACTACGAAAAAAATTAAAAAGTAAGCATCATGCGATCTTCTGTACGGTGGTTTCAAAATGTTGGCATCGTGCTACCGATTACTTGAAAGTACAAAAAAGTAGTCAAAGTGCGAAAGTTGGCATCATGCTACGAAATCGAATCAGAGTCTGTAATTCTTGATGTCGAGATTAATAAAGATGTATGATTATGTTCGTCTAAGCGAACTTGGCCATATTTACTGCGTATTTTTTGTATCCGACAACGTGTTTGATCAATTTATGTCGTGAATAGCAATTTTTGATTATTTCGATGCTGACGCAACATTTATAGCTTGAATCGTTAGTCTAATTTATCGAATACCGTTTACATTGTTCACAGGCTCCACAACCTCCAAAACCATGGGAAGGAGTTCGCAGCGCAAAGGAATTTGGTTCCAAGTGCATCCAATATGAACTGTTATTTGAAAAAGGAATAATATGTGGCAGTGAAGATTGTTTGTACCTCAACGTTTACACACCAGACGTCAAACCTGACAAGCCTATACCTGTGATGTTCTGGATACACGGAGGAGGTTTTATATCTGGCAGTGGTGAAGATGACGCATACGGACCTAAGTTTTTAGTAAGACAACGAGTTATCCTTGTCACGATCAACTACCGACTTGAAGTTCTAGGTTTTCTTTGCTTAGACACCGAAGATGTACCTGGAAACGCGGGTATGAAAGATCAAGTAGAAGCTCTAAGATGGGTTAAGAAGAATATTGTCAATTTTGGTGGAGATCCGGAGAATATAACCATATTTGGCCAGAGTGCCGGTGGGGCCAGTGTCTCTCACCATTTAATATCACCAATGTCTAAAGGTTTATTTAAGAGAGCTATTGCTCAGAGTGGTGTCAGTATTGCTTACTGGGGACAGGCACACCAACCACGTGAAAGAGCTCTTGCGCTAGCAAGAAAATTAGGATTCTATTCTGAAGGTGATAAAGAACTTTATGAATTCTTCAAAAACCAACCCGTCGAGTCACTTATACAAGCCAGAGTTCCAATAACTTATTCCGAAAAAGCAAGGATCCGATTTGATCTTTACTGTAGTGTTGCCGATGAGAAGCTATTCGGTAACAATGAGAGATTTTTCCATGGAGATATGCTTGATGTAGTAACGAATGGTGTTCACAAAGGAGTCGATATAATGACAGGCTACACCTCTGATGAAGGTTTAATGGGTATAGCCATCTTTGGCGATCCCGAAGAATGTTTAGACCAAGCTAGAGATTTCCCACAATTTTTTATTTCTAGTCCATTGTCGTTCAATTTGCCCGTAAATACACAATTTGAACTTGGAAAAAAAATAAGGGAATATTATTTTAAAGATTCAATTGCAATTCCTGATGACTGGCTGAAGTTGGCAAAATACTATGCTACAGAAACCTTCATATTTCCTACGATGAGATGGACTAAACTGTGTGCTCAATCTCAGAGGAACAAAATATATTTGTACAAATTCACTTGCACAACTGAATTGAATGTTGTTTCTAAATTAATGGGCATAGGTGATCTAGTTGGAGATAAACCAGTTGTTGCTCATGGTGATGACCTAATGTATCTATTTAATACGAAGGATCAGCCTATAATCGATACAAACTCTACTTTGTTCAAAAAACATATTGAGAAAGTAATAAAACTATGGACCAACTTTGCAAAATATGGGTAAGTGCAGCTTGATATTTAGTTATTAGCTTGTGTATGTTACAGGATGATTGGAAAAATAAACCATTTTTAAAATTCTAAATTTTGTTTGCAAAATACCAGATTATCTGAAACTAAGTAAGATTGTCGTAATAATACTAAATTGTTGAAAAAAAAAATGTAATATAAAGTAAAAATATATATAATATGAAGTATGGAAGAAGAAGGCATGCCGCGCCGACCCCAAATCAATTTTGATAAGGGCAGGAGAATCATAATGATGATGAACTTAAGTCTGTTTGGGGCGATTGGAGACTTGAATGTCGATTAGCTAATGTTTTATTCAGATTGGTCTAAATCTGACTGTTATGTAACCAACCTATCTAAATTAGCCAATCAAAGTTCATACTCATCGTAGTTTTTCGCGATCAAACCAAAATTACCCCGTTTTGTGTCTGAACCAATTATAAAAATGTTGATTTCAGTAACCCTACTCCTGATGACTCGTTAAGCGCAAAGTGGACACCATATTCCCTCGAAAACAAAGAATATCTGGACATTGGTAATGAGCTGAAATCCGGCAACGCACCGGAAGAAGAAGAAATACAATTTTGGGAAAATACTTTAACTGAATTCGGACAACAACTTTATTAAATTCAACACAGCGTTATATTACATGCTTGTAATAGGAACACTTGTTTATTAAACCAAATTTAAAAAAAAATGTGGTCTATCTATAAATATTAATAAAATAAAGTTAATTAATCGTCATCATGGCCTTTGGCAACTTTGTCCCACCTTCTGATTTAACCGGCCTCCCTTTTAGAGATGCTCATTTATAAAGAACTAGGTTTTGCCCGCGGCTTCATTATTAACTTATAATTTGACAATCAATTCGGGTTGTATTCTGTTTGTAATAATATAATTCAATCACGATTCCAGAGACACGTGGCGCCATGTATTATCATAAGAAAGTTATTGTTGTTTTCCTCGGGAACAGTACTTTTTACCGTTTCTATATACTTGACAAAGTATACGCAAAATTACAGGATGATATGGTACAGTGGATTAGGCGTGAAAAGGTTACAAACAAACAAACTTAGGGCCTGGACACATCTCATCACAGATATGGAATCCTAACTTTAATATTGTAAATGCGAAAGTAAGGGCCTGGACACATCGCCACGGCGCGACGCCGTTATCGTGTAACCGCACGACGTGGTAGCGCGGTACGGCCTCGTGACGTACCACCACGGCGCGACGACACCACCGTATAACGGCGCGACGCCGTGCCGCTTCAAGGTGAGGGCACCGTGGCGATGTGTCCAGGCCCTTACTTTCGCATTTACAATATTAAAGTTAGGATTCCATATCCCTGTTGTCTAATTATAGATTTTTACTGGACTCATCGCTATTACGACAAGACTGTAGATTCACTTATATCTTCAGCGAACAGCGGCGAATTTCATCAATCAAACTGTACGTGACCAGAAAAACTAAGTCATGATCAAGAGCCGTTAGTGTCAATAATCCAGTCAATCGACCTTGAGAATAAAAACTTTCACCGAAAATTCAACACCCCATTTCACCCTCTTGAGGGTGGAATTTCGAAAAACCTTTTCTTAGTGGAGACCTACTCATCACAAAGAGTACACCGTCCAAATCTAATGTCTCTAGGATCAGCGGTTTGGGCTGTGCGTTGATATATAAGTCAATCAGTCAGTCAGTCAGTCAGTCAGTCAGGGTTTTGAATTTTATATGCATAGATACATCGTAATTCCTGAACAATTATTGTAAATACTGTGATTCCAACTTTTTAACACGTTGAACGCCGCTTTAATTTTTCAGTCTTTCTGTTTGGGCCGTGGGGGACACCGTGTGGTCGACATACAATAGTTCCGTTGGGGCCGCGGGGGACAACATATGACCGCGAGTCAGAGGCGATTTTAAGCGTCTTTATTGGGCCGTCGGGCACAGATATGAAGCTAATATGTATTTGACGTGACCTCCACGGCCCTGCAGACAAACAGATTGTATTTGGTTTTTAGTAAAAAATATGACTTAGAAAAATATGACAAATAATTTCGGGACAAGACTTGTTTGAAAGTTCTAAAGGAAAAAGTGTGTATGATAATATGTTATTTTATATTTTTCCATAAAATTACTATTTATAATGTGTTGTAAAATACTATATACTGTTACTATTTATTTAAGTAGTTAAAATCTGGTTAAAGTTGTACTACATAGCTGTTAGGGTTTAATTTTTCGGGGATAGTTTGATGAATTAAACTACATGTTTGTAAATCAGAAATATAATAATTATTTATTAATGTTATTATTTATTACAGTTTTTAAATGAAACAAAATTAAATCAGACTTTAGATTGAGATCAATATCAACGTTACTACACCTATTATTTTAATGAATTTTATGGAAACAATCAAAGCAAAGAAATGGTTTGTTAGGGCAGGTTTCACAAATGAAAAAAAAAATGAGAAAAAGAGGTTTCTAATTCTTCTATCTGTGATAAATCTTCCTGATTTATTTCGAATTCTTCGAACTCATCCATTATAATAAAGCAATGAATGAAATGCAATAAAAACAATTTAATTTACGTAAACAAATAAACAGAAAATTCTCGAATCGATACGTAATCAATGTAGGTAGTCCAAACGGTCACTGCGCGGGTGACCGACACCCCGACCCCCGCGGCCCCTGCCAACGAACAACGCGATTTATTTCCGGGTGGGCCATGGGGGGCAACTGTAGAGTGACAGTAGTATTTTGGTAAAATAAAGTCATTAATAACTTTTATTCGATTTATTTCATGTGATTTGGCACATTTTCTAACCCATAGGGCAATAAAAACTTATACGTAAAATTTAACAATCGGGCATTTTTAACCTGGCTCCTTTTACTAAATAAGTGAGGCCCATATGTTGTCCCCCACGGCGTTTAACGTGTTAAATACGCCAAAACTACCTACAGGAAATTAATTTTACCTACGTAACCATTTTGTTTTGTTTTAATGTGTGTCAGTTGACGTAGTTTTGACCGTCCTAAACCGGTAAAGTATGAATAAAAGTTGGAATGTATTAGGAATCAAATAGCTAGCAACTTACCTATGTCACGTGAGCCAGACAGGGTCAAAGAGTTCACGCACAATGACGGTACGGCATAGTGCCTACAGTTACTGCGTACCTACAGCTGGATTCGCTAACGCGAGGTGCAATTACTTGATACTTTGTATGACTTACTACATTTTTAGGGTTTTCCTTATTTGCATTAATAATGTTTTTGATTTGCGTAATAGTAGCCCTAATGCAATTAGTATCGTGAGTACTGCTTTAGTTTAAAATAATGCCCATGACTTCAATTGCACCCTATATAACCCACTTACTGGGTATCACAATACCTCTTGATGGAACATAATTTATAATATTAAGCTAAATGTCACTTCGTACCACCACGACTATCAATCATCTTTTGCTAATTGACATTACGCTCCACTTATTGTGATTAATCTTAATTTAATTTAATTCCTATCGAAATTATAGTTCATTTGTGTCTCCAATCCCGTAATGAAGTGGTCTATAAAAGTGCAAATCAATAGAAGACAAAATAATTTTGTAATAATGAATGGAGCCAATTACGTTGACAAAGACGTGCAGTCGATGCTTCTGCCATTGAATTTAATGCAAAATATTTTATTCTTTCCCAAGTATGCCATTAGGGATAATTATATAAAACCAAACAGTGAATTATCGATTTTTTTTTCATTGTGTTGTACCATTACACTTATTCTTCTTTACGTTAATCGCACTTACGAGCTACACCGTGAAGACAGTATAAGACATTACCTTAATTTCATGTACATCGCGTCCTACTTCGACTTTCTCTTCTACACTATCGGATTCATCATGAACTTCACCGTCAACGTGTACCAAATGAAAAATAATGTTTCTTTTGTCTTGAAAATTCAAGACGTTCACAGGTTTCTTAATAAAAAGAGCCGTAACAAACGCTTTGTTATTTGGAATTGGGTCTTTGTGGTTATGGTTTTGGGGCTCTCTACCACGATCGTTACTTCTGTTGTCATAAGGCTTCATCTTCCTTATTACTATTTCATTTGTGGTGTAGCTTTACTCTGTTTCGACGCAAACATGGCGTATGCTACTAGACTTATAAAGTTGTTATGCGATAAGGTTGATTTATGGAATATTGAAGCTCAACATCTAGAGCAGATCAGTCACAGTGATAATGATATTTATTGTGATAAAATGTTTCAAGCTTATGCAAATATTTTGGAGTGTTACGACATTAGCAAATTCTCTTTTCAGCATATGGTATGGCTTATCTTTCTGTATATTATTTGTAAAGAGTAACTTAAGATGATTTCATCATTTATTCTTTTCAGATAGCGTATCACACTATTCAATTTTTTTGTGAAGCGTTAAAGTACGTTCAATTGGTATTGGAATGTTTCAAATTAGCTGTACATACAGGGAATTATGTAAGTATTTTATGTATAACAATTTGTAATATAATTATGTTTAATTATCAACTTCGAGTTTATCTGTCATTTTTGAAGTAGCTAGTAGAAGTCATTATGATGTATAAATGCATCACTAACCTTGCAATAATTCACACAATCAAGAATCAGTTGTTTGGTCTTCGTCTAATTCCCCCCCAAACACTCTTTTTTTTTTTAATTTGGGAGGTCATCATATGACCCCCGGCCGGCGGACGGCGAGCTAGCCCATAACTCGCCGTCCACAGGCCCGCGCCTACGGTGGCCGGGAGCCACCACGTGACCCCCGACGCCCAGGGCGTCTCCCGCGGCGGCTGGGACGTGAGGCTCTTTCCCTCTCACGTCCCGCCACCTCCTTCACTAGCATGACTGTTTTGCAAAAGGAGGTGACGGCTTCCCTTTCCCTCTCGCTCCGGACAATGGCTTGAATCAGGGCCGGGCGCGAGAGATCGCCGCCGCCAATCGCCGCTACGAGGACACGGCGCTGCTCCGCCCATGCGGGGCAGACCTCCACAGTGTGTTGCGACGATCCTCACAATGGAAACACCCGGGCGTTTCCTCCCGTCCCCTTTCCTCAGTCGGAAGGTGAGGGCGCCGTGGTGCCTCTCTAGCCATTCCTCAAAGAGGGGAATTATCGCTACTATGTTGGTGATAGTTTTAATGGTCAACCACATTGATACTCAAAACTTGGGATCACGAAATTTTTATCATTCTTTCGCATCACATGGTCAAACGATGACAACCGATTTCCACACAACTTTTAATGTACCAGTGATAATTGAGATCGGCTGCTTATTTCTAATTAATTATTTTCTCCATACAAAACTACAACGCCATTTTTTTTTTGTTCGTGGTCAGGTATACCAACAATAGGTTACACGGCCTATTTTTCCATCATCTATTTTCATGACCCTTTTAGTCATATGGTCATCATTTCATCTCATCATGTCCATATCAGCGCAAGCGGTTTTCTCTAAGTTTTTCATTTATCCTAGTGACTTCAAAAGTAACACAGATACATTCGTTCTTATTTATCCATTTTTAATATTCCACCAGACCAGCGTAGCATTTTCATCTCAGCGGTAATTTTCTACTCACTTTGACTTTGATCAATTTTATTTCTCACCATCTGCCAAGCTTTTTCCCAATTATGTTGGGGTCGAATTCAAGAGTATCTGAATGCAGTTTCAGCCTCATCTTCCTTCCCTTGTGTCGTGTTACTTGGGGTCGGCGCAACACGTTTTTTTATTCTATTGTGCTCTGTCACTAAAGAAGTGACAGAGCACAATAGAATAAAAAAACGTGTGCCTTTCTTATCATCCCTCACACAAACCATCCATCATTTCTTTGGTATTCCTCTCCCTCTTCATCCATAAACATTTTGTTTCAACACACAACAAAATGCAGTTTAATTTCTAGTAATCTTTACATTTTTTCAGTATTTGTCATTCTTCATTCTCTCAGTTTTAAACATTTGGGTGGTGAAAAGTTGGTTGGTGCAAATAATGTTGAGCCTGAACTTTGAGAAGTTCTATAAAGCTATGAATAATACTCAAGACTTGTGCGCATTTATTTTGAATTCAGATTGTACAGGTATTTATCATATTTACTAATCGTTTGAGACAATCCGCCATATTGGTCTCATGGTTACAAGAGCGACTGATGTGCAATGTGTCCTGGATACGATTTCAAGGTCGGGCAAATTATCAGGAATTTCTCAGTATCAGCTCGAAGTTTGAAAGTTTATGGTATGACAACGCCGTGCCTCAAAAAACACGATTTTATGAAATTTCAAATAAATTAAACCATGCCCAATAATTAACACAGGCTACTTAGTTTTTTTTTGTAAATAAAGATTTGATATTTTACCCATATATAATATTATAACTACTAGCTTCTGCCCGCGGCTTCACCCGGGTGGAGTTCGGGAACTCCCACGAAATCTTACTTCTGGGATAATAAGTTATCTATGTGTGTATACTACATAGATAGATTTACATGTACGTGCTTATATAACTTGCAAATATTAGTTCATAGTAATATCAATTAAATTACATATTATGTGAAATATCTTGGTTTGAGATTGAACACCGGTGACAACTATCAAATGATTTATTAAGAATCTATTTATAGACATAATACTTTTACATAATATTTAATATCAAGTCGCGTATCACGAGCCAACGCGAAAATCGGTAGAATAAACCATATTTACAGACACGTCTACCTCAGAAAAATCCTACTTACTAATAGGTAAATACGCCCGCGCCCCGCACGTCCCGCGCTACACTGCGCGCCATACGCCTGTCTACGTGAGCTTCGAAGCCCTATTTGACTGGGGGATGATTTTGGAAAAACTGACATGTTTCATAATTTTAATTGAATAGTGTGTACACCAATTTTCGAGTCAATCGACCCAGAAAATATTAAGTTTCACAAAAAATTCACCCCCCATTTCACCTTTTCCTCTAAGGGGTGGAATTTCGAAAAACTCTTTCAAAGTGAATACCCACTCTTCAAAAAGAATACACCCATCACATTTCATGTCTTGAAGAACAGCAGTTTAGGCTGTGCGTTGCTATATCAGTCAGCCAGTTAGAACATTAAATTTTAAATTGGGGGATGATTTTAGAAAAACTGTGATATCTCATAATTTTAACAGAAAAGTATGTACACAAATTTTTAAGTCGATCGACTCCGAGAATAAAAAGTTTCACAGAAAATTCAGCACGCCGTTTCACCCTCTTAGGGGTGGAATTTCAAAAAACTCTTTCTTAATCGATACCTACTCTTCACAAAGAATACACCGTCCAAATTTCATGTCTCTAGGACCAGCGGTTTGGACTGTGCGTTGATATATCAGTCAGCTAGACCGGACATTAAATTTTAAATTGGGGGATGATTTTGGAAAAACTGTGATACACGTATCTCATAATTTTAACTGAAGAGTATGTACACAAATTTTCAAGTCAATCGAGTCAGAGAATAAAAAGTTTCACAGAAAATATAACACCCCATTTCACCCTCTTAGGGGTTGAATTTAAAAAAAAAAACCTTTCTTTGTGAATACCTACTCTTTTCAAAGAGTACACTGTCCAAATTGCATGTCTCTAGGACCAGCGGTTTTGGCTGTGCGTTGATATATCAGTCAGACAGGACTTTGAATTTTATAAGTATAGATGGCAATAAAACAAAAACAGTTTGCCTGTCCTACCAATGGGGACGTTAAAGGTTAATTACGTGTATGCTTATACACATACATCATGTTTTGTCCAATATTATAGATGCTGAGAAAAGGCTTTGCAAAAATGTTAAACGCCTCCATCGAGCGACGTTCAGCAAAATGGCCGCTTGCGGAATGTTCTACATTGATTCTACTTTACCTTTCATAACTATAGCGCTGATTGCTAACTACACTGTTGTGCTGTTGCAATTCGCTTTATCTTGGTTATATTAAATTAATAAATACTTATGCCTGTTTTTTATTTTTTATTTATTTTGCCTCTTCGGTAATAACGTTTGCCATATTTTAAAAAATATGTTTGTGATGCAAGAAAAATAGGATATATGATGATATGATAATGCCATCTATCCGATTTCGGCCACAGCGACTGCATTTGATGGCTTTCTAGGGAGGTTGTCGAGAGCTTTGGTGGGGTGCTCTATCATGTGCTCTCAAGTGGCTAGCATACCCAACTTTGGATATAATAATTTTGGAACCAAAGTGTTTTTGGGTCTTTCCATGAGCAATTTCTCAGTAGCCGCGGAGTCTGCATTTGTGGCCCATTTGATGGCAATAGGTTCGTCCCCTATTAAATGGGACTTAAACATAACGTCTGTCTAACCCTTTGGGGATTGTAGGCGTGATGTTACGTTTATGCCCGTCTTGTTGCCAATAAAACACTTGGCAAACTTTGTGCTAATTTATTAAAATATATTTTTGTAATGCAAAAAATACTATGAAAAATGAATTGATTAAGATGGGATTGGCGTAAAATTTGAATACAAATACAAGGTCAAAATATAAATTCTAATCGATTTGCATTGAAAACAAACTTAAATAAAGTCCAGGCTTTAAAAATTTTACAAGATTAAATTATAACCTTATTGAAGTCAAATTTAACACGACGACCAAAATCTTTTATAACAACTATGGTACCAAGACTACAGAAATGCAAACTGCAGTAAGACAATAGAACATTTATTCGACAGGCACGCATCTTACTGAACGATGTTCGGTGCACGCGCCTCACGTTAGAGCTAGTTAGAACAGTGCGCATTATTTACAATATCGACAAAAAAAACATATTTTCTGATAGTAACAACGATGCATGTTTTGTTAGTAATAGGAATAAAGTTCAATGGAGCGCAGTATCCTAGGTCAAACTAACAGACCATTTACGCAACACCGCTGAAAACTGATACAGCCAACAAGGCGACGCGGCAGATTTCGCAGGAGATGGACAGAACCAACGACCAGTTGTCCACGTTGACCCTGGATCGAAGGTTTTGGAAGTCATAGCCTTTGCCCAGTGGGATGACACAGGCTAACAGTAACATGAATAAAGTAAGATAGGCTATGAAAAAAAACATTCGGCCGAAGCTCGCGGGCAACAGCTAGTTTTTTAATAATATAATGATCATATTCGCCTGTAAACAGCCTCTGCTCGAGATAGACCTTCTCACCTTTGGTAGAAAGGTACAAAGGATTTAGGACAATCCACAACCATAAAAAAAAATCTGTGTACGTGCCGATATCTTGAATAAATAAAAATGTATAAGCTCGTACATCATCATCAGAATTGTGAAGAATACGATAAAAATAAGTAAACATGGCGAGTATTGTCCCACAAAGCAGCACGAATTTATATAAAACATCATTTGGAGTAACGACATCATTTTGGATGCGAAACTTTGGACTTAACACGACAATTTTCATTAAGTTTAAAGGTAAAAGCAAAGCTTGTACATTTTTATCGACACCAGTATCCGAAAAAACATTTACTTGAAATTTTTGTATGATATTTAGTTTTTTTTCTGTTCAGAAAAGACATCATTTTGCAAGTATCTTTTCACCGCAAATGATAACTACATATTTCATTAAGCGTACTTTGATTGAGTTAAAAGTATGACCAAGGTAGATTGTAATTGATGGTTTGATAATAAGCAAGACAGTCAATTATCGTAATTACAGGTTTCGATAAAATTCTCGAACTCCCCGATGACCAGGATTGTTTTTGTGTCTCATATTGTAATTCTCAATTCAAAGGCAAAATGCTGAACAAGAGGGTCTTGCCATAAGGTTTGAAACCGTTTCGTGGGTCTACGACTTCCAAAAGGTCTTTTAAGCGTTTTGGTACCTTATGTGTCAATATTTGACTTTTCCGTCACGATTTTATATATTTACAAGATTATGCCCGCGGCTTTACCCGCGTGGTGTTAGATAATTGTCCCACGGGATCATACTACCGGAATATAAAGTACTCTATTTGTTAATTCAGGTTATAAACTATCTGTGTGCTACATTTCATTCAAATCCGTTCAGGAGTTTTTGCGTGAAAGAGTATCAAACATTCAACCATTAATCCTCACAAATTTTCCCATTTTATAATAATTAGTGAGATTAGTATATTTAACACTTCAAGCACAAAGTAAAAAGGCCGCCTTAATGCCATAAGCATTTTCTACCAGTTACCCTTTGGGTGATCTAGAGATAAGCAGTCATGGTATATATATCTCGCACCTTGAAAACAAAAATGGCATTATACCGAAAATGGCAATATTAAGTTATAAAGACATCTAGATTCCTTGAAACAAAGTGCTTCTAATGCAAAAGCAGACACTATCATAGTAGCCCAGTCATATTAGGGCTTTCACCTCGGAATGAAAGATAATAAGCTGCAAATTGGTATGAACCTTTGTTTTGTCATTCTAAATGTTGTCTCAAAAGTCACAATCGTTATCGTGTCCGCGTCTCAAGATATTCAAGGTCAAAGGTCACAAAAATCGGTTTTTCGCGAATATCTGGCTTCCTATCGGTTAAATGAGATTTGCATTTATTATAAAAGTTGTAGGCTATAAAATTCCCTACAACTTTTGTTTAAACTTTTTTTTCATACGACCAACCGTTTTGAAGGTAGAGCGCGAAGAGTGCACATCGTACAGTCATATACGGCCTAATGCAAGGTCAAGCGTGAGTTATGGTTATCAGTACGTTATAAAGTCAATTATTTACTTTACAAGCTTGCCTCAACGCTTCACTGTATCCAAGTAATCCCGATGAAGAAAATACATATGATCCCGATATTCTGGAAGGTTTGGAGATGAACATGACAGATAATGAGGATGATGACAATGAATCGAACATTTTTGAGCGACAAGAAGAAGAAGACGACGAACAAGAAGAAGATAATTAGCTTCCATTTCCAATTTCATTACAATTAAAATCAACAAAGATACTTTTGATATTTGAACTCACATTTTGATAAATGTATATTATGCCGTATTTAATAATAAATAAAAATATGTGTAAAATATATACTCTTACTATCATTTTAACTTAAAATAAAACTAAAATATATAATCCAGAATTAATAATATTTTATACTTAAATAGTTAAATATGAATAATTATATATAAATAATCAAGTTACTTACTTTAATTAAATATAAATAATTAATAGTTAGTACATAAATAATAGGCATTGTTTAATAATTATAATTTCCAAGTAAATAATTGACTTTATAACGTACTGATAACCATAACTCACGCTTGACCTTGCATTAGGCCGTATATGACTGTACGATGTGCACTCTTCGCGCTCTACCTTCAAAACGGTTGGTCGTATGAAAAAAAAGTTTAAACAAAAGTTGTAGGGAATTTTATAGCCTACAACTTTTATAATAAATGCAAATCTCATTTAACCGATAGGAAGCCAGATATTCGCGAAAAACCGATTTTTGTGACCTTTGACCTTGAATATCTTGAGACGCGGACACGATAACGATTGTGACTTTTGAGACAACATTTAGAATGACAAAACAAAGGTTCATACCAATTTGCAGCTTATTATCTTTCATTCCGAGGTTGACCCCTTTTTTTACCTAATATGACTGGGCTATAGTTTCAAGACTTTTTCCTCGAGGCCGCTAGTGTCAGTTTATACTTTTGAGTAATTGTAATTAGTAAAGTAAAACAAATTTTCTGATGAATGATAAAATGACGTCTTTGGGTAATTATTCTAAAACGGATAGGTTTACGTAAAACAAAAGTGGCACTATGCGGATTTTTTTTTAAAACCATGTTTTCTAAATTACTCCAAAATGTACTGGCATGTTTTCAGTAGATAACTTCAAAAAGATAGTCAAACTGATAAGTAAAATTAATTGCAGTCTTTTATTCCAGTTATTTGCTAAGATATTTACCCTAATGCTGCGTCAAAAACTTTAAATGGTCATACGGAAAAATTTAAATTTTTGTATAGCGCCACTTTTGTTTTTAAGGTGCGATCTGATTTATGTTGATCGAATGTCACTTTGTCTAAGCCTTAAGGTTCCAAAGAAAAACTTCATACAAGGAATGGGCAGATTATTTTATTTGCTAGATACACATAAGTACAATTAAGGAATTAAATGCTCTCAGACGAGAACTCCATATTTCATTAAAACATATTACAATATCTCAGATAAAACAAAGGATTGCGGGCTAGATTTACAGAAATTCGAATTGCAGTACAACAATCGTGTATGTAGTGATGAAAACAGACAAACGCAAAGGCAGCGCTGCGTCTATGGTGAAAAGACCACATGCGTACATCTTTTTGAAGGAGGCAGCTTGAATTCTTACGATATTTTTGCATACTCTTTTTTTAGCATCTGAAAAACAAGGTTTTTAAGAAGATTTCAATATATTTTCAACAAAATGTTAGTTATTTTGCGGGCTGGCTGTTTCAGTAGCAACGATTTTGTTTTAAAAAATCAACAGTACTGTTGAAATGTGTAGGAGTTCCAAGCTGGCCATCATCGGTCTTTGTGCCTATTCATGCGTCTCCATGTGTCTTTATCAACTTTAGTATTCACTCCCTTTCTTGCCATAATATCTGTACCATAAACTGAGTTCTATAATCATTTTTCTATAATCATTTTCTTCCTATTTGGGACATATTATGGTGACAGTGCAAAATAGTTTTCTTTTGAGTCCAACTGATAATATAAGCGTGACGCTATCATTCACTCTTTTTTCTTTCAGATCATCCTGACACACAATTCCTTCAACTTTTTGTTTATCGCCCTCTCCCTCATTATTTATATTCATCACTCTTTGGGTCATCCGTATTTCTTACTTCACCGAAATAATATTTATTTTACCTGAACATTCTCTTGAGTTTGTTAGTTGTAGACAAGTATTCCGGACTTCTATTATAGATGAGTAGAATCTCTCACTCTCCACGCTCAAAAATATGAGTAGGAGCATGTTCTTAATGATCCATGTTAGAGATAAAAATGAATGTACAGAATACTGGAATGGAATTTTAAAGGTATTTTAACATTTCGTTTCTTACATTCGTACATGGCACATATTTATTAACTTACAAGTATATTAGTTCCACTCCGCAGAATTCCTTTTTTCATCTCAATACGTAGGAATATAGCAATCAAAGACTTAGAGGTTGTATGTATGGTATAGAATAAAACCTGAAACAAAAATTAATGAAATTAAAACTTCTCTATCACTGTGACAGATTATGTACAAAAATATTCTGTGGAAATGTGTAATTCATTATTTATACGTACCAAAAAATGAGTAGTCTTCTCAAATATTTTATAAGTTTCTAATATTTTCATATACAATTCGAACATTGTCCTCCAATAACAATCATTTAGTGAATTATTAACGCATTCTGACATCTGAACATGTTTAATCCAATTCTCTACAGGCTTCAACATAAGCTTCATTAGCCTTATAGCATACAAAATATGCATGTCAACGCAAATGAAACAATAAGAGGCAAAAATATTTGCAAAACCTAAAGGTCGAAATTTAAAATAGCTATAGATCATCCATGAAATATGGAAACAGTTTAATGCAATGACACAAACCCAATTAGGTAGAATAAAATGTTTAAAACTTTCGTTGATTTTGAGAATTCTGTAGACATCTTGTATTCTCGTGACAAAGAGCACGTTATTGTGCTTCTGAATAATATTGGTGTAGCAGTTCAAAAGAATAAACAAGACAAACAAAAAGTACGTATACCATTTAGTTAAATATAGAACAAGATCGAAACCTCGGAAATTAATTGAAAACGTTCCAAGGGTCATGTAAAGTGAGTGCAGCGACTACTGAAATGATGTCGTAGAAAGCTCTGTTTGTCGAGATCGTGTTGTCCCGAATCTTATACTTTGCACAGAAGATCATGGCTTGCATCAGGTTCATTGGCTTAAGCGCGGATTGCAAGTCTTTTTCCAGAAAATTGTCAGGTGCTGGGACACTACTTTCATTGGTGGATCCTGTTTCAAGAATAACATCGTTTTCTTTTAATTCTCGTTCTTCTCCGTCAGCTGGAGACACTACAGAAGTATTGGACGGCATGTCTGTTTCTGAGAAAAGTTGAGTCTTCGTAGTAACGAGCGTGTGCCAATCGATATTTTATTAATTTGGATGTGCGTTCGATGGAATGTATTTTATTGAATAATATTTTTCTAACCGGACACTACCTTAATTCAAAATCATTTTATTAATGTATCGAACAAAGCAATAAATAGGAAATCTCCCAAATTAGTTAGTTTTTATTTGGACTATTGTAATTTTTCATAAGATTAAGATCGATGTGATAATTGATAAAACGACCTAAACAAAATGACATTCTTTCAGCTATAACTATAATGAATTAATCCAAGTTGTATGGGACTACCAAAAGCTTAAGTAGATGCCATTGAAAGTCATTGTAGTAAAACGAAACATTTTGAAAGCGACTGTCTTAAACTTAATTTTTTAGACTTACATTGTCAATAATATTATAAACTGATCTGAGATCTGAAGGTGAAAGCCAGATTTTAGTACATATTTAGGTAAAAATCTTGAGAAATTTTCACCAGTTCTTTGCAGATGGAACATTCAAGTGCTGTGCAATGCCATTTTTTAACTTAACGTACATGTCGACATCAGCTACAAATATACTTCCCTTTTTTACACCATATCATGCGATACTACTTATGAAAGGTTGTTGTACTATGTAAAAAAATTAATAAAATATTTACATGACTGGACACCCGTTCGTTTCGGAGTAAAATTCAAACAAGGGCCAAAAAAAGCCTTTCTGGAGATCTTAGTCAAAGGATGTTATGTGCACCCTGCGAGAAAAAGTAAAAGCACTTGGATTGATACATAAACAGTCTGATAACCACGTCAAAAGTGTCGTGGGCTGTTACTCTTGTTCATTTGCCTAGGGAGAATATTCGTGACGGTTGCTTTTACATTAAGAATCAAAAGAAATTAAGGTCGATTGAAAGCCACAGCAGACCACAAGTGCGGGCGGAGTTGTGCTTGATTATAGTCCCAAAAGACAATGTCACTACGGTTCTAATTCCAAACGCGATATCACATCTTCGACGGCTGTGGTATTTCTCTTTTTCAGTTTCGCAAAAGTAATTTCTTCAAACAAAAAAGCCTTGTCGTTATGTTGGTGACAGCCACTGACTGCACAACTGATTCACGATCTGCGGTCGCCCCTCGACCGATTTACGCGCGGCGCATGGGCCTCTGAGTTGCCTTTACATGTCGTCAAAAAAGAAAACTCTCAGGCATGCTGGCTTCCTCACGATGTTTTCCATCACCGAAGCAAGTGATAATTATACAACATGAATGCGAAAAATAAGAGGTGCGTGCCTTGGGCTCGAATTCGAGACCTATGACTTGGCAGTCTGTCACACCAACAAGCTATCACTGCTAATAAAATAAAACTAAAAATGTTTCATTAATGATAAAAATGCTGCATTAATGCTAAAAATGCTGCATTAAAAAAGAAAAGAAAGAAAGATTAATGTTAATGCTACTATTAATATAACTGTTGTAAAATTAAGATAATGGCAGATGTTTTAATGCTGCTATGGACAGATACACCATTCGACAAGTCTTGTGGAATCCAATATTGATCAGAAAAATTGCAAGAAATCCATCTATTCCGCTATACTAAAGTGAAATTCAAACAATAATTAACATTAAAAAACACCCGAAAAGTGCCATTTTTCATGGTGAGAAACACTTTAGCTTAGCAGAACTCATTTTAGCGCAAGTAACACAATATCAAAACAGATTATTTATTTAAAAACACTGACTACGATTTACGCGCGCCAATGGGCATACTAGGCGATGGAAGAAAGCAGCGACGTGGGGCAGAGGGGTGCATAGAACTGCATAGGTATCGAAACAAAACACTCCGGCTCTGTTCAGATTTGTCCATAAAAAACAACGATTTTGTATGGAGATGCGTACGCATCTGAATAGACGCGGAAAGCTGATCGGATGCATTCTAAGCTGCAGTTGGTCGCATAAACCGGAGTCTTACTAAAATGATATGTCTTTATAGTAGGAACGACTGATTAAAATCTAACTTCTGTATGCATGTTCGTCGCTAAAAACGGTCAGTCGTTATAAACGAAATCATAATAGGCGAATTTTACATAAATACACAAATATAATTGCGTTAATAGTATCTCAGTCATTCTGAATTTGAATCGTGATTTGTACTTGTTCATAATAATCGATTATAATTTAAAACTGTATTGGACCGACACAATCAGCGACTTGAGCCTAACTTGGAGCAAACATCATTTTTATTTGTTTATAAAATGATGGCCTAGCTACTCCGCTTTGTACAGCCAATCAATTTTGAAATACTCAACTCAAATTCTGTTGGGACACAATAATTGACAAAATAATTCAAACTATTTTTTTTTTCAAACTTTATTTAATTTCACAACAGTTACAATATTAATACAAAGTCAAAACTTTCAAATATTACAGAAACGCAAATTGTAGTAGTACTATAATGCATGTGGTGATAAGGTTGCAGAAATGTAACAGTGTCGCCGCGTCTACGACGAAATACTCCACACGCACTGAGCTTCTCAAAATCGCCTTGTATAATACGATACATGTTCTTCCACATCCTTTTTGATGGCACTAAAATCAAGGAAATAAACGTAAAATAACAATATATTTAAAATAAAAACTTTTTGAAATAATGGTTAATTTTTATAATTAAAACGACTTTTGTACAATAAACTGGAAAAAAAAACTCGCTCAGCCAGATTTAAAATTAGAATTGATAATTATCAAGGCAAAACCGGACTAATTCGGTTCATAATGTGTTAGCTTATTTCATAACGATTCCAACGACGTAATTTTTATACAGCTCCCAAACATAACTTTAGAAATATCGTCATTTTAATCACACGCGCCGATATCGTGCGAGACAACCCAGAAGTAGTGTGACAGATGTACGATTTGCGCCAAAATCGCCGCGACAGATGTCCGGATACCGTGGTCCGTTTAGGAAAGAATGTGTTGAATGACAATGCTAGGGCGAATTTAAACTAATTACCTTACACCAAACATGTTTAGCGCCCCACAGTATTCAGATCTGAATTGTATTTTATGTGGGTATGTGTCAAAATCGAAACACTCTATGCTAAAATCATAAGTGACTTATGTTGAAACGCAACACCAAAGCTACGTTCCACTCACAACCAGTAGAAGCAAAAGCCTGACAGATCGTGAGTTCAAACCTATTTTATATCTCATGTAACAGTTTAGCAAAATATGACAAGAAAGGAGGTGTCTGATGAGATGACGAGTAATAGAGAAGTATGGAAGAAGAAGACTTGCTGTGCCAACCCCAAATGAATTGGGATAAGGGCAAGAGAATGATGATGCAACAGTATAGCACTTACAGTCGAAACTTCGTGGCATAAACAAATTTTTGTTACTTCGTAAGCTACGTATTACATAGTAGCCAAGTAGCAGGACATATGATGAGAGACAAGCAGGAAAAATGGAGCAAAAAAAAACAAATGGGTATCCGAGGGACGGTAAAAGGAACAAATGCAGATAACACAGGATATCAGAAGACAAGATTAAACTTACAGCGGGACATAATATAATAATAATAGCGGGCATAATAGCGGGGCATAAAAGAGTAGCAAACGATAGACTGCAGCTAGAGGAGCCCTTTGCCAGTAGGCACACTGAAATTAAGGACATTCAATAGTAATTCGAAGTGGTACTCATTTTTTTTTTCTAAATAGGAAAAAATGGTATAGGTATTCGTTAGTTTATGGTACTTATAATGTTTTTTACTTTTGTTATTAGTCTCTTTGTATATCCTGCGTTCAGTAAATAAAGGTAATTTTTATTTTATTTTTATTAGCTACGTAGTAAAAATGTTACATAATTTTTGTTCAAGGATTTCTACATACTCACAATTTTGGGATAGTTTTAAAATCACATTGGTATGAGCTTCAGTAATTTCTCTGTAAAACCGTTCGCAAGCAACACACAATTGCGTTTCCACGAAGAATCCTTTGGAGAGCAACAGTAACATACCAATGGCATGGCTAAGAACCATATTGTATTCTTGACCCTAAAAATGTTTGAAATAACGTTAATACATCGTGGGAAAGAGAGAGAAATAAAAAAAAAATAACAATTTTCTTAATTGCCAACAGCCTCGACCAACATCTGAGGAGGCTCTCGCTTGGCAGCTGGACCAAGGGCTTGATTCAGAAAGCAGTACATCTGGACACGTATTGTTAGGGGGTTCCTCTCTCAAGAGCCCTGACCACCGGTAGCTCGGACCCTGTTCCCGATGCTGGTGGGCTACTATTTTGTTTTTATATTGTTTTATATTAGAATATTTAAAAATGTATTTAATATGTGTAAAAAGAAATAAATAAATTGTATGCAAAATATTTTGCAGGCGCGCGCGGCGGCGCCCCGTAGTGACCACGTTTTTTTGCGGACAACCAGGTAATAGAGCTTATAACTTTTGTGATTTTTAATGATACAGTTTTAAAATTTTGTATATAGATTCTTTGCATGAAAATACTAGACACGTATCGCAAAAACTAAAACTAATGTTGTATATCTAAAAGTTGAAAATACTAACAAATACTTACGAAATGCATTTTCGACCACATTATTAGGATTTCAGCGTAATACAAAGATTGTATAAACGTTGTAACATAATGAAACACAATCTGCAATAAAATATTATAGTCTTAGAATACTGCGTCTTGTCTAGAATAAATGTATTTGTTAATTGGTTAGGTGGATGAAACATCAACATTTTAAAACAGATTCATCATTTGCGTAGCCTTTTCTCAACTATACTTTTATAACTAAAGAAATAAAGGTTTTTGTTGGGATCGGCTTCCAGTCTTACCGGATGCAGCCGGATGACCTGTATTTTACATGGAGCGACTGCCTATCTGACCTCCAGAACCCAGTTAGCACTGGGTAATACGACACCCTTTGGTAAGACTGGGTCTAACAAATGTCAAAGATTTACAAATGACAGCCGAGCCAACGGTTTAACGTAGTTTCCGAGGCATGGAGGAAACTTCGTATGTAATGGGGTTACCCATCCTAGGATCAACCTAGGCAAGCGCGGCTTAACCTAACAATCGACCAGAGCGGCTGTTATTATCTAGCCACGAGCTCCTCAACATTATAAAACAGACAAAATATAAAGTTATAATTTACTATAAATCCAGAAGAATTCCTTATAAGATTCCAAGCTTCGTTAATAGAGTTTAATACATCATTAATTTCTTCCAACGCTGTATCGTTGTCCACTGTTATTTCGTCATCATTAACATTGCCAAAATGTGTGTTTTCTACAATAATGTTCCAGATTCTAGTTTGGTAACTCAATATATTCACAGTTATTGTTATATGTAATAATTCCATATCCAAGAGCGCAGATATGGATACAAATATACCTCTCATTAATGACCAGTTTGTGTCGAATGCAACTTTAAAAAATGTTAGGGCAACACAGTTGGATATGATAAAGACAAGTGACATCCATATGAAGATCTTCAATTTTTTCAAATCTTTGCTGCTATAAAGATTTTTGTCAATCTCATACAAAATTGATAACAAACGCACACTATTGCGACTAAAATACAAATTGAGAAAACACACAGCTCCGAAATTGAACGCATATTCGAAGTAAATAAAATAGTAAGCCATTTTGAATATATCGTCGAAATTGGTAAATTTCATGACTAGACCGTAAAAAGAAACCATCAGACAATTAATGAATACAGCACATATAAAGTTTTTTACTTTTGCGATTTCCAAACAATTATCATAGATATTATATTTTCGCACACAGAAGATACTATGTATGTAGTAAAAAGGATAAAAGACACTAAGAAAGTTGTCATTTAACAATACTTTGCTTGTAGGTTTCATGTTGTTATTTTATCAAAAACATAAGTTACTTTTCAGACGTCCTACGTGTGACTATCGAGAAATTAAAAAGCAATTATGTCAATAGTGGGTGTTATTACTACCAATAATATGGCTGGCGTTGATAAATTAATATAGTTAGAGCAATTTTAAAAGTATGACGGTAGCTCGGCTACTTTTTTATAAATAGATCGTGAGGTATGTCTCAGACTGCGCGCATGTGAATGTTTGGTGTTCGATTTTCAAAAGTAGACTGACATTCAAGTCATTTGTAGATCTTTGATAGTCGTTACAGGTCTGTGGCCCGAAAGCCTGACAACCAGTCTTACCAAGGGGTATTGTATACCTAGTACCAACTGAGTTGTGAAGGTCAGATAGGCAGTTGCTCCATGTAAAATACTGGTATTCAGCTGCGTCCAGTTAGTTGGAAGCCGACCCCAACTTAGTTGGGAAAAGGCTAGGCAGATGATGATGACGTCGTGATTGGCCGTTCACACAGCCATGATCAGGGAGACCGGGTCAAAATCGTATAGCTATGGGTTTAGGGTTGTAGGTCTTTCATCTCAAAACACTAATTTATCTTCTCAACAATTATAATTAGTCAGTCTCATAAGGAACATAATCACTTGAAAATATTTGGAATAATTAAAATCTTAAACAATAAAAACCAAAATTTTTTAAACATCTTCTAATTACGGTTTTACCCCGACACATGGGCAAAACCGTATATGATATACGATATTGCCCCAGAAATTATCTAGAAGCAACGTATCCCATACATACAAAATCATCTAAATCGTCGGAGTCATAACCTGTGCAACCTTCATGAGCCCAACCTTTGCACTCCCTACATCGCACCCAACCTTCGTCCACGCGGCTTGAACCATATTCTTCTAGGCAGTACAAACAAATGTTGTCATTTATAATTTTTTGGTTTAGTTTTTTGGCCTTAGAAGGTTGAGTCAAATGAAACTTAGGAGTTTTATTTTATGAGATGGATATTAACTCGTTTTTATAGGGGGAGGAAGTGATAACGTAATAAACGAAAGTTACTCGACGATAATGAAGCAACAAAGTCAGATATTGCTGAAATAAAAAAACAGATGTCGGAAATGCTGGAATTATTAAAATCCTCCAAGATTGAACAAACAGAAAGTATAAATAAGCTCTCCTTAAATGTCGCTGCGATTAAAGCCGAGGTCGGTAGTATTAGCAGTACTATGCAAAATATTGTCTTGGAAAATAAAATACTAAAAGACCAACTCTCAAAACTATCTGTTGCTGCCGAAAATACAGAAAAGAAAGTAGAGGTTCTCGAAGCCGATATCAATAACTTAAAAAAATTGCCACCTTTATCTTCTATTCAAACAACTGCCACGTATGATGAAATTTTCACCGAAATCGAAGAGCGAAACTTCCGAGCTAAAAATATTATAGTTGTCGGGCTTCCTGAACCACAGAACGATACTGTAACCGGTCGGCGCGATTATGATAAGACAGAAATAATACGAATAACTGGGCTTATATATAATGGCTGCCCTCAGCCTACTGGAATATTTCGTCTTGGAAAATATAAATCAGAGAAAACTCGTGCAATAAAAGTATGTTTCTCGTCCGAAGACACAACAAAAAACATCTTACGTAATAGGGACAAGATTGATAAGGAACACATCAAGATATTTTCGGATCAAACTCCATATCAAAGGAAATACCTTCAAAATTTAAAAAAAGAGCTTCAGCAACGCACTTCAAATGGAGCAAGTGGCCTTCACATTAAATATATTAAGGGCATACCCAAAATAGTCACTAAAGAAACGCAAGAAGCAACAACAAAGGAAACTCCAAAAAACTAACGTCAGCGTCGTCCAAAGAGAAAATAACTTACCAAATAACCAACAATTACTCAGATATTATATTCACAAAAAAATCTCTGAAATTCTTCTATGCCAATGCTCGCAGTATTGTCAAACCTGGAAAATTCGATGAGCTTAGATGTATTATCGCTTCCCTACAAGTAATTGTTCATATTATTATACTTTCGGAAACATGGATTAAGAATGAAGATGAGGCTAAAATGCTCCAGATACCCTCCTACACACATTACTATAATTATAGACAAAATAAAAGGGGAGGTGGAGTGTCAATATTTGTGCACAATAATCTCAAACATCACCTTGTTGAAGAACAATGCGTGGACGATATTCACTATCTCTGGGTATTCGTAAAAAAATTCTCTCTAAATATCGGCGCTATCTATAAACCCAATAAATTGAATACAGACAATTTTCTCGATATGTATGCACGACAATTACACAAATTGAAACGAACAATAGTCTTTGGCGATTACAACCTGGACTTACTCAATCCGGACTTAGCGACACGCAAGTATAAGAACACTTTAAAAGAGACCAACTACAAAATCCTGAACAAGATAAGTCTAAAACACTGTACCCGTGAAACAACTTCATCCAAGACAATGTTAGACCATGTTTCTTGTAACTTAAGTGAAAATAATTTCAATGTCTGACCACAGACAAATACTTTTAGAGATGAAGCAATACCAACCACCACCTATCTTAAAACAGAAATACAACGCAGTAAACTTCAATAAACTTTATCGATGCCTGGATGAATATCCTAAAAATCATGAAGATGTAGAGTATGATAAATTGGCAGGCAAATTACACTCCTGTTTAAACAAGTGCACAATCACAAAATCTAAAATCTTGAATCCTCCACGGCAAGACTGGATTAAAAAAGAACTCCTAGAAGATATAAATAACAAGAACATACTATGGAAAAAACATAAAACAAATGTAGAGGACATGCAATTAAAAGAAGAGTATGAACATATAAAAGCCAGAGTATCACACAACATAAGAAAAGCGAAAAGTGATTATTACCTAAAGAGGTTTGAAGAAAATTTAAGTAAACCACGAAAAATGTGGCAACTCATAAATGATTTGTCAAAAAACAAACTGCATGACAGAACTGGACCGGACAGACTTGAAACGGCAGCTGGTACTATTACGGACCATAAAAAAATATGTGAAAGTTTTAACTCATATTTTTCGACTATTGGTTCAACCTTAGCAAGTATGATCCCTGAAAGATCAAATGCAAGTCAAATTTTTGAAGAGTGTAGACTAACTGACAAAACAGAATTGCAGTTTATAAAACCAGCAACTACGAAGGAAGTTATTACGATAATTAAAAATTTGGACTGTAATACTGCATCTGGCATTGATGGTATTAGTACAAAATCAATAAAATGTGTAAAAGACATTATTGCGATGGAACTTACAGTTTGCATTAATTATCATATGGCACGAGGTAATTTTCCCAATGAATTAAAAGTTGCAAAAGTTGTACCAATTCACAAATCTGGTAGTAAATTTGACCCGTGCAATTACCGCCCTGTATCGGTTCTCCCGGTGATTTCTAAAGTCTTTGAGAAGATTCTTTATAACCGATTAGAGTCTTTCCTTAACTCAAAAAGTTTCTTTTACCATAAACAGTATGGATTTAGAGCTCAGTCAAATACTCTCGCTGCTACAATTGACCTCGTAACGAAAATTAAAAATAAAATTGATCAAAAACAAGTTGCCTTAGGAATATTTATTGATCTTAAAAAAGCCTTCGACACCATCAGCCATGACAAATTAATACAAAAGCTAGAACTCACCGGTGTCACAGGCAAAGCACTTGAAATTTTTAAATCATATATGGAGAACCGTAAACAAATAGTAAAAATAGATAAATGTGAAAGCAACTCCTGTGTCCTGAATTTTGGCGTCCCCCAGGGATCAATATTAGGCCCCCTCATGTTTCTTATTTATATTAACAGCATCAGTGAATTGGGTCTCAAAGGAGACATCTCCCTTTATGCAGACGACACAAGTCTCTTTTATTTTGGACATTCAGTCGAAGCTATAATAGCTGACGCTCAGAATGATCTTAATCTCTTAAATGAGTGGTTTCAGTCAAATCTTTTAACTATCAATATTACAAAAACAAATTACATAATTTTTGCAGCAATAAATAAACAAATAAATGGGAATTTCGAACTTAAAATAGATGGTCAACTACTTGAACGAAAACCTAAAGAAAAATATCTCGGACTTATTTTGGATAGTAACCTAAATTGGAAACCACATCTAGAAAAAATCAAACTTAAACTAAGACCACTCATAGGGGCTCTTCACAACATAACAAATTGTCTCCCTCGAAAAGTGCGATATCTTATTTATAATTCTCTGGTTAAGCCTCATATCGACTACCTCATTGAAATCTGGGGTACTGCAGCGAAAACTAACATAGATCCAATTCAACGAGTTCAAAATAGATTAATTAAAATTTTATTCAACTATTCATTTCGGACACCAACTACTAAAATATACGAGGAAACAAAAATAATGAATATAAAACAAACCTACATATACTACACATGTATTCTAATACGTAAAATATTAAATAAGCAAATCCATTCCAATATAAGATTTGTAACAAAACAACAAACACGAAAGATTAACTTAAGGCGTGCTAGTTACTTAGTGACCCGCCCTCCTAGAACTAACTATGGAAGAAGAAATTTGGAGTTTGAAGGTGTTACAATTTATAATAAATTACCATCAGTAATAAAAGGAGAACAAAGTTATGCCCGGTTCAAAAAGTTACTAAAAGCCCACACAATTAATACATACATATAATACATAGTTAGTTGATGAACTACATGTTACAAAATATAAAAAGCATTTGTAATTACCTAAATTTTACAAAAAAAAAAAAAAATACCTACTCAGAATATATATCTGTATACAATTATAAATCAGGTATGTACCAAAAAAAATATCTAAGACAACAAACTAAAAACAAATTAGTAACAAACCTGCTCATAACAGACTATGCCATCGATGCCACATCCAGTAAAATTAAACTACATCCATGTTGTGTTTTGTTAAACTTATGATCGAGTCTATATTTTTATTTATCTGTGTACCCACATAATCTGTGCGCTCTAATTACAAATTTTAATTTTAGTGTGTTTCTCAGTAAGTGAATTATCTATGTAATTCTTATGAGAAATAAAGTTGTTCTTAAACCTTATAACTGCAGTTTTTCCTCTTCGGTGATCGTTTGCTCTTTTACGGTCCACGCTTATCTTAGGAACTGGCATTATATCCGCTGGAGACACCGTTACACGGTTTTGGTTCAATGTAGTAAGAACTGGCGATGCTATATTAGTTAATGGCGTCGGCTCAACGGGTAGCGCAGAAATTAATGGTGTTGAGTGAACGAGTGGCGCTGAAGAAGTTGATGGTGTCGGGTTGACATATGCATCAGCGAAAATTGATGGAGTTGTAGAAGGTATTTCCGTTGTCTCAGCCGCGGCAAAATCTGCTTCACCGAATACTGTCCTGTTCGTTGGGAATATGCCTGTTTTAGTAAAGCCAGACACGGCGTTCTGTACAGTTGCCGCTTTACAGTACGCTGCTCCAAAAAGTCTTGCCAGCTAGAATTGTGTCACTACTCTACCCGGATTATTCCGTAGCCACGCGTTCACTTCTTGGGTGTAGTATGTGCTTAATGGACCCATGATACTCACGTCAAGCGGTTGAAGTATGTGGGTGCAATGAGGGGGGAAACTTAAAATTACAACTCCATTGTCCCTAGCTTTTTCGATCAGTGGGAGATTTTTTGTATGGGTCGAGTGTCCATCGAGTAAAAGAAGGACAGGATCATCTTTTTTGGGTTTTACTGATGATATGAAGTGATTCAACCACTCAACAAAAATATCACTTTGTATCCACCCACCTTGGATGACAAACCGAAACTGTCCTTGGTGGAGCACCATCTAGAAATTCAGCCTTCATCCGAACTCGTGGAAATATTAGCAGTGGAGGAATATAATTTCCAGAAGCAGACACACACAGGACAGCGGTAGTCAGCTGGCCTCTTTCCGCTGAACTAGCTAGACCAACCTGTTTTCTTCCCTTTAAAGCAATTATTCTGCTTTGTCTTTTTGGTACCGTTGTCAGGCCCGTTTCATCCACATTGTAAATTTTCGTAGGCAAAAATTTATATTGATCTATAACTTCCTCTAACAAATCAAAAAATCTGTTGACACTGACCATATTAAATCCCATCGCTCTTGCCACCGACGTCGGCTCGGCAGCACGCAGTGATAATTGTGGGTGTCGCTTCATGAACCCAGCCAGCCAATCTTCTCCCGCTAGTTTATAAACGTTATTGAAACAATGGTCAATATTGTTGGCTTCTGCGAGCTGATACGCTAAGCGTCGAAGATCTTTATACGTGAGACCAAATAATCGTTTTTCCATGATCAAGACATGCTCAACTAGACTTTGTTCTTGGGAAACCGAAAAAATCGGTTTAAATCGTAACAAGCCTTTGCGTGTGGAACACTCCAGGTCATTGTTCTGTCTAAATCGGTTTACTCGATCTTGTAATGTTGATTTTGGTATCTCAAAAGTTTTGGCAGCTTTCAAGTAACCCATGGTGCCATCAAATACGGCTTGAACGGCTTTTTTCATGTTATCCGGATCCCATTCTTGTCTAGAAGTAGTCCTTTTATAATTACGCGGCAATTTAACTGCACCTAAAATAAAAAATAAAAAGTAAGTTTATATTCATTCATGCGGGTCAAAATCGTATAGTGGCCGGTTTTGCCCCGTACGGTTTTGACCCAAGACTCAATGTTAAAATATATCACTCACTACTACATACGCAAACCGATTTTACCTACTCAAATATTTGTTAATTACGAGTTAATACACACACTTTAACATAGTTGATTGGACACTTACCTGTTATATACGCAAATTTCACTATTATTGATTGAATCTTCACAAAAATAAGATCAAGAACACCGAAAAACAATAAAATCGATTACTTTGATAACGCGCGTGCCTGCAGCGACAAGTGTTTGTTGATAAATAGCTCCGATTGGTCGACGCCGCTGAGCAGTTTGCGCGCGGGAAATTTGAATTATTTGACAAGAATAGACATGCTGTGCTGTTTTACCCCGGTATACGGTTTTGTACAGGTCTCCCTACTGTATTTTAAAATGTTGGGATCACATGGCAGTTTTATACTGCATTTATTTTAAACTGTGTGAACAGAGGGTGTTGACATTTGAAAGTTAAGACTATTTTTTGAACTTACACTTAATCCAGTAGTCATTAACAATTTGCAAAGATTAATCCATACTTGAATGTTAACTATACCGTAGAAGCAAGTTTAAAAATAGTGATGGAGAATATACAAATTATCGGTTGACTAGTGATAACGGAGGAAATCGCCGTTGAAGTAGACAGCGGTGAACGTGGTGTGACGATCTGATCTCGTTTGAGGGCCAGATATTGCACAGGATAGAGAGGTATAAGGAAGGAGGAAGGGAAAGCTTTTGCCCAATGGAGAATTCATAGAAGTAGAAAATAAAGACGAAAAGAGAGAGAAGCAAGAAGATAGATTTGTTATGTAGATTATAAACAAAGTGTAAAAGCGGAATGTGTACATCGAGAGAAAAAACAATGTACCACAGAAATTAAATCTTGTAATGAAGTTATTTGGAGATATAACACTATCCTTGATGATGTCTTTGGGGCATTAGCACAATTATTTGCATCAGATTTAAAGAAAAGCATCGACTGACGTTTTAATAGAACCTTCACTCTTTTGTTTTTCCGGAGTGTTTCTCCTATATTTTGAAAAAATATTTTTTAAAACGCCATTTTTCTATGGAAATACATAACAAACACGTGTAAACAGGTCAGTAATGTTAGACTAGCGACTTCCTTTCGATATAACGAAGCTCTAATTAATTAATAATTACGCAGCGTTTTAATTATATTAAAAGCCTTCATGAGGACTAAAGTCTTCTTTTGTGTAACTCTGACACCAGGTTAGACACTTACCACACGAAAAAGAAAGAAAGAAAGGTTTTTATATTCTCTTACTAATAGTATTTTTTGTTAAATTTGTTTCGGTTGTAAAGGTTGTTTTTTTAGAGGCGGAGAAATAAAACAGAATAATGTCTTTCATATTCATGAAATTGGATTTATTTGACTGATAAGAAAAGATTAGATGTTTTTGGCTTGAATGTTTAAATAATATAATTTTGGGCAAGTGGCCGCCGAGGCTGGTTTTAATTAATTGTATCACGCCCTGTTTATCACGTGGCGCCGTCTTGTTGAAACCACATGTCTGCAACATTAAGTCCTTCCAACTGAGGCACGATGTTATTAATCATATCTCTGCACCGGTGAATATAACGTTCTGACCATCACCATTTTTTACCTTTGCCACTGTTCCAAACGATTTAAAAAAAAAGTCTAGTTTAAATTTAGTTTTTTTTTTAAGTGATAGTGCTGCTCCACCTTACCCGCCATCTTGCTGCTGTCGGCAAAAATCCTAACTGCTTGTCTGTTATGGGTGCTTTCAAGCCTCTGGTCCTATAGGTACACGAACCGCATGGCTGTATGATTCGCCGAGTGTGGAGTCTCCGCAAACGTCACCTACCGCCGCCACCGCTCTTCCTTCCTTCCCGCCTGTGCTGGCTAGGGCTCACCCCCTCTGTTTCCCTAATACAAGGCGGCTGCTTATTGTATTTGGAGATCGATTTACACGTTTAGCGAAACGGTGCGGTAGGATTTACAGAGCTTTTGGGTGAATCCTCGTTGAGCCGCGTTTAGACTTTTCTGCACCCCGATTTATTAGCTGTCGGTGTCCAGGCGCTTGGGTAATACAAAACCACCGGAATCTCTTTTTTTGCCCATCCTGCACATTCCAGGATTTAAATGCAGCCAATGATACAGATGTTCCAAGTAATGGTGATGAAATAAATTATTTTTACGAAAACATTATGTGTGTATTAATGACGTAAAATAATCAAAGTCAAACATTTTATGAAAAATATTACAGACAATTGTATTGCAGCAAAATAACGTTAAAGTTAGTGAAAATTCCCATCAATCGTATCGGTAGCGTAGCGTCTACACAGAACAAGCCACACGCGGCAATTTTTCTGCACGTCCGTTTTGATCGTAGTACTTTCTTGTAAAGATCTTTTTGACTCTCTGTAAAGAAATCACCAAAAAGATAATTTATAATTCTATATTCCGTCGAGCTCTTGTTACCGTCGGCGTTCCAGCTTTATTAGAACCAAATGGATTCGCACGCGACGATGGCAAGAGACCGGACGGCATGTCTTTGTTTCCATGGAAGATGGGTAGGCCTTTAGTGTGGGATGCAACTTGTGTCGATACTCTTGCGCCATCCCATCTTCCTAGCTCATCGTGCTGTGCTGGGGCTGCGGCTGCGGCTGCAGAGAACCTCAAGCGGCGTAAATACACGGTTAGTTTTAGGTCGTTCTGGAACCGAAAGCCATAAACTCGATCATCGAACTCGAAACGATTGGGACTATTTTTTTCAAAAAGTAACAATAAAAAAAATCACGAAAAATTAAATTTATTGTTTTTTTTGTTAAATAATGAGAACTCGAAGTAGTAGTCCTTGCGATAAATGCATGTGTGTGTACGTAACGTATCGACGATCGGCAACACATGCAAACGGTACCCAATGAAAAATCCATTCATCGATCAGACAGCTTGATCCGTAAGCCACGCCCCCACCCCACGCTTACACAGTCTAGCCGACGCGATTGGCGCCCTTTCTTCCTAGTGTTGTCGCGCGCTTCGCTGTATTAGGTCACTCACGCGTAACCTAATCACGTGTCAAAAATGATTCGGCAATATGTCTACTCCAATGTGGAGTATTGGGCAATGGTGGATTTTTATGGGATGGCGCACCAGAACTTGGAAGAGGCTAGACTCTTGTATGCTCAGCCGGAAAACCTGAACTCACTGCGCGCTCGTGGAATCACCGACCCTCAAGTTCCCTTCACCTCCACCAATCTGGCTGTAACCCAGCGCCTCCTCGATCATGGAATGTTTGGGCAGGCATTATTAATGACCAAATAATGGAGCCTAATTTTATTGAAGGGCACCTGACTGGTGGTTCTTATTTGGATATGCTGCAGAATCTGATACCGGAGTTGCTAGAGGATGTGCCTCTGGCTTATTTACTATCAGCATGTTGGATGCCCTGCTCATTATGCGAATTTAGTGCGTGCGTATCTGAACAGTGAGTTTGGTGAGCAGTGGATAGGTCGTGGTGGCCCTGTGGCTTGGCCCGCAAGGAGCCCTGACTTAACCCCACTGGATTTTTATTTGTGGTCCGAGATAAAAAGACTAGTTTATTTCGAGGAACATACTACTCGAGATGAGTTAAGAAGTGCGATTGTGGACGCGTTTAATATTGTGAAAAGTGACAGAGACGCATTAGCTAAATTAAAAGACAATCTCATTAAACGTGCCCGTTTGTGTATCGAGGAATACAGAATACAGGGAAGTATAAATTGTGAATAATGATTATGTTTGTAAATAGCTCAATTTTTTTAAATACGCCTGCGCCTGTATTTATTTTTCTTGACATTAAAAGTGTACAAGTAAGTAAGTATTTAGATACGTAAAATGTATAACTGACGCGACGTTCCTAAGCCTGTAGAAAGTATGACGGAAAAATTAGAGTTATTGAACTTATAAGTAGATAAACGCAATTTAAATCAAGCAATAATTCGGCGCCGTGTTCTTTAAGATAGGTACATCAACATAAATAAAAATACATACGCGGTAGATAAATAGGTTAACAAATAATAACACGAAAAGCGAATTCAGACTTTATTTCTTAACCGTAAACGGTGAAATTTAGAAATTTCATCAAACTAGGTAAATACGCAGTTTACTACAAAATATTCTGAGAAATCTATTGTATCGTGTTGGAGTGGACTTTACAAGGATGCACAACCGAATTCCACGGTTAACGTTATGAAAATAGGGTCTTTTTCTGTTCGAATTGCCTGCCTTTGTAGAAGCCGCCACTAGCATTGCCGCAACAAAATTGTTTTAAGCTGTAATACTATTTTTTATTTATCATATGGTAGGGTATTGGGTATGTTTCTTAAGTACCTATTAGATCGATTGATCAACACTCGATTCAATGCCTTAAAAACAACTCCCAAGCGTACTCGTCGTGTGTAGTTGAATAAGTACGAGTATTAGTGATTTCGTGATGCGAGACTGTTGAATTAATTTCTCTCGTTTACGAGGAGACGAGAGATGATGGAGGTAAATGAACTTACACCAACCTTAATCGTACCTGAAATGAAATATCTACTTGCAAGTACTTTTTCAGCTGGTTATTCGTCCGGAGTCCATTGACTCACCGCGAGCGCACGACCTTGCGTTTATGAATGAAATAGTGAAACCGCTACTAAGATTTAACTCGAATGACAGAATAAAAGTGATAAATTTCTAACTTCTTTATTTGATGTCTTAAAAAAACAATAACAATGCTAATAGTAACTATTACTCGACTGGAGTTACTATGTTTCGGCTCCAGAACGATGTAAAAATATTCGTGTATAGTAACCTTATTGGTAACTATATTTTCGAGCCGTTTGGGGTTGAAACTCTAGGTCCGTGGGGTCCGAGTGCTCACCTTTTCAAGGACATTTCTAAACGTTTAGTTGACTCTTCCCGTGACCCGAGGGCTGGCTTTTACCTTGGCCAAAGGCTTAGCGTTGCCATACAACGTGGCAACGCCGCCAGTCTTTTGGGTACATTACCAGTTGACTACGTTGAGGAGGAGTTTTTTGACGCCATTTTTTAAGTTTATTTTTAAGTTAGTTAGTTAATATAGGTTATTTTAATTTATTAATGTATATAATATTTAAATAAATAAATTCTATATTTAAAAAAAAAAAGATTCTGTCGTATTGGATTTTTTTTTTAATGTGAAACTGGTTGAATTTGAAAAAATTAAATGTTTAAAACGTTTTCATGCGATAAACGAAATTGGCCCTAGGTTGAAACATATGGAGGTCCTGGGGGAGGCCTTATCCCAGCAGTGGGATGACACAGGCTTACAGTAACATTCAATGAAATTAGCTTCGTCTGATACAAGAAGGTTCACCAACTATAAGGGCGGGTTGGTTATTTCGTCAATGTCGTGGTGAATTATAGGCTGATTAAATAAGATCCCGTTAAAATAGATGGATAAACTTTTAGAAATCATTCAGACCACCAAAATAAGGACAATGGTAAAACAAAAACGCATTAGTTACTAACAAGAAAAAAAATCAGCTAACGAAAAAACACTAAAACTTTTGGTAACCCAATGATTTTAGATCAAAATAAAGTAACTTTAATCAGTGTTTTTTTTGCTTGAATATCTTTGGTTAGACGTACTGAACGCTGTGTTAAAATTTGTCCATCTATTTTAATGGGACTTTAATATTTGAATTATGCTATGTTTTAAATAAATATATTTGAAACATCGGAATTCAAAGGAAAAATCTCTGCAAAAATAAACATAGGAATACTGACGCACCAATTAAACTCCCTTGAGGTACTCTTACTCCGTAATTTGTAGGAGCCTTTTTATTTTAAACAGAAAATAACTGTCTAAGCTTATTTCTGTTTTCCCATTAAATTATTTTAAATCAACCAGCTACGATATTTTAAGTCTCAAGCTCAAGTACTCGTAGTTGTCTCCCACAAAAATTTTGAAAACGACTAAATCAAAAGCCTTTGTCGAATCAATTATAAGAGTTTTTGACGAAAGATCTTACTAGTAGAGGTTTTCTTCTTTATAAGCTGGATACACGCGGACTCAGCTTCCTCTACAGATATATAAAACTTCTCGCAGCACATGCTATATAAAGTAATAAGTGTCATATTCTTTGTTAGCCATATATTGGTCGCAACGCTTCGGAACATCGGCTGGAAAGTAAATAATAAAAATAGAGTCGCAAACAAAAACGACAAATAAGAAACAGCAAATACAACATACACCCGTGAACAATGCTCAATTACATAACAACATTATAAATAAAACATGATTAAGTATCGATACTTTTAAAGGTCAACTGTCTATTGAAAAGTAAAAAGTCATTATTAACAAAAAATACACTAACTTTACATCCGGTTTGAACTTTCAGTGTATAAAGCATTAAGTGGTAAATAACAAGATTCCGGTATATTGCGCTGAATGTAAAATATAAAATCTGTGAAACACAAAATCTTGTTGTTAGTTGTAGATAGACTAGAGATACCGGGACCATTTAAAGAACCAATCCACAGTACAAGGATTACCTCGCGGCAAACATAAAATAATGGAAATAATTGCTTTGTTTGTGTAATTGTTGAATTTGTATAGCTATCAGTTATACAAACGAACTTACCATGGCAGCGAAAATGTTTTTGTACAAATCGTAAGCTTTTAAGATGTTTTTGTATTTCTCAAACAATTTCCGACACTGCTCATCATTTTCGTGTTCATCATTCATCATCAAGATTTCTTTAATCCACTCATGTAGATATTTCTTTAACAATATAATTAATCGAGTGGCTATGATTATATTGACATCTAAGGTTGTGTACATAAAATCAATAATATTATCAAAAACAATATCAATGACATAATCGTAATAAGATGACGGATAATATATAGCACTTATAAATATGTTGATAAATATAATAGCTATGGTTGAAATCCAATTCCAAGAAATAAAACTTCGGATACTCTTGCTTAAATCGATATCCCTGTGTATAGTTTGGATCATTAAAATAAGTAAGACGTAGTTTTTTTTATGAACTAAGTCCAGAATGAACATCGTTGTGAACCCGATCGAATGTGTGACGAAGTAAACTACAGCAAAGAGTTGCAATAGGTTACTCTCCAAATGCTTCATGTAAATATCCGTGATGTCTACAGCGAACATGCGATAGATACATAGTGAATTTATGAGTACAATAGAACAGTATACAAATATTTGATATCTTCTTTGTCTTGGATAAATGTAACTGCTCTGAACATTGTATTTGGAAGCTAGAAATAGATTGAGGACGAAATTAAAAGACTGAGCAATTCTTTGTATTTCCTCGTCCAGTCTATTTTTGAATAACCCTCTGATTGAGGTTTTAAGAGAGATTTCTTGAATTGTATACATTGTTATTAGTATTCTCTTTAACTCTCTGTTACTAACACTTGACGCTACAACAATATTTAAATAAGACTAGCCGATGAAAAAATCAATCTCTTTTGATGACTCACATGAGTGATTAATCATATCTAGATACAGCCGATATCATCTCTTTTTAAAATAATAACAGAAGTAATAAATTAATATTCTTTCATTTACAATTAATTCTTTTTATTTGATGACTAAGCATGACCCTGATATGATATATAAGAGACCATGACGAGGGAAAACTAAAGATATGGTTACATTGACGAGTCTTGAGCGAGACGTGCGATGCGACTGCGCCCGTCAGTCGACTGTTTAAATTTTAAAGGTTGAGAGAAAGAGATTGTTATGGATGAGGATTTACTCCGACATCGTAAAATCTTTTAAACTCGTTTTTTTAATTATACTCCATGTACTTTAAAACTGTCGTGTTACTTTGTCAACATAAATGGCAATGGTGGAATTGTAAGGTTATGTAATTTAGAAATTAGCCGAATATATTTTACGTGTTTTTACAAAACCAGTTTTTACCAAACCAGTTTTTACAAAACCAGTTTTTACTCTACCTCAACAGGTTATGGGCCAAAGTGTATAAAAAAACGACCTTGCTATAACGAATAGAAGTGTCGGTAGGCAGCAATGAATATTTTTCGTGAATCGGAAATAAATTTTGTGAAAAAGTTGAAGAAATTTATATCATGGCTGTGACGATAAGAATAGATCCACTCACTGGAGATAATAAATAATGATACGTGGGCCAAAATGAATCGGACATTTTGTTAGCTATCAGTCCGAGTGAATTGAGTTCTCTGAATCTCAAGTAGTGGTCCAGGGAACTATGCTTGTCAGACATACCAAAACAAATGCCAGATGAAAAAGTCAAATGACGATCAAGGCTCTAAAAGGACGATAGAATGTTTTCGTTGTGTAACAAAGTGACAAAATGCTAGATCGATCGGATCGTTTCTTCCCGCCAAAAAGTTCATGTGATTCTGACCGATTTTTCCAACGATATATTTCAAGTTAGTTCAAGTTATTTATTTCATAACAAAAATACATTTGTGTCGAAACATTTGCACAGTAGGTACACACAAAAATAAATACATAAACAATTATAATATAAGTAACCTCGTTCCTCACCCATCATCGAAGTTAGAACGTCTATTCAAATAAAAAAATACTAACTTTACAAATATTAATATTCTTATTGACACAGAACAAAGTCCCTAGCAGAAAATGCTACAAAAATACATACATTCAACGTCAAAATATTAAGAATAAAAACAGCAACAATTACAAAAATGTCAAAGAGCAATAGGTAGGTACACATATTTAATTTAAGTTTAATTGAATATTAGTTTTTAAGATTTTCTGTCATTACAATATTCGTCAATGCTGTAATAGGCTTTATTGATTAACAAAGCCCTGAGTTTATTTTTAAACATGGTCACATTCTGAATATTCTTTAACTCTGCTGGTAATTTGTTAAACAGATTGACAGACTGCACGCGTGACGAGTGTTTGACAACATTAAGCTTTTGTATGAGCTTTATGTTCTGCTTTTTGGATCGATTTTAATAAAATATTATTTTAACATATAATTACTGCCGGTGCGTTCGTACACTTGGGACAGAACAGAAAAAAAACAATTTATTTCTTTAAAAATCCAGTTTTCACAGAAAATTACACTGTAGCAGTAAAACAAAATAAAGGCTGGTCACTTTTATGAAACAAATTGGTAACGATGCGTTGGTAACGATGCGTCTATTTCAAACAATCCACACGCGGTCATCTTACTGAACGCCAGATTCGTCTTTATGATGTTCTTGCAAAGATGTCTGTGACATTCTGTAAAAAAAAACAAAATATTATAGTAATAATTTAGTCCTCCTGACCGTTTTCGGTTAGCGTGGCCAACCTCAGCTGAGATTAGCCATCAGTACTACTAGATTCAATATCTTTATTATTTTTATCATCTAATTCCTTGGACTAGTATCTTTTATAAAACTATTTGGGAAGTACTACAACTAGTACTTTTATTTTATTACAAGCCGTAGAATTTCTGACAATTTTATAGTGCTTTTGCTATCATACGTGAAGAAAGCTTTCTACACACATCTTTGAATATGAGTTACTGCTAAAAGCCGAAGTAATCGTATGGTTCCAAATAGTTCTAGCCGGCTATAGCTAGGTGCGGTTGGTAGCAGTTAGTTAAATTTAGATGTTTAGCTTGTGTGACAGTGTTCCTCCACTAAAATAGTTATTGCATGTGTCATAGATAACCAAAAATGTTATGAAAAATTATTGATGAGTGTAAAATGTAGGTATGTGAAGGCACAAACTGTTTCAGTATAACCGATGCAGTTACGTTTCGATATTTATGCCCATATGTATGCCCTTTTGCAGTAGGTATTTCTCATAATAAATAGAACGAACAATAGACAAACATTTGTTTGTACATTGTTAGACTGTTTATTGCAGTGTACGTCTGTATGTGGTACAGCGGTTAGGAAGCATACTACTGTTTGAACTGTTTTTTTTAATCATGCACATTAATGAACATAATTATGTACATGTTTTTGTTTTAACTCCGATCCAAATAGTTTTTGTGGCGCAGTCAGAACCAAAATGTACTTTATGCGTTTTGCGAACCTTCATTTTGGCTTGATGGCCATAAAGACATGGTGGGATTCGAAATACCGCCATATACGAACTTCGCAAGATTTTTACATCATATAAGTCATGCACAGTGCTGTCAAAGTTTATCGGGTTAATTTTATTTTAGAATCATAGTCTTACTTGGACAGTTCCTCTTCTTCATAAGCTGTATACACGTTGTCTCTGCATCCTCGATTGCTACACAGAACTTCTCACTGTGTACACTGTGAGCAAATATCAGAGTCATGTTCTTACCTATCCATAAAAGTATCGCTAAAATGTTTAACACATCCTGTAAGCAAAATTAATAAATAAATGAATTTGTTTACTTAAACAAAAAAGGCAACAACCGCATATGGGTATTCATACTTACTTGGCTATTCAATACGGTCGATCTTTTTATTATGGAGCATATAAAGTGGACATACAACAGATTTCGGTAAAATATGCTGAACGTCAGATATAATGCCTATGAAAACAAAACGTTACTGATTAATTTGTTGACAGATATTCTGTACGTCCTCAGTGAACTCAATAAGGCTAGCTGCTGTATTGGTATTGATTGATTGTGTCTACAAGTCTTTGTGTGAGTGAAATAATTGCGAACTCACCAATACTTGAAAAATTCTCTTAAACAAATCGTAAGCCTTGAAGATAATTTGGTATTTGTCAAGTAATTTCAGACATTGTTCATTGTTTGCGAGATCATCATTCATATTTTGGACTTCTTTAATCCACTCGCACAGGTATTTTCTTAACAGTATTATGATGCGGGTGCCTATAACTAAATTGATTTCCAAACCGGAAAAATGAGTGTGGACAGCAATATCAAGAATCAAGTCGATGACATCGGGGTAATGAGTCGTTGTATAATAAAGCGTGAGTGTGAAACTATCGATGAAGATAACAGTAAGTATTGAGATCCAATTCCAAACAATGGAGCCCATAATACTTTTACTTAAATCAATGCTTTTGTTTAAAGCTTGGATCATTAAAACAAGCAGGACGTTGTGGTCCTTATGCACTATATCTAAAGTGAACATTATCGTGAACCCAACCATAAATAAGATGAAGTAGATTGTAATAAACAACGAAAAGAAGTCAACTTCTGTACTTGACATGTTCTTATTTACATCCCTAATATCTATGACGACCATTCGATAGATACAAGACATATTCAGAATTAGCATACAGCAGAACGAAAATATGCGAGTTAATATTCCATTCGAATAAATATGATGATTTCGTACATTGTATTTTGAATTTAAAAACACACCAAGTGCAAAATTAAAAGAACACACTATTTTTTGTACATCTTTGTCCAATCTATTGTCAGCTAATACTTGGAATGAGTCTCCTGGATATTTTTTTTGTATTTTTAACACTTTTTCAACTTTCAACTTTAACTTGTCCATTGTAGGATGGCTAATGAGTCTGTAATAATAAATAATTATGTGAAGAAAATGAGACATTACGGCGACAAAATACAATATTTATTATAGTTGGAATATTCAAGTGATCAGGTAATCCATTAGTAACTGCTTTAAGTCTTAATACATTAGTGATTATATCAGCTCTTACTGAAAAGGTGTAGAAATGCAAAGCTGTGTTAATATTAGATTAAATATTCATGCAATCAGTCAATTCATTAGTAACCTGGAAAGGTGTTCCTAATACATAAGTGATTATGTTAGCTCTTACCAAAAATATTATAAAATTGATAAGCGAGGGTCAGGCAAAACCAAAAACAGATGACACTTGCCTTTTTTACTTTCAGTATTCTGTCTTTATATATATTTGAAGACAAAATGAAAGTAATAGAATACCATACGACATAACACTACGAATATAATTAACATAAAGAACATACGGGATTTTCAACGTCAGTTCTATTAAAATTTTTCTTACGGCGTAACTTGCAGAACTTCGAGTTTTTCACTTGCTAAACGTGATGGAGCAGAAATTTGTTGTATTTTATTTTTCTGTAAGTGAATGTACCACTTAACATTAAACTAATGTTATCGAAAGTAACAGTCTGCTGAGTTTCAAGTCAGAATAAAAGTGAAGAGACATCATATTAAGTTTATCATGTATGAGGTAAAGCAAAAACAAGTCACTCATATGAATTTAAATAAAAAATGGGCCAAGAATTGAGCCCTGCGGTACTACATCTTTCCTTGAGATCGTATCCTGTTAAAATCAACTTTGGAAGTTTTATTACTAAAGTATGAAGTAAGAATAATTATCTTGAAAAGTGTTGCGGATTCCATAGGAATGCAATTTCCTAATCAATGTTTCGTGAAGGTCGCTATCGAATGCCTTGAACAAATCATGAAAGATGCTTACAGCATCGCACTTATCCACGAAAATTATTATGCCCTTAAAATTTTACACCGCTATCAGTTATTGTGAAATACCTAAATAACTTGTTTGGGTCTTTCATTAAAAAATCAGTCTTGAGACATGTGTATCAGGACAGGCCTTTTTTAATTCTTTTTTTTTAATATGACTTCCTGATACTGCTTCGACCCAAAAGGTGGCTACGTTTACCACGGCACCAGTAGCATTTTCCAAAGCGTCAACCAGCCATGTTGGTGTGTTCAAAATGTTTAGGAAAAGACACCAATAAAAATTCAACATAATATTTGTCATCAATACAATTTTAAAGAAAATTACACTGTAGCAGTAAAACAAAGTAAGAACTGGTCACCTTAATGAAATACATGAGTAACGATGCGTCTATGTAGAACAAGCCACACAAGTTCATCTTAATGAACGTTTGATTCGTCCGTATAATGTTCTTGCATACACGTTTTTGACTTACTGTAAAAAAAAGCATAATGAGATTCAAATTGTGAAGCAGAAGTAGGTTTATTATGCGTTTGTAGAACCTTCTATTGGATACGATGGTGAACTATGTATACAGAGCGGAACAGGACGATTGACAATCCTTCAAACCACGTAAAGAGTGTCATGTTCTTTACCCGTATAAAAAAGAGCAATCAAATCCAATGAATACTTTACACACAGGAAATTATTTTTCATTTTCTTAGTTTAACAACATGATGTAGATCTGAGTCCGTAATAATAGGTAAACATTGTAAGGTCAAGAACCTGTGCAAAACGTATGACTCTATTCTCTACGTCTCAATATGCTTGAAAGACAGAGAAAGGTGTCATACGATTCCACTCTAACGCGCCCCGCCCAGTCACACAAAATACTACAATTAGAAAGAAAAAGAAATATTACTTACGCAAATTATGCATTAGTGGTGCATAGACCATTGCGTATGTGTGTGTGAGCGGAATTTTTTGGCAAAAAGTCCCGGACTCGTTAACGTCAGTACTGACTCTCCTCAAAGGGCGCCGCTATGCACTGGCATAGCGGCGCCCTTTGAGAAGAGCACACGCCTAATTTTTTTATCACGAGTCGAGCCGCGCGCGCATTTTTGAAATTTTTTAAAAAAGTTTTAAGATTAAAGACGATTTATGATAGTTGGATTAGTGCATAGGTTAGTGTGACTTATTGTTAAGTGTTAGTGTATTATTAGTTAGTTAATTAGGCATTTAATAGGTATAGTTTCGTGATTTAGGTTAGATTTGAAGTTTTGTAGTTTAATTATGCCTCAAATAAGGTGGGTACCTTAGCTGCCGAGTACACCGACATGGTACTTACGTAAGGAGAATGTAACCAAAATGCAGCTTTACAATTGCATACATATCGGGAGAGATATGGTGACACACAAACGTTTGATGGTGTAAATTCTGATTGTGATGTGATATTATGTGATTAATTATTCAATCAGTGATCTTTTAATTAACAACGTGCAACTTAGTGAGTTTATACCGCTAATTTGTTGTTCTCCGATTAAAATAAATACCTACCTTCGACTACCTACCGCCATCGGTGCGCAACCGGTCAGTGACATTTCGTAGATAAAGCGTGTTTGCTTTTTATGCAGTTGTTTCTGCTATTTATTATGTTTGAAAATTACAATTTTTAAATTTTCCATTATCTACTAATTTTCGTGTTTTAAAATGTTTAGATGGACCAGTACTGTGCTCGTTTTAATTTATTGTCGTGGTTCCAGATACACTTTGTATATAAAAAAATATTTTTTAGGTATGCCTGTCTAAATTACGTTATTTTGTGACTTCCTTATTTAATATTTATTTTAAAATACTTATTTTTTCTTTTTCTCCAAATTAATGCACTAATGAACGAAAAGAATACTCTTAAACTGTAATTTTGAGAAATTGGTTCCTTACTGCGGTCGAAATGCAGCAGCGGCTACAAACGGCAAGAGGTTTCAACATAAGTGAGCGGAAGATAAGAATTTGAATGGGGGAACAGGATCTGCATACTCAAAAACTAGCTTGAGGTCCAGAACTGTTCCGGCACCATCGCGTAGCTCGACTTCGGTTCGCTCGCGAACACGCAAATTGTACTCACGACCAGTAGCGTACATTTCTGTCGACTGACGAATTCAGAGTGGCCTTTAGAGCTCCAGATGACCGCGAACGTGTGTGGAGAAGGCATGGGCAGAGGTTGATCAGATGCAGTTTGACGAGGAATAATTTTTTGACGAACGCACAGATTTGGCAGTTGTCTAATGGCAATGCGATACTTTGAAGAGATTCAAAAAGATTAAATTCATCTTATGCAAGATAATGCCCGACCTCACACAACACGTTGAGTGAATTATTAATTGTCGGAGGTGAAAATTACAAAATTGGAGCCAACACGAAGCAAAGACATGAACCTGATGGAAAATGTCTGGAATATGCTTAAAAAATTATTCAAATCCAGTCCTAACGCTCCAGAGACTATCAGTCAATTGAAAACCGCTCTGGTGGCGGCTGGGAAGAAATACCACACATGTTCATTAAAAACATAATCCACAGCATGCCCGATCACATACAAGCGGTTACCAGGTGCAGAGGTAATAGCTGCAGTTATTTTTAAGCTTTATTTTATAAATTTAATTCAAAAACAATTTTGAATGAAATTTAAACTTCCAGCTTAATTTCTTTTGTTTGTTATTTGACAAAATTTTAATAAAGTTAACTCCTTTTTTTAAATTAATCATTCGTATTTAAGATTCGAATAAATATTTGAGTTTTTCAACAAAAAAACCCTGTTTCGCGTTTCATTTTGATAATAACATTACAAGCTTGGGCCACTTTCCGTGCTGCTGAGTGTACAACAAACAATAACCTATCAGACATAACACTCAATAAATCAGAGGATCCTTCCTTCCAGTTAATCACTTCTAAAAACATTGTCTTACTTGGACAGTCCCTGTTTTTCATAAGCCCTATAAACGTCGTCTCTGCATCCTCAACAGTAGCATAGAACTTCTCACATTGTATACTGTGTGCAAATACTAGAGCCATGTTCTTTGTTATCAATAAAAGTGTTGCTAAAACGTGGAACATTGTCTAAAAGTAAAATAAACAAAATTATTACTCAGTGGGTGCCTGAGGATGGAGGGCGCCACCGAGGCCGGTCTAGAAAAAGGTGGCGAGAAGGTATTTGCCCAGCAGTGAGAAATATATAGCTATGAAAAAAATAAACAGAAAAGAGGTTACAATCGCATAAAGGTCATACTTACTTGGTTTTCCAACACTGTAGATCCTTTCACTGTAGTGCATATTAGGTGAAAATAAAAGAGATTATGGTAAAATATGCTAATCAATTTGTGTGTACTTAGTGAGCTAAATAAGGCTTTATGTCTCTTATAAAGTACAATATTAGTGAACTTACCCATACTTGAAAAAATTTCTTATGCAAATTGTAACCCTTCAAGATACTTTGGTATGTCTTAAATAATTTAGAAATTATTTCACTGTTTTCGTGATCATATTTCAATATTAGAACTTCTTTAATCCACCCGTACAAGTATTTTCTTAACAGTATTATGATTCGGGTGCATATAACTAAATTGAGTTCCATACCGAAGAACATTGTGCAGATAACAATGTCAAGAATCAAGTCGATGACATCGGGTTAGTGACACGTTGTAAAATATAGTGTGTGTGTAAAAATATTAATAAAGATTACAGTAAGTACTGAGATCCAATTCCAAATAATAAAATACATAATACTTTTACTAAAATCGATGCTCTCGTGTATAGTTTGGAGCTCTAAAATAAGCAAGATGTTGTCGTTCTTATGCACTATATTTAAAATAAACATTATCGTGAACCCAACCATCAACATGATGAAGTAGATTGTAGTAAACAGTGAAAAGAAGTCTTTTTCTGTACTTGACATGTTCTTATTAACGTCCCTGATATCTATGACGACCATTCGATAGATACAAGACATATTCATAATTAGCATACAGCAGAACGAAAGTATGCGACTTATTCCCCCAGCCGAGTAAATATGATGATTTCGTACGTTGTATTTTGAATTCAAAAACACATTAAGTGCATAGTTAAAATAATACACTATTCTTTGTACATCTTTGTCCAATCTATTATTGGGTAATACTCGGAATAAGTCTCCTGGATCAATGTTTAACAATTTTTCAACTTTCAGCTTGAACTTGTCCATTGTGGGATGGCTAATAAACAAGTTTGTAATAACATAATTTTGTGTAGAAAATTAGACATGACCAAATACAATATGGCGTTTATTACAGTTTAAATATTCATGTGATCAGTCAATCCATTAGTAACTTGTGAAGGACTTCTAAAATATAATATTAGTGATTATGTCAGCTATTACTAAAAAAGTTTTATTGGGGAGGTTCAGACAAAGCCTTTTTTTTTTCGGGTAGATGCAAAAAAGTAAACACATGTTCTCAAAATTTTTATTTTGATTTTAATAGTATTTTTAATAATTAAAATTAAAATTCCTACAAGATATTACGTAAATTCTTACCATTAATCACATATTGTGTGGACTTTGCTGGCTTGAGCTGTCATTTGAACTTTGACCTCACTATTTACTGCACTTCAAACAAGAAGTTACTATCATGACCTCTGTGGCTGACATTGCGGAGACACAGCGCTTGGCGATAACATCCCTCAACCAGCGGATGGCGGATTTTGAGGAGCACCTGAAGGCATCTTCACCGGGAGCGGACTTAAGCGGGCTTTACAGGGATTTTTCTGCCTTCAAGGAGCATGTGTGGAGTGTCCTCAGTGCACTACAGCTGCAGATTGCTGAGGTGAGCAAGAGTGTCGACATTATAGAGATGCGTCATAGGAAGAAGTTCTTGCTGCTAGGCGGAGTGCCTGAGAAGTCTAATGAGGAACTCCCAGCAAGTGTGGCATCCGTTCTGCAAAGTAAGCTTGGCATAACTGATCTGACACCATCTTCAATGACAGTATGCCACAGGCTGGGCACGGCTTCGGAAGGTCACTCTAGACCTATCCTGCTTCGATTCGCGAACCCTGCTATTAGAGGCCAGATCTGGAAAACCAAGACCAATCTGAAGGGATCTTCTTATGTGGTGTCTGAATTCCTCACTCGTCAACGGCAGTCTGCTTTTACAACAGCTCGCAAGCTGTTCAGCGTCACGAATGTGTGGACTATGGACGGAAACGTAAACATCAAGCTTCCTAATGGCAAACGTCGTCGGGTCTTCAGTGTTGAGGAAGTCATCAGGCTGGGAGCGGAGCATGGCAAGTCGCTGGATCAAGTGGTTCCGCCGGAATCCATTCCTGGCTCGAATGTCACAAGCCCGGTGCCGGCGCAGGTTAACACTCGGCCAAAGCGGATAGCAAGGAAGAAGTAACTCGTTTGTTTTTGTTTACTCTGTAAGTGTTTTTCTTTTTGTTTGGTTAAGATCCTTAAAGCAATTTTTCTGTTTTCGATAGTAATACGTCACAGTAACTTTTTTTTTCGTGTACCGACGCGACGCTTTATATTTATTTTAAGTTTACTTTGCTCTTGACAGTCACAGTTTGTTTGTTTTCGTTATGTCAATGTCAAATGTCACAGTGTCTTGAATTGTTGGCTCTTTTTTTATTGCGTTCGGAAACGTGCATTAGTTTTACTTATCTTTAATTTATGTTTTTTTTTTCTCTTTTTTTTTTTTTGTGAACAGTCAGCCGGCAGGTTATGCAATTTATAGTTAAGTGAATTTTATTTCACATTTATAGTTTAATAAGTATCTTATCTATTATTTTTTAGCTTAAATTATCTTATTAACTTCATAATAATTATGTCTGACGACAACTCATTTTATTCTTGCCATAGTTCTTCCACGTCTTTTTCATCTCTTGACAATTCTCTGTCCGTGAATAGTTTTCTAACTGGTGAGTGCCAGCGATTTAATAAATGCTTTAACGTGTGTCATGTTAACGCTCAGAGTATTCCTCAGCATCATTCTGAGATGTTGGATTTATTTTGTGACGTTACCCTACATGCTATATTAGTGTCCGAAAGTTGGCTCAAACCCGAACTACCCTCAACTTTTTACTCTCTACCAGGCTTTGTTTTAATTCGCAATGATCGTACGGGGAAAAGAGCCGGCGGTGTTGCCATTTACTTGCGCAGTGACATCCCTTACAAAATTCTATCCTCTTCACCCCCTATCTATAATGGCAGCCCCGAATACTTAGTTCTAGAAATTGTTGTCAAAGGGGTTAAGGCCGTTCTAGGAGTTGTTTACTGCCCACCTGCTATTGATTACTTCTCCAGTCTAGAATCTCTCTTTGAATCTGTTTCCTCAGAGTACAAACATCACATAGTGATGGGTGACTTTAACACCGACCTTTTGAAGGACAACCTTAGGTCACGTAGGCTCAGAGCGATCCTGGAGTCGTCAAGTCTGTCCCTCCTCGAGCTTAGTCCAACGCATCATAACTCTGACTCAAGCGATTCCTGGCTCGATCTCATGCTTGCATCTTCTTTAAATCTCGTTGCTAACCATGGTCAGCTCGCTGTTCCTGGGCTATCTAGACATGATTTAATTTATCTCTCCTACAAAATTAAACCACCTAAGCAGCGGCCTGCTATTGTTTTTATGCGGAATTTTGCGAGGTTAGATAAAGAAAAGCTTAATGCAGATGCACAAGCCCTTGATTGGGACCATCTTGTCCAATCATCGGCAGTGGAGGAGAAAGTTGAAATATTTAATAGGTATGTTCTCCAGCTCATTGACGCGCATGCACCACTGAGGGCCGTCCGTGTTAAGCGCCCTCCGGCCCCATGGATAACCCCAGGAGTTAGGATGGCAATGAGACGGCGTGACAGGGCGTTTAGAAAACATAGGCGGGATCGCAGTGAGGAGAACTGGAACCTGTACAAGTTGGCTAGAAACCGCTGCAACCAGATGGTAAGAGCATCTAAACGCCGATACATTTGTGAAAATGTTCTCAATTCTTCACCGGCTGATATTTGGAAGTTTCTCAAATCACTTGGCATGACAAAGTCTCCCTCTAGTATTTTACCTTCTAGTCTGTCCTTGAATGTTCTAAATACACACTTCTCAACGTCAGCTACGCTTTCGGTTGATGTTAAGAATAAAACTATTCATGACATAACTTCCAAGCCAATGTTACCTCCTGACTCTTTCTCTTTCTCCCCCGTGACTAACCTTGAGGTCCTTAAATTTTTTACATCGATTAAGTCTAGGGCTGTGGGCTGTGATGGGATCAGCAGAACAATGTTATCCTTTATGACTGATAACATAATTGCTATTGTTGCTCACATTATAAATTTCTCTCTCTATACTGGTGTGTTTCCAGCTTTGTGGCGTAAGGCTTACGTTATACCTCTTCCAAAAATGTCCAGTCCCTGTTTGCCAAATCACTACAGACCCATATCAATTCTCCCTTTCCTTTCCAAAATCCTTGAAGCAGCTGCTCTTAGGCAAATATCCTCTTACGTTCTCAAGAATAACCTGTTGTCCAAATTCCAATCTGGTTTTCGGCCCGGCCACAGCACAGCCACAGCCCTGCTTAAGGTTACTGAAGACATTAGGGATGGCTTGGAGAATTCGAGGGTTACGGTGTTGGTTTTAATCGATTTTTCCAACGCTTTTAACACCGTGGACCACGATATTCTCTTGGCCATATTGTCTCAGATTGGGGTCTCCTCGTTGTCACGTGATTGGTTTTCATCATATCTTCGTGGTCGCCAGCAGGCGGTGCGTGCTGATCAGGATTACTCCGACTGGTGCGACCTGGCAACTGGTGTTCCACAAGGCGGTATACTTTCTCCTCTCTTATTTTCGTTATTTATAAACTCCATTACTACTATCCTCAAGTGCTCTTATCATCTGTACGCTGATGACCTGCAACTTTACGCTCAATCCGACATTGCTAACCTCGATAATTGTATCTCATTACTAAATGCAGATCTCCAAACTATCGGAGAATGGTCTGGTAAATTTGGGGTTGCTGTCAACGTCGGGAAATGCCAGGCCATCCTCATAGGTAGTACGTACTACCTGAGAAATTTGGATACTAGCCAGCTAATGCCGCTTATGTTCGACAACTCTGTGATATCTCTCTCACCACACGTAAAAGACTTGGGCCTGCACATTGACGCGACACTTAGTTGGAATAAGCAGGTAGCACAGGTTAGCCAGAAAGTCACTTACTCGCTGCGGTCTCTGTATAGATTCAAATATTTTCTCCCATCTAGCACTAAATTAACTTTGGTCCAGTCACTTGTGCTTCCCATTATCGACTATGCTGATGTTTGTTACTCTGATCTATCCCAAGAACTTTTAAGCAAATTAGATCGTCTTCTCAATAATTGTATTCGGTTTGTTTTTGGCCTTCGTAAGTACGATCACATCTCTTCATACCGTTCTCAGCTTAAGTGGCTGCCTATCCGACTCAGGAGGTCCCTCAGATCTCTCTGTATGCTCTTCACTATTTTGACCGATCCATGTGCTCCCGATTACCTAAAAGAATATTTTAAAGTGTTGGGCAGTTCTCACAGTCGCCAGCTTCGAGCTTCAAAAAACTTACTACTTGAAATTCCATCACATCGTACTGGTTTTATGTCCAATTCTTACGCTGTCTCAACTATAAAACTCTGGAACGCGCTACCCCTTGACATTAAAAAAGCTGAAAGCAAAATGGCTTTCAAAAGAACAGTTCGGAAGTACTATCTGAAATCAGACTAAATTGCTCACAAGCTAGATATTAGTTAGTAGTCATAGTAATTATTATGAGGTTTCTCGTATTTGGACTATTTGTATGTATTATAATATATATTAGTTTATTTAATTTTACTGTATATATGTGTATTGGTATGTACCTATTTATGTATATCAATCTATGTTAACAAATTGGTTTTTTTCTTATTTATTTTTTTTTGTACTCTATCACAATGCTATCCTATTTGACCCAAAGGTTGACTGGTAGAGAATGCCTTGTGGCATTAAGTCCGCCTATGTACCACTCTTGTACATGAAGTTTAAATAAATAAATAAATAAATAAATAAAGCCAATACATGACACTACCCTCATTGGTGACCATCAGTAGTCTGTCGTAATCATTAATTGATGAAACAAATTCAGTCCTAACAGTGTTAAAATTTTGATTAGTATTCAAAGAACGCAAAGTCATTGCTTGCTTTCGTTCACATCTCTTTAAACTCTCAGAGAGTAAGAAATTGATTAATTAATTGAATAAGCCCGTTCTGTAAAAAAAGATCATTTGAATATCCCCATAATTCCTCGATAACTGAATAGGTACCATACGACATAACACTTCGGAAATATGTAAAGTACAGAACTAAACGGGCTGTCCCCAAGGGCAGTTCAATTACGATGATGATATTTTTCTCGGAATGACCTGCAAAACCTCGAGTTTTTGATCATATAAATGTGAGCGTCACATAGCTTAACATGATAAGTAATCAAAAACCAACCAAGAGCTTATTAAAGAGCGTATTCAATTCCTCACCGTTTTACAACACATTCGTTTTCACCTGCTTTACGTGAGGTAGTACCTATAGCATTTTCATTTCTCGTTAGGTGTAAAATTCACTCTAAACTAATTTATTATACGGTGAGGTACGCAGCTGGTGACGTTTAAGATAGAACAAAGTGAAGTATTATTTGCAAACAACAATACCAATAAATATGAAACAAAAATGGGTCAAAAACTGAGCCCTGCAGAGCTCCCATTTTTTCTACATATCCTTATCTCGTATCCTTAGATCTTATCTCGTATACATCAACTTGTTAATCTGATTACGAAAGCATGAAGTAAACATTTAGAGAAAAGCGTTCCGGATTCCGTAGTGCTTCAATTTTCTGATCTTTGTTTCACTGACGACTGCGGACTGAAGAATGCAATCGAATGCCTTCAACAAATTACAAAATAAAAAAATGCTCACAGCATCGCATTTGTCTTCTAAAAGTTCAATACCGGTATCAGTTGTTGTACGACCTGAACAAACTATTTATCTATATATATCCAGTATATTTTTTTCCATCTTATTTTGGCATCAATGGTATTTAAATGTACGTAACTTCCTCATAATGCTTTGGCTCTGAACGCGGACACTATAACCCTGTCATTAGTGCCTGTGAATTCAGACACTTGGAATAGGACCAAAATAAAAAGTCAACATATTTCTCATAAATACTATTTTAAAGAAAATTACATTGTAGCAGAACAATGAAATAATTAATGGTCACTTTCAAGAAAACCATTGGTAACGTTGCGTCTATATAGAACAAGCCACACGCGGTCATCTTACTGAACGTTTGATTCGTCTGTATAATGTTCTTGCAAAGATGTTCTTGACATTCTGTAAAGAAATATTTTAAAATAAGATTAAAATTGTGAAGGTATTGTGTGCGTTTGAAGATGCTTCTGTTGGATATGATGATGAACTATAAAAATGTTTCAACATCTATATGTTACTGTAAAACATTTTATAAATAGTTATTACAACATTTCTTGCCCTTTCCTTTCCATAATAACCTACCTTTTCGAATGGGCAATAGATTTAGTTCGATTTCTTAATTTGACTTTCAAAGGTGCCTTTTAATAGCCTAATTGAAACACATGTATTGACTTGGACTTGACTTTGTAGTGACGCCTCTCATGAACTACGTAAGATGTTTGACGTCAAAAGTAAAAGATTTTCGCAAAAATGCCTTTTCAATAGAGGAATTTAATTCAACTTAAAGCATTTATTTCAAATAGATCCGTGACAGGCACATTTACATAGTCAAAAACAAGCTACCCACAGCCCAATAAGCATAATAACTGTGAATAGACTGAAGTTGACCATTCAAAAATTGTACATCTCATAGAAAAGAATGGACAAGAAACTCCATGGACACTCTTTTCAAAGTCCTGGATACAATATTGTTACTTCCATAATTATGTAAGCACAAGTTCCCACTCAGAACCTCAATCACAAAAACCACAAACTTATTAACATATTCTATCATACAAAACGCAGTCTTACTTGGACATTGCCATCTCTTCATAATTTGTATGCAGGTCGTCTCTGCATCCTCAATAGTGGCATAGAAATTCTCACAGTGTATACTGTGCGCAAATACCAGAGCCATGTTTTTTGTTAGCCATAAAAATATCGAAAAAACTTGGAACATGTTCTGTAAATAAAACCGACAAATGATTTGTTCAACAAGTAATCCAGTTCAATCAATTTTGATTATAATAATGTACATACGTCAATTTTTTTAGTGTTTATAAAAACTACTTGCTGGCATTCTGTAGGTGACCGATACCTGAGAAGACATGACGAAACAATCACAGAAATAGTCGCCTTTTTTTAAGTATAAATATAATATTTTTATGGTATACATCCTTACTTTATTATTAAACACTGTAGAGTTTTTCAGCGAAGTGCATATTAGGTGAAAATAGAAGAGATTGCGGTAAAATATGGCAACCGTGTCATATAATGCCTGTAACATAATCTTAATGAGTAACACTGCTAATAATAAAGATTAATTATGTATTCTTCGTTAGCAAAATAGGGCCAGTTATTATATTTATGTATGGTGACTGGTAACAAACAACTTTCTCAAAGATTTTTTTTATACTCACTCACTTTTATCACAATAACACAACAGCCGTATGAAACTCGCGCGCGCGTGCCTTTGACCTATCAGATGTTAGCCGCGCGACGCTGTTCTGTCTCATTACTATCGTACCGTACAACAGTCGGTAGGCAGAGCACCCGGGCGGCTCGCAAGCCCGCTCCCTAAGTTTTGTTTTGATAAAAGTGAATAAGTATGAAAAAAAATGTTTTTTTGGGAAAGTTGTTTGTTATCATGAGTACAATCACGTGTTTAAGTATTGATCACTTATTACCAGTCACCCTGTATACGTATTTATTGATTGTATCTAAATCTTTGTTCAAGTGAAATATTCACGCACTTACCAAAACTTGAAAAATTCTCTTATACAAATTGTAAGCTTTTAATATACTTTCGTATATCTCGAGTAATTTCAGACAGCGTTCATCATTTTCTTGTTTAGCATCCATTATTAATACATCTTCAATCCACTTGTCTAAGCATTTTCTTAACATTATTATGATTCGCGTTGCTACAATTAAATTTATTTCCAAAGCAATGAGCAATATGCCGCCAATATTGTCAAGTATTAAGTCGATGACATCGGGGTAGTTACTCGATAGATAATACATTAAATGCATTAAAGTGTTAAAGAGGATGATAGCAATTATTGAGATCCAATTCCAAACAATAAAACCTTGAATACTTTTACTCAAATCAATGCTTTTAAATATAGCTTGGATCATTAGAATAAGTAGGACGTTGTTGTCCTTATGCACTATGTCTAGAATGAACATTATTGTGAACCCAAGCATAAAAGTGAACAAGAGGAAAGAAGTGAACAATGAAAAGAAGTATTCTTCTAAACTAGACATATCATTATTCATATCCCTGACATCTAAGACCACTATTCGATATATATTCGACATAATCATAAGTAACATACAAAAGATTGAAAGTAAACGACTTATTTTTCCATTAGAATAAATAAAACCACCCCGTAAGTTATATTTTGAATTTAAAAACACACTCAGTGCGTAATTAAGGGAGTTCGCTATTTTTTGTACATCTTTGTCCAGTCGATTGACTGATAGTACTTGGAATGAGTCACCTGGAACATTTTTTTATTTTTTGAACACTTTTTCAACTTTCAACTTGAAACGGTCCATTATTGGATGGCTATGTATTCTATAATGATAGATAATGCTGTCGTATTAATACCATGATGTCATTACATTAATGTGTTGATTATAATTTAAATATTCATATGATTTGTCGATACATCAGTAGAATAATATGTTAGTCTTAATACATTCGTTATTATGACAGTTCTGTCTAGAAGTTTGCCGAAGTTTTCACCGTCAATTGATTGATAAGCTATCGTTATCAAATTCAATCCATTTAATTATATGCAACTTTTTCTATTGTGAATCATGCAGACACCTGCCTATTATTTCTTTTCTGTACATTCCGATTCAGTTTTAATTATATTAGGTCATTAAAATGCACTTTTGAATGTCAAACATCATGTTCATTTATGACTAGTTGGTTATTAGTCTTTTAACGTCTCAAAAAGAGAAACAATTCAAAATAAACATACACAAGTTACGTTGATCTCATGTAAGGCGTCAAAGATACATCACAGATAATTCATTTGCAGAAGTACAATACCTTAATGAGTATCAGGCATATTGGTAGCGCAGAAAACAGCCATCAAACAGCCATCAAACAGCCATCTTTGGCAGTCGCTTCATGTGGTCAGAAGCCCAAAAGTCTGGCAATCAGCCCCTATAAGTAAAAGATTTTTTAGAATCATCAATAGATCAGTGGTTTGGGAGTATATCCCCTGCATCGAAAACAAACTTTAACTCTTCATAATGTTATTAAACCAAGAGTAAAAAAAAATAAAATTAGTGAAGTTCACCAAAGAATCCCAAAAACTTACCAAAACTTGGAAATTTTTATTAAACAGATTGTAAGCTTTTATAATCTTTAGATATATTTCAACGTCCATCATTTTCGTGTTCATGGTTCATCATCAGCACATTAATATTTTAATTTTTGCTATGGAAACTTTCTTTTCATCCACTTTTATTAAAGCACTTAATTGTAGCCTTAATTAAAATGGATTCCATCCATGTTGTATTACATTTCTTGTATGTTGTCAATAAGTTTAATAAATATTATAGAATCGCTCGTGTGCTTGGAATCTACTTTTACTGCTTAATAATGAAGAAATTCCTCTGTTTTAATTCAAAAAAACATTTTGTGAATCAAATTTCCGACAACACAGTAGACGAAGATGTGCAGTCAATGATTTTGCCTTTGAACCTGATGCAATATATCCTGTTCTGTCCTAAATATCGCATAAAAAACAATTGTGTTACTCCAAACAGCCTGTTCTCTTTCTTTGTTTCCCTAGTTGGAACTTTAGCATTCATATCTATGTTTCTATATCGCTCCTATCTGCTTCATATTTCCAAGGACGATAAGGGATTAAGCACTTACAGTTATGTCATCTCCTATTTTGACTGCATGTATTATTGTTTTGGATTAGTTATTAATTTTGCAGTTAGTGTTATTTGCACCAATATAGGCGTAACATTTATCTTGAATTTTCAAAAAGTTCACAGAATTATCAATAATGAAAAAAGATTTAGACGCTCGATTATTTTAAACTGGATTGCTGTCATGTCAACTTTGTCTGGCTACGTCTTTGGTTTAACATATTTTTGCTTACAACTTTCCTTTGAATATACGTTCCATGTTTATCTATTGGTCTTTTACGATTTGAATATGGTGTGTGCCATTCGAGGATTTAACTTGCTGGAAGATAAAGTAATTCTCTGGAATATTCAAGTTTTGTGTTCTCAAGAAACAGACAGTACGCAAGATCCAAGTTATAGCAAGAAAATGTTTCAGGCTTACGTTGATTTATTAGAATGTTTTGAACTCCATAAAGTGTGTGTGCAACATTTTGTAAGTCACACACTAATCATCTTTTTTTACCAAACACTTCATCTTTTTTCATTAATTTGAATACTTTTCAGATGCTTTACTACATAATAGAAGTATTCATCCACTCTCTAATTTACTTTCAACTGTCACTTGAACTTCTGAAAGCAGGTGTCATCATTAACAACGATGTAAGTATTACTTTGTAAGGGAATCGTCATGTTCTATTAAAAAAATCAAAGCCATGACTAGCTGACCATGACATCTACCAATCCGCAGCGGATCAGCGTAATGTACGGCCCACCGGTCTCTCGGTCTCTCTCACCGACTGCCTGAGTACTGATAATTGTAAAGCCATCATCATCTGCCTAGCCTTTTCCCAACTATTGGGGTCGGCTTCCAGTTTAACCGGATGCAGCTGAATATCAGTATTTTACATGGAGTGACTGCCTATCTGATATTATCTATCTAAGATAATTGTAAAGTACTTTAAAAAAAAATGTCTTGTACGTAATGTATTTTTTATCGTTGTATAAGTTGATAGCTGCGAATGGCGAGGCCAGCTTGACACCTACAGGCAGGATTGGTCCACACAAGCTCAATAGAGAGGATTTAAAAATAAAAAAGGAGCCCTGCAGTGGGAAGAAATAGGCTGAAAATAAAAAAAATGATTGCGTCAAACGGTTATTTTGTTTAAGAATGCAGCTTCTGTGGCGTCGTTTTCCATATACGTATGGATGATGAAGAATTTGACGCTGCAAACACTACTAAGTCAACAATGCGAGAAATTGTACATGGCTATACAAAGTGTTCAAGACACCTGTGCACTTGTTTTGAAGACAACTTGTTCAGGTCGGTTTAAATACACTACTTATATTTGATATATTTATATTCTCAGGATACCGTCCTGTAGATCATTATAAAAGTTGTTTAAATTAAATAATTTTTACGATTATGTTAAGTGTATCTAAGTTGCCGACAGAGCTCACACAATGAGCAAGCTGAAGTGGCAATGGGCCGGCCATATTAGTCGTAGAACCGATGACCGTTGGGGTAGACGTGTTCTTTAGTGGAGGCCGAGGATTAACAAGCGTCGATGCGATGCCTTCAGAAATGAGGATCTCCTCACGGTGGCTGGTAGGAGATGGATGAGAGTTGCCGAGATTTGAACTGAATGGCGTACAATTAGAGAGGCCTATGTCTAGCATAGATGATGTTGATGATTTAGCGGACCTGCCTGATTTGGTTACATTACAAGTGATGGTAAATGCTAAACTAGAAATCATAGGAAAATACGTGACTATGCTCCAAAATCAGATATACTCTATGTTATCTTCTTCATTACTTTCAATTTTATTTTTCAGATGATGAGAAAAAGCTTTACAAGAACGTAATTCGCTTTCATCGAGCATCATTTAGCAAGCTACGTTTGTGTGGCCTGTTCTACGTAGACGTTGCGTTGCAATTAAGTCTGTTGAGTCTACTTACTAACTACATTATTGTGTTGCTTGAGTTTGCTTATTTGTGATTCAGACTTCATTAAATTTACTTATCAAAAATACCGTTTTTGTCTAACATAGTTACAGTGAACTCCTGGCTTTGTTTACTACGGGAAATCACTGACTCCTAAGTCACAGAAAGCTTAATTTTCTTGACCTTTGTTATTAATTGTCATTGAATTATATGCATTATAAAACTGACAACATATGTACTAAAAAGACCGAAATGTGCACAAAATATGCACTATCAAAATACTATTTATTATTAGAATTTACTTTTATTGTTTATTTTCACAAAGAAAATTATAACATAACATGTAGATACTATTATGTTAGCATTTGAAAAAACGTCTAGGATTAATCTAATTGTGTTAGATTATCCGGCAGAATGTCACAATAGACCTGTGTTTAATTTTGCCTTCAATTATTTGCAATCGACTAACAACCTCTGCGCTGCCACGGACGAAGACGTGGAAATTGAGAAGTTCTGATCCAATAAAATAAATAATGTCGAGCAAACAGCAAGAAGAAGAAGAATTGAAGATGCCAAGACAAGCATCCCCACGCTATTCTTACACTGTATTTACCTGTTAAATGGAATTATAGTTGTCATTGAATGCGTCATAGCTGTTGCGTTGCCAGTGCTGATTTTGAATTAAGGTTATTTGAACATCGATTCGTTCCTAAGAATAACTATCTTCCAAAAATTCGGTAGCTTGTTCTTATGTTAGTTTCAAAATCTAATCTATGTCTTCGTTACGCCTTGTTTGATGGTCAATGCGACATTCTTATGTTTTCATTAATTTTACATCTGAAATTAATTTTTGATCTAAATTTTGGGAGGCACTAAATATGTTATGTTATCTTTTTCTTTGTTTAAACTGACGTGGTGCGTCTTTGGTGAAATTCATTAAAGTAATTAATTTTCCTAAAACAATGTTTATTTTCTTCATATTAATATCCATTTAATGTACTCTTAACTCACTTTCTTACTATCTGTTAAATACATCACTCGTGTTTTCAGAAACTAATGTTGAGAATGTCATAAAATTAAAAATATCCGCATTATCCCGATTAAATTTACGGTGAATATTTGTTTCAAGAAGTATGGTAGACCTGCAGTCAATGCCTTTGAATCTGATGCAGTACATTATGTTCTGTCCAAAATATTGCATCAAAAATAATATCATAACTCCAAATAACCTCATCTGCAAGTTCATTTCAATGATTGTAACACTAGTATGCATGTTTAATCGCGTCTATTTTGTGTGCAAATATTGTTTGATAACTATGGTGTTTGTGACCTCCTTCTACGACTGCATCTACTATTATTTCGGATTCGCAATGAATTTCTTGATTGGGATAGTCATGACCAAAAAATCAATGAAGTTTGTTCTCACTTTCCAAAAAGTTTACAGATTTCTTAACAATGAGTCCAGTTTTAATCATGTCATCTGTTGATATTGGGTTATGGTTCTCATGGCCCTTTTTTTTTTTTTTTTTTTAGGATGGTAAATCATCAAATGACCCCCCCCGCTCTGGGTGGAGCGGAAGGGAGTGTCAGACTTGTACTGACTAAAACCCATCCATGTTCCTTCTTTGCCCTTTGTGTTCCAGGGCCGCGGTATCTCTTTCGAACAGTCCCGCAGCCCTGGCAGGCATCGGCCCGTGTGGACCCCTACGTGGTTGCTGACATCTCTTTGAGGCGCGCGTGGAACACGAACGCGCCGTCGACACGGCCTGTCGTCATAAGACGGCCGGACGGCGAGCTAGCCCAAAACTCGCCGTCCACAGGCCCGCGCCTACGGTGGCCGGGGGCCACCACGTGACCCCCGACGCCCAGGGCGTCTCCCGCGGCGGCTGGGACGTGAGGCTCTTTCCCTCTCACGTTCCGCCACCTCCTTCACTAGCATGACTGCTTCACAGAAGGAGGTGACGGCTTCCCATTCCCTCTCGCCCCGGACCATGGCTTGAACCAGGGCCGGGCGCGAGAGGTCGCCGCCGCCAATCGCCTCTACGAGGACACGGCGCTGCTCCGCCCAAGCAGGGCAGGCCTCCACAGTGTGCTGCACCGTGTCCTCCGGACGATCCTCACAATGGAAACACCCGGGCGTTTCCTCCCGCCCGATTCGGTGCAGGAACCTCCCGAAACAACCGTGTCCGGTGAGGACCTGCGTCAGGCGGAAGGTGAGGGCGCCGTGGCGCCTCTCTAGCCACTCCTCAAAGAGGGGACTTATCGCCACTATGGTGGCGTGCCCTATGGTTATCATGGCCCTGGGTTTCTACGTAATTGTCTTCAATTATTTTTGCACACAACTTCAGTCTCTTTTAATGTACAGTGGTGTGTGTAACTTTGATTTTTTTTCGATTTTAATATTATTTATGCCAGTAGAGTAATAAAACTGCTGGAAGATAAACTTGTTCTATGGAATACTCGACTTGTAAACTCTGAAGAAGTTGTAAATATGTATAGACAGAGATATACCAAAAAAATATTTCAAACTCACGTTGATATATTGGAGTGTTACAATTTTTGCAATGTTTGTTTTCAGCAATTTGTGAGTACCTGCTTTACTTTGATGTTCTTGTCTTAAATATTAGTATAATTAGTATTACATTGTTGAATTCTAAATGCCCGTTTTGACTAAGACTTAAGAAGGTGACGGTACTATTGGATCGGTGTTAAGTCGAACGTTGAAAACTCATGGAAATGAGCTGCCGTGGCTGACCTGAAAGTCAATAAATAGATCACGAACCCACGTTCAGGTGTCGGCCAAAGCAAAGAAAACTTACTCAGATGGAGATTTATTGATGATTGGGAACAAACGATTGGGCACTTAATATCGTGTCCTGCGTGTCCTGTTGTTTGTTTAGTATTGATGGCCGCTACTGAAGGGACAAAACTCGTCGACCAGTTCTGGCCCGCCTCAATTTAGATCGCTTTATATAGAAGAATGCATAAAAGCATACGGCTTACCATTTGTTGAAAAGAAACCTTGTAGATTTCATAGCAGTCTAATATATTAACGTAAGCCTGAAACATTCTTTTACAATTATCCTCTCTGTCCCTATCCTCTAGGGTTTGATATTCAAGAGCTTGACTTTTCCAAAGATCAACTTTATCTTTCAACAGATGGATAAGTCTAATAGCATAAATTAAGTCTATATCAACGGTCAAGCAAACTAAATAAGTACACATCATAAAAACGGGTTTACTTAGCAGCACAGCAAGATAAATGACAAAAGTAGCATACACTAGAAACATGACGAAGGTAACCCAGTTACCGATGATAAAGAGTTTGAATGTTTTTTCACAATTTAGAAATCTGTGGATGTTTTGCAATTTTGAAATAAATAAGACGTCATCTTTTATCTGTTATTCAAAACCACTTCCACACGATCATAGAAACGTATTTTTCTGTTTAATGTCGTCATGTTATTTTAGCTTCTTCTACACGAATGAAAGAGCAAAGAGTTAATAATAGTAAAATAATGTGAATCGTATGTAACTAGGGTCGGTACCGATCTGATTTATAGATAAAAGTTATTAATTATTCTATGACAGGCACAACCTTACTACTCCTGATAAAAGTAATTGAATTACTGATGTACACATAAAATTACACCTTTAGTCACCGATAGGTTAGGCAAAACTGTACCCTAATAGTACAACCACATTTTGTTGGTTATGTTTAAGTCCCAAGTAATAAGGAGGTGAGATCAAATCGTAACATATATATGTAGGTAATTATTAGTATTTGCTTTCCTCTACCTAAATAATGACCAGCGCTCTTGGTAAAGACAGGTCAACAAATTGAAAACGTTAAACATTGCCGACAAGTGACACACGTGACGTCCCTTCTATCCTGGTAAAGTGTAACTATGAAACGAAGTGATTGAAGACAACCTAGGGCTTCCTATTTTGCAAAATAGGCACAGTAAGCAGTTAACAGCAGTAGCAAAAACCCATAGCAAAATTTAGCTAAACAACTTTAAATGTTTGAAAATTACTAGATAAAACCGAGACTCAGACTTTTCAGAAGCTTTTGACACTGTTAGATTACGAAAAATTTGAAACAAGTGGTTCGCAGATTAGTTGTGGCTCAGTTAGCTAAAGCCGAAAACCAATGTTAAAATATTCCACTGAATATCTTAAAGAGTAAGCTTAGTTTCTGCATTTTCAAAACAAAAAAGTGTATTGAACTAATTATTAATATTAACTTGTAGTCCCACAGGTTAGAGTCTTTAGTCCTACTTTGTTTGCGATATACACCAACGATCTTTTTATTTCTTGCGTGCTATCTGTTTAATTTTTTACCGGCCAATATGCAAGAAAGCGGTTATTAGGTTCATAAAAGTTTTTGCTTATATTCAATTAGTTTAATCTTTTTATTAGATCTTTCCTTGAATAATAAGACTCATATTAAATAAACTCGTTTCTACATCACTTATGTCAAGAAATTCTATTCAGAATGACGTCAATGACAAGAAAACTAGATTTAAATCATGAAAGTCAACGGATCAAAGTGTTATTAAATAACTTCGTAGATAAAGATTTGCAGTCGATTCTTCAACCTTTGAATTTAATGCAAACTGTTAAGTTTTGTCCTAAATATCGCATCAAAGATAATTTTATTATACCAAACAGTCGTGTATCGAATTTTGTATCATTGTGTGGAACAATATTATTTGTATCTATACTACTTTATAACTTTTATTTCGAATCTATTGACCCGTATTTTTGGACTTTTTTTCCTTCGGCGCATATAGCCTGCTACATAAACGTTATTTTTTTTGTAACTGGTTTAGTACTGAATTTTATACTTAGTGTGACTCAAACAAATGATAATATTTCTTTCGTCTTAAAATTTCAAAACGTTCACAGATATCTGAATACGACCGGTTTCAAACACTTCATCATCGGTAGCTGGTTGGCTGTCATCTTCCTTATAATTGTTAATACTTGTATTATTAGTTTTGGCTTGTTTACAAAACAATATCGAGTAATATTTAAAAGTTTTATAATAGTTACTTTAGACACAAACATCGTTTACGCTACCAGACTGATTCACTTGTTAAAAAATGAAGTTGATCGATGGAATATTCAAGTACTTCTATTTCAAACTATGGAGAATATGGACAGAGAAGATCGTTGTAAAATATTGTTTCAGGCTTTCGTTAATATATTAGAATGCTATGACATCCACAGGGTTTCTTTTCAACACATGGTAAGTAACGGCACGGTTGGCGCAGTGGCTGATCGATTGATTGCTGCGCTTTGTGTCGCAGGTTCGATTCCCGCACGGAAAAAATATTTGTATGGCCTACAGGTAGTTGTTCCGGGTCTGGCTATTTGTGTATGTGAATTTAAATGTTTGTAAACGCACCCACGATACAGGAGAAATTCCTAGTGTGTGGCAAAGCTTGTTTAAAAAAAAAGGAAAAAAGTTAGGATACTTTTTTGGATGCGTTGATGAGAATTGTACTCTAACTAAACGTTTATTATTATTCAGATTGTTTTTCAAACCGTCCAGTTTATGTATCATCATCTCATAGGCTGTCAGATACTTATTGATGTTTTGAAGCTTTCTGGAGCTCGTGACAACTATTATGTAAGTATAAGATTTTAAACTATCATGGTCACTAACATTATCATTAACACTAGAAACGGGATATTTACCATGCTACAAACAACAACATGGAGAACATGGTAAATATCCCGTTTCTAGTGTTAATGATAATTATGTAAGTATTTTACCCAATTGAAGCCCAACTGAGGAATATCAAGTGTGAATGCTACACGAGCAGAACATGTATTTTTACTCTAAGTGAAGAATGTGAGAATGAGCGTTCAGAATAATGCACAAGGAATGGGTACCGGGGCAGAAGCCGGTTTTGATGACTCAAACTCAGATAAAGATGAAGGGAATGAAATTGGAATGGATAAGATTGTAAGAGCGCTGAGGGGTATGAAAGTTAAGAAATTTGTAAGGGGAAATAGGGCGATATCAGGTAGGTAGGAGATATGCCCATGTGCTGGATGATTGATGCAAGGATTTAATTGTACCACCATATAATGGAAGGGGGTGAATTTATGTATGTACGTATTTACTTTTGATTGAGACGTAAAAGCGTTAAGTATGTGATATGACAGAGAAAACGATTGCGTGTATTTTAGTGCGAATTTACGCATTAACTGAAACAGCTGTTCAGTTGCAATGCAGTATTTTTCTCTAACGCTCAAGTACTTGGATATCTTTTTTCTGGCAGGAATTGTCATGGCAAACTGGACTGTGGTTCGCCTTTGCGGTGTCAAAATCTGTGACGCTACACATCGCATATAATCTAAACTGTGAGAAGTTCTACATAGCTATGAATAATGTTCATGATTCTTGCGCACGGGTATTAAATTCAAGTTGTACAGGTATTCTTAAAGCACACAATATGGAGAAAGCACATTATTTTAAATTAAAATCTATGAAAACTAAACTAAAAAAATATTACAGATACAGAGAAGAGGTTATGCAAGAATGTTAAACGTCTACATCGAGCGAGATTCAACAAGATGAATGCCTGTCGACTATTCAACGTTGATGCAAATTTACCATTCAGAGTGATAGCAATGCTTGCTAACTATACTTTTATACTGCTGCAGTTTGCGTTTCTGTAATCATTTCATGTGCTTCTTGGTGAGTAATATTAAATAAAATGTGTTTAATTTTGAGTGATGTTTTTTTATAAATATTTCGTTAACGTTCAGTTACATATTTGTCGATGATATAAAATTAATCATGACAGATGGACGTTGCTGTGTAAGTATTTTATTCGGTAACAATTTGTTTGATATTTATTAGTTGTTGTGGAATATTATTTGTTTTGTTGGGTCTTTTAGTACATAATTTTTCTTATACTCAATGATTATAATAGGTTATACCCTATCAGGCGTATGTGTACTAACAGGATAGGTTTATGATTGTGAGTGTGGTCTGGAACGTAGTGGTTGTAAATATTGTTATTTTTTTGCAGGATTTGGTAGTTATCAAAACATTCTGGATTTGCTTTTGGACACAGAAATCCTTGGGATTGCTAATTGCATTCAGCGTATACTGTGAGAAGTTCTACATAGCTATAAATGATGTTCAAGCGCAATTATTATAAACTCAAATTGTACAGGTATCGTTTTTTTATATTTTTTATAAGAAATGCTCTTTAACAGGAAAGATGAGAAGAGATGGGAGAAGATGTTGGCAGTGAGTCTGCTAGACTGAAATTAAATTGAACGGGCATATTTATTGACGGACCAGACGCGTTACAAAAAGGATAAAGAGGATGCATTCATGATTGAAAAGCTTTCCAAGCACTGGGGCAGCAATTGTTTACAAACAATATAATCCTATCCATATAATCCTTTCTAGCTTTTTCTACCTACCTTTGTACTACTGCAGTTTGCGTTTCTGTAAGCAATTGATTATTCGCTAATAAATGATATACATAACAGATACATTTTATATCTGTTCCACAGGGTAGTGTCCTTGGTCCTACCCTGTTTTTATTTAACACCAACGACGTTTAAACTCACACTCACAGTTTTGCTTACTTTAAAGTGATTTATTACGTTACAAGATGGAAAAAACAGAATAAAAAGATTATGGAAAAAAAATTGAAGCTGTTGAGCAATAACTAAAAATGTAGGTACATATTATTGATTAATTTAATACCAACTTTTTAATTTAGTCTAGCACTTAAATGTAATGAGACACGCCATTCAATTTCATAATGAAAGTTATAACGTGATGAACATTTAAACAAAAATTTCATTTTAGACGTCATTTTCGTACAAGGTGTTGAGTTGGCAAAATTTTATAATCTATATGAGATCAAAGAAGTTAAAGAGGTTATTTCAAACGAAATGGAAAATCTCAACAGGAATATCGATGACGAAATTAGATTAAGTGTTAAAACTGAACTAAATAACCGGGTCGATAAAGAAGTTCAAAATTTCTCTGAATTTAATGCAAATTGTATTGCTCAATCCCAAACATTACATCAAACACAATTTCATAAATATAAATAATTATTTTAATAACTTCATAATATTATGTGGGGTGGTAATATTTCTAACTACGTATATCTTTAGCATCATGGAAATATTACTAGATGACAATTTCAGACGATACAGTAGAGTAAACTTCTTAATGTTTGCATCGATTTTTGAATTTCATTATAAATGTTTGGGATTCTTCATGAACATGGCAACGAACTTCATTAATTCGAAAAAAAGTGTTTTATTTGTTTTATATTTTCAAGAAGTGCACAGGTTTCTGTGGAATATCGCTGGTCTCAAACGTTTTATCATAAGAAATTGGATAAGCGTTGCTTTAATTTTCTTATTTTATATCTTTGTTGCAGTCCATGATTATTTTTATTTCCTCAACCCTCCGTGGAACGTCGTGTTATACAAATTTATTATGGTGACTTTAGATTCCAATCTAATTTACGCAATAAGTTTAATTAAGTCACTGACTGATAAAGTTAAGCTGTGGAGCATTCAGTTATTACTGATACAGAAGGATGGTAGCAGTAAACTATATACAGCAAAAATGTTTCAAGTTTATGATCAAATAATAAAGTGTTACAACATTTTTGTCAACCTTTTCAGCTACCAGTAAGTAAAATTACAAAATTTATGATTTTGAATGATAACTAAGAAGTAATACAAAAAAAAAATGTGAGGTATACATCATATGCACCGTCATTGTCGTACCAATTCTTCGAATGCTATTCTTATTGGGAGACCTTTATTTTCTAACGTAGATATTCCATGACTTGGTGATTTGCATTAATCATACCTCTTTTACAGTCACAACCTAGCGAACCGTAATATGTATACTAAGAAATCATTGAATAGTTATTTTCCATTACTGAATTGAATATATTCTATTGCAGTTAAGAACATGTATTCTCGAACCCCTTCTATATTAATTGCGGCTGATTTCAAAGTTGGAATCGTTAGTGCTCGATATTAGTGCATGGTACTCGTTTTTTATTGTTCTCTTCCTCAAGCATAGTTATGGTGTCGGCATTCTACATATTTTTGCATCGTTTACAGATACTGTATAACACAATAGAATCCTTCTGTCTCTGTTTGATAGATGTTCAAATTATGATTGAATTCAGCAAAATTGTGTTTTTATTGTATTTGAAATGTAATTTATTTTATTTTTTAACTAAATTGTGATGTTTTTGTTTTTTTTTTGTGTTTGTAGTGTTATTATGGTCTGACTGTATTTTGTTAATTGCCAATGGGTGTAAATTACCTGAATAAATGAATTATTATTATTATTAATGCTAAAGCGGTAAGCTAATTGATTTTGAGACATTATTTATATGATTTGACATATACCTTAAATTGCATCCATGTTCATTCTTTTTAGCAAGAAAACCCATCACTACCGATTTTACTCATTTTCTGGGTATTGAAATATTACGTCATACAAATCTCACTTAGTCTAAAGCTCGAGGAATTCTATGAAGCTGTCAAGTGTGCGCAAGATTCATGTGAATTTGTTTTAGCATCAGATTGTACAGGTGAATAACTTTTGGAATCATTTGTATACATCATCATAATTCTACTGCCCTTATACCGAATTATTTGGTTTATTCCCGTCTGCCCCCACCAGTCTGTCCCCACTGGTGGTAGTTGCAACTATTTGTCGCATCTACCACCTCTGGTGGTGGTTGTGTCTGTTTAGTCGCATTTGCTCTCACCTCTGTCCCCACTGGTGTCAGATGACACTTAAAATAGTGGAATCCTCCACCAGTGGTGGCAGACTCGACGATCAAGTAGCTGTCTGACACCACCAACTATTTCAACTAACAAATAGAAAGAAGGATGGTCTTTCTGAGCCCAGCTGTAAATGCTGCCTTCAATATATGTTTGCTGGTTTATGGGTTCGGCGCCGATACACTTCACTCTTAATTTATTTGATTGCAGATGATCAAAAGAAGTTATGCAAAAATATCTTGCGCCTGCACCGTGCGTCATTCAACAAGATGAGTGCTTGTGGCTTGTTCTTCATAGATATTTGTCATCCATTACGTCTGATCGCACTCTTAACTCACTACACTGTTGTGCTTCTGCAGTTTGCTTTTCTCTAAATTTTGAATCAGTATTGTAACATTATCATTTTGTTCCTGTTGTTAAAAATAAATAAAATAACACACATTAGATTTGTATCAATTTTAATTACACTCACTACCTTCTTATTTATTTTCAAGTTTATTTAGTCCACCTATAGATTGCCTGGGAGATTTTGCTATCAGCGATAAGACTGCCATTGTTCCCATAGAATCAGTAATATTTATCAGCTTTGATTTTTTTTTTATAAACAGAAATAACGTTGCCCCACACTAGGAATTTCTCCTGTATCGTGGGTGCGTTTACAAACATTTAAACTTACATACACAAACAGCCAGCTCCGGAACAACTACCTGTAGATCATACAAATATTTGTTCCGTGCGGGAATCAAACCCGCGACACGCAGCGCAGCAGCCAATCGCTCAGCCACTGCACCAACCGTGCCGTCAACAGATGAAAAATTAAGATACTAGTTATTATCTTCTATTTCATTTGAAAGGTAATTTGGTGGATATATTCACATTGTGTGGATTTTAATACAGAAAACAATGGTAACATCATTAATTACATTAGATGAATCAAGGTTGTTACTGACATTGTATTTACTATCTTTAATCTTTCAATCAGATCTAGACCTAGTTAATAAGATTCATCGAGTGTTTCTTTGGTATCTTTACTCCTTCATTCTTTTTAAAGAAACCTAAATAAATTGAAGACAATAAAAATAAAAATACGATCCAATCATGATTATCCTCTGGAAGTTTTACTAAAAACCTTCATAGAGAAAGATGTTCAATCGATGCTTCTTCCATTGAATTAGTTGAAAACCATTTCTTTTTGTACAAAGTATCGAATTAAAAAGAACTATACTTTTGTTGTGTTGCAATCTGCGTTTTTGTAATTATGTTAATGAATGACATGCATACAACTATTTGTTGCAACAACATTTAAAAGAAAGAAAGGAAATTGTGTTTATAGTCATCATAACAAACATAAACACTATAAAATTAAACAAAGCTAGTAATGCTAAAAGGTCCTCAGCTCAGTATAATGCCAGATGGCAACACAACGCGTACCATCTGACATTGATTTTCAGCTGCAGTCCACGAGTGCCGTACGCTCGAAAACATAAACAAACACGCAAAAGTCTAAAATATCTTGTACAAAATCCAAATAAAGTAAAATGTTATGACTCTAAATTACAAAACAATAAAAAATGGCTTACGTACGCATTAATAAAAAAATAATCTTTTAATTTTTTTGCTAGCGATATCGTGTCCCACTACTGGGCAAAGGCCTCCCCTTTCTCCTTCCATACCTCTCTATACTGTGCGATCTTTGACTATGTCATTATAATATCTCAAATATAATAGACATTTTATCACGTCGTTAAAAAAGGGGAAGGTCGCTGGTCCAAAATAAATTAAACGACAATATTCAACAAAAAGTAAAATGATAAATTTAAAAATGTACAAATATTAATTACAATGATATTTTATATAATTAATTGATAAAAATAAGAAAATTTATAAAATACTGTCTTATGCCCGCTGCTTCGCCCGCATGAAGTTCGATAATTGTCCCACGGGATCATGCTACCGGGATAAAAAGTATCCCATGTTTTAATCCAGCTTAATTTCGCAATTATTATTATAAATGCGAAAGTAAGCTGGATACTAGCTAGCTGCTATGCTAGCGGCTTCGCCCTGGAATTCAGTAATGTCCTACGGGATCGTACTACCGGGATAAAAAGTATACCATGTGTTAATCCTGGTTATAAAGTATCCGTGTGCCAAATTTCATCCAAATACGGTCAGTAGCTTTTGCGTCAAAGCGTAAAAAATCCATTCATAACAAAATTTCGCATTTATAATATTAGTAGAATTAATAATTAGTAAGAAGTAATATAGTAAGATGTTCAAATGGCTAACAGGTAGGCTCCAACATCTTGAAATTCATTTTGATTTAGTAAAATATTTTCATTCATCTTTTGTCAACTTCATAGGCGCATTTTGTTCGTAACCCATTAATCAATTTCAACAAGTATATACAATATAAAATGAGTCCATGTCCATGTGTGAGGTAATCAAATTGCTTCAAAATTAGGCGTTATCTCTGATGAATCCCTAATTAATGACATGAAGTCTTTGGGCTGCTTTTTACTTATACGCGCTTGAGAAGTCTAAAAAGAATGAAGAAAATGAAAAAAAAAATGTTTTCCTACTTAAACAGTCATCGTGGAGACGTTATACTAAATAACTTCGTTGAAAAAGATGTGCAGGCGATGTTTCTTCCCTTGAATTTATTGCAAAATATTCAGCTATGTCCAAAATATCGGATTAAGGATAATTATATAACTCCAAACAGTCGTTTATCAAACATCGTGTCATTGTGTGGCATGATATTATTTATAACAATGTTATTCTATAACATTTTTATCAGTCATATCTTAAAAAACATAACGAGGAATTCGGGTGTTTTAATGGTCGTAACAAGCAAATTCGACATACTTTGGATAAATTTGGGATTAATTATGAATTGTATTCTAAGTGTTTTTCAAAGCAATGGGAATGTTTCTTTCGTTTTGAAATTTCAAGAGGTTCACAGATTTATGAAAAGAAAGATAGATCGCAATCTCTTCCTCGTCGTCAACTGGTTTAGTGTCATCTTGCTTTTTATATTTTATTCCTGCTCCACGCCTATTTTTTGCTTTTATTCAAAACGAAACGTTCAATCAATAGTAAGTAATGCAATTATAATGAGTTTTGACACTAACATCGTCTACGCAATCAGACTTATTCAGCTGTTGAAAGATAAAGTTGACCTATGGAATATGCGAGCTCTTCAATTTCAAAATGCGGAGGATAGTGACAGTGAACATCATTGTAAAATAATGTTTCAGGCTTACGTTAATATATTAGACTGCTATGATATTCACAAGATTTCTTTTCAACATACAGTAAGTAGAATATACTTCACCACAACCTGCCTTTTGTGTGATTAAATTGACGTAAACTAATTTTACTTTAAATTATTTTTCAGATCGCATTTTATACTACGATATTCATGCATCACTATCTAGTAGACGTTCAGATACTTATTGATAATGTAAAATATAATGCATCGTCTGATCAATTTCATGTGAGTATTATTTCGATTTAAATTTCTAACACTATATTAGTCTTTAGCACTTTTCTTTTGCTTTATGATTAGAGATAGGATATTCGGATGCATATCTACCTGAAGCGTAAGTGTTGACAAGTATGGTATGCGTGTCAATGTGCGGAAATCCTTTTTTTTAATTGTTTTTTCGTCCCATTGTTTTACTTTGTTATATTAAAATATTTAGCGGCAAGATTTGAATTATAGTTTAAAAATTGCCTGTTTTAAATAGATTACAAACATTTATTATACGTATGAATACTACATTTTATACATATTTTATTATTTATGAAACCCTGCGATCCTGAGACAAAAATAAAGTGTGTAAAAAGACTCTTAACGATGCCGAAATGCACTTGTTCTCCCCGTCTTTGCGCTCATTTTTTTGTTCTAGACCATACCCTGGGGAACCTTCTAGTTACGAAGACTTCCAATGTTTTCACAATTTTTTTTTTATTTTTTTTTTTTTTTTTTTTTTTTTTTTCTTTGTGCATCTTGCAATCGGTTGTAAACCTTTAGCAGATTTTTTGTGCGGTTATTGACTGCTGAGGTTCATTCTTCCAGCGAAGAATCTGCCTCTACATACTGTTTACTTTGCTTTATTCTATAAAGTCCCATATGTGGTGGCGTTTGAGCCTTTTCATAGTTATTGGATCACTTAGGGCTACTGCTAAGGTGTTGGTATGTGCCTTTATTCGGTTTTTGTATGTCTTTAGTCGGTGTTCTACTTCCTCTTTTATCGTTCTGATTTGTAGATGCTCGTGTAATTCTGAGATCTTCATAAACTAAGGAGCATGTGTTATGGTTTTTAGAGCTTTATTTTGGAATCTCTGGAGAATTTCCAGATTTGAGTTTCTTGCAGAACCCCACAGTTCAATTCCATATGTCCAAACAGGTTTTAATACTGCTTTGTAGACAAGCACTTTGTTTTCTAATGAAACGTGTGATGTTCTTCCTAAGAGCCAGGTCAGTTTTCGGAGCAGGATGTTAAGCTCGTCACGTTTTTTCTCAATATGGTATCTCCACGTTTGTTTCCTATCAAGATGGACGCCGAGGTACTTAGCTACAGTCCCGTGAGGAAGTGTGTCATCTCCAAGTTTAACATGTGGGCAGTCATCTTTTCTGAGAGTAAACGTAACATGCATAGACTTGTTGGCACTAGCTTTTATTTTCCATTCCCTCATCCATTTGTGGACTTTGTCAAGGTGTTTCTGCAGCATTAGTGAGGCCACATTAGGATTTTTATCATTGCACAAGGTAGCCGTATCATCAGCGAAGGTGGCAGAAAGTACTTTTTCTGAGGTTGGTAGGTCTGCTGTGTATATGAGGTAAAGGGTTGGCCCCAAGACGGAGCCCTGGGGTACTCCAGCCAATATGTCGTAGAATTTCGAGTACGAATCATTAATTTTTACCCGGAAAATTCTGTCTTCTAAGTATGACTTTAGTAATACATACAGGCTGTGTGGGAGTTGTTTTTTTATTTTAAATAACAAGCCCTGGTGCCAGACCTTATCGAACGCTTGCTGTACGTCCAGGAACACAGCCGAACAGTATTCTTTTCGTTCCAGCCCCTCTCGTATCTTATTCACCACTCTATGCACCTGCTCAACCGTAGAGTGTCCCATTCTAAATCCGAACTGATGTTGTGGGATGATACTGCCATCCTTGAGTATTTCATTAAGCCTACGTGCAACGACTTTCTCAAATAGTTTTGACATGACAGGTAGTAGGCTTATTGGCCTGTATGACGACACAAAATGCGGTGGTTTTCCTGGCTTTGGGATCATGATGATTTCCGACACTTTCCATATTCTCGGAAAGTACCCTGTCCTTAAAATTCCATTAAAGAGCTGTGTTATGAAGACGATGGCTTTTCTTGGCAATTGACGTAGGATTTCGGTTGTTATTAGGCAATATCCAGGAGCCTTATTTAGTTCCAGATCTTTTATAATTCTCCAGATCTCGCGAGGTGAGCAGCATTTTAGCGGTAAACCGAGTTGTAGATCTGACTCCAAATAGTTTTGGATCTCTTTTTCCATTGATGAGTCGCCGGAATTGGGAGTGAATACACCGGCCAAGAAAGAGCCAAAAGCCTCGGCACGTTCGTCGTCTTTTCTTGCCCATGTATTATTTCCCAGCTTTAAGGGGTGCTGAGCTATTTGTGGCGCGTTTTTGCTATGCTTCACGGTCTTCCAAAGCGAGTATTCATTTTTAGCGGTGGCATCCAGATTTTCGAGTCGGTTTTTTAAGGTCTCATCTTCGATGTCCTTTAGATATTGCTTCAGATCTGCGGCCGCTCTATTAAAATCTCGTCTGTCCGAAGCGTGACGGCTGGTATGCCAAACTCTTCTGAGTCTTCTTTTTTCCAGGACCTTACTCCTCACTTCCTTGGGAATATTTTTAGATCCTGGCCTCGTAAGTATCGGTGTGCATTTCCATGCAGCTATCTGAATAAGGTTTGTGATGTCAGTAGCAGCTTTATCAATGTCGTTGTTTGTTTTTAACTTTATTTTTAAGTTCACTTTTGACTCGATGTATTCTCTGAATGCAACCCAATCAGTATTTTTGTTGTAGAGATTTTCTTTGAACGGTCTTTCTATTAGTGTTGTGCTTACAGTGGCAATCAGGGGGGTATGATCAGAGCTGCTATCCAGGCAACTTTCGGCGCTTAGGTACATATTAGAAAGTCCCTTATACACAAAGAAGTCCAATAGATCAGGGGTTTTATTGGAGTCTGTCGGCCAGTACGTGGGTTCACCCGTACTCATGACGTGTATTTTGTTATCGTCAAGGCTTTTCTTCAGTTCTCTACCTCTGGGTAGTGTCAGTCGGGAACCCCAGTAGATATTTTTGGCGTTCCAGTCTCCGCCACAAATGAATCTTTGGCCAAGAGTTCTGAAGAAATCTGTGAAATTATCTTCCTTTAGGGTGTGCTTAGGGGGGCAATATATAGCGGATAAGGTTAGTGAGCTCTGTTTATCTTGAACCATCACCGTAGTAGCCTGTATCTGGTTAGTTTTGTATTCCTCCAAAACAACATGTTTGATGTGCTTCTTTATTATGACTGCTGTCCCAGCGTGTGCAGTTCCATCAGGATGAAATGTGGAGTATACATTGTAGTTTTTCAAAGTACATAAATGGTTGGATGTTAGGTGTGCTTCAGAAACTAGAAGTACGTCAATGTCATGATGAGTAAGGAGTATCTCTACATCTTGTTTATGTTTGATCAGTCCATTTATGTTCCAGGTCCCAACTCTGAATGTAGCCATTTATGGGACAAGTTTACTAATAATTGTTGTGAGTAAATTCATCATTGTCGACATCTGCTCTATTAGTTTATCTAGCTTTACAGCCTGTTGTGTGAGTAATATTTCTAAATTGGATTCGTTTTTAGTGGCTTCTGCATATGTTAGACTATTTCTGTTGATACCATGATGTTTTAGATTTGTATTCTCGACTTGTGGCCTATTTTGTTCGATTGCAGGTTTTGCGTGTGAGGTTTTGGGTTTTTCGGGCGGTATGGTTCGGGGTGTAGGTTTCTGACCTGTTTTTCTATTTAAGATCTCCCTGTACACAGTGCATCCTTTGTAATTTGCAGGATGTGAGCCTTCACATAGTACGCACTTTGCCGGACTGTTTCTTTCTTTTTTCGGGCACTCAGATGTTTTATGTGCTTGTGCGCATTTCACACAGCGATAGGGCATCAAGCAGTAGTTTTTCGAGTGTCCATATTGTTGACATCGTTGGCACTGTGGTATGGAATTTTTCTTTTTAGGCTCTTCTATTAAAACTGTTTGATGGTAAATCGACTTGATTGTTTTAACTGCGCTATTGTTTGGATTTGAGACCAAATTAACAAAAAATGTAGAAGTCGGCTTCTTTTCAGGCCCAAACTTTACATTTATGATTTCTCCAAAAACTTTGTTATCAGTTTTTTCAACTTCCTCTACTATGGCACTATGTGGGGTTGAATGATGCAGGTTCTTTATTACAAATCGGTAACATCGTTGGTCCTTTCTGCTGAATGTGTGGCCGATGAGGCCTTTTTCACGGACTAGGGTCATAATTTTCTTATAAGCCTCAATGTCAAGACTATTGATTCTTAACTGATTTTTGTTGACGATTTTGAAAATGAATTCTCCCTTATCTGCAACAGTGGTTAGGAGTTCCGTTAGCTTGTTGACATCTTCAACGCCGTATAAGATAATTGGTGGTGGCTTACTAGGACGTTTTTGTTTTGGTGCACTTTCATCTTCGGTGAGATCAATTTGTAGGCCACTATATTTATTGGAGGTTTTGATCGCCTCTGGTGAGGGTGATTGTGAGAGCTTCTTGCGCTTATTACTTCGGTTAGAAGGAACCCTTTGCCAGTCAGGTGGATGCGATGAAGTAGAAGCACTAGTTGATGGTTGAGTTAGTTGTTCTCTTGATGACCATGCTGTATTTTTGACCTCAGGCTGTTTTAAGTTTGTTGGGTCGTGCATCTCTTTGCTTGGTGTGTTACCTAGGGAGTTGCATCTAGGTCGAGATATAAACAAACTAGGATGAAAAGCTTGCTGAACATATTTCTTGCTGCCAGTAACATTCACTGCCACGGAAGCCTGGTCGCCTACTTTCATGGAGTCTTCGGTAACCAATTTCTCACCCACCGGCCCGGATACCGGAGGGCGCCGGGTGTAAGCCGGATCGCATGACAAATACTCGCTCTCGATAATAGACATTTTCATTATAAAAAGGGGGGTTGGGAATAATCTCATAGTACTTTCCCAGGGCAGTAAGGCAGGGCAGGGCTTTTAGAAGGTATTTAGTTCTTCTTGGCCAGTGGAGACCATTGAACGGGTTATTTACCGCCGCCCGTGGCTCGGCGTTGTTGCTCGTTTTGCACCACCCGGGGGGTACGTGTAGGGTGGGCCTAGGAGAAGGTGGAAAATCCTACGGACGCGAGCAACTCCACCCCCCAAATTTTTTTTTAAATGCATGTTTTTAATGTAAGATAGAGACCTCCATGACCCACGTACTATTTAATCCATCCATCAGCACAATGCTTTGAGTGCGTTCCATCGAGTCCTACCGTAAAGCGTTCACCCCAAAATAAAGAGTCGTTTCCCAGCAATTATTTTTGCTTAATGTTACTTAGTTTGATGTACAGAATTCTTGGTTGACGGCTTCGTGAAAGGTCTATTTACACCCTGTATACTTTTGTACATTATGCCGGAAAAAAATGAACTTTAGTTAAATATCTATCCGAATATCCGATCTCTATTTATGATAAAAACACTGCTTCTGATTGTCATCAGCTCGACTCATTGGCTGGACGTCAACTCTACGTAAGCATCAGCTCAAGAAACCAGAGGTTGCTTACGGCTTGCCATCACTGAATAGGTATGAGGGACAGGTTAAAGTTCCTCATCCTTCTTAGAACAGCGAGGATCCTCCGACCAGACGGGGGTTGCCTCTCAAGGGCTACTGCCCGAAGGTTGTTGTTTAAACCTTATCTCCTTGATAACTCTCATAGCGCGATGCAGAATTTTAGTTCTTATTTTCTGTCATAGATGTTGTTAGCTTTTTTTAAATAATAACAGCCGCTCGGGTCGATCTTTAGGTTAAGCCGTGCTTGCCTAGGTTGGTCTGTGGATGGGTGACCAACCATTACATACTGAGTTTTCTCCGTGCCTCGGAAAGCACGTTAAGCCGTTGGTCCCGGCTGTCATTTGTAGATCTTTGACATTCGTTAGGTAATCAGTGGCCCGAAAAGTCAGACAACCAGTCTTACCAAGGGGTATTGTAGTACCCTAACTGGGTTGTGGAGGTCAGATAGGCAGTCGCTCCATGTAAAATACTGGTATTCAGCTGCATCCGGTTAGACTGGAAGCCGACCCCAACATAGTTGGGAAAAAGGTAGGCAGATGATGATATAAGATTCTTTCAATGAAACTTATCGTTCGGGACCAGCTGGAAAAGTATTGGGATGTAGTCTCTTTTCAATAACCGATCTAAAATTTCTATGTAGATGGCCTCAGAAATGATGTACTGAATACGTGGTAACATTTTCGCGTCGGTGTGCTTTCCACCCCGTATAAAAGGATATAATATATTAGTATACTAAAAGACTAATTCTTCTTTACAGCTTGCTATTGTCTATACTCCAACATGGCTATTGTCTATGTGGTTTTGCTTTTGGATTGTGAAATTTTTAGCAATACAAATCACATTAAACCTATATTGTGAGAAGTTCTACATAGCTGTGGATAATGTTCTGGATTCATGCGCACTACTTATGAAATCGAATAGTACAGGTATGTCTAACCCCCCTTAATTATTCTTTTCGAATCGATTGTCATTTATTTTATACTAATTTTGGTTACTAAGTTTTTTTTGTTTTTTTTTTTTCTGGTTTCCCTTCAAAACACACAACGCAAAATACGCGCTGTGACGTGGAGTTGCAGAGACCAGCCCGTTATACATTACTATACAATACAATACACTAAGTTTTGCCCGCGGCTTCGCTCGCGTTTATTTAGAATTTGACAATTAAACTCTTAACACACCACTGAAGTTTCTACATTAATATAATTCAATCATGATGCGAAAGACCCGTGGCGCCACCTATTATCATAAAAACGTTGTTGTTGTTTTCCTCAAGAACAGTACTTTTTTTCGGGATGAAAGGTACCCTATGTCCATTTCTGTACACCTGACAATGTTATTGCAAAATTTCAGGATGATCGATTCAATGATTTAGGCGTGAAAAGGTAACAAACAAACATTTCTAATATAAGTTAGGAAGTTAGGATTAGGATACTAATCCTAACTCATTAGGATTTTTATGTCGTAGGCCCGGTTGGTAGCCAAGGCAATTGCGGCATCAATGTCGGTTTTTAGTTCCTTACAAGTACAGTTACAGGTTTAGCCATTTGGACACTTTGAACACCAACATATGGGGCATGGCCTAGGTCTATAATAATGTCCTTTACGCTATAATTTACATGCCATTACTTGCGCACACGAGGTCGACCATACCTATAGTATGGTCCGACAGCTTTAATGAGTCCTCCGCTTTGCCCCATCCAAGGCACTTAAAGCGTTCACACAGTCCTAACAATATCCCACAGGTTATTTGCTTTAAAATAACCATAATCCACTCAGGTATTACCATACTAATTGAACCAATACGTGATCAACCTTCCATTTAAATTAATATCTTCACGAGGACTCATTAAAGCGGTCGGTCTATACATATATTTATTTAAAAAAATAGACATTAAGCCAGTAAGTTATCTATACAAATTAATTAAATTGAAGTGTCTGTTTGTAATTTCAAAATAACAACTTTTTAGTGAATGCATAATTATGAAAGTATACTGTTCTTACAACAAAAACATTTTTTATGTTTGCGTCTGTTTGTTCCGGCTAATCTCCGAAACGGCTGGACCGATTTTGACGGGACTTTTACTGGCAGATAGCTGAATAACTCAGGCTACGTTAATTTTGGAAAAAAAATAGGGTACCGTGCAAATAATAAAACCCTTGAAATTGTAACGAAATCAGTTTTAAATAGGGAAGTAGTATTTTTATAATAATCTAAACGCGGGCAACAGCTAGTTACAAAAAAAGGAAGGTTTGTACTAATACTTTAAGGTTTAAAAGAAAATGCTACATTCATCATCATCATCATCATCATCATCATCATTTCAGCCGAAAGACGTCCACTGCTGGACATAGGCCTCCCCCAAGTGTCGCCACATTGACCGGTCCCGTGCGACTCGCATCCAGCGGATCCCTGCAACATTCACCGGGTCATCGGTCTACCTAGTGGGAGGCCTTCCAACACAACGTCTTCCGGTTCGCGGTCGTCACTCCAGAACTTTTCGGCTCCATCGGCCATCCGTTCTGCGAGCAATGTGCCCTGCCCACATGCTACATTGCACCATTATATTTGTTACAGATATGGAAACGAGATTCTGCAAGGATGTGAAACGTCTACATAGAGCGAGATTCGACAAGCTGGATGCCTGCAGAATATTCTACATTGATGCTGGTTTTCCAATTAAAATGATTGCGTTCCTTGCTAACTATACGTTTGTGCTGCTGCAGTGTGCATTCCTGTAATAAGTATTTACACTCTTCTTTCTCTTCATTCTGTATCGTGTGGTTAAAAATAAAAGCTTATTAAAATTGTTAAATCTTTACTTAGAATGAACAAAGTCGCTCCCGCCGTTTTTACTTTAAAAACCTCCACGGCCTCCGTACTATTCAATCCATCAATCAGCACAATGTTTTGAGTGAGTTACATTGAGTCTTACCGTAAAACGTGATTTTTCAGCAAAAAAAAAAGTCGTTTCCCACCAATAATTTTTGCGTAAAGTTATTTAGTTTGATGTACATAATGCTTGGTTGACGGCTTCGTAAAGGCCTGCTTACACGTTCTATATTTTTTTTATGGGACAAGACCGCCTTACTATTCCCAAACCACTGCAACTCTTAAAAAACAGAAACAAACACTGGCGACCACCAGAAAAGCCATACCATCATGGCGCTATAATTATGCAAGCATGGAATTTTTTGCCGGTTCTTCTCCATAGGAAACGACTGACCCGAACCGTACACCTTTTCTCGACGTTTTATAAATTTCCATGTAAGCCTATGTGAAATAAAATATTTCAATTTTGATAATTTTGAGATTGCCAGCCACCCACCCCCATTTACCCAGATTGTGTTTGCAGTGGCCTACTTGTGAGACTATAAATCCTTAGGTAAAGACAAGGTACAAGTGGACAGTGAGTAATAGGCTAGCTCGTCATCCGGTAAGATGACAGGCCGAGTCGACGGCGCGTTCGTGTTCCACGAGCGCCTCATACAGATGACAGCAACTAGGAAGGAGTCCGTAAGGGCCGATGCCTGCCGGGGCTGCGGGAATGTTCGAAAGAGATGCCGCGGCCCTGGAACACAAAGGGCAAAGAAGGAACATGGATGGGTTTTAGTCAGTACAAGTCTAACACTCCCGTCCGCTCAGACCGGGATCATTTGATTTCCCATCGTAAAAAAAGACAATTTACAAGTACTTATAGGAAGGTCAAATTAATCCTCCCGTGGTTTCATAGAAGTAGAAAAAAACAATGATCTGGAGGACAATAGTGAGATTCGATTAGCGACAAAGATGATGGATAAGTCTAATATGTGTGTGGATCATTTGATGATTTCCCATCGTAAAAAAAAGACAATTTACAAGTACTTATAGGAAGATCAAATTAATCTTCCTATGGTTTCAAAGAAGTAGAAAAAAAACAATGATCTGGAGGACAATAGTGACATTCTATCAGCGACATAGCTGATGGATAAATCAAATATGTGTTAAGTTGACATCAACTACCGAAAATCATGCAAATAACTACTGAAGAAGGTCGCTGTAGAAAGATGAGATGCTTTGAAAGTGTTTGGCATTTGTCTAGACCCTTCTGTGCAATTTTTTTAACACAATTCCTCGAAATTCCATATCGCACTACTGTTTGGTTCGAAATGTAATGATTCACACTCGTGGTGTATTCAATTTCTACTAGTTTTTTATTTCCATAATACAATAAAAAAATGTGCAATTCTTACAATCGGTAATAGTTGTTTTTTTTAAAAGTCAGCAAAGAGTCGCATGTTTTTAAGACCTTAATATTTATAAACATTTAAATTGTGTTCATACACAATTTAAATGTTCAATTGTGCTCAATTATATTTTGACGGCATGGTTGGCGCAATTAAACCAATTAGTTTATACTTTAAAACATAATCATCTTTCTGGGGCAGACGGGTAAATCAAAAATTTTGTATAATTATGTAGTCGTATCATTCTAATGCCAGGTCATCATCATCTTCCTGCCCTTGCCCCATGTCACTTGGGGTCGGTCGGCGCAACACGTTTTTTTTCTTCCATTATCCTCTGTCAACCGTCGCGCAATCATTTATACCTTTTTCCTTTGTAACATTCCTACACAATCCAACCATCGTTTCCTTGGTCTTCCTCTCCCTCTCCGTCCATCAACATTTATATTCATCACTCTTTTAGTAACATGCGATTCGTCCCCCCTTAAACATATTCATACTAAGACAGTCGATTCCCAAGTAGCATTATGATCTCTTTAATAGTTCACATTTAGTTCACCGGTGATCTCTATGCATTAATATTGGCCATACATGGTTCGTCAGCTGTATTTAAGTTAACAAATTCACTCATACGTGTACTGTATAGTGTGCTGTACAGTCCTTATACAGCTTACTTACACAGCTTAAAGAATAAATGTGTAGCGTTATAGAACCCCCAATGCTACTTGGGTTCGCTTTCAACTTTTCTGTAACCGGCGCAACTTCCAAACTTCCTCTAATAATTATACTCTTTCCCTGTTTTATCCATTCTTGTCACAACACACATCCACCTCATTATTTTCATTTCCACTACATGCAATCTTTTTTCATCCATCTTCTTCACAGCCCAGCATTCCGCTCCATACAGTACGACAGTTCTAATCATGGACTTGTATATTTTGCCCCTTTAACTTGAGGGGCATCCGTGGGTCGCAAGTTGTTCCAGTGACCTGTCATCATTTCATCCATCCTGAGTTGATCCGGTGCGTTACGTCTCAGTCTACTTCACCACCCCCATTCTAATGCCAGGTAATAAATCATAAAGTTAATTCCATTAAGGTACCCCCTTCACTCTTGAAAATGAAAACGATAACGTAATAAATAAATAAAGCTCTAAAATAAAGACTACAGTAACTTTAAATCAAAAAGATTAGTATTCCTTAGCAGTTCCCAAGCTACAGTAAATTTTATAAAAAAATGGAGTGTTTAAAGAGGAATGTTGTAAAAATAATCGAAATAAATGATAATACCGTTAGAAGTAACACAATTGATGAAGAAGTTCAACGAATTTTTTGGCCCCTGAATCTGATACAAATTCTCACTCTAAATCCTAAATACCACATCAAAAACAATTCTATAAATCCAAATAATATATTCAATAAGTTCGTATTAATAAGTGGTATAATAATGTTCCTGACAACGTATACCCATCGTATCATTGAAATAATGTTAGATGACAATCTCAAAAGATATATTATGCATGATAGTACTAACAATTTCCAGATATTTGCGTCATTTTTCGACTTTTTTTTTACACTCTTTGGTTTCATCATGAACTTTATCATAAACTTCATTCAAACTAAAAACAGCGTTTTATTTATTTTGAAGTTTCAAGAACTTCACAGATTTCTTAACAATTATGCCATTCTTAGACGTTTCATTATGAGGAGTTGGATGTGCGTCGCTGGAATGTTTGGTTTTTATATCATTGCATTAACCTATGTTTACGTCATGTTCAGCAAACCCCCATTGAATGTCATATTTTATCTATTGTGTGTTGTGGCTATTGACTCAAATTTAATTTACACAATCAGATCAATGAAGCTATTGACCGATAAAGTTGATCTATGGAATATTCGATTATTACTTGTTTGGAAAAACGGATGCACTAAAGAAGAGAGTACGGAGATGTTTAAGGCTTTTGATCAAATATTAAAGTGCTATAAGATTATTAAGAATATTTATCAACCACCAGTAAGTGAACTCTAACTTCTGAAACCGTATGATTTGAATACAATATAATCTCTGCTGATGGAGTTCATATATGGCTCAGACTTCAAGAGCGTATGCGGCGTCTCTTGCACCGCATGCCCTATCACCTGCGCACCTGATAGCCTACTCACTGCATCAGTGAACGGGATTCGCGTGACTGTGTTTTGGGCTAAACAAATTTGAACTTTTTGCCATCGATACGCTAAGAAGAAGAATATAATTATGTTAACTTTACCGCATGCTTCCAAACCGCATGCTTGCAAATGCTTCTCTGGCTTGCTAATGAAAAATTCCTAACTCGCGCGCCTCAGAAAGCACGTTAAGCTGTTTGTCCTGCGCCTGACCACTCTCCGGTCGGTTGAGATTGCCGTCCCATCGTTTTATGACAGTGAGGGAAGAGATTGTGCAACTGTATCAGCACACACACTTGTACTATCCTACTACTCACACACACACCCAACTCATCCCCTCACACTCACATACACACCCACTTATATCACACCTACACACAATTTCTCATACACACACATAGACACTACAGTTTTTAACATGTCATTTTTTTATTTTATAATATTTCTGTTTTTTATAATTATTTTCTGCAAATTTCTTTGTTCTGCAATGAAAGAGACTGGCCTCCACGACACTGGGAACCCTGTTGTGGAGACCAGATACCTATTTTTGATGTAATGTACCTCTGAAACAATAAAGATATTTGTATTTGTACTAATAATACAAATTTCAAAGTTTGCGAGGATAGATGGGTGGATCTTTGTTACTCTTTCACGCAAAAACAACTAACTAGATTTGGATGAAATTTAGCACACAGATAGTTTATAACCTGTATTAACACATAGAATACGTTTTATCCCGGTAGTACGATCCCGTGAGACAATTACGGAACTCCAGCTCCGGGCGAAGCCGTCGGCATAACCTACTCCACTTGGTCAATGGCTAATAGCCGCTTTGATTGATCGCCGTGACCGAAAACGGTAAGGAGGTCTATTATAATTATTATACTTCATTTATCACTTTCAGATCCTGTATCAAACGACAGAGGCATTGTTCCAAAGTTTAGTTAATGTTCAACTTGTGATAGAATTCTTCAAATATAAGCTTGGAGAGGTAAGCTAACCTTTTTCAGAAAGAATTCTACACTAATATTATAGAAGTAAAGTTGCTAAGTTACGGTGTAAAAGGTAATCTCCATCCAAAAGCAATGATTCCCGATACCTACAGCCTGCTTGTCCACCAGTGGTGGACATCGACACGATTTTTAAAAATAATTCTGTCTTTCCAACAGGGTGGACAGTGTCACAACCATTTAAAATTATTCCCCTTAGTCACCACTGATGGACAGTGTCACGACTTTTTTTAAATATTTCCGTTTACCACCTACAGGAGTACAGCGACACAATTTAAACATGAGAGTTCTGTTTGTCCACCAATGTTCAATGTTCCGTTGTTGTTGTTATGTTGTTCTTTGTTTTTTATGGCATGGGGAGATAAATACTATTATGCTTGATTATTTGCTTTGATGATACAATTATTATTTCCTTTATTTTTTTTCTTACTCACTAATTACATTTTTAAATATTTCTTAACAAATATAAAAAAATAAAATGATACAATTATTATTAATTTAATAAATCTAATTGATTATGTTATTATCAATTATTACGTTTAAATTAAATTACTTATTTTGTTATTTTTAATTATTATTGTAATTGCTAAGTATGTATTTCGATTTTGACAACATATTCTTTATTATGACTTTATGAAGATTTTTATTTGTCTGACTAAATAAATGAATTGAATAGAATTGAATGGCGGACAGTGACAAAATTTAATATTCCCAGTAACCACCAATTTCATTTTAGCTGCTATTTTACAAATTGGTATTGTGTTAGAATTAACATCATTAATAATATTATTTAGCACTTTTACCGAAAAATTTTGCTAACTTCTAGCGTGGAAGTCCTGCTGAGTCGATATTCCTTGCTTTTTGGATGATGAAGAACTTGACCATACAAATCTCACTCAGTCTACAGCTCGAGGCATTTTATGATACTGTAAAGTATTTACGAAATGCATGTGAATTCATTTTGGCATCAAACTGTACAGGTAAATTAGTTTCGAAATCATCTATGTTTGAATACCAATACATCGTGATTTTTTAGTCGTCTTACAACGGCAGCCCACTACATGTATCCAATGACTAGTAAAATAGATATTTATGAGATGTGAATAAAACAAAAGTATTATTCAATATTATGACGCATGACGTAGTTGAAACACCCTGTCGCGAGCGATGATCTACTCGACTCGAGTGCTGGGTAGGTATGTTCTACCGTTTGACACGTAAACATTAATTACAGGATGTTTCATAATTCTAATGAATTATTTATTTTTCTTTGTACCTATTATGTCAATTAATGGTAAAATAGAAATAATCGTGCCTAGAGGTATTTTATGTCGGATACATTGAGTGGACCACCTTTCTAAGACAACTAAAAAGTCACGGTGTATAGTACCGGACGTTCAAAGTGATGATACCCACCGCTACGTGTTCAACTTAGATCCACCAATTACAGGCAGAATTCGTTTATTGTGCGTGAAAGCAAAAACTTTAAGAGGGGCCATGGGCTGCGATTCTGCATACAAATTTTGACGAAATCGACGTTTCGTATTCACCTTTTTCTTCCTGAATCGTCCTCTAGAGCAATCAATTTTTTTTTTCATAAAATCAAGGTCTGCTGTAAACACGCCCCTGTCATTTCCTTTTTTTCAGCAACTAATAAGTAAAGAAAATACTGTTGACGAAATATAATAATAAATATTTTATATATTATATATATTTTTAAATGTGTTTTTTTTTAGATCGATATATTTTAAAATAATATAATTTATGTATAGATATAAATAAAGGAAAAATAAGCCTTTGTTGCTGTTTTTCAATAACAGCTCGTCCTTCGACGACAATGTGATGGTTCTTAGTAACTTCAAAAATAGTTTCATGACAAGAATTTAACTGCAACTAATAACCCTCCTTCTGGGCTTTGCCACAGTCGGTTAAAAAGGGGAAAATAAAAAACTGTTTTGCAAAAAAGTCGGAAGTCGGTGGCAAAAAAGTCAATGAAACAAACAGTCACCAACTTCCGAACTAGCTTAATAATGTGTTTTTTAAAGTTTAGCGTTTTTTAGCGTTTTATTTTTGCAATTTCTTTTTTTTTCATTGCGTCCTTCACACAATCCATACATCTTTTCTTTGGTCTAGTACTGCAGCTATACTAAACATATCAATTTCTTTCCATTGTTGACAGATGACAATCAAAAGAAGTTGTGCAAGAATACCTTACGGTTGCATCGAGCGTCTTTCTCCAAGATCAGTGCTTTAGGCCTGTTCTACATAGATGTTTGTCAACCACTACGTCTGCTGACACTTCTAACTCATTACACTATTGTGCTGTTGCAATTTGCTTTCCTGAAATCCTAATGTATTTTATAAACCTTATGAATCTAAACCTTGTCTAATTATTTCAGGTGTTTTTATTTCTTAGCTAGATTTAATATAATTATTTGCTCACAAATTCAAATTAAAACTATAAGCGCAACCATGATGAAAAATAGAGAGATATATTATCATTAGTGAATCCATCATACCCCTCTCTATTTTTCGTCATGGTTGCGCTTTGAGGGATAAACGTATAATATTTTTAATTTGAATTTGTGAGCGCAACTAATGGTTGCTCTACGAGGAATAATTTTGTTGTGCGTAGAAATAGTTGCACTCTGAGGCACTGGACCATACCTGAGAACCTTCTAGTTACGGAGTTATTGGAGCTTATTTTTACAGGTGTTTTTTTTTAAGTAGGTATTAATTTTTAAGATAATACCTTTACTTTAATTACGTCCATTACTACAATTCAAACTATTATACTATTCAAAGGATCCATTAGCACAATTTTTTAAGTGTGCTACATTGAGTTTTGCCGTAAAACATGATTTTTCTCCCCGAAAAAAAAGTCGTATCCCAACATTTATATTTTTGCGTAGGGTTACTTAGTTTGATGTACAGAATGCTTGCTTGACGGCTTCGTGAAAGGTCCGTTTACACCTTGTATTTAATGATGGCAAAAAGAACAGCGAGTCATTAATAATGTCGTTAATGAAATGCATGATGAAAAATTAGAACCAGACTGGAGGACCTTTGATGGGTAATAATTATATACAAAAAGCATTACAGAAGAATAATCTATTATTTATACATAAATAAAAATTGACGGCATTGCCTGTAATAAATTGCCGTCTATTTGGTTATAACATAACAACATCACTTTTGTAATCCCTGAAGGGTTAGGTAGAGGTGTACTTAATAGTAGGTGTACCCATGTAACAGGGGGCGAGCTTATTGCCATCAACCGGGCACAAGTCCAGGTTCCATGGCTGCTACTGAGAAATTCCTAATGGAAAAAACCCAATGATAATTTTCCCGACCCAGAAATTGAACCAAGGACCTCATGCTCGCGATTGCAACCAATAAATTATTTATTTGATTTTCGTTTTAGAAGACAGGATTTAAAATTAGTAATATCTTTGCTGTGTAAACGTTTAAAAAAAAAAGAAATACCCTTAAAAATCTACAATAAGTTATTCAAGAGAAAACATATCCTAACGGTTCTAAAGACAATCTTGTTAAAGTTGTATTTAATCATGTACTTGACAAAGCTTCTTCTCTTGAACCTAATGCATACGTTTCTGTTCCTACCTAAATATTCGATTAATTATGGCTTTATAATTCCAAATAAACCCAAAACTAAATTTTTATCATTATATTCGACAATTTTGTGCATTATTCCATTTTGTGCTTCCCCAGGCTTCAGACTATGCAATTTCGTCACAGACGGCTCAACAGACTAACCGTGAAACATACATTCACACAAATAAACAAACGGACAGACAGACGGATAGAAGTTACTTGCGTTTTAAGTCAAGTAAGGATTAGAATGCATACTATTATGATCGAAGACCAAAGAAACGATGGATGTACTGTGTAAAGAATGATATGGCAAGAAAGGAAGTGTCTGATGAGATGACGAGTAATAGAGAAGTAAGGAAGAAAAAGACATGCTGCGCTGACCCCAAATGAATTGGTATAAGAGCAAGAGAATGATGATGATGACTATTATTATTGAAGAGAATTATTTAATGTAGCGGATTCACTTGTAGCAACAAACAATTCAAACTGAAAGGATTAACGCCACGTCAGTCCAACTTCAGGACCACATCACGGAATCTATCCTTCTGCAGTGGGGTGTGAGACGGGAGACGTCATATCTCCGAAACTGTTCACCTCTGAAAATAAAGTACATAGGTAATTATCGATATCTTTTGACGGTTGTACTTACTGCAATATAATCCTGCAAACTGTATAACATGATTTGTTTCGTTCAGCGAAAACATGTAGATTTTGCGAATAAAAAACACTTGAGCAAGCAACGTAGAACTGATCGTGAAAAAAACATAGCGTGCCTAAATGTATCCCTGCTACCTTTGAAGTTTGACCTTGCTATTTGTTGATCATCATTGAAAATACAACCTTTAATGGGAAATGCAGACGTTTAAATGAAAGGGTAAGTATTATCAGGATGCGTGGTGTAAGCACATTACTTCTACTACACCACCGATTAACGTTTGATTGCTGTGTATGTCTTGTAGACAGTGATCAAGAGCTTCGATGGCGTCTTTGTGTGACATAGTGCACTCGTCCCACACGATCAGCTAGCACTGTTGCAACAGGACTCCACGGGCACCGCTCTTACTGCTCTGTTCTTCTTTGTCTTCTTTTCTGATGTTGCACGTTGGGGTTTTTTCAATAATATAATATAAGAAAGATACAGAAGATACCTAGATAGAGAAGATTTTGTTGAATTAATAATATTTTAAAACGGTATCATATATTTGCACGAAATACATTTGCGCGAAGGACACTTGCGTGAACCCATTTGCGCGCACTTAAGGTTATATTGAACAGTCTACTAGTCTATTAAAACGTGATAAAATGCGTGAAAGATTACAACTAGCTTGATAAGGATCAAGAAAACATTGTATTACACTAAAACATTAAAGGAAATAAATGATTTCTATCATTTCATTTCATCATTTACAGGAAACGTTTGAGACCTTGCCTATGATAAATTAGCCTTATACCACATTTGTAATGTCGATAAAGATAAAGATATATTTGGTTTTTATTATATGTATATTTGAAATTCCTTTCCATAATTTAAGGAACTTTGCTATCGTTTAAACGTCAGTGACGGTCTCAAAGAAATGTACAAGAAATTCAGTAAGAAAACATGTCTGAAGGCTTACATCATCAACCGTGTTAAAATAAGATTGAGTCATGAAGTCGACAAAGATGTGCAGTCAATGCTGATTCCCTTGAATCTTATGCAAGCTATTCTGTTCCTTCCCAAATATTCAATTAAACATAACTTTATAACTCCAAATCGGCCGGCAGCCAAATTTGTATCGTTATTCGGGACAATATTATGCATTATTCCATTTATAACCCGTTGTATTATTAGACTGGAAGGTCAACCTTTCAGCCGCCGAATTTTTAATATCTTAACGTCCTGCCTTTTATTCATTCATGTTTTTTTCTACTCTTTATCTTTTGTTGTCATCTATATTCTCAATACCATCCACGCGAAAATCAATATATCTGTTGTGCTCGCCTTTCAAGAAGTTCATAGATTCCTCAACAATAAAGACATCATCAAAACCTTTGTCAAATGGAACTGGATTGCAGTTATTCTGATTTTGGGCTACAATTTACAAGTTTTAGCCACCAAACTTTTATGGAAGTCAGGGTGGCTCTTTATGGGGTGCGTTGTCAGAATTCCTCCTCGTGTGCCTGATGGCTGCCGGTCCCTTTCGATACGTCGGGAGAGAATAGCAGCTGCCGGGCCGGTGCACCCTGGGCGTGGGCAGTATCCTTCCCCGAGGAATGGGAAGAGATTCTTATTCCCCGGGGAATGTTACTGTCCATGGCTAATATTTTGACATGGGAGGGGTCCTTTATGGACCAAGGGGGCGTTGCTCCGCGTGACCCTCTGAAAAGCAGAGGGCACAGCGGAGGAGCAAGGGCGGGCTCGGTGTGCACTTACCCTGCCTCCGAGCAGGCAGTGAAGGACGCAGTCATTCGCTGTCCCCGTCGATATCGTAATCTCAACGTCGAAGTGTCGTGGATCACGTCTCGCGGCTTCGATTGGGACCGAGGGTCTTGGCTTAACCGCCCGGACCGCGAGGTAGAAAACCTCTATAAAAAGTTACCCCGAATCTCAAGCGGCGGCGCACCGCGAGGAGATGTATGGCTGACGGGTTCCTTTGGAAAATCAGTTGCTAGTGCGAACCACTGCCGAGCCTGGCTATGGCTTATCTGGGTACAGGGGGCACTGCCCAGATGGACTTTTTATTTCCCCCATACTCGTGGGAACTATATGGAAAAAAATATAACCCGAAACGCGGCCGGTAACGGCGAAGGAAGGAAGGAGAGGGATGCGGGGTCGGAGTCCGGCGCCGCATCCGACGATATGAGCGCGGGAGGCTCAGAGAGCTCCCGGCGCGGGAGGCCCGGGGCTGCTGCGGTGAACGGAAAGTTCTTCCGCAAGCGGTCCTGGCCAGAGGGCGACCGAGGGTCGTCGTCAGAGGAAGAGCTGGCCTCGGCTCGCAAGATCCCCACTAGCAAGCGTGGAGGGATCCGTGGCAAGGGGCGAGGCCTCTCTGCCACCGAGAGGTCGGCGCGGCTTGCCGAAGAGGGGCGCCACCCGGGGGTGGCCGGTAGCCCGTTCGGGCTCCTCTGGCGACGAGGCTGGCGCAGACGGCGGCTCCGATGCGGAGCGTAAGGCCGGTTTCGCGAAGGAGGTGGAGGCGGCGCTGAGGGCTGTCTCATACAAACAGAAGCCCTCCACCAGGCATAAGGCCGTGCCCGCAGCAATCGCCTCCATCGTGGCGTCAGCGGAGGCCAGATATCCCCAGAGGCCCCCGTCAGACGAAGTGGCCAAACTGCGGGCGGAGGTCGCTCGCCTGACGGCCGCCACAGAGCTTCTCCAACATGAGAACCGCAAGCTCCGAGCAGACTTGGCCGGTCTGCGCGAGTCCGCGCCCCAAAACGGGGGCCAGCAGCAACTAAGCCAGCCCGTGCCGGTTGAGAACCAGGTCTTGAACCTGGTTCGGCAGGAGCTGGCTGCCTTCCAGGCGCGGTTCTCCGTCCTGGAGGGCATTGTACTGCGCCCCCCCCTGGCGGCAAACAGGGCGCCCCCGGGACCGAGGGCGGCCACATATGCGGCTGCTGCGGCCTCCGCACCGGGGCCGGCTGGCCGGCCCTCCGGCAGGGTTGCGTCGGCCCCCGAAGGGCCGGCTCCGGCGAAACCGGCTCCGGCCAAGAAGGCGGCGGCCCTGAGGCAGGGCAAGGCGGCGGCGCAAAAGAAGGGCAAGGTGGCGACTGTGCCAGCGCCACCTGCGAGACAGCCGCCACCACCGCCCCCCCCGCCCCCTAAGCCTTCCGCGGCCGAGAGCGGATGGCAGGTGGCTGGAGAAAGGACAAGGGAGCGGAAGGCGGCCAAAAAAGCCCGGAAGCTGGAGCGAAAGCGCCGACAAAAGGAGCGGAGCGTCGCGGCTAGGCTCAGCGCCCCGAAGACCGCAGCTGTAGTGATTACACTACAGCCGGACGCGGAAAAAAGGGGCGTGAGATACCGCGACGTGCTCGCTAAGGCGATTGCGACGGTGGATCTGGGGGAGCTCGGGATCACCGGGGGCCTCCGCCTCAGAGTCACCGCGACAGGGGCTCGAGTGCTGGAGATCCCCGGCGAAACCCGTGGCTCGTCCGCGGACGCTCTAGCTGAAAAGCTTAGAGCGTCCCTAAACGCGGACGAGGCCCGAATGTCCAGGCCCGTCAAATGCGCAGACCTGCGCATCCTGGGTCTGGACGACTCGGTGACCGAGGAAGAGGTGGTGGCCGCCGTCACCAGGACCGCTGGGTGCCCTGCTGAGCAGGTCAAGGCAGGCACCTTACGTCCGGACCTGTCGGGCATGCGAACCGTAACGGTAAGCTGCCCTGTGACGGCGGCGAAAGCAATTTTGGAGGGCCGAAGGCTCTTGGTGGGCTGGGTTTCGGCGCAGGTTAAGCTGCTTGAACCCAGACCTCTGAGGTGCTTCCGCTGCCATGTGGGGAACCACGTGTCGGTTCGGTGCACCTCGGAGGTGGACCGCAGTGGCCTATGCTTCCGCTGCGGCCAGCCCGGTCACATGGCCGTGGCTTGCTCCGCCGCGCCGCACTGAGGCAGGAGGCCCGGGAGGGGGCTGAAATGGAGTGCCAGTAACGGCCCCATTACGCCTTCTCCAGGCGAACATCAACCACTGCGCCTGCGCTCAGGATCTGTTGATCCAGAGCATGGCGCAGTGGTCGATTAACATCGCCGTGGTCGCTGAGCCGTACTTTGTCCCGCCCAGGGATGACTGGGTGGAGGACCTTAGCAGCTCAGTGACCATAATTGCGTCGGCCGCCGCCGGTACCCCGACCCTTGAGAGTGTCAGGAAGGGTCAGGGGTGCGTAGCAGCACGTTTCGGGGAGATAGTTGTAGTGGGAGTCTACTTCTCCCCGAACCGAACTCTCGCCGAGTTCCTCAACTCCCTCAGGGAGTTGAGTGCCGTCATCGGGAGCCATTCTCTCCCCGTACTTGTGCTCGGGGACTTCAATGCCAAGAACTTGGCTTGGGGTTCTCGTTACACGGATGTGCGGGGTAGAATGGTGGAGGACTGGGCTCTAGAGACAGGCCTGGTCGTCCTAAATCGGGGTTCTGTCCCCACGTGCGTGCGGATGCGGGGCGAGTTGGTGGTGGACATATCGTTCGCTAGCCCCGCTCTGTCGCCGCGTGTCGTTGACTGGCGCGTCATGGAGGGGGTGGAGACCTATTCCGACCACCGGTACATCCGGTTCGACGTCTCCACCCAGACCTCAAGCGCGCCGGTCCTACAGGCCCCGAGTGGTCCGCGATGGGCGCTGAAGCAGCTGGACCGGGAGCTCCTCCTGGAAGCCTCGATCGTGCAGGCCTGGGTGTCATCACCAGCCAGGCCTGCCGACATCAACAACGAGGCGGGTTGGTTCCAGGAGGCCATGTCCGAGATTTGCGACGTGGCAATGCCCCGAGTTCGGCCAGGAAGCGCCCGATGTCAGGTGTACTGGTGGTCGCGAGAGCTGACGTCTCTGCGTGAGGCGTGCGTTGCCGCGCGGCACCGGTACACCAGGCATCGCAGGCTCCGCATCCGCCCTCCGGATGCGGCAGCCATTGAGGCGGAGCTTTACGAGGGGTACAGAGCGGCGAAGACCGCCCTCCAAGAGGCTGTCCGGCGGGCCAAGAACCTGGCCCGCGAGGAGATGCTGGAGTCTCTGAACGGAGATCCGTGGGGGCGCCCTTACAAGATGGTGCGGGACAAACTCCGCACCCGGGCCCCCCCGCTGACGCAGAGTCTCCGGCCTGAGCTCGTGGAGGACGTGGTGAGCGCTCTGTTCCCTTCGCGAGGGAGGCATCCTCCCCCGCCTATGGCTCCGCCGCCGCTTGCGGTGCCGGAAGCGGACCACACCGATGACGACGTTCCGGAGGTGACTGGGGTAGACCTGAGAGTGGCGGTACGCAGGCTGAAGGCCAGAAATACCGCCCCGGGACCCAATGGCTTGCCTGGCAAAGCCTGGGTCCTGGCCTCTGAGGCTCTCGGGCCTCGACTGGAAGGGCTCCTAAGCGCATGCTTGGAGAGAGGCCAGTTCCCGCTTCGTTGGAAGACGGGGAAGCTGGTCCTCATCCGGAAGCCAGGGCGCCCTGCGGACTCTCCGTCCGCATACCGGCCCATCGTGTTGCTCGACGAGGTGGGCAAGCTCTTTGAAAGAGTTATTGCTAACCGCCTCGCCGGGCACCTCGCGGGGATGGGGCCGGATCTTGCGGAACACCAGTTTGGTTTCCGCAAGGGGCGCTCGACGGTGGACGCCATCATGCGCGTGAGAGCCCTCACGACGGGGGATGCGGTTTCCCGGGGCGGGGTCGTATTGGCGGTGTCTCTTGACATCGCCAACGCCTTCAACTCCATGCCCTGGAGCTGCACTGGGGAGGCACTCCGGTATCACCGGGTGCCGACCTACCTTCGTCGTGTGGTCGGGGACTACCTGACGGATAGGGCCGTCATCTACCCCGGTCAGAGCGGAGAATGGAACCGGCGAGAGATGTCGTGCGGTGTTCCACAGGGATCGGTTCTGGGGCCGGCCTTGTGGAACATCGGTTACGACTGGGTGCTGCGCGCCGACCTCCCTAGAGGCGTCAGCGTAGTCTGCTACGCTGACGACACGCTGGTACTGGCACAAGGGGGGTCGCACGAGGCGGCGGCCGAAAACATGACATGCGGGGTTGCGATAGTCGTGGAGAGGATCCGGCAATTGGGTCTCGAGGTGGCATTGCACAAGTCCGAGGCCATGTGTTTTCATGGGCCTCGGAATGCGCCACCGTCGGGATCCCTACTGACGGCGGGAGGGGTTTCTATCGGCGTCGGGTCGACGCTGAAGTACCTGGGACTCGTCCTCGACAGCCGGTGGAACTTCGTGGAGCATTTCCGACGTTTGGCCCCCAAACTGGAACGGACCGGGGCTGCCTTCAAGCGGCTCCTGCCCAACCTGGGGGGTCCAAACGCCTCCTGCCGGAGGCTCTACGCGGGGGTCGTGCGGTCCAGGGCCCTTTACGGGGCCCCGGTGTGGGCGCGTTCTCTGAGGCGGCAAGCCGCCCGCTACCTGAACGCGCCCCAAAAGGGGATAGCCCTAAGGCTAGTCCGGGGGTACCGCACGATCTCCGGTGGCGGCTAGCCTCCTTGCCGGATTGCCGCCATGGGATCTGGAGGCGATAGTCCTCGCGCGCCTTCACGAATGGCGCGCGGAGGCACTACGTCGGGGGGAAACTCCGCTGCCGCGGCAAATCGCCGCTCAGCGGACAGACCTCCGGCGCGATCTCATGGTGACATGGAGAGAGCGACTGTCGCAACCCCGTGCAGGGCACGCCACCATCGTGGCGATAAGTCCCCTCTTTGAGGAGTGGCTAGAGAGGCGCCACGGCGCCCCCACCTTCCGCCTGACGCAGAACCTCACCGGACACGGTTGTTTCGGGAGGTTTCTGCACCGAATCGGGCGGGAGGAAACGCCCGGGTGTTTCCATTGTGAGGATCGTCCGGAGGACACGGTGCAGCACACTGTGGAGGCCTGCCCTGCTTGGGCGGAGCAGCGCCGTGTCCTCGTAGAGGCGATTGGCGGCGGCGACCTCTCGCGCCCGGCCCTGGTTCAAGCCATGGTCCGGAGCGAGAGGGAATGGGAAGCCATCACCTCCTTCTGCGAAGCAGTCATGCTAGTGAAGGAGGTGGCGGAACGTGAGAGGGAAAGAGCCTCACGTCCCAGCCGCCGCGGGAGACGCCCTGGGCGTCGGGGGTCACGTGGTGGCCCCCGGCCACCGTAGGCGCGGGCCTGTGGACGGCGAGTTATGGGCTAGCTCGCCGTCCGGCCGTCTTATGACGACAGGCCGTGTCGACGGCGCGTTCGTGTTCCACGCGCGCCTCAAAGAGATGTCAGCAACCACGCAGGGGTCCGCACGGGCCGATGCCTGCCAGGGCTGCGGGACTGTTCGAAAGAGATACCGCGGCCCTGGAACACAAAGGGCAAAGAAGGAACATGGATGGGTTTTAGTCAGTACAAGTCTGACACTCCCTTCCGCTCCGCCCAGTGCGGGGGGGGTCATTTGATGATTTCCTTTTCCGATAAAAAAAAAAGGGTGGCTCTTTACGTGTGATTTGATTTTATTTTGCTTTGACGCAAATATGATCTATGCAATCAGACTCATGAGCTGCCTGGAAACTTGTATTGCTTCAGCAAATAATCAAGTTTTCAAACCCCGGAATCACAACAACGAAACAGCTTCGTATCTTCCTTCGTAACCCCATTTTCCTTGTATATACCGTGCCAATGCTAGGGAGCACTCCTCGTAGCATGCTCATTTCAACTGTAGCAAATTGTACCTTGAATAAATAATGATAACGTAAGCGATAGTCTGAAAGTGGTGCTGATGACTGAGAAGTTGAAGTTGTGTTAAAACTGATTGTTATGTGCATGGATTCTTCCGTTAGTAAGAGATATGTTGTGAGAGAAGTTTGGAGCATGAATGTGGAGATTTTTTGTGTAAGGGCCAAGATCATACTAGACCATAAACATGCGAGAAGATGATAATGCCCAAAAAGAAGGTGAATTCGGAGATGGCGGCTAGTTGAAATGTATGGAAGAAGAAGACTCTGTGCCGACCCCAAATCTTACTACTATCATAAATGCGAAAATTGTGAGGATAGATTTATGTATTTCATTTGTTACTCATACACTCAAAAACTACAATACAGATTTGGATGAAATTTGGTACACAGATAGTTTATAACCCAGTAGTAGGTACGGTAGGTAGGTCAATTGACTGTGAAAAACTTCCAATTAATCGTAGGGGATGAATGTTTGTATAGAAGTACGTCATATGATAGGAAATCCATCATAACAATTAAAAAAATAGGGGAAGACTAAGGTGAATGAAGGTAAGGTGGTTGTTATAGTGTGGGTTGTTGTAGTTGTCACGGAACAATAAGAAATAATTATGATAAAATTTTCTTACATCGCATTAATTATTTATACCTTTAATGTTATTTCTTTTACTAATGTTAAACATTTCTTTCCATAAGTTTTCTCCATATAATCCAACGCGATTGTAATGGGTCTAAAAGAATTTTACAATATTCTATTCAAGAAGAAAACATTTCTTAACAACGGAGTAAACATTTTACTTTATCATGAAATTGACAAAGATGTGCAGTCTATGCTTTTACCTTTAAATCTAATGCAAACTATTGTTTTCTCATTCACATATTTAAAAAAATATGACTTTATAGCCCCAAATAAACCCAAAATCATTTTTTTATCTTTATGTTGGACGATAATGTGCATAATTTTATTTTCAACTCGTACATTACTAACAACCGCATTTCAAAATCCTGATATTTTCATGCTTTGTCTTATTTTCTTGGACATATTCTTCTATTCGATTTCTTTCGTTATAATTTTTATTCTCAATATTGTCCACGCGAAAATCAATATAGCGACCGTCCTTGCTCTTCAAGAATTTCATAGGCTGCTCCATAATGCGGACATTTTCAAAAGCGTTGCCAAATGGAATTGGATCTCAGTTATTCTGATTTTCACCTTTAATTTATTATTTATAATTCATAATGTTAGTTTTGGGTCACCCTGGTTCATGCTTCTTTGTAATCTCTTTTTATTCTCATTTGACGCAAATATGATTTATGCAATAAAACTCATAAGCTGCTTAGAAGCTTTTACTGTTTCATGTCATGATCAAGTTTTCGATCCACTTAATAACGAAAATAAACACATTTGCAAGTTTGACGCATATAATGAAATATTGGAATGTTTTAATCTTTTCAAAATTTCTTATCAATGTTACGTAAGTTTTTTTATGTTTATGATCAAGTCCCAGACTAAGATGAATAGATTTTAACCTTTTGAACACCAGAGCACGCGTGTGCCCTCCACAAAAGTTAACAACTTTTTAGTGGTTTTCTATTCTGATTAAAATTTCATGTTGTTACTAACATAGTATTCAGAACTCACATTTTTGTAAAAAGATCCTATCTCCAACTTACAATCGTTATTTCTCGCGAAAATTGCTTTTAAATTAAGGACAGTGTTTAAATATTACTCTCAAGCTTCGTTCTCGATATTAGCATTAACACACATGTAGTTTCACCTACAGACTCGCCATTTCGCATTGAATTTAGGAGAAATTATTTAAAACTATAAATATGAATCCAATGTAAGGTAGATTCAAAACTTTGTTCTTGACTATGACATTCTCACCTACCCAGCTCATTCACGTATCAGTGCTTCGCTGTTTCGCATCATTTCTTTGTTTTCAAATGCGTTTTTATAATTTAGCTATAGAATGCCGAAAAGAAGGAGTAATAAGCGCGATAAATATAGTTATTTAAATAAAAAACTTAAAAAATTAGAACGCGTAATAAAACGTGGGCGACGTACTCGCTATGACAGTGCATCGTCGTCGGATGGTGATTTCCTACGCCTTATAACCTGCAGGGTGAGTCATTGACCTACTTATTTCGTGTTTATATTTCAATTGGTTACTTTTAGCATCGCAACCGCCTGGCGTTGCGACGAACGTTGTGGTTTTGAATTCATAACGGGTTACAAGTATAACTTATAATACGGAAAATCGGATTGTCCTATCGGGGCCTTCCACTTCCTAAATTAAGTACTTGCTGCTCGGATCTACCTGTGGGGTTTTTCCATAGCATGTACCTACATTATTCCTCTAGGAATTTAAGCTGTTTATCTAGAAACAAATAAGTACTAAGCCGCCTATTGGGACTGCGTGTTTCTCACAAGGAGTCTCACTTCCCACCAAATAAAGCAAAATACTTATTTTGCTTGCTGAGCGCGAACCAATCCCAATCGATGACGATTGTGCCACATATCACGGCGATACAGATCCACATCACAACTTGGATGCTCGTACTGGCAACCAGCCCCAGCGGAATTTAGTGATGAGGAGGAGTCCGGTCCGGAGTTCCGGTCGTCACAAAGTCGCCTACCGCCGACAACAGCACGGTACAAGTAAACATACTGCCGCCGAGCTCCGCTACCGCCGCACTGCCATCCGCGCAAGTACTTACTGCGCCTGCCATGAAATCTACCGCCGTACCTCTAGAAGGCGAGTGAACCGGAGGCCCTTGATTCTCAACACGTACCCGAGTGAGATCAAGATAAAATGGAAATATTAGTTGAAGACCTTCGAAATACTTTGGCATTTGGCAATTAGACTAAACCACATTACGACCCCTGGCTTCTCTAAAGAGAACCGCAAGGAATTGAAACACAGATTGTTGGTACCGGTGAACTGCAAGTTTATATAAGCTCCTACCCTCAATTCGGAGATTCGAGTATCTTTATTAGAAACTTAAGCAAAGCGAGACAAAGGTATAGAAGGTAAGCAGGTACTAACATCCTGTGCTTTGTCCTCTATCAGCGAGGCCATTACTGCACTGCTTTCATCAGGTCACAAAAACCCTGAGCTCCTCAAGCTGTTGATGGATACAGCTCGAATCCTCGGCGATATTCAGTATACGGAATCGATCTCACGAAATTCGTTCATTCTTTCAATTGTCAAGGAGCTCAAAGATCAGTTGGTCAAAACCAAAATAGATAAAATGCTATTTGGTAATAGCTTAGCAGAAACATTAAAATCAGCTTAAACGATTATAAAATCTGGAGCTGATATAAGGTCATCTACAATGCAGTATACGGCTAATAAACCGGCTAAGGCAGGCAGGCCTTTATACTACCGAGCCCACCCAGCGCGTCACCGACAGTTCCCATCACCGCCGCCGTGGGGCGCGGGCGGCACCAGCAACTCGGACTCAGAGGTAGCAGACGAGGACGACGCACGACAACGCTTCCAGAACTTTGTCACGTCAGCCACAAGCAGGTCACCGACGTTAAAGCCGGTAAGCCTCGCGGGTCGTCTTTTGTTTTTCTATGAACAGCGGTGTTTATTGACTACTAACCCTGTCATACCTACTCTCTTGGATTTCTGGCTATAAAATTATGTTTTCTGACAATGTTCCATCAGAGCCTATTAATTCGCAATCCGAATACAAGGCCATTAAAGCATTAATACAAGATCTTATTAGCACCGGGGCAGCGTCCTCATGTCAACCATGCGCAGGTCAATACGTATCCAGTATATTACTTGTTCCTGAGCCGAACGTTTCATATTAAATCCAAAACAATTAAATAAATTTATACTAACCCAACATTTTAAACAGCTTTAAAACTTTTATCAAACAACTGTTTTATGTCAACAATTGATTTATAAGATGCCTATTTTTTAACAAGCATACATCCCAACTCAAAAAATATTTACGTTTTGAATTTAATGGTAATTTGTACGAGTTTAGCGTGCTACCGTTCGACTTAAACAGTGCTTCGTATATTTTTACGAAAATTCTTAAACCAGTCGCAAAGTTACTGACGTTTTTGGGAAATTTATCTACATTAAAATGTAGATCAATTTGGATGATTTGTTTTTGGTTGGTCAATCGTATACTGACTGTTTACAAAATATGAATAACACAAAACAATTATTAAAATTGTTAGGATTCATTATCAACACAGAAAAAGTTCTGTTGTGCCCTACTAATTATTGCAATTTCTTATGAAATATTATAGATTCAAATAGATTTGAAGTAAGATTACCTGACGACAAAAGAAAGGAGATTGAAACAGAATTACTAAGAATTAGGAAGCTCAAACGATGTAAAATAAGAGATTTTTCTCGCTTTATCGGCCTTTTAACATCCGCGTGTCAGGCCGTAGACTACGGCTGGCTTTATACCAAAGACTTTGAGAGGTGTAAATATTTAAACCTCAAAGATGATGAAAACTAAGATAAGTTTATGAACTTACAACACAAATGCGACAAACGAGTTGTGGCAAATCTTTGACTGGTGGCTTAACGGGATAAAGGAATCATAGTGTAAAATTAAGGTTGACACATATTCCTTAGAGATATTTAGTAATGCCTCAACAACGGGGTGGGGCGTCGCCTGTGGTGATGAGACTGCCACTGGACCTTGGAGTCAACATGAGCAAACTCTTCATATTAATTATTTGGAAATACTTGCAGCTTTTCTTGATATGAAAAACTTAAAAAAAAATCTTAAAGTTTTTGCACAAGATAAAAAAGAAATTTTTGTAAAATTTTGAAATTTTGTTATGTATTGACAATACAACAGCAATATCATACGTTAATAGAATGGGTGGCATACAATTTCCCCATTTGACCTTTTGATTTTACGGAACAATTATGGAAATCGTGCGAAGCGCGTAAAATTGTGGTTCATACTGATTATATACGTTCTTCTGATAACATAGTTGCGGACACTGAATCAAGAAGGTTACACCCCGACATAGAGTGGGAAATTTCTGAAACTGCTTTTAGTAAAATAAAGCAACACTTCGGTGTCCCTTGCATTGACTTATTCGCGAGCAGAAAAAATCATAAATGCTATATCTATGTTTCTTGGCATAGGGAGACCCTGACGCTTATTTAATTAACGCGTTCACTATACGATGGACAAATTTTTACTTTTACGCGTTCGCTTATTTAATTAACGCGTTCACTATACGATGGACAAATTTTTACTTTTCCGCGTTTCCACTAATTTCTATTATTTTAAAGACCGCGTAAAATTATTAACATAACACGATAAAGCCATTGGTATTGTCTTTGTGCCAAAATGGCCAACACAACCGCTGGTACACTAAAAAAAAAAAAAAAAAAGGTGGTCTTTTTAAAAGACTCCTCACATCAAAACCACTCTTTTTAAAGTCTGGTTTAATTATTTCTCGTTATAGCGAACGTGCAATTCACGGGCAAATTACACTGGTTGTCGGGAGGTTGTCCGGGCATCTCTTCTCCGAAGAGAAATTCCACCGCCGTCCATAGTCATAATGCTAGCATCTTTGTCAGATAACACTGTCAAGCAATATGATACATGCCTTAAGAAGTGGTTTGCGTACTGTCACGAAAATAACATAAATCCCTAAAAAGCTGTGGCATCGAATATTCTTTGTTTTCTAACGCTATTGTTTAATACCGGAGGTCGGTATGGTACCCTCTCGCGATCCGCTTTATCGTTGTTACTTGGACACGATATAGTAAACAATGAATTTAAACAAAGATTCTTCAAGGGAATCTTTCGATTGCGGCCCATAGTTCAGTAATACAATTTAACGTGGAACACTGATCAAGTTTTAAATTATTTAGCGGAATTATATCCCAACGAAAATTTAAGTCTTGAAAAACTTAGTAAAAAGTTAGCGACCCTTCTAGCCCTGCCCATAGAATGCAGACTTTATGAAAAATCCATGTTGAAAATATTATCAAAATATTATTCAGGGTTTATTAAAATAACTGATTTAATTAAAACTTCACGAGTAGGTTCCTTACAACCAGCGTTTTTTCCTTACTGTATTATTTACAAAAGCCGCAAATTTGCCCTGCTGGTACTCTTCAAGTTTATCTTGGTACGACCAATCAGATACGTCAAGACCATCAATCATTATTTATTTCATTGAGAAAACCATACCGAGCAGTAACATCGCAAACTTTGAGCAAATGGGTAAACAGAGTGTTACAAACCAGTGGCATTGATATCTCTCTGTTTACTGCGCATAGCACCAGGCACGCAACCACTTCTAAAGCCTTATAGCGTAAGAGTTAGCCTGGACGTTATACGTAAAACTGCCGGTGGAGTTCAAATTCTACTGTTTTTGCCAAATATTATAATAGAATAATATCAGACGATATGTCTACTCAAAGTGATTTTGTCACAAGTGTGTTAAATGAATAATGATATATATCTTATTTATTATAGTATTGTTATCATTGAAAAGCTATTTAATTATGGGATTGACTTACATAAAGTTATAAAATATAGGTACTTAGTGAATATTTAATTATTTCCTTCTGTCAAACTTCAAGCATAGATACAATATGTAACTATGTAATTGATTATATTTCACAAATTAATACTGTCTCTCAACATCTACATGTGTGTTAATGCTAATATCGAGAACGAAGCTTGAGAGTAATTGATGATTAAACGAACTTACCTGTACGTGAAGTTCAATCACAATTACTCGAAGAGCTTCGTTCGAAGATATTAGCTTCCCTCCCTCCCAGTCACGCTGAATCCCTAGTTGTGAAATAATAATAAAAATAAGACAGCTCAGCAAACCTCCAAACTAAATGAGCTGGGTATGTCATAGTCAAGAACAAAGTTTTGAATCTACCTTACATTGGATTCAAATTTATAGTTTTAAATAATTTCTCCTAAATTCAATGCGAAATGGCGAGTCTGTAGGTGAAACTACATGTGTGTTAATGCTAATATCTTCGAACGAAGCTCTTCGAGTAATTGTGATTGAACTTCACGTACAGGTAAGTTCGTTTAATCATCAATTAATGCTCGTGACAGTATAGGGCACGCGCTTGCTTGTCATGTAAATGTGACAATGGCGTTTTAAAGGTTAAAGCTATTTTAAAATCTCTTTTTACATATATGGCATCGCGTATGACATTTTTAAAGTGATTTAATTTATTAGAAGACCGTTTCAACTTTCAGGTGTTGATTCACACCCTTGAGACATGCATCCACACACTCATTGATGTTCAATTTATGATCACGATAGCGAGTAACGAATCTGTAAGTATTTATTTTACAACAGCATTTCTATCTATTTTATTTTAAAGACTGTTTTCACTGGTATGATCATCGGCTTCTTGTCTTTCCGCATACAGCTGAATACCTGTATTTTAAATGGAGAGACTGTATCTGACCTCCGCAACCCAAATACTGGGTAAACTATACCACCACTTTACTTATACACCCATTATTTCTGACAGACTTGTTAGTGATATCCTGATAGCAACCGAACATCAACCTTATCGCTACAAGCATTCAGATCAATGATTTTCATAGCGATGCCAGGGCGGTGTTAAAATGACTGTGTCTGCAGGTCGCTTGAATCGAAGATGTATTCGATACAATGACTAAATAATAATTGTGGGTTCTTTGTTTCAGTATATTCCACTGGTATTACTTTTTAATCTTCAATGTATCTTAAAGAATCTGTATTTGCAAATGCTGTTCAGTTGGCGATGTGAGATGTTCTACTCTGCTCTAAATTTATTTCAAGATTCCTGTACACTTACTATGAGTACAAATTGTTCAGGTACATAATTATTGTCATAGTCATTTTTATTTTTAACCAAAGTTTATCTATTGATTAGTATATTGTATTGAACAGCATAGTCGATACTCGTAATTGCTTTACGATGGACAAATTAGTCTGTTCGTGTCAATTTATTTAATGTTTAAAAAAATGGTAGAACAATTGTTTTTGTAATTGAAAAGCCGACTAATGGTTCGAAACTTTCTACCACATTTCTTCACTGTCAGAGATGTGCTGTTTTGAAACGGTGTGCATATGAGTGGTGCGAGGATGTGTAGCGGGGTCGTTTCGTCTAGTGACTTCTATTTTTTCGATCTCTTCCGTCCCTACCACACATCCCTCGAACATATCCTTCGCAACACATTCCTCACACACATCTTTCCCTTGTTTTGTATTATACAAAAACTTCGCTCCGCTGAGCCGTTTCCACTAGAGCTGCGCTGAGCGAGGCTAGGTAAATGAATCGATTCTATTAGTTCTTAACAAACACATCCCTCGTAATGCATCCTCGGTGGAAACGCAGCCTTAAAGTAGAACTTCGTTCAAAAGAATATGTTTACAGAAGCATTGTTTTTTTGATGTTTTGAATAAGTCACTGGTTGTTACATTCACAGATGAAGAAAAAAAAATATGCAGAAATATTCAACGCTTACATGAAACGAATTTCAGCAAGGTTGACTTATGTGAACTGGCCCCCGTCGACGCTACGCTGCCTCTAGTGTTGCTGGGACTACTCACCAACTACACTGTTGTACTTTTGCAGTTTACATTCCTGAAAACTTAGATATCTCACTAAAAGAGTGTCTAGCTGTTAGGATGATCAAATTAAATATTTGTTTGTAACAGATAAAAGTAAATTATATTTTTTAGTTATATTCATAAAACATCCTAATCCTAACTAATATTATAATTAATGCGAAAGTAAGTTTGTTTCTTACATTTGCACGCCTAAACTACTAAACCGATCATCCTGAAATTTTGGTGCACAGAAACGGACAAAGGGTACCTTTCATCCCGAAAAAAGTACTGTTCCCGAGGAAAACAACAATAACGTTGTTGTGATAATAGATGGCACCACGTGTCTTTCGAATCATGATTGAATTATATTATTACAAGCAGAGTATAACCGAAATAGATTGTCATATTATAAATTAACGAGAGCGTTGTGGAGCTGTGTCGCAAACTGTGCTCCACCTCCTATCCCGCCCTCTTAGAACAAAAACATGTAGCCGATGTGACCATTGCGCTGCTACCGATGACGCGGTGGAAGTGGCGAAGTTCTGGCCATCAAAATATTAAAAATGTTGTGCCAGTGACACGAAAAAGAACAAGGGGAGAGCCTATTGCCATAAGCTGACTACAAATCCAGACTCCGTGGCTGCTACTGAGAAATTCCTAATGGAAAAAACCCAAAGTCACTGCCCGAACCTGAAATTGAACCCAAGACTTCATGCTTATCAGTCGTGCTTGCGACCACTCGACCGACGAGCCTATTTTTAACTCAAAAATGAGTCACAATTAATGTCACTTATTTATCTCCTAGGGATTTTAATGAGGAAAATTATGTATTATGAACACTATTTTGTATTACAATAAACAATTATGGACTAAGAATAAATCAGTATTTACGTGTTTCAAGACCATAGTGCACGAATAGTGACGATGTTGCGGCCAAAACAGAGTAACAGTCAAGCGAAACGTGTAACGTATCACACTCCACGCGATTCAGGTATCAATACACAAATTTTATTTGTTGAGTCTGTTCCACTACTCGAAAAAAGCTTCAAACTAAACCAGATATAAGTTTTTAAACTATCATGGTCACTAACATTATCATTAAGACGAAAAACGAGATATTTTCCATGTTTACTGATTGTTTTGAGTTCCCAATATTATCATCCGTCGTCATCCGTCGTTCGTTATTGTTCCGTTATTATTATTTTTATTTTTTTGGTTTGATGATGATGATGGTTTGGTTTATCCGTGATCATGGTGCTTGCAACAGCGCTGAAATATCGGGAACTAAAAACAACAACGGTAAACAAGGTAAATATCCCGTTCTAGTGTTAATGATAATTTTTCCAGTTATGGTGTTCAACTGAGAAGCTCGTAGCTAAATGATAACAGTCGCTCGGATCTATCTTTAGGTTAAACCGCTATTGTCAAGGTTGGTCCGTGGATTGACCCATTACATGCAGATTTCCCTCCGTGCCTCGGAAAGCACGTTAAGCCGTTGGACCCGGCTGTCATTTGCAGAGCTTTGATATTCGTTACAGGTAGTCAGTGGTCCAAAAGTCTGAATACCAGTCTTACCAAGGGGTATCATATTACCCAGTATTAACTAGGTTGTGGAGGTCAGATAGGTAGTTGCTCCATGTAAAATACTGGTATTCCACTCTTCTAGGGGGAGCCCCTCTTGCGAGCTGGTATAAAGCAGCTAGTGGTGTTGGTTTTAGGTAGAGTGATAATTCTGCGTGTTACATGAAGGTGCTACATCTACCTCTCGGTCATGAGCGGATCGATGTCACACTGGGTATGCAAATTCGGCAGCCGCAAAGCAGAAAGCCGTGCCAGAAGTCCGAAGAACATGTGCGGCACCCCAGGCGGTAGATCGACGTATTGAGTTATTGCGAGCGCCCACCTTTAGCTTGGTCTTAATACAATGATGCTTATAGGTGATTAAGCGATCTAGTGCGGTTCCCAGATAGACCGGGTTGCCTCGCCATTTTATTTACCAGCTAACAGCAATATTTAATTATTATTAATTAGTTTATCTGTACTAAATATAATATTATGAAGCTGAGGAGTTTGTTTGTTTGGTTGAACGCGCTAATCTCAAAAACTATTGGTCCGAATTGATACTTTTAGTATTGGATAGCCCATTTATCGAGAAAGGCTATAGGCTATATAAAATTACGCTACAACTAAAAGGAGCGGAGTATTTACGAAAAAGATTGCAAAAACGGGGAAAAATCCAAACACAGACGAAGTTGCGCGGGTCAGTTAGTTTAAGATAAAGTTAATCCATACAACTAATGAATCTCTTTAACCATTCCTTAATTGAGGAAAATTAAAATAATAGCGTTATCAGTGTAGCATAACTTGTTAATAATGCTTATTGTTTAAATCGTAACAATGCGTCACTTACAGGAAAATAACAAGACATACTTGAGGATAACAAAGTAGGTACTTACTTAATAAGCTGCTGCTTTGTGTAGTGTTTACTTACCACAGAGTAAAAGAAACACAGCATTAAATATTTTCATTTACTTTTTTACCCGACTGCCAAGGAAGGGTTATGTTTTTGCACGTATCTTGTATGTTTCTTTGTAAATTTCTTTATAACCTCGTATGTTCCAAATGGCTGGATGGATTTCAACGGTTAAGGTGTCATTAGATTCGTCTCAAAAACCGAAGGGTCCTTAGATAAGTGTTTAAGAAAAAACTAATTGGCGGATTTTTGAAGCTAAATTGTAAGTCGTTCATTTTTTTTTGCAACGGAAGCTATCTAGTAGTAGGGTATCAAAATGAACGAAATTAAAAGGATATTACAAATATATAGGTACGAGAAGGGATCAAAAAGTAGTGAGAATGAGATAGAATATATAATGACTATTGATAACTTAATAATTTATTTTTCTACATAGTTTCCGTTTCCGAATCTCTCTACACACCGAGTCCAGCGCTTTTCCAAGGTTTCAATCCCTTTCACAAAAAAAGTTTTGTCTTGGTCCTGCAAAAAGCTCTCCACGGCATCCATCACCTCGTTATTGTCTTCGTACCTGTTTCCCCTTAAGTATTTTTTCAATTTGGGGAACAGATAAAAATCGCTAGCCGCCAGATCTGGTGAATAAGGGGGCCGGTCAACCAATTCGAAGCCAGCTTGCTGAATGGCAGCTATCGCAACTGCCGACCTGTGCGCGGGTGCGTTTTCGTGATGAAACAGCACGCCCCTTCGAAGTTTCCCTCTCCTTTTCTCTTTGATGGCATTCCTCAACTTGGGAATTAAAGCTTCATAATATTGGCCTGTAATAGTAGTTCCACACTCCAGGTAATCAATCAACAATATCCCTTCTGAGTCCCAAAATATTGAGGCCATAATCTTGCCAGCCGATGCCACGACACGAAACTTCTTCGGGGTTGGTGATGATGGCCGTTTCCATTGCGAAGATTGCTGTTTTGTCTCGGGATCAAAATGATGGACCCATGTTTCGTCCATTGTTACGAAAAGAGACAAAAAGTTTTCAGAATCTTCTTGAAACTTGTCCAACAATATCTTAGAAATGTCAAGTCGATTTAGTTTCTGACTGTCGGTTAACATTCTCGGCACCCATCTTGCGGAGACTTTTCTCATATTCAAAGATTGTTTCAATATGGATTGAATACTTCCATATGAAATGCTCGTTTCTTGAATTAAGTATCGGATGGTAACTCTTCGATCGCTCAATACAATTTTCTCGACTTTCGCAACATTTTCTTGGGTGACTGACGCCGATGGATGGCCGCAACGATGTTTGTCGTAGGGAGAACGAGCACGGGCTCGTTCTCCCTACTCAAAATTGAGAAGCCGCCCTTGCGATAGTGGAATACGGTGGAGCAGACTCTCCTAATGTTGCCTCCAAATCGCAATGAATCTCTTGCGTCGTTAACTTTTTTAAACAGAGGTATTTAATAACGGCTCGCACTTCGTTTTTCTCCATTTTCGAGAACACGTTCCGACAGCAAAGCAAACAAATGACTACATTCAGAAAAAAACAAAAGAGAATCGAAGATTTTTTTCTTTATTAATATTACAAAGCTGAGCTATGCCTGCCAGTATTTTTTTTTTCTTACTAAGGAGTATATCGTTCTCACTACTTTTTGATCCCTCCTAGTACATAATATAATTTGTAGACGGGCAAGTCTAAAAGATGTCATAACTCCCATGAAATCGATGACTGTATTGATACGTTTAATATTTTAGGTCAAGAACTTCCAAAGGATGCAGACAAAAGTTTTTTGGACCCAGGACTCCAGCGTCACCTGAAGTCCAGGAGTTTGGACAATAGACAGGGAATCCGGTATGTGTCTCTTTGGTCTCATTGATTTCTACCACTCGATAGGATCACTCGCGTGTCTGTCTGTCTGTCCGTCTGTCACGGTCAATTTACTCCGAAAATAATAATCAATAATCTTTATTACACAAGAAAGTGGTTACAAAATTGTGAAGTAATAAAAAAAAATATAAAATAAAGTCCCTGATTCCTGTGCTAGATGATGAACCTGTGCTACAGGAGCCAGTACCCTCTCCAAGAGGAGATATTACAGAATCTTATGCAAAAGGGTAACAAAAAAAAAAAAAACTATAGAATAATAAAAGATAAACCAAAAGCGTTTAAAATAAGCCTATAGTTGCCTGTGAGCGCGTGTGTGTGTGTGTCAATGTATGTTTGTGTGGCTGACTGTGAATTGAATGATCAGGAACGGTTTTCAGTAATCGCGAGGTAATTGGGAGTCTGTCATAAGTTAACATTAATGTTACAAAATGGATAAAATAATTTTCTCTGTTTCATCATAGTTTATAATAAAAATAAATAAAAAATTAAAGGGGGAGCGCGTACTACGATGGTACGGAATCCTTCATGCGCGAGTCCGATTCGCACTTGTTTTTAAATCCCGCGTGGTTCTATTCGCCCGTTTCAATGAACCGTTATCTATTTAAGACCCGTCAAAATGTTGGTATCTACTCAAACCAATTTTTTTAGGTTGGACGTTTCAACAGCCAGTAAGAATGGTGCGACAGTTAAACCGTTCTTCCCGGCAGCCTTTGCAACGAACCTAACTGTGAATACTTTGGAGATCTTGGAAGGAACTCTTACGATGAGACGAAGCGCGACACACGTAACCAAGTTGAACACACGACTCATTGAATCGATTCCGGGAGGTGACACCGCGTTTATGAGCAGGTGAGAGATAACTCGTTCCCAAAGAGCTACAAACACACGCACAAGTCACATGCATGTTACAGCGACAGCAGAGATAGCAAATGAAAAAAGTGGTTGCCACGAGAAACCGCGACGTGCCTTGCAACGCGCTGGTACTCACACGTGAAGCTGGGTACAGATTATTTGCAACGCAACATGTATTGCGACACGTCTACAATATCGACCTAACATCGTTAATAGAGATTGTTTGTTCTAGAATGATGGCAATGGGTGCCAACGCTAATGCGACATGCCGTCTAAACCACGTGTCAGCGTGTCACATCGCAGCCATGCACGACCACGACGCCCTAGACCTGCTGCTCAGATCGGGAGCTGATATCTCCAGGTCCGACAAGCAGGGCAGAACACCGCTCCACCTGGCCGCTTGGACTGGGAACATAAAGCAGATTGCTTTACTGCTGAATTTTCCGGAAGGTACATTTATTTGTTCCGAGATAATCAATCCTTTTCCGTAGCGGCTTTTCTGTTTTTGCTACTACGTTTAATGATTTACTTCAGGAATATATTAAACCCTCTAGTCTAGAAGACCCATCGTACGTCAGTTTTTTTTATTATTGTCAAAATCAAAGATGTGTCATTTCATTTTCAGCTCTGAGGAAAAGTGTGGTAGATTATGACGTATTGTCACCTGAAACCGTGGAAGAAGTTACGAGACATAGTCTACCGGTGAATAAGTTGACGAACGTACCATGTCGTCTTAACGTCGAGTCTACCCTGCCAGGTGAATGGAGCGACGGCATGGAGCACAACTGTAGAAATATTAAAGAAATTGTGGGTGCTTTGTGTAAATGCTTGTAAATGTTTGTGTTGTTAGCTGTGGTTACCTGTAATTGAGTATGCGTTACAAGACTGTGTATTCTGTAGTCATTTTCATTTTATACAGGGTGGGTACAAAATCGTGGATCAAACGAAACTGGGCGATAGTTGGGGTTATCAGGGTCATTTTTTGGTAGTATTTTTTTTTCAGTGAGCTTCTGAAATTACAAATAAATTTTCTTGAGTCTTAAAAGATATTGAATAAAGTGCTAATACTCATAAATCATGGTACACACTGTCATAAAAACACTTTTGTAGTGATGATACACTTTCTAGAAGCAACTAAACACCATTTTATGTTTTAAAATAGGCACCTATTTTACTCTAATTGCCTATTTAGTAGAAATATTGCATTTTCTTAAAAAACACTCAAATAATCATAACTTTAAAGGATATCAAGGACTCTGCCACAGAGATATTTTTTACTGCAAACAACCCTAACTATCGCTCTGTTTCGTTTGATTCACGATTTTTTATCCACCCTGTTTAAGATAAATTGCAATGTGACTCGTTGGTAATTCAAAATAAATAAATGATTTCATCCCCACTGCTCTCAAAACGGTGAAGTAAGAAATAGTGCTGAAACCTAGAACCAAAAATTTTAATACCATGTGACATCCACGAACCCCCACTGAGCCCACATAGTGGGTTGCGGTTGCTGCTCACAACTCTCACAGAAAGGAAGCCTGTGTCCCAATACTTGGAATATTATACCGAAGCTGCCTTTTTAAAGTGCATGATCTCAGCACATTCTTTTTTCAACAATTTTACGCATCTATTGAAGTGACTTTGTGCCACCTGAAATCCAAAGCGGTATAAATTCGCATTGGTGCGAGTTTTGCAGTGTGAATGTACGACCTACGCCAAAACGTGGTACAGTGAGAACAAAAACCCCAGTCGTTTTAAAGTAGAATTGTGTAATAGAACCGGTGGAACAAATGGGAATTTTTTGGTCCCACTAGTTCTACGATTTTGCACCACCTGAAATCGTCCTACGATTTCTAGTGGGAAAAAATATTCCCATTAGTTCTACCGTAGAACTGATTAGTAGAACTAGTGGGAACGAACCAAGTTTTTGTCCGATTCGATCCGTCTACTGGATGGAATGTCTTCTGTTTTTTAAAGTTTTTTTTCTATTCGGTCAGTTGCCACTGCTCCAGCAAGGATGGACGGCGCTGCACGCAGCCAGCGCCCGCGCACAGCATCATTGCGTGCAGTTACTGCTTGCCGCCGGCGCCGACGTGAGCGCGCAAGATCTGCTTTGTAGGACTCCACTGGATGTTGTTGGCTGTGCTAATTGCTCTGAATACGAAATTGATGTTAATTAGTAAGTCACCTAACTAAAAAGGCATAGGCCCTATGTTTTAAAACTGGGGTAGGGATAAAAATTATGAATGTAACATTTATTTTCAGTTTCAATGAAACGGTAAAATTATTATTGAAAGCTGGAGGCAAGTTCACGAGGTGCTATCACAAAAATAACCCTCTAGACACTCCGCTACATACAGCGGTAGAGCTGGGGAGCGAAGCGGCCGTGGAACTAATGCTGCAGGATGGTGCGTCTGCCTCTGTTTGGAACAGCCGGGGACTCAGTGCCATGCATGTGTGTGTAGAGAAACGAAATAAAGAACTGTTGCAGGTAATCGGACGCTCAAAAGTTTTAAAGAACTTCAACAGTTGTAGTTTTTAACTGTGTATGAAAACTGTCTGTTTTCATTGTGTACTTTCCAAGCAAATCCTAGACAATTCTGGTCTTGTCCGGAATGATGAATGACATCTCTTGCTGTATACAGACCTGTCTATAGATTTTCACATCGCTATGTTAGGGTCGCTATGGTGCACCTAACCTCAATGGCAACCTAGTTTTAAATTTACCAAGTCACCTAACTATGGTAATAGGTGCCCAAAGCTCCATTTTGTCCAGTTCGCGGTTGCCATTAAATGACTTTTGGGTCTACCTTACCTTGTTCTGGATTGGGACGTTTAGAGGATTGTCATGTTAACGCCATGAATTTGTCACTTCTTCTATTGTATTCGTACCAAAAACGATGGAAGAAGTGACAAATTCATACCGTTAAATACGAGCAGCCAGTCAGCAAGGTGGTATCAATGCCGACTTCACAGGTCCAAAACAATAATTCATCATTCTCCTGCCCTTATCCCAATTTATGTAGGTTCAAAGCATCATGTCTTCTGCTTTCAGTCACTTTATACCCATATCATCTCTCACACAACCTATCAATTGCTTCTCTGGTCTTTCTCTACTCTTATAGCTAACATAATGATTATTAGTTTCATTATTTCTAGCTGTTAGCAAATCATAAGTGTAGCAATGAAGATCCGTACTTAGCGACTGTGGACGTGAAAGATCGGATAGGCTTCACTGTGCTCTGTGCGGCAGTCAAAGCAGAGTGGATACAAGGAGTCTGTATAGCTCTCGGGGCAGGAGCTAGCATTACTATGAAGGTATTGTTTTCACATAATACAGGTCTGATAAATGTCATTATATAGAGGAGATTTCTTAAAATTCTGATTCCTTACAGGCCAATGCAGAGTCACCCATCCACATTGCAGCACAATCAGGCAACATAGATATTCTCCAAGAAATATTAACTGTCGCGAAATATAACAGCACGATCGATTTTCGCAATGAAAAAGGAGAGACTGCACTTTTTAAAGCTATCAGTAACAATCAATTAGATTCCCTCAAATTGTTACTCGATGCCGGTTCCAGCATAGAAATAGAGATATCAAATAAAGCTAACGTGTTCCACGTAGCTGCTAAACATGGCAGTAAAGATGTACTAGAACATTTACTTGAATATAATAGCAACATTACAGCGAAACTGATAAACAAGTTTGACAGCATGGGTCCACCGTTATTCTACGCTGTATTGAATAACCATCTCTTTTGTGCAGAACTGCTTGTTTGCAAAGGTGCTCAAGTAAATGCCTTTCTAGAATGCAATAACTTAATTGAAACAGACACTGTAACATGGACATCACTTCTGCATATAGCTGCACGTCATAACCACTATAAAATAGCTGAAATTATAATAAAACATGACAGCGAAACTGTACATGCTACTGATTCCGCTGGGCGGACACCTTTGCATGAAGCTTGTTGTCACGGAAACAGAGAAATGATCGTATTACTACTTCGCAAAGGAGCTGACCTTTCTGGAGCTGGAAGAAATGGATTAAGTAAAACGAAGATACCTCCCATAGATATCTTAATGAATAACTTATCAAAACCAACTGAATTTATGCATAAAATATTCGACACATATATATCTAGCCAAGGTGTGAGTCTTCAGGAATCTAATTGTGAAGTTGTTGTAGACTATGGAGTCTTAGTTCCAAATAAGGAGAACATGAAACGAATGAGGGTGATCAAGGCTCTAATTAATACCGGAAATAGATACGACCAGCACAGACTACTGCTCCATCCCTTGGTGCAAAGTTTTTTGTATCTAAAATGGAGATCTTTCCTATCATTTTTTTATAGTATCTTAATACTTCATGTGTGCTTTGTGTTGTCACTCAACGTGTACGCAATTTCTGTGTTCTATTATAAAGATAAAAGTAAAGACGTACCGTTTATTTTGCGTAGTAGAGTATGGGTTCATATGATTTATTTGACTGTTTGCTTGACTACAATTCAGGTAATTCGCGCACATATTTCTTAATACTGTTTCAATTAGTTTTCTTTTAGCTGGATTATATTTTAATTGTTTATTTTTTATCAGGAAATTATCTTCATCAAAATTAAAAGCAAGAGGTACTTCCTATGCCTTGAGACTTGGCTGAAATTTTGGTCTATTACGCTGGCAGTGTTCCTGCCTCGTGTTGTGTCGTGGGATACGGAGTCGAAGGCAGAGTGGGCGCGTCTCATCGCCACCGTGGCACTGCTCTTATCCTGGTTTGAAATGATGTTCCTACTCTCCAGATTCCCCAACTGGGGTTATTATGTTCTGATGTTTGGAAAAGTGGCAAACAAAGTATTCAAGGTGAGATCATTTAAATTTTCGTTGCTAAATTAAATACATCGCAAGCGGTTACATTTATAATTCAAATATCCTATTTGATTTTGATTTTTCATGACATTATTATTGTGTTCTAGTTCATCAAAATGAAGGATTACCTAATTTATTTGTTTCAGATTCTAGTTTCATTTGTTTTTCTCATATTTGGTTTCTCTGTAAGCTTCATGATACAGTTTCGAGCCAAACCACCATTTGAAGGTCCTTGGTCCGCTTTTATTACGACGTTAGTCATGATGACATCAGAGTTCGATTATAATCAAACATTGAGCGCTGTGGATGCATCGGCATCTGTCATTACATTACGTTTAATATTTGTGTCGTTTCTCATTCTTGTTTCAATTGTTCTCATGAATCTCTTAGTCGGTGTTGCCGTAAATGACGTTAATAATTTAGAAATTATAGGTAACATAAAGAGATTAGAGAAACAGGTGGAATTTATAACCTCGCTCGAAGATATTGTTTGTAACAAATTCATCAAAAAGATACTCCCAAAGAGTCTATACAAAAGATGGTTGAAGAACATAAAATGGGAGAACGTCATCGTTCTACGTCCACGTGAAGCTACATGCAGCAACTGTAACCGCTTGCCTGCTCGTTTAAGAGAAGCCATTTTTGAAAAGGCTCAATTACAGAAGACACAATCTGACGACCAGCAAGGCACGATGCTTTACCAAATGAAACTGGATGAAATGTATAAAGTAATTGTTAAAAAAGATGGCCCCGGACCACCTAAGCCAGAGGACCCGGATAATGCGTTGAACAAGATAATCGAAGATATTAATAAGATACGTGGTGATATAGAAATAATTAAAAACTTTATAGTTACAACTAAACGTCGCTCTTTTAGTAGTAATAAGTCTGCTCCATTACTAGTTATAAGTAATAATAATTAGAAAGATGAAGAGAGGTATTACTTTTCGACTTCAACAGTACGTACAAACGCCAGCACATCAAGCTACTACAATCTGTCAAATTTCTTTAATAGATTTTCAACTTTATCGCTAAAGCTTTAGGTTCAACGTTGATTGGGCTAATTTGACAGTTTCGGGTAGCTTAATGTTAGTACCTACATTGTTACGTATGTATTAAACTGTAATGTAAGTAATTAGCCGATCATTTCTTATTAAAAGTATTAATTTCACCTATTGTCTTTATTACGTTTTTATCCTTTTTAAAAGTACTAGCTTTTTTTCCTTTTGGGAAATCATCAAATAATCCCCACCGCTCTGGGCGGAGCGGAAGGGAGTGTCAGACTTCTGCTGACTAAAACCCATCCATGTTCCTTCTTTGCCCTTTATGTTCCAGGGTCGCGGTATCTCTTTGAAACAGTCTCGCAGCCCCGGCAGGCATCGGCCCTTGCCTTGACTCTTGACCCCTTCCTTGTTGCTGACATGTCTTTGTAGGCGCGCGTGGAACACGAACGCGCCGTCGATATAAGACGGCCCGACGGTGAGCTAGCCCATTACTCACCGTCCTCAGGCCCGCGCCTACGGTGGCCGAGGGCCACCACAAAAGTACACAATTCCTCAAGTGATAGCAAATGCTTTTGCTGATCAAGAAGTCCTTGGTTCGCTTTCTAGGTTAAGCTTTACTGGGTTTTCCGAAATCTGATTCTGTGCCCGGTTGATACTTTAATATAACTGGTGAATTGTGGATACAGCTGGTAATCCACCTCGACTGATAGGTAGCTTTTATTTCAGATATGTGACGTGTACTGATGGTGAAAATTGTAACTTTAATGACTTATATCTGAAAACTGTGAAATCAAAAATATCAAAATCAAAGCATTTATTTCAAGTAGGCCAGTTACAGGCACTTTTGAACTGTCAAAACAAAGACAACAATGCAATATAGCTACAGTCCTAGTCACAAGGCATAGAAACTGTGAAAGTACTGTAGTTACCCATGCACTAGCGTAGATCTCTATGGAGGTGGGCAAGAAACTCCATGGACACTCTTTTAAATCATAATATTGTTACAAAACCTTGGTTTCCAAGGTTTTATATGTTAGAACGATGTAGCAAGATTTGCACGTTAAAAGTGTCTATAGTAAAACAAAAAGACAATTCAAAAATTAAATAAATTATTAAATTGCCGCGACGCATGCAATTCTTGTTCGTATTGATGTCAGCTATTGATTCATTCAGGTTTTATGAGCACCTAAACAAATTAAAACTGAACTGACAGCACAGATTGTAACTTTGATGGCTTAAATCTCGGAAACGAGACGCTTTAGAAGATTTTCTCTCATACAAAACTTGTCTGTATCGATACTAGCTATTGATTAATGTAGGTTTCATGCGTGGCCGTGGCTAAGCAGCAGTGGCGAAGGTTCCATACAACTCGATTCCTACCGGCTTCCCTTCGAAAACGGGCACAATCAGTATTCCATAAAATCACATTAAAGATTTGTACTCCGGCTTACCTCTTAAAAAAAAATACCCTTTGCTACTGTTAGGCAGAAAAAATAATTCAAAGCCCATGGAGATCTGTTGACCAAATAGTAATTTTTAGAACTCATATTTTTGTTCCATTTATTAATTTTTCTCACTTATCATACTCGTAGTATACTCACGAGGTTCTCGTCATACGGGAGGGATATATCGATCATCATTACGGGCGCGCTAATCGGTTTGTCACGTCTATATCAGTATAATCATAACCTATCATAATTATAGATCATACAACGTGATCATGGTCTTTCTTGAGAACCGGGACGGGCACATACTTGGAATAATATATTTGAAATAACTGAAAACTCGATTTAGATTTTTGAAGTAAAAAGTTTGTAGCGACTATTTCAATGTAATCTTTGAAAAAACCTTACATGTGCGATTATATATTTAATATTTATTATCTATTTCATCTTTGTAAGTTTTATTAAAATACTGGTATTCAGCTGCATCCGGTTAGACCGGAAGTCGACCCCAACATAGTTGGGAAAAGGCAAGGCAGATGATGATTAAAATAACTGAGTAATAACTTAATATAGTGAAAGAAAGTGTACTTCGGTGAGTGTGCACAAGACCTCCACGGGCTCATTCCACCATCTCCCTTCTTCCATCGGGAGTCCAGACGCACTGCAGGTTATCACCCATACCTTGTCGATGTTCGACACATTCGCACAAAGCGCTTTGCTACATCGTTTATTATGCGCACAGCCAAGGAGTGGAATTGCCTGCGTCGGTGTTCCCTAGTTAATATGACCTCAATCTATTTAAGTTGCGAGTTAATAGGTTTCTTTTGAGTTAGCTCGTTCCATCGTCGACCTCATCTCTGTCCTCAGGACGAGATTGAGGTGGGGTGCGTTGTCAGAATTCCTCCTCGTGTGCCCGATGGCTGCCGGTCCCTTTCGATACGTCGGGAGGGAATGGCAGCTGCCGGGCCGGTGCACCCTGGGCGTGGGCAGTATCCTTCCCCGAGGAATGGGAAGAGATTCTTATTCCTTGGGGAATGTTACTGTCTATGGCTAATATTCTGACATGGGAGGGGTCCTTTTGTGGACCAAGGGGGCGTTGCTCCGCGTGACCCTCTGAAAAGCAGAGGGCACAGCGGAGGAGCAAGGGCGGGCTCGGTGTGCACTTACCATGCCGCCGAGCAGACAGTGAAGGACGCAGTCATTCACTGTCCCCGTCGATATCGTAATCCCACCGTCGAAGTGTCGTGGATCACGTCTCGCGGCTTCGATTGGGACCGAGGGTCTTGGCTTAACCGCCCGGACCGCGAGGTAGAAAACCTCTATAAAAAGTTACCCCGAATCTCAAGCGGCGGCGCACCGCGAGGAGATGTATGGCTGACGGGTTCCTATGGAAAATCAGTCACTAGTGCGAACCACTGCCGGGCCTGGCTATGGCTTATCTGGGTACAGGGGGCACTGCCCAGATGGACTTTTTATTTCCCCCATACTCGTGGGAACAGTATGGAAAAACCAACAACCCAATCTACGGCCGGTAACGGCGAAGGGAGGAAGGAGAAGGATGCGGGGTCGGAGTCCGGCGCCGCATCCAGCGATGTGAGCGCGGGAGGCTCAGAGAGCTCCCGGCGCGGCAGGCCCGGGACTGCTGCTGCGGTGAACGGGAAGTTCTTCCGCAAGCGGTCCTGGCCGGAGGGCGACCGAGGGTCGTCATCGGAAGGAGAGCTGGCCTCGGCTCGCAAGATCCCCACCAGTAAGCGAGGAGGGATCCGCGGCAAGGGGAGAGGCCTCTCTGCCACCGAGAGGTCGGCGCGGCTTGCCGAGGAGGGGCGTCACCCGGGGGTGGCCGGTCGCGGGGTGGCCCGTACGGGCTCCTCTGGCGACGAGGCGGGTGCAGACGGCGGCTCCGAGGCGGAGCGTAAGGCCGGTTTCGCGAAGGAGGTTGAGGCGGCGCTGAGGGCTGTCTCATATAAACAGAAGCCCTCCACCAGGCATAAGGCCATGCCTGCAGCGATCGCCTCCATCATGGCGTCAGCGGAGGCCAGATATGGGGGCCCGTCAGACGAAGTGGCCAAACTGCGGGCGGAGGTCGCTCGCCTGACGGCTGCCACGGAGCTTCTCCAAGAGGAGAACAGGAAGCTCCGAGCAGACTTGGCCGGTCTGCGCGAGGCCGGCTCCCGCAAGGCGCCCCAAAATGGGAGCCAGCAGCTACCAAGCCAGCCCGTGCCCGTGCCGGTTGAGAACCAGGTCCTGAACCTGGTTCGGCAGGAGCTGGCTGCCTTCCAGGCGCGGTTCTCCGTACTGGAGGGCATTGTCCTGCGCCCCCCCCTGGCGGCAAACAGGGCGTCCGCGGGCCCTAGGGTGGCCACATATGCGGCTGCTGCGGCCTCCACACCGGGGCCGTCTAGCCGGCTCTCCGGCAGGGTTGCGTCGTCCCCTGAAGGGCCGGCTCCGGCGATACCGGCTCCGGCCAAGAAAGCGGCGGCCCTGAGGCAGGGCAAGGCGGCGGCCCAAAAGAAGGGCAAGGCGGCGACTGTACCAGCGCCAGCCGCGAGGCAGCCGCCACCGCCGCCCCCCCCGCCCCCTAAGCCTTCCGCGGCCGAGACCGGGTGGCAGGTGGCTGGACAAAGGCAAAGGGAGCGGAAGGCAGCCAAAAAGGCCAGAAAGCGGGAGCGGAAGCGCCAACAAAAGGAGCGGAGCGTCGCGGCTAGGCTCAGCGCCCCGAAGACCGCAGCTGTAGTGATTACACTACAACCGGACGCGGAAAAGAGGGGCGTGAGATACCGCGACGTGCTCGCTAAGGCGAGGGCGACGGTGGATCTCGGGGAGCTCGGGATCACCGGGGGCCTCCGCCTCAGGGTCACCGCGACAGGGGCTCGAGTGCTGGAGATCCCTGGCGAAACCCGTGGCTCGTCCGCTGACGCTCTTGCTGAAAAGCTTAGAGCGTCCCTAAATGCGGACGAGGCCCGAGTGTCCAGGCCCGTCAAATGCGCAGACCTGCGCATCCTGGGTCTGGACGACTCGGTGACCGAGGAGGAGGTGGTGGCCGCCGTCACCAGGACCGGTGGGTGCCCTGCTGAGCAGGTCAAGACAGGCACCTTACGTCCGGACCTGTCGGGCATGCGAACCGTTACGGTAAGCTGCCCTGTGACGGCGGCGAAAGCCATTATGGAGGGCCGAAGGCTCTTGGTTGGCTGGGTTTCGGCGCGGGTTAAGCTGCTGGAACCCAGACCTCTGAGGTGCTTCCGCTGCCATGTGGGGCACCACGTGTCGGTCCGGTGCACCTCGGAGGTGGACCGCAGTGGCCTATGCTTCCGTTGCGGCCAGCCCGGTCACATGGCCGCGGCTTGCTCCGCCGCGCCGCACTGCGCTGCATGTGCGGCAACCGGCAAGCCGGCCGATCACCGGGCAGGGAGCAAGGCCTGCGGTACACCTGCCAAGGCCAAGGCCAGGGGCAACGGAAGGCCCTCCACCACCACCACCAAAACCCCCACCGTCGCCACCACCGCAGCCGTCGCCGCCGCGGCCGCCACTGCTGCAACTTCTGCAGCGCGGCCCTCGCAGGGGGCCCGGGAGGGGGCTGAAATGGAGTGCCAATAACGGCCCCATTACGCCTTCTCCAGGCGAACATCAACCACTGCGCCTGCGCTCAAGATCTGCTGATCCAGAGCATGGCGCAGTGGTCGATTAACATCGCCGTGGTCTCTGAGCCGTACTTTGTCCCGCCCAGGGATGACTGGGTGGAGGACCTTAGCGGCTCAGTGACCATAATTGCGTCGGCCGCCGCCGGTACCCCGACCCTTGAGAGTGTCAGGAAGGGTCAGGGGTGCGTAGCAGCACGGTTCGGGGAGATCGTTGTGGTGGGAGTCTACTTCTCCCCGAACCGAACTCTCGCCGAGTTCCACAACTCCCTCAGGGAGTTGAGTGTCGTCATCGGGAGCCATTCTCTCCCCGTGCTGGTGCTCGGGGACTTCAATGCCAAGAACTTGGCTTGGGGTTCTCGTTACACGGATGTGCGGGGTAGGATGGTGGAGGACTGGGCTCTGGAGACAGGCCTGGTCGTCCTAAATCGGGGTTCTGTCCCCACGTGCGTGCGGATGCGGGGCGAGTCGGTGGTGGACATATCGTTCGCTAGCCCCGCTCTGTCGCCGCGTGTCGTTGACTGGCGCGTCATGGAGGGGGTGGAGACCTATTCCGACCACCGGTACATCCGGTTCGACGTCTCCACCCAGACCTCAAGCGCGCCGGTCCTACAGGCCCCGAGTGGTCCGCGATGGGCGCTGAAGCAGCTGGACCGGGAGCTCCTCCTGGAAGCCTCGATCGTGCAGGCCTGGGTGTCATCACCGGCCAGGCCTGCCGACATCAACAACGAGGCGGGTTGGTTCCAGGAGGCCATGTCCGAGATTTGCGACGTGGCAATGCCCCGAGTTCGGCCAGGAAGCGCCCGACGTCAGGTGTACTGGTGGTCGCGGGAGCTGACGTCTCTACGTGAGGCGTGCGTTGCCGCGCGGCACCGGTACGCCAGGCATCGCAGGCTCCGCATCCGCCCTCCGGATGCGGCAGCCATTGAGGCGGAGCTTTACGAGGGGTACAGAGCGGCGAAGACCGCCCTCCAAGAGGCTGTCCGGCGGGCCAAGAACCTGGCCCGCGAGGAGATGCTGGAGTCTCTGAACGGAGATCCGTGGGGGCGCCCTTACAAGATGGTGCGGGACAAACTCCGCACCCGGGCCCCCCCGCTGACGCAGAGTCTCCGGCCTGAGCTCGTGGAGGACGTGGTGAGCGCTCTGTTCCCTTCGCGAGGGAGGCATCCTCCCCCGCCTATGGCTCCGCCGCCGCTTGCGGTGCCGGAAGCGGACCACACCGATGACGACGTTCCGGAGGTGACTGGGGTAGACTTGAGAGTGGCGGTACGCAGGCTGAAGGCCAGAAATACCGCCCCGGGACCCGATGGCTTGCCTGGCAAAGCCTGGGTCCTGGCCTGTGAGGCTCTCGGGCCCCGACTGGAAGGGCTCCTAAGCGCATGCTTGGAGAGAGGCCAGTTCCCGCTTCGTTGGAAGACGGGGAAGCTGGTCCTCATCCGGAAGCCAGGGCGCCCTGCGGACTCTCCGTCCGCATACCGGCCCATCGTGTTGCTCGACGAGGTGGGCAAGCTCTTTGAAAGAGTTATTGCTAACCGCCTCGCCGGGCACCTCGCGGGAATGGGGCCGGATCTTGCGGAACACCAGTTTGGTTTCCGCAAGGGGCGCTCGACGGTGGACGCCATCATGCGCGTGAGAGCCCTCACGACGGGGGACGCGGTTTCCCGGGGCGGGGTCGTCTTGGCGGTGTCTCTTGACATCGCCAACGCCTTCAACTCCATGCCCTGGAGCTGCATTGGGGAAGCACTCCGGTATCACCGGGTGCCAACCTACCTTCGTCGTGTGGTCGGGGATTATCTGACGGATAGGGCCGTCACGTACCCCGGTCGGAGCGGAGAATGGAACCGGCGAGAGATGTCGTGCGGTGTTCCACAGGGATCGGTTCTGGGGCCGGCCTTGTGGAACATCGGTTACGACTGGGTGCTGCGCGCCGACCTCCCTAGCGGCGTCAGCGTGGTCTGCTACGCTGACGACACGCTGGTACTGGCACAAGGGAGGTCACACGAGGCGGCGGCCGAAAACATGACACGCGGGGTTGCGATAGTCGTGGAGAGGATCCGGCAATTGGGTCTCGAGGTGGCATTGCACAAGTCCGAGGCCATGTGTTTTCATGGGCCTCGGAATGCGCCACCGTCGGGATCCCTACTGACGGCAGGAGGGGTTTCCATCGGCGTCGGGTCGACGCTGAAGTACCTGGGACTCGTCCTTGACAGCCGGTGGAACTTCGTGGAGCATTTCCGACGTTTGGCCCCCAAACTGGAACGGACCGGGGCTGCCTTCAAGCGGCTCCTGCCCAACCTGGGGGGTCCAAACGCCTCCTGCCGGAGGCTCTACGCGGGGGTCGTGCGGTCCATGGCCCTTTACGGGGCCCCAGTGTGGGCGCGTTCTCTGAGGCGGCAAGCCGCCCGCTACCTGAACGCGCCCCAAAAGGGGATAGCCCTAAGGCTAGTCCGGGGGTACCGCACGATCTCCGGTGAGGCGGCGAGCCTCCTTGCCGGATTGCCGCCATGGGATCTGGAGGCGATAGTCCTCGCGCGCCTTCACGAATGGCGCGCGGAGACACTACGTCGGGGGGAAACTCCGCTGCCGCGGCAAATCGCCGCTCAGCGGACAGACCTCCGGAGCGATCTCATGGTGACATGGAGAGAGCGACTGTCGCAACCCCGTGCAGGGCACGCCACCATAGTGGCGATAAGTCCCCTCTTTGAGGAGTGGCTAGAGAGGCGCCACGGCGCCCTCACCTTCCGCCTGACGCAGGTCCTCACCGGACACGGTTGTTTCGGGAGGTTCCTGCACCGAATCGGGCGGGTGGAAACGCCCGGGTGTTTCCATTGTGAGGATCGTCCGGAGGACACGGTGCAGCACACTGTGGAGGTCTGCCCTGCTTGGGCGGAGCAGCGCCGTGTCCTCGTAGTGGCGATCGGCGGCGGCGACCTCTCGCGCCCGGCCCTGGTTCAAGCCATGGTCCGGAGCGAGAGGGAATGGGAAGCCGTCACCTCCTTCTGCGAAGCAGTCATGCTGGTGAAGGAGGTGGCGGAACGTGAGAGGGAAAGAGCCTCACGTCCCAGCCGCCGCGGGAGACGCCCTGGGCGTCGGGGGTCACGTGGTGGCCCCCGGCCACCGTAGGCGCGGGCCTGTGGATGGCGAGTTATGGGCTAGCTCGCCGTCCAGCCGTCTTATGACGACAGGCCGTGTCGACGGCGCGTTCGTGTTCCACGCGCGCCTCAAAGAGATGTCAGCAACCACGTAGGGGTCCGCACGGGCCGATGCCTGCCAGGGCTGCGGGACTGTTCGAAAGAGATACCGCGGCCCTGGAACACAAAGGGCAAAGAAGGAACATGGATGGGTTTTAGTCAGTACAAGTCTGACACTCCCTCCCGCTCTGCCCAGAGCGGGGGGGGTCATTTGATGATTTCCCATCCCAAAAAAAAAAAAAGAAAAGGACGAGATTGAGGTCAAGAGTAGGCCCATTTAATATAAAAAAAGAAAGAAAGAAAAACATTTACGTCGCAAACTTAAGGAACGCACGGGCAAAAGTAATAAAAAACAAATTTCTCTGACCTCTGCGGAGTCATTGTTGTATTCACCATTATGAACAACTTTTACTATGGAAGGAATCATGAACAAAGGGTTTGCTGCGTCATTTTGACAATTTAGTAAACATAAATAAATGATAGAACTGAACTTTTGAAGTAAGAGTTTTATACAAGCTACAAATTACATTAATTTAATAACGTTTTTTACAAAATTGCGAACTGCAGCAACACAATTGTGTAGCTAGTAAAATTTGCTATCAGACTTAGTTGTAACGCAGCGTCTAAGTAAAACAGTCCACACACACGTATCTTGCTGAATGATGCTCGATGTAAGCGAAGTATGTTCTTGCAGAGCTTTTTCTCGTCATCTATAAACATGCAAAAGTAGACATAATGTTAGTTATGAAAAAAAACAAAAATGCATAATAATCATATTGTATGAATGTAGATAAGAGCCGAGAAAGTCCAAAAAAACGTTGGATGGACTGTGTGAAAGATGATATGGCAAGAAAGGAGCTGTCTGATGAGATGACGAGTAATAGAGAAGTATAGAAGAAGAAATACTGTGTGGATGGCCTGTATGAATAATGATATGGCTAGAAAGAACGTCACTACCGAGATAATGGCTTAAAGAGAAGTTTCACTGAGGAGCACATGGAGGCGGATAAGAGCAGAAGAATAGATATAAATAATGCATATTTTAGCTATAATCAGCATGTCGTGCATGTTTCTTTTAATTTCAAATGTATCTGACAAAAAAAAATGCAATAATGACGATCTGATACCCATAAAAAACCAAATAGTGCCCATTAAACGCATTGGATGTAGAAAGAGCGTTTACAAGTCGTATAAAAATATACTAATTAATAGAAAGCATAATTTGGAACAGTATTTGGTTTTCAAGAACGTTTTATTACGGGATATCTTCCGTGATTTTCAATTATTCTGAGCTCATATTTAAACGATGTTGCAAGAGCTATGATTGCGAGATGACTGTAGAATGCGGGTGGATGGTAAATAAATTATTAGGTGCAGACAAATCTGTCTACCCTCTTTCTTTGTCTTTTGCTACGCGCACTACTGGAACTCAACACTAAGTCAAGGAAAAACACACTCACAGTATCATCTGTTTTTGTTGAGTACTTATTACGATGCCGGCTGCTACTTTTGAGCATGATCCGAACTGAATTCCAAGTACTAGACAATTTGAAACCATCCTCTCGAGTCATCCCGTGATCGTGGCGCTTGCAACAGCGTCGAAATATCGGGAGCTCAAAATAATGAACAATCACGGAAGATATCCCGTAAGTGACAGTACAATTTTAACTACGTACTAGTTGCAAAGAAGTGGCTTTCGGCTTGAAGTATAATGACAGCGCTACCTTTTATTCGCAGCTTCGCTTTCTTATAGGTCGAAAATAATCCTCGGGAACTTAGACAAAAATTGTCCCATGTTCCAACCCGAAACAGGGGTCTACATGTTGTCCCATCGAAGTGAAAAATGTAACAAGTAGACAGAACCATCATATTCGTAATTTAAGTGTGAATGCCTAGGTGTAACAATGCAATATATACCGAATGTATTTTCACCTAATTACCTGAACGATTCGATTGCAAAATGAGTGAGCAGGTATCTTGAACATTTTGAATAGATAAGTAGAATCTCTCGCATTGCATGCTCAACATTGCTTGCCAATATAAATCTTTTATCATCCAAAAGTATATGGAAAGTGACGCCACAGATGCAGCCCTCTGTAAAATAAACAATAGGTGCTACGTTTACAGACGTTACTTCATCTTCTTCTTTTCGTATAGATGATACTTTGGTTAGACAATTTCGTTTGAGCATACTTGGTGGTCAAGTTAATTTTGGCATCAGTGACGCTATTTAAGTTATAAGGGTATGTAGAACAGAGTGTAAAGTTCTTCACCCCCACAGAAAAGGGATAATCCTCTAACCAGACGGGTGTTGTGTCTGGTGGGTTACTGCCCGACAGTTGTAGTCGGATTTTTCTATACAGTCTAAAGTTGCTGATAATTTTAATCGCCCTATGTATAGTTTTCAGAATTTATTGTTAGTTCTTCCTTTGTGGCATAGATGGCGCTGTAGTACTTTTCGTAGTGACGCTACAAGGCAGGGATACGTGGAAATTAAGGAGCACACAAGACAGTCTTTCTATTCTTAAACCACTGCAATCCTGAAAGCTAGAATCAACCGTGGCAAACCAGCGAAAAAGCGCCCAGTCCGACGACGAGCAAGAGAGAATTAAACGGGTTTTGGACCTCGCAACAAAACCAATCAGAAAGGAACAGTGAAAGAGTAAGAAAAACTTGCATTCAGCAAGCGGATCACGCACCGTATTCGTACTGAGTGTAAAAGTGACAAAGTTTAGACCTCAGACGGTCTGTAGCTCTGTGCATCAACATTTTGTGTCGAAGCTAATGACAGCTCGGCAGTATAAGTAGTACTACCAAGACTACTGCTGTTCTGGATATAGTGCGGCATGAAAATTAAAGAGAAGGAGTATTTATGTCACCATTAAGTAGTCATTCTTGTTCAGTGCGTTCCAGGTCAAAGTTTCAACATTTTAATTTTTTTTTATAGCTATACTTCATCCATCAACACAATGTTTTGAGTGCGAAGTGCGATTTATTGAGTCCTACCGAAAGGGTCCGTTTATAATTATTTTAAGAGTCTGGTACTTTTTCTATGGAACCAACATCGTATGGTAGTGGATAACTTTCAAATTAGAGAAACTTACCGAGTCATGAATCAAATATCCTCTTTTTAATATTTCAATTGTCACTTGGATGTAAATCAGTGCGTGAATGAAGGCTTCGAAGATGTGATACAGTATCTGAAAAGAGAACTGATGAACAGGTTTTTTCAGGTTTAGTGGTTAAAAATGGAGTAAGTGATAGCGACAGACTGACAGGAGAGAATGGAAGAAAAAACGCGTTGCGCCGATCCCAAATAACACGAGACAATGGCACGAAAAGAAAAAGGGATAAATATTTATTTGTCACAGAAACATGAAGTGCATACAAAATGAGAAAAAGTAAGTAAAAAATAACGCATAAAAAATATTTATAAATACAACAGGACGGAACAAAACAGTTGAATATGGCCCTGGAACACAAAGGGCAAAGAAGAAACATGGATGGGTTTCAGTCAGTACAAGTCTGACACTCCCTACCGCTCCGCCCAGAGCGGGGGGGGGGGGTCATTTGATGATTTCCCACCCTAAAAAAAAAAAAAAATAAGGATTCTCTTTTTATTTCAAGTCGAATGGGTTTAACTTACTGATCATTATTGAAACAAACCTAACCTAACCTAACCCTTATTTTACTTTTGGGAATTTTCAATGGATGTTCTTCGCTGTGGGGCAGGCGGAGGGGTCTAGCAGACTCCTACTGACAAAACCACACGGTGTTCCTCTTCGTCACTTCTGGCTGGGTGCGGGTACACAATTGTATTCTTTACAATCACCCCAGCAGTGATGGTTTGCTTGTTACAAACATTCATTGCTTGTTAAATGTCATTCTATATTAGAACTCAACTACTTTTCCTCAACTACTTATCGTTTCAAAAATAAACTGTGTTTTTGTGTCTTTCAATTTATGTGTAGAGTACTTACGAATTGCTGAGTACAGGCTTGCTGGATATCATAACACTCTAATATATCAATGTAGGATTGGTACATGTTTTTAATATAGTTTCCTCTGTGCATGTCTTCTCTTTGAGTATTTAAAGCTTGATTATTCCACAAAATGACTTTATATTCCAACACTTTCAAAAGTCTAATGGCATAAATAACATTTAAATCGAAAAACATAAAAACGTATACAAAACCAATATGATAGAAAGGTCTATAAGTATATATAAAGATCAGTACGCATGTTGGCAAGAAAACGGCCATTTAAGCACAAATATACCCGATTACAGTGATCCAATTCCAGATGATGAAATGTCTGGTATTCACTTCATTGTTGAGGAATCTGTGCACTTTTTGGAAAGTTAAAACAAATTTAATGCATTTGTTGGTATGAATAATCCCGATCACGTTGTTCATAATGAATCCAGCAGTATAGCAAACACAGTCAAAATAGGCGGTGAAATATGTAAAAGCAGTATTTGCCATAAAATCTTTAAAAAAGTATTGCATATAGTTACGATACAGGATCAAAAATATAACTAGTAGTGTGGCCAACATTGAAACAAAATAGGACATGAAACTATTTGGAGTTATTACGTCGTTTTTAATGCAATATTTAGGACAAAACATCAAGTACTGCATCAGATTTAAAGGCAAAAGAATTGATTGAACATCTTGGTTCACAATGTTCTCTAAAAGAAAATTCACGGGATAGTTTCGTAAAAAATTTTGAAAGTTCTTCATATTTTAACAGATCATTTACAGTTGTTCTTTTAACTACCAATGAAATAGTAATGGTAAAGTATTAACTGGACACGTGTAACATATAACGAGACTATAGATATGATCAATACTCAATCAACTTAATGAAACTTGGTCATAATAAACTAATTAAACAACTTTTAGTATTGAATCTGTACTTTAGTTTACCTGTGTTCTACAAATAAAAATATTTGAATTTGAATTTGAATGAGTTCTAACTTTGTCCGACCTATAGATCACAGGCCCCCGCCTGTCACCACTTCTTACAACATTATTACTTTATGACCCATAATAGAGTAAGATAGTGCCATAGGAGACAGTAGACCCTCTCTTTCTAAATATAACGTAACATCAGGCCTGTGATCCCATCCCCTGTGTTTGGCAGACGTAACGTGACCTAATTAGTACACCTAGATTTAGCGAGTTTTGTTTAAGTCCCGTGTAATAAGGGCCGAGCCTATTGCCATCAACCTGCCACAGATCCAGAGTCCGTGGCTGTTACTGAGAAATTCCTAATGGAAATACCCAATAACACTTTACCCGACCCGGGAATCGACAAGAAGATTCTAAAAATAGAATAGAAGCAACAATATTGCACCCAGGACTATGACTGTAATATATATCGGATCCGGTCATCAGTACGGATATAAAACGAATCGCAAGCGCGCCAGTGGTGACATCACGCGACCTGTTTACCAGTCTACCCACACCACAGCGTGCTTCTACAGAGCCCTGATATTTACTGCTCGAGGCGAGGACGACAGGCAATGTCTGATCGCGGAGGAGAACCCGAGACTTCAAACTCAGCAGTCGCGTTTGCGACCATTACACCAACGAGGCAGTCTTTCTAAATAAGCATAATATAAACACAATTGTATTTCCACTTGAAATTGCTCATTAACATTATTGTATATTTTGAGTTGAGACTATTACTCATACTGTGTCGAACCGTTGAAGTTGACATTAAACAAAATGTCCCAATCACCAAGAATCGTATTACCCAAAGTCCTTTATAATCGTATGGAAAAAGATTACAAAAAAATAGTGTATGCGTTCATTTATCCCCTCTACCTCTTTTTGGTTCCAAAATATAGTTTGGGAAATAACCATATTTATCCAAATGGCAAAAAATATCAAGTGTTTGCGTTTTTTCTTCTCTTAATCTTAAACGCGTTGTGTATATTGAAGATGTTCACCATGGACTTTGTTAATGATATCAAGATAAGGTTTCAATACGATAGTTATTCACTGTTTCTCACTTCCTACTTCGTTACTAGTTCCATTGGGTTCACGATGAATTTCATTCTGGATATCGTGCATAAGGACAACTATGTCTTACTTATTTTGACGTTGCAAACTATACATACAAACATAGATTTCAGTAAGAGTGTTAGGAGTTTTATCATTTGGAATTGGATCTCGATCACATTGATTACCACCGTCCAGATTACCCTTATTGCAATGTATTTTGCATGTTTTGATACTTACTCATTCTGTCTTTTCATAGACACCATTTGCGACGTAATGTGTAGTGCATTCGACGTTCACTTTGTAATAATCATCCGAATCATAATATTGTTAAAGATGTATCTAGATGAGTGGATTAAAGAAATAAAGCTGCTGAAAAGTGAACGTTGTGCACAATTGCTTGAGATATACCAAAATATTTTAAAAGTTTATTATCTGCACAATAAAATTTTCCAGGTATCGGTAAGTATGTGAGATTCTTACAACAATTCTTATTCGCCTTGTACTCGTATGTTGTTGTGTATAATTACTCTTACTCTGAAAGGTACGTGTTTTTCCCGTCATTGCGATTATTTTTTGTTCTAGACCATACCTGGGAACATTCTCGTTACGGAGATATTGGGGGTTGAAGTTCCAACTTTTTCACAAGTTTTTTTTAAAATAGAAGTTTTTAATGTCTTAACATTACTTTAAATACCTGCACGACCCCCGTACTATTTAATGCATTCATCAGCAAAATGTATTGAGTGCGTTACATATTGAATCCCATCGTAACACGTGACTTTTCACCCCAAAAAATAAAATTCGTTTTCGAGCTGTAATTTTTGCGCAGAGTTATTTAGTTTGATGTACAGAATGCTTGGTTGACGGCTTCGTGACGGGTTCGTTACTGCTAAAGATGGGTGTGAAAATAAACTTAATATTAGCTGGCCCCTAATTCCTTGCAACCCCTTGCCTATGGCCAGCGGTGGTTGCAGCTAAACCTAAGTTTACGACATGTAGTTTATTTTGCACTTTTTTTTTTTTTTTTTTTAGGATGGTAAATCATCAAATGACCCCCCTGCTCTGGGCGGAGCGGAAGGGAGTGTCAGACTTGTACTGACTAAAACCCATCCATGTTCCTTCTTTGCCCTTTGTGTTCCAGGGCCGCGGTATCTCTTTCGAACAGTCCCGCAGCCCTGGCAGGCATCGGCCCGTGCGGACCCCTACGTGGTTGCTGACATCTCTTTGAGGCGCGCGTGGAACACGAACGCGCCGTCGACACGGCCTGTCGTCATAAGACGGCCGGACGGCGAGCTAGCCCAAAACTCGCCGTCCACAGGCCCGCGCCTACGGTGGCCGGGGGCCACCACGTGACCCCCGACGCCCAGGGCGTCTCCCGCGGCGGCTGGGACGTGAGGCTCTTTCCCTCTCACGTTCCGCCACCTCCTACACTAGCATGACTGCTTCGCAGAAGGAGGTGACGGCTTCCCATTCCCTCTCGCTCCGGACCATGGCTTGAACCAGGGCCGGACGCGAGAGGTCGCCGCCGCCAATCGCCTCTACGAGGACACGGCGCTGCTCCGCCCAAGCAGGGCAGGCCTCCACAGTGTGCTGCACCGTGTCCTCCGGACGATCCTCACAATGGAAACACCCGGGCGTTTCCTCCCGCCCGATTCGGTGCAGGAACCTCCCGAAACAACCGTGTCCGGTGAGGACCTGCGTCAGGCGGAAGGTGAGGGCGCCGTGGCGCCTCTCTAGCCACTCCTCAAAGAGAGGACTTATCGCCACTATGGTGGCGTGCCCTGCACGGGGTTGCGACAGTCGCTCTCTCCATGTCATCATGAGATCGCGCCGGAGGTCTGTCCGCTGAGCGGCGATTTGCCGCGGCAGCGGAGTTTCCCCCCGACGTAGTGCCTCCGCGCGCCATTCGTGAAGGCGCGCGAGGACTATCGCCTCCAGATCCCATGGCGGCAATCCGGCAAGGAGGCTCGCCGCTTCACCGGAGATCGTGCGGAACCCCCGGACTAGCCTTAGGGCTATCCCCTTTTGGGGCGCGTTCAGGTAGCGGGCGGCTTGCCGCCTCAGAGAACGCGCCCACACCGGGGCCCCGTAAAGGGCCATGGACCGCACGACCCCCGCGTAGAGCCTCCGGCAGGAGGCGTTTGGGCCCCTCAGGTTGGGCAGGAGCCGCTTGAAGGCAGCCCCGGTCCGTTCCAGTTTGGGGGCCAAACGTCGGAACTGCTCCACGAAGTTCCACCGGCTGTCGAGGACGAGTCCCAGGTACTTCAGCGTCGACCCGACGCCGATGGAAACCCCTCCTGCCGTCAGTAGGGATCCCGACGGTGGCGCATTCCGAGGCCCATGAAAACACATGGCCTCGGACTTGTGCAATGCCACCTCGAGACCCAATTGCCGGATCCTCTCCACGACTATCGCAACCCCGCGTGTCATGTTTTCGGCCGCCGCCTCGTGCGACCTCCCTTGTGCCAGTACCAGCGTGTCGTCAGCGTAGCAGACTACGCTGACGCCTCTAGGGGGGTCGGCGCGCAGCACCCAGTCGTAACCGATGTTCCACAAGGCCGGCCCCAGAACCGTTCCCTGTGGAACACCGCACGACATTTCCGCCGGTTCCATTCTCCGCTCTGACCGGGGTAGATGACGGCCCTATCCGTCAGGTAGTCCCCGACCACACGACGAAGGTAGGTCGGCACCCGGTGATACCGGAGTGCCTCCCCAATGCAGCTCCAGGGCATGGAGTTGAAGGCGTTGGCGATGTCAAGAGACACCGCCAATACGACCCCGCCCCGGGAAACCGCGTCCCCCGTCGTGAGGGCTCTCACGCGCATGATGGCGTAGTTTATTTTGCACTGACGTGCACATTGGTATACAGACGATAAGCAGCATTACCATTAACACAAGAAACGGGATATTTACCATATTTACTGATTGTTTTGAGTTCTCGATATTTCGGCGTTGTTGCAAGCACCATGATCACGGATAAACTGAAGTTATTGCGGGTGGGTGTTTATGAGAAGACAAATCGGTCTACCCTATTTCTTGTTTGTTTTTTGCCCTCGGTACTACTACCACTGTCACTCACAACTCGATTCTGTTCCCGACACACGAAACTCACTGTGTCCGCTCTCGAACTTTTTTCGGCACTTTTTTGGTTTTTACACAGCTGGACCACTGGATTCCAGGCTCTCGACATTTGAAACCCATCCTTCCGGTTGAAGTTCCTATATTTGGTAATCTCAATAGCTTCTCTAACCAGTCTAGGTATATAGTGGCGTCCTGACTGGTCGAGATGACCTGCGGGTTATGTAACTCAATCCAGCATAAGCAGCCTATTGTACACCTTTTTTTTCGTTTGCAGACTTTATATCAAACTTATAGCGCTTTTCATCGCGCCCTGTGTTACGTTAACTTTATTATACGTCCACACATATCTGCAGAAGTGAAACACGATGTAAGGTTATGAATTAATCGTATTCAAGAGAATTTTTAAAAGTTTTAGTGTGTGTAACTTGCTAAATTACAGTGTTTTTTCTTCGTTATTCAGGAACTGTTGAAAATGATTACGCTAATTTTGTGGATCGTAAAGGATCTAACACTTATTGTCATACACGGAGTTTACTGTGAGAAATTCTACATAACCGTTGAGGAAGCTAGAACGGCGTGTATACAGCTTAGGAATAACAAGACCTACCCAAGTAAGAAGTACCCCTTAATTATTATTATTTATTTTATTTATTCAAGTAACAAGGACTCATTAATACACACGGAATTCAATATAACAAAAAAGTGTTTGGTAGGGCGCGCAGCGTCGCTCGCGCAGCCGGTTTCGGTACCCCGAGACCGGCGCCCTCCCCGCGGTTGACCACGCGTATGTGAGGCGCCGACACCTTTTTTAAATAAAATAAAATAACGTTTATTTCGGACAAGCAACATCCATTTTGATGTGGATTAGTACGAGTACATTTGGCAGAACAATGCTTATAAACATAACATTACAGTGTATGTTTTTTTCTTCGCAGAATGTGAAGAACAACTTTTCAAAAAAGTACTACAAACTAAACGTACGTTCAGTAAGATGACCGCGTGTGGACTGTTCTATGTCGACGCTACGCTACCGATGTACTTGCTTGGAGTTGTTGGTCATTACGCTATTGTTCAGCTGCAGTTCTATTTTCTGTAAAATAAAATGCGTGTGTGAATCGGACCTATTAATGTCGTTTTCTCATCAGCCAAGACTGTTTTTTTTAAAACTAGCCTGCAGATTCCCACTGCCTGATAACGCTGCCCCCCATTCCTTTCCAGCTCTCCATGGGCTTTGCTTCAGTCAAGAGCGAGTCAAAATCGTCACGCCAGTGTTTCTTCGGTCTGCCTCGGTGACCACGACCGTCTGCGGTCAGGCTCCTACTGTATGACGTTTCAGACCCGTCTGTCTTGATTCATCCTGCTATTCATGTATATATAAAAGCTTATCAGTTAATCCAATCTTTAACAAAGATTATGTTTCTATAGTAACATTTAGTCAAAACATGATATCACGCCTGTAATCCCCAAAGGACTAGGCAGAGTTGTACCCTAATAGTACATCTATATTTTACCAGTTATGTTTTAAGTCCCATGTAAATGTAATATGAGGCGAGCCTATTTCCATCATCCGGGCTACAGTTCAGTTTCCGTTCCTGCTACTGAAAAATTCCTAACTGAAAATACCCAATAACAAAACATACGGTATAAAGTGAGTCACGGTGGCTACATGACTTTATTAAAAACCTTTTAATTTTTTTAAATTACTCAAATCTAAATGCCCTGTCATCGAATCCATCAGTTAAATAACTGTATTTGATTACTTCTATTAATTATCTTTTTTACATTATCGATTAGGTTTATAACAAACCTACCTACAAAGTGAAGAAGTACCTAACACTATTTGTTACTTCTAGCTGTCTCATTGTGCTCGCAGAGAGGTGTTTCATTACGTATTGTAAAGTAGTGGTAAGAAGTCAATACTGACCAAAATGTCTCGATCAAAAAAAAAAATTCTAGATGTCTTATTACATTATAACAGACTGGAAAAAGATATAAAAAGAGTAGCGTCCTCCTTCAACTTTCCGTTTAATCTTTTTCTGACATCAAAATATGAAGTGAAAAATAGTCGTATTTATGCAAGTGGACAAAAATATCGCGTATTCGCGTTCTGTTTAACGTTGTCCCTAAATGCACTGTGTTTCTTTAAGATTTTCGTTGTAAAAGACACGAATGTCGATAAGACACAATTCAAATACGATGTTTTCTCAATTTCTACTGTCGTTAACTTTGTCATCTATTTAATTGGGTTCAATCTGATGTTTATTTTAGATTTTGTGCATAAGAACAACAATGTTTTACTTATATTGATGATCCAAACTTTACATAGGAGCATAGACCTTAGTAAGAGCATCAGAAGTTTCATTATTTGGAACTGGGTCTCAACTACGACCACCATCTTTATTCATATTTTTTTAAATGTCATGTATTTTAAAACTTTATTATTTTTTTACATCGGTTCAATTATTGATGATATTTGCGACGTAAGGTGTGTCCTATTTGATTCTAAGTATTGTAATAGCTATCAGAATTATAATAATACTGAGGAAATATCTAGATAAGTGGATCAAAGATCTCGTGACAATAAGTAATGGCAACGATAATAATTACGAATGTGTCAAACTGTTCGGGATATACGAGAATATATTGAAAGCTTACAGCTTGTACAAAGAAATTTTCCAAGTTTTGGTAAGTTCAAAACTTTATTATATTTATGATAAGATAAGATAAGATAAGATAAGATAAGTCTTTATTTGCTTTAAACATGGTATGATGGTGTTACAGTCTTATACAATGTCCACATGTTTAGCTATACAGAATATCAATTGCATGCAAAATAATTATCATGTCAAAACAATAGTAATTATCAATAAAATCATTCAAATTATTAGATGGATATAATATTATACAATGTCAAAGAAATCTTTAATGTCATAGAAATTATGTCCAATCAGCCACTTATAAAGCTTATTTTTAAATGAAATACAATTATTTATAGATTTGAGTTCCTTCGGAATTTTGTTGAAAATGCGTACACACATCACAAGGCAGCTTTTAGCATACTTGGCTGATTTAGGATTATCCTTCATTACAAGTCTGTGTGGATCCCTTGTTGGACGAGATATTACTTCATAAGCTTTTCTGAACAATCCCTTATTACTGTAGACAAAGTTACAGATTGCGTATATGTAAAGTGCAGGAAGTGGTAACAGACCAAGCTTTTTAAAAAATGGTTTACAAGATTCATCAGAACGAAGTCCGCAAATGGCCCTGATGCACCTTTTTTGTGCAATGAATGCTCTGTCTTTATCTGTACTGTTCCCCCATACGATAAGCCCGTAACTTAGAATAGATTCGATATATGCATGGTATGTAGTAATTGCCGTTTTAACGGTTGTTACGTTTTTTACTTGTCTGAGGGCGTAAGTAAATTTATTAATCCTATTGCATAAATCATCTAAATGTCCTTTCCAATTTAAATCTTGGTCTATGAGCACACCCAGGAATTTGGTTTGTGTTACTTCTTTTAATCTGACAATATTTAGTTTAAAATTGTATTTGGCATGTTTCGACTTATTAAATTGAATATAATTCGATTTCTCTAAGTTAATTTTTAATTTATTAGTCTGCAGCCATTGTAAAATTTTGTCAATAGTATTATTAATGTCTATTTCATGATCAGAAGGTGATTTTTTGTCAGATGATACGATAATTGAAATGTCATCTGCGAATAATATAAATTTATGATTAGTCACCAGTGGTATGTCATTTATATAGAGTAAGAATAATATGGGACCTAATACACTTCCTTGAGGGACGCCACATTTATTTACCCTAGAAACAGAATAGTAGGAAGTGAGTACGTTTTCATTTACTTTGTCTATAACAACGTATTGTTTTCGACCACTTATATAAGACGAAATCCACTGTAGTACAACTCCTCTTATTCCCAGTATTTCCAACTTTCTCAATAATACGTCATGTGCTACGAAGTCAAAAGCTTGTGATAGGTCGAAAAAAAGACCTGTTGTTAATTTATTATTGTTTAAGTTACTCAGGATATTGCCCACCAGAGTAAATATTGCTTGTGTTGTTGACTTTTGCTTTTGGAATCCAAACTGTTCCTTTGCAATAATATTAAATTTGCTACAGAAGTCGACAAGTCTCTTAAGCATACATTTCTCGAAAACCTTTGACAAAATAGGAATCAGAGTAATCGGGCGATAGTTTTTGACGTCCTTTTTATCGTGCTTTTTGTACAGTGGCTTCACGACTGATAATTTTATAGCATCAGGAAATGTACCTGACGAAAACGAGAGATTAATTAAATATGTCACAACGGGAATTAATTCTGTACTGCACGCTTTAACTACTTTTGTGTTGATTCCATCATAACCTTCAGAGTTAGTATTATTCAACGCCATTATTTCTTTATTAACTTCATCTTCAGTCATAGAGCTAAGAAACATGGAGTTAGGAATTGACTTAATATTATTGTCATTATAATAATGTTGATTATTGGATGTCAAGGTATTAGTCGTGTCAATAAAATAATTATTAAAAGCATTCGCTATGTCAGGGGGATTTGTTAGAACTTTCTTATCTAATTGTATTTCAGAAATATTATTAGTACATGATCTCGCATTCCCAAATTCATGATTAATAACTGACCACGTTGCTCTGCATTTGTTCTTGCTATTTTTTATAAAATTTATGTTAGTATTCATTTTCGATTTAACAATACACTTTTTCAATATATTTGAGTATTGTTTATATCTTATTTTGTGTGATAATGTTTTATTCTTGTAATAGTGATATCGCAAGAATCTTTTAGTTTTGCAACTGTTTCTAAGGCCCTTACTTATCCATTTCTGCTTAAATGCATTAGAGTTTTTAACCTTTATTTTTATCTTTGGGAAGCACAAATTATATAACAAACACAAAAAATCATGGAATGTATTGAAAGCTTTATTAGTGTCACATTCTAAGTAGACATCTAACCAAGAAATACTTTTGAGATATGCTTTAAATTTTTTTATATTTTCATTGCAGTAATCTGTCTTATAAATAAAGTATGATTTACACTTTGAACTTTGCTCTTTTACCGGAAACTCTAACAGTTGTGCTGTCTCATGGTCAGATAAGTGAAGAGGCAAAACTTTAGAAGATGTAGTCTTGATGTTACTTACTATGTGATCTATACAAGAGTCCTTACGGGTTGGGACATTAATGTGAAGTTGCAGCTTGTACGTATTACACAGATCTGTTAGATAGGTAGTAACTTTCCCTGGTTTCAGAGTATTTATATTAAAGTCACCAGCAATAACTACTTTTACACTTGGCCCGTATTTTTTGAGTACTTCACCCAACAATAGGTCCAACTTATTCAGAAATACGTTCGGGTCAGATGTCGGTGTTCTATAAACACACACTATTAATAATTTATGCAATGGGATTTCAATACCACAAGCCTCGAAAGACTTGAGCGTTGAATATTTTTTAACGCAAGTAAGCTCAGTACAAGTAATGCCCCTTTTTGCAAGTATACAAGTGCCCCCTCTCTGCTGGTCTCTACTAAACGCAGTTGTCAAGGTATAGTTGTTTATTTTGAGAAACTTTTCGTTTCCGGCACGCATAAAAGTTTCAGAGAAACATAAAATATCAGGTTCATTATTTGCGTCTTGTAATTCTAGCAACGTTAGTTCTAAAATTTCTTGTTTAGATAAAACGCTAGCGATGTTTTGATGAAATATTTTAAAGGTCTGTGACTCACCACTATTTTTCACGAAAAAGCCTGTTCCTGCTCACAGTTTTAAAATAGAAAGGTATAGTACCCATTTTTCTAGTAGTAGGGTTTCCAATACCGGGTTCATTCGTGGTATCGTGTTCAAACTGTTTTCCTGAAAAGTAATATGGGATTGTTCCTTTTCGATAGATTTTACATTTATTGGCAGATTTTTTGTGAATTGGTTGGGTACGCAATACTAATTTCTTTAGTGCTTTAACATTTAAATATTTTTTCTCATAATCGTCATAGTCAATAACATAATTAATAAATTTACATGTATTAAACAAATTATAATTAGAGTCAACAAAGTTTGAATTTTTGAATTCATTGCAAATATTGCGTATGGTTTGGTTTAGGTCATTTACATTTATATATATATTTTTCAGTAGACTCAGAACTATCACATCATTATCACGGAATTTAATGAGGAATTGACGAAGTTGAGTAGACAAAATATTTAAGTCGTAGTCATTTTCGCCCACACAAACTATGAGCTTGTCATTCAACGATAACTTAATATTTTGACAGTTTTTAATGACATCACTGGTAAGCGCGTGTGGTTTTGTTTCTGATGTGACGGTATAATTTACATAAGGTGTTTCTACTCTTGATCGTATCAATGCAGATGATAGTCCAACAATTTGTTGTGTGCCATAAATATATATTTTGTGCACGTGATCTTCCCTCTGAGCATCCAGTGAAAAGTTTTTTGTTTTGGGGTTTTCTAACCTTTCTTTTACCTTTACTAACTTCTCAAGATTTTGAATTTGATCCTTGAGGTTTATTATTTCATTTGCGGCTTGTTTTAACTGGTCTTCCAGATCTGCGATATCCTTTTGCAGGTTCGAGATATTGCAATAAAGTTGTGTTTTCGTGTTGGTTTTACTGGTAGCCGCATATCTAGGTGGAGTGGAGAAGGCTAGCATATCTGAGTGCAAGAAAGAGTATGTATGCACATTTCTTGTAACTGCTGAATCGACACTGCTATTTTCTCTCTGTGGGGGTAGGCTTAGGAATCCTTTTAAAGTTGCATTATCCTTGAGTAATTTGTCATTTTGTGTACGAAGTTCGTTGTTTTCGAGTATGATATTTTCAAGTTCATTTTGAGAACTACTGAGTTGCGTCTGGAGTAGTTCAATCGTATCCTTAAATTCTTGAGCATTGAAATACTCAATTTCTGTATAGTCCATACTTCTTGACAATGTTTTATCGGTGAACGGTTCATCTGATGTGTGATCTATTGTAAGGATATGTGAGTCGTATATTTCAGAGGTAGTGCTTTTTGGAGTAGCCCAGGGTGTACTCTCCTCAGGGGCGTTAGAACTAGTAGCTATGGATGACTTAGGAGACGAGCGCTTTTTCCTCGTTGTGACATTGGATACCACAAAGGTGGGTGTGTTCTGCTGTTTTACCTTCTTAGTGCATGTTTTGCATTCCCATCTGAATTTTTTCCTCTCTTCGAAATTTTTTAAGCGATACACTTTTTCAGAATAACCAGCACAGTCAAATTCAAAGTGGTTTTTACATACGGTGCATAACAAGGTACTTCTATGTTCAACTTGATTTTTGCATCTGTGACAAGTAACTAGTAATTGCTCCTTGTGGCCACTATTATTATTAGTTTTAATTTTCGAAGTCATTTTTCACTTTTGAGATGGTTTCGAAATTCAGTAAAGTTACTACCAACTACTAATTATTTTTTGAGTATGGTCACACTTTAGTTGGGCCAAAAGGTCAAAAGGCTGGAATCCAAGTCTCAACACTAAAAACGACTATCATATCATTCGTTCTTTAGTAATTTTATTTTTGTCACATCACTAAAAATGAATTGCCTTTTGTCTTTGGTTGGTTTGAAACGAATTTAAAAATTTGAAGTTACAACTGATTTATTTTGTTGTTTTTGTGATTATATCAATCATTATGCACTGATTTAAGTTATTATTGTAGTTATGCTAGTCCATAACTTGGTTTTGTTCCTTTGATCAGTAAAGATCACTCTCACTAACACTGATATTGTTTTTTATACGATATTGTGACTGAAAAGTTTTTTGGGATTTATTTCACTTGGGTCCACTGTAGCACTCTGCGAACATTTATTAGTGTTTATGTTCACTATACACACAACTTAATTACTTTACTAGTTAAAATTACAATAGATTACTATTTTATAGATATTTTATATACGCGGAGTTTGTTTACATCAGCACTGACAGCTGTCAGTATGAAATCAATAACACTAAATTTTTTCGAACTTAATAATGTTGCAATGGCGCACAGAGTAGTTTGACATCTGGCAAACACATTTGACTTTAAAATCTTGTAGATACATCCAGTTAGACTGGAAGCCAAATCTAACATAGTGACAGACGTATTTATTTGCTATAAGCGCCATCATCGCGTTGAAAGACTGGTGGTCTGCAGCTATTTTTGATCAATCAGTTAGAAAAGACCTATATGCTGCAGTACAAGCATCTCCCAAAATGTGAACACATAGCTCTCTAACTTCAACGTCTTCCTGTCATCGGTCTAGCTAGCCCCATGCTAGTAATATTATATCATGTGTCGCTTATAGACTTAATTGATGGTTTATTTTTATATTGGGTGTAAAAGTGCCCTTAACGAAACCGAAAGACACTTATTTTTCTTGTCATTGCGATTATTTTTTGGTTCCAGACCATATCTGGGAAACTTCTAGTTACGGAGATATTGGGGGTAAAAGTTCAAACATTTTCATAAGTTTTTAATGTTTTAACTTTTCTTTAAATACCTCCACGACCCCCGTACTGTTCAATACATCTATCAGCGCAATGTTTTGAGTTTGTTACATTGAGTCCTACCGTAAATCGTGATGTTTCGCCTCGTTTCCCAGCAATACTTTTTGCGTAGAGTAACTTAGTTTGATCTACAGAATAATTGGTTAACGGCTTCGTGAAGGGTCCGTTTACATCTTCTCTTGTATGACTCTGTCGATTTTCATGTTGTCACCATAGAAATACATTATTTATATTTTCAGGTGTTATATCGCACATTTGTCGCATTTCAACGCGCTTTATGCTATGTCAACTTTATGGTTTACGAGCTGAACATGAACAAATTTACTGAAATGAGTAATAATGTAAGCGAAAAATATTTGATGTCCTGGGATTGACCTTCGTTTGGTAATGTGTGAAGTTATACTGGTTTTGCCTAATTATTTTATTTTCCAGGTTTTGATTCGGAGTCTGGTTATTATTTTATTTCTCACGAAGGATCTAGTATTGGTAATTACACACTGTATTTACTGCGATAAGTTATATGCAACTGTTGAAGAAGCTGAGACGGCGTGTATACAGTTAATAAAGAACAAATTTTAAAATCTCTATTTCTCGTTAAGCACAAAAAAAACACGAGATGGATGAAATGGCGACAGGTCACGGGAACAATCTGCGACTCCCGTTTTCCACTTAAACTTAAGGGGAAAATTTATAAAACAATGGTTAGACCTGCTGTCTTGTATGGATCAGAACGTTGAGCCACAAAAGGGATGGTGATGATGTTACGGAGAAATGAGGAAAATGTCGTGAGGAAAGTTTTGAGTTTGAATTTGGATGGGTTTAAGAGTAGATGAAGACCAAAAAAACGATGGATGGACTGTGTAAAAGATGAAATGGCTAGAAAGAAGGTGTCTGATAAGATGACGAGTAATAGAAAAGTATGGAAGAAGAAGACATACTGCGCCGACCTCAAATGAACTGGGATAAGGGCATGAATGGAATGATGGTATGAAGGAATGATGATATATCTTGATTTAAAAGACTAATCAGAATTAAATTACTATAATTAAATTTATTTTTAGAATGTCATGCCCGTCTCTGGAAGAACGTTCTACAGGCAAATCGAACGTTCAGAAAGATGACTGCATGTGGCCTGTTCTGTGTCGACGCTACGCTACCATTAAATCTGATGCAAGTTATCGCTCATTACGTCATTATGCAAATGCAATTCTATTTTCTTTGAAGTAAATAGTTTAGTGTACACATGACTTTTTCTTAAAAAAATCACTAGTGGGTGTGGAAAATGATTGACCCCATCCGATCACCATCCTTCAATTCAGATCCTTCGAAATCACACATCCGGTTAGAAATGGGGTCTTTTGGTTCAACCTCGAATTCCATGTGTTCTGCTTCATTTTATTGGCTGTAACTATAACTAGGCAACACCGGGGTAGGCACTTGAAGGGCATCAGACTGTAACTAAATTTTATGTCCAATGGGGTCTATACATATTTATTCATGTGTGGGGACACATTCATAAAATAAATTCAAACCTATCCACATAATTAATTACTTTTTAATGATTGAAGTTTAACACAAACACAATTGATTGCTTTATCAGTAGTCATACCATTTCTAAGTGTTAAATGTCTGGAGTATTAAACATGTTTTCATCGTTAAAAAACATACAGTTAAATAGAAATTCGGTCATCACTTTGTCCAACGAACTATTTCTGAACAACATAATTGAAAAAGATTTACAATCAGTACTATGGCCGTTAAATTTAATGCAAGCTTCTTTTTTGTGCTCAAAGTATTCAATTCGCGATAACCATATCTTTCCCAATAGTCGTCTGTACAACATTTTAGGAGTCGTTTGTATGTTAACGTTGAAAATAATCAATTTGCCTGTATTAATAAAAAAATCTTTTTCCTTTGTCTCGTTCAGTATGACCGCTTTCCTTTATCTGAGTAAAATTAGTGACAGCTTCTTCAACTCCGCTAGCTTCGTACTAAACAACTGTATTAATATCATCGGGAGTGATCACAATATTTTATTGGTCTCAAAAATTCAGCACGGTCTGAATGTCCTGAGTGTTAGTAATAAAAACCTCAGAAGCTTGATCATTTGGAACTGGTTTTCTGTCATCTCTTTATACAGTTTCTTTGTAGGTTACATTACCTATGTGTGTACTGAGTTTCCTGTCATCAGTACTTTTGGAGTGATATCAACATTTGCTACTATATCTTTCGATATGAATATTATTTATGCCTTGCAACTTATGAGATTACTAATAACGACGCTTAAGATGTGGATTATGGAAGTCCAAGAACGAAGAAACGTAGAAACATACAATGAATCCTACTGGGATGTAATGTTCGATTTATACCAAAATATTTTTTTAGGCCTATATGATTATAGAGAAGTTATTCAAATTAATGGTGAGTATCAATGACAGGCTGGCTGACAATTTGGAATCGTTCCTGAATTTTGACTAATTGGCCGGAGAAATCAAAACAAAGAGAAAATTGGAAAGGTAGGTTGCCCTATACCTTTCCAATCTTCTCTACGTTGGGCAATAGCCGGGAGACTTTTGGGCAACGCAGAGAAAATTGGCAGCAGCTGGACAGAACAACCTAATTTCAAAGAAAAATCACAGAAACGCGAGAAAAATCGTATTATCATCAATAGGGGGCAAGCTTATTGCCATCAACCGGATACAGATTCAACTCCATGGTTGCTACTGAGAGATTCCTGATGGGAAATCCAATAACACTTTGCCCGACCCAGAGATCGAACCCAGGACCTCTTGCTCAGCAGTCATGTTTGCTACCACTAGATCAACGAGCCAGCCACAACAAGTATTCACACCCGGTATTATGTATAAATAGGATAACGTCTACAGCAAACTTTTCTTACTATTTACAGATTGTGTTCTACGTGATCAACGTGGCTTTTCATAGTTTATTAAACATAAAAGGAATACTAACAATCCAGCACATAGTAGCACAAGGTGGAACTAGAGTAAGTCGTCTTAAGAATCCGAAACAGTTACTATTCTCAAAACCCAGAATTAATTATAATATATGTATTTAAAAACAAAGTATTTTGGAAATACATAACATAAAATCACTCCTGTAATCCCTAAAGAGTGAGGCAGAGCTGTACTTAATAGAACACCCACATTTTACCAGATATGTCTAAGTCCCGTGTAATAGGGGGCGAGCCTATTGCCATCAACCAGGCACAAATCCAGACTCCGTGGTTGCTACTAAGAAATTCCTGATGAGAAACCCAAAAACAGTTTGCCCGACCCGGCAATCGAAACCAGGAGCATCATACTTAGCAGTAGCGATTGCGACCACAAAACCCACGACCCAGTCTATACACCATAATATATTGGAAATACATGGTGAGATTTATAGATTACTAGCGACCTGCCCCGGATTCGCACGACTGCAATATACATAAACCTTCCTCTTGAATTACTTTATCTATTGCTGAAAACTGCATTAAAATTCATTGCGTAGTTTAAAAGATCTAAGCGTACAAATAGCGAAAGCGACTTTGAAAAAACTACGAAGAAGTAACTACCCTCCCCCTCCCTACTTTTGCGTTTCGCCGTCCTTTCCTTCCCTTCTTTGAAGATACTATGTAAAGATTTGAAACAATTTTAAACAGGCACTAACTGTTTTATGATATCTGCTTTGTCAGACTGTCGTGCAATCAGTAATGTCTCAAACTTGGATAATAAAGAACATATTGTTACTTCTATGTTTAAGCGTGCAATGTGATAGATTTGATACAGCAACAATAGATGTTTACGAAACTTGTTTTCTGCTGCTGTAGTCTGAAAACTGTGCAGATAATAAATACATTTCTGAACACAACCCAAAAGTTAAAAAAAGGCTTAGACAAATTTAGTGTGTTCAGAAATGTATTCACTATAATAAAATAATGTAGAACTTAACTAATAGGTGTAATAGTACCCTTAACGAAGCCGAAAGGCACTTGTTTTTGTTTTATTTCTAGACCATACCTTTTTTTTTTTTTTTAGACCATACCTGGGAACCTGAACCATATAATAAGTGTGCCTGTGCCTACTTATCTAGGCAGAACTAGACCCGAGTTAAAGTGTGCCAACCTCAGGTACATCTTTAAGATGGTCTTAACAAGAAGCCAATCGGACTTAGCCGAGTTGGATGAACAACGACGCACACAGGAAGCCGCCCGCCGCCAAGAAGAAGAAAGACTAGCTAGCGAGCGACTTCGACGAATATCGTTAGACCCGCCGGCCTCACCATTCTCGAGGCTGGCGGAGACGAGCACAGCAGGGCCCTCTGGGGCCAGAACTACGGTGACCACGCAACGAGCCAGGTCACCAACAAGGTCGATACGATCGCAGCGATCGACTACAAGCGTCTCAACGCGACTAAGAATAGCGGAACTTAACGCCGCTGAGAGACTGGCAGCAATACAGAGAAAACAACTGGAGGTGGAAGCAGACCTAATAAAGAAGAGATTGGCTGCAGAGGTGTCTGCCATCAACGATGAAGAAAGCGTCAACGGCGAACCTACTCGTGAAGAAAGTCACGGTGTAAAGGTAGACGAGTGGTTACGGTCCAACCCGCTCGACGCACGGGGGGAGGAGGCAACCAAGGACAACAGAGAAGAACCAAGGCAACTCAGGTTTGAGGTGCCTAGGGTACGATCGCCAACTCCAACCAGAGCGAGGAATAGCATCGAACAGTTGGCCACCACACTCGAGAAAATGGCCAGACCCCGTCCGCGATATACAGACCTACCAACCTTCAGCGGAGCTGTCAGCGAGTGGTTGCCCTTCAAGGCAGCCGTACGAGACTCGACAAATATGTACCAAATTCCGGCAGCAGAGAACATCCACAGGCTGAGGAGCTGTCTAAAGGGAGAAGCTCGGGAGGCTGTGGCCGCACTACTACACACGGCCACAGACCCCGACACTATAATGAAGACGTTAGAACAGTGCTTCGGGCGACCCGAAATTATCATCGATCGGGCGCTCGAAGACCTCAAGAAACTCCCAAGACCCGGAACATCGGCAGCCGACCTCAATAGCTTCGCTGTAAAGCTACAGAATATTATCTGTGTGCTGAAAACCATAGACCGAAGGGGCTACCTCTTCAATCCCCTGTTGTCGAGGGAGGTGCTGGAAAAACTCAGCCCGCATCTCCGCTCTCGTTGGTGCGACTACGCCTACGATAACGAAGGAACGACCGACTCAGAAATCGTCGTTATCTCACGATTTTTAATGAGGGAGGCGGACAGGGCATTAAGATACACCTATGCCTCATCTACAAGCGCCGCCACAGTTCAAAAGAGGGAAATACGACCCGCCGTAACGTTAAGGAGAAAGGCAACTGTATACAATACCGTCGCCGCAGCGGAAGAAGAAAGAATACCGTGCCCTGGGTGTGAACAAGCTCACCCCCTACACCAGTGCCCCAAGTACAAGGCACTAACCACCGAACAACGCTGGGAATTCCTTAAAGAGAAAAAGATTTGTTTCAAGTGTGCCCAAAGAAGACACCGACGACTTAATTGTAAGTCTAAGCCCTGTGGCGTAGACCAATGTCGCCGACCACACCATGCGTCCCTACACCAAGCGTGGCCACGAACAGAGGCGGCCAAGCCAGCAGAGACGCCCAGACAAGAGGCTGTCTTGTCAGTTACGCCACAGTCGGCTATGGGGCCACAAACAATTTTATTAAAAATGTGTCCCGTCATAGTGTCCGGACCACGGGGGGAGTTACAAACCTACGCGCTCCTAGACGAAGGAGCAACAGTAACTCTCATAGATAAGGAATTGGCATCCAGCATCGGGGCAAAGGGGCCATCACAACCGCTGCACCTAAACGGTGTCAATATGACACAAAAGGAAACCGAGAGTCAGCTCGTCAATATAGAAATAAGAGGAATTAAAGAAAGCGAGAAATACAAGGTCAGAGCGAGGACCATAAAAGACCTGCAGTTACACAAGCAGGCCATCCCGGAAACTTTTCTCCAGTACGAGCATCTGAGAGACCTTCCCAGGGACGAGGTGTGCTATGAACGAGCACACCCCGGGCTCCTAGTGGGGACCGACCACTGGGAGTGTATCGTCTCAAGGGAGCTCAGGACCGGCGGACCGAACGAGCCGGCAGCTTCCAGGACAAAGTTGGGATGGGTGGTGCACGGAACCGTACCACGCAGCACCATCATGCAAGAAGGCAGGGTGCTGCACGTATACGAGCCCGACCGAGAATCAAACGGGAGCAACCAAGAGCTCCATCAATTGGTCGAGGCTCATTTTAAAATAGAGGCTCTCTGTATCGAGGGAAAGCCAAGAATAAGAGAGGCAGATCAGCGCGCCATCAAGATAGTCGAGGCCACAACAAAGAAGATCGACACAGGGTACGAAGTGGGGCTGCCGTGGCGACGAGATGACACCGTCATGCCACCCAGCTATAATCAAGCACTCCGTCGCCTCACAGCAATAGAGAAGAAGATGGACGCTGACCCAAAGTTTGCCCTAGAGTACTCCAACCAAGTGGACAACCTTTTAAAAAAGGGTTATGCCACACCATGCGACGGCTCGGAACGAGCGAGCCCAGTGTGCTGGTACCTGCCACACTTTGCCGTACAGAACCCAAATAAACCCGGCAAGTGTAGGCTGGTGTTTGATGCAGCCGCGAAAAGCCACGGAACGTGTCTTAACGACGAACTGTTGGAGGGGCCAGACTTGCTGTTGTCACTACCGGGAATCCTATTCCGGTTCAGGGAAAAGGCAGTGGCAGTAACTGCAGACATCCAAGAGATGTTTCTAAGAATAAAAATAAGGACAGAAGATCAGCCAGCACAACAGTTCCTGTGGCGAGGCGCTGAGAGGGAGACGCCTCCACTCAAGTTTAAAATGAAGAGCATGATCTTCGGCGCCGCGAGCTTCCCGTACATGGCCCATTACATCCGCAATCACAACGCGGACATTCATGGGCAGGAGTTCCCGCGAGCGCTAGGTGCGATAAAGGAAAGTCATTACATGGACGACCTGGTCGCGAGCTATGATGACCCACTAGAAGCATGGAAGGCAGTGGAAGAAACAAGAGCGGTTCACGCCAACGCCGGCTTCACGTTGCGAGGATGGAGCGCCAGCGACAACACAGTGCTGCGCGACGTACCTACTGAGCTGTACGCCACTACGCCCACACAACTGGGGGGAGAGCAGCCAGAAAGCAAAATACTGGGGCTATTCTGGAACGCAGGACGGGATGAACTCGGGTTCAACACATCCATGAACCGAGTGCCAGCAGAGGTACGAGAACAGACTCGCGCACCAACCAAACGAGAGGCCCTAAGCGCCGTGATGTCCATTTACGACCCACTTGGACTGCTCAGCCATTACACAATAAGATCCAAGATCATATTGCAGAGCCTTTGGCGACTCCAGACGACATGGGATGAGCAGATACCGCCAGAAGAGAACGAGCTCTTCGCCTCATGGTTGGCGCAACTAAAAGAGATTGCCCAGCTTCGACTGCCACGCTGCTACAGCCAAAGGATGTACGAGAACATCGAACTCCACGTGCTATGTGACGCCAGCGAACAGGCCTACGCGACCGTGGCCTACTGGAGGATCACTAGCAGCGACGGGAGTGTTATGGTGGTATTAGTGGCCGTCAAAGCCAAGGTGGCGCCAAGACAGGCGCAGACCATACCTCGGCTTGAACTGCAAGCAGCGGTCATCGGTGCAAGACTTGCTTGCACAATCAGGCGGGAACACCGCCTGAAAATTAACAGGACGATCTACTGGACCGACTCATCCACCGTGGTGCATTGGATTCACCACGACATGCGACGTTACACACCATTCGTCGCACACCGGTTGGGTGAGATCGCAGAACTCTCCAGAAAGGAGGAATGGCGATGGCTGCCCACGGAACACAACGTGGCAGACGACGCAACGAGGCTCAGTAGCACTCCTCTGAGCACGACAGATCGGTGGTTCCAGGGGCCTGACTTCCTGTATCAGCCGGAAGAACAATGGCCCACCATGACAACGCCAGAGGAGGAAGACAACGAGGTCCTGCACACCAGGGAGAAGACACAGGACAGTTGGCTACCCGACCCTGCCCGCTTCTACAAATACGAAGTCCTGGTGAGAACCATTGCACGAGCGCTTGCCTTTATTGATATCTGCCGACGTAAGGCAAGCAAGATGGAACATCGGCACATCCAGCGCGCTGAGTCGGAGCTAATACGACGCGCGCAAGAAGAGAGCTTCGACGAAGAAATAAGGAAGATCAAATCGGCTCGCCCACTGACTAAGGTGAGCAGACTATATCGCTTGGATCCAACCATAGAGGATGGAATATTGAAGGTGCGAGGACGGATCGAAGCTTCCTCGGCACCAACCGAAACAAAACGACCCATCATTATGGACGGTCGCCATCCACTTACCAAGCTCATCGTGCTGCAAGAGCATTGCGCTGCGGGACACGCCAACAGGGAGCGTGTAACCAACGATCTACGGCAGCGCTACTGGGTCATCCACTTGCGACCCACCGTGCGCATGATCGAGAGGAATTGTGCCTTTTGCAAGAGGCTAAAAGGAACGCCCAAGACACCGGCTACAGGAGACCTGCCACACGCCCGATTGGATCCTTTCCACCGCCCGTTCACAAATTGCGGGGTGGATTACTTCGGGCCAATGATGGTCAAGGTGGGCCGTCGTCGAGAGAAGAGGTGGGGGGCACTGTTTACATGCCTCACCTCCCGCGCCGTGCACATTGAGCTCGTAGCGTCCCTCTCCACCGACTCTGCGATCATGGCACTGAGAAGAATGGCCGCACGAAGAGGATGGCCACGTTTAATGTACTCGGACAACGGGACCAACTTCCGAGGGGCCGACCAAGAGCTGCGCAACGCCTACACCGAGTGGCTGCCCGCGCTGACCGACGAGGGATTGAAGCATCGAATGGAGTGGCGCTTCATACCACCAGGCGCGCCCAATCAAGGCGGCGCGTGGGAAAGGATGGTGCGATCCGTCAAGACTGCCCTCAAAACAACCCTGCGGGAGAAAGCGCCAGCAGAAGAAGTTCTCAGCACACTCCTCACTGAGGCTGAGTTCTCCATAAACGCGCGACCATTGACCCACGTAAGCGTGGACCCCAGCGATCCCGAGGCCTTGACCCCCAATCATTTTCTGTTGGGGTCATCGAATGGCCTACCAGCAACCGGACCCTGCGACGACACCGACCGACGAGCATGGCGAGCCAGCCAAGCGCTTGCCGACCATTTCTGGCGGCGCTGGGTACGAGAGTATCTCCCCACACTGGTACCACGCGGCGAACCAAAGAACAACGCCCGACCCCTGCAAGCTGGAGACGTGGTCCTCGTAGTCGACCACACCCTACCCCGAAACACCTGGTCGATGGGAGTCGTCGAGCGAACGCACGCTGGAGCTGACGGCAGCGTTCGAGTCGTCGAGGTGCGGACCAGGACCGGCGTTTTTCGACGCCCGGTGAGCAAGCTCGTCGCCCTGAAGAGAGAAGAGGCTACGCAGGCTGCGCCGGGGGGAGAACTGTAACGGACGCCGATCTCCGACGAAAAAGTCAATTATTGTATAAAACTGATCAACCAATAATAGAGGTTAGGTAAAGCACCTTGCTGTGACAAGGTGCTAACACAATGTAAACAAACGCTGTGATTGGCCAACCGATGGAGCCGCATTCGTGTCTCAAGCAGGTCCCGACAAGTCGAAACCTGTCGGGCGCCGCGCCATCGGTTCGCGCACGCTATTGTAGGAATAACGGGAACGAGGTGCGCTCCCGCCGCGCCGCGCGCTTACGTAATAACAAATAAAACACGGGCCAATCCAGCGTTTGATTACAGTCGACACGAGCCCTCAACAAGTAAACACCTCTACTAGTAAGGTATATGTTCTATGTTTAAATGATTTAATGTGTAATAAATCTTGTGTATAACAAATCAAATATTTGTTTAAATTAATACAGTCCACTACGAAAATTCCAGTATAATGCTGTGTCCGCACAGTCCATTATACCAGTGATTGACGTTTTATTTCAGCCAAATTCGTTCTGCCTTTTTTGCGTGACAAAGGAACAAATGCCCATCTATCCATCCATCCTCACAAACATTCGCTTTCATAATAGTAAGATAAGATAGTTTGGAACGCTAAATGTGTCCTTGCACTGTCCTGACCCATCTAGTTTATAAATATAACTAAACTCAAATGATTACATTATCATAATTACTTGACTGCCAGAAGTGGAGCGTTAGGAAGTGGTTGACAGTTTACGTTGTCTAATGTATTAAACACAATGTCTGCATCACGAATAGTTATTCCAGAAGTTCTCAATAATCTTCTGGAAAAAGATATACAAAAATTGGTGAATTCTTTTAACTTTCCACTCAACCTATTCTTGACTTGGAAGTATAATGTACGAAATGGTTATATTTATACAAATGGAACAAAATATTTCGTTATGTCAATCTGTCGTACGTTACTCCTAAATGCGTTGTGCTTCTACCAACTGCTGACCGTAGACGTTACAAATGTCAACATGTCACCTTTAGAACGTCATCTCTTGACTCTCTTCAATATGTTCAACTACATCACCTTTATGATCGGATATACGACGATATTCATTCTGGATATCGTGCACAAGGACAACAACGTCTCACTTATCTTGAAGATTCAAACTATACACAAGAGCATCGGTCTCAGTGGGAGTATCCAGAATTTTATTATATGGAACTGGATCACGTTTGCAACTATTATCATTATCAATTTATGTATTTTTATATTCTATTATATCTTGTCATCAGATATTCCTTACAACATCAGTTTTTATATTGACAATATTTGTGATATAATGTGTATCATGTGGGATATTAATGTTGCTATGGCGATCCGTATAATAATATTGCTTAGGAATTATCTGGAAGAGTGGATTAAAGAAATCCTGATGATGAATGATGTACTCGAAAATGAACAGATAAATTATGAGCATTATCTCAAATTGCTTGGAATATACCGGAATATTCTGAAAACCTTCAATCTGTATAAGCAAATTTTTCAAGTATCGGTAAGTTTGTGTTTATATTATACAAATTCTAATGCCAATCGGTTGAAACGTCGACACTGACAGTAGGGTTGATCCACAAATTCTAAGTAACAAAGACTGAGTGTAGTGGGCAAACTTGGGAAAGGTCTATGATCAGCAGTGAATTGCGATAGGCTGGATTGATTCAGATTGACTTACATTCTGAACAATATGATAACTCTAGAGCCCTATTACATTCCGGCGTTACGCAAATTTTAAAATATTGACCTAAAAGGCATAGCACAGCATAATCAGCCTATAATGTTCCCACTGCTGGGAAACAAGCCTCCTCTCTCTATGAGAGGGAATTCATGGACTCTAATCCAACACAAGGGCCCAGTGCGGGTTGGTAGATGTCACATGTCTTCGAATTTTTGGTTCTACGACATGCCGGTTTCCTCACGATGTTTTCCTTCACCGTTTCGAGAGAAGTGGTGATGGAATAAATTAATAGTTAATTACCTAAAAGGCACATAACGAAAATGTATTCTATTATTATAAAAGTAGAGGAAGACCAAAGAAACGATGGATGGACTGTGTGAAGAATGATATGGCACGAAAGGAGGTGTCTGATGAGATGATGAGTAATTGAGAAGTATGGAAGAAGAAGACATGCTACGCCGACCTCAAATGAATTGGGACAAGGACAAGAGAATTATGATATTATAAAAGTACGTATAGGATATTAGTGAGACGAAAAAAAACATTATGATCTAGATATCGAATAGAATCTACAAATTACTGCAGGCTTAGTCAAGTTGACAATCTACAATCGTTAACGCTAATAGAAAACTAATCAAATGTAGGAGAATGACGTCATCCGAACGTTAAGTCACGTGGTCAAAACAAACGAATAGAAAATTCGTAGACAAGTTTACGTCGTTCAAAATGATAGAATGAAATGTGAGCGTTTCTACAATGCTGATCGCTTCATCCCATATTAATCGTAGCCAAGTTACAGTTTTGACAAGCGCCAACGAAACGATGTCAAAGTTTTTGAATGACCACTGAGCGATCGCCCAAGAGATCGACCCAAGAGTTAACGATAAAAATCGGCGTCTTTATGATTCAGCTGTGTCGTGTATCACGTCATTGTTTATGTTTCAAACTTTCAAGTGCCCGAGTATGATAGAGTTTCGAATAATACAGAAAGATATTTACGAAATAACTAATAATTTTCGTACCTTTCTATGAATTTCAAAAAAGCTGTTCTGGGCTTGCTCGAGATTTAGATTCCATCCTATAAAAGTTTTTACTTCATTTCGGTATCTTTTATTTAAATACGTTTAAAATTACATTCCGCACTATGATATGATAATAAACCAATTATAAGAAGAACTTGTTCCTTATTTCACTTACTTTTTATCAAAAATCTTTTTATAAAAGAATTCTTCCTTTCTTAAAAATTCAAAACAAAAGTTCAGCCCGCGCACAAAGTAAACAACTGTGACTTTGATGTTAGTTTGACGTGGGTAGGAACGCTCACCGTAGACAAAAGTATAGGTTTTTTCTACAGACATTGGAGAACGATCGATCGACTCGGTTGTGTCAAGTTGGCTACCAACTTAGCGTTTTCTCATATCGCTTACGCCGAGGCGTCAACGATTGTAGAAAGAGATTCAATAAGAAACGGTTGTAACTTGGATAGGCCGGCTGGGCCCAAATCGGGTCTCCGTGAGTTTTTGCCTAACCATGCATCGGAAGAATGACTATTTACTACATAAATAAATAAGTAATTATCTAAAATTCTCTATATTATTTCCTTTATTTATTCTACATACCTAAATTTTATATTTTTAAGAAAATTCGCTTTGTTATTATTGTCATAGAGAAAACTAAATACTCTTAACAAGTAATAAATGTTGCCTAACTATCGATGTTGATGTATCGATTGAAAACAAAAAACAATAAAAAAAAAAAAAAATACTCACAAAATCGATAGCCCTATCAATAGTATTGAAATTTTACAATACTATCGATACTATCGATAGTATCTATTCAAGAAATTGAGCAATACTATTGATAAAGTGCAATACTATTGATAAAGTGCAATACTATCGATAGTATCGATAGTATCGATAGTATCGATACTATTGGGTATTGATAGTATCGATACTGTCACTATTATAGTGTATTTTACTGCAATTCCTCCTCAACGCTGTCAGCTGGTAATGTGCCCAAGAGACTGGCGGCGTTGGCACGCATGGCCACACACTAAGCCTCTGGCCAAAATAAAAGCCAGCCCTTGGGTCACGGAAAGCGTCAACTAGGCGTTCCGAAATATTCTTAAACAGGCTAGAGCTCTCGGAAGTAAGTTATTTTTAATTTTATTGTGTACCTCTTTAATCGTAATTTAAATTTAAGTTTTTTTTCCTAGGTTTTAGGTTACACATCTGTTCAATTTTACTTGAATCTAACTTATTTTGACCTGTTCGTCTCTGAGCTGAGAACTAATGCAGGAGAGAGAGAAGTAAGTACAGTATGACATGTTTTATCTATAGGGTCGAACCGAAGCAAGCGCATTACTTTGTGTAACTTATTTCAGCACCACTGCTCTCAAAGTGATGAAGGAAAAAATCGTGAGGAAACCAGGTTGTCCTAAAACCGAAAATTGCTGATGATGATATTTAACCCATTGCCTCTTAGACAATATGTTAAAAAAAACTGTCCGATCCGTGAGGGTATTATTAGGTATTGAAATTAGAAAAAAATGCCCCGATGATAATTAAATATAATGTACTAAAATGAGGAAACAAAAGAAACACATGGGCGCGAGCGTCGACACTCCGGTCGCTTCTCGGGTGGTGACGTCATAAAAAAAAAAATTTGACGATCGAACATACTTATGAAAAGATGGTGTTGTCACGTTTTAAAAGTTTGTTAGAATTTAGGAATTGAATTTTAGGAAGGAATTGTTGGAATTTTGAGATTTTGAAACAGTGACTGGTTTTTATGACATGCATTGTCCTTAAGATTATTTTTTCTGTGTTTATAGGGTTCCGTACCCGAAGGGTAACCAACGGGACCCTATTACTAAGCCTTCTTCGTCCGTCCGTCCGTACGTCCGCCTGTATATCAGTGGGTTGTATCTCATCTCTCGGTATCAAGCTGAAATTAATATCAAATACTCAGGTCTACCTCTCCTGTTTAATAACAAAATACCTACAAGTTTCTATGGAACCCTCGGTGCGCGAGCACAACTCGCTGGTAAAACTTCCCTTGTTGATTTAATTACACTATTCGTAACTTTAAATCAATTTTTGAACGACTGATGTGTTTTTTATACTTGCAGTCTTTTTTGCACACTCTTATAACAATATCATGGCTGAATAAGGGTGCGATACTTATAGTTATATACGGTGTATACTCCGAGAAATTTTATATAACTGTTGAGGAAGCGGAGACGGCGTGTATCCAGCTTATGAAGAACAGGAACTGTCCAAGTTAGTGTTTTTAATAATTAAACTTTTTAAAATATGGTGAAAGGTGGATTGCAATGTTTAGTAGTTTGAAATACGTTAATGCAGAAAAAAAGACAACGAGTAAAAAAAAACATTTTTTTTATTGCAAAATGGGCCTGCTCTTGATCTCAGTTACTCGAAAGAACAAATAGTAACACATTAAACCAGATACATTAATACAGGCTGGAACGGACACCGACGTGAACAGCTGTTCCATACCTTTTGAACGTGTAGGTATTGCACTTTTGAAACAGCTGTTTTTTTTAAATGACCGAGGAAAAATTTATATGCGAATTATGTACTGAATACGTGATAACTGTTTTTGCGTCGGTGTCCCTTCCACCCCGTATAGATAAAATAAGGGATCATGTTTGAAAAACCTTGTTACAATAATACAGAATACGTTTTTCTTGCAGAAAGTCAAAAGCATCTTTACAAGACCGTGATACAGGCAAACCGTTCGTTCAAGAAGATGTCCGCGTGTGGCCTGTTCTATGTAGACGCCTCACTACCGATATATTTGATGGGAAACATTACTCAGTACATTATTATAGTGCTACAATTTAATTTTCTGTAAATTACGTTACATTACAGAAGGAAGCCTGCCTTTTGCACATTTTATATCCCGTCCATCGTTTCGTGTAATTTACTAGGCAATCAAATAGTTTTATTTATTAAAACTGCCTCACTGTGATTATGCCATTTTATTTGACATAACATAACATCACGCCTGTAATCCCCGAAGAGTAACGCAGAGGTGTACCGGCACGGTCCACAAACATTAGCATAGTTTTTGCTCGGTTGATATGGAGTCTATATTCCACACTCTCTGATTGTACTATTTGTAGAAGCTCAGGGAGTTCTTTTTCATTTGCCCCTGTGATAGTGGTATCATCTGCAAAGCGTAGATTATTAATGAGGTATCTGGTATAAAACTATACATATCAGCCTCTTCGAATACCGTGGGTTGCTATCAAGGAAATGAATAATTCATTACTCCTAATGTCACAGTACACAACTTTTTTGTAACTAATAGTTAGTATAAGTATACACGGCAATGATATGGAAGCGCGGAGTCTCCTAATACAGGCACTGTTTTGCTTAATAGGAGGCTCTAAATACATTTAAATGTACTAATTGTGCTAATTGTGACAATAAACTATTTTGTATATTGTTCTGCTTCATATATTGCGCTCTGGTCACTACCCATCCCTAAGTTTGGCTTTTTGATGAAGAAAGTAAATTCTCCCAATTCTGAAAATGTGGAACGGTTAAAGATGATCACCATCTAGCTGTAGTGTACTAGGAACAATAAGGAAAGAGACATATGTTAAAGTTTCATCCTGACTGGCGAAAGACGGAGTCAGCTGGAACAGTATAGAGGAGGCTTTCACCGCAAAAAGCGGCCCAAACACTTAACAACAATAAACACATTACTAACTAATTTATAAGTACAAACAATAAAATGTGAGATAAAAACTAAATGAAAGGGATAAAATAAACCTAAATAAAATGTTAAAGTTTTAGCGTCACCTTTACCGGAGATAGCAATCCTCCTTGCTGAATTTGTTAAAGGAATAATGATTTATACGCTGACCCCAAATGAATTGGGATAAGAGCAAGAGAATGATGATGATGATGATGATGTTGATTATGTGTAGTTTAGTTTAGAATAGGTTAAGTTATGATGAGGCTGTCTTGTCTTTGAGGATAAAAGCCGCCGATAAAATTCAAGAATAAAGAATAAAATCTTCTGTTACTAGAAATGAGTTGGATCATTTTGGACTACAAAAGAATTAGTACTTTGAGGTTAACTGCTAGAAAAATAATCTTCATGCAAAGGTACAGTCAGTTACCCACAAGCAGATAAATTCTAATCGCTTTGTGCTGAGTCGGCTGCTGCAGGTGCTGAAAATATCAAATGGCGCAAATACAATAACCTCATTTGTATTTATACGTTTGAGCCTTTTGGGGTTAAAACACTAGAGCCCACCTAGTCTTTTGGAACATCGTCAAGCGTTTGGTCGACTCTTCCCGTGACCAGAGTGCTTGCGTATTTTGAAACAGCATTGCCATCCAACTTGGCAATGCTGCTATCCTTCTGGACACTATTCTTGACTCTCTCTAATTCTATGCTGCTTTTGTTATGAACAAATTTTTATTATTTTTGTGTATAGTTCGTAAATTGTGTAACTATATAATCACTTAAGGATTCGGAGCAAGTCCCTATATCAGTGTCAATGTTCTGTGTTTAGTTAAGTTTTTTACAACACGAGACAAGGTTAGGAAGAAGACTGTAATAAAAGGAACAAAATAAACAAAACCTTTATTACAAATATGCAAACTGCAGCAATACAACAATGTAGTTAGTAAGAAGACTCACAAAGCTAAATTGTAACGCAGCGTCTAAGTAGAACAGGCCACACACGCGTATCTTGCTGAATGATGCTCGATGCAAGCGAAGCACGTTTTTGCATATTTTTTTCTGATCATCTGTGAAATAAAAATTGCATTGTTAGACAGAATGTTTTAAAGTATTTCAAACACGTTTAAAAGTATGTTTGCAAGCACTCAAAGTGTCATTTTATAAGTGATAAAGATGATCGTAAAGTCAAGAATAGTCTAGACACTGGACGGGACCTGAACAATCGGACATTAAAATCAATGCGCATGAATCTTGGATTCTTTCAATAGATATGTAGAATTTCTCGCATTGCCGGCTCAGTGTTGTTAGATACATCAAATTCTTTGCAATCCAAAGCACTATTATCACGGTTCCGTAGAATGACAAATCCTGTAACAAAATAATTAATGGTGTATACATTTCTTTCTTAAATCTTTTAACGAGTACAGTTTCGTTCAAAGCCGTGCAAACGCCTCCCCCAAAATTTTTCCACTCAAGTTGGTCTGCCACCAATTTTTTTTACTTCTTGCGTTTGGCCGCTACTCGCCTGATGTGAAATTAGCCTTTTAGGCCAGTATGCCAATGGTCAGTCTAACTCCTAGGTCATCACGCCAGCATTTCTTAGGCCTGCCTTAGTGACAACATTCGTGTTCAGGCACCTAATGCGTGACTATAGTTGTCTTTCTACCCTGATTATCCGTCTGACCCACCCAATCTCACCTTAACCGCGACAGTTAAGCGCAACACACTCAAATAGCGGGTGCGCGTCGGTTTAGGAGTACGGCGGGTGTAATTTCGTGTATTTACATGGACGACAACAGCCAAGCAGCGTGCGCTGGACGGGCGCGGGTCGGGTTATCGCCAACATCGGTGATGCCTCATGCGTAAGACAATGTTTTTTCAGCAAACTGGGATTTTTTTTTTAGGATGTGAAGTCATCAAATGACCCCTCCCGCTCTCTGGACGGAGTGGAAAGGAGTGTCAGTCTTGTACTGACTAAAACCGATCCATGTTCCTTCTTTGCCCTTTGTGTTCCAGGGCCGCGGTATCTCTTTCGAACAGTCCCGCAGCCTTGGCAGGCATCGGCCCTTGCGGACCCCTTCATGGCTTACTGGCACTAAATAAAAAAAAGCCCCATGGACTAGGACAGTCAAGAACATTTAAACGAGCTTACACTTTTAGTGATACTGGAGGTCAACTAATTGAAAATCTGCACCTAGTTCCTATAGTACAAAGGGCTAATATAGGTTATTAATTTTACATTTAAATTATACTTACTATTTCGTTAACAATAAATCTGATTTTTAACGTTTCGATTGAAACTTGGCAGAACATTAGAGCGTGACTGAATATTTCTATAATGTAATAAAGTATCTGAAAAGCGATATTTTAAACTATTAGCAAAAATATGTAGCTCTTGTCTAGATAGCCTTTTTGGGTGAAAGCGAATTTATGGTAATTGGTCCCCTTTTTTTTCATAGGATTTTAAAACTTAACTGGCGAAATGTGGGTGTACTAAAAGGTACACTTCAGCCTAACCCGTCGGAGATTATAGGTGTGATATTATGGGTACGTATTACAAAACCGAAATTTAAAAGACCGTATTTTAAAATACTTAAGGATGAAATCCCGAAAAATTAAACACCGAATGATTATTACTTAAACAGGAAACGGGATATTTACCATGTTTACTATTTTTGACGAGTTCCCGATATTTCGGCGCTGTTGCAAGCACCATGATCACGGATAAACGTGATCACGAACGAACGAACGTGATCGTGAATGTGTGGTTTATGTTAGTGACCATGATAGTTTAAAATCTTATACCGAATGATTGTTTGGTCGAACGTATTAAAATCCCGAAATTTCATAATAACTGACTGAAATACCGAAGTCCAAAACAACGAAATTCAAAATACCGAAAGTTTTAAATGCCAACAGTATAACTAAAGTCGGCATTTAAAACTTTCGGTATTTTGGTTTTTCGATCTAACGATAGAAACATAAAATACCGATTGTTATGTGTGTAGTAGTCCCCTTTACCAGCAACATGTATTGTACAAAGATCAGACGGATAGTGTCCGGATTCGTCTTCATCATACCAAATACATATTTTATAATATGAAATAGGAGGTACTTACGAATTGCTGGTAACAATCTTTATGGATGAAATAACACTCTAATAAATCAACGTAGGCCTGAAACACTTTTATGCTATCACTTTTAATGCGCGTATCTTCTGTTACTTGATAATTTAAAACGTGATTACTCCAGAGTACAAGTTTATTTTCCAACAATTTCATTATTCGAATGGCATAAAGAATATTTATATCAAAAACAATTACTATGTAACAAACAAACATCGCTATTAAAGGTATACCAGTTAGTTTGCAAAAAACAGTTATAACGAGGATATGACCACCCAGACCTAAGATTACAATGATCCAATTCCAAATGATGAAACGGTTGAAACTGGCTTCGCAGTTAAGAAATCTGTGAACTTTTTGAAACAGAAGGACAAAATTAATAGATTTTTTAGCTTGAACAACCCCACTTACAAAATTCATAGTTAATCCCAAGAAATAGAAGAGAAAGTCATACAACCAACTTGCAGACACGAAAGTAGTGAAAAAATCTTCAATAGAATACGCTACGATGGTGATGTATACTAATAAACCTATTATAACTGGTATTGCAATAATCGAAAACAAATTGGAGATGAAACTATTAGGAGTTATAACATCATGTTTAATGCGATATTTGGGAAAACATACAATATTTAGCATCAGATTTAAAGGCAAAAGCATCGACTGCACATCTTTATCGACCGTGTTGTTCAAAATAATCGATACAGAATATTTATGTCTCCTATTTCTTATCGTCTTCATTATGAATAAGTTCACGTTGGTAGTTTCCGTATTCAAAACTGACAGAACAATGAATACTAAACATTTTATCTATGCCCATAAATTTAATTGATAACATCAATATTAATTACTTAACGGAATTCTAATGTTATGGGCTGTTACCTAATTCATACTCATCATAGGATAGATTTAATCCCGGTAATACGTTCGAATAGGTTTATTTTCGATCTATATGCTAGAGAAACCACTACATATGAATGTTTGTTACTCAATCACGCCAGAACCTCTGAACAAATCTGGATTAAATTTGGCACAGAGATAGATTATGGTCTGAAATAAAACATAGGCTATTTTTTTCATACACACACGCGAGCCTCTTTTTTAATGAACGATGGAAAATTTCGGTATGGTTCAGAATGATGCACTGAGTACGTGGTAACAGTTTTCACGTCGGTGTCCCTACCAACCCGTATATGCATCAAACTTTCCACGCGGACGCAGTCACGGGCAGCAGCTAGTTATTTTATTAAAAGCTTAGTAACATTTAGGAAACTTCTCTAAAGGTGTGTTGCTAGGAGGTACGCTCGGTCCCACTGTCTTGTTGTCTATGTTCTTTATTTAAGAAAACGCATTGTTCTATTTCGTGAGAGTGAGAGGTTTGTTATAAAGCATCAGAAAGCTGTGGTCATATTCAAGAGTGTGGCAGAGACCATTAAACTAAACAACTTTCTTCATGAAACTAACATCACAATCGCGAAAAAAATATGAGCATGGGACTGCTCATATTTTTTCAGTACAAAGCTTTAATTCTTTCTCGACCCGAATGTATGATGGGGCAACTGATATTTAATTTAACGACAATATGTTGGTCCCATGAAGAAAGTTGTTCAGTTTAGTGGTCTGTACACCTAAATATCCAGGCACCTTTTTGATGGACCCTTTGATGGAGTGTAAAATACTCATCACTACCTCACACACCCCAACAAACTCACACACAACACACATACCACAAATACCGCCCGCACACCTCATTTACAAACAGCCACATACCCATTCATCCTACACTAACCACATTAACTCAACGTCAAAATACATCCCAAATTATATTATGTCCTGTACTGTTTATTTTTATCGTATATTTTATTATTATTAATTAACTAAATCTAAATTAACTTAATTACCTATTAAGCACTTTTTGCAACAAAACAACAGGAACATCATTCCAGTATTTAAAGAAGGGCGCTGTCAGCTGCGCTACAGTTAATACTTTTGCAGTTATCATCGTTTTACTAACTGTACGAGTACTTAGTATTGTGTTATTATTCCGAAATAAACTTTTTTATATGTTACCGCTGTACAGGTATGAGGAACAACAGAGTGTAGAAGAGATTGCTCCCCCTCTAGTTCCTTCTCTCGTTTTTTTTAATACTTAATTAATTTGATTACCTACTATTAAATAATTTAGAAGCATTATTTACTTTTTTGTAAATGTGAGTACCATGTGGAGTTTCTTTTATGGTTAGTAGCGCTTATCGTAATATTTAAAGTATTAATTGTCTTTTTATGGATCCGCATCCGAAGGGTAGCCAACGGGACCCTGTTACTAAGCCTCCGCTCTACGTCCGTCTGTCTGTCAGCGGGCTGTATCTCATGATCCGTAATAGGTAGACAGTTGAAATTTTCACAGAATGTGAATTTCCGTTATAACAACAAGTATTAAAAATACATTAAAGGGGACTCCCCTACTACGATTGTACGAAAACCTTTATGCGCGAATCCGACTCGCACTTGGCTGGTTTGAATTTGACTTGGTAAGGTTCCTCATACTCCATAGAAAAGGGTGGATCCTCCGTCCAGGCGAGTGGTGTCTGGTGGGCTACTGTCCGAAAGTTGTTGTTTGACTGTTGTATATAATCCTTATCCCGCGGATATCTTTGATTGCGCGATGCAGGATTTTTAGTTCGTATGTAGCGAGATGGTGTCCCCTTGTTTCGCAGACAGAAATCTCATAGAATTTCGTTTCGCCGAAAATGTTTCATGTAATATTTGGTTCTTGTATTTTTATTGGCAATATTATTGTTGTAACGACTATTTACTTGAATGAAACTTATTTCACAGAAATACAATTCAATGAATTTTATAAACACATTTTTTATTTAACACACTTATCAAACTGTAGAATAATTTTTTAACGAATATTGCTTGTTCGGTGTATTTTTCCTTGGTATTTTATTTCAATGAAAATGTAAAAGTACACGTTATGCTATCCATAAATTTATAAATAAATATACACACAGTCGAATACGTCTATCGTACCCCTATTTTTTTATGTTGTTTTGTATACACTACTCACCACACCAACATAAACAAGGCATTGTGGCAAGGAAAACTTAGGAAGCAAGAGCGAGTATATATAAACGAAAGAAGCGAGCTCAGGACTTGGGGCACACCGACTCCGGACATAATTGTCCTGTCCACTGGTTACTTAAAACCCTGCAGACAGAAACAGGAGCCCCGCTTAGCGGGGCTACTCGTCGAATACGCAGGCTATTACAACATTTTGATAGTTACGTTGACGTTGAAACGTTCAGTTTACTTCGACCAAATAGGTTACGTTAGGTTAAACCTGTGACCAACGATGTCGAAATTGGTCACAGTAATAAAATTAGGGCACTCCAACAATTATGAACCGTAAAATAAACACAGTACGTACATGTATATTAAGTCACTATTATTGAGAATAACAAGATTACCCGCATTGTTTTTGTTAATGCGGTGTTGTTATTTTATAGAAGGATCTGCATTTTCTCGAAGGTATGAATTGAAACATTCAGAAACTGTTGTCACTCGATAAAATGTTTTTCTTGGCAATACATTTTATATTGACTAAACAATTTGAGTATAAATAATATTTGATTAGTTATTCTATGATATGAATATCGAAACAATAAATTTTATTTGCAACAAAAACCTACGATTTCATTTTTTTCGAAGTAAGTATTCTGCGTATTGAGTATTCTATGATATGATAATATGAGAAATTTTTTATATGAAACGGAATTCTATAAAACTTTTGTCTATAAAACAGTGTACAACCGTAGCGAGCTACTTGTCTCTTTTAAAAAAAATAGGAAGAATTTTTTTTTAGATTATTTTTATTGAAGCTTTGATTACAAAAATGCGAACTGTAGCAACACAACAATATAGTTAGCAAGAAGACTTATCAGACACAATTGTATCGCAGCGTCTACGTAGAACAGGCCACACACGCGTATCTTGCTGAATGATGCACGATGTAAGCGTAGTATGTTCTTGCATAGCTTTCTCGCGTCATCTGTTGGATATTTTAATTATTATAAAATGAGGATGAATTTCAGAATGGACTGTAATGTCTGCAAAAACGTTTAAAACGAGAGTCGTTTAACTTCCGCTACATTATACTCACACATGGAAACGTTTTTGATGATTGAAGTTGTAATTATTTTACCAAGACATTACCTGAACAATTGGACATTAAAATCAGTGCACACGAATCTTGAACACGTTTAGTAGATAAGTAGAATTTCACAGATTGCTGGCTCAAAATTATCTGATACACCAATTCCTTTATAATCCAAACGCCCACGGACAGCGCCCCGACTGTTGATACATCCTGTAACCAAACAACATAGCAACTATAAGGAGAGTGTCTAGGGAGTTTCTTGCCCGTTCGTATATAAGTAGATACATAGAATGTTAGTTACTTTGTCATTAATTACGACGCCCATTTTACACATTTCTATTGATACTTGGACGTATATCAAAGCTTGACTGTATAGTAATATAACATAGTAAAGAATCTGAAAAGCAACAAAGTGGCATAAGATTTTGATTCTCTTTACAGCGATGGCAGTCCAAAGAAAACCAAAATCACCCGATTGAAATGTACTTACAAATTGCTGAAAACAATCTTTGAAGATGTCATAACAGTTTAATATATCAACATAAACCTGAAACGCTTTTATACGATCGCTTTCTCCATTTCTATTGTTTTGAAAATTGAATTCTCTACTCTTTGTACTCCAGAGTATTACTTTACTTTCCAATAATTTGATTACTCGAATGGCATAAATAATATTGAAATCAAAAAATACCATAAGAAAGCAAACATAGTACGAACTGAAGGGCAAACTAGTCAGTACGCAAAAACCAGTGAAAACGAAGACATGGCCAAACAGAACCACGACTACAATAATCCAATTCCATAAGATGAAGTGCATTAAAACGGTTTCATTTTTTAAAAATCTGTGCACATTTTGGAAAGTAAGGACAAACTTAATCGACTTTTTAGATTGAACTATGCCAAAAACGCAATTTATAGTAAATCCTAAGGAATAGTAGAAAACGTCAAAGTAAGATGTAACAAAAATAAACGTAGACGGGTTGATAAGATACTGGTAAAAAAACAGGGTATACAAGCCGCTAACTACTAACGAACTGAATACAAGTGTAAGAATTATTGAAGTAACATTGGAGATGAAACCGTTTGGAGTTATACAATCATTTTTGATACGGTATTTGGGACAGAACATAATATATTGCATAAGATTCAAAGGCAGAAGCATAGACTGCACATCTTTATCCACACTGTTGTTCATAATAGTTGTGACTGTTGTCTGTCCAATATTTCTAAGAATCTTCCTTTTTTCAAGTTTCTGACCTGAGCTCCTTTGCTTCCTAATACAAAATGTAATGTTTCAACTGCCCACATACCTAAAACTAATTTCGTTAAATTAACAAAAGTGTCAATTAAGTACTTTACTGAATTATATTTAACAGAATGAGTTTACCTTACATTATTTATAATTAACTAAGTGTTGCCCGCGACCTTCATTTGCGTGAAATTACCATGAAAAATCTAGTAGAGTACTACACACCTAACCTTTCTGAAGAACCTCACCAATAAGCTCAGTGTATGTTCTTCTAGGGCGTCCCCTCTCGTCGCGCGGCGTTGCCACTCACATCTGCCTTGTCTCTGTGACTGTTCGTAAATTACCCTAGGCTGATAAAATTTTCGTTTTTCCTAAATCATGCAAATATTAGTATTAATGTCGGCTCCACTCGAAGGTGGAGAGGCCGCGCCCCACCATCCGCACGGCCTTGTAAGATTCGACTCCAAACTTGGGCATCTTTCCACCGACTTCTAACCAACTGACCTTCAAAATCGAATGAGATTTGACAGTTTGTGGAAATTTTATGTGCTGGCGACTGTACATGAAAATAAGTTTCTTTTAAATAAACAATATCTGAAGCCTTCACACTTAGAGCTAGGGATTGCGATCCGGACTCATTTGGCGAACAACCGAATTCGGTTCGGATCTGGAAAATCCAGTAAAAACGTACATAGAAGAAGTATGTACGTCTTTTTGGGTAAATTAGGGTAACATACTCGTTACGAATTCGATAATGAGACGAAACAATCAATACAATTGGTTACTCTTATAATATCGTTCATGTAGAAGTAAAAATGTCAATTTTGGAGTTTTCAGTTTTTGTTGAATAAAACCGTTAGGGCTTGCAATGCAATAATAAAGAAGCGGTGCCTCAGTCCAGAGCAGGAAAGTAAAATACCAGCAAGTCAGACTTAGTAAAAAATACGTAAAATCACGCCTGTAATACCCGAAGGGAGATGGGGAAGGCAGGCAGAGGTGTATTTTATTGTAACCCACATTTCGCCAGTTAACGGGGCGAGCCTTTTGTCACCAACCGGGCACAAATCCAGACAAAAAAAAAACAAGATCATTCTTTCTACCTTATTTCCATAATGTCCATCTTTCTATTCTCCGATCGCCATCTGAATGTAACCCAGAGAATGTAATAAAGCAGCTACTATATGGTAAAGTATCTGAAAGAGTCCTGTCCTTATCCCAATTTATTTGGGGGTCGGCGCAGCATGTTTTCTTCTTCCATACTTCTCTATTGATCGTCACCTCAGCAATCACCTCCTTTCCAGTCATATCATCCTTAAAACAGTCCATCCATGGTTTCTTTAGTCTTCCTCTATTTCCTTAGCCATTTACATTCATACTCAAGATTTTCCTCACTACATTTTCCTCATTCCTCGGCTTCATATAATGTCCATACCACGATAACCGATTACTACACAACTTTTCAGTCACGCGCGCCACTTTCAGACTCCCTCTTATGTACTTTATCTATTCCTTATTTTAAAAGCTCCGAAAAAGTAATATGAGAAGACGTATTCAAAACAAATTCAAACTGGTCCCGCTCGTAAATGTTTCATTCTAAATGTAAAGTTCTAATCAATCAAATAGTAGACTGCTTCGTTGGTCTAGTGATGAGCATGCGGTCCTGTGTTCGATTTCCTGGTCTGGCGAAATGTTATTGTGTTTTTTTCTATTAGTAATTTCTCAGTAGCAGTCCGAGTCTGGATTAGTGCCCGGTTGATGGCAATAGGCTCGTCCCCGATTACAGGAGCCACCACGTGGCCTCCGCCCCCGAGGCGTCTCCTGCGGCGGCTGGGTCGTGAGGCTCTTTCCCTCTCACGTCCCGCCACCTCCTTCGCTAGCATGACTGCTTCGCAGAAAGAGGTAACGGCTTCCCATTCCCTCTCGCTCCAGACCATGACTTGAACTAAGCCCGAACGCGAGATATCGCCGCTGCCAATCATCGTTACGAGGACGCGGCTAGATATAACATATAGATTCCTACTGTACTATGTTGCGTTTTGTGTGTCGTTTTAAAATAAAAATAAAAAAACAATGATGCGTACAAAACTGCCCTGCAAACTTTACTTTAAACATTATGGTTGACAAAGACGTGCAGGCCATGCTTTGAATTAGGGCATGTGGAACCGGGTTTTGCAAGTGTAGACGTGACCTTCGTCCTCGCGAAATATTATAAAATAAATAGATTATTATAAAAATATCACTTCCCTATTTAAATCGGATTTTGTTATCAATTTCAAGGGTTTTAATTATTTTGCACGGAACCCTAATCCTTTTTTGAAAATAAAAGTTAAACCCAGTTACCCCTTATAACATTAGCTACATGCCAGTAAAAGTTCCGTCAAAATCGGTCCAGCCCTTTCGGAGATTATCCAGAACAAACAGACAGCCAAAAATTAAAAAACAGTTTTTTTTTTGTTATAAGTTCCGTGTATACTTTCAAATGCATTTAGTAAAAAATTGTTAGTTTGAAATTACAAACAGATACTTTAATTTAATTTATTTGTATGAGTACTTCAGAACTTTACGTATTTGTAGCTACAAAAACCCTTTCAATTTGATTAACAGTATTGACATGGACCAAGTAGCTACATATTTGATTCAAACGAAGACTTCTATCCAAGTGATATTGAAAATTTATTATAAAATGACGAAAAAAGCCCACGAAAGAAACATCAGTGGTAGTTTCTTGGACAGGAGGTTCCAAAACATGATCCTCCCATTTATGTGTATGAAGCACTTATTTTTTAAATCAAGCTTTGCCGTTAAGCACAATTGTATAAGTCCCCATAGTGTGTCCTACTATATCGCGTCTCTCATCGGTACTCTTGTCTTCATCATTTTCCATTCGTTAAATTACCTAAATGTAGAAAATTTTCGACACTACAGTTCGTTTCTCGTATATTTCAGTCATATGAACCGTTTATTGTTGGTTATCTCGTTTATTGTCTTTTACTGTATTAATATTCTCCAAAAAGATAACAACGTGCAAATGATTTTGAAGATTCAAGAAGCATTCAGAATCATTCATTATAAGAATTATGAGTCGTATACTATTTGGAATTGGATTTGCTTTTTGTTGGAATTCATCGTAGTTTTCATCATGGCCTTAATGTCGACTAATGTGCGCAACGCATTTTTTTTTTATTCTTTGATTTATTTTGACGTGGACATCAATTACGGCATACGTGTGATCTCCTTGATAAGAGATGGAATGATTGCATGGATCGCTGAGGTGGAGTTTTACAGTAAATTGAACTTGGAGCTAGAAGACGGCCAGTACGTTGATAACTTGAAAAAACTGTTACCAGCATATACTGTTCTATTGGAAGCATTTGACATCTTCAAGAGAATATTTCAGTATTCGGTAAGATTTACAGTTTGAGTTTTGATATAGTTTTGTAGAAGACATGTGAAGCGGAATGAGGAAAAAGTAGTGAGGAAAACGTTGAGTACGATGGCTAAAAGACTAGAGGAAGACCAAAAAACGATGGATGGGAAGATGGAGGGATGATGTGAAGGATGATATGACTGCTGAGGTGATGAGTAATAGAGAAGTATGGAAGAAAAAGACATGCTGCACCAATCCCAAATAAATTTGGATAAGGGCAGGAGAATGATGATGATGATTTAGTTTTCGAGACACATTTGCAACCCGTTTTTAAGGAATATTGTTACTGTTTCGCCATTGGTCCCAAAATAAAAGTTGTTCATACTGTTACAATAATTTATTTTGAAGCTTTCATTTACTTAATTACACACTGTGTACAGTTTCATTAATCAAGTTTCATTTATTTACAGATATTGTTCCAAGCAGTCGTCACATTTTTGCATTCTTTACAATTCTTAGAATTGACAATAGAATTTGAAAACTATTTGGCTACCAATCATTTCTCGGTAAGATTCATAATTGTGATAAAAAATCTGCTAGCCTGTGTTTTGTCCCTTTGCCGTGCAAAAGCTTACCATCTTTCCTTACAAACTTCTCTGTCTTGTGCAGTTTTTGGCCATGTTTGCCCCGTAAACATGATCGAAAACATTAAATTTTCCCAATCAACCTTAAACCTAAAAAAAAACCTAATGCTTTCGCGATATAGTTGAAAATCTATTAAAGAAATTTGACTGATTGTAATAGCTTGATGTGCTGACATCTGTACATAACGTGTGTGAACGCTAACATTATTTGAATTAGTAGTAGAGTATAGAGATAGCATCTTAATGTTCATTGGAATGTCAACCCTTTTGCGATTATTACGAAGCCCTCCAACATACAGACAGACTCACTTCAATGACATACGACATGATTTACTACAAGGTCATCATTACGTAGTAAATACTGAATAGATTATTTTTGTTTAAGCCGAGAATCATACCTCTTCAAATTGTCACCATCGTTTGGATACTAAGGAATATGATTTTAACAAGTATGTTCAGCGTCAATTGTGAGAAGTTCTACATGGCTGTTTGTGATGCAGACGCTACCTGCAGTTGGTTGTTAAAGAACACTCAAAAGACTGGTAAGACCAAACAATTTCTTTTTCTGTTCTAGACAATGGTCATTCGTTTTCCTTCTTTTTTTTTAAACATATCCCCACTCTACGATTTCTCCTGTATTGTGGGTGCGTTCACAAATATTTAAACTCACATACACAAATAGCCAGACCCGGAACAACTACCTGTAGGTCATACAAATATCTGTTACGCGCTGGGATCGAGCCCGCGACATGAAATCGTAGCAGCCTTTCGCTCAGCCACTGCGCTAACCGTGACCGTGTCATGTTGTCTAATGGCATCCTCTCACGGCGTTTCCACCCACATCTACTTTGTTACCTGCCTTTCATTCATATTCTTAATCCTGCGGTTTCGCTCGCGTTATAGACGGAAATAAGCCCACGGGACGTTTTGAATAGAACCTAAGACAAAAATAATTAGTGAAACCCTGTCCCTGTCATTTCCTGTTTTTCAGCACTAATAAGTAAAAGAAATATGACCCTCGAAAAATTACAAAAAAAATGCCATTTTACGGGTGTGATTAGAGGACTACCAGGCAAAATATTGAATCGGCTAAGTTTTCGAGGAGAAAAAAAAGAAATACGAAACGTCAATCTCATCAAAATTCTTGTGGTATAAATCGGCCTGAGCTGCAGCTGTCCCTATCGCACTCTACGGGACCTGGTTTGATGCAGCGCGACGGCAGTAGTTTCTTCAAATACCATTTTTTTTTAATTCCTCGGAGGCCCTGTTCCCTCTTAAGGGACTTCTTCTTTGTTACAGCGGTATCCAAGCGGTTATGCAAGAATGTGCTGCGACTGAACCTCGCAGCCTTCCACAAGATGACTGCTTGTCGGATGGTCACAGTCGATGGACGTCTGCCACAGGAGTTTGGTTTCCTAGTGTTGGAGTACCTACTGATGTTATTACAGTTTGCCTTGTTGATTTGGGCTAGACAGAAATAAAGTACGAAATAGCCTTTATTAAGTGCACCATATAAATGATTTTAGAACTATGAAGGAAGAAAATGATAGACATAAAATAACGAAACGCCTGTAATATTAGGCAGAGGTGTTCTTAACATAACACCTTAATTTCGCCAGTTATGTTAGAGTCCCTACTACTGAGAAATTCCTGAAGGAAATATTCAATAGCACTGTATGGTTAGGGACCTTACACCTTGAGTTGATGCTGATTGATACACTGATTTCTGATTGATTGATATTTATTGATAAAAGTATGATTGAATGATAGGTGAGTGCACGCGGTGTGAACGCTATTCGTGTACTAAATTGGCCGGCTCGGCGCAGGTAAAATGCTGACATATTGATATGAAAACTGTGCTGTGCTTGCACTGTACATGCTCCAGGCCGGGAGAAGATAAGGGTGCACAGGGTGATATGAATCGTGATGAGTTACAAAGTGATAAAACATGATTTCTTATAAAATAACTTATATAACACTACATTGATCTGTATTGACTTCCAAAACGTGGTGACGACGCCCTGTCAACTATGCGTGTGCTACTTTGGCTGTTGTCAACAGTAGCGATGGTCTGTGATGGTCTTCTTGCAGCTGTCGTGTAGTGCACGTTGGGTTCCTGATGATCCTGTTGAGCTGTGTCCCTGTGCGCTCGCAGCCGTCGCCACCCGTAGATGAGAACACTGATAATGATCACTGCGACTACAGTGTATATGGCGATGTAGTGGTGGATGTCGTGGGATGATACTTGATCTGTCAATGCCTCAGCTTCCTTCGCTCTGGCATTCTTAATGGCCAGAGTGCTGACTTCTAAATCCTTTTGCCGCTTGATAGTCTCTTCGGTGTCGTTCAGTGCGGCAGTGGATGGTATAGTCAGATCGATGATGTGATTTATAGACGGAATCTCAATATCCATGACGTCTGTTTTTGTATGGATTGAGTTAGTTAAGCTTTGGTGCGAATAAATCGTAAATGTTTGACCTTTGACTACGCAACCGTCACCGAGTGTCAGTACCCCGGCATTATTGAGTCGTTCAGCAGTAATATGATCCTCACATATGATTCGCACGGTGCATTGTCCGCAACAATAATACAAATATGAGTTGACGATGCTTAATTCCGTCCACTGATCTATACATTCTTTGGTTTCGGTTTGACATTGATTTGCAACTTGATGCTTCTTGATAAGATCGATATCTTTCTGATATTTCTCGGCAAAATCTTCGTCCAATATTCCGAATAAACTACGTGCGACGTAACCTACTCCGTTGATAAGGCCTCTACGTCGACGCAATCGGTGCATTTGCTGACCAAGTAAAATGCTGTTGTAGTGTTCGAGTTCGTCGTACCCATGACGTAACTGTAATCGGTCTACGTCACATTGTGGTATTTGATCTGTTGAACATATGTTTTCCAGGTGATTCATATATTTGTTGAGTACATCTATTCCTCGCCAATATGGAGCCATATCGCAGTAAACTATTAGCTTCCATTCTTCACGTTGTAGCCGCATATTGGCTACCTTGTCAAAATATATGCTTTGATTATTGCTCAGGCTTGAGAACTTGTATTCACTTCGTGCTGTAGGTACCATTACCATAAGAATCATGAGTATGGTATAAATGAAGTTGCATAATTTTGATGACGATTGTCGTGTTTGTTGACTTGATACGTTACTTGCGGATTTTTGATGTTCTTGCTCTTCTGATTGATTTTCGTTAATAGGCAATAATGATAGCTTTGATATTGGTCTTTTCATTGTTCCATTTTTTGTCCGCATAGTAACCACCCGGACGTACCCATCTTTTCCGGGATGTAGTTCCGTGATTCTTCCCATAGCCCACTTTCCTGATGGTAACTGTACGTCGTGTATGATGACAATGTCGTTAATCTTCAAGTTTGTCTGCGGCTGCCGCCATTTGCTACGCACTGTCAATTGACTTAGGTATTCCGTTCTCCACCTTTTCCATAAATCATCCATGATTTTTTGGGTGAGTTGCCACCTCGTACGCAAATCTTTCTCCGTTTCGATTAACGTCAAGGTTGGTCCGCTTGCTAGAAAGTGGGATGGCGTGAGGTAATCCAAATCTTCTGGATCTTCACTTAGAGCGCACAAAGGTCGTGTGTTCAAACATGCTTCGATTTGTGCTAGCACTGTTGAATATTCTTCAAACGTCAGCCTTTGTTCGCCAATCACTCTCTTTAGATGGTACTTTAAGCTCTTCACAGCTGCTTCCCATACACCTCCCGCGCTTGGCCAGGATGGGGCGTTAAAGTGCCAATTGATCTCCATGTCGGTGATTGCTTCGTAAAATTCCACGTCTAACACTTTTCGAATATTGATGAATTCTTCATTTAGAGTTCTGCTTGCTCCTACGAAGTTTGTACCATTGTCGCTATATATATGTTTTGGGGTGCCTCTTCTTGCTGACATCCTGCGCAATGCTGATAAAAATGTTGAGGAGCTCAGATCTGAGACTAATTCCAGATGCACAGCTTTCGTGGCCATGCATACGAACACAGCGATGTATCCCTTTGTCGTCTTTACTCCTCGGCCTTTGTTTGTTTTAACGTAGACAAAGCCAGTGTAGTCAACCCCTGAGTGATAGAATGGTCGTGCTGGATTGCTACGTGCTGCTGGCAAGTCTCCCATCAACTGCTCTCGTTTTATTGGATCGTGACGTCTGCACTTAACACAGTTTCTAAGGCGTTTCTTGACTGCTCGATTTCCGCCTTGAATCCAATATTGTTGACGCAGCCAAGCTTGCGTGATTCGAGCTCCGCCATGATACGTCATTTGATGTCCTTGGTCAATCAGCAAGTTACTGAGATGAGAGTTTCTTGGTATTATGAGTGGATGTCTCATATTCTGACTGATATTTGCATTAGCGATCCTCCCGCCAACTCTCAGTAAGCCTTCTTGATCCAGGAATGGGTTCAACTTCAACAGCTTACTTTTTGGGCTGAGTTGTTTGTGATTCTGTAGACTGATGATATCTTCTCTGAACTCCGATTGTTGTACTTGCTTGATGATGAAATGTCTTGATTTCTTCATTTCGCCGATTGTTAAATACTTTGGTTTGTGCTGATTACGTGATATTGCGCGCAAAGTCCAAGCTAGAACTCGCGTTGCTCTGTTGAAATTGCTACATTTATTTAATATTTTTTGAGCAATATCATCATTTTGTTGAATGACGCTAGTTTGGACTGATTTTTTGATTTCGTCTTGCGTAACATAAGTATGTTGTTTATGTTCATTTTCCTCAAATGATGATAGCCACGTTGGTCCATGCCACCACAGTGAATGTTCTTTGAGCTGCTCTGCTGAACATCCTCGGCTAGCACAATCAGCTGGATTTTCAGCTGACTTCACATAGTGCCAGTTCTTGATTGGGATTACTTCAGTGACTTGTTTCACTCTATTTGCCACAAATGGCTTCCAGCGATTTGGGTCTCCCTGCAGCCAGCCTAAGACGGCTGTTGAATCTGACCATCCGTATATTTTGATATTGTAGTTCTGTAAAGTGTTCTGAACTACTTTCATCAGAAGTGATAATAAATGTGCTGCGCTAAGCTCCAATCTTGGCAGTGATATCGCTTTATTGACAGGAACAAGTTTTGATTTTCCTGTTACTATGGTCACAGGAGTTGGATTGTTCTGTTTGATGATCCTGCAATAAATTACGCAAGCATACGCTTTTGTGGATGCGTCACAGAAACCATGAAGTTCTATTTCTTCGTTTTGCTGTGTTTGTAGCCATCGCGGTACATTGATATGCTCTATTTCTGGTAGATCTTTCTTGATCTTCTGCCATTGCTCGTTGATATGTGCTGGTACTTTGTCGTCCCATTGTAGGGTTAGTGACCAGACATTTTGGAATAAAAGTTTTAGCTTGGTCGAGACAGGAGCCAGCCAGCCTAGTGGGTCAAATATTTTAGATATATCTGACAATAAGGACCGCTTAGTAGCTGGAGCTGTAGATTTTGTGTCAATCTTCATTTCGAACTTGAATTGATCGTCTAGCGGGTGCCAGCGCAGCCCCAATGTTTTAGTTGACTCTTGATGTTTGAATTCAAATGATTGCGCTGTGTTCGCGGTGACGTCATCTAATACTTCTAGTTTATTAGACGACCACTTTCTCAAATTAAATCCGCCAGATCTGAGTAATTTGATAAGATCTGATTTTAGTTGCTTAGCTTCTTCGATGCTATGATGTCCAGTCAGCAAGTCGTCCATGTAGAAACAGGTTTCAACCACTGCGGCCGCAGCAGGATACCTTGAGCGTTCATCTTCTGCTATTTGCTTCAGAGTCATCATGGCGAGAAATGGTGCAGATTTGGTGCCATATGTGACTGTTGTTAGCTCATATTCACGTAATTTCTCTTGAGGTGAGTCGCGCCAAATGATTTTTTGATATTTGAGATCATCGTCATGACAGTAGATTTGTCTAAACATTTTCTCAATGTCCGCTGTAATTGCATATCTATGTTGTCTCCATCTCAAAATTAACGTAAATAAATCTTGTTGGAGATTTGGGCCACTGTACATGAAATCATTTAAACTGTAGCCAGTCGATGTTTTTGCTGACGCGTTAAACACCACACGTAATGCTGTTGTTGTTGATTCGGGCCTCAGTACACATAGGTGTGGTAAAATGCAATCTGGCTGTTTTTTACTCGTGCACTCGCGCATGTGACCTAGTCTGATATATTCATCGATGAATGCTTTGTAATCTTGCGCAATTTTTGGGTTTTTTCCAAACCGTTTTTCCAATTGATAAAATTGTGCGACCGCTTTGGGTTTTGATTCTCCCAAGTGTTCCTTTATTTCTGGCTTTAGCGGTAGTCTTACAACATATCTGCCATCCTCCCGTCGCAAAGTTTCTGTCTGATACTGCTGAATGCACTGATGATCCTCCTTCGACATGTTGATATTGCCATCTGCTATGTCTTCAATGGCCCAAAATCGTTGTATGTCTTCTATATTATTCATTACGACGTTGCAGTGATATGATTTGACGTTTCCGCTTAATATCCACCCAAGTTGAGTTTGTTGTGCTACAGGGTGTGACTCATTTTCTTTGATGATCCCTCCCATTATAATTTGAGAATAAACGTCGGTGCCTAGTAGTAAATCTACAGGTCGGCTCGTATAGTATTCTGGATCTGCTAGCTGTATGTTCTGTAGGTATGCCCATGATGGATTTGAGAATGTCCTGTTGGGCAGGTTGTGTAACAGTGTGTTCATTATCAGCACATCTGCTTGAAATGTAAATTCAGTATGCATTGATGACGCAGTAACACTGACCACTCCCTTACAATTTGCTTGATTAGTGCCGATGCCAAATATGACACCCTTGAATGCTTGTCTTGTGAGTTCTAGTTTTTGAGCTGCGCTTTCTGATATTAGAGAGACTTGTGAGCCTTGGTCAATAAGAGCACGCAATGTGTGATATGACCCGTTTCGTGCTTTGACACGAACGAGGGCTGTTGCTAGCAGTATTTCTATAATACTTTCATTTGAGACATGGTTGACAGTGTCTCGTGTCCTGTTTTCTCGTGATATGGACTGTTGTTCTTCTGCAGATGACTTCGTGTTACTTGTCCCGCCGTTGCTGTGAAGGGTATCGTGCAGCAAAGTGTTATGCTTTTCTTGACATACTCTGCATTTTGTTTCCGAGTAGCATGGCTTGTCTTTGTGATCATAGAGACAATTTTTGCACAGGTTCAATTGTTTCACAATTTCCGTTTTGGCCTCTGGCCTAGATTCTAAAAATGTTTTGCAGCGGAAAAGTCCGTGGTTGTCATTGCAGAGTGGACAGTTTGGTTTATTTGTTGCAAAACTTTTAAATGTTGAATTGCGGAAAAATGGTTTGCCTGCATCGTTCTTATTATTGTGCTGATTAGGTTTACTTTGTTTGTTAGGTTGATGTTCCGATTCTTTTTTGTTGAATGTTTCTTGCTTTGATTTTGGAGTATACGGCTTGCGCCGAGATGATTCAAGAGCGGTGTATTTGTTTTCCAGGAATGTTAGGAAATCGTCGAGTGTCGGCAGTGCTCTGGGATTGGTTAACGATTGAATGTATTCCCCATGCGCCTCGCTGTCCATCTTCTGCGCCAGCAAGTGCACAATAAGTGGGTCCCAGTAGGATATGCTGACGCCGAGATTCTTTATGGCGTTAAGACATTCGTTGGTAGTATCGAACATCTTCTTGATCTGATAATCTGCTTGATTTTGCATTGTAGGTATTGCCAGAAGTGCGTTAATATGCGAGGTAAAGATGAACTTTTCGTTGTTGTATCGATGATTCATGATGTCCCAGCACAGTTGATAATTTTCAGTACTGATGTTTAAGTGTTGAACAAGCTTTTCTGCTTCACCTTTTAGCTTGCTCTTCAAAAACTGCATCTTCTGAGCACTCGACATTGACTTGTTGTTGTGGATGGTTTCTATAAATATATCCTTGAATGATGTCCATTTGAGATAGTTCCCGCTGAATATAGGAATGTCGATTTTGGGGGTACAATTTTTACGATGTGAAATTGAGCCCATCTTAATATTGATTGACTTTTTCATGTCATTGTATAACTGCTCATACCTGCTGTATGTTTGCTCATAATCTTCATCTTCCTCGTACAACTCACTGTCAATTTCCCAGTGCAACGAGTCGATGATTGACCACCTTTTTTGTATATTACGCAGTAGATCTTCGAGTTCCCATTTTTCAGAGATATTCTCTAATTCCACGCTCTTGATTGTACGAGACAACGCCTTGAAGTTGCTTTTTTGCTTTCGCAGCATTTCTTGCAGTTTGCTCGCATTTCCTTGAGAAACACGCCCGAACCGGAAATTGAACCCAAGACCTCATGCTCAGCAGTCGCGCTTGCGACCACACGACCAACGAGGCAGTCGTAAAAAAATTGATAGAATGCAGAAAATATTCTGAATCTTCTAGAATACTAAAGATACCATTTTATCACGAATGAGTGAGCTGCGTTAAGTGAAAGCAGAAATGTATTAATTCATAAATCTTTCAGCATACAAAAATAAATAGTATTTTTTGTTATTATACAATCCAAAATCACAAATTAATGTGGTGCTCATTTAAAATACTATTTTATTTATCTGTTTACAAATTGTCCCCATTGACCTTGAACCTAATCCTTTAGCGATAGAGTTAAAAATCTTTTATTGAAATTTGACAGATTGTAGTAGCTCGATGTGCTGGCGTCTGTACGTACAACACGCATAGGACAACTTGGGCAGTCTGCCCCGTTCAGTTCTGCTTACTAGTTAATGACGTAACAACGCTACAAACTTGTCTTATTTCCTTATTTATACAAAATTTTATAAGGTACTTTAATCGTATAGGCGTTCTGATTAACCTTTTGAACGCCATTGTCACATATACCTTATAAGCAAGCGCGTGCCCTGTACGCCAAACGACACAAATATGTGACAAAATGGTGTGTGAAATTGTGGCTTGGCGTGGATGGACGCGCGTACCATCCACGCCAAGCCACAATTTCACGCGGTTATGCTCTTTCGTTCAAAAGGTTAAAAATATATTCTTAATAGTTGTTATTAAATACAGTCCAATAGAAACTTTATTGAAATAGTAACACCCTTGCTCAACAACCGACATGTTTTAGATTTGAAATAGCTTTAATAGTCATACAGTAATTGTATGTTATGTGGACATGTAATGGGGAGGGATGAAAAGCATTTGAGTAAAAGAGTAATGGACATGAATGTTGATGGATGGAGGCAGAGAGAAAGGCCAAAGAAAAGATGGAATTGCGTGAGGACTGATATGAAGGAGAAAGAAGTAAATGATGCAGTGACGTCTGAAAGGAGAAAATGGAAGGAGAAAACTTCTTGCAACGACCCCGAATAGAATGGGACAAGGGCAGGAAGATTGCGGGCGTTCTAGACCATACCTAAAAACCTTCTAGTTACGAAGATATTGGGGGTCAAAGTTCCAACTTTTTCACAAGTTTTTTTTTGAATACAAGTTTTTAATGTTATAAATTTAATTTACATAAGTAGCTCCACGACCTCGGTAATCCATCTATCAGCACAATGTTTTGAGTGCGTTTCATTGAGTCCTACTGTAAAACTTGATTTTAGTCCCAAAAAAAAAATTAAACGACTTTTGTTTGGGGTGAAAAATTACGTTGCCCAGAAATAATTTTTGAGTAGGGTTATTTAGTTAAATGTACGGAATGCTTGGTTAACGGCTTCGTTAAGGAACCGTTTTCACCCTGTATTATTATTATAGTGGTTTTTTTTTAATTACTTCCGTTTTAAAAATTGAGTTTTGGGTATCGCGCTCTTAGAGCGTGCTCTGGTGGTGTGCGACGACAAGTAATATAATACTTCCTAGTATTGAAGAAGAAGACACACAATTGGGATAAGCGCAGGAGCAAAATGATGATGATGAGATTACAAAAAAGCAAACTGCAACAGAACAATGACGTAATTAGTGATAAGTCCCATCAGATACATTGGTAGCGTAGCGTCTACATAGAACAGACCACACGCGGTCATCTTACTGAACGTTCGACTTGTACGTAGTACTTTCTTGCAGAGATGCTTTTGAGTCCCTGTAAAAGAATCATGCAATTAAAATATTAATAATCTGTTTATCTATATTTAATATTATAAAGAGGAAATATATGTATTTTGTATGTTTGTATCGAATAAACTCAAAAACTCCTAGACCGATTTCAACTATTTTTCCACCAATAGAAAGTTAAATTATCAGGAAGTAAAATAAGTTACAAATTATATTTATATCATGCAAATTAGCTGAGGTATTACAGTTTTTGCGGACGAAGTCGCGGGCGAAGTGCTAGTGAATTATAAAACTCAAACAGGCCTCATCATCTGCCTAGCCTTTTCCCAATTATGTGGTGGCGGGTGTGGGGTCGGATACAGCTCAATACCAGCACTTTATATGGAGCGACAGCCTGTCTATGTCTGTCTGTCCCCTTGGTAAGTCTGGTTCGGGCAACTGACTACCTGTAACGACTGTCAAAGATCTACAAATCACATCTGGAACGAACGTCTTCTTTCTGAGGCACGGAGTAAACTTAGTATGTAATGGGTGGTTACCCATCCGCAGACCAAACTGGCAAGCGCGACTTAACCTGAAGATTGATCCAAACGGCTGTTATTATTTAGCCACGAGCTCCTCAAACGGTATAGTCCTCATCATCATTCTCTTGCCCTTATCCCAATTCATTTGGGGTCGGCGCAGCATTTCTTCTACTTCCATACTTCTCTTTTCTCTTTTATTACTCGTCATTTCATCAGACACCTCCTTTCTTGCCATATCATTATTTACATAGTCCATCCATCGTTTTTTTGGTCTTCCTCTATTCATATACCCATCCACATTCATACACAAAATTAACGGTATAGTCCTATTTATGATAATTCGAAAATATTCTTTGTTTTACCCTCAAGTGCTTTAAAGATGATTGCATGATTGAATATCATAAATATTGTTAACAGTAAATGAAGCGAGTCTAGAAATTTAGAGCACTCCGACTCGGAAAAACCTTGCTTCTTCTTCTTTTGGGGTTTATTATAAAATGTACAAACACGGGCAGTTGCAGTAGATCACCCATAATGCGAAAATCGTTCGCTTCCGGAGTTTGAGCGCAGAGCGGTGGACAGGCGGGCTGGCCAGACGCGTGAAAAGCAAAACCCGGAAATTACCGTCACTGTACATCATATTGGTTTGTTAAATAACTTAAGCCCAGTACGTGGAAGAGTGAGAAAAGAATTTACTTAGTCATACAATTTAGAAATTCCTGATTTTTGAACTCACTTGGACAGTTCCGTTGTTTTGTCAGCAGTATACATGCCATCTTAGCTTTCTCCACAGCTACATAGAATTTTGCACAGTGGAAACAATGTATTATCAAGAGCGTCATATTTTTACTCAGCCATACAATTGCCTGAATGCTAAGAGCTAACTGAAAAGAAATAAATGGAATAAAATACACGTGGTAATCGTTTGTGAATCAATGTCCCTTACACCCCGTATAATATAGTATAGCATCATAAGGGTGAAAAAAGGTCAACCGTCAGTGAACGTCAATACGTTTCAGGCTAGCTATAGTAGACTCATCTTTCTTGGGTACTGTTTAAAATGTTACAATTTAATACCTCCCTACATACTACAACTGAATGATACGAAAAAACACGTGTATAAAACGCACCCTTGTAGGTAAGCATATTGTAGTTAACCAAAAATTAATGTACAAGCTGCAGAAGACTGTTAGCATTTTTCTCCACAGAGATCGCTTTGAATTGGGCAACTCCAGTACTTTCACGAGTTATTATGCCTTGTGATTGGGACTGCGGTTCCATCCTTTTATTATTGACATTCAAAAGTTATTCGGGATACCCCTAGGTATCCCGAATAACTTTTTTCGGTTTTTAAAACCGGGTTTTTTATTTATTTATTTTTATTATACCTCTAAAAAAGGTAGATAGGTTTTAAAATTAACCGATTATGATCTCCGTAGACTTTTCCCAACAATTTTGGGTTCGGCTTGCAGTCTAATCGGTCGCAACAGAATACCAGTATTTGATATGAAGCGACTGCCTCCACAACCCATTTACTGGATGGCACTGTACCCTTGGTGAGACTGATTGTCAGAACAGTCTTCTGACTACTCCTATAAATTAACCGACGGTAATCAAATAAATTAACAACGCAATATTTACCCCATTCCATTCGAACACAGCCAGAGCTTTGAGCGAATCCAATATCAATTCACAATAAAATATAGAGCGGAGAAACGTGTCGATTGTGAAGTATACAATCTGAAAAAATATATACACCGGGTTAGTTTCCAAAGACCAGCCAAATACTCAGATGTGATGCAGTACACCATTTTGAGCCCGCCCACATAGAAATTTTTAATCGGTTATTAAAAAAAAAATCTGCTGTTTTCTACAAAAGTACAATACCTACACGGTCAAAATGTATGGAACAGCTGATTTTTTGTCTGTGTTTGTGCCTGTTCAACGCCAAAAGAAGTAGGTTCCGTTCCGTTCAATCTGGTTCCTACTTTCCGGGGTGTATCTGAACCAGTTACCAACAGCCTTGGGCTTCTTGGTACGAAGTTGAGTGCGAATCTCAACTTCGGTGCCTACATTGAGTCGAAAGCTCAAACCGCGGCAAAAAAGCTGGGTATCCTAAATAAGGCTAAGCGTTACTTCAAGCCTGGACAGCTTTTAGTCTTATATAAAGCTCAAGTTCGGTCCGGCATGGAGTATTACTGTCACCTTTGTGATGGCTCAGCCAAATACCATTTAGCCACACTCGACTCTTTCGGGATTCTTTTAGGCTAGCTCGTTCCATCGTCGACCTCATCTCTGTCCTCAGGACTAGATTGAGGTCAAGAGTAGCCCATTACTTGGAAAATCATTGTGTACAATTTGTAAGCTTTCAAAATATTTTTGAACGTCTCAAATAATTTCGTACAAGATTCATTACTTTCCTGCTCGTCATTCAGCTTTGAAACACTTTTAATCCATATATTAAGATATTTTGTTAAAAATATTAAAACACGAATACCATAAACTATATTCAAATCAAATGTCATGAACATGATGTCACTAATAACATCCAACCAATTGAAGAAATCAGTGGTTGTAGAATGAACAATAATTAAGATATTAACACACAAAATGGTTAGAACAGAGATCCAATTACAAATAATAAAACTACGAATAAGTTTACTGAAGTCGAAGCTCCTGTGCATCTTCTGGATCATGAAAATAAGCAATATATTATCATACCTGTGTACAAAATTAAGAAAAAAAATCATCACCATCCCACCACAGTAATAAAAGGCAAACAGCGTGGTAGTCAGAAAAGACATAAAATGATGTGTGATGAACCAAAAATCTATATCATTATAGATAAACACACGGAATAGGAAGATCACTACAATTAAACACACACCCAAAACCGAAAATAGTGTTGATTTATTTCCATTTGGAGCAATTGTGTCATTTTTTATGTCATATTTTGAGGAACAGATTAGACGTAGAAAGTAATTTAAAGGATAAATTATTTGTTGGACATCGTTTTGTAGATGGATGTTTAGTAACATTTCTTGTCTGTTCGACGCCATTGCAAGGCAGCTTAAGATACTATTGAAAACTGACACAGCACGTTCCATGAAACTTTATATTGGGAATATAACCTGCCTTAAACTTTTACTGAACCGTTTTAATATCTAGACAAATTCAAGTGTAGGAACAAAGTTCTAAAATGAAGCTTAACTACATTTATCATATCGACAAACGTGCTGATCGTATCACCATTATAGTTGACATTATCATATTACAACATAAGTTGAATTAACTAGCTTATGCCCGCGGCTCCGCCCGCTTAGAAACCTGTAATTGTCCCACGGGATCGTACTACTAGGATAAAAAGTATCTTGGGTGTTAATTCAGGTTATAAACTATCTGTATGCCAAATATCATCTAAATCCGTTCAGAAGTTTTTGTGTGAAAGAGTTACAAACATCCATCCATCCTCACAAACTTTCGCCTTTATAATAGTAATAATGTTTTCAAGTAAGAGCTAAAATCATCATCATCATCATCATCATTTCAGCCGAAAAGTTCACTGCTGGACATAGGCCTCCCCCAAGAAGGGGGGTTTTGCCATAATCGCCACGCTTGGCAGGCGGGTTGGCGATCAGAGCTAAAATAAGACATAATAATAGTAAGATTAGATAAGAAGTAAGATAAAAAAGCTTTTATGTAAGTACATTTAAATGAATGAAATGTTAGGCATTTGCATGTGGCTGAGATGAGAATGTTAAGGAGGATGTGTGGTGTTACGCGATGGATAAAATAAGTACATAAAAGCAAGTCTAAAAGAGGTGCCGTTTACTGAAAAGTTGAGTGGCAATCGGTTGGTTTGGTAGGGCATGTGGTGTGGAAAAATGAGGAAAATTTCCATGTCGTGAAGAATGTTTTGAATATTAATGCAGATGGGTATAAGAGTAGAGGAAAATCAAAAAAACGATGGTTAGATGTAAGAAGGATGATTTGGCAAGAAAAGAGGTGTCTGATGAGATGACAAGTAATAGAGTATTATGGAAGACATGCGCCGATCCTAAATAATTTGGGATGCGGGCAGGAGAATGACGAGAGAGATGTTGGCCACGAATGAATTGGATTGATCATCCTGGTGACGGTGCAACACATTTTTTAGGGTTCCGTACCTGAATGGAAAAAAACGTAGCCCTTAAAGTATCAATTCGTTATTCGTCTGTCTACACACTTTTTCTCGGGAATGCGTGGCGTGTTTATATCAAATACTGAAGTCAATAGTTCCTTCAAGCTGTCAAAGAATTCAACCTTCTTGGTCATCATCATCATCATCATCATCATTTCAGCCGAAAAGTCCACTGCTGGACATAAGCCTCCCCCAAGAAGGGGGGTTTTGCCATAATCGCCACGCTTGGCAGGCGGGTTGGCGGTTGGTGACCTTCTTGGTCAACGTAATCAAAAATGGACAAAATTACACAAAACAGTCTTTTGGTTAGGTTACAATACGAATTTTCTTTGACATAATAATAAATCAAAGAAAATTCGAAGAAATGTGACTTGTGACCCGCATTGGGACATAGAGAGAAGGTTTAAGTCCCAGTAGATGAAATATTATAGGCTTATCTTTCTTTGTTTCTTATGTGGTTTGTGTCTAGAGCCTCTGACTTGGCTTAAAACGCCGTCGAGAAATATCTCTCACGCATGCCGGTTTCCTCACGATGTTTTCCTTCAACGAAGCAAGTGATAATTATACAATACGCACATAGATCCAAAAAATCAGATGTCTTGTGTTCGATCTCGAGACTTATGACTTGGCAGTCCGACGGGTACACCACTAAACTATCACTGATCATACAATACTTCAAAGACTTGCGAGTGAGAATGTGGATCAACAAAACTTACTGCAGCTGACCGATCAGCCTGCTACAGTTTTTTTTTTTATTCAAATATTTTTTTCACCTGTACATTCTGATACCAATACGCGTTCGCATATTTCTTTCCCATCCTTGACAGCATCATATAACGTTTCAATTTGCAAACTCAGTGTGATTTGTATTATCATAGTCTTTATCATGCCGGAGTACAAGAACAATGAAATGTAGTTCTTAGCTAGAAAAAAAAATAGGTATTTTGTAGATGAAATCGAGGAATATTAGTTTGAAACTTCAAAGTTGAAGAAACTCAATGAGTTGTGACGCCATCGAGGTGGCAGAGCTCTGGTTAAAACTAATTTTATTTAATAAAACGAATCGTCTCGCACGCAGGTTTGACGATTTTCAGCCTCCCGAACAAGCCGGATTCCGAAAAGGATTTGGCACGTACGCTGCGGCAGGTTTTACAGAAGACCGAAGAGTAAAACCTGCCTCTCTGTTAGCGTTTGTGGACTACAAGAAAGTCTTCGATTCAATCGAGACTTGGGCTGTACTGACGTCTCTCCAACGGTGCCAAAAAGACTACCGGTACGTCGAGATGTTGAAGTGTTTGTACAAAAACGCCACCATGTCAGTCCGTCTTTGGACCAGACCTCGAAACCTATCCTTCTGCAGCAAGGTGTGAGACAGGGAGACGTCAGATCTCCGAAAGTGTTCACCGCTGCTCTGGAGGATGTCTTCAAGGTTCTGGACTGGAGAGGGCTAGTCATGAACTTCAAAGGAGAGTATTTCACTCATCTTCGGTTTACTGACAATGTAGTGGTCATGGCTGAGACCATGGAGGACCTCAGTACAATGCTTGATGACCTCAGTTAAGCTTCCGAAAGAGTGGGTCTTAAAATTAACATGGACAAAATCAAGGTCATGCTGAATGCCCATGTAACGACAACTCCAATCAAAATCGGAGACTCGGCACTCGAAGTTGTAGATGATTATGTCTACTTGGGACAAACGGTCCAGTTAGGTAGGTCTAACTTCGAGAAAGAGGTCAATCGTCGAATCGGACTCGGCTGGGCAGCGTTCGTGAAGTTGTGCGGTGTCTTTTCGTCTGACTTACCGCACTGTCTCAAGCCGAAAATCTATGACCAGTGTGTGTTGCCAGTGATTACTTACGGGACCAAGACGTGGACGTGGTTGCTCATAATGTGTCTCATCAGATGGCTTAAAACCACCCAAAGACAAATGGAGAGGGCTTATGCTTGTAGTTTCCTTGCGTGATCGAATTAGAAATGAAGACATCCACAAGAGAACCAAGGTTACAGACGTAGCCCGAAAAATTGCCAAACATAAGTGGCAATGGGCAGAGCACATTGCTCGCAGACAGGATGGCCGATAAGGCCGAAAAGTGGAGTGGCGACCGCGAACCGGAAGACGTTGCGTTGGAAGCCTGGTAGGCTTCCAACGCAACTAGGTGGACCGAGGACCTGGTGAAGGTTGCGGGAATCTGCTGGATGCGAGACGCACGGGACCGGTCAATGTGGCGACACTTGGGGGAGGCTTATATCCAGCAGTGGACGTCTTTCGACTGAAATAATGACTTACCAAAAACATATTACGGAATTCAATCATGACTTGAACGTTGATCAGGCAACGGAAGAAAGTCTCAATAGTTTGATAAAGAACCTGAAATAAATCAATCTCATTATTGAAAAAAAGCTATGCCTCATCAGGTAAACAAATGTAAGTTATGATTCTTCAGCTGGAATAGGTAGGTAGATACCAACAATTTTTTTTTGCCTATCGAGTCGATTTGCAACCTATCCTAAGAAAAAAACTATTTCATCTTGACAACACAAAAGTCTTATTTTGATTTTTTATAATGGTTTATAATGGTGGACCTACAGTATGAAACGAACGAACAGAAATGTTCTAAAGTAACAAATAATTTTTCGTGTGACTTAAAAAATATAGAAAAATGTGCCCATACTCATAAATCATGGTAAGTTCGAGCCTGAGCTAATATGTACTCTTTTTGTATTTTTTTTAATGGTGTATTATTTCAATAATAATAACCATGGTTCCCGGCTGGGGATCGAACTCAAGTTCGATCCCCAGCCGGTTTTCACTTCTTGTAAATAAAAGCCTTAATACTTAAAAAACTAAACGTTTGTATAAAACTTATACAAACGTTTAGTTTTTTTTTAACCATTCAAACGATGTTTATTTATGCTCTCTATGAGCACCGATTACAATGATAGTTTTGTGAATTATATGAATTTAAAGTGTTCAAGAAGAACTTATCATCATTTTGTAAGATACATGCAACGACATCTATTGAACCAAATGGTACTAATGCATAAAAATGTGCTCAAAAGATAATTTTTAAATTGACTGACCGGCTTTTTTTTTAATTTATGATAGCAAACGGTACTCCAGATTAGTCTATAATTATGACGCTGCTTTGAAAATATACATAGCCTATAAAGTGTGTGTTCGATCACTTTCCTTGCATATTTTTTTTACTGCTATTATCAGGTTAACTTCGTGCTCGATAGATGGCGTTGTACTTTTGACTCCATTTTCTGAATCGCGGTGTTAAGATTTTCCATGAAAGAATGAATGGTTTTTCAAAGTTTTAAAATAACTCCGCAGGAAAATAATGATCAAGTACCGTGAGCGCATTTTCATTTTGCGGAATTATGTGTGTGATGTGCTCTTTTAATTGTATCCTCTCTCTGTCTTATGTGACACAGACGAAGTTGCGCGGGACAGCTAGTATATTATAAAACAAAGTCCTCCGCCGCGTGTATCTGTTCGCGATAAACTAAAAAACTACTGAACGAATTTTCATGAGGTTTTCACCAATAGATGGAGTAATTCATGAAGAAGGTATATAATTTGTCAACGTTTTGTGTAAATTGGTTGAAATATGACTATTATTGTTGGTAGTGCCGGAGACCAAGCCAAGCTGCCTTGCTCTACTACCCGTGCGAAGCCGGGGCTGGTTGCCAGTAGATGTATAAATTTTAATTACAGAGTACAGGGGTGGTCCTAATGCCAAAGGCAACCGAGAATTTGTCGACCCAAAAGGTTCTTTAGCACAGAAACGTAAAAAGTTTGGCATAAAGAATAAGTTGAAATACGCCACTTACCGGTAGCTCGAAAACTTTTTTGACTATCTTGTAGCATTTTAACATGACAACATAAACTTCAAACATTTTTCTGCAATGCACATCATTGAAGTGATTCTCCGTCAAACTCTTTATTTCCAAATTCCAAAGTTTAACTTTGTCTTTCAATAATTCAAGTAAGACAATAGCATAAATTAGATTAGTATCTTGATACTAATCTAATTTATGCTATTGTCTTGCTATTCAACTTATTGGTGATTTCAAGTCTTGACTTGAAATCACCATTAAGTTGAATACAATATGCCATGAAGACACACACATGAAAATAAAAATATAAATATAGAATCCCCACAATAACGAGACATGGATCCAGGTTCTTATAACAGACCACTTTATGCAGTCCTCATCCTTAATAAATCGATGTACTTCTTGAAATGTCAAAACGAATTTGACCATCTTCTTCGTTAATCTGATGTTGATGATACAGTTAATAACGAACCCCGTACAGTAGAAGATGAAATCAAAGTAAGATGCGGAAAACAAGAAAGCAATCGTGCCATATCGTCTCAAATTTGAATCCAGCGTTATTTCCAGTAGACGATACACGTAACCTACCAGAAATGCTATTGTCGCACACAATATCGTTAACTTATTGAATCCATTATTCGGACTTATGAAATTGTTCTTGATGCAATATTTTGGATTTAACACTAGCGTTTGCATCAAATTCAGAGGAAATAAAAAAGACTGCACGTCTTTATCAACTCTTTCGCTGAATACGGTTTCAAACGGATTATTTCTTGCAGTTAGGCACCCAATGTTTCTTTCCATGGACCTCATTTTATAGTAAATTTTCGAACGCAAATGCTGACAGCAAAAATAATTTAACACCTGGAAAAGTACTGGAATATTAATTTGCTTGACCATACTTAATGAAATTGTGTTTTTGCTTTTATTTGCGTAACAGACAGACAGAATAAATAATTAACGAAATTAAAAAATAATAATGATACGTTAAAGCAAACAGGCCTACTCCACTGTAAACCCTCATTGGCATAGCAACAGTAATTAAAGTTGAAATATAGTTTGAGTTTTCTGTACAAATGTGTGAACGGCTGTTGATAAGATTCGAACACGGATGACCATTGAGATGATTGTATCAAAAGTTGCAATCAATTCATAGTACTATGGAGCTACTTTTTTAAGATACACTTGCGCGGAAAGGCTTTTGCGCGAACCGACATTTACGCGCATGGATACTTGCGTGAATGGACTTTTTCGCGAACGGACATTTGCGCGCATGGACAAATGCGCGACTGGGCACTTGCGCGACTTAAAGCCAGTGAGCGATCATAATATTACCTCTCACCGACAGTGGCTTTCTATCTCTTTCAATATCAGCGTTATCTTTGAGTTGACCGGTTCAAAGATGTCCCCAGAATATAATAGAATATTCTTTATTATTTAGGTACTGGTGTACCACACAAGTAACATTCATAAAAGAAAACATTTTACATAGGGTGACATAAGGGGCGGTCTTATCGCTAAAAGCGATCTTTTCAAGACAACCTTTGGATGCATGGATTACAGGAAGAGGGAGAGACAGTACTGCAGGTAGTCTGTGGTGTACCTGTTACATATCAACATTCAAACATATAACATTTACAAATCTATGTAACTGACTGCTTTGTTAGTCCAGTGGTTGCAAGCGCGACTGCTGAGCATGAGGTCCTGGGTTCGATTCCCAGGTCGGGCAACGTGTTATTTGATTTTTCGATCACGAGTTTCATAGTAGCAGCCACGGAGTCTGGATTTGTGCCCGGTTGATGGCAATAGGCTTACCCCCTATTACATGGGACTTAATAAATAACTGGCGAAATGTGGGTGTACTATTAGGTACACCTCTGCCTAACCATTCGTGGATTACGGGCGTTATGTTATGTTATGTTAAATTGTTAAATCTATATAAATAGATACATAACAGATGCAGTAACAAATACAGAGAACCATAAACTAACCCAAGCACTAACCCTACCTGATATAATAATATTTAGTTATTAAATATGGTTGGCTCAGTCTACTATTCTTGATTGCTTTGAAATTCTCCGTGAATGATTGTACTTACACTAGTTTTTTGTAGATGGTATTTTTATTTAAATTAATATTATTTCCATGGATGCAGTAGTCAACGCATTAAATGCTGCTATTATCGTAAAACCTGGTTGTATAGGCGGCAAAACTATAGAAAAAACTGTGGGTATTTTTTTGTCTATAATGATTTATGCGATAAAGCCAATGGTCTTGCATTTAAATGGTATAAAATAAAAAATATGATTTAAATTTAGTAAGAACATATAAAATTAATAAATAATTATATTTGTCCAAACAATACATAGTCCATGGTTTCGACAAACCAAACAAAACCCTTTTACTAGATTAAAATGTAAATAAACATTTCATAAAGAAACAAATTATTTCTTAATTGTTACAAACAGTTTCATTCCTAAGAACTCGTCTACATAGTTAGACGGCTGAATCGAAAATAAAACATGAAGACACAGATATGTATTGACCCTATTACAAACAATTTTTTGGACAGAAATTTTCAAAAGTTGCTGTTTCCATTCCGTTGCTTTCAGCACATAGTGTTCTTATCATCTTTCTCCATTGAGTACAATTGTATAAGACCTCATCGTGTCTCTTACTATATCGTTTCTCTTATTGGGACCCTTATGTTCATAAGTTTTCATTTGTTTGGAGTTTTCATGACAAGAGACTTTGATAAAACAGTCAATAAATTCATCACTGTCTTTCTAAAGATAAATTTCGTCTTGTTTTTGATTCCTTTCGTTTCTTTTTACATACTCAATATCATTTTAAGGGAGAACCACGTTCATTTGATTTTAAAGATCCAAAATGCTTTCAGGTTAAGCAATTTTAAGGCATATAAAAAGCCTATCATTAGAAACTGGATCGGAATTGTGCGACATAGTCTTGACTTTGCTATCAGTGTTGCTATCACTGGTAAATTAGTAACAGCAATATATTTTTACACTCTACTTTACTTCGATGTAAACTTAAGTTATGGTGTTTCTATAATTGCTTTGATAAGAGATGGAATGTTTTCATGGATCTCTGAGGTCGAGTACTATAGTAAACTGAGCTCGGAATTAGGAGAAGAAAAATATAATGATAGATTGAAAAAGCTTTTCGAATCATATATCAACCTATTGGAAGCATTTGATATGTTCAAGTACATATTTAAGTTTTCGGTAAGATACATTTTTTTTCAAGTGAATTTTTCAAACCGTTCTGGTAAATTTTACTTAATTTCAAATGCGTTTTATTTCCAGACCCTGTTTCAAGCATTAGACACATTTTTCCATAGTTTACTGTACCTCCAAGCAACGGTAGAAGCATTTAAAGCAGGAGAAACGCACTACGGCATGGTGAGCTTAATATACAATTTTTTTTTAACAAAATAATGTACGTGTGTAGTACAAAATTTTTTTTTTTGATAGCTGCCATGGTGTCCCAATCCTGGACAAAGGCCTCCCCTTTCTCCTTCCATACCTCTCTATTCTGTGCGATCTCCGGCGATGTTAGCTGCACAAACATGATCAGATAGATCGTCACGTTACCTTCGCCTGCGGTCGACGTCGCCGGCGCTATCCTTCCTCGTCCAGCGTGTGACGGTCTTTGCCCATCTCTCTTACCTCTTTTGGAATTATCATAATCTTACTGCCCTTGTTCCATGCAATCTAGGGGAGATTCAACCTTCACGCTATCATTTACTCCTTTTTCTTTCATATCATTTCTCACGCAAACCATCCATCTTTTCTTTGGTCTTCCTCTCCCTCTGCATCCATCAACTATTATATTCATCACTTAACTATTAAACAAGTTACAATTTTTTAAATTTTACTTGCAGATTGAAGTCAAGTCATATGAACAGGTCTTCGTCCTTTGGGCATTAAAAAATATAGCGTTCGTCACAATATTTGGTTTGTATTGTGAAAGATTCTACATGTGTGTGTCTGAAGTAGACGCTGCTTGCTGTAGATTGCTAAGAAGTCTGCAAAGTACTGGTAAATCTAGACTAATACTTACTTAGTTAGACAGTTTCTGACACAAAAATACATTTTTGAACAATTTGTCCAGGTCCGTGTTATATATCTGATTATCATGAAAAGAAACACTGAAACAAACTCAGAGGTCACAGTCTTTTTTAAAGCCCAGTAATGTCTTGGTCAGCTGATCATGTTAGGACCATTCATATTCGCATCTGAGGGAACTTTTAAATTGTAGCGACACTACAAACATTACTACAGCACCATCTATGACACAAATGAACTAACATCAAAATTCTAAATCGTGCAGTTAAGTTTATCCGCGATTTAAGACAGAGAAACCCAACAGTAACTGTCCGGTAGTAGCCCACGAGACACAACGACCTGGTCTGGTTGGAGGAGTCTCCCCTTTCTAAGGCGAATGCAGAACTTTACACCCTGTTTATCATACTCTAAAGAATCACACAGATTCGAGTGGATCTATCTACTCAGTGCGCACGCATTTCAGTAAACGTGTAGGTCAACTCAAAATTCAACGACCCGACGAGCATATATAACAATACATTTTCCTTTATATCGTCTTTAATTTGATGTCTTTGCAGTGTGTATTTTTTTAATTGTGGCACTAGGTACAGAACTAGTAAAACTTACTTTAGTTTTCTAGTTTTTGTGAGTACTGTATTTTTACTTTCTATGCTTCTAGTGGTCAGAAGCGCGACTGCGTAGGAGGAGGTCCTGGGTTCGATTCTTAGGTCGGACAAAGTGTTTTTGGGTTTTTCCATCAGGAATTTCTCAGTAACAGCCACAGAGTCTGAATTTGTGCCCGGTTGATGGCAATAGACTCGCCCCCTATTACATGGGACTTAAACATAACTGGTGAAATGTGGATCTACTATTAGATATACCTCTGCCTAACCCTTCGGGGATTACAGGCGTGATGATTACAGATGTGTAGATTGTACAGCTTACTTTGTAGAAGACTTTTTTGCATAGATATTGTTTCATCTCTGTTACAGTGGAAGCTAAGAGACTTTGCAAGAACGTGCTGCGACTGAACCGTGCAGCCTGCAACAAGATGACTGCTTGTCGGGTTTTTACGATCGATGGACGTCTGCCTCAGAAGTTTATTAGTCTAGTATTGGAGTATACTGTTGTGATACTACAGTTTGCTGTCTTAGCATGGATGAGGAAAACCACATTAAGTGACTTATAAAATAATTATGTTTAACTAGCTGTGCCTCGCGACCTTCGTTCGCGTGAAATTATTATAAAAATATTACTTCTCGATTTAAATCAGATTTTGTTAACAATTGCAAGGTTTTAATTTTTTTTTGCACGGAACTCAAATCCATTTTCTAAAACAAAGTAGCTTAAGTTACTCCATATAACATCAGCTATCAAGGACACCATGTTATATTTAATGCGTTTTATGGTTACAAATAAAAGTGAACGAAAACAAAATGCATGTTACATGTGAATACTTCCTTAAATCTCCCAGTAATAGCCCGGATTTTGAATGCCCAGTATAATTATGAAAGCAGATTCTATCCTAATCACAGAGAACTTAAACTTAACTAGTGTAATTTGGCTTTACTATACACGAATATTTTTACATCGTTCTGGAGCCGAAACATAGTAACTCCAGTCGAGTAATAGTTACTATTAGCATTGTTATTGTTTTTTTAAGACATCAAATAAAGAAGTTAGAAATTTATCACTTTTATTCTGTCATTCGAGTTAAATCTTAGTAGCGGTTTCATTATTTCATTCATAAACGCAAGGTCGTGCGCTCGCGGCGGGTCAACGGACTTCGGACAAATAACCAGCTGAAAAAGTACTTGCAAGTAGATATTTCATTTCAGGTACGATAAAGGTTGGTGTGTAAGTTCATTTACCTCCATCATCTCTCGTCTCCTCGTAAACGAGAGAAATTAATTGACAATTAATTCACCAGTCTCGCATCACGAAATCACTAATACTCGTACTTATTCAACTACACAACGACGAGTACGCTTGGGAGTTGTTTTTAAGGCATTGAATCGAGTGTTGATCAATCTATCTAATAGGTACTTAAGAAACATACCCAATACCCTACCATATGATAAATAAAAAATAGTATTACAGCTTAAAACAATTTTGTTGCGGCAATGCTAGTGGCGGCTTCTACAAAGGCAGGCAATCCGAACAGAATAAGACCTTATTTTTATAACGTTAACCGTGGAATTCGGTTGTGCATCCTTGTAAAGCACGAGACAATAGGTTTCTCAGAATATTTTTTAGTAAACTGCGTATTTACCTAGTTTGATGAAATTTCTAAATTTCACCGTTTACGGTTAAGAAATAAAGTCTGAATTCGCTTTTCGTGTTATTATTTGTTTACCTATTTATCTACCGCGTATGTATTTTTATTTATGTTGATGTACCTATCTTAAAGAACACTGCGCCGAATTATTGCTTGATTTAAATTGCGTTTATCTACTTATAAGTTCAATAACTCTAATTTTTCCGTCATACTTTCTACAGGCTTAGTCTGTCACTTTTCACAATATTAAACGCGTCCACAATCGCACTTCTTAACTCATCTCGAGTAGTATGTTCCTCGAAATAAACTAGTCTTTTTATCTCAGACCACAAATAAAAATCCAGTGGGGTTAAGTCAGGGCTCCTTGCGGGCCAAGCCACAGGGCCACCACGACCTATCCACTGCTCACCAAACTCACTGTTCAGATACGCACGCACTAAATTCGCATAATGAGCAGGGCATCCATCATGTTGATAGTACATACCGCGTAAATAAGCCAGAGGCACATCCTCTAGCAACTCCGGTGTCATATTCTGCAGCATATCCAAATAAGAACCACCAGTCAGGTGCCCTTCAATAAAAATAGGCTCTATTATTTGGTAATTAATAATGCCTGCCCAAACATTCCATGATCGAGGAGGCGCTGGGTTACAGCCAGATTGGTGGAGGTGAAGGGAACTTGAGGGTCGGTGATTCCACGAGCGCGCAGTGAGTTCAGGTTTTCCAGCTGAGCATACAAGAGTCTAGCCTCTTCCAAGTTCTGGTGCGCCATCCCATAAAAATCCACCATTACCCAATACTCCACATTGGAGTAGACATATTGCAGACTCATTTTTGACACGTGATTAGGTTACGCGCGAGTGACCTCATACGGCGAAGCGCGCGACTATACTAGGAAGAAAGGTCGCCGATCGCGTAGGCTAGACTGTGTAAGCGTGGAGTGGGGGCGTGGCTTACGGATCATACTGTCTGATCGATGAATGGATTTTTCAATGGGTACCGTTTGCATGTGTTGCCGATCGTCGATACGTTACGTACACACACATATGCATTTACCGCAAGGACTACTACTTCGAGTTCTCATTATTTAACAAAAAAAACAATAAATTTAATTTTTCGTGATTTTTTTTATTGTTACTTTTTGAAAAAAATAGTCCCAATCGTTTCGAGTTCGATGATCGAGTTTATGGCTTTCGGTTCCAGAACGACCTAAAAGTAATGGTGTAGAAACAACTCTTTGAGGAAGACAGGTGTGGTTTTTAATGTCTAGTAAGGACCAATGCATGAGAATTTCGGGACCTAAATAAGCGACAACATAAGCTTTACAGTAGCTTATTGATAATGCTTAGACTTCTTCTAGAAGCTCTGGTTAGTCTAAAGTACCAGTCATTTTTTCCAGTAAGGTCTTTTTTTTGGGACATGCCCGCCACACCATTGCCAAACCACTACAACTCCTGGAAACCAGAATCAACAGTGGCACCCACCAGAAAAGCTCCAAGACAATGAGGCTCGACGAAGTCCCAGACAAACAATTTTACTGTCTTGAATCCTGCAACGAATATAATAAGAAAAGATTTGCGGAGGTGTAGAAAAAACATAATTTCCACTGCCCTCCATATTATCAGCAGGAAACAGAACAAAACAAGGCCGATAGACACAAAGGGACGTTAACTACTGGGATAAGCCCAGTTACCTAGCACCACGGATAACAGTAACTAGCTTCCATAGAGATCTACCTGTGCAAGTCTGCCTGCGGTAGAACAGTGTGTGTATTGGAATACATCTATACAGTTATTGTAACTTACGATATCTGGTAGACCTACATAGGTGGACCTTTCCTGAGAACTGTAGCAACATAACTTACTGGGACAATTCGGGTTTTTCACAAGCTGAATGCACGCCGTCTCAGCTTCCTCGAACTTCATATTAAATTTTTCACTGTATATTAAGTAGTATAAACAGAGTCATGTTTTTTTACAGACAGACATGACGAATCTGTAAGGGTTCAGTTTTTTGCTTTTCAACTTTCCTCTCAACAGATTATGATTAATGATATCGAAAGCGTTACAAGAATTTAGGAAACAAGCATAAACACTGGTTTCCTGATCTAGATAATGCTTGACAGCCTATTTAAGTGGACAATTTATAGCTATGTCAGTTGACTCCCCTGGTCGACATGTAAGCTGGCCAAGTCAATAGGTAAGTGACATACTCAGCTTTCTGTTTATCAGACGTTCAAGAAACTTGACCACTACTGTTGTGAGAGAGCTATGTCTGCAATTCAAACTCAATTCTAAATATGTTATTTCACAAAGGCCTACATGGACACTTATTAAACGTCGAGAAATGGTGCACGGTTCGGGTTGGTGTCGTTTCCTATGGAGAAGAGCCGCCAAGAAACTCCATGATTGCTCAAGTATCACTAGTGTTCTGGTTGTAGGTATACGAATATCCACTATGTGAATGGGATCCGCTGGCAGGTAACAATGTCCTGCATAAAGGTTAAAAACTGAAAAAGTAAATAAACTAAAGCCACAACTTGGAGCCACCATTTCACGCTTCATGACCACATCTGATCATAGCAAGTACATATGTCATGGGTAACATGGAAACCTTCGTCAACATTGCAGTTTTGTTTTTTCTTTGCGGTCGGAATTAGTAATAATCTGAGTATCAGTATATCAATATTAAAATAAAAGCCATATGTAGATGAAATTAGTAGAATCATTTATTAACAAACAATGACATGATTCTTACAGAAACGCAAACTGAAGCAGCACAAAAGTATAGTTATCAATTAACACTATCAATTTGAAGGGGAATTTAGCATTAACGTAGAATAGCCGACAGGTACGCAGTTCGTCGAATCTTGCTCGATGTAGACGTTTAATATTTTTACATAACCTCTTTTCGGTATCTGTAATGTTGCCGTGTGCCGTTCTGTCGCCACCAACCGGGTGGGTTGGTGGCGACAGAACGGCACCATCATCTTCGCTGTTCCCAAGTTAATTGGGATCGCCGCAACGCATTTCACAAATGTTTTCGAATTTTTGGTCTCGGACATGCTGGTTTCCTCGCAATGTTTTCCTACACAGTGTTGAGGGCAGTTGTGATGAAAGAATTTACACAAATTACTTTACTTTAATTTTTTTTCAAACATGGGTAAAAATAATACTACAGAAATATTATTTGTTTTCTTTTTAAAAAAATATCGTCAGTGATAGCGTAATGATGTTACCGTCGGACTGCCAAGTCATAGGTCTTTAGTTTGAACCCAAGACACGGATTTATGACTTTTCGGATTCATGTGCGTATACATTATCACTTACTTCACCAGCATGCCTGAAAGATATTTCTCAACGGCATGTAAAGCCAAGTCAGAGGCCCATGGGCGGCATAAATACTCTGACACCGGGTTAAGCACTCACCAGTCTAAACACAAAAAATAAAAAGAAAGATTACAAAAAGGTATACCTGTACAATCCGAATTCAAAGTACGTGCACATGTTTCTTGAATGTTATTCATAGACATGTAGAATTTCTCGCAGTTTAGATTTAATACGATTTGTAGTGTTACAGATTTAATTACCCAGAAGGCTAACCACATTAAGGATACGTAAACGTAATCCTGCAAGAACAAAAAATATAGATCTAATCTATTTAAGTCGCGAGTTAATAGGCTTCTTTTGGGTTAGCAGTCTCTCCATGTAAAATACTGGTATTCAGCTGCATCCGGTTAGACTGGAAGGCGACCTCAACATAGTTGGGAAAAGGCTTGGTAGATGATGATGACTGGGAAGTCATGACCAAGTTATTTTTCGAAACTAATTGCCTTTTTAAACACGTTTCAAAACGCTTAGTTGACACTTCCCGTGACCCAAGGGCTGGCTTCTACCTTGGCCAAAGGCTTAGCGTTGCTATACAACGTGGCAACGCCGCCAGTCTCTAGGGTACATTACCAGTTGACAGTGTTGAGGAGGAGTTTTTTGACGCCATTTTTTAAGTTTATTGTTAAGTTAGTTTTTTTAGGTTATTTTAAATTACAAATGTATATAATATTGTGTAAATACTTACATAATGGTAATGACTAATTTTAAAAACTTCATTAAATATCTGTAAACTTATGAGATGTTGGTACATGAGCTCGAAAGTTTGAAACACAATCTGGAAAATTATAAGCAAATGATTTAATGAATGATTCATCGTTTTTTTTTTTTTTTTGGAACTTTTCGTGACTAAAACCCATCCATGTCCCTTCTTTGCCCTTTATGTTCCAGGGCCGCGGTGTCTCTTTCGAACAGTCCCGCAGCCCTGGCAGGCATCGACCCATGAGGACCCCTACATGTTTGCTGAAATCTCTTTAAGGCGCGCGTGGAACACGAACGCGCCGTTGACACGGCCTGTCGTTATAAGCCGGCCGAACGGCGAGCTAGCCCATAACTCGCCGTCCACAGGCCCACAGGTTGAGTTCATCATCATCTTCCTGCTCTTGTCCTATGTTACTTGGAGTCGGCGCAACACGTTTTCTTCATCCGTCCTCCCTTGTCAACTATCGCTCTTATTTACTCCTTTTTCCTCCATGATTCCACATACAATCCAGCCATCTTTTCTTTGGTTCTCTCCCTTCTTCATCCGTCAACATTTATATGTTGCATTGCATTTACCTACAGCAAGACAGACGACTCTCTTTTAACTTCTCTGTAACAAGCCACACTTTCAAACTTCCTCTCATGTGCTAATTGCTTACTTTATCTATTACTAGCTGATGCCCGTAGCTTCGCCCGCATGGAGTGGTTATTGTCCCTCGGAATCTCACTACTGGGATAAAAATATTCTATGTGCTATTACGAACTAAAACCTATCCTAAAGATCCGTTTGGCCGTTCTGGCGTGATTGAGTAACAAACATCCATCTACCCATTAAAACTTTTACATTTATAATAGTAGTAAGATATCACTCCAAGCACCTAACTCAACAAGATCAAGTCCATCGCTTAAAGTTCCATTAGTAAATTGATTTTCACTTACCATTTGTTGAAAAGAAACCCTGAAGATGTCAAAGCAGTCCAATATTTTAACGTAAGCCTGAAACATTCTTTCACAATGATCCTCTCCGTCCCTATCCTCCATGTTTTGAAATGGAAGAGCTTGAATATTCCAAAGATCAACTTCATGTTTTAACAGCTGAATAAGTCTGATAGCATAGACGATGTTAGCATCAAAACTAATGAAAAATAAACCTTTAAATATTGGCTGAAAGTCTTGAGTATAGGCACAAAAAGAAATAATAGCACTGACAAACATTACGAAGAGCATGATGACAGCTAACCAGTTACTGATGGTAAAGTGTTCAAAAGTGGTTTTATTATTGAGATATCTGTGAACGTCTTGAAATTTTAAAACGAACTGAATATTTGTGTTAGTTTGAGACACACTTAGTTTAAAATTCATTAAGAATCCAAAACTGAAATAAACTAAATTGACGGTGGCGTTACATAATAATAACACACGAACATGCTTCCTTGCATTTGTGTAACATTCGTGATAAAAGTTATAAAGAAGAACTGTGTTAAAACACATCGCGCCGCAAAATGAAACGAAATTCGAAAGACGGTTGTTTGGAGTTATATAATTATCTTTAATGCGATATTTTGGACATAACTGAATAGTTTGCAACAGATTCAAAGGTAGAAGCATCGATTGCACATCTTCGTCGACGAAGTTATTTAAGAATAATTCCACGCGATGAATTTGGAGTTTGGAACGTATTTTTCTTCTCATTGACCTCATTTTGTTCAGTTTTACTGAACACTGTTTTTACAAACTATAAATAAAAATAAAATAATAATAAGAATATGCTCAAATATTAAAATGGGAAAAGAATTATTACACTGAACACTGTTGAATTATAAGTCATACAGTGGATCTCATTTTGTTTGAAACAGATTTTGTCAAAGATAAAAAATACTTATGCAATGATATTAATCAAGTTAATGAAATTACTGTCTTTCCTTAAAGGGGAAAACTTTTTTGGTGAGATAATCGCCCTTGAAACAGACAGGTTATTAATGACAATGTATGTTTAATTAATTTTTGACTGAAACGTCACGAGTATTCGTATTCATGAATAGTACGATTTTTAGCAAATATTAATTTTTGATAAATAATGTAAAGAAAAATCTATCATCATCATCATCATCCACAGCCCGATTACTTGCTGAATGATACACGATGCAGGCGCTGGATATTTTTGCATAACTTCTTTTGATCGTCTGTAAAAAAATAATAAGGTTATCTGTAGTACTATTCAATTAGCAACAAGGCTTCAATGTTTATAAATAGTTCCAAAAGTTGTTCACCTGTACAGTCTGATGCTAACATAAGTTCACATGAAACTTGTGTACACTTGACAGTTTCATAAAATGCCTCGAGCTGCAGACCGAGTAAGATTTGTAAGAAATAATTCTTCACTAAGTAGACAAATATTAAAATTGACATGAAATGCTGGAAAGAATAAACGAAATTATAATTTTGGTAGTCATTGTATGGAAATATTCTCTCAAAAGTGCTTAACTTACCGCCTTAGTTGCAATTTTGCAGAATTCAATAATAACTTGAATATTAATCAAACTATGTTAGAAGGCTCCTGTAGAATTGTACAGGATCTGTAAATGATAATGACTATGGTAAGGAGTTCATAACATGCAAAACGTGGCAAACAACAGTGGAACTGCCATTGTCATCATCATCTTCCTAGTCTGTCGGTTCCTGCGCGTGTGGACAGAGTTCTGTCCTACCTAACCCAAATAAAAAAATACTTCAGATTAAATTAAAAATTGTGCAGAGCTTTAAATATCTGGGTCACCTGGTCACAGAGGACTTAAAAGATGATCCAGATATAGAAAGAGAGCGTAGGGCGTTAGCGGTAAGGAGCAATATGCTGGCCCGTAGGTTCGCTCGATGTACTAAGGAAGTTAAGATAACACTTTTTAGGGCATACTGCCAATCTTTTTACTCGAGCGGCCTGTGGGTTCGGTATACGCAACGAGCCTACAACGTCCTGCGTATTCAGTATAATAATGCTTTCAGAATGCTGTTGGGGTTGCCGCGGCATTGTAGTGCGTCGCAAATGTTCGCAAATGCGCACGTTGACGGTTTCCACGCTATAGTCCGTAAAAAAGTGGCGTCATTATTCCAAAGACTGCGCGGTAGCACCAACAGCATTTTGCAAATGATTGCGTCCCGATACGACTGTCCCATACAGGCACACTGGGTGGGAATAGTTACGGGAAAATTGTAATTATAAAAGAAAAAAATAATTAAATGTTCATATTGTACCTACTAACATAGATTTAAGGAATTTGTTTGTTACTAACACTTATATGGATTCTGTCCGAAATAAATGGAAATAAAAATAAATAATAAATAAATGATAATCTGATCGAAAACTTATTAGCCTTTGCGTTTCGGAAAATATGCAATTGACCGGCTAATCTTAATTTTATTTTCACACCCATCTTTAGCTGCAAAAGATATACATTAGTGAAATCATTAAAAATCATCATCATTTCAGCCGAAAGACGTCCACTGCTGGACATAGGCCACCCACAAGAAGGGGGGTTTTGCCATAATCGCCACGCTTGGCAGGCGGGTTGGCGATCGCAGTATGGTTGTTATAAAAACACAGAGAACGCTGCTGCCCATTCTCTGGTAAGTCCCTTAGTCGCCTCTTACGACACCCACGGGGAGATATGGGATGGTGCTATTCTTTACGTCCGAACACCATACAGAACATTAAAAATCACAAAATTATAATGATATTTTCTGCTTACTGGTAGTTGATAAACGTTTTTGATAAACTTGTAGCACTTTAATATCTGATAATAAGCTTGAAGCATTCTTGCTGTCTGTAGTTTACTGCAGCCATTCTTCTGTATCAGTAATAACTGAATATTCCAAAGTTCAGCTATATAAGACAGTAACTTAATAAGTCTTATTGCGCAAATTATATTTGAATCCAGAGTCGCCATTATCAATGTATATGACAAAATGTTCCCTAGTGAATCCCAGGCTTAAGACGGCATTCCACGGAGGCTTGTAGAACAATAAATTATCATAGACTACCATAAAGCTATAAAACGTGAAGATTGCAACCACACACATCCAAGACCTTATGACGATTAAGACCAGCGGCATTACTCAAAAATCGATGCACTTCTTGAAAATACAAAATAAATAAAACACTCTTCTTACAGTGAAGGAAATTAATAGTCAAGTTCATGATGAATCCCAAACTCTTAAAAGTGACTTTGAAAATAGATGCGTAAATCAGGAAATTAATTGGAGTATATCGTCTGACATTGTCGTCTAGCAGTATATCCAGGATATGTGTTGTCAAAAAAATTACCAAACTACTAATTAATATGAACTTATAGAAACCATTTTTTGGATTTATGATATTGTTTTTGATGTAATATTTGGGATTGAGCAGTAGAATTTGCATCAAATTCAAGGAAAGAAAATTCGTTGAACGTCTTCATCAACTTGTTTGTTAAATTCAGGTTTAACGCTTATTCCGATTTCTGTATCAATATTCCTGTTCAGAGTCTCCATTATGTGTAACACTCACTGCGGGAAATGAACTATTGTGTTTTCTGAAGAAATTTTACATAATCTTGATGAAAGCGAAGCAAAGAGTTATACGGAAGTGGGTCTTATCAATAAGAGACAGACCTGATTGAAAGATTAGACTGAATATAATGAATTGAATGACAAGCAAGAACCTTAATACACCTTATAAATAAATCCTCGTTTGTCTAGTGGCCGCAAGCGCGACTGCTGAGTAAATGCTTCTTGGGTTCGATTTCCAGGTCGGGCAAAGTGTTATTGGGTCAGAAATTTCTCAGTTGATGGCAATATAGCCTCGCCCCCTATTACAAGGGACTCAAAAGATAACTGGCGCAATCTGGGTGTACTAATAGGTACACCTCTGCCTAACCCTTCGGGGATTACAGGCTACTGTTATGTAAATTTACTAAATTAGCATCAGTACAGGAGTGAAATTATTTGAATGTTATGTAAATAGGGTATCAAAATCACTGTCACTCGTCAAAACATAAGCTAAGAAACGGCGAACAAATTCAAGAGTCAACATTTCTTTAAAATAGTAGTAACAATTGTTGCCAATTGTTTAGAAAGATACTGATGTAACTTTTCAGTTTTTCAGTCGTTTTTTTACCACAAAGTAGAAGTAGACTGATAAACACGTTACCCCTCTTTTGCGTCGCGCAGTCGGGTAAAAGGCGGTGGGTCAATTTGTATAATTATAGTGGCAAAATATTTAATTTTTATTATACATTATACATATAGGGTGACTGGTAATTAGCGACCGGTACTTACACACGTGAATGTACTCATGATAACAAACAACTTTCCCCAAGAAACGTTTTTGTTATACTCATTTTCTTTTATCACAATAACACAACAGCCGGATGAAATCACAACCGGATGAATCGCGTCATCGCGCCCGTGACCTATCAGCTGTTAGGTAAAAGTAAAGCAGTATTTAAAAAAAGTTTCTTTGGGAAAGTTCTTAATGATTAACTAGATAAATGACATCGATCTAGACGCTCGCCAGACAATGCGGCGATGACATTTTAAGGATGAATTTTAAAAATTAGTATCACCATAGTTGTCACCCAATCTTGGTACCGACCGTAGAATCCTTGCATAGCAGTCACATGTATAGACCACTACACAAACAAGGAGGTAAATTTAGTTGTACCCACATATTTTGATGAGTAACGTAAGTAACAAAATAGATAAACCCGATAATGTAAGTAACTCCTTTAATGTCACAGAGGAAAGGATTAATCTTATTATTGATTTAACCAATAATTCCACTCCAAATTAGGTTTTGGGCTAAAATAATATATTGTTTCAGTATGATCTTGGCGTTGCCTGTAGTGAGTTTACGCACTATGGAGACTTTACACGTACAGATTATTAGTAAGAACAATAAAAAAGATAAAGCTGTTTTAAAGAACAAAATCGATAGAGAAGTTCAGCGAATTTTTTACCCTCTAAATGTGATGCAAATCGTACTGCTCAATCCTAAATACCACATAAGAAACAAAGTTATAAATCCAAACAATTGCTTTAACAAGTTCATATTAACCATTGGTGTATTTACGTTTCTAGTAATGCATTTCTATCGGTTCTTGGAAATAATGTTTGATGATACCGACGATAGATTCGGTTCACAGCTGCTGTCGAGTTCCACAGTAGTCTTCGAGTTAAGCGATTCATCATGAACTTTATCATCAATCTCAGTCAAACAAAGAAGAATATTTCATTTGTTTTACACTTTCAAGAAGTGCACAGATTTCTTAATAATAAGGCTAATCTCAAACGTTTCATCATCAGAAGTTGGATGGGTGTTGGTGTTTTCTTGGGATTCCACTTCGTTATGGCTGTCTGCTCATACCTTTTCTTGCCCAAGACTCCATGGAATATCGTATTTTACTTCATGGGTGCAGCGTGTTTTGATGCAAATTCCATTTACGTTATGAGATCAATAAAATTATTGACAGACAAAACCGTTTTATGGAATACTAAGTTATTATTTGCCCAAAAAAATATGTGGAACAACCAACTGATTACGAGGTTTTTTCGGATATATAGCCAAATATTAAATTGCTACCAGATTTTCACAAACATTTATCAAATGCCAGTAAGTAAACAACACAATATTGAGCTCTTCATGTTTTCAAGTTGTATGTTAGGCCGCAAAAAAGGGATGGACAAAAGGAATTTTTTAAACATTGCTCCACACCAGGAATTTCTCCTGTATCGTGGGTGCGTTTACAAACATTTAAAATCACATACACAAACAGCCAGACACGGAACAACTACCTGTAGGCCATACAATGGGAATCGAACCCACGACAAGCAGTGCAGCAGGCATTCGTTCAGCCACTGCGCCGACAGCGCCGTCAAATGCACATCAAAACTTTTGTGGAAACTCGGTTTTCTTAATACGGCGAAGTGAAGCGGAGGAAAGAGGAAAATATCATTACTAAATAATATGGATAACTATAAAAGAAAAGGAAGACTAAAGAAACAACGGATGGACTGTGTGAAAGATATGGCTTGAGAGGGGGTGACTACTGAGATAACTATTAATATTTCGATGACGAGAAGAGAATGATGATGGATATATTTCTAATGGTAGCGGATGCACTAATTACGATACAAAACTTACTTCTAATTGGTTTCAGATGCTTTTTCAAACCGTAGGAACCTTCTGTCAATGTATGCTTGACGTTCAAGTTTTGATAGAATATTTCAAACATGGGTTGACAGATCATGCGGTAAGTTAACGTTGAAAGATAGTATACGAAGTACGCGTCATATCTGACGACACCCAAAATCCTATATCGCATCCATGAAATGAAATATACGGCAGCCCGACATCAACCATCGGGCCGTACCCAGTAATGAAACTCATCATGTTAGATTATCCTTCCTTTTCCATAAAGGATGAGGACCTCGCAGCAAGGATAATATGATTTGATGAACATCATCATCATCATTCTCTTGCCCTTATCCCAATTCATATGAGGTCGGCGCAGCATGTCTTCTTTCAGCATGTCTTCTTTTTCCATACTTCTCTATTACTCGTCATATGATCAGACACATCCTTCCTTGCCATATTATCCTTCAGACAGTCCATCCATCATTTCTTTGGTCTTCCTCTAGTCACCCATCCACATTCACACTCAGAACTTTCCTCAGGACATCTTCCTAATTCCTCCGCATCACATGCCCATAACTACCGATTACCACACAACTTTTCAGTCACTGGCGCCACTTTCAAATTTCCTCTTAAGTATTAATTTCTTATTTTATCTATTCGCGTAACACCACACATGATTTGATGAACATTCAGGCTTATTACAATAAATCCTGAATTCTTTATTTGTTCCAGAAAGAAAACCCAGTGCTGACAGTATTTGTATCTGCCTGGATAATGAAAAACTTGATCATCCAAATCTCACTCTGTCTGCAGCTCGAGGCATTCTATGAAGCTGTCCAGGGTGCACAAAATTCATGTAAATTTATTTTGGTGTCAAACTGTTCAGGTGAATAACTTTATACGTACTAATTCTTAAAATCGTGAGGAAACCAGCATGTCCTAGTTTAATAATTCGAAGACATGCGACAGAGGAAAGGTCTGTGTCCCAGCGGTGGAGTCGTTACAGGCTTATTACGGTCATTCTACGTCTATATGGCATTTTACAACTATTTCATACTACTGGCAAAGAACTTCAGTTGTGGACTGAATATCCGGTCACACTACGTCATTAGTAGCACTAGAGCGACTGCTGAGCATAAGATTCCCAGATTGGGCAAAGTGTTATTAGCTTTTTCCGTCAAGAATTTCTCAGTAGCAGCCACTGAGGCTGAATTTGTCCCGGTTGATGGCAATACATGGGACTAAAACATAACTGGCGAAATGTGGGTGTACTATTAGGTACACTAACCTAACCTAACCTAACCCTTCGGGGATTACAGGCGTGATGTCAGGCGTTATGTTTGTGTAAATTCAGTGTTAACTTGATACTTTTCTTGCCTTTAATTTAAAGCGTGTAACTATTTCAATATTACTGCATTATACCTCTTCAAAACTATAATTTATTTTCACAGATGATGAAAAAAGGTTATGTTCTGCGGCTACACTGTGCGTCATTCAACAAGATGTCTGCATGTGGCCTGTTCTACATAGATGTTTGTCATCTATTACGTTTGATGACAATTCTTACTCACTACACTATTGTGCTGTTACAGTTTGCTTTTTTGTAATCATTGCTATATTATGTACCTAGATATTTATGATTTAAGATGAAAAAAGTAATTATTTGGAATGAGACTTACGGACATAGCAAAAGCGATAACAAAGAGAAAGTGGAAGTGGGCGGGCCGTACCATATGCCCTAGACTGAATGGAAGATGGGGGAACAAAGTGCTGGAGTGGAGACGACGGACGGGGTGGAGGAATGTGGGAAGACAACCGACTAGGTGGACAGACGATCTCATTAAAGTGGCCGGAAGAAACTGGGTAGCCATGACACAAAACTGCCAAAAGTGGAGAGATTTTGATGAGACCTATACTCAGGATTGAGTGGCCAAAGGTTGAAGAAGAAGAAGACGAAGAAAAAGTATTTTCCAAAGTCAGACTTTGAGGTTTTTTTTTTAATCATTCATTCCAATTTTGCAACAGTACCTTGTGTGACTCTTCGCCATCATTAATTTCATAACCTTATTTAATCATGATAAAAAAGCAGATTTGCATCCTTCCATCTTGGGACGAGCTTGAGAGGTGTTGTACGAAATCAAAACTCCGCCCCAGCTACACTTCAAGACCTGAAACATACGTTAGTGGAAGAATGGACCAATATCCCGAAAAATCGCCTTATAAACCTAATAAACGGCATGCCCAACCGCCTGGCAGTTGTAAAAAGAGTCCGTGGAGGCAATGCAACTCATTCATTTTGTTTTATAAAGTTCTTTTTTGTGCTCTATGTGAGGTTCCAACCATACAATTTTTTCAACGGAAAAGTAATTGATATTTTGATTTTGTCATTTTGAGAATAAACTAATGTTTCCAACATGTGTTCTTTTATTAACTGTTAAATTATCTACAACATACAGTCCATGTATGCTGCTAGTTCTATTATTTTAAGTGTGATTTTGGTTATTTGTACTGACCCGCATTTTTTATCAGCGAGTGTATGATAACAGTGAGGTAATTTAATTTAACCCGTCACTGAAAATACCATCTTTAATCTTACAAATGAAATCAATAACGCTGAAGATGATTCGACAGATAATCAATCACCATGTCTGGCACTTTATTATCCTTTATTAATTCAATAAAATCTAACACTTCATTCGGTGAACTTCAACCACAATGGAGGTTCTACGTATAAATATTCAAAACAAAAGAAATATAAATGAAGAAAGAGTTTCTAATAGACAAATCGATAAAGAAGTGCAACGATGTTTTTTTCCACTGAATTTGATGCAAATACTAGTACTCAATCCCAAATATTACATCAAAAACAATGTTATTAATCCTCATAGTTGTTTTAACAAGTTCATATTAACTATTGGTGTCGTAATATTCTTGACAACGTATGTGTATCGTGTTTTGGAAGTAACGCTTGATGCCAATTTCAGACGATACTCTACAGTTGACTTTCTTATGTTTGCATCAATCTTCGACTTTACTTTTCGGTGTATTGGATTCATCATGAACTTTATCATCAACTTCTGTTACACAAAGAAGAATGTTTTGTTTGTTTTGTACTTTCAAGAAGTTCACAGATTTCTTAATAATGAAGCCGGTCTTAAACGGTTTATCATACGAAGTTGGTTAAGCGTCGTTGCAATCTTTTGTTTTTATACCTTTTTATTCATCTATATTTACGCAATGTTCTACAAGCCTCCGATGAATGTTATTTTTTACATATTACTTGCAGTAATTGTTGATTCGAATTTAATTTATGCAATCAGACTAATTAATATTTTGACTAACAAAGCTGTTTTATGGAATATTAAATTGCTTGAAGAGAAAAACGTTTGCAGTGAACTGCAAAGTAAGCAATTAGTGCAGATTTATAAGAAAATATTTCATTGCTACAAGATTTTCACCAAAGTGTATCAGCTACCTGTAAGTTACAAACACATTCCTGTTTTATTTCCAACAAATCATCATTTGCTACCCTTATAAAGGATTGTTTTTTTAGAGGTGTAAAACTTTAAATTGAAATAAAACACAGAAAAATAGTTTTAGTATCCATATGGCTTTATTTGACTGATAATGATTATCATTTACATTTGAATATGATTTCAACCATCTGGCCACCGCAGCTGATGCGTACATGGCGTCATCTGGAGGTACAATTTGCACACTTTCTTTGCAGTAAATCAGGCTGTATTTATAGTGCTGAATGTTGTCTTCCAAGTGCTCAATTGTTTCTGATTTATCGGCGTAGGTATGCGACATAACATCTTCTAAAAGAAAATAATGTGATTGCGTCAAATCGAAAGACCGAGTAAAACAGGTCAATTTCGTGAAATTGATCGTTTGTCATAGGTTAAAAAATTATGATGGTAAAACATTAAATTCAAGGGTGGATGGTTCAGAGATATGATTACTAATTCTTAGCATTAATGTTGCAGACATGTGATCACATAACGCCACATAATACCAAACAGGGTGCGATACAATTAATTTACTTAAATATACTAGTCGCGCTGACATAAATAGCATAAAAATATCAGTCAAGAAAACCAATTTCATAGATATTAATAAATTTTCTGTTTCTTTTTCAATTTATAGTTCTCCGCCTCTAAAAAAAATCATTCGTTACCAATTAGTTTGGGATTGGCGTAGCATGTTTTCTTCAGCTATATCTCTTTCTATTTTAATCATCACCACTATTATAGTCATATCATCGTTTACACAGCCCACCCATCGTTTCAACGTTTCTCTTTCTATCTCCGTAAAATATTCCGACTGCTTCGGTTACGATTCATAATCTGATGATATTAATAATATTTTTTTAGGTATTGTATAATACGGTAGAGGTTTTCTCTATAACTTTGACGTACAGTCAAATTATCATAGAAAATTTCAAAAATAAATCTAAATATGAAGAGGTAAGTGTTCTAATCGTAATCATTTAGTCCCAAATATCAATTTTAAAACTTGACTGCTTCAACTTTTTATTTTGCATTTGTTACGAGATTCTCATGCGCACCTTTAAAGGAAAACCGTTACTAAACGATTTTTTTATGAATTGAGTTAATAATGCCATCTTTCTTGAAATTACGCAAATTACAAGCTAAATTTGATGGCGTAGATGGCGGTAAATTATTTCGTTACAAAACTAAAATGATTTAGTTGCTAAATGCGATATTGTGTCTATACTAATTCTAACTTGTTCATTGAACATTGATGATGAAAATTTGAAGCTGCAAGTCAAAGAAAAATAAACTTGTTTAGTTGTTTTTATTGGTATAGTGTAACATTTTGTTTAGTCAAATTCAGTCACAGTACGATTTATTGAAAAAGTGTTACTATAAAATAAAAATAAAATATAAACAAAGTTCTATAAAAAATTACTTTTCTGAATTGTATGTGATATTGCTAATAAATATTCATCTTATGACCTCTAAAAATGGCTCTGAATATTATGTACTATAATTATGTATCTTTAATTGCGAAAAATCCGTATTTACTTTTTTTTTAACTTCTGTGTAAAATTTGGAATTTTCGTTTGGTAACAGTTTGCCTTTAAAGGTGCAAATGTCGTTTCGCCACATCCTGGTGTTTTAGCAGGAATGAAGAAGTAGCAGAAAAACCTCCACACTAGCAACAAAATTGACCACGAAAGCCAAGCTAATTTTTTTTCTTTTTTTTTGTAGCATGGATATAATATGTCTTCGATGTTTCTATTTTTCCCTATTATAAAAAACTTGTTCATATGCATCTCACTCAGTCTGCAACTTGCTGCATTCTATGAAGCTCTCAAGCGTGGAAAAGATTCATGTGAATTTATTTTGGCATCAGGCTGTACAGGTGAATAATTATTTTTTATCCATTCAAGTTTGGTTCACATTGATCTAGTATTTTAATCCAGTAACTGCACTCAAATGATAAATCGCTGCCGTTGTAATGCAGTGTTGGATACTATGCTGCATTTAATTGAAAAGTGATTTAATATATCTAGTAACGACCCAGTGTCACTGGATTGAAATTCGTAGTGTCGATTTAGTTACTGTTGGATTTAGTTTCAAATCGAATATGAGTGTCAAACTGAAAGTTGTTTAGTGTGAGTGGTAGAAACTTGTGGGTACCCATCCACAGACCAACCTAGGCAAGCGCGGCTTAATCTAAAGATCGATTCGAGCGGCTGTTATTATTTAGCCACGAGTTCTTCCGCCTAAATCGCCTTATAAGAACTTTAAATCATTACTGAGTTTGTATTGGCGGTAAGATAGATTGAGAGTACTGCAACATAAATCGCCATCTTCTTCTTCTTCAACTCTAGCCACCCAATGATGAATGTCTCTTCCAAATCTTTCCACTTTTGGCGGTTATTTATCATGGCTATCCAGCTTCTTACGGCCACTTAAATAAGATCGTCTGTCCACAGAGTCGCCGTACCAATAAGAAATAATTAATTACAGAACATCAAAAGAAGTTATGCAAGAATATCCAGCGGGTGAATCGTGCGTCATTCAGCAAGATGACTGCTTGTCGCCTGTTCTGCATAGATATTTGTCATCCATTATGTCTGCTGGCAATACTCACTCATTATGTTATTGTGTTGCTGCAGTTTGCCTTCCTGTAATTTGATGTTTAAGAAATTCCTAAATCACACGAAAGTTTCTTATGCTTTAATCCAAAAACAATAAAAGATGAATGATGAAGAACATTCTTCTACATAGCCTCTCGAAAGCAAAAAAAAAACAATTGTATTTGGCCTAAAATCCAGTAATATGCGAACTCCGCTCACTGACTTAGCCGTCTCCGTCATTCCGTAGAATGGCGCAGACCACGTATAAGGCCACAGGTGATAAAAAATCAAGTGAACATGTATCTTCCTCGCGAACAGAATTTCGAATATGCCAGCCATCGAGAATGAATGGCATACGACGCGGCGCGGGCGTTACGTGATAAGTCCTCACCCATTCGTTCGGATACACGAATCGCGCACATCACTGGTGAAACAGCTAATCTATATCGTTTAGTAGCTTAGGACGGCTCTAATATATTTTACGTCTGTGGTTTGTTTTGAAATTATAATGTTCAATTATGATAAGTAAAGAAAAGTAACGATACAACGTTACAATGAGATACTTTGATGTATAATACAGTTAATTTGAGGAAATTTTTCATCACTTCAAAATCCATGAACGGAATGAACGTTTAAACAAATATGTCACTCAATAGCTTTTTAACATTATTTTTATTCATTTATGTATTTCTTGGATTAATTGACAGTACACAATCTAACATTTTCACGGTAAATTAATACTTGTTGTTGTAATGAAGACTTTGAAGAGATATTATGTTGAAAATAAAATCAGAGTTAATGATTGCACTGTTTTACAAAACGAAATCGATGAAGAAGTTCAGAGAACTTTGCCGCCCTTAAATACACTGCAGAATCTTGTGCTTAATCCGAAGTACCGAATCAAGAACAACTTTATATATTCAAATGATCGTCTTAACAAGTTCATAATATTAGGTGGTGCAATCACATTCCTAACATCTTACGTTTATCGTAAGAAATATTATTCGATGATAATTTCCAACGATATACTACAATTAATTTTTTGCTCTTTGCATCCATTTTCGACTTCATCTTTCGCAGTATGGGATTCATCATGAACTTTATCATCAATTTCTTTCGAAGAATAGTGTTTCCTTCGTTTAGCACTTTCAAGAAGTGCATAGATTTCTTAATAACGAGGCTTGTCTCAAACGCTTCATCATCAGAAGTTGGTTGAGTGTTGGAGCTACTTTTGGATACTACATCGTTATGTCTATCTACTTCTACTTCGTCTTGCTCAACCCTCCGTGGAATATCACACTGAATTTCCTGTTTCTCATGGCTTTGGATTCAAATCTTGTCTACGTAATAAGGTCAGCTAAGTTATTGACTGATAAATTTATATTGTGAAATGATCAGTTATTACTGTTACGACAAAATGGATGCAGCAAACAACAGATTAAGAGAATGTTTCAGGCTTACGTCCGAATATTAAAGTGCTATCAGATTATTTCCAAAATATATCAATTACCGGTGAGTGATAATTGTGATTTTTCAAGTTTAATTGATGATGACATCAAAATATTCTATTTATAAGCATTTTTCCAACTCTTGTTAATGTTTGTTTCGGCTTCCGATCTTATCGGATGCAGATAAATATTAGTGTTTGTTAACTATATCATTGTATCGTTTTTCATCACCATCTTCCTGCATTTTTCCCATCTTAGATACTTGGTGTCGATCCAACATGTTTTCTTCTACAATTTTCAATGGTATCTTTCTTACATTATACATTCACTATTTTTATATTGGTAAACTAATTATGAAAATTCAATATTTGATGATGCCGTATTTCTATGCGTTTAAATGCTTTTAGTAATTTGTAGATTATCATTTTCAGGTATTATATCGAATGATAGAGGCCTTTTTTCAAGGTTTGGTTAAAATTGAAAGTAGTTTTAAAAATCGGTAAAAGTAATCATGAATCTGAGGAGGTAAGTCGTATCAAAAGGAAAGGGAGAATATACAAAGTAACATTCTGACAGAGATAATGAGGATGGTTTGAGGCCGCGAATCGGCAAGCGTAAGATGGGATTCCTTCGGGCTCGGTGGAGCGACGATATTCGCAGGGTGGCTGGTAGCAACTGGATGAGAGTTGCCGAGAATCGAGTTGAGTGGCGTACGATTGAAGAGGCCTAAGTGCAGCAGTGAACTGCTGTAGGCTGATGATCACACCAATGATGTGCACCAATTAAAGTATGGTAACCGAATACCATACTTTAAATGGTGCAGTGTGCTCAGTCGCAATCTCGTAGAGCGTTAAGTGTAAATTATCTTTTAATTTTAAATTCCAGCATGCCACTGCAAACCCTTATTTGCCAATTTTGTTTTATACCTGGATGTTTAGGAATTTGACAATGCAAACATGTCGCAGTCTGCAGCTTGAAGAATTTTATGACGCTTCGAAGTATGCTCAACATTCTTGTGAATCAATTTTGGCGGCCGACTGTACGGGTAAATAACGTTTATATCTACTTCATTTTATATTCATTTTATGTAGTCAACTATTTTGACAATAATTTACAGTGAATTAAAACTTTACTAAAGTTGTGTATGTAACTGGCACATTATAGTCAAGAGAAGTCCTCCGTTAAAGCTCGCCTTCATAGGAGCATTCGCCTGTAATGTAAAAATCCTAGGTTTAAAATGTACAGAAACAAGTCATTATTACAAGTTGAATTATTATAATGCTCGGTTATCTACGTGGATACTACTTTAATATCCAGAGTGATGGCTTTGCTTGTTAATTATACGTTTGTGTTGCTGCAGTTTGCTTTTCTGTAATCTTCTGAAATCAAAATCAAATTATTTTATTTTACATAGGCCTAGATGGTCCAAAAAAAGGTGCACGGTTCGGGTTGGTCGTTTCCTATGGAGAAGAACCGGCAAGAAACTCCATGGTTACTCTTTTCAAATCATTTGGTGTTACATTATTATCAATACCTGCATTCAGTTGTTTAATAAAATTGTGGAGTTTTGATGTAAAACGTTAGATTTTGTTTCTTCTGCTTTGCTCCCAACGTAAGTTTGTAAGATCTATGCTGCATTATAAATTAAAAGGCAAAACATAAAATCACGTTTGTAATCCACGAAGAATTAGCCAGAGGTGTACTTAATAGAACTAGTGGGCGAGCATCATGAACCGGGCATAAATCCATACTCCATGGCTGCTACTAAGAAATTCCTGTTGGAAAACCCTAAAAAACTTTGTCCATTCTGGGAACCGAACCGATGACATCATGCTCAGCATTAGCAGTCGCGTTAACGACGACACCAACGGGGAAGTCAAGTAATGAAAATATGTCAAGGCCTTCAAAGTAATAAAAATTGTTCTTCGAAGTAATTGTAAAAGCAATAACGTAATGAACCGGCGAGTGTTTAAATACTGACTACAAGGAACATATAGTCACGATCTTTCAGCAAGGTAATATTTAAGTAATATTAAGTTCTCAGTCTTACAGTGCTTACATGAATAATTTAACTCAAAATGGATACTCTGAACAGAAATATTGACAACGAAATCGGAATAAGTGATGAAACTAATTTAAATAACCAAATTGACAAAGAAGTTCAACGAATTTTTCTGCCTCTGAATTTGATGCAAATTTTAGTGCTTAATCCGAAATATCACATCAAGAACAATTATATAAATCCAAATAATTGGTTAAATAAGTTTATATTAATAGGTGGTACGATAATGTTCATGACTACGTACGTTCATCGTATCGTAGAAATAATTCTTGATGACAATTTTAGACGATACAGTTCTATTGCTTTCCTGAGTTTCGCTTCTTTCTTTGACTTCAGTTTTAAGTGTGTGGGATTCATTATGACCTTTATTGTCAACCACCTTAAGTCTAAAAAAAGTGTTTTGTTTGTTCTAAACTTTCAAGAGGTGCACAGATTCCTCTATAGTGAAGCTAGACTCAAACGCTTCATCATAAGAAGTTGGATGACCGTCGCCTTCATCTTTGGATTTTACATATTCATAGTTTCTTATGTGTACTTTTGCTTTCTCAAGCCTCCTTTGAATGTTCTTTTTTACATAGCGTTAATGGTAACTCTTGATTCAAATTTAGTTTACGCCATAAGATTAACTAGGTTGTTGCTGGACAAAGTTGAGATATGGAATGTTCAGTTATTGTTCATACGGAACAATGGTTGCAGTAAACAAGAGATTGCGCGAATGTTTGAAGCTTATGTCCGAATATTGAAGTGCTATAAGATTATTACCAACGTTTATCAACTACCAGTAAGTAAAACGTGATATTTTTGAACTTACATAGAATTTGTTATTGTAATTATCATCATCATCTCTTTCTGCACTTTTATCTACTATATTACGTGGGGACGATGCAAAATTTTATTTTTCATTCATTCGCCCTTGTAGCGCAAAATCATGACCGTTGGAAGGAATGGATTGACTGCTGAGAAAAGGCTTCCCCTATCCCCGTGAGAAAATTATGGGCTAGCAACAATTATTATATCAATCTCCCTTGGAAACGATTATTATTTGTCATAAGTACCAAAAAGGAAAGGAATTTTATTAGCAAAATGCACCAAGACAAAAAGCAATTTTTATGGAAAGCAGTCTACTTGGCAACACTAAATTGTAAAATTATGTAGTTGGATTTGCACTGACTGAGCTATACCGAAGACATTCCGGATGTCAGCCTGTACGAGATTAGGATGGCTCTTAAACAGCTTAAAAACAAGAAGGCACCGGATCATGACGGAGTTACGGCCAAACTCCTGAAGGCGGGTTGAAAATCGGTACATAAGGCCATTCAGAAGCTGTTTGATTCCGTCATACTCGAGGGGAAAACGCCGCAGGCATGGTGCAGGGGTGTGGTGGTACTCTTCTTTAAAAAAGGCGACAATGCCCGGTTGAAGAACTATAGGCCCTTCTCACTTCTAAGCCATGTCTACAAGTTGTTCTCAAGAGTCATCACGAATCGTCTCGCACGCAGGTTTGACGATTTTCAGCCTCTCGAACAAGCCGGATTCCGAAAAGGCTGTAGCACCGTAGACCACATATATACGCTGCGGCAGGTTATACAGAAGACCGAAGAGTATAACCTGCCTCTCTGCTTGGCGTTTGTGGACTACGAGAAAGCCTTCGATTAGATCGAGACTTAGGCTGTACTGCAGTCTCTCCAACGGTGCCAAATCGACTATCGGTACATCGAAGTGTTGAAGTGTTTGTACAAAAACGCCACCATGTCAGTCCGACTTCAGGACCAGACCTCGGAACCTATCCTTCTGCAGCGAGGTGTGAGACAAGGAGAAGTCATATCTCCGAAACTGTTCACCGCTGCACTGGAGGATATCTTCAAGGTTCTGGACTGGAGAGGGCTAGGCATCAACGTCAATGTTGAGTACATCTCTCACCTTCGGTTTGCCGACGATATAGTGGTCATGGCTGAGACCATGGAGGGCTTGGAGTTTCCTTGCGTGATCAAATCAGAAATGAGGACATCCGCAAGAGAACCAAGGTAACCGACGTAGCCCGAAGAATAGCCAAACTTAAGTGACAGTGGGCAGGGCACATTGCTCGCAGAACGGATGGCCGATGGGGCCGAAAAGTTCTGCAGTGGCGACCGCAAACCGGAAGACGCTGCGTTGGAAGGCCTCCCACTAGGTGGACCGATGACCTTGTGAAGGTTGCAGGGATCCGCTGGATGCAAGTCGCACGGGACCGGTCAATGTGGCGACACTTGGGGGAGGCCTATGTCCAGCAGTGGACGTCTTTCGGCTGAAATGATGATGATGATGCCTAAGCCTACGAAGAACTTCCTGTGTTAACTAGAGATGAGAGTGGGCCATTCTAGCTTGGAAATGCGTTGTACGGATACGGGCGAAACGGCTAAGAAATTATAATTATCATCATTCTCTTGCCCTTATTCCAATTTATTTGGGGTCGGCGCAGCATGTCTAATAAATAAATTTAAAAAAATAAGTTTTATTGTCACAAAAGCCTTTGTGTACAATACCATTACATTTCAACATAGGTACATTTAATTTTAGTAGAAGGCTGTACAAATAGTGAAAAACCCTGCCTCCTAAACTAGGGGGACCCTGTGACCTAGGAGTCAGTGTTCTACTGTAACTTTGTGTACAAACTAAACCTTTATTTGTGTGTTTATAAACCTACAATGACCTTGTTTAACTATGCTTATGAATGTGTGAGAGTGTGGGTAAGGGGGATGGCTGTGTGTGTGGTCTTCTTCTTCCATACTTTTCTATTGCTCGTCATCTCATCCGACACCTCATTTTCTGCCATATTATCCTTCACACAGTCCGTTCATCGCTTCTTTGATGTTTCTCTACTCTTATACCAATACAGATTCAAAACTCAACGGCACAGTATTTTATTAATTGCAAAAAAAATATGTTTCTTTAGATTTTTTCTTCTTTGATTGTTTCTTTAGTTTTTCTTGTTGGTGGTAAGACTGTACACAATCTTTGATTTTCCAGATCCTGTACAAAACCGTAGAAACATTCTGTCAAGGTTTGATCAATATTCAAATTATGATCGAATTCTCCAAATATGAGCTGCAGAATAAAGCGGTGAGTCAATCGTTTAGAGTAATGACATCAAAATCGGAAAACAGTTGATAGAGTATTTTATTATTATTCAATGAATGTACGGCGTCTTACTCAATACTTGGGATCAGGATCAGCCAGTTCAAATGCGGGGCGATGTCGATGCGGCGCAGTGCTTGCAAGTGCGTTTCATAGACATAGCAGCGACTATTCCTGATGTCACTCACCGGCTTGTCATCAGTGGTGGACAGCGATACAATTTTTTAAAATAATTCTCACACACACAGACACATTTTTAAACATGAGTATTCTCTTTGTCCACCAACTCCACCACAACTGGTTGACAAGCCGGTGGTGGATATCGGGAATCATCGCTTTGCGGAGGTTTAAGATGATCGTCATCGCCATTAGCAACTTTGTTCTACCCACAATTCAGTATAGACCCTCTCTATTTTGTCCCATTCTCACCAGGTCTCACCCGCAATCTTCTGAATGTCATACATTCATCCATATGAGATGTGTTTATGTTTACAATATTTACCGTGTTACTTTTACTATTTCTAGCTTGAAAACCCCTACATATCAATATTCATTATTTTATGGATACTAAAAAATGATATTTTGCAAATCTCACTCAGTCTGCAGTTCGAGGCGTTCTATGAGGCTGTCAAGAGTGCACAAGATTCATGTGAATTCGTTTTGGCATCTAACTGTACAGGTAATATTTTTTTCACTTTGCAGTCTTTTCTCAGGTTGAAGTGCTTCATGTGTATAGAATTCAGTTTTGTATGCCACACTACAGTGCCTACCTTGAATAAAGTTAAGAATAATTATTGTGCTATCAGATAAGTGTGGAAGGTTGAGAGTGTGATACGGGCCAGACTGAACAACTTTCTCCATGGGACCAAGTTAATGCGAAAAATTAGTCAGTAATCAGTTGTCCCATAGAAAAAATTCAATAGCTGCTGGACCCAAATGTATAAGGCAGCTTATGTATAGATTTTTGTTTTGGCAATTGCGATCTTCTTCGTCGTGTCGCTGATTCCCTTTTTTAAAATTAAATTAGTTTTGACCAGAAATCTGCTACTTCGACGTCCTTGGTGTTGGCCTCGGACACGTCTCTTAAAGTGCTGGTGGAACCGAACATAATGCAGGGCAGGAGGTGAGCCATAGTTTGCGTTGAGGCACCGTAGTCACACACGGCTTCATCGAAATATGCCCCACCGGACCAAGTTGTATCTGCAGCAGCCCACCTGGCTTCGCTATCGGTTCAGGATCTTCATTTGGGCCATGGTAGCAGGTGCCCGCTGGTAGCTTTTCTGCAACTTCTACATAATGTGACATAATGTGTTGGAGAGAGATGTCTGAGGAGCCACAACTTTTGTTGGCTTCACTAGCCCTGTTCTTGTCGACGATTCATTTGCGATGTTCGTCCCCTAGATAGATGTCCAGTTTGATGGTCTGTACCAGAATACCTTTAAATATAACCACACTTTTCTATTTCTCTTTGAATTATTACACTCTTATTTATTTGTCGACAGGTGACCAAAATAAATTATGTAAGAATATCCTGCGGTTGCATCGTGCGTCATTCAGCAAGATGAGTGTTTGTGGCCTGTTCTGCATAGATGTTTGTCATCCATTACGTCTGATGGTACTTCTCACTCACTACGCTGTTGTCCTGTTGCAATTTGCTGTTCTGTAAACTTGTTTTTAAGTTACAATACTTAATGATGTTATTGTTACTAAGATTGAGTTTGCGCCTGGATGGACACTTGGCCAGGAATGAAATATAATTCTTTGCTTGATGTTTATTGTTAGTTCACTTACAAATTCAAGTTATACGGTACAGACTATTGATGTAAAGCTTATTGTATTATACCTAAATTTACCCCCCCCCTCCTACCCTACCATTTTTTTGTACCTACGAAAATACCGCGGCATTTAAAAAAAAATCGTTTTTTTTCATACTATCCCCACACAAGTCATGCATCTTTTCTTTAGTGTTTAACATTAAAAATTTGTATAAAAAATGTGTTAAATTTGAACTTTGACACCCAATATCTCCGTAACTACAAGATCACCTGGGAACCTTCTAGTTAGTAGAGTCTAGAATACTCTAGAACAAAAAAAAAATCGGAATGACGGGGAGAACAATTACTGTCTCTCGGCTTCGTTAATGGTACTTTTACACCCAGTATGAATCGCTGCAGCAGCAACGTCTGTGGTGGTACTCATAGATGTTGTAGCATTCTAACTGCGATGAGACCACAACTTCTGTCACAGACCACCTTCCAATCTCTGAATTTCTTCTATACATCATTTGTGTCGTAGTGCGAGTAAACGGTGACACACTTGGTTTAAATAGAAAGTGTTGACAATAGTGCCTCTAGAGGCCATCAATCTGCCTTGACTTTTCATAACTATGTTAGAGTCGGTTTCCAGTCTAACTAGATTCAGCTGAATAACAGTATTTTACATAGGGCGTCGACATAGCTCACAGAATAAGTAAGCTGAAGTGGTAATGGGCCGGTCATATTAACCGTAGAACCAATGACCGTTGGGGAAGACGTGTTCTTGAGTGCAGACCGCGAATAGGCAAACGTAAGGTGGGACGCCCTCAGGCTCGGTGTAGTGACGATCTTCGCAGGGTGGCTGATAGCAACTGGATGAGTGTTGCTGAGAATCGATTTGAGTGGCGTGCGATTGAGGAGGCCTATGTCTAGCAGTGGACTGCTGTAGGCTGATGATGATGATGATGACATGAGGCGACTGCCTAACTGTCCTTCACAACCCAGTTAGGACTTGGTAATCCGATACACCTTGGTGAGACCGGATGTCAGACTTTCAGGTTCTATTATGGCCATAATGTAGTGTTATTTAATTTTCTAATGTAAAACCGGAAATATTATGTTGCTATAATAAGTGAGACTTACAGAAAAAATCCCAAACGATACATTTCTACAGATAACCTGAATAAACATTTGAACTTGAACATTATAGAGATAATAAAGTGAAGGAAACAAGGTGCGCGCCTTCAACGGTTGGGTCATGCCGGTTTTAACGTACTCTTTCGGCGTACTCAAATGGACTCAGACCGAACTCGATGCCCTGGATAGGAGAGTTCGTACACTGCTTATCGCAAACCGGATGCATCACCCACGATCATCAGTGATGAGGCTGTACATCCCGCGGAAGTGCGGGAGTCGAGGGTTTTTAAACGCGAAGTCCCTTCACAACCGCGAGATGTGCAGTCTCAGAGAATATTTTTTAAAAGTCGAGGTGGGTGTGCACCGAGATGTGGTCGCAGTGGACAAGGGACTCACCCCGCTGTCCATGGCTAAAGAGAACTGGCGCAAACCTGAAGTACTTACTACCGATGACTGCAAGGAAGTATGGCAAGGCAAGGAGCTTCACGGGCGCTTCTACCGAGCTCTTCATGGGCCCGATGTAGATTTTCTAGCGTCCGTATCCTGGTTACGTTTCGGCGACCTCTTTGAAGAAACTGAAGGTTTTGTCTGTGCGATTATGGACGAAGTTATGTTGACGAACAACTACCGGAAATATATTATGAAGGACGGGACGGTTGACGTGTGTCGGGCATGCCACCGTCCGGGTGAGTCCATCAGACATATTATTTCTGGTTCTCGCGAGTACTTGCACAGGCACAACCAAGTAGCCAGGATAATTCACCAGCAACTTGCCTTGAAATATAAACTTGTGGAATCTGAGGTACCGTACTACAAGTATGTGCCCGACCCAGTTCTCGAGAAAGACCATGACTGGCTGCGACTCGAAATTGCGAACTCTGGTTTACAGGGAGGTCTGTGAACCGTCAGCCTAACTCGCTTCGCTTCGATGACAAATGGGCTAAAATGGCCGTTCTATTCTAATACATGGTATGACAGTTGCCAGTTGGCAACCAGTTGCGGAATATAGACATAATGCAATATTGATCATCCCCCTAAGTTATCAGTACGATAATCTATCTCTGTGCTAAATTTCATCTACATCCGTTCAGCCGTTCTGGCGTGATTGAGTAACAAACATCCAACCATCCATCCAAACTTTCGCATTTATAATAGTAGTAAGATTCAAAAGACATAACGAATTACGTGCTTTTTTTAACAATCAAGACGCATCAGAAACCATACATTACAATGATCCACCCTCCGACAAAGACAACAAAGCCGAATTTATTTTTAGGACCTAACAATGCAGAGAAACAACCTGAACCTATTATAGTTGTGCAAAACTAAGAACGACGACACAACAAAAGAGTTTCAAATTAATTTCAATAACTGCTATTATTTTTATTGGAAGCGATAGGTGAAATTCAAAACATCGAGTCTGACAGCACCTGTGGACAGCACACAACGACGTTGTCAGTTCAGAATACCATCGAACGGCCAGATCCAAACATGAGGAAAGAGATTTTACTAAGGAAAGAACTTTATTCATAAGAATTTATTATCTTATATATAAAAAAGAGAAAATAAATAATAATAATCTCTATCAAAAAAAATTACAAACAATTACAAAATGTATAATTTTACTGGGGATCGAACTTGCGACTTCATGCACGTAAAGCGGTCATGAAACCGTTTCTCCATTTGTTTCGCTGACATATAACTTGAAATAGACGTTGTTGCGCATATCATGACTGAAACGGTAAACAATTGAATAATACTGACATAATGCAATATTGGTCACCCCCTTAAGCAAGTAGCGTGATAACATATAGCCTAACATTTGAAGAAGCCTGTTACAGATATTCGTGCAAAATTTGAACAGGATCTATGCAGCAGTTTTTGCGCCAAGTCGGAACATCGATTTGGATTTTAACGATTTTATTATATGTATGTGGAGAAGAAGCATAAAGAAGAAGCACAATTATAATCCTCACACATAGTTGCGACCACAGACCACTGAGACAATCTCTGATGACCCCATGATCTGTATCTAATTGTGGCCCTTAAACTTTTATCCCTACGTCCTAACCGAAACGGTCGCAAATATCCGATCGTCACGTTCAAATTTTTAAATTATTAGGTCTTAACTATCAGACCAATTCCTCTTCTGTGAATAAAAAAAAAAAAATATAATTATGTCAAATATTTTTGTTATTTCCCCTTACTATCCCACTTCATATTGTATTTTTATTTTAAACCATGTAAATGTACGAATGGTGGTTCCGTATTTTGTCCGGACGTAAAGAATAGCACCATCCCATGTCTTCCCGTGGGTGTCGTAAGAGGCGACTAAGGGACTTACCAGAGAATGGGCAGCAGCGTTCTCTGATTTTACAACAACCATACTGCGATCGCCAACCCGCCTGCCAAGCGTGGCGATTAGGGCAAAACCCCCCAAATGGTAAGCGCAACTAAAAAATGGCCCCTAGTACCCGGCAGCCCGTCTACCCTCGACTATGGTAGCGGTCGAGGTTACGGCGTGGCAAGGGGTGCGAAGAATCTCCGGACGGGATCAGGCTGCCAATACCGACGACTTGACCTGGCAACATATAACACGCGTACACTCCGGACCGACGAGAAGATGACGGAACTCGAAGAGGAATTGAGCAGGCTGCGATGGAGTATTGTGGGATTATCTGAAGTCCGAAGAGAGGGTGAGGACACGATAATCCTGAAATCCGGCAACCTGCTCTATTTCCGAGAGGGTGACCGGCAGTCCCAGGGTGGTGTTGGGTTTATCGTTCACAAGCCCTTTGTGAATAACGTGGTGAAGATCGAGAGTGTGTCGACCAGGGTGGCGTACCTTGTACTCAAAATATCCTCAAGACATTTGCTGAAGGTCATACAGGTCTACTAGTTCTAGTTCTGTATGGTGTCCGGACGTAAAGTTCTGTATGGTGTCCGGACGTAAAGAATAGCACCATCCCATATCTTCCCGTGGGTGTCGTAAGAGGCGACTAAGGGACTTACCAGAGAATGGGCAGCAGCGTTCTCTGATTCTACAACAACCATACTGCGATCGATAACCCGCCTGCCAAGCGTGGCGATTATGGCAAAACCCCCCTTCTTGGGGGAGGCCTATGTTCAGCAGTGGACTTTTCGGCTGAAATGATCTCGGCACACCCCGACGACGAAGTGGAGACCATGTATGAGGAAATTTCCAAAGCCCTGCATGGTTTCAAGACTCACTTCACCGTTGTCATGGGGGACTTCAATGCGAAACTGGGCAAACGAGATGGAGATGAGCTGCAGGTGGGGCAATTTGGGTTTGGACGTCGGAACCACCGGGGTCACCAACTGGCTAGTTTTATGGAGAAGGAGGGCCTCTATATGATGAACTCCTTCTTCAAAAAGCGCGAGCACAGGAAGTGGACCTGGCAGAGTCCCGATGGTGCAACTAAAAATGAGATTGACTTCATCATGTCAACCAAGAAGCAAATGTTCAATGATGTCTCTGTGATCAATTCGGTGAAAACCGGGAGCGATCACCGCATGGTAAGAGGCACATTGAACATCAATATAAAGCTTGAAAGGTCTCGACTGATGAAGTCTACGCTCCGTCCAGCACAGATCCAGATCCAAAACCCCGAGAGCTTTCAGCTTGAACTCCAGAATCGTTTCGAGTGCCTAGGAAGCTCAGTGGACGAATGCAACGATGGGTTCGTGGAAACTGTCTACACGACTGGGTCTAAGTTTTTCAAGACACGTCGTGCACACAACAAAAAACTCTCTGATCATACTCTCGAGCTCATGAAGGAGCGGCGTGAGATGATCCTGCAGTCTTCAGATGAGGTGTTGAAATACCGGCAGCTCAATAGACGGATCTCTAAATCCTTGAAGAGCGACCTCCGCCGCTTTAATACCGAGCGTATTAAAGATGCTATTGAGCGGAATAAAGGCTCCAGGGTATTTTCAAGAGATCTGGCTATTGGTCAGAGCCAGCTCACGAAACTGAAGACCGACGATGGCAGGATCGTATCCGCCAAACCGGAGCTGCTGAGGGAGATCGAGAGTTTTTATGGGCAGCTGTACACTTCAACTAGAAATCCTGTTGCAACTCTAGCTAACGACCCAAGAGCTAGACTGACCCGACACTATACCGAAGACATTCCGGATGTCAGCCTGTACGAGATTAGGATGGCTCTTAAACAGCTTAAAAACAACAAAGCACCGGGTGATGACGGAATTACGGCCGAACTCCTGAAGGCGGGTGGAAAACCGGTACTTAAGGCCCTTCAGAAGCTGTTTGATTCCGTCATACTCGAGGGGAAAACGCCGCAGGCATGGTGCAGGGGTGTGGTGGTACTCTTCTTCAAAAAGGGCGACAATGCCCGGCTGAAGAACTATAGGCCCATCTCACTTCTAAGCCATGTCTACAAGTTGTTCTCAAGAGTCATCACGAATCGTCTCGCGCGCAGGTTTGACGATTTTCAGCCTCCCGAACAAGCCGGATTCCGAAAAGGCTTTAGCACCGTAGATCACATACATACGCTGCGGCAGGTTATACAGAAGACCGAAGAGTATAACCTGCCTCTCTGCTTGGCGTTTGTGGAGTACGAGAAAGCCTTCGATTCGATCGAGACTTGGGCTGTACTGCAGTCTCTCCAACGGTGCCAAATCGACTATCGGTACATCGAGGTGTTGAAGTGTTTGTACAAAAACGCCACCATGTTAGTCCGACTTCAGGACCAGATCTCAGAACCTATCCGAGCAACTGCAGCGAGGTGTAAGACAGGGAGACGTCATATCTCCGAAACTGTTCACCGCTGCACTGGAGGATATCTTCAAGGTTCTGGACTGGAGACGGCTAGGCATCAACGTCAATGACGAGTACATCTCTCACCTTCGGTTTGCCGACGATATAGTGGTCATGGCTGAGACCATGGAGGACCTCAGTACAATGCTCGATGACCTTAGTAGAGCTTCCGAAAAAGTGGGTCTTAAAATGAACATGGACAAAACCAAAATCATGTTAAATACCCATGTAACACCCACTCCTATCAAGATCGGAGACTCTATACTCGAAGTTGTAGACGATTATGTCTACCTTGGACAAACGATCCAGTTAGGTAGGTCTAACTTCGAGAAAGAGGTCAATCGTCGAATCCGACTCGGCTGGGCAGCGTTCGGGAAGTTGCGGGGTATCTTCTCGTCCAACTTACCGCAGTGTCTCAAGACGAAGGTCTATGACCAGTGTGTGTTGCCAGTGATTACATACGGGACTGAAACGTGGTCGCTCACAATGGGCCTTATCAGAAGGCTTGAAGTCACCCAAAGGGCAATGGAGAGGGCTATGCTCGGAGTTTCCTTGTGTGAACGAATCAGAAATGAGGACATCCGCAAGAGAACCAAGGTAACCGACGTAGCCCGAAGAATAGCCAAACTGAAGTGGCAGTGGGCAGAGCACATTGCTCGCAGAACGGATGGCCGATGGGGCCGAAAAGTTCTGGAGTGGCGACCGCGAACCGGAAGACGCTGCGTTGGAAGGCCTCCCACTAGGTGGACCGATGACCTGGTGAAGGCTGCAGGGATCCGCTGGATGCGAGTCGCACGGGACCGGTCAATGTGGCGACACATGGGGGAGGCCTATGTCCAGCAGTGGACGTCTTTCGGCTGAAATGATGATGATGATGATGAAATGTACGAATGTGTGTCGAAGGTGTAACCTTTTGTTTTTTTTCCCCAATTCAAATGAATAACAAGGCTTTTAAGTAATCATCTTTGTTTATAAAATTATGAGCTGACATCGGCAGTACAATTGATTAACTTAATTTCAAAATTACAATGGTCAGATGAAACAGTACATTACAATATACAGGGTGAATTTTTTAAGTGGGCGTGGATGGCCGAATCCAAACTACGAGGAATAGCGAAAAATGCTCAAATAAGTCTCGAGCCCTATTTTGATGAAAACTAAAACTGCATCATTAGATTTTTAAAAATTCAATATTCCTAGCCAGGAATCGAACCCATTTATTTTGGAAAAAAACAACACATTGTATTATGACACCATTCGATAGTGTCGCTAATAAGGATCAAATTCTGGGAAATCATGATATACGCCAAACTAAAGGAAAGAGTTAATTTTTGGAAAAAAAACATAACAACAGGACGCAAACAGTTAGGTAATCAACGAAACGTCAAACATTTATTTTTCAAAATCTAATAATGCAGTTTTAGTTTTCATCTAAATCGGTCCCGAGACTCCTTTGAGTATTTTTCGCTATTCCGCATAGTTTCGAATTTAGCCATTTACGACCACTTGAAAAATTCAGCCTGTATAGATAGTAAATACATAGTTTGCTAAGTACTAAGTTTACAGAAATGCAAACTGCAGCAGGACAAAAGTATAGTTAGTAAGAAAAGCTATCAATTTCAAGGGTAAAGTAGCACCAACGTAGAATATCCGACAGGCATACAACTTGCTGAACCTCGCTCGATGTTGACGTTTAACGTTCTTGCATAACCTCTTCTCAGCATCTGCAAGGTTTTCAGAGGTTTTTATACATTATTCCCTAGTGTCATGGACTAGATTATTTAAAACGTTCCCGTGAAATAATTTAGGAATACTACGCGGGCTAAGGTATTAAATTAAACAGCTCAGCAATACCTGTACGATTTGAAGCCAACATAAGTACGTTTGTGTCCTGAAGACAACTCAGTGACATGTAGAATTTCTCGCAATGTTGGTTCAATGCAACTTGCAATGCAAAAGTTTTCGTTACCCAAAAGCCTAGGAATAATGTTATCACGCAAACATAAAACTGTAAAATAAAACATGTAGTATTGATTTCCCTCTAATTAACAACTTTATTTCGGAACTTGAAAATTTGTCTAATATTTTATAGGGAGCACATATTATTCACATTTTACTTACTTTTTTGAAGTTTACGCAAATAAACTCTACCAATTACAATCTCTGGTAATAAATAAATAACAATAAGGTCAGAATCCTAAACATAAACGATCTATTGTCAAAACGAACTGAGCAGTGTTCACAAGGTACTTACATAAAATCGGGCACTCGAAGCAATTAAATTTATAATGGAAAGCAACGTCTGAATTTGAATGAGGAATTCGTAAAAAAAACCTATAGTATGAAAGACGACCTGCAAAATAAAATAATGATTTTTATTAATAAAAAATAATTTCAATCAGTTTACACAACACGCACAAAACATGTTTACCAATCATTTACCAAAAAGGTAAAAACCGCCTTTTTTTACTCACCATTTGTTGAAACAAAGACTTGTAGATGTCATAGCAGTCCAATATATTAAGGTAGGCCTGAAACGTTTCTTTACAATGATCCTCTCTGTTTCTAACCTCCATGCTATGAGATTGAAGAGCTTGAAGATTCCATAGATCGACTTTGTCTTTTAATAGCTAAATAAGTCTGATGGCATAAATCATGTTTGCATCAAAACTTAATAAAATTACGCTACTCAATATGCTGAAGATGGATAAATTGACAATCATGCAATAAACACTGATAGCAATAATGCTCAATGCTAGGAAACAGAGAACAGCAATCCAGTTAACGATAGTAAAGCGTTTAAAACTCGTCTTATCATTGAAAACTCTGTGAATGTCTTTAAATTTTAAAACAAACAGAACGTTTTCATTACTTCCAGCAACACAATGCGCTAAATTCATAAAAAAACCCACAGTGAATAAAATGCATTTTAAGTAGTTTGTAAAACACGTAAAATTACAAGAGATCCAATGATTATCCGTTGACAAGGCAATGTCGTGAAGCACTATGGATATCAATAATATAGTGGCACAAAATGACAAGAAATTCGATATACGGCTGTTTGAAGTTATAAAATTATCCTTGATGCAATATTTTGGATATAAAAGAATAGATTGCATCAGACTCAAAGGCAGAATCATCGACTGCACATCTTTGTCAACGAAGTTATTCAGTAAAACTTCAACACGGTGGCTTCTCAGATTACACTTGTTTTTTCTATTCCTTGACTGCATTTTACTTTGGGCTTGTTAAACACGAATGAGTTAGATTCTTTCACGGATCTATTCTAGCTAATTCAATTACTGTTGATGAATCTCGAGATAAGGCAATCAGTAACGTGTTTCCTACCTACTTAGTAAAATGAATATAGCCCTAGAATGTGACAGGTTATTAACGACAATTTTAGTTTAAGAAGAAAGCACATCACTTCCTTAAAGTGCTTTCCCATATAGGTTCTTCTTTCAGTCCCGTATAACGTGTAATTTATTTATGAGAAAAAAGAAAAAGCGAAACCAACTCCCAAGCACCGTTCCTGTAGCTTTTAAGTAGCTGGGATCTTTCAATTTTACGTACATCATACATATACAATACAATACAATAGCAATGACTTGCCCCCTATTAAATGGGACTTAAACATAACTGGCGAAATGTGGGTGTACTGTTATTAGGTATGCCTCTGCCTACCCCTCCGGGGATTAGAGGCATGATGCTATGTTACATAAAACTAACGCTTTTTTCCCATGCGTGTAGGCAAAATCCATTGTTACGATCATTACGTACTCCTTTTGCCTCATCCACGTTCATACACAGGTCATACAGACACGCCGGTTGCGAGTACTACACACCTGACCTTTCTGAAGAACCTCACCAATAAGATTAATGTACAGGCATTGGTACTGGGTACCTATATTTTTAATAGACTGTACATAATATATTAAATGTTGTCCACCTTATTTGTTTGGTAAAATGAATTTCTGTAGATATGTTCTCTTAATCCGCATAGTCCAAACGAATTGAATCCTATTTAAGTAAGAAAATATTACAATGAAAGTGTTGTCGTGCGGTATTTCCGCTGAACAGTATGATTGACAATTTATTAAACCTCGTGCAGAAAATTTTGGTTTGTCGAATCGACGACTATGCGATAGAAAATTCATTCTCTATTTTTAACGCGGATGCCATTAACCGTGTTGTCACTAGTCAGCTCTGTGCTTGTTAGACTCTCTGGAGAGGCAGTCGTGTTTGGCCGGTAAGTGCAGTATTTTTGAAATTATCACCAAACTACTCGTCGTTTCGACGAATGGTTAGGTATACTTTTTGATACGCTTTTTGGTACTGTATGGTGTCGGACGTAAAGAATAGCACCATCCCATATCTTCCCGAGGGTGTCGTAAGAGGCGACTAAGGGACTTACCAGAGAATCGGCCGCAGCGTTCTCTGAGCTCTTTTAACAACCGTACTGCGATCGCCAACCCGCCTGCCAAGCGTGGCGATTATGGTAAAAACCCCCCCCTTTGGGGGAGGCCTATGTCCAGCAGTGGACGTCTTTCGGCTGAAATGATGATGATGATGACTTTTTGATAACAACGTGTGGTATTTGTTTGCAGTTTTTTACAATGATTTTGAAACGTTATGCGTCGTGTGTTAATTGATAGAAAAGGAAGACACTAGTGCATTAGAGGAATTATCTGATAGCGAAAATGAAGAAAATTTTGAGTTTGATGACTCTGAAAGCGATTCTCAAGAAACCGTCCAGCTTGATTCAACGTTCAAACAAGTCATCATCTGCCTAGCCTTTTCCTTTTTTCAAGTGTGTTAGAGTTGGCTTTCAGTTTAACTGGATGCAGCTGAATACCAGTATTCTACATCGAGCGACTGCCTATCTTACTTCCCTTCGTAGGACTGGTTACCAGTTTTTTTTTAAGTTAGTTACAGGATTATTTTTCATTTTTGGATTTTATACATGATTTACCTGTTAATTAGCTAGCATTTACAGGTTAACGACCCCAATGAAATGAGCCATTTTTGTTTGTTTTTTTTAAATTTTATGTAGCCACACTCGCGCTACCAAAATGCCGTATAATTTATCAAAATTGGTTCATCTGTTTAGGAGTAACGAGGTTATAATCGAAATGACACACATACATTTGCGCGAAAAATATTACCCTCCTTCTGGGTCAGTCGGTAAGTATCTGCCTCCCAATTAATAGGTCGAGCAAAAAATCTTCGTATTATATGTTGTGGTTGGCTTCCAGTCTAACTAGATGCAGCTGTATACCAGTATCCTACACGGAGCGACCGCCTATCAAACCTCCACAACCCAGTTAGTACTGGGTAATACGATACCCCTTTGTAATACTGGTTGACAGACTTTCGGGCCATTGACTACTTAAAGACTGTCAAAGATCTTCCACTGACTGCCGGGACCATCGGCTTAACGTGCTCTCCGAGGCACGGAGGAAACTCGTTATGTTGTTAGGTGGTCACACATCGACGGACCAATCTAGGCGAGACCGGTTGTTATTATTTAGCCACGAGCTCCTGGGTTAGTCGGTAATAAGGATCAATTACAATTAAAACGTAGAAATACTTTTGTATATGGCAGTCACCGCTTTCAGAAAATAATACTCTTATTTAATAATTAGGTCCTCGTACAGAACGACCCCATCAAACTTCAACGTTATGTATTATTCTAATAGAAGTTATTGCAGACTATTTTAATGGACTTTTACTTTTATCATGACGGATTGACCATGAAACTCGAATTTATTGTTGCGTCAGAAAAAATTGATGTGCAGTAATGGAAACAATTACTCATTTGTGTTAGCATAGCCTTAGTATAATGAAGTCTCTAAGAATAATAAAAACGTTTGTCAGAAATAAAAGTTGTCTAGAACAAAATCCGTCAAACAACTTGGTCGACAAAGATATTCAATCGATGCTTCTACCTTTAAATCTCACGCAATACATTTTGTTGAGTCCGAAATATCGTATTATGAATGACATGATACACCCAAATAACCTAACATTGAATTTAGTATCATTATGTGGCATGATAATGTCGATATGTATATTCCTCGGTCATGTCTACGAGATTTATTTTAACAAATATATAAGAGATCATTTAAATTCAGTGTACTTATTTTCTTATACCGATTTGTGCTTGTATTCCATCGGATTCGTCATAAATTATATCGACAGCGTGAAGCATTCAAATAAACATGTCTCTTTTGTCTTGAAAATTCAGGACGTTCACAGATTTCTTAATGAAAAGACCGCATCAAAGGACATCATAATGCATAATTGGATCAGTGTCCTCTCAATTTTTGGTTTCTATATTTCAATTATCGCTTATTTTTTAATTGAATTTAATGTTAGCATAAACTATTGCATTTGTGGGATAACGGTAGTGTGTTTTGACATGAACATTGTTTATGTAATCAGACTTTTGAAACTTTTAAATAGTAAAACTAATTTATGGAACGTTCAAGCTCAACGTTTGCAACAGATGGACCATAGTGATAATGCAACTTACTGCAAAATAATGTTTCAAGCTTACGTTAATATTTTGGAGTGTTATGACATATGCAGGACTACTTTTCAGTATAAGGTACCAGTTTAATATAATAATTATTAATCTACCTATGCAAAAAAATATATTGAAGTTTTTATTTGTAATTTAAAAATAGCAGTTTTTTACTGAATGCATATGAAAGTATAAAGGGTGTAAAAAGACCCTTAACGAAGCCGAAAGGCACTTGTTCTCCACATCGTTGCGATCATTTTTTTTGCTCTGAACCATACCTGGGAACCTTCTAGTTACGGAGATTTTCTCAGTCGTTCACTCTTGACAGAGTGGTCGTGGTCATGGGGGGTCACCCACAACTGCGTTCGCTGCCTTCGCGATTTTTTCCACCGGTGTCTATTGGTAGCATGGCGAGCACATTTTGCCAGAGGGATCCTGGTGACAGATTTGATGGAATCTGCCCATCGTGTTGGTGATCGCCCACGTGATCACGTGCCTTCGTCTCTGCCCTGAATCACCAAGCACTCCATGGATTCATTGTTGCGGGTAATGTGTCCAAAGAATCTGAGAATTCGTAATTGCACAAGCGACGACAGTCTTTGTTTAATATTGAGTTCTTTGAGTATTGACACGTTAATCCGATGAGCAGTCTAGCTTATCCTGAGCATGCGTCACCAACACCACATCTCAAGGGCGTCGCTTTTGCGTCGGTCCTGCATTCTCAATGTTAAGTTTCCGCTCCATATAGAAAGATCGGGAAAACCAGAGTGTTCATAAGGCGGATTTTGGTATTTTTGGTTATTCGACGGTCTCTCCAGATTTTGTCCAACCTTTGTGCAACCGATCGAGTTATGGCGCAACATCGTCTAATCTCGGTGTCACAGCCACCACAATTTGTGACAGTGGAGCCCAGATAGATGTAGCTGTTGACGACTTCACAGTTGGCAACTGGTGTGATATCTGGGTTGTTTTCGTGAGCTCTTTTTTTTAGCTTTTTATTTTTCATATCTCCATGACCCGTTCACTATTCAATGTTTCCATCAGCTTAATGTTTAGAGTGCGTTACATTGAGTTTCTCCGTAAAAACTGATTTTTCACCTCAAAAAAGAAGTCGTTTCCCAGCTGTATTTTTTGCGTCGGGTTACTTGGTTTTATGTACAGAATGCTTGGTTGACGGCTTCCACCAATTTTGAATCGATAGTAATCCCTAAGAATACAGTTTCCGCTATAACATCTAGTTTTTTGCCGTCAAGATTCAAATCCAGCGGAAGGGAGTGTCAGAGTTGTACTGACTAAAAGTCACCGATGTTTCTTCTTAGTCCTTTGTGTTCCAGGACCGCGGTATCTCTTTCGAACAGTTCCGAAGCCCCGGAAGGCAATTACTAATCACCTTGTTTAATAAAGAATCCTTCTAATTTACAGATGCTGAGAGAAAGTTGTGCAGGAATATTCAACGGCTACATCGAGCGACATTCGACAAGATGAATGTCTGTGGAATGTTCTACGTAGATGCTTCTTTTCCCTTAAAACTGATGGCTTTAATGACTAACTATACTTTCGTACTGCTTGAGTTTGCGTTTTTATAATCCTGAGTAGAATGAGCCTTTAGATGAATGTAAGGATCGTAACACGTGGCGTTCTGTAGTTTCTACCTACCTCATGGAAAAGGCGTGAATATAGCATTTCATTGAACATACTCTAGATCAATATATTTTCTTACTTTTAGTCTTATTTTTATTATTACTTTAGTTCTTTTTAGTCTGTATATAATGTACATATTAAATAAGATTGATCTCTAGATCAATCGATTAAGAAAACAAGATGGCCGCCATTCGCGGGGTGTGGGGTTAGGAGTGGCGCCAAACCGGCAGCCAAACACACTGTATAGATAAGCTTCGTAATACTACACTATACGACTAGTTCAAAAGAATATTTTTACCTATCAAATAAATCCTGACATCGAAATTAAAAGAGGCTTGTTTTTCAAATTAACTAAAAAGCATAATCAGCACATAAATATTAATAGATAAACATATCGAACTAGAGCACCATTAATAAACATTGGTTCACTAATCTCAAGTATAACGAGCACTAATTCGCAACTAGAAAAATGTAAGGAAAAATTTGGAAAAGGTTTTTGTAGTAGCGAGTAGGCAACTTGTGTTTAATGTTAATACCAATGCGAGGGTCGTTAACCTGTCGGTGCTAGCGTAGCAACATAATTAAGTTAAAAAAATTTCTTATTAAACTACTGGATATATTCGGTGAATTTTTTGCATGCAGACTGAGAACGTCGTGACATGAGGTATACGCAGTTTAATTTATTGTCGTATTGTCGTCGCCACCCTGTATAAGTATTACAAAGCTTATCTATACACTGTGTCTGGCTACCGGTTATCGTACACTCACTTCGCTCGCTCACTGGACCCCGCACTCCCCTTCGAACCTAACCTGTACGAGTCGGGGTGCCTCAAGTCCCGAGCTCGCTTCACTCGCTCTTGAATCCTATGTTGTTCTTGCCTTTTATACGATGAAAACATGTTACATAAATGTTTATTTTGTTAAGTGTAAGTATTACGTTTGTACGCCCTGGTCAATTTGATGTGCAATCAGTATATTTGATATGGAAATAAATTCACGGGTGATAAGGTTTAATCTGCACTTAAAAAAAAGTTTTTTTTTTAATAGCTTGTTCTGTCCCACTGCACTGCACAATCTGCTGTTTCCTACAAAAAAGCAATACCTGTACGGTGAAAGTGTGTTGAACAGCAGATTTTTAATTTTTATGTGGAAACTCAGCCTAATGTACTGAATACGTGGTTAAGCATTTGTACGTCGGTGTCCCTCCCACCCTGTATAGATAGAAATATGGAGAAAACATTTTATATTCAGGTTCTGAAACATTCGAATTAGGAGTATACTGAATCGTAGATATAAAAAAGCAAGACGGTTAATGTCGATGCCGTCAGATTATGACCGACTAAAACTTTCATACCTTTTTTTTAGGATGAGAAATCATCAAATGACCCCCCCCGCTCTGGGCGGAGCGGAAGGGAGTGTCAGACTTGTACTGACTAAAACCCATCCATGTTCCTTCTTTGCCCTTTGTGTTCCAGGGCCGCGGTATCTCTTTCGAACAGTCCCGCAGCCCTGGCAGGCATCGGCCCGTGCGGACCCCTGCGTGGAAAAAAACTTTCATACCTGACATTTATCTTGTCATCAGTCCATTCCTTAAAAAAATATTTCAAATTACTGGTAATCAACAAGTAACATGGGATATTAATATTCTTAATGGACTACTATTTAAAATTAAATAATAATCGTCTTATTTGAACTAGACTACATTTATAAAATCGATTACTAGAGTTTCAATCAATTAATTTCATTTTTGTTCGCATACCCAAATTGAAATGACGTCTATAATAAGAGGAAAAAAACATTTGAACAAAGGAACAGGCTATCGTGCACCAGTTCTGTTAGATAACTTTGTTGACAAAGATGTTCAGTCGATGCTTTTACCTTTAAACTTCATGCAAAATATTTTGCTCTGTCCCAAATATCGTATTACAGATAACTTGATACACCCAAACGGCATTGCTATGAAGTTGGTGTCATTGTGTGTCATGATTATATTCATTATTTTGTACAGCTACCGTATCTATGAGTTGCATTTCACCGAAGCTCTAAGAAATTATTTAAATTTTGTGTACATCATTTCCTATGTCAGTCTATTCCTGTACTCAGTCGGATTTGTCATAAATTATAGAATCAATGTCTTGCAAACGAAAACAAATATTTCATTTGTCTTAAAAATTCAAAACGTTCACAGATTTCTTAACAAAAATAATCTTTTTAAGCGCTTTATTATTTGGAATTGGATCAGTGTCATTGTTATCCTCGGCAGCTTCATTGTCAGTGCTATTTATTATTTTTCAAGTTTTGACCTTTCTTTCATCCTTTTTTTGTGTTGGATTCCCCTCCTTTGTTTTGATTTAAACTATGCTTGCGCTATAAGACTTATAAAGCTTTTATGTAAGAAAGTTGATTTATGGAACATTCAAACTCAACATTTGCAACAGATTGATCATAGCGAAAATGAAAGTCACTGCAAAAGAATGTTTCAAGCTTACGTTCATATTTTAGAGTGTTATCAGATATACAAGAATTCTTTCCAGTACACGGTATGACTGATTAGATCATTGGTCGTTAGCTAAAAATTGGTGGCCAATATATGGAAAACTATATTATGTTAAATTTATTTTAGATCGTGTTTCAAAGCATTGAGCTTTTTTGTCATGCTTTAATCAGGTTGCAAGCTTCAATTGAATTATTTAAACTAGCTGCACTTGCACATGGATTTGAAATCGTATATGTGAGTATTCGTTCTTTAATATTACCATAATTATCATTTTTAATTTAAAACTTAATAGAACGTGTTGCTTGCATTTGTAAGCGTTAAAAATCAATCTTTGTTGCAGTCATCAGCACGGTTTACTATCATTAGCTTGTACATGTGGCTGCTAGAATCTCTGATATTTGAAATTATTCTGAGCGTATATTTTGAAAATTTCTACTTATCAATGAATAATGTTCTCACGTCGTGCACGTTTATTCTGAAATCGGATTGTTCAGGTAATTTTAACGATGTTTTTTGGAAATAATGAGTGTTTCATAGGTTCTTTTTTGCCTCTCTAGTATTTCCGTATTTTGCAAGTGAGAGTAGCTCATATTTTTGTAAAATATGACTCAGCTTGCAAGATGGGGACGGGTAGAATTCATTTATTTGCTCAAGTTAGGAAATACAATAACCCAGCTAATGGTTTAAGAACTTTATTATTCCTCATCAAGAATTAACAATAATTCACTTACTGAGAAACTAAATTTCAATAAAATGTTTATGAGCGTACAGAATCTACGTTCATAGCAAAAAATAACAAATATGAGGGTAAGCGATCACAGTAACAAAAAACAAGATATTATGTATTTAGAGACTAAACTTAAATAAAACGTTTATGAGCATACAGAATCTACGCTCATAGCAAAAAGTAACAAATATGAGGGTAAGCGATCACAGCAACAAAAAACAAGATATTATGTATTTAGAAACTAAACTTAAATAAAATGTTTATGAGCGTACAGAATCCACGCTCATAGCAAAAAATAACAAATATGAGGGTAAGCGATCACAGCAACAAAAAACAAGATATGTATTCAGAAACTAAACTTAAATAAATTATTTATGAGTGTAGAGAATCCCCGTGTCCTGCGACACCACTTTTGAGCCCTGTACAAAATTATTGCTTATGCTGTCGACGCTGCAAACTTCATTGAACTTAATTATGAAAATCATCGATACGACAAATTAGAGGACCAAACGAACGAAGAAAATAAAATTCTGATATTAGCAATTACTTAACAAAAACGATTTGATTTATCTTGCTATTGTAACAAGCTGCTTTAGATGTAATTATGTTACAGATGCTGAGAAAAAAATGTGCAAGAATATTAAACGGCTACATCGAGCGACGTTCGAGAAGATGAACGCGTGCAGAATGTTCTACGTCGATGCAACTTTGCCATTAAAAATGATTTCTTTATTAACTACTTACACTGTCGTTATCCTGCAGTTCGCATTTTTATAGATTTTGAAGTTAGGACGATAAATAAATGAACTTAATTATCTATGGGTTTTTCGAAGTTTCACCGCTGGGGGTGAAATGGGGTGTTAATTGTATTTTCTGTGAAACTTTTATTCTCGTATTCAGTTGACTTGAAAATTTTTGTACGTACTCCTCAGTTAAAATGATGAGAAACATGTATCACAGTTTTTCCAAAATCATCCCCCAACAGATAGGATTTTTCTAAGGTAGATGTGTCTTTAAATATATGTGAAACCCTGATTTTCGCATTGAAGTAATGAAAAAAGAAGAAAAAAAAAAGAAAGCGAAAAGCGTGATGCGAAAGTTTGTGAAGTTTGTTACTCTTTGTTACTTGGATGAAATTTAGCACACAGTTAGTTTATAGCCTGGATTAACACATACACATTAACACATCCCGTGGGACAATTATCACACTCCACGCGGGCGAAGCCGTGAGCATAAGCTTGTATGCAATATAAAATTGCAATAAGAACTATAAAACAGTGTTTTTTTTATCCACTACATTTTCAACGAGATATTATCATTTTTTCTGAAAACTTGGTACTGTACAAAATTATCAGTAGCTTTCTATATTGTTGATCAAAATTTTTTAAAACTTCAAAACTAGATTATCTATACTCACTTAAGTCAATCTGAATCAAATAAAAAATGCGAAAATGTCCACCTCTGGCACACTTATGTATTTTTTAATTTAGATAAAGTTAAAACTATAAGAGAAAAGCCCCAAAAATGCCGATTTCAGCAAAAATATATCATTACTAGCTTCTGCCCATGGCTTGGCTCGCGTTAATTTAGAATTTGACAAATAAACTCTTAACACACTGCTAAAGTTTTTTTAATAATTTAATTCAATCATTATTCGAGAGACATGAGGCGCCATGTATTATCATAAGAACGCTGTTTTCCTCGGGAACCCTATGGCCGTTTCTGTACACCTGACAACGTATTTGCAAAATTTCAGGATGATCAGTTCAGTGGTTCAGGAGGTAACAAACAAACTTGCTTTCGCATTTCTAATATTAGTTCGGAAGTTAGAATTGACTCTAGTAAGACAACGATGGACATGGGGATGTAGAACTGTTTAAAACTTCTATACTCTACAGTTATCGTGGCATCTTTAAAAAAAAAATCTATATAACCATTATGCAGTACCAGCTCCTGCCCGTGTGGCTTCCCTTGCGTGGCTTACGTGAAACAAATGGCTTTTTTTACAATATCCCAAAAAAAGCAAAATGGACGAAGTTTTCCGTAAAACTAATCTCTATGATGATAGTAGTATGGTTTTAACAGATCACAAAGCGTGTGTGAACAGATGTCATGAGGAGGCAATCAGAAGTGGAGAATAAATAATAATTAATGTTGATTACAACGTTACGTCACAAAAAAATCAGAAGTATAACAAAACGCAATAAGTTATGCTCAAAAGCTAAAATGGGAATGGGCAGGGCACGTGGTGCAAATTCAGAATGAAAGATGGACCAGAAGAGTAACATCGTGGAAAGGCCTAAAAAGATAAACGTCATAAAGGAAGACCCCACATGAGGTGGGATGATGACGTAATAAAAACGGCTGGCCTTCACTGGCTACAAGTAGCCCAAGATAGAGAGAGTTGGGCTTCTTTGGATGGCCTTCACCCGCGGAGGGGTCCTTGTAGATTAAATATGTATGAATTCACTCCATGTAACTTAACTGTAATTTGATTTGCAAGAAATACAAGGATTTTTTATTATATTTTCATTTATTGATTACAATGAAATACCCAGCCCTATCGCAGTATATCTTTGTAAAAACAATTTTTCGTTTTTACTTCATGTGCTGTAATCACCAGGCTGCTACGTGAGCCCACTCTGGAGTAGGTCACATAAAGCTGACCGTACGAAAAGCAGTTCTCCCTTAAATCTACCCTTGCTAATTAAGAGTTTTTCCTTGAAATTTATTTATGGACATAAAAAAGCAGACTTTGAGGGGAACTGCATTCTTTTGAACTCGAGGGGATAGTTCGATGGTATAAGAGGAACCCTCAGAAGAAGTACAGATTCCCCTCGGGAACAAAATCGAAACAGTAATAAATGATTTTCTTCCCCTTCTTTGGTAAAATCGGATACGCCTGTATCATAATCTTAATTGAATAGGATGAACACTAATTTTCGAGTCAATCGACCCACAGAATAAAAAGTTTCACAAAAAAATCAACCCCCATTTCTCCCTCTAAGGGCTGGAATTTCAAGAAACCTCTTTGTTAGTGGATACCTACTCTTCACAAAGACCTAAGTAAAGTCTTTAGGACCAGTGGTTTAGGCTGTGCGTTGATATATTACTCAGTCAGCCGGTGAGTCAGTCAGGACTTAGAATTTTATATGTATAGTCTAGACTGGAAAATACAGACTAATTTTAGAAAGATACTTAATTCATATCACAAGATTAAATTTATCGAACGGGTGAATCTGATTTAAATTTATCAATGTCATTTGTGTTCCTAAAACACAAAAGATATGTCGTCTATAAGAGGAACAATACGTTTAAATAAAAGACCAGGCTATAGTGTGACAGTTCCGTTGGATAACTTTATGGACAAAGATGTTCAGTCCATGCTTTTGCCGATAAACCTCATGCAAAACCTAATTTTCGGTCCCAAATATCGTATTAAGGATAACTTCATATACCCAAACAGCATTACGGTAAAACTTTACCGTAATGCTGTTTGGTCAATGACACCAGTTGGTGTCATTGTGTGTCATGATATTATTCATCATTATCTACAGTTACCGTATCTATGATCTGCATTTCAACGGTGCCATTAGAAATTATTTAAATATAATGTACATCAGTTCCTACGTTGACGTGTTCTTGTACTTATTTGGATTTGTCATAAATTATACTACAAACGTTTTGGAAACGAAAACAAATACTTCGTTTCTCTTGAAAATTCAACATATTCACAGATTCCTTAACGAAAATAATAGTTTCAAGCGCTTCATCATTTGTAATTGGATCAGTGTCATTGTGATCTTCGGAAGTTTCATGGTCAATATCGCTTTTTGCATTGTTAGTTTTGCAGTTTCCATTGTTGACTTTGCTATTGGTTAATTCCACTATGTTTTGATTTCCACTTTAATTACGCTAGCAGACTTATTACGCTGTTAAGTAATAAAGTTGATTTATGGAACATTCAAGCTCGATGTTTGCAAACATCAAGCTTGAATGTTCCATAAATCAACAGATGGATCATAGGGACAATGAAACTAACTGCAAAAGAATGTTTCAAGCTTACGTTAACATTCTGAAGTATTACGAGTTCTATAAGAATTATTTTCAGTATACGGTATGTTTGATTAGTATTTTAGATTTTAGCTTAAATAATCCTGGTCAATGTGTAATGCGTACGTTCTTTTAGATCGTGTTTCAGAGCATCGAGCTTTTTTATAATTCGTTAATCAAATTGCAAACCGCAATTATACTTTTTAAATTATCTACTTCTTATGGAAATGATTGGGCATTAGTGAGTACTTAGTTTAGAACTCATTCAACCACTTTATTTTTATTGTTGTAGAATTTCCGCATTAGTATACGTGTAATCAATTTTTTTGCAGTTTTTGGCACGACTTTCTATTATTGGCTTGTACATCGGGGTTATCAAGACTTTGATATACAAAATTATTTTGAGCGTGTATTGTGAAAAATTCTACATAGCAATGGATAACGTTCTAACCTCATGCACGGTTATTTTAAAATCAGATTGTTCAGGTAATTTTAACTTCATTTTTTTTGGGATGATAAGTGCTACAAAGTTAGTATATTGTTTAGCCTGTTGTCATAGTTTAAGTGAAATATGAACCAGTCAGCAAGATGATTACGAAATATTCATTTATTTGTACAAATTAGAACTAAAATGTTTCACACCTCAAGTCCTCAACTCCACTTTCATTTTGACGACGTGTCCGAAGCCGTTGCTAACGCTTTTAATCTAATAGAGTTCAATTGAAATAAGTTGCCTTAAAAATTAGTGTTACATTGCAGATGCTGAGAAAAAATGTGCAAGAATATTAAACGGCTACATCGAGCGACTTTCGACAAGATGAATGCCTGCAGAATGTTTTATGTTGACGCTACGTTTCCATTTAAAGTTATGTCATTAATAACTAGTTATAGTTATTTTGCAGACAGGCAAAACGACATCAAACGTGTCCTTATTAAAAAAGCATATTACAAAATCAAGGACTACGTTGAAGATAAAGAAGTTTGGCTTTAGTTCCTTCTGCGCATGCGGCTTCCCTGGTAGCTCATAAACGGCACAAATATGTGGATGTCTCTAACTATTCTCAATCTCATTTTTTCTCCTCTTTCGAATCAGATTTTCACAATAGTTTTCAAATCATTTATACATCTTTTGCTCAGAATAGTTACAGCACTGATAACAATATTTGTGTCACTTGTTTAATTTAGTACTTTACAATTCTTTTTTTTTACCTTTGTATAGATTCTTTTTTATCAATTGTTTGTAAATGTGTGAACATTGTAGGCTTTGTAGATTCCCAGCTGCTTGTTAACTTTTCATTTTATTCTACATTTTTTGTGTAGTAAGCAACGACTTATTGTCGGGCCTACGCTGTCCCCCCATACTTAAGTACAAATGCTGTATCCATGATATTAATGTAACACCAAATGATTTGAAAAGAGTAACCATGGAGTTTCTTGCCGGTTCTTCTCCATAGGAAACAACCAACCCGAACCGTGCACCTTTTTTTCGACGTTTTATAAGTGCCCATCTAGGCCTATGTAAAATAAAATGTTTTGATTTTGAATGCTCGATGACCTCAGTAGAGCACCCGAAAGAGTGGGTCTTAAAATAAACATGGACAAAACCAAAGCCATGTTGAATGCCCGAGTTCAAGTACTCGAAGTTGTAGGCGATTATGTCTACCTAAGACAAACGGTCCAGTTAGGTAAGTCTAACTTCGAGAAAGAGGTCAATCGTCGAATCCGACTCGGCTGGGCAGCGTTCGGGAAGTTGCGTTGCATCTACTCGTCCAACTTACCGCAGTATCTCAAGACGAAAGTCTATGACCAATGTTTGTTACCAGTGATTACATAAGGAACCGAAACGTGGTAGCTCACAATGGGCCTCATCAGAAGGCGAAAAGTCACCCAAAGGGCAATGGAGAGGGCTATTCAAGGAGTTTTCTTGCGTGATCAAATCAGAAATGAGGAAATCCGCAAGAGAACCAAGGTTATCGACGTAGCCCGAAGAATTGCCAAACTTAAGTGGCAGTGGGCAGGGCACATTGCTCGCAGAACGGATGGCCGATGGGGCCGAAAAGTTCTGGAGTGGCGACCACGAACCGGAAGACGTTGCGTTGGAAGGCCTCCCACTAGGTGGACCGATGACCTCGTGAAGTTTGCAAGGATCCACTGGATGCGAGTCGCACGGGACCGGTTAATGTGGCGACACTTGGGAAGGCCTATGTCCAGCAGTGGATGTCTTTCGGCTGAAATGATGATGATGATGACACTGCAAAGAACTTACAAATAATTGGTGAAATGGGGACGTATTTAAGGCACACATAATGCTGTTCCAAAAAAATCCACGTTTAATCCAGGTTGGATTAAACGTGGATTTTTAAGTATCTATTAGTAACTTTTTTGTAACGAAAAGAATCAAATCGGGTAATTCTTTTTTATTGTAGGACATATTCGTCGTTCAGGGATTACTCTACGTGTTTATGGTGAAGTGCTTGCTGATGCAGATCGCCGTCTGCTATTACACGCATGCATTTTACGATGCAATGAAGATCTCGCAGGATGCATGCGTATTGGTTCTAGCATCAAATTGTACTGGTAATAATATTTCTAATAATTTTTTTATTGGCACCGTTCTTATGCCCATCTTCTTCAAAAATATTTGTAATTCTAATGGTGAGTTTCGAGTGTATATATATCAAACCTTAAAGGAAATAGCACACATATCAACAAGGAAAGGTATCGTCACTGTATCAACACGAGCCATTTAGTATTATTTGTATGAAAATCCTTACTGCAAGGCACACTAATCAAAGTCACAAGAATCAAGCTCACGAAAGGCGATACGGTGACGATCCGTTTAAGAGTTGATATGTGTCCTATTTCCTTAAGTCTCTTATATTTCTGAGTAGCGCCGAATTCTTATTTTTATAGGCTATCATAATGCCATTTAGTTTTTCTATTTAACTGTTGTCAGTATTGGTGCTTTGCTCTCATGTAAATAAACGGAACCGAATTCTAAGCAAAGTATGCTTATTAAAAATATTATTGAAAATATCTACGGTCATGTTAGCCATGGATGTTTTTTTATGTTTTTTTATTGTTTTTTTTTACAGCAGAAGAGAAGAAGGTATGTAAGAACATCCGACGACTACACCGAGCTTCATACAGCAAGATGAGTGCGTGTGGCCTGTTCTACATAGACATCAGTCAACCACTAAGTGCCATGGGACTTCTTACTCACTACACTGTTGTGTTGTTGCAGTTTGCATTGTTGTAATTCGCTGATACTCAATTAAAACACACGTTTCCCAGTAATAATTTTTGTTAGTTTGATGTACATAAGGTTTTTTTGACGGCTTCGTGAAGGGTCCGTTTACACCCTGTATGTAAGGATTGTAGCAGGTGGCGTTCTGTAGTTTCCGCCTACTCTCATGAGAAAAAAGCGTGAGTGTATATAAGTGTGTATTTATAAATATATTAACACAAACTAAAGCGATCAATGTACCACTACTGAAACTCGAACTGTAAGACAACAATAATGTAAGTAGTAAGGAGCCCGAACAGTCGCAGGGGTAATGTCGCGTCAATGAGGAAAAGTCCACACGCAGTCATCTTCTTGAAGGAAGCTGCGTGTACTCGTTGAATATTCTTGCAGATTCTCTTTTGAAATTCTGTGAACAATTAAACTTGAAATAAGAAATTGGTACTGATTTACGGCGGCATTTGTTTAATGTAGTTTTGGTACGTTAAAAATGAAAAAATGCATATTTATTAATGATCGCGACGATAGGCCGTGGTTGAGCAAAATGAAACGTGTAGTGGACTGTATACAAGATATATTACGAAAAAGGAAATAAATTACAACGGTCGGTTGGAACTAAAAGGAAATATTCGACACTAAGATAAACACGTATGCGCAGCCGTGCGTGGAGGCGTGCAACATCTGATTGGTGTGGCGCGGGGGCCCGCGCTCGGCCTCGTTCACTGCCGCTGGCGTGCGACGTTGTTGAGAGCAAGTTCGGCAGTTAAAACTTAGCAAAAATGAGTGAGTTAAATAGCTGTGACATACAAACGGACAGCAAATGGTCAGGTTGAATCTATAGGGGTTCCATTTTAACGATTTGGCAACGGTCTTACGGCCTAGTCAAATTGACATTATATCAGCAATGGATGATGGAAAAGTAAAAAATGGTATTGGATTGACATAAGCTACCGTAAAGTCAACTAAAAGTCCTTGCAGTAATAAGAAACGCTTTGGAAGGTTATTGCCACCTGTCAAGACCCCGAGCAGCTGCATGAGATTTGCAGAGTCGTGATGAATAGTCCGAACCCTTTGTCTTCCCGGTATGGGAAGCTTATAGCAGTCCACTTCTGGACAAAGGCTTCCTTAATCGCACGCCATTCAACTCGATTTTCAGCAACTCTCATCAATTTGCTACCAGCCATCCTGCAAAGATCGTCACTCCACCGAGCCTGAGGGCGTCCCAAATTCCGTTTGCCGATTCGCGGTCTCCTCTCAAGAACATGTCTACTCCAACGGTCATCGGTTTTACGTCTAATATGACCACCCCATTGCCACTTAAGCTTACTAGTACATGTAGAGTCATGAGTTTGAACCCAAGAAGCCAATTGATTCGTTACATTAAATTTATTACATCACCATACATAAACTCACGCCTTTTTCCCATGGGAGGAAGGCAGAAACCACAGACGCCACCTGCTGCGATCCTTACATACTCCTATCGCCTCGTCCACGTTCATACATCTGGACATACGCGCGAACCGGTTGCGAGTACTACGCACCTGACGACGTTGTCACGCACATCTTCCTTGCTAATACCTTTTGTTACCAGTGCTCTCAAAATGGTGAAGAATATATTGTGATGAAACTAGATTCGTGTGGTGCATCCTCTCCCTCTCACAAAATAAAAACAGAAGGATTATACAGCAAAATTAACAGACACACCTGAACATCTTTTTGTAGTTGTAAGTTGTATGCAAGTACTCTGTACTTCCATCAAGAGGGTGTAGAATGTTTCACATTCCAAGCACAGTGATGTTATCAGTGATATGTTTTTAACCATCCATAATAGAGATATGAATGAAACTGCAATCTGGAACAAAAATGTTTTCCATTGGCACCAGAGACAAAGTAAAAATAAAAAGATTTTATTAGCGATGAAAAGTCAAAAATGTATTGGACTAAAATTAACTTATTCCGTAACATTTATTGCATGTAAAATAGTCTTCCTGACCAGAAGTAAGGAGAACTACGCAAACACAAGTCCACTCATGTCTTCCCCCACTCTTATAGCCCAATGAGACGGGAATCGGACAGGACCGGAGAGAGATCAGGCGCAGGACCTGCAGCTTAACGTGCTTTCCGGAGCACGAGGATAACATACCGCCAACTTCCAAACTCCGGGCTGGTACTGAGATGTTTTTTTTTTCGAAAAACCCAATAACACTTCATCCTACCCAAGACTCGAACCCAGGATCCCACGGTCAGCAGACGCACTTGCAACGACGAGACTAACGGGTCCAACATCAATAATTTGTTGCCCCGTTGGTCTCGTGGTTGGTGGTGGTGTTGGCATATTTTATTTACGTTACGGCATCTTCTAATGAATGCGTCACCTATGTCATTACTTCTGCCTTTGTAGTGTGTCTGTGTGTTTTTAGTGTTTTTCAAAGTCACTTACTTTAGTAAAGTCACCATCCAAATATTTTGCCAACTCTATACGTATTAATATAGAAGTCACCCCATTGGTGAATGTGTCAATGCAAAAATAAAGTACCTGAAATGAGATTATGTTCATCAGTTACATACAAACACTAAGAGGAAGTCTGAAAGTGGCGCCGGTGACTGAAAAGTTGTGTGGTAATCGGTTGTCGTAGTATGGGCATGTGATGCGGAGGAATGAGGAAAATGTCGTGAGGAAAGTTTTGAGTATGAATGAATCCGTAAGAGTAGAGGAAGACCAAAGAACCGATGGATGGACACTGTGAAGGATGATATTGCTCGAAAGGACACCTCCTTTCGAGCCAGATGAGATGACGAGTAATAGAGAAGTATGGCAGAAGAAGACATGCTGCGCCGACCCCAAATGAATTGGAATAAGAGCAAGAGAATGAGTAACATACAAACAAACATATATGCTATTTTATTGGTGGTGAATACAATCCACAATCCTAAAAGCGAAAACGGTGTATATCGCTGAATTCAAATTTTCATAGGGTGTTGTTGAGGGTTCCGTACCTAAAAGGTGCCAACGGGTCTCTATTACTAAGGCTCCGCTGTTTGTCCGTCTGTCACAGGGCTGTATCTTTTAAACAGTAATATGTAGACACTTTAATATCAAGAAATAATAAAAATAAACAAAGTTTAAAATTAAAGGCAGTCCCGATATAGAACAAACATGATTTTTAAGCCTTTTTTCACTCGAACTTAATAATAATACATAACATTTAATGAGAACTGGCGCAAACTTGTAGTGCTTGACACTAACAACCGCAGGGAGGTATGGCAGAGTAAGGAGCTTCACGAACGCTTTTTCCGGGTTCTGCATGGGCCCGATGTAGACCTATCACCTCTTCGGAGGAACCGAAGGTTTTGTGTGTGCAATTATAGATGAAGTTAAGATGATGGATAACTATCGGAGATTTATTGTGAAGGATGGCACAGTTGATTATGTTGGAAATGCCACCGTCCAGGCGAATCAATCCGTCACATTGTTTCCGACTGTTCTCGTCTTGCTAATGGAGAGTACTTGCAAAGACACAACCTTGTAGCCAGAATTATCGATCAGCAACTTGCTCTAAAATACAGCCTTCTGGAATCAGAAGTGCCGTAGGATAGGTATGTGCCCGACCCAGTTCTCGAAAATGGCAATTTCACATTGTACTGGGACGTTAATCGGGGATCCCCGGTTTTTATTTATATTTACCGGTTGGTGTGAGGTTCTACATATTATGTTGCAAAAATGTTCGTTTATTTCTGTTCCATTAGCACAATTTCCTCAAACTTTTTCCATATTACTGTTTTGGCGTTTTTTATCTTCAAAAATCTGCTCAACAGATTGCTTTGCAAATCTGTATCAAAACACGACCCGGTAGCTATGTTTTAATCTGACTGTACTCTTTTCATATACTCTTTCTTCATTCAAGTACTTACGTCTGTTCATACACTTGCGTTGGTACCAAGTACTTCGCACCTGACCTCTTTTGAAGTGAATTTTACAACAAGTTTAAAGTTTAGTTTGGCTTACCAGTAACTGATAATTTTTCCCAACAATTTCATAAGCTTCAACAATTTCCATATAAAGACTGAATTTTCTGTTCCAATAAAATTCATTTTCTGAGTCGACAATGATAACTGACTTTTTAGCGTCGGCAACCCATATCTTAAGAGGTTCTAAGATAAGCTTTATAAGTCTTACTGAGTACAACATATTGGAGTCAAAGATAATATAAAACATACTTACAATAGTCTCATCAATACATGCAACAGAAGAAAAGCCGATGTAAAAAGATATACTCCAGACAACTTGAAACAATACTAGTATTGTTTCAAGTTGTCTGTAGTTATCTGTTGTTGTCTGTTGTGTTGTGTGTCTTTGTTGAACTGGACATACCTCGTCGCCCTAGGGCGACGAGGTATGTCCAGTTCAACAAAGTAAACTTCTTCAAACTCTTCCCATTCACTTCACAAATATTCTGGATTTTTAAAGCAAGTAACACGTTGTTGTACCTTTGCATGACATTGGTGCAGTAAGACGTCACATTTCCCGTAAGATACACAACAAATATCAGTATATTGATGAAATGTTTCACAAAATTGTAGCCTTCCAATCCAATTGTGAAGAACTTATGGAAAATGGAGAAGAAGAAGGTAACTATGAGAGCAAGCGACCAGATGCCTGAAACAACATTGTAGAGGAAACTATTCGAAGTGATAAAGCCGTCCCTTAGTTTATATTTAGACAAGATGTAGAAACTTGCCATTAATTCAAAAGGCTTTGTTACCGACTGCGCATATTTTTCTAACACGTGTCTGGGATGAATTTCGCTGTTTGCGCGATTTGATAAATTTTCCACTACAACGAACATTTTTATGTCTTTTGTTGTTTTAGAGACGTGTTGCCTACGAAAAGTACAACTAGTTCCTATTGAACGGGTCTACGGCAACCAATAAATTAATATAAGAAGGTATAATTATGTAAACAGTTAAATAATTCATTATGATAAACGCTAGTGTCATTTACATGAATTGTGTGTTAATTAGATAAAGGTAGTTTTCCTTCTTTTTAATAACTTAATGTGTTGAACATGTAATGGACAGCTTTGAGTCAATATTTCATGAAACGTCTTTGTTCTGAGTATTCTTTAGTTTATTATCATTATCATCATCATTCTAACTTAGTTTTCCGTGTAATCACACTGACCAGATCATCGCCGGTTTTTTTACCAGGTGATGCTGGTTTCCACAAACCTTTGGTAAGACCGGCTTAATAAGAATATAATCAAGAGGACAAACAGTCAATGTATCAAGCATAATAATTCTAACAAAGTAATAAATAAAGGTAGTTTAATTGATTGGAAATGGAGCCTCGTTGGTCTAGTGGTCGTAAGCTCGATTGTTGAGCCTGAGGTCCTGGGTTCGATTTCCAGGTCGGGCAAAGGGTTACTATGTATTCCTTCAGGAATTTCACAGTGGCTACAGAGTCTGGATTTGTGACCGGTTGATGAGAATAGGCTCGCCCCCTCGTCCCATGGGACTTAACGATAACTGGCGAAAAGTGGGTGTACTATACTAGGTACACCTCTGCCTTACCTTTCGGGGGTAACAGGCGTGATATTATGTTCGTATGAAAAGAAAAGTATGGACCCAGAGAGTAACAAATTATAGCATTGGGATCGGTATGGTTCACAAAAAAAAAAAGAGAATTAGGGACAGTTTAATATTTATAATAAAATAATTTGTAATACTCGAATATTTTTTATGGCACTGCAATTACAGGAACGCAAACTGTAACAGGACAACAGCATACTTAGTGATAAAAGCCATCAAATGTAATGGATGACAAATATCTATGTAGAACAGACCACATGCATTCATTTTGTTGAATGTCGCACGATGCAGCCGCAGGATATTTTTGCATAACTTTTTTTGTTCTGGTAATAAAAAAATATGATTTATTAGAGTGGGACAATTTCATATACAGTAATATTAAGGTACATAGTCATTATTAGTATGCTTACAGGCTTACGGACATATTATATAAAGTGTAACTGAAACAACCTATCATAGAGAGTAACTCTAAATTTGTTAAAAGTAAATCAGCTGCTCTGTGCATAAATAGCATAACTCGGCAAATAGGAAAAAAGCTGTTTTTTATGCAATTTTAGGTTTTGTCCCGTAAGAAAAAAACTTGTTATTAAATTAGTTCATAATTAGTAATTTTCCTTTTTTCGGGTTTTCAAAAATGATAAATTATCATAGGTGTACGTTTTTTGCAGAAAATAAAAAAGATGTTATAAAATGAGAAACATTAAAGACCCCTAATAACATAGAAAAAGAGCAGGAAGATGATTTAATAATTAAATAAATCTTGGGTAGTTTACCTGTACAGTCTGAAATACAAACGAATATGCACGAGTCTTGTGCGTGCTTGACAGTTTCATAAAACTTGTCAAAATTCAAGCTGAGCACGATTTGTAAAACCAAAGACTTGAGCAACCACAAGTTAACTATCATCGACACGAAAGGTAGTTTTTGCTAAAAAAATGTTAAAAAATACGTAACTGTAGAAAAAATCAAGGTACACTTCCGAAGTCGACCGTAACAGCAGACCGTAGCGATAAAGCTGGCTCAAACTCTATGACAAACAGCTGCGTCCCGACTAGATTCTACAAGGTGTACGCGAACCCTTCCCGAAGCCGTCAACCTAGCATTATGTACTTACATCAAACTAAGTAACAGTTCGCAAAAATTTTTGCTGGGAATCGACTGTTTTTTGGGCTGAAAAATGACGATTTACGATAGGACTCAATGTAACGCACTCAAAACATTATGCTGATGGATGCATTGAATGGTACAGGGGTCATGAACGTATTTAAAATTATAACGTTTAAAACGTGTTTAAAAAAAAAACCTTGTGGTAAAGTTGGAAATTTGACTGGTCCAGAACATAAAAATATTGCAATGACGGGGTGAACAATGATCTTTTTACACCCATTAGGTACTTCTATGGAACTGATTTTGTAGTAGGCATTACATTATGCGGTAACTGCAGACCGCAAACCAGTATTGCCACCACCAATAGCCATTAGGAGAACGACAAGACCGTTTTATTTTGACAAATGACGTACGGAATTCTGAAGAATATACTAGCTGCAGTGGCGTCGCAGTCAAAATTCAAACCGCAGCGACATGTCGCTTGCGGTTTACCGTCGCCTTTGGTAGTGTACCTTCATGCTTAGTCGCTTCATTAATACTCACATATTCATAATAAAGAATACAAATCTCGATCGTCGCTTGAAAGTCAATTAAAGTATTAGAAAATGTCCCCATGGTGTGATACAGAATCTAAAAAATATAGTATTAAGGTCTAAAGTACATAAACCAATTAAACAGAAAGGTTTTAACGACGCCTTTGATAGCGTTGACTGAGTTATTTTTCTCGACTTCTAGAAAATTTTATTCTTACAAGTAAATAAAGACTATATTGTTGAAAGCCTAAATGGTAACATCTGTCTGGTCACAAGAATTAACATGGCTATAAAAAGAAAAGGTCTGGAAATAAGAGGGATTTTTCAAAAGAATTACGGTATAACGCAGGGTAGTGTACTTGGCCCGTTCCCAATGCCTTTTTTTAAAGTTCTACTTGCTGCTTGTAGTCTTAATTTAAAGATACATAATTATGAAGGCAGCTTTTAGGTGCTAAACATTTCCATTCTTTTGTTTTACATTAGGCTAGACTTACAGTTGTCTGGAAAACATCGTTGTAGATACCGTAGCACTTGAATATCTGCAGGAAAATCTGAAACATCTTTTTGCATTCCGTTTCATTGCACTCATTTTTTGCTAAGAGTAAAACTCGGTCATTCCAAAGTGCTACTTTGTCAGTCAATAACTGAATTAATCCGATTGCATAAATTATATTTGTATCAATAGTTATCAATGATAGAAGATTGATAATGCTAATAAACTGTGGCCTGATGTGAAATGAAAATATGAAGGACATTAGCAAAACATAAAATGCGAAGATAATAGCGGGATGAATTCAACTTCTGATGACAGTCCGCTTCAAACTGTTCTCATCAGTAAGATACCTGTGCACTTCTTGATACGTTAAAACAAACGTGACATTTTTCTTCGTTTGAACAGTGTTAATAATGGAGTTTAAGACAAAACCCGCACAGAAGAAGATAGAGTTGAAAATGGATGCAAAGTACAGAAAATTAATCAAACTGTAACGTTTTAAATTTTCCTCTAACAGCACTCCTAAGTCTCGATACAGGAAAGCTGATACATACAGTACTGCCCCACACGATGATATCAAGTTGTTGAAACGATTATTTGGATGAATGAAATTGTTCTTGATGTAATATTTAGGATTAGAACGAGTATTTGCATGAAGTTTAGAGGTTGAAGAATCGACTGCACATCTTTATCGATCAGGTTGTTCAAAAATGATTCAACACGAATACTTCTTTTAGTACGATGAGGTGGTGTTAGTTCCAATGGATTCATTTTTTTAAAGGCTTCAAAGTGAACAAACTATTTGAAGTGAATATCAGATATCGAGTAGAGGCATTCGAAAGTATGAACAGGGTGTTTGCATAACCTTCCGAATGTTATTTTATTGTGTTTGCTTAAACTACCTGGTATCGCCTAAATTGACAAGTGATATTTATGACTGATCTTAGGCTAGATACATTGAGTACCTATTCGATTAAATTGAAAGTAATTTTGTTATTGGTGTGATGTGGTGTGAGGTGTTCAAAATGAATACCAGACCAATTTAATTAAAACTTTCAAATTTGTTATATAGAGTTTTTAGCACCCATTTTTTCATACATACACACAGAAATAATTAAAACTAGTATGAATAAAATGTTGACTGACTGTGAACACCGGAACCTATTAGTATCCATGAAGCCTTAGGTATCCGTGTCCGGAGCCGTATCTGCAATAAGTCCATACCTCAACCTGTGTTTGGTCAAACTGGTTCTTTATTGTCTAAATTGAAATAGAAGTGTCCACAGAATGTTTGGCCAACGGGAACCAATCTCCGTGGATAGTGGACACTCTTTTACAACGCTTTGGAATAGGCAAACTATCTTGATCGAACAAATGAGGTGAAGTAATGCCAATCTGGTCGGAATTTGGGTGATGCTTAACTCTTGGACTAAAACAGCTGATGATTTATTTTACTACAACTTTATTAACATTTAAAATTACGATTCAATCGTTTTGCGAACGATGTTTAAAGCAATGTGTAGAATTTAGCGCTCGTCTGGTTTAGCTCTAAATCCTGGGTTGGTTGATATTTGGTTGATTGGTTATGGTTTGGTTGCTGGTATATGACCACTGGTTAAATTATACGAAATTATATGGTTTAAAAGTTTATATTGATACTGGTTATAAAATGGTAAATCTAAGCTAAATTAGCACTAAGATGGTTTGATATGGTTTGGTTGAGTTACGCGGTTGGTGTCCGAACACACACTCACTTGGTAATACTTGCGATACATGCATTTATGGAAATGCACGAAGGCAAAAGTGCTGAGCTGTTCGGTTGCAAATATAGTACCGAACACAATGCAAATTGTAGTAACACAATAGTGTAGTAAGAAATTGTAGCTATCATTTTCAACGGATAAGTTGCATCGATGTAAAACATCCCACAAATATTCATCTTGTCGAATGTAGCTCGATGTAGTCGTTTAATGTTCTTACACATCTTCTTTTCAGTATCTGAAAATAATATCTTCATTAGTTCAGTTTCGGGAATATGACGAAATTATTTTTGGAAAAATATATCTAACAAGACTGCCTCGTTGGTCTAGTGGTCGTAAGCACAACTGCTGATCATGAGGTTTCGATTCTCAGGTCGGGCAAAGCGATATTAGGTTTTTCCATCAGGCAGGGCTCGGTTGATGGCAATAGGCTCGGCCCCTATAACATGGGACTTAAACATAATTGGCGAACTGTGGGTATTCTATTAGGTACACCTTTGTCTAACCCTTCGGGGATAACAGGCGTGATGTTATATGTTTATGTAACTAACAAGATTTTCCCGAGCCCGGCAATGTGATATTGGGTTCTTTCATCAGTATTTTCATATTAGTCTTTTCGGTTGGCCCTAAAATCAAGTCTTTTTACGCATCTCTGCACAATTCTTTGCAGAATACAAGTATCGTGTTATTTAATTTAAGAAGTGGCATCATGTCTTACCAACCAAAATTCATTTGATCAATAACATTACCTGTACAATTTGATTTCTGAATGAGCGCGCATGAGTTTTGAACATCATTCATCGCAATGTAGAACTTTTCACAACAGGAGCTTAAAATAATTTCAAGTATCCAACTTTTGCTCGTCCACATGTACAAATAGGTAATCGTCAAATATGCCTTGTCCTGAGAAAAAAAACAAATCACTATAATAAAAAACTGAAACTCTTCCTCTTTTTTCATTATTCAACTGAAGACCGATTATTGTTGATTTCCTGATTATATTGGTCATCATTGCTTAGCTATAATGGAGTCAGGTTCTAGTTTAACCAGATTTAGCTGAATATAGCTACTTATATTTTATAATTGATTGCCTCGTTGGTCTAGTGGTTGCAAGCGCGAATGCTACTCACGAGGTCCTGGGTTCGATTCCCAGGTCTGGCAAAGTGCGGCGCAAGAGAAGGGCAAGGTGGCGACTGTGCCAGCGCCACCCGCGAGACAGCCGCCACCACCGCCCGCCCCGCCCCCCCCGCCCCCTAAGCCTTCCGCGGCCGAGAGCGGATGGCAGGTGGCTGGAGAAAGGACAAGGGAGCGGAAGGCGGCCAAAAAAGCCCGGAAGCTGGAGCGGAAACGCCGACAAAAGGAGCGGAGCGTCGCGGCTAGGCTCAGCGCCCCGAAGACCGCAGCTGTAGTGATTACACTACAGCCGGACGCGGAAAAAAGGGGCGTGAGATACCGCGACGTGCTCGCTAAGGCGAGGGCGACGGTGGATCTGGGGGAGCTCGGGATCACCGGGGGCCTCCGCCTCAGAGTCACCGCGACAGGGGCTCGAGTGCTGGAGATCCCCGGCGAAACCCGTGGCTCGTCCGCGGACGCTCTAGCTGAAAAGCTTAGAGCGTCCCTAAATGCGGACGAGGCCCGAGTGTCCAGGCCCGTCAAATGCGCAGACCTGCGCATCCTGGGTCTGGACGACTCGGTGACCGAGGAGGAGGTGGTGGCCGCCGTCACCAGGACCGGTGGGTACCCTGCTGAGCAGGTCAAGGCAGGCACCTTACGTCCGGACCTGTCGGGCATGCGAACTGTAACGGTAAGCTGCCCTGTGACGGCGGCGAAAGCCATTGTGGAGGGCCGAAGGCTTTTGGTGGGCTGGGTTTCGGCACAGGTTAAGCTGCTTGAACCCAGACCTCTGAGGTGCTTCCGCTGCCATGTGGGGAACCACGTGTCGGTTCAGTGCACCTCGGAGGTGGACCGCAGTGGCCTATGCTTCCGCTGCGGCCAGCCCGGTCACATGGCCGCGGCTTGCTCCGCCGCGCCGCACTGCACCGCATGTGCGGCATTTGGCAAGCCGGCCGATCACCGGGCAGGGAGCAAGGCCTGCGGTACACCCACCAAGGCCAGGGGCAACGGAAGGCCCTCCGTAACCACCTCCAAAACCCCCACCGTCGTCGCCACCGCCGCAGCCGCCGCCACTGTCGCCGCCGCTGCCGCCACTGCTGCAACTACTGCAGCGGGGCCCTCGCAGGAGGCCTGGGAGGGGGCTGAAATGGAGTGCCAGTAACGGCCCCATTACGCCTTCTCCAGGCGAACATCAACCACTGCGCCTGCGCTCAGGATCTGTTGATCCAGAGCATGGCGCAGTGGTCGATTAACATCGCCGTGGTCGCTGAGCCGTACTTTGTGCCGCCCAGGGATGACTGGGTGGAGGACCTTAGCGGCTCAGTGACCATAATTGCGTCGGCCGCCGCCGGTACCCCGACCCTTGAGAGTGTCAGGAAGGGTCAGGGGTGCGTAGCAGCACGTTTCGGGGAGATAGTTGTAGTGGGAGTCTACTTCTCCCCGAACCGAACTCTCGCCGAGTTCCTCAACTCCCTCAGGGAGTTGAGTGCCGTCATCGGGAGCCATTCTCTCCCCGTACTTGTGCTCGGGGACTTCAATGCCAAGAACTTGGCTTGGGGTTCTCGTTACACGGATGTGCGGGGTAGAATGGTCGAGGACTGGGCTCTAGAGACAGGCCTGGTCGTCCTAAATCGGGGTTCTGTCCCCACGTGCGTGCGGATGCGGGGCGAGTCGGTGGTGGACATATCGTTCGCTAGCCCCGCTCTGTCGCCGCGTGTCGTTGACTGGCGCGTCATGGAGGGGGTGGAGACCTATTCCGACCACCGGTACATCCGGTTCGACGTCTCCACCCAGACCTCAAGCGCGTCGGTCCTACAGGCCCCGAGTGGTCCGCGATGGGCGCTGAAGCAGCTGGACCGGGAGCTCCTCCTGGAAGCCTCGATCGTGCAGGCCTGGGTGTCATCACGTGCTGATTCATAGAAACATATGAATACACGTTGCCCAAATATTGGTGACATTAAAATATAATCAGACAAAACCGTCTACGAACAGGATTTAAGAGGGAGCAGAGCCAAAAATGGTTTTTGATTGGATTATTTGATTTTAGGTTTTTGGATTTGGTTTTTTTTTATTTTTATCTGGATTATGACGTCACACTACATCAAGCCAGCCCCCTTAGAGTGAGAGCTGTGGTTCTGACAGATTAAATTACAAAAAATCGACGAGATCGACGTTTCGTATTTCCCTTTTCTCCTCGAAAACTGAGCCGATTAAATTATTTTTGATATTAAAATTTAAAAAAATAAAGAATATGTTTAGGTTCCTATCAATTTATTTTTATGTTAAAAAGTTTTCTTTGTCTGGTAGATCTCTAAACACGGTCGTAAAAATGGGGCATTACATGTCATTTTCGGAGGGTCGTATTATTTTATTTACTTATTATTTGCTGAAAAAAAGGAAATGACAGGGACGTGTCTACGGTAGACCTTGATTTTATGAAAAAAAGTGATTGCTCTAGAGGTATTGATCAGAAAGAAAAAAGGAGTTTGTTTGGAGAATCGCAGCCCCTGTTCCCTCTTAAGAATGTAAGAAAGAAAAAAAATGAACCAAACCTTGAACGGATTCTAGTAAATAAAACCTAAAAAAATGACGTTTACAAGCCTTAACCAATTTCAGTTTAATGAAAAATGTTATAATTATTAATAAGAAAATAATAAAATCTTTATTAACAGGTGATTGTTCAAACATCAGTGTAGCCCTATTAACTGTAGTATCATTTTCTTTTTCCTGTTTCTAAAACTAAAGTACCGCAAACGCCAGCAACACAATAGTGTAGTGAGATATTAAACCTATCATTGTTAATGGAAAAGTAGCATCTACGAAGAACATTCCACAGACTGTCATCTTCTCGAATTGCGCTCGATGCAAGCGTTGAGTATTCTTGCACAATTTCTTCTCAGCATCTGTAATATTTGCATGAGTGACTTATTAAAGTTCATACCAGTTTTGCCTGGCATACGTTGCAATGCCTTTTTTCAGTTTTTTTATCTGTTCAGTAGTTTAGAAGTATGTAAGGTACGAACGAGCGAACGAACAGACATTGATTTTACATTTATTTATATATTATGTCGCAGTAAGTAGTTTCAGCTGTGATATAGTTTTATCCGTAGGAATATAGCTATACCACGGAAGATACTAATGTGAAAACGATTTATAACTATATTACTAGACTAATCTAGTGAAAAAATAATAAAATGACTTTTATATAGTGTCAAATGATCATCATAATTTAAAAAAAATACATTCTGTTATGCTATTAAAGCAAATGTCTCCGAACTAAGGCGTAGTCGACGTAACCATGCTCAGTGGGCTCTTATTTCTGTCTGCATGGTTATAAGTCACCTAACATAAAGAGTATGGCGGGGTATTAGTTCACTCGCTTCGCTCGCTCTCTAGACCCCGCCATCCCCTTTAAATCTAACCTATCCGTGTTGGGATGCTCCAAGTCCCGAGCTCGCTTCGCTAGCTTTTGCATCAAATGAAATACTTATAATTAAACTTGTTACAACAAGTCTAAACTTGTCGTACTGTATGGATCGGCATGCTGGGCTGTTAAGATGGATGAAAAAAGACTGCATGTAGCGGAGATGAGAATGTTGACGTGGATGTGTGATGTGACAAGAATGGATAAAGTAAGGAATGAGTATATTAGGCGAAGTTTGAAAGTAGCACCAGTTACAGAAAAGTTTAATGGGAATCGATTGTCTTGGTCGATATGTGATACGAAGGAACGAATTGCATGTGACTAAAAGAATGATGAATATAAATGTTGATGGATGGAGAGGAAGGGGAAGACCAAGGAAACAATGGATGGATTGTGCGAGGAATGATATGAAAGAAAAAGGAGTAATTGATAGCGTGACAGCTGACAGGGGAGAATGGAAGCAAAAAAAGTGTTGCGCCGACCCCAAGTAACATGGGACAGGGGCAGGAAGATGATAAAATGACCGAGGACCTCAATAAGCAGCCATAAGATGTCACAAAGAAATTGGAAACTAAAATTACCTGTACAATTTGTTTCCAAAATACACGCACATGATTCCTGCACATTGCACATTTCTATGTAGAAATTTTCCATGTACAAGCCTAAAATAACTTCGAATATCCAACTTTTTGTCGTCCATAAAAAATAAAATAGAGACGCTAAGTATGTTGTTAGCTAAAAACAAAATTCCTTATAAATTTGATCAATAAGGATGACAAGATTTTCAATGGTATTGTATTACTAGCTGGCCCGACAGCCATTGTCCTGTCACAATTTTTATGGAGGTTAACAACAGCGCCACTTCACGGGTCCTACTGTAGCTAAAACCGTCTAGGTGATTTGATAAGTAATAAAAAACAATCGAAATCATTCAAGCCGTATAAGAGGAGAACGATTACGCACACCGGAATTTCTTATAAAATTCCTGTAATATTCTACATATTTAAAGTCCATGTACTTTCTCTACCAGTTCATCGTTGCGTTAAATATTGCGATAAAGAACAAAAATGGATGATTTTATTTTCAAAAACGGGCTTATACAGAAAAGTCTACGTCCAAACTCATCATCATCATCCACAGCCCGACTTCACCCACTGCTGGGTATAGGCCTCTCTTTGCTTGTGCTAAGCTCCACGTTCTTGTGCCAGCCTCATCCATGATATTCCCGCAAGGGCAACAATGTCATCCAAACTAGTTTGATTTAATTCTAATACTTACATCAACCTCATCAGGTACTTTTGTCTTTAAAATCTCAATTAATGTTTGAGTTCTAATTAATTCGTTTGAAAATAACTCAAAAGTGTGATACACGATCTAGAACAAAAATGTTTGATAAAGTTACATCAGTCTTATTATTCTTCTTCTTCTGAAGAAGATCATATTTATTGATTAGGTTATAGTGTGAACAAAAAAGAAAGCAGATGTACCATTTGTTGGAAAGAAGAGCGGTAGACGTCATAGCAATCCAAAATCTTTCCGAAAGACTGAAACATTATTTTGCAATACGCTTTATTCTCACTAAGATCCATCTGTTGCAAACGTTTAGCTTGAATGTTCCATAAATCAACTTTATTGCCTAACAGCTTGATAAGCCTGATGACATACAAAAAGTTCAAATCAAAGGACATCAAAGTTATGCAACAAATTATTTCGTGAAAGGGAACCTCAAATAATAAGCAACAACACATGGTAAAGAAAATGGACGATATTAAGGTTAAGGTGCTACTGATCCAATTCCAAATAATGAAACGCTTGAAATATATATTGTCATTGAGGAATCTGTGAATCTCTTGGATTTTCAAGATACACGTTATGTTTCTTTTCGTATACAATACATTGATGACATAATTTAAAAGATATCCTGAAGAATACGAGACGAAGTCAAAATAAGAGCAGATGTATAGCGTATTAACAAATTTTCTCGCAAATTCTTCATAGTGCAGATAGTAAATGCGATGTAAGAATAGAAGAGAAACGGCCATCACGACACACAGTGATACTATTTTCGATGCCAGGCTATTTGGATTTATTAAGTCATCTTTGATATTGTACTTGGGACAGAAAAACATGATTTGGAAAATATTTAATGGCAAAAGCATTGATTGCACATCTTTGTCGACCATGTTGTCTACTGTGGTTGTCACCCGGCTGGAGCTTTTTCTTTCGATGAACTGGTTTCTTCTAAAATACTCCATTTTATCCATGTTAGTGAAAACACTAGCATACCACAGTGAGTCATTACAAATTCGTTTTATTTAAGTATAGAAGGAATGTGAATTTCAATTATATTAAAAGGCCATTAGTGATATTAATTTAAAATAAAAGTTCAGCTTCATCATTCTTATAAAACCTGTTCAATTTAAAACGGGTTTTAAACCGTCGATTTTGGTTTAAAACGGTTTATTTACAATTATACCCACAATACAGGAAAAAATTCTAGTGTGGGACATTATTTTTTAACAAAAAAACAACAAAACCAGTACTTATTTTTATTTTCATTGCTTAAAAATATCATTATAAGTTACATGGAGATTAAAGTGGCAATGCTACCAGTTGGACACCTTTCCGGTTGGCAGCAGTCCTATTGTTTACGTAGCTTATAACATTTAGTTTATTTTGTATAAATAAGTCCTTTTTTGTAAATATTTAATTCAAATTATTAATTCGTTATAAGAATGATGAAGCAAATTTTTTATTTTTTATTAATATCACTAATGGCCTTTTAATATAATTGAAATTCACATTCCTTCTATACTTAAATAAAACGAATTTGTAATGACTCACTGCGGTGTGCTAGTGTTTTCACTAACATGGATAAAATGGAGTATTTTAGAAGAAACCAGTTCAATGAAAGAAAACGATCCAGCCGCGTGACAATCACAGTAGACAACATGGTTGACAAGGATGTGCAATCAATGCTTTTGCCATTAAATATTCTGCAAATCATGTTTTTCTGTCCCAAGTACAATATCAAAGATGACTTAATAAATCCAAATAGCCTGGCATCGAAACTAGTATCACTGTGTGTCGTGATGGCCGTTTCTCTTCTATTCTTACATCGCATCTACTATCTGCACTATGAAGAATTTACGAGAAAATTTGTTAATACGCTATACATCTGCTCTTATTTTGACTTCGTCTCGTATTCTTCAGGATATCTTTTAAATTATGTCATCAATATGTTGTATTCGAAAAGAAACATAACGTTTATCTTGAAATTCCAAGAGATTCACAGATTCTTCAATGACAAGATATATTTCAAGCGTTTCATTATTTGGAATTGGATCAGTTGCACCTTCGCCTTAATATCCTCCATTTTCGTTACCTTGTATTGTTGCATATTATTTCAGGTTGCCTTTCACGAAATAATTTGTTACATGACTTTGATGTCCTTTGATTTGAACTTTTTGTATGCCATCAGGCTTATCAAGCTTTTAAATAATAAAGTTGATTTATGGAACATTCAAGCTAAACGTTTGCAACAGATGGATCTTAGTGAGAATAAAGCATATTGCAAAAAAATGTTTCAGTCTTTCGTGAAGATTTTGGATTGCTATGACGTCTACCGCTCTTCTTTCCAACAAATGGTACATCGGCTTTCTTTTTTGTTCACACTATAACCTATTCAATAAAGATGTTCATATGATTCAGAAGAAGAATAATAATAAAACTGATGTAACTTTATCAAACATTTTTGTTCTAGATCATGTATCACACTTTCGGGTCATTTTTAAACAAATTAATTAGAACTCAAACATTAATTGAGATTTTAAAGACAATAGTGGCTGATAAGGTAGATGTAAGTATTAGAATTAAATCAAACTAGTTTGGGCGACATTGTTGATATTGCGGGAATATCCTGGATGAGGGGGGCACAAGAACGTGGAGCTTGAAACAAACAAAGAGAGGCCTATACCCAGCAGTGGGTGATGTCGGGCTGTGGATGATGATGAGTTTGGACGTAGACTTTTCTTTATAAGCCCGTGTTTGAAAATAGAATCATTCATTTTTGTTCTTTATCACAATATTTAACGCAACGACAGACTGGTAGAGAAATTACATGAACTTTAAATATGTAGAATATTACAGGAATTTTATTAGAAATTCCGGTGTGCGTAATTGTTCTCCTCATATACGGCTTGAATGATTTCGACTGTTTTTTATTACTTATCGGATCACCTAGATGGTTTTAGTTATAGTTAGACCCGTGAAGTGGCGCCAACCTACATTAAATATTGTAACAGGACAATGTCTGTCGGGTCAGCTAGTAATACAATACCATTGAAAACCTTGCCATCCTTATTTATCAAATTTATAAGGAATTTTGTTTTTAGTTAACAACATACTTAGCGTCTCTATTTTATTACTTATGGACAGCAAAAAGTTGGATATTTGAAGTAATTTTAGGCTTGTACATGGAAAAGTTCTACATAGAAATATGTAATGTGCAGGACTCATGCGCGTGTATTTTGGAAACAAATTGTACAGGTAATTTTAGTTTCCAATTTTTTTTTGTGAGATCTTATGCCTGGTTATTGAGGTCCTCGATCATTTTATCATCTTCCTGCCCTTGTATTATATTACTTGGGGTCGGCGTAACACGTTTTTCCGTTCATTCTCCCCTGTCAACTGTCACGCTATGAATTACTCCTTTTTCTTTCGTATCTTTCCTTACACAATCCATCCATTGTTTCCTTGGTCCTCCTCTTCCTCTCCATCCATCAGCATATATATTCATAATTCTTTTAGTCACTTGCAATTCTTCCCTCCTCATCACATATCGACCAAGACGGATGATTCCCTTTTAACTTTTCAGTAACTGGTGCTACTTTAAAACTTCGTCTAATATACTCATTCCTTACTTTATCCATTCTTGTCACACCACACATCCACCTCAACATTCTCATCTCCTCTAAATGCAATCTTTTTTCATAGATTTTATTCATAGCCCAGCATTCCGATCCATACAATACGACAAGTTGAATTATAAGAAGCGAGATCAGGACTCGGAGCAACCTGACACGGATAGGTTAGATTCTCTTCGTGTACTTTAAACCCTGCAGACCATAGGAACCCCGCTGTGCGTGGCTAGGTCGACTTCGCTTTAGTTCGGAGTCATTTGCTTTAATAGGATAGATTCTTTTTTTTTTTAAGTTTGCTTGTCATTTGACACTGTAAAAAAGTTATTTTATTATTTTTTCACTAGATTCGTCTAGTAAGATAAATCGTTTTCATATAACTTTCTTCCGGGGTATTGCTATTCCTAGGGATATAACTATATCGCGGCTAAAACTATCTTACTGCGACATAATATATAAATGTAAAATCAATGCCTGTTCGTTCGCTCGTTCGTACCCTACATACTTCTAAACTACTGCACAGAAAAAAAAAACTGAAAAAGGGCATGGCAACTTATGCCAGGCAAAACTAGTATGAATATGAATAAGTCACTCATGCAAATATTACAGATGCTGAGAAGAAATTGTGCAAGAATACTCAACGCTTGCATCGAGCGCAATTCGAAAAGATGAAAGTCTGTGGAATGTTCTACGTGGATGCTAGTTTTCCATTAACAATGATAGCGTTAATATCTCACTATACTATTGTGTTACTGGTGTTTGCGTTACTTTAGTTTTAGAAACAGGAATAAGTTAAAAATAATAATTTGGTACTAAAGTAATAATTGGAATTGATCAAGGCTTGTAAACGTAATTTGTAATAATAATTTTTTCAATAAAAATAGCTAGCAACATTTCTGGTTTTATTTACTAGAATCCGTTTATGTACGAAGATGGAATTATGTCTCTTAGGACAGTTTGAATAATAATATTTGAGTTTTTGTCCTCCCACACTAGGATTTTTTCCTATATCGTGGCCTCGATGGTGCATTGATAAACTTTTAAACTCACATACACAAACAACCAGACTCGGAACAATTACCTGTAGGCAATACAAATATTTGTTCCGTGCGGGAATCGAACCCGCGACATGCAGCGCAGCAAACAATTGCTCAGCCAATGCGTCAACCGCCGATTGTACCTCAATAACACGTGTCCTATTCATATCGTTAAAAATATAACGTAGGAGTATAGCAGTATTATGCTCTAAAATAATATTGGCAAGAAGGCTGCTAGGCTGAAATGGGGTTGAGCGGGTCACGTCGACCGCATGAACGATGACCGCTGGTCAAAAATCTCCAAACAATGGGTGCCAAGAGATGGACAGCGCTGCCGAGGCCGGTCCAGAATGACAGCGACTTCACAAACTAAAGTTATTTTTCACTTTTTTGTGTTTTTGAGGTCGGGTTTATTTTTTGCAAAAAAGTTTTTATTAATTTTTATTTTTCAAGGTTATGTTTGGAATAACTATACTCTGAATTTATTAATAATAAAAGGGCAAGCCATATTATACAAAAACAATTTAAAATTAAATTTTGATTACAATAGGGCAAACTCTAGCAGCACGAAAACATAGTTAGTAAGTAAAGCTAACATTTTAAATGGAAAAGTAGCTCCAAGGTAGAAATTCCACAGGCATTCAACTTGTCGAATTTGGCTCGATGTAGGCGTTTTATATTCTTGTAAAGCTTCTTCTCAGCGTCTGTAATATTAGCATGAGAGAATTTTAATTTTGTCATGACCAGTATTATAATTGGTGTAAAAGTACCCTTAACGAAGCCGAAAGGCACTTGTTCTCTCCAACATTGCGATATTTTTTTTGTTCTAGTCCATAACCCACCCCTAGAACCATCTACTTACGGAGAAAGGGGGTCAATCGTTCCAACTTTTTCCCAAGTTTTTTTAAACACAAATTCTTGATGTTATTTATTTTAAATACCTCCACGACCCCCGTAATATTCAATGCATCCATCTGCACACTATTTTGAGTGCATTACATTGAGTGCTACCGTGCAACGTGATGTTTCAACCAAAAAAAAAGTAATATCCCAGTAATATTTTTTGCGTAGTTACTTAGTTGGATGTACAAAATGATTGGTTGACGGCTTCGTGAAGGGTCCGTTTACACCCTGTATAACATTTGGTTCGCGCCTGTTCCCCCGAAGTCTGTTTACTCTCTCACCCACATTTCTCTTGTTACGTTTAAGTCCCACGTTATAGATGGTGGGCCTAATGTCATTGCCAGCCGGGTACAAATTCTAATTTCGGGCAACTACTGAGGAGAGAGACTAACACTATGCGACCCGTAAATCGAATACAGGACTTCATGCTCAGCAGTAACGCTTAAGAGGGAACTAGACCTGCGAAGAATTTTAAAAATTTGTATTTAAAGAAACTATTGCCGTCGCGATGCGTCAAGCCAGCAAGGCAGGTATTGAAAATCGCAGCCTCTTAAGAGACACGAATGACGGAGTCAAAAATAAATATTTTTTATGATACAAACCCGTACAATTGGATTTCAGAATGAGTGCGCATGTGTCGTGGATAAGATCCATTGCTATGTACAACTTCTCACAGTATAAACTCAAAATAATTTCAAGTACCAAGCTCTTTATCGTCCAAACGTACCAACATGTTACCACTAAATATTTTGTCATAAACTGTAAAACAAAAGATCAAGTGATGTGCTCTTGATTTCTTCCTCACCATTCCAAAGTATCTAAAACTAATATTTATAATAAATAATTATTTTTGTTTATTTGTAAGATGACGTATCTTTGGAAATATTGGTTGAATTTTTTTTTGTAGTTTTTTAATGTTTTGTAATAGTAAAATATTATACACATTTATAAATTAAAATAGCTTAAAGTAACTAACATAACTCACCACACTTTGTTATTTCGTTAATAAACGAAATTACCAAAAAAAAAATATGCGTCAAAAACTTCTCCTCAACGATGTTAACTGGTAATGCCCCAAGAGACTGGCGACGTTGCCACAGTGTATGGCAACGCTTAGCCTTTGACCAGGGAAAAAGCCAGTCCTTGGGTCGCGAGTAGTGTCAACTAAGCTTTTTTAAGTTTCCTTGAACAAGCTTTGAGTACTCAGCCCCACGGCACTAGAGTTGCAACCACAAACGGGTCGAAAATAAAGTTACCAATAATGTTACCATATTTACGCCATTTGAGGTTCTCTGCAGCCGCATCGGCAGCGCCAACACAGCCCGATGAACTGGGAAGATGGGATGACGCAAGAGTATCGACACGTGTTGTGTCCCACACTAAAGGCCTTATATGATTTTTTAACTTGTATCACTGATAGAAAGCTTTAGTATTGCCAAGTGTTTGTGTTTAAACTCAGTACATCATCCACAAGGAAATTTTTCATCGGTAATTTAAAACAAAATCTGCTGCTTCCTACAAAAATGCAATACCTACACGGGCCAAAATGTATGGAACATGAACAGTGTGCGGGGGCTCAGAATGATGTACTGAGTTCGTGGTAACCGTTTTTGAGTCGGTGTCCCTTCCACCCTGACTTGACTTTTCCAAGCGGTCGACAGTCGCGAGGAGAAGCTTGTTGTATACATTATTGCTAATAGTAGAGTAATGACTCGAATGGATATGAATTCAGTAATGGTTGGAAACCAGAATTCACAGTCACATCGAATGCCGCGACGAGGTTAAAGTGCTGCGGAGCTTCACCCCTTCAAAATTCCGCCAAAAGATTTTGTACCTCTGTATTTTAAGCATTAATACTCACGCTTGTACCATGAAGTGCCATTAAGACCTTTAAAATATCAAGAGATATTTGCAATTTAAATAAAACTGAACCAAACAAACCAACAGTTTGAAACGCGATCTGGAAACAGAAATACTAGCTTTAATATCATCAACATCATTCTCCTGCCCTTATCCCAATTTATTTAGAGTTGGCGCAGCATGTCTTTTTCTTCCATACTACTACTAGTCACCTCATCAGACACCTCTTTTCTTTCCATATCATCCTTCACACAGTCCATCCATCGTTTCTTTGGTCTTCATCTACTCTTATACCCAAAAGACACACTGAAATAAAAGATGATTACTTTAACAATTTCATCATTCTCTTGCCCTTATCCCAATTCATTTGGGGTCGGTGCAGCATGTCTTCTTCTTCCATACTTCTCTTTTCCATACTCCTCCTTTCTTGCCATATCATTCTTTACACAGTCCATCCATGGTTTCTTTGGTCTTCCTCTACTCATATACCCATCCACATTCATACTCAAAACTTTCTCCACGGCATTTTCCTCATTCCTCCGCATCACATGCCCATACCATGACAACCGATTACCACACAACTTTAACAATAATCATGAAATTATTGAATAAAATCTAAGCCGACCTACCATTTGCAGTAAAGTAACCCTGCACATGTTATAACATTCCAAAATATTTGTGTAAGCTTGAAACATTATTTCGCAATCATTTTTATTGTGATCCAGTTGTTTTAAAAGTCTAGCTTGAATGTTCCATAAAATAACTTTGTTTCGTAATAACTCAATTAGTCTAATGGCGTACACAAAATTCACGTCAAAGATCATCGAAGCTAGCCCACAGCAGAATTCATAACTTGGAATCTTAAGTTGAATATGACAAAAGATTAGAAGGCAAATGTAAGAACACAGCAATAAGATGATACTAATCCAATTTAGAATGGAGAAACGTTTGAATTTAGTGTTGTCATTCAAAACTCTGTGAATATCTTGAACCTTTAAGACAAACAATATAAATATTTTTGTTTGTAAGACATTGACGACAAGGTTCATGATGGCTCCGGCACTGAAGGCGAAAAAGTCGAAGTAGGAGCAAAGGTAAATTATATTCACACTTTTTCTGATAACTTCATTGCTATGTAGTTTGTAGATACGATAGATGAATACCGCAGAGGATATTATTATAAGACATAATGTCGCCATATAAGATATGAAGCTGTTAGGACTGATGAAATTATTCTTGATACGATATTTGGGAAACAACAAGATATCGTTTATTAAGTTTAGAGGTTGGAGCATTGACTGCACATCTTTATCAACCGTATTATCCAAAGGAACTATTTCACGGCAGCCATTTATTTTATTCAAAAGATTTCTAGGTCGAATTAACATTGTTTTAGTAAGCCTACGGAGACACGAATGGGTCGTTTAATCTAAAGCTTATTACTTTACAAAAAATACTTCTGCTAGCTGGGTATAGAGACATAAAGTATCTATTCAAATTAAATGGTGACAATAACTAACGATGAAATTGTCATTACGATAATGCTTTAATTTATTCTTTTTTTTTTGTACCTAATGTGTCAAGGTCTTCAAAATACAGTTACACTAGGCGAAAGTCACACGCAAAGTGTACGGTACAATATACACCGTGACTTTTTAGTCGTCTTATAACGGCAGCCCACTTCATGTATCCAATGACTACTAGTCATTCATAAAAAATAGGTATTTATGAGATTTGAATAATTTAAAGATATTATTAATTATAATGACGCATGAGGTAGTTGAAACACCTTGTTGCGAGCTATGATCTATTCGACTCGTGCGCTGGGTAGGTATGTTCTACCGTTTGACACGTAGACATTATTGACAGGATGTTTCGAGGTTTCATAATTCTAATGTATTATTTATTTGTACCTATTATCTTAAAAACGGTAAATAAATCGCACCTTTTTTTTTTTTTTAGGATGGGAAATCATCAAATGACCCCCCCGCTCTGGGCGGAGCGGAAGGGAGTGTCAGACTTGTACTGACTAAAACCCATCCATGTTCCTTCTTTGCCCTTTATGTTCCAGGGCCGCGGTATCTCTTTCGAACAGTCCCGCAGCCCTGGCAGGCATCGGCCCGTGCGGACCCCTACGTGGTTGCTGACATCTCTTTGAGGCGCGCGTGGAACACGAACGCGCCGTCGACACGGCCTGTCGTCATAAGACGGCCGGACGGCGAGCTAGCCCGTAACTCGCCGTCCACAGGCCCGCGCTTACGGTGGCCGGGGGCCACCACGTGACCCCCGACGCCCAGGGCGTCTCCCGCGGCGGCTGGGACGTGAGGCTCTTTCCCTCTCACATTGCGCCACCTCCTTCACTAGCATGACTGTTTCGCAGAAGGAGGTGACGGCTTCCCATTCCCTCTCGAAATAAATCGCACCTGGAGGTACCTATTTCATGTCGGATACATTGAGCGAAACCTTTGTAAGACGACTAATAAGTCCCGGTGTATTTCAATAAACAATAGGACGCTGGTAAAATAATCAATAACACCGTATTAACTGCAATGGCAATAAATCATTTTATTTCAATAAAAATAATTTAAAAAAACTTGACGAGTTTAAATTAAATGAATAGATAAGGCAAACAAATACACATATTTATGTAATTTTATAAAATACAATGGAGACGAACTGTGACAGTCAGAGCATAGTTTTTTCTTTTTTCTCACTTTAATCTGTCACTACACTACACGTTTTCACATGTCAACAAAACAGCCTCTTGTCTAATGATTAATGAACGAGTGATGACAAACGTGGTACTTTTGTTTTATAATATTGGATGATCTAATATCACTCTGAAAGGTGACACTGAATTTGACAGTTAATAACAGTAAAAGCTCTAGACAGGATACATATTGACTCGATAGAAAATATATCGTCGATACGAATCATCCCGAAATTAGCAGTCATCTCTTGTAGCATTACGATACATATTAATTAAATCACTGGATCATAAGTGGTGAACAGTGATTGTACACATGGTAGTACATGTGATTGTACACATGGTGGTTTCATGGTTTTATGTATGTTTTGACCGGACTACGAACGCGTGGTTGTGCTGACTCTCCCGCGTTCATATGTCACTCATTTGTTTTCTAACAAATGAGTGACATATGAACGCGCCCTTCGCGTGTTCGTGCGAGGATCGCTTATATTAAGACACGACCGTATACTTTGTACTTATATTAATACATTGTTATTTCATAGAAAGGCGATTTGCAACAGTATAATGACGTAGTTAGTGAGAACTCTGATTAAACAATAATCCCGATTAAATCCCGATCCCGATCCCGATCCCGACTTAATTTTTTTTTATGGTTTTTGTTAAGTTTCTAATTATATTTAAGTAAGTAAGTTTCTAATTATATTTAAAAATGTAATTAGTATGTAGGAAAATAAATAAAGGAAACAATGTTAAAAGGCTCATCGAAATTAATTTATTATTTGTTAACACTTCACGCTTAAGGCGCAGACAACAAAACGGAGACGTGCGAAGATGTACGATACGGAGAAGAGTGGAGATGCTTAGGAGCTATGGTGTATCCACCGAAGTTGTGCGGAGATACGTACTGGCTAGACCGGAGCAGAGATGTATTCACAGGCCACTCACGCCGCTTGCGGCACACTGCACGCCGCCCACCGCTCGCCGCTCACCGCTCGCCGCTCACCGCTCGCCGCTCACCGCTCGCCGCTCACCGCTCGCCGCTCACCGCTCGCCGCTCACCGCTCGCCGCTCACCGCTCGCCGCTCACCGCTCGCCGCTCACCGCTCGCCGCTCACCGCTCGCCGCTCACCGCTCGCCGCTCACCGCTCGCCGCTCACCGCTCGCCGCTTACCGCTCGCCACTCACCGCACGCCGCTCACGTCTCTTCTCATCTCCTCTGTGTGCCTTTTTATTAATGTTATGATGGTATCTCGCAACATTTCTTGTCGAGTTTTCATTTTCTATTGTTACTAAAAGTTATTAGCAGATCATCCACATAGACATAGAAGAAAAAATATCTACTACAGAAAATAACTCAAAAAAATACCCAAGTAATGTCAATAAAATTCATATGGGACCACCACGCGTGAATCACGTAAATCGGACCAGTCATCAAAGAGCTATTAGGTAAAATACAGCCGAATTGAAAACCTCCTTTTTAGAAGACGATTGAAAAAACACTTAAATATTATCGTATTTATTTCTTACACACAATTATTTCGCAGAAAAGAAAATTGTAGCAGTATAATAACGTAGCTAGTGAGAAGTGCCATCAAATGTATTGGTAGAGCTCTGTCTACATAGAACAGGCCACATGCGGTCATCTTACTGAAATTTCGATTTGCCTGCAGCACATTCTTGCAAAGACGTGCTTGATCGTCTGGAAAAAGTCAATACGACTCTGTTCAGTCAAACCGTCATGAAATTATTGCGGAAACGGCTCCGAACACTGACACCTCCTTTAATAATCATAATAGACCTCCTGAACGTTTTCGGTCACGGCGGTCGATAGACATCGGCATAATATCTCAAATAAAAAGCAGACGGTGCACTCTCTGTTCCTTTACTCTCATAGTCTCATGGAACGGCCATCGGATACGACCGAAGAGAGATCAGGCGCAGGAGGATTAACGTGCATTCCGAGGCACGGGGGTAACATACCGCCGAATTCCAAACTCCGGTTGAGAAATTCCTAGTAGATCCCAACTCAGGACTCAAAGCTCAGCAGTCGCGCTTTTTATAACGAGACCAAGAGTGCAGTTAAAATTACTGAAGTATCTGTCACTATCGGCAGCCGAGCAGCAATTGGTCCGTACCAGGTGAAGTGATTATTTTTAAAGACCATCTAGCGCGTCCTAAATCATTATTTAGCAAGTCCTTACGTACTTGGGCAGCTCTTGTTCTTCATAAGCTGTATACAAGCCGTCTCCGCTTCTTCAATGGCTATATAAAACTTCTCACATTGCAAGCTGTGAAACATTACTAGAAATATGTCCTTGGTTATCCATAGAGTCAATATTAATTTTATCATCGGCTTTTGCATGATCTCAACCTGAAAACATAACCTCGTTTTCAACAACGTGTACTTGATAAACAAAAAACTTAGTGTTTTTGTTTTCTTTTCACGTACGACTTCTACTAGCTAATTTTGCGTCCATTCGTAAGACTAGTCATGGTTGTGGCCGCGTAGTCGCTTAGAATAAATAATTTAGCTGAAATCAGATATGAATAGATTTTCTGAACCCGTGATTGTTAAAAAGTAAATGTTACCTGGGGCTGTAAAATTGTTTGATCTCCTATCATTTGTAACATTGTCTCCAAGAAAATTAAATTCCGAGTAAACACATTGACCGTTGTAAATAATATCTGTAAAACAAGGTGATTATGCCATGAGGTTGAAGTATTTTTGCTCATAAAAGAACATGCTAGTGTGGTAAGTTCTCATAAGCACGCAATAAAAAAACGAGGCTTCGTTAAGTATACCTGCATTACTTACCAGTACTTGAAAAATGGTTGTGTACAATTTATATGCTTCTAAAATATGTCGATAAATCTTGAATAAATTAATACAACAAAATTTATCATTTTCTTGTTCATCAGCAAGCTTTATGATTGACATAATCCATTCATTGAGATATTTTGTTAACCGTACCATAATACGAATTGCATAAACACAATCCATGTTAATTTTGCTATGCAAGCAGTTACGAATTAGCTCAGGAAAGTACTCAAAACCTTTTGCAACCTCTACATTATGTACGAGCCAAATGAAGCAGTTTACACCAAAACCGATAAAAACAGAGATCCAATTACCAATGATGTAACTTTTGATACTCTTACTAAAATCAATACTTGTATGTATAGTCTGAATCAACATAACGAGAAAGATGTTGTTTTGACTGTGTACGATGTTGAGAACAAAAATCGTTAATGGAATTCCAAAAAAAGAAATTAATTCAAAAAAAGTCAAAAACGAATTGATCATGTCACTATGAATCCTCTGGTAGCTATCGTTGCTTTCATGGAAATACATGTAATAGATACAGCTCACAAAAATGTAACACGCACTCAAGAACGACAAAATGTTGCGTGTATATCCGTTAGGAGTAATATAATTATCTTGTATGATATATTTTGAAGAAAACAATACAAGAAGTGGTAAGTTTAAGGGATAAAACATGCTTTGAACTTCTTTGTCTAGACGATTATTTAGTAACACTTCTTGGAGATGTAATGAAGAGGTTGGCTTAATCTTCTTTTTATAAAAGTTTAGTTCAATTTTATTCCACATGTTGACTACGCTTACAACTTGCTGTTATAATTATGATTATGGGCAAGACTTGTAAACATTTAAACGTAATTACAACCCAACTCATCAACATCAACAAGTATTTTCATATATATTGTGCGTTTAACGTATGTCTTGGTTAATATTGATGGTTGAGTTGACAACGCAGTGAAAGCATTTAAAGTCCGTATCTGTAATCGTTGATGGTGGTAACGTTTATGAAGAACATATTGGTATTCTAATTACGATAAAAGCAATTTACAAGATAAATATAAAATTAATAAGGCTTTGACATTAATAGCTTTTATTAATTAAAATTAATAAATAAGGTGTTGACCCACAACGGCAAGTCTCAAAAACTTTCATCGTAGTTATTTCACAGAAAAGCGGATTGCAACAGTATAATAATGTAGCTAGCGAGAAGTCCCATCAAATATATTGTTAGTGTAGCGTCTACGTAGAATAGACCACATGCGGACATCTTGGTAAACGTTTGATTTGTTTGTAGTACTTTCTTTCAAAGACGTGCTTGATCTTCTGTAAGAAAAACAGTGATTAAAATAAAGTCGCATGTCGTTGTAGAACCTCCAAAGTTGGATGCTGAGGCAGCTGAGCGCGATGCAACTCATAGAGGCTGTTTGCCTATGATCAGTGTAGACCATATTAATGCATCAGAGTTGCGTCGAGCAGTCCACAGGCTTAAAACTTCGTCTGCTTATGGACCCGACGCTTTACCAGCTTTCATTTTGAAGGACTGTCTGTGCGTATTAGAGGAGCCTCTCTTGGTTATATTTAATCTGTCACTGCAGCACAGCATATACACCACTGTCTGGAAGCTTTCTAGAGTCACGCCAGTCCCAAAAATCATCATCAACTGAAATCACGAACTTCAGACCTATAGATGTGCTGCCAGTCTTCGATAAAGTTTCGAATCTGTTATAAACAACTCTATCTCCAAGCAAGTCAGTGGTTTATTAGATAATTCCCAGCATGGGTTTTGTCCTTTACGTTCCACTTTAACTAACCATACATGTTTTGCTGACTACTTCAAGACCAAAATGACCGCTGGCTGTCAGGTTCATGCAGCATATTTTGATTTTAGAAAGGCGTTCGACTTAGTCGACAATTACATTCTTCTGATGGATTAAAATATATTGTGTATGATTCCATGGTCGTATAGTTGTTAGCGGTAGGTGGTGACGCTAAAGTTTATATTTCAATTAGAGTAAAAGCACTTCATTGCACTAAGAGATTACTTTTAAAAATTGTTAAAGAAAATATACTTGTATCTTAATTTCGACCTTATTTTTGGTAGCAGGATTTCTGTTTTCCTTAGATATCAACAATATTTACAAAAACATTTATTTATTTGAGACTGCTGTGTAGAGCTGAGCTGTAGGTACCCCGCGACCTTCATCCGGGTAAAACTACTAATTATTACTATAATCGGATTTTGTTAAAAAAATCAAGGTTTATATTTTGTTGTGCACGGAACCCAAATATTTTTCTAAAATAAATGTAGTAATAATATCAGCTATTTGCAATATCAGCAATTTGCCAGTGAAAGTCCCGGTAAAATCGATCCAGCAGTTCCGGAGCTTAACCGGAACAAACAAACAGACACAAAAATTTAAAACAAATGTTTAAAAATTAAGTTAAAAAAGTTTTGTTGCCATAAGTCGAGACAATTTCATAGGCATTCAGTAAAAATATGTTATTTAGAAAGTACAAACAGACAAATAAATTATTTATTTGTATAGATAGCATGTACAACATAACATACAAATGCAAGCTATTGCACAGTTAAAAGAAACAAATTTACTATACAAATTATAAAAACTATGTATAATTTTATTAAGATCACTTTTCATGACTAAATGAATAGAACATCGGCAAGTTTTTTACCCATTTTGGGTACCGAGCAACGGTGGAAATTCTAAGATTTGTTTGTGTAATGAATTATGTTGTCAAAATCAAAAGCGTTTCCTTTTTTCGCCAAAAGGACAAGACAAAATTAGGTTCTTAAACAAAAACAAAATGGAAAAACTTAGAATCTAAAAACAAATATAATATTTATTATAAAAATAGGTGGAATAGAATAGATCACTATTATGTACGACCATATGAATTACAGGTATAAAAAAAGAAAGAAATAAATAAAATGAAGCTTAGTAGTAAACATAATTTTGCAAATAATGTTGTTTTTTTCTGAAAGTTATCAATTTGAGTGTTATTGCTCTAGCTGCTGCTAAATATTTACTTAATATTTATTCATAATAAGTTATCAATTTATAGAAAGGCGAATTGTAGCACTATAATAACGTAGCTAGTGAGAAATCCCATCAAACGAATTGGTAGCATAGCGTCTACGTAGAACAAGCCACACGCGGTCATCTTACTGAACGTACAATTTGTTTGTAGCACTTGCTTGCAGAGCCGTACTTGACCATCTGTAAACAAGAAATACCTCTTTTTGAAGATTTAAAATAAACCAATAGCAACATCTGTATCTTAATATTACAACTGCGAAGTTCAGTAGTGTAATACGACGACGTAAGATGTCTCGACTACATACTGCATCGCACAAGCAATATTATAATTAATTAGCTGCGAGCCACGACTGCATACGCGTGCAAAACATATTCTATGGCACTCGGCAATAGTTAAGCTTATTTTCGAAATCGGATATGTAGTTTCAGAATTTAGTGTCACCACGTCAACCGTCGGCATGAACGTTCAACATTCTGTTCAACGGATGTTACATTTGTACGCATTCAAATTTTTACCGCGGAATGACTGGCCATCTAAACTTACAAATTTACTTTACTAAAGAAGAATAGATTATTATACTAGGATAGATTATACACACATCAACACTGTCTATCGTCATTTTAAATTTTTTAACATAACTAGAAGTATTGAAAAATTCAAAATGATTTGGACGTTAATTTGTTTCTGGCACATTTATCTTCTGTATTTTAAATTCAAATAAAATTCAATGTACATCGAAAAACTTCCTTAAGCTTGTTTATGATTCCATTGTCTGTTTTTTTCCATCTCCAATTGTTTCTGTGTATTGAGCTGACACTTGCCGTTACCATTATTTCCCGAGACTTTCCGTAATCTTCACTGATTGTTTGGAGAGGGCGTAGGTATTTAATGAGGAGGATAGCTGTTAAGAGTTAAGAGCAAAATTCCTTTGACCTGCAGCTGTGGCGAGATGTTTTTTAATGGAGAGCCAGCCCACACCTATGGTTCTAGTTAGATTTTTGAAAACATGAAACAGTTTTTGAGGTTTTTCCCCATTGACAAATTTAATGATGCATCTTTTATGGCTTCCAGAAGAGTCTGAGGATCGGTTGAATATTGGTTATTATAGTGTTTCGTGCAACGGTACTCTTTGTGTGCGAGAACGACTCGCACTTGGCCCGTTTTTTTCATTTAAACATTCTGTAAGAGTCTAAAATTCTGCGCATTTTGATATCAGGATGTTTTAAGAAATTCTTTGTAGTTTTGTTTAAATACATGAATAACCAAAATATCCCTAGACTGTGCATATTTATTTAATATGCTGCCTCATTATTAGATATATATTTTCTGGTTTATGCTTCGTAAAATCAGCCTGTCTGAGTGCGAACCTACATACCGGGTCGTTACCACCGCTCTTATCATGCTGGGTGCCGGGTAGGAGGATAATTATTAGATGATGATGATCAGTCTTGAATGCTTACTTGTGTAGTTTCTGTTCTTCATACGCTTGATGCATGCTATCTCAGCTTTCTCGACAGTTATGTAAAACTTCTGACAGTAACCACAATGAAGAATCACATGAATTATATCCTTAACTATGCCAAGTATTGAAAACATGCTCAGTGCTACCTGAGAGGCCGGAATCTGAAAACAGATTTTACAAAACAGTAATTTCTCTAAAAAATAAAATACATGGTGTAAGTCTAAGTAAGTAATGATATGGATGAATAAGGAGTAAACAATGCTGTAATGTCTGATAGCGTCTGACAGGAGAGAATGAAAGAAGACAACGGGTTGCGCCAACCCCTAGTAATGGGACAAGTGCAGGAAGATGATGAACGGTACTAAAAGCAACCAACTTCTAGTCAAATTTAATTTAGATTACAAGAAGCAGAGATGATTCTACTTCATATCATTAAACGAAAAAAAAAACATTTTTCAGTTTGTCATTCAACCAGTAGCAACTCAAATCTGGAATTGGAAGAATATCATTCTTCTCACATGCTTGAGCGTACTATGTGAGAGATTATATGCAGCAATGAGAGATGTTCATAGTACCTACCTGTATTCAGCTCATGAAATCAAGTCACTGTTCTGGTAAGTAGTTTTTTTAAATATTTTTAGTGCTCTGTGTTGTTGGTGTTAACGTATTTTATTTATGATTTCCTTTTAACAGATCCCGAAAGAAGGGTTTGCAGAAATATCCAAAGAGTACAGAAGGTATCATTCAAGAAGATGAACGCGTGTGGCTTGTTCATCATAGACGCCGAACTACCTCTACAGTTCGCAAGCTTCATAACTTCCTATACTATTGTATTCTTTCAGTTTGCCTATCTTTAATGTTTAAGTAAATCAGCGTTTTCTTGGACATTCTTATTCTTTATTGCACACAAAATAACAAATATACATACATTATCATTAATACTAGAAACGGGATATTTACTATGTTTACTGTTTTGATTTCTAGTGTTAATGATAATGTTAGTATCCATGATAGTTTAAAAAATAATCATGGTTACTAACATGATAGTTTAAAAAATATGTAAATATATTATTTTTTAAACTATCATGGTTACTAACATGATAGTTTATACATATTGCTATAATACAATGGCGAGCTTAATCCAGAATTGGGTTTTCTTACAGCAAAACTAATTTCCATTGCAAAATTTGTAGAAGAGGATATACTTATTTGCACTTACATTACATTCTATTTATTAATTTTATAAAATAAACTACGTACTTACAACAAACGTCATTCTTTTTTATTAATTTATTGTGGCACTAAAAACAGACACCAAACACATTTTCCTTTGGTAGACGTACCGACCATATTTTGACTCCAAGCAGCGGTTGTAATGTAATTTTCAGTGTATGAGAGCCAGCGTTATTACTGGCACATAAGACATTTAAACACAGCTACGCAGCACCTAGTAGTGTTTTGGGCACTTACAATATCTGAATGATGATAGTAGAATGGAATCTGAGACTGGACGACTAGTCTGGTATTAACAAGTGTGGATCAAAAGAAGAAGAGAAGCGTAAGAGCGTAAGAGCTGACACAACGAAGACGAGGTGGTCACTCAGTATTAGGTATAAAGGGTGGGTAAAAAATCGTCGAAACAGGGCGAAAGTTGGGGTTACCAGCGTAATTTTTTGGCAGTACATTTTTTTTACAGTAAGGTTCTGAAGTTACAAATAATCTTTCTTGAGACTTAAAAGATATAGAAAAAAGTGCCAATACTCATAAATCATGGTACATATTGTCATAAAAGCACTTTTGTAGTGATGATGCATTTCCTAGAAGTAACTCATTTTACTCTAATTGCTTATTTGGTCAAAATGTTGGTATTTTCTTAAAAAAACACTCAAGTAGTCATAACTTTTAAGGAGATCAAGATAGGACTCTGCCACAGATATATTTTTTACTGCAAATAACCTCAACTATCGTTTGGAAAGAGAATTATAGGTCGTCCGGCGGCGAGATGGGCAGATGACATTGTTGCCATTGCGGGAATACTATGGCACAAGGCTGGCACAGAGCATGGAGCTTGGCATAAGCAAAGAGAGGCCTATACCCGGCTGTGGATGAGGATGATGATAATGATCGTTTAATCCACGATTCTTTACCCACCCTGTATACAGACTAAAATCATGATGAACTTAAGATACTAACTGTATATTTTACGTATATGATAGTATCTTACCTTTTTAAACGTTAAGCTTTTAGTTCATAATGAAGGCCATGATAATACCTTCGAATAAAGAATAAGAATGTCCAAGAAAACGCTGATTTACTTAAACATTAAAGATAGGCAAACTGAAAGAATACAATAGTATAGGAAGTTATGAAGCTTGCGAACTGTAGAGGTAGTTCGGCGTCTATGATGAACAAGCCACACGCGTTCATCTTCTTGAATGATACCTTCTGTACTCTTTGGATATTTCTGCAAACCCTTCTTTCGGGATCTGTTAAAAGGAAATCATAAATAAAATACGTTAACACCAACAACACAGAGCACTAAAAATATTTAAAAAAACTACTTACCAGAACAGTGACTTGATTTCATGAGCTGAATACAGGTAGGTACTATGAACATCTCTGTACGGTCAGCAACCGCACATTGTACCTTAGCCTAGTTTAAATACTGCAAATTTTGTTAATTTATAAAAATGTAATATCATCACGTACGTAAGTACGTTAGTCTTCGGTTTAATATCGAGCTCGCGCAACATCAACATTTTGTAACATTTTCTATTATTTTCTTATTACATTAATTTAGTGCAATTTCGTATTAAATACCTTTTTTAAACATTAACATTTATTTTATTAACATTCAACATTAAGTGTAAAGGCTCATGCCCTTACATTTTGGTCCTTCGAGCGGGAGGAGCCTACGTTTACTGCAAACGCAGCGGCAAGGTCATCGTCAGCGACGTCGGCGCGTCCACCAGATTACCGCCACGGAAGCCACCAAGAGCTGCAGCATCCACTGAAAACATAGAACTTACCTATGCGACACCTCATTCCTTTAACATATGACTTATAATCATTTTTATTCACATTGTTTTCATTTCATGATTTTTATTTACATTAGTAAAATACTTTTTAATAACTTATCTTAGATATTATTTTTGGCTATTTATTATGTGCTTTTGGCCCCGCCAAGATGTACGGTCAGCAACCGCACATTGTACCTTAGCCTAGTTTAAATACTGCAAATTTTGTTAATTTATAAAAATGTAATATCATCACGTACGTAAGTACGTTAGTCTTCGGTTTAATATCGAGCTCGCGCAACATCAACATTTTGTAACATTTTCTATTATTTTCTTATTACATTAATTTAGTGCAATTTCGTATTAAATACCTTTTTTAAACATTAACATTTATTTTATTAACATTCAACATTAAGTGTAAAGGCTCATGCCCTTACATTTTGGTCCTTCGAGCCGTTAAGAGTAAAATCAGTGCCGTGGTACGTTTTCACTCGCAGGAACATTTGAACATTAAACTCGGACATTGAACAGAACATTCAACAGAACATTAAAAACAGTGTGAACAGTGATACTGAGTGAGAATTACACAGATCGGGGTGGAGCGTAAGCAGCGAATCCGGTGAGCACGTTCCATATTACCTACTTTTCTGAAATTTTGGATTTATTGTGTTCACTAAGCACCGGTTAACAACAATGTCTTCTTACGATGCTTTACTTAACTCTCAATCTACGAATCTTGAGGCTATCAAACGAATAAATGAAAACTTTAAGAAAGATAGTTCTACACGTAAAACCACTCTTGAGTATCATGATGACAGACTTGAAAAACTGGAGGGATATTGGAGTGACTTCAAAAAGAACGACATCCAATTAGCCTTGTTTGAAGGTAAGAAGTCTGGACCTTACTATGAGAATCGCATTTACGAGCGTTTGGAACAAATTTACGAGGAAACGAAGTGTATGATAAATAAGTCGAAACAAAGAGTATTGGCGAAAGTTGAAGACGAAAAATTTACTTCGTTTAGTAAGTTGCAAAAGGTAGAAGAAAGGCCATGTGTTCAAGAGAATGTTCCAGAAAAACAGGAGAGTGATGAGATCGCGGATGATGTGAGGAACATGTCAAATGAGGAGTTAGTCGGAGACCAACGAACTAAAGATATGATGAATGAGCAGCGATCGAACATCAAGGCTTTCGAGAGAACAGTGCGGAACATGGACATTAAAAATTTAAAGGAAAAGTGGCAACTTGAAGATAAGTTGAGGACAGTTACGCAACGTTGGGAAAAAGTCGACAGCACTTATTGGAAGCTCGATAACATGCTGGTAAACACGCAAGCATTTGAAAGTGATTATAATAGATTAGAAAGGCTGTATGAATTCAGCAAGGAACAAATTAACAAGAAGATTTGGGATAACAAACATCAGGAAAAATCCACGCCGAAAATTGAACTTCCGATTTTCAGTGGCAGCTTTGCCCAGTGGATAACATTTAAGGATTTGTTCGTGGAAATCGTGCATCGTAACACTTTTATCTCTAATGCTCAAAAAATGCAACATTTGAAAGCGAAATTAAAGGGGGAACCTGAGCGATTAATACAGCACATGAACATTAGTGCCGATAACTACGAAGCCAGTTGGCAGATACTTCAACAGAGGTACGATAATAAGAGACTATTATTTACCTACCAAGCAAACATTTTACTGAGTCTACCCAACATACAAACCCCAACGGCATCTCTACTGAAAAGAATGCATGATACGACCATTGAGTGCCTTCAGGCTATTAAGAATCTGCAATACGATACTTCTAGTTGGGACCCCTTAGTGGTTCACATTTTAATGCAAAAGCTGGACGCAGACACACGTCAGAGTTTCAAAGAATCCATGGAAAATCCAAGGGAAATGCCGCCATTAAACGAGTTCCTGAAATTCATCGAAACCAAGTTCATGTCAATGGAATCGGGTACAAACCCGAACCGCCCACGAAACTTTAACAGTCAACAGCAAAACATTCAGCCGAAAACAGTTCATAATGCAACATACAGCAAGCCTAAGGGGCAGCAACATACCATTCAAGGTGGAACTAAGAACATGCCGAAAACATTTCATAACAAGCAAACATTTCATAATTCCAATATAACCTGTCCTAGATGTAATAATCAACACGGGCTCTATAATTGCAGAGAATTTTTAAGTATGTCACCAGAAGAAAGGTTAAAGACCGCTAACAACCTACATGTATGTCTAAATTGCCTGTTTAGTCATAACGGCGAAAAATGTACGTCGGAAAAAAAGTGCAAGCACTGCGATGAGCCGCATAACAGCATTTTGCATGAAGCGATTGGAGTTGCAAAATCGAGAACCGGCAGGGCTAATGTAGGTCAACAATTGAACACGCATTTAGCACATGACAACACGAATGAGGTACTGCTAGCCACAGCCCAAGTCAAAACAATGGCCAATGATGGAACTACTATCATTTTACGCGCGTTAATAGACCAGGGCTCTCAGGTTAGCCTAATTACAGAAAATGCTGCACAAAAATTGCAGTTAAAACGAAACAAGATGAGTGCAGTGGTGTCTGGTGTTGGTGCTTCAGCCACTACCAAGTGTAAAGGAGTACTCCATCTTAAATGCCAAGCGATATACAATGACTACGACTTTAACATCAACGCACTTATTATGAAGAAAATAACAAACAAACTGCCAAGTAAAACAGTAAATAAAGGTAGTTTTGAACATATACAACATTTACAACTCGCTGATCCTGAATTTAACCTATCTCAGGATATAGATTTACTATTGGGAGCTGATGTATATTCCGAAATATTGTTAGAGGGGTTAATAAAAACAAACACGTCATCCATCATAGCACAACAAACGCATTTAGGCTGGGTAGTATGTGGTAATTACAAAACATTCAACTGCCATGTAATTGTCAACAACATTCAGGATCTGGCCCAATTCTGGGAACAGGAGTCCTTGCAAGAAAACAAAGAAGATGTGGACCCTGACAACAAGTGCGAACAGCTGTACAAAGGGACAACAACACGACTTCCTGATGGGCGATACCAAGTTCGTCTCCCCCTCAAGGACAATTTTATTGAACACTTAGGAACATCGAAACCACAGGCCATCGCTCAATTTCAACAACTAGAGCGGAAGATGGCTAAAAATCATGCGTTTGCAAAAGATTATAAGGCTTTTATAGAAGAATACGAAGAAATGGGTCACATGGAGCTAGTCGAAAGCAACACTAGGAATAAAACCATTGAATATTTTCTCCCGCACCACGGGGTAGTGCGACCAGGTGCTGTCACAACGAAACTTAGAGTTGTGTTCAACGCGTCGGCAAAAACCAGTTCAAAACACAGTCTTAATGACGTAATGGAGGCGGGACCGAATCTACAAAAAGATATCCTTAGCATCTTGCTGAAATGGAGACAATACAAATATGTCTTATCATCAGATATTGAGAAAATGTATCGATTTATAGCGGTACATCCAGAACATCAACCCTTGCAGAAAATAGTGTGGAGGAATTGTCCACGGCAACTACTAAGAGAATATCAACTACGGACAGTCACCTATGGTACTAAGGCCGCTCCATTCTTAGCACTTCGAACACTTCAACAGCTAGCGATGGACGAAGGTGACAAGTACCCGGAAGCTAAAAACATCTTACTCAACCAATTTTTTGTAGATGATGCGTTATTCGGAAAGGATAACATAGACGAAGCAAGAGATACAAGAGACCAACTTATACAGCTATTGAAAGAAGGAGGGTTCAATCTCAGAAAGTGGTCGAGTAACGAACATAAACTGCTAGAAGATCTGCCAGAACATATGATTAGCCCAGTCAGTTTAAGCTTTACAGAGGCATCAGCTTCCAAAGCATTAGGCTTGGCGTGGGATCCGAAACAAGACGAATTCATATTTTCACCCACATTAAAAAATAAAACCAACATTGGCATTAACAAAAATTCGTCAAAACGGCAAATCTTAAGCGACATATCAACAATTTTCGATCCTTTGGGGTGGCTATCCCCAATAACAATCAAGGCAAAAATATTATTCCAACAGATCTGGAAGTACAAAATCGAATGGGATGATACTGTTCCGGATGGAATAGAAAAGGAATGGAGAATACTAAAAACTGAGTTAACAAATATGCAACCTTTCAAAATTAACCGATGGCTTGGGTTAGAAGCAAACAAGGATTGGGAATTACACGCATTCTGTGACGCATCGGAAAAAGCGTTTTCGTGCGTAGTATACAGTAAAGTTGCAGAGGGAAAACAGCAAAAAATTGCATTGGTTGCGGCAAAAACAAAAGTTGCTCCAATCCAAAAACAACAAACACTTCCCAGACTTGAGTTATGCGGTGCTCAACTGTTAGCTCAACTGGTCAAGAGGATAAAACATTGCCTGGATAAACCTAACATTAAAGTAACAGCATGGACGGACTCAATGATCGTGCTTGGCTGGCTAAAGGGTGATGTCTCGCGATGGAAAGCCTATGTAGGACACAGAGTTCAGGAGATAACATCTGTAGTGCCCGCCGGGTGTTGGAAGCACGTAAGATCGGAGCAAAACCCGGCTGACTGCGCGTCACGTGGCCTTCTACCTTCTCAGTTACATAACTTTCCTCTGTGGTTTAATGGACCCGCATGGCTTAATGAAGACATCCCTGAAACATATGACACGGTTAAGACACCAGAAATAGAAGTTAAAAAGGTGCATGCAGTTACGTCACGAGCTACCGAAAACAAAAACATAAACATTGTAACAGAACTCCTTATCAAGAACAGCTGTATTATGACTATAATACGCATTATAGCTTGGGTGTCGCGTTTCATAAAAAACACGTCACAAAACAGTCGTCACAGGGAAGACGCATCTATGAATCATACAAACATGAATGACCCGCCCGCGTCAAAACAAGGTAATTTAACACTCGCTGATATTCGACGCGCTACTAACATACTTATAAAACATGTACAAAATGAACATTATGGACAAGAAATTCAAGACTTAAAAACAAAAGGAAGGGTAAGCAACAACAGAGGACTTCAGAAACTTTGCCCATACCTAGATGAAAATAACATATTACGCGTCGGAGGGAGATTACAGAATTCAAATTTACCTGAAGAAACGAAACACCCTGTTATCATCCCAAAACAAAGCAAGCTGGCATATCTTCTCATTGCCCGTGCGCATGTTACAACACTACATGGTGGAGCGAGATTAACTATGGCTACATTGAGACAAAAATACTGGATAACAGGAGGAAATAACACTGTTAAAAAACACCTGCAAGACTGTGTAAAATGTTGTCGCTTCAAACCATCGAAACAATACCAATTAATGGCCGACCTACCCAGTGAGAGGATAACGCAATCACCACCATTCTATCACACTGGGGTGGACTTCACAGGGTTTGTTAGTGTTAAACTAAACAAGGGTCGAGGCGTCAGAACCAGTAAAGGTTATGTCGTTGTATTCGTATGCATGGCAACAAAGGCGGTGCATTTAGAACTTGCTTCAGATTTATCGTCACAAACATTCATACTGGCTCTCAACCGCATGATTGGGCGACGAGGCTGTCCGAAACATATTTACTCCGACAACGGAACAAACTTTGTTGGAGCCGAAAGGGAGTTAGCCAAACAACTGCATATCTCACAAACATTTAACAACGACACTTTAACGAGAAGAAACACCGAGATGGGGATAGAGTGGCATTTCAACGCCCCAAGTTGGCCGACTGCGGGAGGACTTTGGGAGGCTGCAGTTAAGTCTATGAAATATCACCTAAAGCGTGTCCTAGGAGAGCAAAAGTTGACATACGAAGAGTTTTTAACACTGCTTACTCAAATCGAAGCCTGTATGAACTCTAGACCACTTTGCCCTTTAACGGAAGACGTGGACGATATTGATTATCTCACTCCTGCACACTTTTTAATTGGTCGACCAGTAACATTCTTACCAACAGAAGACATCGAAAAGCAAAACATCAACATTCGACATAGGTGGCAGTTACTAAACAAAATGAAACAAGGGTTTTGGGCCAGATGGTCGTCAGAATACCTACAACAACTTCAAGTTCGTAGTAAATGGCTGAACAAAACAAATAATTTATCTATAGGGGATGTTGTCTTAATCAAAGAAGACAACCTTCCTCCTGCGAAATGGGCACTTGGCAGAATACAGGACGTTCACCCGGGGAAGGACAACCTAGTCAGAGTTGTGACGATGAAAACAAAAACAGGGCTACTAACGAGACCAATAACTAAATTAGCTAAACTACCACTACCTGAGTCTCACATAGAAATACCTGACACCACCACCTCCAAAGACAAAATCTGCACTGAACAGCAAAAATCTACAATAAATAGCACTAACAGGAAACAACGATCTAAATCAAGGAACATAAGTTCCAGCCTGCTATTTACACTCTTAACATTACTAACATTATTTCAGCCCACAAAGCAAAACCGTGACGCCATAAATATCACACCGTTTGAACCAAATAGAGCAGTGTACTTTGACAAAATCGGCAATTTGCAAAGCGTACATGATGACTGGAAGATTGTTACCTACTACAATATGACATCTTACTGGCAAGGCATGGAAAACATACATAGAGTTGTGAAACACTTGGGAGAAAGGTGTGAGCAATTTGCATACCAAACAATGTGTAAAACCATAATGACTGAATTCGAACAGGAACTTAACGAACTTGACCATAACAATTACATGTTGGAAACACATCATGGGCAGACAAGGGGGCGCGTTTCCCGAGGTCTTGTCAATGGAATAGGTTACCTTGCAAACAGCCTATTCGGCGTACTAGATGAAAGGTTCGCAATACAATATAAAAAGGACATAGAAACATTACAAAATAACAGAGACCATCTATTGAACCTGATCAAAGGTCAAACATCAATCATAGAGGCACATAATAACATTCTAAAGAGAAATGAAGAGGCGATGAACACTCAGTTCAATCTCTTAGGTCAACATCTTAACGCTACAGAGAACTATTTACAGAAATTGGGTAAGGATGTTGAGCAAGAGGAAGCTTTGAACTACTTTAACATCATGGCCCTGACTAGTTCAACAATTCTGTCTAAACTGCGCCACATCCAACACATGCTTTTGGACACAGCTATAAACATTCACCATGGTCATGTAGACACCAGACTTTTACCGCAGAGCCAGCTCTTTCAGGAGCTTAACATTATCTCTGGACAATTGCCACAACATTTATCGATACCCGTTGACAATATTCAAAACCAATTGGCTGACATATACAAACTACTAGAGGTAAAATCTAGATTACTTGATAAATATTTTATCATCGAAATTACGTTACCATTAACAGGCGACAATCCATTCACTATTTATAAAACAGTGCCTATTCCGATGATAAAAAATAACAAACAGTCACTTACAATGAAAACAAATTCAGAATATGTTGCAGTCAATATAAGAAAAGAGACATATATGCAGCTCACAAACAGTGACCTGGAACATTGTATTAAAATGGAACCAAGTACATTTGTATGTTCACTAAACAAACCAACACGTAACATGAGAAATCATCAAATTCCTTGTGAAATCGGCGCAATAACAAACATTACATTATCAAAATGTATCTACACATCCGAATCCTGCAACAATAAATGGACACCATTACAAAAACCTAACACCTGGCTCTATGTCTGCTGCACGGATTGCCAAATGCAAATCATCTGTGAAGGTCGTATGACTACTAAGGCAATACATTTAACGGGAATTTTAGAAGCCAAAGAAGGATGTATAATCAGAAACAACGAAGAAACATATTATACACAAGTTTACTACACAAACAAAATGTATGTCAGCCCGGAAATACCACTGATAGATCTGGACGACATCAACAATTTAACATCTGTCCAGCCGCTTGATTTATCAACTGGACAACAGAACACGCAATTCGTTAAAAACAATTATGAAAAACTGCACAATTCGTTGAAAGAATTGGAAGAGCAAACGAAACAGGCTGAAATGTCGCAACACGATGTGCACCAATACATCGTTTCATACTCTACGATGGGACTTCTGATCTTGTCAATAGTCGTCGCGGGAGGAGCCTACGTTTACTGCAAACGCAGCGGCAAGGTCATCGTCAGCGACGTCGGCGCGTCCACCAGATTACCGCCACGGAAGCCACCAAGAGCTGCAGCATCCACTGAAAACATAGAACTTACCTATGCGACACCTCATTCCTTTAACATATGACTTATAATCATTTTTATTCACATTGTTTTCATTTCATGATTTTTATTTACATTAGTAAAATACTTTTAATAACTTATCTTAGATATTATTTTTGGCTATTTATTATGTGCTTTTGGCCCCGCCAAGATGTACGGTCAGCAACCGCACATTGTACCTTAGCCTAGTTTAAATACTGCAAATTTTGTTAATTTATAAAAATGTAATATCATCACGTACGTAAGTACGTTAGTCTTCGGTTTAATATCGAGCTCGCGCAACATCAACATTTTGTAACATTTTCTATTATTTTCTTATTACATTAATTTAGTGCAATTTCGTATTAAATACCTTTTTTAAACATTAACATTTATTTTATTAACATTCAACATTAAGTGTAAAGGCTCATGCCCTTACAATCTCTCATTGCTGCATATAATCTCTCACATAGTACGCTCAAGCATGTGAGAAGAATGATATTCTTCCAATTCCAGATTTGAGTTGCTACTGGTTGAATGACAAACTGAAAAATGTTTTTTTTTTCGTTTAATGATATGAAGTAGAATCATCTCTGCTTCTTGTAATCTAAATTAAATTTGACTAGAAGTTGGTTGCTTTTAGTACCGTTCATCATCTTCCTGCACTTGTCCCATTACTAGGGGTTGGCGCAACCCGTTGTCTTCTTTCATTCTCTCCTGTCAGACGCTATCAGACATTACAGCATTGTTTACTCCTTATTCATCCATATCATTACTTACTTAGACTTACACCATGTATTTTATTTTTTAGAGAAATTACTGTTTTGTAAAATCTGTTTTCAGATTCCGGCCTCTCAGGTAGCACTGAGCATGTTTTCAATACTTGGCATAGTTAAGGATATAATTCATGTGATTCTTCATTGTGGTTACTGTCAGAAGTTTTACATAACTGTCGAGAAAGCTGAGATAGCATGCATCAAGCGTATGAAGAACAGAAACTACACAAGTAAGCATTCAAGACTGATCATCATCATCTAATAATTATCCTCCTACCCGGCACCCAGCATGATAAGAGCGGTGGTAACGACCCGGTATGTAGGTTCGCACTCATACAGGCTGATTTTACGAAGCATAAACCAGAAAACATCGTTAGGAAATCAGCATGACTGCATTGTCAACTTGATTTAAAAGAACTTTGCACTCAACAAACACACACTTAACAATTCTTTTAAGCCATTGGGCCGTGTTCTAAAGTCGCATAAAAGGTGACATTTATTCAATTTCTCAATTTGAAATAATTAGTTCTAAAGTAAAATTAAATAAAAACTAACTTGCAATGTTACACAAAGTAGTTTTTCGACCTTTTCTATGTTCCGCTAAATTTACCAGTGTTTGTCAAAAAGATTATCTCAGGATTGTTCAAAAATCTAATTCTCGATACTAACTTTTTTACAGACTTAGAAGAAAAACTTCACAAGAATGTTTTGAAGGAAAATCGATTGTTTACCAAGATGACTGCCTGCGGCATGTTCTGTATAGATGCTGCCCTACCAATATCTTTAATGGGACTTCTTACTAATTACGCTGTAGTACTATTGCAGTTTGCCTTTCTTTAAAATATAAGGCTACTTGTGATCGGGCGGTTGTTTCACACGGGTACAATCCAGTGCTATATGTTTTTTTGGCGCTAGAAGGACGGTGTTATTGGCAACTTTTTTTTTTAAATCGTGTTGAAAAAATAAAAAGGCGAGGTTAGGTCCGATTAAGGCCAAAATAACTATACAGCACTGATTAATTTAGTGGCATGTTCAACCGTCCAGATTTTTAATCATATTATATTTAAGCTTTAGTTATTACTTAATTTGTTTGAATTAAGATGGTTGTAAACCAATGACATCAAATAAAGGCAGTAATAACGTATTATATGGGTAAACCTGTATCCTAGATGTGAGTTTTTTTAAGAAATGAAATAAGTTAAATTTTAAAAGACATAACAGTATGGGACGCGTTTACTGACTAATAAACGCCCGACGTGTCATTGTAAAGCTCCGAACTCTCACCGAGTTCCACAACTCCCTCAGGGAGTTGAGTGTCGTCATCGGGAGCCATTCTCTCACCGTGCTTGTGCTCGGGGACTTCAATGCCAAGAACTTGGCTTGGGGTTCTCGTTACATGGATGTGCGGGGTAGGATGGTGGAGGACTGGGCTCTGGAGACAGGCCTGGTCGTCCTAAATCGGGGTTCTGTCCCCACGTGCGTTCGGATGCGGGGTGATTCGGTGGTGGACATATCGTTCGCTAGCCCCGCTCTGTCGCCGCGTGTCGTTGACTGGCGCGTCATGGAGGGGGTGGAGACCTATTCCGACCACCGGTACATCCGGTTCGACGTCTCCACCCAGACCTCAAGCGCGCCGGTCCTACAGGCCCCGAGTGGTCCGCGATGGGCGCTGAAGCAGCTGGACCAGGAGCTCCTCCTGGAAGCCTCGATAATGCAGGCCTGGGTGTCATCACCGGCCAGGCCTGCCGACATCAACAACGAGGCGGGTTGGTTCCAGGAGGCCATGTCCGAGATTTGCGACGTGGCAATGCCCCGAGTTCGGCCAGGAAGCGCCCGACGTCAGGTGTACTGATGGTCGCGAGAGCTGACGTCTCTGCGAGAGGCGTGCGTTGCCGCGCGGCACCGGTACGCCAGGCATCGCAGGCTCCGCATCCGCCCTCCGGATGCGGCAGCCATTGAGGCGGAGCTTTACGAGGGGTACAGAGCGGCGAAGACCACCCTCCAAGGCTGTCCGGCGGGCCAAGAACCTGGCCCGCGAGGAGATGCTGGAGTCTCTGAACGGAAATCCGTGGGGGCGCCCTTACAAGATGTTGTGGAACAAACTCCGCACCCGGGCCCCCCCACTGACGCAGAGATTCCGGCCTGAGCTCGTGGAGGACGTGGTGAGCGCTCTGTTCCCTTCGCGAGGGAGGCATCCTTCCCCGCCTATGGCTCCGCCGCCGCTTGCGGTGCCGGAAGCGGACCACACTGATGACGACGTTCCAAAGGTGACTGGAGTAGACCTGAGAGTGGCGGTACGCAGGCTGAAAGCCAGAAATACCACCCCGGGACCCGATGGCTTGCCTGGCAAAGCCTGGGTCCTGGCGTCTGAGGCTCTCGGGCCCCGACTGGAAGGGCTCCTAAGCGCATGCTTGGAGAGAGGCCAGTTCCCGCTTCGTTGGAAGACGGGGAAGCTGGTCCTCATCCGGAAGCCAGGGCGCCCTGCGGACTCTCTGTCCGCATACCGGCCCATCGTGTTGCTCGACGAGGTGGGCAAGCTCTTTGAAAGAGTTATTGCTAACCGCCTCGCCGGGCACCTCGAGGGGATGGGGCCGGATCTTACGGAACACCAGTTTGGTTTCCGCAAGGGGCGCTCGACGGTGAACGCCATCATGCATGTCAGAGTCCTCACGACGGGGGACGCGGTTTCCCGGGGCGGGGTCGTATTGACGGTGGTTCAACTCCATGCCCTGGAGCTGCATTGGGGAGGCACTCCGGTATCACCGGGTGCCGACCTACCTTCGTCGTGCGGTCGGGGACTACCTGACGGATAGGGCCGTCACCTACCCCGGTCAGAGCGGAGAATGGAACCGGCGAGAGATGTCGTGCGGTGTTCCACAGGGATCGGTTCTGGGACCGGCCTTGTGGAACATCGGTTACGACTGGGTGCTGCGCGCCGACCTCCCTAGCGGCGTCAGCGTAGTCTGCTACACTGACGACACGCTGGTACTGGCACAAGAGAGGTCGCACGAGGCGGCGGCCGAAAACATGACACGCGAGGTTGCGATAGTCATGGAGAGGATCCGGCAATTGGGTCTCGAGGTGGCATTGCACAAGTCCGAGGCCATGTGTTTTCATGGGCCTCGGAATGCGCCACCGTCGGGATTCCTACTGACGGCAGGAGGGGTTTCCATCGGCGTCGGTTCCACGCTGAAGTACCTGGGACTCGTCCTCGACAGCCGGTGGAACTTCGTGGAGCATTTCCGACTAGCGGCTCCTGCCCAACCTGGGGGGTCCAAACGCCTCCTGCCGGAGGCTCTACGCGGGGGTCGTAATAAGGTCGATAGCCCTAAGGGTAGTCCGGGGGTACCGCACGATCTCCGGTGAGGCGGCGAGCCTCCTTGCCGGATTGCCGCCATGGGATCTGGAGGCGATAGTCCTCGCGCGCCTTCATGAATGGCGCGCGGAGGCACTACGTCACGGGGAAACTCCGCTGCCGCGGCAAATCGCCGCTCAGCGGACAGACCTCCGGCGCGATCTCATGGTGACATGGAGAGAGCGACTGTCGCAACCCCGTGCAGGGCACGCTACCATAGTGGCGATAAGTCCCCTCTTAGGAGTGGCTAGAGAGGCGCCACGGCGCCCTCACCTTCCGCCTTACGCAGGTCCTCTCCGGACATGGTTGTTTCGGGAGGTTCCTGCACCGAATCGGGCGGGAGGAAACGCCCGGGTGTTTCCATTGTGAGGATCGTCCGGAGGACACGGTGCAGCACACTGTGGAGGTCTGCCCCGCTTGGGCGGAGCAGCGCTGTGTCTTTGTAGAGGCGATTGGCGGCGGCGACCTCTCGCGCCAGGTCCTGGTTCAAGCCATGGTCCGGAGCGAGAGGGAATGGGAAGCCGTCACCCCCTTCTGCGAAGCAGTCATGCTAGTGAAGGAGGTGACGGGACGTGAGAGGGAAAGAGCCTCACGTCCCAGCCGCCGCGGGAGACGCCCTGGGCATCGGGGGTCACGTGGTGGCCCCCGGCCACCGTAGGCGCGGGCCTCAAAGAGATGTCAGCAACCACGTAGGAGTCCGCACGGGCCGATGCCTGCCAGGGCTGCGGGACTGTTCGAAAGAGATACCGCGGCCCTGGAACACAAAGGGCAAAGAAGGAACATGGATGGGTTTTAGTCAGTACAAGTCTGACACTCCTTTCCGCTCCGCCCAGAGCGGGGGGGGGGAGTCATTTGATGATTTCCCATCAAAAAAAAAAAGGCGTGATGTTATGTTATGGTTGTTCCCAAAGCGAGTCGAGACAGACTCATATAATAAAAATTATATTCACAAAAATAGCTTTCTAATGACATGCATCAGGTCGCTATCGGTCGGTGGGTTCATTCCGCATGTCCTCCAATTCAATCGTTTCTAGTGCATCATCAAACACACATCATCATACATCAAAACTACGTCCTCCGGAAATATATGTTTGTTTTATTTTTCTTTTGAGATCCTATACAATCAAAAATAATGTTACATAGCAATATTACTAATTTCCAAAATAACTTTCCGTAAGTGTTTGAGGGGTCCCAGAAGTACCCGACCTTACGTATAGATAGCGGTAGTAGTTTGAAAATATTGTCTTTGACAGAAAGTACTAACCTCATTTAACTAAGACTTTCACACCACCATATTAGTTTCGTTTCGCTACACAATATTTTCATTTTAAAGGATTATGTCCAACCGATATTAAATTCGAGTTAGATTCAACGTTGTCGGAGTCTGCTCCTTCATTTTCAACACTAAAATATTGGGTAATCGAGTTTAAACGAGGTCGCAAGACCTGCCAAGATGAACATCGCAGTGGTCGCCGAAGAGGTGACTACGTCGGCAATCTTGTAACCAATTAAAAAAAAACATATTGGAAGACCGTCGATTGCAAGTGCGCGAGCTAGCTGGTATTCTAGACATGTAAACCGTGCTTTAATCGCATCTTGCCCTTGAAATTTGGACTTGAGAAAGCTGTGTGCAAGATGGGTGTAGCGATTACTCAAAATTGAACAAAAGAAGTATCGTGAAGATGTTTCATCGGCTGAAGTTTGGCAAAGTTGCAGAGCAATAAAGGTGAGTTTTTCGTCTATTCATAAGTCGAAACTTCGCACCCGAGACAAAAGAGCAGTCAAAACAATGGACTGAAAGAAAAGAGGCGGCTCCAAAGCAGTCAAAGACAACTCCATCTACAGGCGAGGTTATGGCGTAATTTTTTTGGGATGCGTTTGGAATGTTTTTTGTAATAAAATCTTCACAAGGGAAAATAAATAAACGACGAGTATAGAGCAAATTTGTATCGAAGCCATTCATCTGAGCTGGGAAAAATGTATGGAGTTAAAAGGGGACCAAAAAGACAAAAAGTAAATTTAACAAGAAACCAGTAAAAATAAAAATTTTGTGTTTTCTTTGTTGGGCCGGATACATCTGGAACCGCCAATGAAGTCTTTTCCCGCACCAAAATAAAATGTGGAAAAAAAATTTACAAAGTTTGATGTGTTTGTCCTATGGAAGGAATGGAGCAAGGTCTAACTGTAGGAGTTATTAAATAAATTAATAAGTGGAAAAACCGTGTACGTGTATTCAACTTGGGATATTTCGGAAATAAAATAAAAATACCACGTTTATTAAACAGTTTTATTTAAGTACATGACGTATCGCAGGAGCTCCCGTGGCAAAACCAGTAAGCATAACACTAGTGAGCCTACACTAGTAATGAATATTAATGTGCTTCAATACATTTTAAGGCATTGTCAGTTCTACTCCAAAAAAAACATTACTATTATTACAACCTACAATATGAATGATATTGAGCAAGACATTAAATATAAAACGCTACTTAAGGGAGGTAGTATTAGATATCTAATCGTCTATCGGTAAACTTCCCTTTTCAACATCAAATCACATTAAACTTCCCAGTGTTTCAGACATATTTTATCATATTAAAAACAGTTCGAAATCTACCATGAGTCCTGTTGTTATAGTGGACCATGTGACAATGGATTTATGTAACAAGAAACTACGTAATAACATGATTGAAAAAGGTTTGCAATCAGTACTGAGACCGTTGAATCTGATGCAAAGTGTTTTCATCTGCGCGAAGTATTCTATTCGTGACAACATTATCACTCCTAATACTGATATTTACAACTTTTTAAGAGTATTTTGCACCGTCGTATATCGATGTGTTTGTTTGCATCATTTGATCGGTATGATCAACTATTTGCACGACGAATGGTGGGGCCTTTACAATTTTTTGTTCTGCTTGAGCTGTTCTGTTGACTTCATCTTCTACTTGGTCGGGGATTTAATTAACTGCTTTTCAAACATCATGCAGAGTAACTATAATATCTTGTTGGTCTTAAAAATTCAACACGTACTCAGAAGCCTCAGAGCCATACAAATAAATAAAATAGACGAAGACCTCAGAAGTTTCATTGTCTGTAACTGGATCTACGTTATAACTCTTAATATTCTTAGCATCAGTTTTGTCATTTGTTACTGTTTTACTGTACATATAAGAAATGTTCTAACCTTTTGCGAAATTAGTACGTCGTATGCCAGCATTGCTTTTGATATTAACGTGGTGTACGCCTTGACCCTGTTGAAATTGTTGAAGAAAATGCTTCGGGTGTGGATTGAAAAAGTTCAAAAGTCAGCAAATACAGCAGAATTAGAAACGGAGGGGTACTGGAACACAGTGTTGGATGTATACCTGAATATACAGGAAATTTACATAATCATTGAGAAAACGTTTCGACACATGGTGAGTTTATTAAAAATTTTGGATAGAGCTTGAAGATAAATAATACAATTATTTAATACTTCTTCGTGCTTCATACTTCCGACTTAGCCATGTGGTTCCAGGGTGACGACGTTACATACACGATTTCGATAAAAATATAATGTATCACAAACAGACACTTGTTCAATGGATGTCTAGTTTCAAATTTGCAAGAAACGACACGTTTTTATGTGAAATTGTTTTTAGCCTAATATCTGATAAACACAATACTGTGTTTAAAGGAATACTTTTTTTTTGTTTTCGTTTGCAGATTCTTTTTTATACCATATTTAGCGCGTACCTTAGTTTGCGGAGCGTAACTATGGTGTTAATTTTTACAAACGTATCAAAGCAGGCTCTTAATGCTAGTGTAGGTATCAACAGTATTCTGTATCTAACACTTAAACTACTGCTAATGACAATCGCTCTTTTTGAATACATTTTACAATAATAATTTACATTACATCAATAGTCACTAAAACCGTTTAACTATGTCGTTATTATGAATGGTTTGGCTATATTAAAAAGCATTTCAATTTTCAGACATTGATTCTGGCTATAATTTGTTATGTATGGAATTTCAAGAATATCTTCGTTCTTACTTACTTAAGCGTGGAATGTGAGAGATTCTATACAGCAATGAGAGATGTTCAGACTACCTGCGTAATGATCATGAAATCAAGAAATAGTTCCGGTAATGTTCTAACATAATGTTACAATGCTAAATGTTTATCAAAAACGGCACAGTCATCATCTACGGAAATATTTTTCATAGAATTACAAAGAAAGTGTCACTGCGATTTGTTAAAGCGCTGAGCCGGTTAGGCCGCTGTGGTTTGTCGGTACTGTATCTTAAAACTTAATGCTAAATTCAGTACCTTTTTATTTTTCCGTAACCCTTGTATTCTACATAAAAAAAGTTCTTATTTGCAGAGTCAGCAAATAGGGCCTGCAAGAACATCCTGCGAAAACAAAGGGCGTCATTCAAGAAGATGAGCGCGTGTGGCTTATTCCCCATAGACGCCGAGTTACCTCTACAATTATCATCCTTTTTATCTACGTACACTATCGTTATTTTACAGTTTGGGTTTTTGTAAGAATTGTAAAAACATTTTTCACTTCTCATCTATTGCTTTTCGTCAGGCAAAATGAGGTCCCTTTTGTAACATATTAAAATCAATTCTACCTTTTAATCAATATTAAAATAATAGAGAGAATAAAATTGATTTTCAATAATAAACGTATGCCCGTTTCTAAGCTAATGGATAAAGAATCGAATACTGAATTCATATTCAATAGGCCTCCTTTATTTAATCAATCAGGTTGTATACTAGCTAATGTAAGCTAATGTATTAGTGCCATGAGCAAGAACTTCAGTATAATTTATCTCCGTCTTCGTGGAAGTATAAAACGACGAGTCAAGAATAACATTCCGTAGAATCATTAATTTCCACATTATTAAATATTACAAACTAGCTGTGGCTTCGCGACTTCATCTGTGTCCGTTTTGTAATTCATCATTTTTAACACATCCAAATCCGGGATAAAAAAGTAACCTGTGTGTGTCTTCAGAGGGAGCCTGGAATCAAATTCCGAAATAATCTAAACCGACACGCAAGCACACAGTCGCATCCTTCTTCAAAATATAATATTTAGAACCAACCTGGGACCAAAGATTGACTGCGTAGTGGACGATCGGTTTAGGTTATTTCGGAAGCAATTTGATACGAGGCTCTTCTCCAAGTCTACCTTTGTCAAATTTCATAACGATGGCTTCAGTGGTTTAGACGTGACAGAGTTACTTTTGCATTAATAATATAGAATTGAGATCGGACAGAATACACAAAATTATATTAGTTTCTTTACTAATCAAATAAAAAGCTTGATGTCTGGAATTCAGTTAGAAGGAGAACCGTGTTACCGAACCGATATTTGGTATGAAGTGACACAGTGTAATCGCAAAGGGGAAAGTGTGAGCGGAATTTAAACAAAGACAATAGTTATAATCGTTATTTACAGAATTATTAGTCAACACTTAAATCTATATCTCTCTTGTCACGTCGTCTTTGTTTCCGTGTCCTACTCCAAACCGCATTAACCTGCATCGTGGAACAGACATGTATTCATATTCAGAAAACCGTTTAGAATCACAAAGAAATGACGTAATTGAGAGTATGCCATCAGTCTCATCTAACGAAATAATGCATGGTAATGTGATTGAAAAAGATTTACAATCGGTACTAAGGCCGTTGAATTTCATGCAAAGGGTCTTCATCTGCGCGAAGTATTCTTTTCGTAAAAACATTATCACTGCTAATACTTTTCGTTACAACTTTATCGGAATGTTTTACATGCTTATATTAAACTGTGGCTTTTTGCATAGTACCATCATCATGGTAGCTTCATTAAATAATGAAAGAAGAAGTATTAGTTGGTTGCTTTACTTAGGAGTATCCGTTGACTTCATCTTCTACCTGACTGGGGATTTAATAAACAGTTTTTCAAATATTATACATAGCCGCTACAACATCTTGTTGGTATCGAAAATCCAAAATGTTTGCTTTTCACTCAAAGTCCTTCAAACAAATAAGAACGAAATTAGAAGTTTTGTTATCTACAACTGGATCTATATTTTCATCTTAAACGTATCGATTATTACTTTCATAATTTTTTACATTTTTGTTACCACTGAAATACGAATTTTCAACATTATTACGGCTTACGCTAGTATCGTTTTTGATGTCAACGTAGTGTATGCTTTGCTGTTAGTGAAACTAATAGAAAAATTGCTACGCGTTTGGATTGAAAAAGTTGAAAACTCAACAATCATTGAAAACTCGAGCCAAGAAGAGTACTGGAATATGATGATCGATGTATACCTGAATATACAGGATATTTATAAGCTTATTGAGAAAACATTTCAACCAATGGTTAGTTTATTTTTAAATAGACCTAGAGGAGTATACGTTTGATCAAAGGAAAGAATTTGTGGTGCTGACTCTCCTACAGAAAAGATGCACAAAAAATTCATTTATATTTTGCTACGTTAACAAAATTAAAGAGAGCGAGGAAACCAGCCTTGCCTTTAAACCTAGAAATCGAAGAATGTGATATCTGCCAACACGCGCGGTGAATTGTGGCCCGCTTTTCACGCAGACAGAGGGTCTGTGATTTAACATGGGGAACGTTAAACTTTATCTTGTTTTAAATTATTTGTGGTTGGCTTCTTAAGTCTCTTTCTGTCGTTGTGTCATTATTACCCTCATTTTTTATATGGTCATTCTACAGAAAATTACTTAGTTTTTAGAAATGGTTCTATTTTATCACGTTTTTTTCTTTCAGATACTATTTTATATAGTCTTCACAGCATACCTTACATTGCGAAACGTTTCATTGGTAATAATCTTAAGCAGGGTTATGGCAACAGGTGACGGTGTAAGTGCTCGTATTATTTCATCCAACTCTCATTATTCTTAGCTGATTCTTGAAGACGAGCTCGATTTTGTTCTAGCAAGGTCGTGGCTAAATAATGACTAGCATTCCACCATCCGACCGTCCACAACACACTGACTTCTATCGGTGCCTTGGAAAGCACAAAAGTTAAATAGCTGGTCCCCTCTGATATTTGTAGATTTTTGTCAGTTGTTACGGGTCAGAAAGTGTCCAAAAGTCTGACAAGCAGTCTAATTATTTTACCCGGTAATTCGGTTATGGAGTTCAGAAAGGCCGTCGCTCCATATAAAATACTGGCATCCAACTGCATCCGATCAGACTGCCATTATATATAGTTGAGAAAAGGGTAGGCAGATGATAATATCGCGCAGAGATTGAGGGAGTTTTCAAGAACAAACAAGACTAAAGGTACCTTGCGGAATATCAAAAACACCTAAATAAATTTTACCTGTTTTTTTTCCAGTTCGTGATTTTACCCTTAGTTTCTCAAATATGGAATTGGAAAAATGTCATCGTACTTATATGTTTAAGCGTGGAATGTGAGAGATTCTATGCAACAATGAGAGATGTTGATGAGAGTACTTGTGTAATGCTCATGAAGTCAACAAATTCTTCCGGTGCGTATTATTTTTATTTCTTCGCTCAAAATTCATTATCAGCATTTTCTGCCCTTATCCCAATATATCTGGGGTCGGCGCACTATCTCTTCTTCTTCCATACTTTTTTCTTTCTTGGTTCCTTTCTTCGCTCACAGATATTTGCGCATTTTCTTTAAATTCCTCTAAGCTTATATTAAGTATTGATTGGTAACGTTGGTGTATTCCGACGGTTTTGATTTTCCCGTTGTCAACCGGAAAATCAAAACAGTCGTCCCGTAGTCCCCCAAGAAAGAAGAGTAGGAATGTAGGTACTAACAGAATAAAATTACGTCCGTAATTTTATTTCCGCTGTCCCCACTGCCCCGTCTCACTAATGGGGACATCAAGAAGTCTGTAATTTTATTCTGTTAGTACATTACTCTTCTTCTTCATTACTTACGATGACTGGAATCATTACTGTATTCCTAAATTAAGTTTTCTTTTGCCAGACCCACAAAGAAGGTTTTGCAAGAACATTCAACGTGTACAAAAGGCGTCATTCAAGAAGATGAGCCTTTGCAGCTTGTTAGCCATAGACGCCGAGCTACCATTACAGCTGTCAAGCTTCATTACTTATTATATAATTGTTTTTTTACAATTTGCTTATCTGTAATTAGATGAATAGAATAAATCCCTATTTTGTGCTGCTTTAATATCCTTTATCTATTCTCCATACAAACCTCCAAATACCTTTTTTATTTCTTAAGAGAATATAGAAAAAAAGCGTTTAAAATTATAAATAATAATAGCTCACCGGTATCGGGAACAGACAAACACCGGGTAACAATAAGAAATAGACGTAGGAACGTTCTATCACTATAAGTGATAATAGAGTGGTCGTGGAGTGTCAATTCCTAGACTTTGTCTATACTATAGTATAGACAAAGTCTAGGAATTGAAAGTCATTTTAAAAATACGAAAAGCTTTGAAAGCTTTTTTCACTTGTCTTGGCCTTCTATATATAAAAGGTGGAAACAGACCCTTTACAAAGCCGGCAACCATTCATTCTGTACATCAAATTAAGTAACTACGCAAAAATTATTGCTGGGAAATGATTTATTTCTTTGGGGTGAAATATCATAGGACTCACTGTAACGCACTCAAAACACTGTGCTGATGGATGCATTGAATAGTACGGGGGTCGTGGAGGTATTTAAAGTAAAGTTATTACAATAAAAACCTTTATTTAAAAATAAAAATTGACACCAAATCTCCGTAACTAAATTCCCAGCAGGCCTAGCCAAGTTACAAACGTTTCTTATCGAATCTCTTTCTACAATCGTTGACGCCTCGGCGTAAGCGATTTGAGAAAACGCTAAGTTGGTAGCCAACTAAACACGACGCAGTCGATCGCTCGTTCTCCAATGTTTGTAGAAAAACCTATACTTTAGTCTATAGTGAGCGTTCCTACCCACGTCAAACTAACGTCAAAGTCACAGTTCTTTACCTTGTGCACGGGCTGAACTTTTAAATAATAATAAAAAATAATGACGAATAACTACCGGAGATTTATTGTGAAGGACGGTACGGTTGACATATGTCGGGCATGCCACCGTCCAGGCGAATCAATCCGTCACATTATCTCCGGGTGTTCACGTCTGGCTAACGGAGAGTACTTGCATAGACACAACCTTGTAGCCAGGATTATCCATCAGCAACTTGCTCTAAAATACAACCTTGTGGAATCGGAAGTGCCGTACTATAAGTATGTGCCCGACCCAGTTCTCGAAAATGGCAGTATCACATTGTACTGGGATCAATCCATCATCACTGACAGGACTATTGTAGCCAATAAGCCTGATATAGTGGTGGTGGATCGATCAGAGCGGCGCACAATGATTGTTGACATAACGGTCCCGCATGATGAGAACCTCGTGAAAGCCGAGAAAGATAAGAAAATCAAGTATCTTGACTTGGCTCGCGAGGTTGTCGACATGTGGGATGTGGACTCAGCGATCATTGTGCCGATAGTCGTATCAGCCCATGGCTTAATTGCCAAGAGCCTCGACCAATACCTGAGGAGGCTCTCGTTAGGCAGCTGGATCAAGGGCTTGATTCAGAAAGCGGTACTTTTGGACACGGCTCGTATTGTTAGGAGGTTCCTCTCTCTGGAGCCCTGACCGTCGGTAGCTTGGACCCTGTTCCCGATACCGGTGGGCTACAATTTTTTATATTTTTAAATGTTTTTTATATATATTATTTTTAAGGAATATTTAAAAATGTTAACTAATTTGTAAAAATTTAAATAAAGGAAATAATAATAAAATAATATATTTTTTTTTTTAATTTATAATATCACAGTGCGGAATGTAATTTTAAACATTACTGTGATTCGAAATAATATGATATGATCCTGCAATTAAATGAAAGACACCATAAGTGAAGTGGTAACTTTTATAGGATGGAATCTAGATCTCGAGCAAGTTCGCGGCTTTATTGGAATTCATAGAAAGGTACGAAAATTATTAGTTCTTTCGTAAATATCTTCCTGTGTTATTCGAAACTCTATCATACTCGGGCACTTGAAAATTTGAAACATAAACAATGACGTGATATACGACACAGCTGAATCATATTGTTGCCTATTGTTATCGTTAACTCTTGGGTCTCGGCGATCGCTCAGTGCTCGTTCAAAAACTTCGACATCGTTTCGTTAGCGCTTGTCAAAACTGTAACTTGGCTACGATTTATAATGGATCTAGCGATCAACATTGTAGAAACGATTATATTTCATTCTATAATTTTGAAAGCTCAGATAAATTGTAAACTTGTCTACAAATTTTCTATTTGTTTGTTTTGACCACGTGACTTAACGTTGAGATGATGTCATTCCCATACATTTGATTCGTTTTCTATTAGCGTTAACAATTGTAGATTGTCAACTTGGCTAAGCCTGCAGGTGTGGTATAGAATAAAACAATTACGTCAATGTCGGCGAGAATAAGTACCTTTACGCTTCGTTAAGGGTATTTTTACACCCATTATACGGTTATATTGTCTTTATTTAGATCAAGGAAGAAGGTTTTACCAGAACATCCAACGTGTACAGAAAGCATCATTCAAGAAGATGAACGCGTGCAGTTTGTTCATCATAGACGCCACTACCTCTACAGTTGTCAAGTTTTATTACTTCTTATACTATTGTATTTCTTCAATTTGTGTTTCTGTAAAATTATGTGCAGTTTGATCGAATGTATTTTTTTGACAATCTGGACGTGGCTACCAACAAATTAAAAGCAACACTGTAGTAAGTTGTTTTAACATATAATGAATGTTACAGAAAGTACTTATACAAAAAATACGATAACAAGCGACAGAATAAATTATTAAAAGCCATTAACTCGATTACAGTAAACAATATCCAGACATGTGTATCGTACATCAATATGACTGAAACACTTAAACAGACGTAAAACTAAAATGTTCTCATATTTCGAGAGGCATATCAAACCGAACAAAAACGCTGTTGTAATCGAGGATTTGCCAACAGTCTCATCTACTGAAATAATTATTAGCAATGTTATTGAAGAAGATTTACAATCAGTACTAAGACCGCTGAATCTGATGCTAAGTCTTTTCTTGTGCGCGAAGTATTCAATCCGTGACAATATTATCACTTCTAATACATATCTCTACAACTGTATAAAAGAGTTTTGCTTGCTCGTATTTCAATTAGCCCATCTGCTTGATTCAATCATTTCAATGAATTCATATATCAATATTTTTAATGCGGTTTACAGTTTATTCTACTGCTCATGCACTGCTTCTGATTTCATCTTATTTCTTATCGGAGATATAATGAACAGTGTGTCAAATATCATGTACAGCTACTACAATGTCTTGTTGATCTTGAAAATCCAATACCTACTCAGAGTCCTACAAATAAATAAGATCGATCTCAGAGATTTTATTGTTAGTAATTGGACTTGGGTTTTATTTCTCAATATTTATGGCATTATATTCGTCGTTTGTTTAAATTTCATGTATATAAGCCTTGTCCATATTATGGCGGGATACGCCTGCATTGCTTTCGATTTGAACGTTGTGTACGCTTCCTCCATAATAATATTGTTAGACAAACTGCTTCGTGTGTGGACAGAAAGAGTTGAAAACTCAAGGAACAGCGATTTGGACAGAGATGAGTACTGGAACAAAATGTTTGACGTGTACCTGAAAATACAGGAGTCTTACATGATTGTCGAGACGATATTTCAAATAATGGTAAGTTTGTAAATAAAGGGTCTTCTTAGCTTCAAGATTTTTATTTTAGGTTGTTTAATAAAAATAGTTGTCGAAATCTTAAAAGGCCCAAAATCAATCGGTGTTAACAAGGGTTTCACCCAGCAACACGTTTTTTTTTCGTTCTCCCCTGTTAACCCTCACGCTAGCGTTCCTCACAGAATCCATCTTTTTATTGGTCTTTCTCTCCCTCTATAGCCATTAAAAATTCATATTCATCGATCTTTTATTCCGTGTAAAGTTATCCTTGTAAAATATGTATGTTGATCAGCCATATTCAGTTGAAAACCGACAATGACATGGTTTGAAAAACGGCAAAGGCAGACAAATGATGATCTCAAAATTATAACACGAGAAACATGAAACAAAATGAACTTGTAGGTGTCATGGGGACCTCCTGCCAGGGCTGTGGGACTGTTCGAAAGAGATACCGCGGCCCTGGAACACAAAGGGCAAAGAAGGAACATGGATGGGTTTTATTCAGTACAAGTCTGACACTCCCTTCCACTCCGTCCAGAGTGGGGGGGGTCATTTGATGATTTCCCATCCTAAAAAAACAAAAAAAAAAGGTGTCATGGGGAGTCATATTATTTCATTTCATTTTCAGATTACCTTTCATTTAATATTGGCGGCATTCTGTTGGTTGCGGACTGTGGCTACGATATTAACATTCGTATCAATTGGAGAAATTTCAGTAAGTAAATATATATATTGCGAATTCTATCGCTTAATGCCCATAAGCTCAGTGACAAAATTTGCAACATTGGTATAAAATGAGATTTTTGAGTGAGATTCATTATTGGGTACGCGTCATTCAAAGAAAAAGCCCTCTTCTGGGATACTACCTATATTGCACTTTAAAGATCTGCGTTGATTCAAAATCTAAATAGTATTGTAGTGGGACGACTCGGCAGGCCGAAGGGAGAGAGAAGACCTTTTCCTATATTACACAATTCTGACTAGATTTTTTTATTTATTCTCGTCTTAAATTTCAGTATATCACAATATTAACATTTCTCATGTGGAACACGAAAAGTTCCATCGTATTAATTTTTTTGAGTGTTCGATGTGAGAGATTCTATGCTGCAATGCGAGATGTTCAAAGTATCTGTGTGCTCCTCATGAAGTCAACACATTGCTCGGGTATGGGTTTTACTTCTACTTAAACTTTATGGCGTTATCAAAGCAATACACTAAGAATACTGAAAACTGTTAGAGGACCCAATCCTCTATCAGTTTTCCTTACTGCAAAATATTATAAAACTACGTTTCTTTTTCACTTTTTAGATTCTGAAAAAAGGGATTGCAAAAATATCCTGCGTGTACAAAAAGCATCATTCAACAAGATGTGCACGTGTGGCTACATCATAAACGCCGAGCTACCTGTGCAGTTTTCCAGCTACATCGTTTCATACATTATTGTTTTTTTACAGTTTACATATCTGTAATGTGAATAAATGCTTCATTGATTGCCGTTTCGTATTTTTATAAACAACATTTCAACTTGCTATCTACTTCAAGAAACATAACGGGCGCATTTATAGTTGGTAGGTTGTAGGTAACGAAGTCTTAGGGTCACTTATTTGAATGGCTAAAGCGCAGGCCACAACGCTAGCAGGAGAGCGAGTGAGTGAGCTGGCGGGCAAAGCAAGGCGATGGAAACTATATAAACTACGCGAAGATATGGCCAGCTAAACGATGTGGGTTCACACCGAAAACTTCGGACGTACAGGTGGGCGAGGGGGCAGGCGGAAGAGCGCGGGGAGCGTTGCGTCTCATTTCGTCTTACACCGGGTGAGGTGAACGAATAGCATCGCTGGCATTGTCGGATATTTCGTTTGCATCGTTTGTATCACTGATGTAGCTTATCTTAGCTCAGTAGCTCGCGGTGTGAACCAAAGTATGAAAAGAGGTGAAACCATGTCCGCCTGTGTCGCTCGCTAGCTGGCGGTATGGCCTGTGCTTAATGCTTGCCGTATGCTTGTGCGCATGTGTAAATGTAGCACGATTTAAAAGAGTGTTTAAGGAGTTTCTAAGCTCGTTCTTCTCCTTATAAACAACCATGTTTGCGAACGGGTGGCTCTACTCTAGATAATTTATAAGCCTGTAAATAGTTTATTAGAAATAAACGTTTGGAGTTTGAGTCAAGTATTGTGTGTGATTTAAACTACCCCTAACCGTCTACCTAGCTGTCTACCAATAATGAAGAATCATATCGCACGATTATATACTGGAAGATAATATGACGGATGAAGTCGATATTTGGGGATAGTGTTATTCCTACTGCTTTCCCTCCCGTTTCATATACTATAATATCCAGGAGTCTTACACGATTACAGGGAAGTCGTTTCGACAAATTGTAAGTTTTGTATTGAATGAAGATTGTAATCATAATGGGATCTCCAAATCATTTGTGCCAGAAGTTTATGTAATTGAAATAAACTTTTTTTTAACTATTTCTGTTAACTGATAATGCATGCATGACATATGCATGCATTATCAGTTAAAATCTGAAACGTACAGAATATCATCTTACTTATTAGTTTGAGCGTGCAATGCGAGAGATTCTATGCGGCAATGAGAGATGTTCAGAGGACCTGTGTTCTGCTCATGAAATCGGGAAATGGTTCTGGGAAGCATGATTTTGACATCAATGTTTTAAGCGCTTCAAAAGTTTTACTTGCTAGTTTTCATTTGAGTATACAAGGTATAAACGGACCCTTCACGAAGCCGTCAACTAAGCACATCAAACTAATTAATAGTAAACAGTGAATTATCAAAATATGATGACTCGCTTTTAGCCTTGACTGAGCCTTGTAATATTACAGTTTGTGTTTCTGTAATAAAAGAAAAATATAAATTTCTCTACGTATAAGGATCATTGACGAAACCCATGACATGAAAAGTGAAAAATAATTAGACCTTTATGTAAAATAATAATAAAAGAATTTTACTTTAATTGATATGAGCTTATATTTACAGTGTGTTAAGTTATTACAACATTACACTGAAGCCTACGTAAATTAAACACTATATAAGAAAGTAATTTGTCATTTATTCCATTTTATTGACTTTCGTTTTCTATGTCAATCAACATCTTGCGTAAACGAACAAAATGTATTCTTATTTCAAGAAGTATTTCCAATCAAAACGTAAAATAGTTACAATCGAGAGTGTACCAACGGTCTCATACAAAAAGATATTATTTCGTAACGTAATTGAAGAAGATTTACAATCAGTACTAAGGCCGTGGAATCTGATGCACAATATTACATTCTGCGCGAAGTATTCCGTTTGTGACAACATTATCACTTCCAACACTCATATTTACATTTTTATAAGATTGTTTTGCATGCTTATACTTCAATGCGCCACTGTGCACAATTTGATTGTTTCAAATATAAATTTTAATGGTACAAATATGGTTCTGAAAGCATTCTTTTACTTGTGCAGTTATTCTGACTTCGTTTTCTTTTTCATCGGAGATTCAATGAACAGCTGTTTAAACATCATGTACAGTTACCACAATATCTTGATGGTCTTGAAAATCCAGTACGTGCTCAGAGCCCTACAAATAAATAAAAACGATCTCGACATTCTCATTGTCTGCAATTGGAGTTATATTATCACCGTCAATATTTTTTATATTGTTTTCGTCATTTGTTTATATCTCTTTAACGTTTATTACGTTATTTTAAGTTATGCTTACATTGTTTTTGATATGAATATTCTGTATGCTTTTTCGATCTTGAAATTAGTGACAAAGTTGCTTCGGGTGTGGATAGAAACAGTAGAAAAGTCAAGAAACATCGAAGATTCTGACAGCGAAATATATTGGGTTACCATGTTTAATGTATATGTGAATATACAGGAGACTTTTATAATTATAGAAACGACATTTCGACATATGGTTAGTTTCAAGTATTATTAATTACAGTGTGATAAATATAATTAGAATTCATATAATATGTTATCACCAGTAGCGCGATGATCCATGATGATTTAAATAGCCCACAAAACGTTGTAATCTTGGTCATTTCGCCAGGGAGTATTTTTGTTCTAAGGGCTTTGACTTTACCTTTTCATCACCAGTCCCCTGGCCGTTATCCCGATTTATTTGGGATCCGTGCAACATGTCTTTTTGCTGACTTTGATTATTTATTTATTTTAATTTCCAGATTCTATTTTATACAATATCTACCGCTTTTAATTGTTTGCGGAACGTGGGTGTGATATTGATAGCATCTTTAGTAGCGGCAAATGACAATTATGTGAGTATTATAATCACTACGGGATCGACCACACCTGATGGGGATCGGCTTAAGCTGGTTAGGAGCGCGTCATGGCTATGTAAAAGCTTCGACCAGTTGTCGACGACGCAGTGTTGAGTAACGTTGTCCGAATCAAAAGAATCACATCTTTTTCGCTTTATTGCAGGGAGCCGTTGACTGGAAAGATATTTTGTAATCGCTTATCGTGTTATGGACATGTGATGCGGAGGAATGAGGAAAATGTCTTGAGGAAAGTTTTGAGTATGAATGTGGGTGGCTATAACAGTAGAGGAAGACCAAAGAAACGATGGATGGACTGTGTGAAGGATGATATGGCTAGAAAGGAGGTGACTGCTGAGATGACGAGTAATAGAGAAGTATGGAAGAGGAAGACAATGGTGCGCCGACCCCAAATAATTTGGGATAAGGGCAGGAGAATGATGATGATTTTTGTATGGGCATAAAGTCTTTACCGACCGGCTAAAGCCGATACCGTGTCGATAAAACTGTTAACTTATCCTTAATAGAATCGAATAAGGCATTTTGATAAGATTCTTGGTAAAAAAATTAAAAGCCTCTTAGTGAATGTAAACTACTGGAATTCATCTGTATCCCATTAGATCTGTAGCAAAAAAAAACAGTTAGGAAATGACTAGGCAGGCGCTTAATTTTGATGTGTTGCCTGGAACTTTTTCAGGTTTTGTTGCTAACCCTACTTTGTAAAATATGGAGCTTGAAAAATATCGCCACACTTACATTTTTGAGCGTGCAATGTGAGAGGTTCTATGAAGCAATGAGAGATGCCCAGAGTACCTATGTTATGCTCATCAAGTCTAGACATTATTCCAGTAAGTACAGGGCGAACAGCTAAAATGTTTACAATCTTTTGTCGCCCCCCGCTCTGGATCGTCGTCATCAATATGTCTGTGTCAGGTCATAGGCCATCTCAGGCCATGTTTGATTAAAACTACGATATCTCGGAAGTTACGGTAGTTAGCTCTCTACCAGTAATATCATTGGAATCGTTATTAAATTAACTACATAAATCAAACAAAAGAGCAGACCTCGTTATTCATTTGTTTCATCTCACAAGCATAACAATAACAAATGACGTCATTTACGAGTGCCGTGCGGGGCGCCGGTTTGGTTAGTTCATAACGCGTCGTTCGTTCATTTAAAAATACTTGACAGTGAAAATATATCTTTCTTGTTCTGTCTCCTAGACTCTGTGCAAGTTTGAGCGAGATAGATACACTAATTATAAGCAATTTGCGTCAAAATATATAGAGCTCCGATTCGGAGCCAGACACAGACAGGGAAATTTTGGACAGCAACTCTGATGTTCGTTCACTTGAAATACTTGACAGAGACAAAATATCTTTCTTGTACGGTCTTCCATACTCTGTGCAAGTTTGAACGGCATAGATACAGTTTCCATAGGTAATTTACGTCAATAAATAAGGGAAACACCGAGGACTCCAATTCGGAGAGAACACAGACGCGTAAATTTTGACATTCCAGCCAAATCGGAGGTGTCACATTTGAAGGGCACAACCTTAAATAAAGATTTTGTTTTTATAAATAATAAAATAACCAGATTATTCCATCTTCAAAATGTGAACGCTTTTTGTCGTATGTTTTCATCAAACATTTCCAACTTTAGGAGGTATCATTATTCAACCCGACTAGGGTTGAATAAATGAATATTCAATAAAAAATACATTTTATACTAAGAACAAACTTAGCAGTTGAAAGCATGATCTCCCATGCGGAATGTATGGATTGAGAGATTTACTATGTAATTTTATAATATCATCTTTATTATGTATGTGGTATAGACCACCAACTGACCAACTTTCTCTATGACCAAAACCGTAATCAAAATATTTGGGTCGAGCCGGTATTGAAATTTGAAAAATACACACCCCTTAAAATATAACCACACTTTTCTGATCCAATGTGCTGTATGCTAATGGGTACTATTATTTTCTTTTATATTATAGAACAAGAACTAAGAATATGCAAGAACATCCAACGTTTGCAGAAAGCATCTTTCACGAAGATGAGCGCGTGCGGCTTGTTCATCATAGACGCCGAGCTACCTCTACAGTTGTCCAGCTTCATAATTACTTACGTTATAGTTACTTTACAGTTTGTCTTACTGTAACAAAATTAAATGGTGCTGGTAATGGTGGTTGCGGTTCACTCACAACGTTTTTATTATTTCAGTACATTTCTAATACCATGAATTTCCTCTTATAATGCAATCAATCGTAACTATGTCTGTGTTCATTTTTTTTTTTCATATTGATTGTGTCGTGTGTATGTAGGCACCTTTATACAGGGTATAAGGGATAGCCCTCCTCAAACTGACAGGGAGCATTCAGCTCCTTATTTTGAATCATATTCCACCGGCATTTATTTTTTTCCGTGACTATTCCTTTATTTCAATGTAAAATTACATTCCCTGTACACAGAACTCCATTTATGTAAATAATACGGCTAAAATCAAAAATCCAACAGTGGATGTTGAAATAATCAAACGAACGACGCGTGAAATCAGCTGTTCACTTCCTGCCTAGCTACAGAGTTTATCGAACTCGTCGTCCCGCTTGCCGTTCGCTACTTGCGTTTTGCCACGGTAACGATACATTGCGTATGAGGAAATAAAACAATTCTAATTTATTGGATTCCCATAACATTCCTGAAATAATTTCATGTACCATCTTTGTATGATATACTGAATTCACCCCATGCGTTTGTGAAGGGCTGTCCCTTACACCCAGTTCATATTCGTGTCTTACTACATAAAACATGTAACATCGTTTTAATAAAGACAGTATTTACGCCTTGGTATCATTTCACTCAAATTCCCATCATCACACTGAACTGACATGGTGAATCAAATGTGACCAATGGTTCATAAAATAGTTAATTTTTTTTTTAAAATAAGACTAATGGATACCGTAACATATTGTTGAGTAAGAGTTGATAATCTATTATTATCATTACCAGTTATGAGTTTTGTTAGATTTATTGCTAAACAAGTTACACTAACCACACGATAAAGAAAGAAGTAGCTGGTCCATTTCAGTTATTTTTTCAAGCTACTTTAATTGTTTTTATTGTTTATTGTACACAAAAAAATAATAAAGACTGTAACAAGACCCTCAACGAAGCTGACAGGTACTTGTTTGCGATTATTTTTTTGTTCTAGACCATACTTGGGAACCTTCTAGCTACGGATATATTGGGGTTCAAAGTTCCAACTTATGCACAACTTTTTTTTTAATATATGTTTTTAATGTAATAACTTTACTTTAAACATCTCCACGACCTCCGTACTATTCAATGCATTCATCAGCACAATGCTTTGAGTGCTTTATATTGAGTTTTACCGTAAAACGTGATGTTTCACCCTAAAACAAAAAGGCATTTCAGCAATAATTTTTGAGTAGAGTTACTTAGTTTGATGTACATAAGGCTTGGGTGAAGGGTCCGTTTACATCCTGTATCTAGAAAGGCGAGCTTAGGGATCTCGGGCACTGCGCGGCCACGACCTCTACTTGTCGCATGACCGGCCGTAATCTTACACAAAACTGGTCTCACGCCCGGTTGTGCGAACAAACTTTCTTCCTGTACGGAGCTTCTCTCGAATTAGTGCTGGCTGTTGTAAATAGAAACATGCCTAACAATTCGCCCATATATTCGTCGATTTTAATTTCTAAATTTAAACGGGGGACTTAAAAAAAAGGAAGACATATATAGTAAAGATTTTCAACTATTAACTTGCTTAAATGAACTTGAGATTTTCAAGAAAGATATCACCTGCGGAGTTGGAGACTAACCAATCGCCTTAATTATTTTATTAAACTGTTCCATGACTAATGTACAAACACTAATGAACATTTCAGCTATCTCCTGTCACGATCACTCCGTACATATTTAAACACTAATGTATTTCGTGGCCTGGCCCTTTTGCTTTATTATCATGCTCACTAGTCATCCAATGGACAAGCAATGGACAAGTTCAAGTTAAGACTTAAAAAAATATTCAAAAAACAAAAAAACTATCCAGAAGTCTCATGCAAAGTATTACTCAACAATCGATTGGACAAAGATGTTCAAAAAACAGTATATTCTTTTAATTTTGTACTTAGTCTGTTTTTGAATCCAAAGTATAGTGTGCGGAATAGTTATATTTATCCAAATGGTAAAATCAGTCGTGTACTGTCATTCTGCTGTATGTTGGTTTTGAACGCATCTTGTTTCTATCGAATGGTTGTCACAGACGTCGGGGATATAAATGAGCATATGTCAAAATTGGAAAGAGACTTCTTGTCAATGTTTTCTGCTCTTTATTTTATCACTTTTATGTTCGGATTCACGAACATGTTCATTTTAGATTTAATGCATAAAGATAACAACGTCTTACTCATTTTGAAGATCCAAACTATCTACAAGAGTATTGATTTTAGTAAAAATGTTACAAGGTTTGTCAGCTGGAATTGGATCTCAATACTCACTGTCTTCTTTGTCAATATTTTCATACATACTACGTATTTTGCAACGTGTTACTACCCTGATGTCATTGATTTAATTCTTGACGGTATTTGTGGCATAATTTTCATCGCTTTGGAAATCAATTTAGTTATAGCCACCAGAATAGTGATATTGTTAAAAAAATACCTCGATGTCTGGATTAAAGACGTTCAAATAATGAATCCTGAAAATGATGAACACTGTCTGAAATTACTAGGAATTTACCAAAAAATCCTAAAAGCTTACAATTTGTACACGAAAATTTATCAAGTATGGGTAAGTACGAATCCTTGTTCCCCGACGAATCTAGTCCTATATCTACATGTTGTCTTGAAGTCAGTGTTAAGCCGTGTGTGATGGATTGAGAACCGATGGCCATTTGATTAGACTAGTGCTTGAAGAACTAGAAGCGCCGGCGTGCGTGGACGCCACGCTTACCAAGCGAGGGGTAGACTCGTTCTGCATTGTCTGGCGTTAAGCATCCACATTCATGGATCAGCTTAAGTTAACCGCTGTATACAATTTCTGTTAAGGCCAGTTATAGGGCAGCCCGCTAATATTGCTCGCAAGATGTTGCTTGTCTATTTGCAGCCAAGCTTTCTCACATGCTAATACTATATCTAAGATAAGCAAAAATTATGTTCCAAGGCTAAAACAGCAAGATAAGATAAGATAAAGATATATTTATTTGTAAACATGTGTAACATAATACATATAAATGCAAATGTGGATGTAAAAGTGGAAATCTGTGAGTTTCAACATGTTTTGCCAGCTTTGGCGTACAAAATAATTTATAGCCACTAGAAATATAAGACATACACACAAATTAAAATATAACACAAATAGATTAGAAACTATCATTTAAAAAATCTTTAACATTATAGTAACATTTTTCAGTAAGTAACTTCTTAAGTTCTCTTTTGAAAAAGTTTGGCTGGTTTATATTTTTAATAACCTCTGGAATCTTATTATATATTAATGGTGCCATACAAAACACGCTTTTATGAAGGAGTGCTGTTTTCGCAGAGTAAGGCTGTAAGAAGTTTTTATATTTAGTACGTCTATTTCTAATGACATTGTCTGACAAAAGAGGAAACCAGTGAGGATTGCTTCTAACAAATAAAGCTATTTCCAAGATGTATAGTGACGGAAGTGTCAGTATATGGTATTTTATAAACATTGGCCGACAGCTGTCGGTATTTTTGATCCTAAACATAGCCCGAATACAACGCTTTTGGATTTTAAACACCATGTCGGTGTTTGTCGAATTACCCCAAAATATTAGACCGTATCTAAGTACCGATTCAACAAGTCCATAATACGCCATGAATAATGCGTTTCTACTCACTATTGGTGCCAGTTTGTACATCGCAAAAGATAAACTACTTACTTTTGCACAAAGGTCTTCTGTGTGACATTTCCAATTGATTCTACTGTCAATTTTTAAACCGAGGAATTTAATTTCTACTTGATTTATTGTATTATTATCATATATTAGTTTAAATTTAATTGAATTTTGAGGTCTTTGACTGTAGTTCATTACATTTGTCTTATTTATATTTATTTTTAGATTATTATTGATTAGCCATGTTATTATAGATGTTAGTGCTTTATTTATATCATTTTCAAATAGATTTTTATCATTACATGTAATATTTACTGTGCTGTCGTCTGCAAATAATGTCATAGGTTGCACAGTTGCATTAGGGAGGTCGTTGATGTAGGTAATAAATAACGTAGGTCCCACTACGCTGCCCTGGGGAACACCATATCTAACAAATCTTACTTTGGATTGGTATTGTTCTTCTTTTTTAGTTTTTATGTTAAATTTTGTAATTTGTGTGATTTATTTTCGATTAGTTAAGTAAGATCTAAATAGTTCTAAAACATTTCCTCTTATACCGTATGCCTCCAATTTACTAGCCAATATTTTGTGATGCACATAATCGAAGACTTATGTCATATCGCAGAAGATAGAGCACACAGGAGTAGTTTTATCAACCGCAGTCATTATATTTTTTTAAAACTCAAAGATAGCCATATTTATATTTTTATGTTTGCGAAAGCCTTTTTGTTCGCTGCATAAGATATTGTTATTTTCTAAGTAATTATTTAATTCTGTATTGTAATAAGTTTCAAAGATTTTAGAAAATATAGAAAGGAGAGCAATGGGTCGATAATTTTCAACTAAATCTTTATCATCTTTTTTCAACAGAGGTTTAACAATTGCTAGTTTAAGATCCTTTGGAAATGTGCAATTTGTTATAGACAGGTTAATAATATGACTTAAGTGATGACATATCTGACTATTTACTACTTTTACATTTTTGTAGAAATTTCGTCATATCCGACACTTTTTGTATTTTTTAGGCCATTTATTATCTTAAATACATGAAGAGGTGTGCTTGGAGCTAAAAACATTGAATTAAGTCTGTGATTAATTAGGGATGTTACTTTTTTACCAGCACCCAAAACGAACTTAACTTTATCGACGAAGTAATTATTAAATGTGCTAGCTATTTCTGTAGGATTTGTGATACTTATATTTTGAATTTTAATTTTTTCTATGGGTTCTCTTGGTAAATTTGGCCGTACTTTATTAATCATAAAGGTAAGGCACCTTGCTGTTTTAGCCTGGGAACATAATTCTTGTCAAAATACGTGCGAGTTTTAGCTAAGAATGAGTTGCCATAAATCAGCATATAAAAGACCATGCTATGTAGCAACTGAGAGATAACTACTTCTTTGAACTCTGTCAAATTAAGAAATGATGCGTGAAATCTCGAAAGGCTCTGTTATGTAGAGAGGTGAGAAACTCCTCTTCCGTAACGTGTACCATCCCTGCTGCTAACCCATGGGCAGCGTGTACTGTGTAAGATAGACGAGAGTCACTCATTACTGTAGTAGGAGTGAGACGACGATCCTCTACCTGGGTTACCTCACTGATAACCTATCTAAAGGTTACCCTTTAAAGGTGCACATATTATCTAGATCAAAAACCTTGGCAGAAAATTCCCAAATGCAACATTTCTTATCCAGGCCAATTGCCATGGAGGGTGGTACATTCTCATATTCTGTGTACAATTCTGAAAAAACAGCCAATCCGTAAAGGTAATCTTCTTGAACGTAGATATTGTATTTTGTTTCCTCAATTTATGCATGACATAAAAACCAGCATTCAGGAAAAAGGTGTTCGACATCCATTCCACATGGTTTCCCTGCAAAGAGCAGGACATAGCAACCTATAGGATATCATGCCAGAATAGACGTAGGCTGTATAGGGTTGAAGGTCCTTGAGAGAAAGAACGGTATTTTCCACGATGAGTATTTCCATAAGCTTCTGTAGTCCCTCGCTACCTACCACGTTGTTCCAGAATGGTGAACGTGTTATGGATTTGTCAGCAATGATGTCGATGATGTCTATGTGGTAATTGAACTACAAGGTCCAGCACTACCCCTCTTAAATCTTCAGGACTCCAGTTGCTAGAGGATGTGTCCCCCACTGCCGTGCGTAGTAGCAGGCCATTACGTTTACATTGGTCCTTGAAAGAATTAACAGATTGGACCAGGTCTCATGTAATTCTTGGGTGAGATTCCTTCCCTTGCTTCTCATTTCCTTGAAGTTGTACGTATTAACGTACGACTGCAATTCCCCTATGAAGGTGAATCACCATTTATTTTATTTTATAGGCTTTGTATCACACGTTTGGAATATTTTACCGTAACCTTATTTATTTCCACTTAATCTTCACTGCGCTAAAAATATCTACAGAATTGAAAAACGAAGTAAGTAAAAGATAAAATATTATGAAATTCTTTTCAAAATTATCATCATAGCAGCAGCACGCAGCATAGCAGCAGCAGCAGGCAGCATTGTAGCATTATTTTTTTTAGAGACTGACCGTTTTCTTGTTCAAACTTATTGTTTAATTGCCTGTTAGCCTCATTCCCTTCCTAGCCCATATTTTGACCTAATCCCTCTATCTAGGCTTATTTTTTTTTTCTTGAAACGTGGATGGCACATTTACTCTTCATACTTGTTGTGTTCTCGTTTAGGCCTATGATCCACGACTGGATTCACTAAAGTATCATTAATTAATTGCTTATTTCGTGGGCGAACCGCTACTGAAATACTAGTGCAGTAACATTCTGCCTACAACAGGGGATTTAAGTTTTTTTACATGTTACTTTTGAGTATCACCATGGACGACGGCCGTAGTGAGAACAATACTTTTTTAACTTTCACTTTCAAACATCAATAAATTTAAATTCTATTTACAGACGGTGTTTCACATTTTTGCGATTTTTTTGTGGGTAATGAAGAACATAGTTCTGGTATTTACGCATAGTATACACTGTGAGAAGTTCTATGCCACTGTTGAGGAAGCTGAGACGGCTTGTATAACGCTTATGACGAACAAGAACTGTCTAAGTAAGAATGTGAGCTGAAAGTCGACACACTTCTTCACTCAACAGAGTTTTTGTACTAAAAGTACCCTTTCTTCACAATTCTGAACCTTATTTTGATTTCAGAAGGTCAAAAACAGCTTTGTAAAAACGTTTTGCTGACAAATCAAACTTTTACTAAGATGACCGCGTGTGGGCTGTTCTATATAGACGCTACGCTGGCAATATTCTTCACAAAAGTTAGCACTCATTATGTAATTGTTCTGCTACAATGCAACTTTCTGTAAATAAATATTTTTTGATAAACTTGTCTTTTTTAGTGTCCTGGTAGTTGTCTTGCTTGGAGTACGTTTACCTGGCGTTTTTTTTTTTTTACATTTAATGACTATTTCATGAAAAAGTCTTTAAATGAGATTAAATGAACTTAGAGAGTATTCAATTTCTGTGGAAAGTTTTTGTATTTTTGCAAAATTAAGGGGCTGTTTAGTGTATTTGTGACATCCCGCAGACAAAAAACTAAACAAGAACAACAGCAGATAGGTTTAACAGATTGATAACAACAACTCAATAATTTGCAGAATTCTCAATATGTATATTGTATATCCTTAGCCTTAATTTTGGATCAAACCGTAACCTATCTTCATTCTTGGATCAACATCATTTCGTCGCATTTGTTGAGGCAAAAGAGGTAATAGATCCTTACACAAATCTTCAAATAATCCCCATGTGTTAAACGCTATTGTAAGTTAATAAAAACTAATTGTGAATCTGGTTGACTGAAATAAATTTGTGGATATTTGAGTATTTTAAACACTGTTATATTTTTGTTTACGGTAACAATGATGTTATTTTGTATTTTTTGTTTACATTGTCATAATTAGATAAGATAACTATAGAATAAGATATGGATTATTCATAACTGATTATTTCAATTGTTTACACTTTGGTTTAATTAAAAAGAGTAACAATATCGATGCACAAAAATTAATTCGAGCAATGTATTTTTTTCGCGTTACCATCATTGCATTTGATTGTTTTCTCGACATGCAGGCTAGTTTTTTTTTTTAACGGGCGGTCTGTCTTGTAGCTCGTGCTTAACCTAGGACTCACTCAAATCTCAATCAAACGCCAAAAACATATTGGGCAAACATCTACAATTAACCTCTACAGCATCTACATTGTAGGAATAGCATAAGCAGACCTTCTCTCAGTTAGAAGGAATGGGCTGTAATCTACTACGCTGGCTCGCTACGCTGGCTGTATGGGATGGAAAATGTCACATGCCTTCGAATTTTAGGTTCAAAATCAGAAAAAAAGTCTTTCGGAAATTCATAGCCTTTAGGGAATACAATATAAGAAATAATTATTTCCCATTTTCAAGCATAAATTCATCCATAATTAGTCCTTTCTATAATCAACTATTCTTATAAGCAATTATTGCATCAGATTTTTTTTCCAGACATTTAGGTACCTACATATTTCTTTTCTCAATTTTCTTGTAACTTTTTTTTATCATTTCGATTCTTTCCTATCACCAACCAATTCTTTTTCATTATTATATCACTTTCTAATACCTTTTTTTTTTCTCTTGTACAGCTTACATCGCCTCGTTCTCAGCGTACCTACCGAGTTCATTCATTAACACACCGAGGGTAATTTGGTAAAGTTACGTGATCGCCGCGCTGTACTTGCCACATTCCCAATCCAATTTAAGTAACGTTTCAATTAAGTACATTACTTTAATTAAATTTCAATTATGACTGATCCCAAATCAGCTCAAACTACATATAAGCCCGACGAATATGACATTCCTCAGCTCAATACATACAAAAAGAGGAGATCCAGTCATAAAGGAAAGGTCACGGTATTTAAAAATTATCTTGAGTCATTATTAAAATCTAAAAAGCCATTGTCTGATTTAGATATTATACAACTTAGCAATCGATTAGAGTCCTACAAGTCCCTTGCAAACGATTTCGAGAAAAATCAAACCCTCATCGACGACATTGTTGGGGTTTCAGATGAACAGCTGAGGGAGCAATTTGAAATGGAATACCAATATCAACTTGCGCTCGGCATCCATCTGCTGCGTGAAAATCAAACTGCCTGCGTCGCCGGATCTGTACCAACTCCAACTGCAGGTGACACAGCAACAAAAGCATTCATAAAATTACCCACCATTGACCTTCCACACTTCTCAGGGGAATATCAGAATTGGCTCGAATACAGAGACACTTTTGAATCACTCATACACAACAACAAATCAATAGATAACATTCAAAAGTTTCACTATTTGCGTGCATCTCTGCAAGGTGAAGCTTCCGATATTATTAAATCGTTAGAAATGTCATCACACAATTACCGGGTAGCTTGGAAACTTATAACGGAAAGATATAATAACACACATCAGCTGATTTACAATCATCTTCACGCATTATTCAGCATACAAAACATTGAAAAAGAATCCGCAACATCACTCAGACAATTACTAGATACAGTAAATAAAAATCTCAGAGCTCTTAATAATTTAGGCGAACCCACAGTAGACACAATTTTAATTTATCTGATTACCTCCAAATTAGATTTCACAACATACAGATATTGGAAAGAATCAAGCAAAAACAACACAGTAGAAAAGACCACACTTCAAGATTTAAAATCATATCTCAGTGATCGTTTCATGCTTTTACAAAATCTTGAATACACTAAAAACATACATAAAAACATACAACAAACAGATTCAAAATCACATACATCAAAATCAGACAATAAAGATAAACAATCTCGCATTCCTTGTCCCTTATGTAAAGGTCAACATTTTCTATTCGCTTGTCCACAATTCAAACAAATGACTGTGGAGAAGAGGATAGAAAGGGTTTCCAAGTTTTCCAACTTCTGTGCTAACTGCTTGCATAACGGTCACGAAACAAAGTCTTGCCGTGGCGGAGCATGTAAATATTGTCAACAGAAACATAACACAATGCTACACATACATAAGGAACCGACCAGGGACACTGCGCACACCACACTCGCTAGTAACAGTAGCTCACAACACACATCAGTTCTACTTTCCACTGCCTTAGTACATGTCCTCGCCAGTGATGGAACACCACACTTGGCGAGGGTTTTTCTGGACAGTGGAAGTACCTCCTGTTAAATCACTAACAGTCTGAGTAAAAAGCTCAATCTCACATTCGAACTCATTCGCGGCACAGTTTCGGGCATAAATCAACAACATACAGAAATTTTTCATCGCACAAATGTTTTGATAAAATCATTACATGGTTCATTCACAGCCAATTTGTCATGTTTGGTACTTGATACAATAGCACACTCATTACCTCACATGCGCATCAATACAGAAGGTTTAAATATACCTAAACATTTAAAACTAGCCGACCCTCAGTTCTATGAACCCGCACCCATTGACATATTGCTAGGCGCGGACATATTCTGGCAAATAGTTAGCAGTGGTCACATTCGGTTAGGTAAACAACAGCCTACACTACAAGAAACTGAATTAGGCTGGCTAGTTTCCGGGTGTACAACAAACACCGACAAACACACAAACAGTTGTTTTTTCAATAACAACAACTCAGATCAGTTATCACGCTTTTGGGAGCTGGATAGTTTATCTAATTCACAAATAAACGATCCCTCCGAATCAGATGCATGCGAGATAATTTTTACACAAACAACTACGAGACAAAGTGATGGCAGATTCGTTGTCACTATTCCATTTAAAAAATCACCCGATTGCTTGGGTGACTCATATTATCAAGCCAAAAAACGGTTTTATTCAATAGAAAACCGCATGAATTCAAATCCCACATACAAACAACAGTACTCGAACTTCATAACAGAGTACATACAACTAGGTCACATGACTATAAACAAACATTCACATAAAAATACATACATTCATTCAGAACATAATACATCAATCATACAGTCAAGTGCAAACAGCACTAACACAAACATACAGCACTCACCAGTATACTATCTTCCACATCACGGTATTATACGCGAGTCAAGCACAACCACAAAATTCAGAGCAGTATTCGATGGTTCCGCAAAGACATCCTCAAAACTGGCACTCAACGACATTCAGTTAGTAGGCCCTGTCGTCCAAGACGATCTTATTTCTATACTCATACGATTTCGTCAACATAAGTATATAATATCAGCGGACATTGAAAAAATGTTTCGCCAAATAACAGTGGCGGAACATCAGCGCCCACTGCAACAAATCATATGGCGATACAATCCTACGGAACCTCTGCAAACATACACGCTCAACACTGTCACATACGGCACGGCATCGGCGCCGTTTTTAGCAACACGCTGCATAAAACAAATAGGCCTAGATTGTCAAAACACACAAAATCATTCGGACAGCTATGATCACAAACTGGTCTCCGAGATCATCTTGCCTGATTTTATTGTGATGATCTTTTGACCGGGACAGATGATGAGTCGGTACTATTGGAAATTGCCAAAGGAGTTTTTTCCGAATTGCAAAAATATCAATTCCCACTTAGAAAATGGCAGTCTAACTGTCCCGCTGTTCTAAATAAACTAGGTTTCAATGATTCTGACTACACAACATTTAATCATAGTTCAAACGATCCATCAAAAACACTAGGCATTTATTGGAACATCAACAAAGATACAATTTCATACACAGTACATTCAGAATTTGTATCACAAAAACAAATCACAAAACACACAATTTTATCCACTATAGGTCATATTTTCGACCCACTGGGACTCATTAGCCCTTGCGTACTCGAAGCTAAACTAATTATGCAACAGATGTGGATAAATAACATCAGCTGGGACGGTGAAATACCGGTTTCAATACAGCAACAATGGGCAAAGTTCGTGGAATCATTATCTTTTATAAATCATTTATCTATTCCTCGGAGAGCATTCCATGACTCATTGCGCGATAGCAATGAACTTCATATTTTTTGCGATGCCTCACAACAGGCGTATGGTGCATACATACGTACATATACACAAGGTGGCAATATCAATGTTCAACTGTTAGTTGCCAAAGGACGGGTGGCTCCTTTAAAAACACTTACCATACCGCGACTTGAATTATGTGCCGCGTTTACCGGTGTTAATTTAAGTAATAAAATTTTAAACTCACTTCGCAATAAAAACAACTGTAGGTGTTATTATTGGAGTGACTCAATAATTGTTTTATCTTGGATAAATTCACCGACACACAAATTACAAACATTCGTCAAACACAAAGTCACGGACATTCCCAAACATACTGAACCACAGTCATGGTACTATGTACCAACCAAACAAAATCCAGCTGACATAATCACGAAGTGTACCAGTGCACAACTGTTACTTCATACACCTTTATGGTTCTCAGGACCTGACTTCTTAAGGAATGATGATAATCACAGCTGGCCTGAACAACCAGGGCATTTCAGCGTATCTGACCTTCCAGAAGTCCGCTCCCAAACACATCTCACGCACAAACATACAATTGATAATAATTCATTTATTTACAAATATTCTAATTTTAACAAACTTACACGAATCGTAGCTTACATACTTCGCTTCATTCATCACTGCAAACATAAACAATCAAATAACATCAATACAAAAAAATGCCAACAGGTGTGCATAGGTGACGTCATGCCTTTATCTACTAACGAACTTAATTCAGCTAGATACCAATTAGCGAAGATAGTACAATTAGATTTCTTTTTTGAGGAATATCAACTATTATTACATAACAAGCAGTCACCTGCTTCACATAGATTAAATTCACTTAATCCTTTTATAGGGGATAATCACCTCATTCGTGTGGGCGGAAGGTTAGCACAATCGCCATACAATTATGATAGAAAGTTTCCTATCCTACTGCATCCAGCTCATCACATTAGTCAAATCATATTCTCAACATAAATCACATCACACTTCTACACGCTGGCCCACAACTGTTGTTGTCTCACATACGTCAAGTTTTCTGGCCAATTTCTGGTCGAAACCTGGCTAGAAAAACTACACAATCATGTGTTACATGCAAACGGTTTAAAGGTAAAACTGTAACACCTATCATGGGACAGTTACCTGAACAGAGATTGCACGCAAACTTTGTATTCAGTGACGTAGGTGTCGACTACGCAGGGCCAATTATGATCGGCCCTGTGGACGGCGAGTTATGGGCTAGCTCGCCGTCTGGCCGTCTTATGACGACAGGCCGTGTCGACGGCGCGTTCGTGTTCCATGCGCGCCTCAAAGAGATGTCAGCAACCACGTAGGGGTCCGCACGGGCCGATGCCTGCCAGGGCTGCGGGACTGTTCGAAAGAGATACCGCGGCCCTGGAACACAAAGGGCAAAGAAGGAACATGGATGGGTTTTAGTCAGTACAAGTCTGACACTCCCTTCCGCTCCGCCCAGAGCGGGGGGGGTCATTTGATGATTTCCCACCCTAAAAAAAAAAAAAAAAAAAAAAGGGCCATATATGATCAACAACCGTAAGGGACGTGGAAGTGTACTTATTAAATCTTACATTTGTATTTTCATCTGTTTTGTAGTTAAAGCTGTGCATATGGAGTTGGTTACAGATCTGACGACTGAGTCTTACATAGCAGCAATTAACAGGTTCATTTCTCGCAGAGGTAAACCAAATAATATTTATTCAGACAACGGGAAGAATCTGGTTGGTGCTGCGCGTGTGGTCACCAACTTTATCAGGAATCACAGTGAGTCAATTTACAGTTGCGCTGCAGAACAAGGTGTAAATTTCCACTTCATTCCTCCATATTCACCCCACTTCGGGGGCCTATGGGAAAGCACTGTTAAATCAGTGAAACATCATCTCAAAAGAGTACTTGGGATGGCAAACCTCACATATGAGGAAATGTACACATTGCTAGTCCAAATAGAAGGCATTCTTAATTCAAGGCCTCTCACACCTCTTTCTTCCGATCCATCTGATCTCTCAGCTCTCACTCCCTTTCATTTTCTCATTGGTCGTACTCTAACTGTTCTACCACATCCACAGATGTCCGACTGCGACTCGGCACGGCTGCCGCGTCATCAACGAGTCGAACTTCTACGACAACATTTTTGGAGACGCTTTAATAAGGAATATATTTCCCAGTTGCACCAAAGGACGCACTGGCAGCGCTCACAAGGCGCGCTCACAGAGGGCTCATTGGTCATCGTGAAGGACGAGGCGCTACCGGTGGCTCAGTGGCCGTTGGGACGTATCGTGAAGCTGTATCCGGGACATGACGGAGAAGCTCGAGTAGCGGACATCAAAATAAAGACCGGGACAATCAGACGGGCTTTTCATAAAATATGCCCATTGCTGAATGGACCATCGGACTGATCACGAAGCATACTTTATACATCATCATCATCAGCTGGGCTGGCCTTTCCATGGTGGCCCGGGAATATGTTAACGCACACGTTAACACCTCCAAGACACACATGCGTCATCAAGCAGAGGGGAGCGGGCGGCGTGGTAGCAGCAGCGGCTCGACGACGGCTCGCGCGCCCTCAACAGAACACTCCTTTGAACACCGCGACCACGATCGCATCGATTTCAATAATTAAATTTTGACCTGTAAAATACCTAATATTATAACCTAGAAATACAGTCCGCTTTTTATTCCACCTGGGCTTATCTATGGTCTGGTCCTGGTAATTTTGACCTGTAAAGATGTGTGCAGCATTATCTCGCTACTTGCTTGTGAGTAATATTGCATTATGTCAGTATTATTCAATTGTTTACCGTTTCAGTCATGATATGCGTTACAACGTCTATTTCAAAGTATATGTCAGCGAAACAAATGGAGAAACAGTTTCATGACCGCTTTACGTGCATCCCGTCACAAGTTCGTTCCCCAGTAAAATTATGCTTTTTGTAATTGGTTGTAATTTTTTTGATAAAGATTATTGTTATTTATTTTCTCTTTTTTATGTATCTTATAATAAATTTTTATAAATAAAGTTAAATCATTGGTAAAATCTCTTACCTCATGTTTGAATCTGGCCGTTCGATAGTGTTCTGAACTGACAACGTCGTTGTGTGCTGTCCACAGGTGCTGTCAGACTCGATGTTTTGAATTTCACCTATCGCTCCCAATAAAATAATAATAGTTATTGAAATTAATTTGAAACCATTTTGTTGTGTTGTTGTTTTTAGTTTTGCACAACTATAATAGGTTCAGGTTGTTTCTCTGCATTGTTAGGTCCCAAAAATAAATTCGGCTTTGTTGTCTTTGTCGGAGGGTGGTCGATTGTAATGTATGATTTCTGATGCGTCTTGATTGTTAAAAAAAGCAAGTAATTTGTTATCTGTCTTTTTTATCTTATCTTATCTTATAAATGCGAAAGTTTGGATGTATGGTTGGATGTTTGTTACTCAATCACGCCAGAACAGCTGAACGGATGTAGATGAAATTTGGCACAGACATAGATTATCGTGCTAATAACTTAGGGGGATGATCAATATTGCATTATGTCCATATTCCGCAACTGGTTGCCAACTGGCAACTGTCATACCATGCATTAGAATAGAACGGCTATTTTAGCCTATTTGTCATCGAAGCGAAGCGAGGTAGGCTGACGGTTCACAGACCTCCCTGTAAACCAGGGTTCTCAATTTCGAGTCGCAGCCAGTCTCCACTTTTTGTGATTATTTTTCCAAAAATAATAAACATGGTAGGTTCAATCCCCAGCCGGTTTTCACTTTTTGTAACTAGATATTTTGTTTTATTCCAATGCTTTATGATTTTCAAATCATTATAAAGTAGATTAATATGCTTTTGGTTTTTTAACCATTCAAATAAAGTTAGGTAATCATAAATTAACGAATATAAATTAAAAAAATTTCACTGGCCGAAAAAAATCTCTAAAAACTTTAAAATAAAAACAAAAATTAAAGTTAGATAAAACCAACGACGTTGTAAATTTGTTCCGTTCGGGAATCAAACCCGCGACACGCAGCGCTGCAGTCAATCGCTCAGCCACTGCGCCAACTGTGCCGTCACATTGCATTTGTGCTGAATCTTCTGGTGGCCCAACTCCGCAAGGACTGCTATACATCATTATTTTTAGTATATGCGAAACCTGAATATAGTTTGATCAGAATAAGTAACTGAATCGATTCCAATAATTTTTAAACCATGTTATATTTTGTCCCAAAAATATTTTGGCAAGTTGAACACCGAGCGACATTAAGTACCTATCGCAATAATTTAGGTACCTACTGCCAAATTATTATTATCAATGAGCTGAATATGACGTTGCAGGCGCGCGCACGGGCGCGCTGCGTGGCAACCAAGTTTTTTTGCGGACAACCAGGTAACAGAACAAGCTTATAACTTTGTGATTTTCATGATCCAGTTTTGAAATTTTGTACATAGATTCTTTACATAAAAATACTAGACACGTGTTTCTGTTTTCGCATATACGAAAACTGATGTTGTATACAGCTTTAAACTTTTTTTTTAACCTTGCCCCAGTCCAGGCCCACACTTGGAATTTCTCCTGTATCGTGGGCATGTTTACAGACAATTATACTCACAAACAGCCAGACCCGGAACGACTACCTGTATCATCATCATCTGCCTAGCCTTTTTCCCAACTATATTGGGGTCGGCTTCCAGTCTAACCGGATGCAGCTGAATACCAGTATTTTACATGGAGCGACTGCCTATCTGACCTCGACAACCCAGTTAGTACTGGGTAATACGATACCCCTTGGTAAGACTGGTTGTCAGACTTTTTGGGCCACTGACTACTTAACGACTGTCAAAGATCTACAAATGACAGCCGGGACCAACGGCTTAACGTGCTTTCCGAGGCACGGAGGAAACTCGGTATGTAATGGGCGGTCACCCATCCACAGACCAACCTAGGCAAGCACGGCTTAACCTAAAGATCGGCTCGAGCGGCTGTTATTATTTAGCCACGACTACCTGTATTCCATACAAAAATGTGTTACGTGCGGGAATCGAACCCGATAATCGCAGTGCAGCAGCCACTCGCTCAGCCACTGCGCCAACCGTGCGGTCATATAGCTGTGGCTGTGGCTCCCTCGGACATTGCTTCAACTTTGCTTAACGGTGGCCGGACTACACATTCCGTTTTCATATTGCCGCTGAATCTTTAAAGTGTAGATACCTCAGCATGCAACATCACCAAAAACAGCGGCCGTCCCTGGCCGCTGTTATTGGTCCTTTTGCAGCAGTGCAAGTTTAAAGTGCATAAGAGGCGTTGAACTGCAGCTTACAGGACATCCACGGCAATCAGGCGCCGATGGGTGGTGTTGTCGTTTTGTTCGCAGGTGACTTTAGACAGATACTGCAAGTTATTGAGAGGGGCACACCGGCGGATAAAATAAACGCATGTCTCAAGGCGTCGCCACTGTTGTCTAGGATCAAAAAGATCCATCTTACCTGCAACATGCGCGTCCAACTGTGCAACGACCACGAAGCAGGTGTCTTTGCGAATATGCTGCTGCAAATGGGAGTAGGTCATCTGGAATCGGGCTCAGATGGGAAAATTCTATTTTGCGAAGAATTTTCCCTTACAGTGGCTACAGAGGATGTACGCACATCCACATCATCACATCATGCACGTTTTTCCAAATTTGGAGGTTAATATAAAAAATGAAGGGTGGTTGTGTAAGGGGTAGTGTTTCGCCAAAGAACGAGTGTGTCAATCAAATAAAATAAAAAAAAAGATATGATCGTCGGCGTCGACATCCATAGACCCTGTGATGGCTAATGATGATAGTACTGCCTAACCCGTTGAATTTCTCAACTCCCTGGGGTAAACTCCCAGACTGTGTAATGGAACCAGGCTTCGTATCACAGAGCTGGGCAGTAGTATTATAATAGCCACCATTATTACAGGAGTGGCTAAATTAGATAGCGGTTTAATTCCTCGCATACCCGTTATTCCAAATTACTTGCCATTTCAATTTAAGAATTTGCAATTTCGCTTAAAATACGCTTTTACAATGACGGTCAACAAATTCCAAGGAAAAACCTTAAAAGTGGCAGGCATTCATTTGGGAGCTTCATACTTCTCACACATTAAACAAATCTTTTAATGTTGTATACAAAACGGTATTAGAATAAATAAAGAAATAGTGCCCATCAAGGCTTTCGACTGTTCACTTTGTTAAAAAGTCGTATGGCACCAAAATGTTCCAGTTTTTAAGCTGTATCGTCGCCTTACGCCTTATAATTTTGTCTCAGACCTCAGCCGCCGAGAATTAAAGCGCCCAAAAAGACGGCTTTTCTTGGATGTACAAGACGATTAAAATGTTATTTTCCGTTTGAAGCACATTGACGACATAATTTATAATGAATCCTGTCCCAGACGAGACAAAGTCGAAGTAAGAGGCAATATACACTAAGTTAAAATATTTTCTTATATTCGTATTCGTCTGAACACAGATTGTAGATACGGTAGGAGAACAGCAATAGAAATATCATGATGGCGCAAAATGTTAGCAATTTCGATCTAAAACTGTTTTAAGTTATCCTTGATGCGATACTTGGGACAGAAAGAAAGATTTAAAGGCAAAAACATCGATTGAATATCTTTGTCAACCACATTGTTTAATAGGACGTTAATTAAATAATTATTTATTTTGCGATAATTCTGTTGTCCTCCTTTAATAGACATCATTTTATATAAGTTACGCAGACACGAATGAACGTACGATTGTTTCCATAGAGATTAGTTTTATCGTACAAATAAACTGTCAAGGTACCTTGAAATTATTGATATGTGACTAATAGTACTTTAAGAATATTAATAGTCTTGTCTATAAGTACTTATTTTTATTATTATTTTAAGTTTCGTTAAAGATAATTTATACAACATTATTTTTAGTATAATTATGCGAAGCCTGAATAGAGTTTGTTCAGAATAAGTAACTGAATCGATTCCGATAATTTTTAAACCATGTTACATTTTGTCCAAAAAATATTTGAAAAAGGCTAAAAGTTGGACACCGAGCGACACTAAGTACCTATCGCAATCAGTTAGGTTTTTCTATTTCTAGACGAAGTGTCTAGTAATCGGCTAATCGGATCAATAATTTTTTTATAAGTCGTCCGCTAATCGGTATAATAAAGTTTAACATTATAACATATTTTAACAGCCATTTCTAAAACTAAAGTAACGCAAACACCAGTAACACAATAGTATAGTGAGATATTAACGCTATCATTGTTAATGGAAAACTAGCATCTACGTAGAACATTCCACAGACAGATCTTCTCGAATTTCGCTCGATGCAAGCGTTGAGTATTCTTGCAAAATTTCTTCTCAGCATCTGTAATATTTGCATGAGTATTTATATTCATACAGGAGTATGAAGAACTGGGTATAAAGTTCTTCATCCCCCATAGAAAAGGGGGGGTCTTCAGTCCAGACGGGTGTTGTATCTGATGGGATACAGCTGTTGTCGTCGGATTTTTGTATATGATCATAAGTCGCGAATAACTAATACAACAACTAACCCATATGACTAAAAGAGTGATGAATATAAATCCTGATGAATGGAGAGGGGGAGGAAGACCAAGGAAGCAATGGATGGATTGTGATAGGAATAATATGAAAGAAAAAGGAGTAATTGACAGCGTGTCAGCTGACATGAGAGAATAGAAGAAAAAAACGTGTTTCACTGAGCCCAAGTAACATGGGACAAGAGCAGGAAGATGATGAAATGATTGAAGACCTCAAAAACCATGCATTAGATCTCACAAAGAAATTATAAACTAAAATTTCCTTTACAATTTGTGTTCAAAATAAACGCGCATGAGTCCTGAACATTACACATTGCTGTGTAGAACTTTTCCATGTACAAGCCCAAAATTACTTCAAATATCCAACTTTTTGTCGTCCATAAGTAAAAAAATAGAGACGCTAAGTATGTTGTTAGCTAAAAACAAAATTCCTCATTAATATGATAAATAAGAATGACAAGGTTTTCAATGTTATTGTATTACTAGCTGACCCGACAGACATTGTCCTGTCACAATATTCAATGGAGGTTGACAACAGCGCCACTTCACGGGTCCAACTATAGCTGAGAACCATCTCGGTGATCCGATTAGTTAAAAAAACAATCAAAAGCAAGCTGTATGTGAAGAGAATGATTACGAACACACGCACACCGTAGTTTATTATAAAATTCCTGTAATATTCTACATATTTAAGGTTGATCTATTTCTTCTACCAGTCAACCTTTGCGTTAAATATGGTAATAAAGAACAAAAATTAATGAAAATAACATTTGTTTTTCGAAAACGGGCGTATACAGAAAACTCTACCTCCAAACCAGTTTGATTTAATTCCAATACTTACATTTAACTCATCATATGCTTTCGTTTTAAATATTTCAATTGATATTTGAGTTCTGATTAATTTGTTTAAAAATAACTCAAAAGTGTGATACACGATCTAGAAAGAAAATGTTTGATAAATTTAAATTATCTTTATTCTGCTTCTTGTAAAGAAGAAGATCATTTTTATTAATTAGAATATTGTGTGCGAAAATAAAATAAAAAAGCAGATGTACCATTTGTTGGAAAGAAGAGCGGTAGATGTCATAGCACTCCAAAATCTTCACGTAAGACTGAAACATTCTTTTGCAATATGCTTTATTCTCACTAAGATCCATTTGTTGCAAATTTTTATCTTGAATGTTCCATAAATTAACTTTATTGCTTAAACATTTGATAATCCTGACGGCATACAAAATGTTCATATCAAAAGACATCAAAGTCATAAAACAAATTATTTCGTGAAAGGCAAATTGAAATAATACGCAACAAATCATGGTAAGGAAATTGCATAAAATAAAGGCTGAAGTTCCACTGATCCAATTCCAAATAATGAAACGGTTAAAATATATCTTGTCATTGAGGAATCTGTGAATCTCTTGGATTTTCAAGACTAACGTTATGTTTCTTTTCGTATACAACACATCATCATCATCATCATTTCAGCCGAAAGACGTCCACTGCTGGACATAGGCCTCCCCCATGTGTCGCCACATTGACCGGTCCCGAGCGACTCGCATCCAGCGGATCCCTGCAACCTTCACCAGGTCATCGGTCCACCTAGTGGGAGGCCTTCCAACGCAGCGTCTTCCGGTTCGCGGTCGCCACTCCAGAACTTTTCAGCCCCATCGGCCATCTGATCTGCGAGCAATGTGCCCTGCCCACTGCCACTTCAGTTTGGCTATTCTTTGGGCTACGTCGGTTACCTTGGTTCTCTTGCGGATGTCCTCATTTCTGATTCGATCACGCAAGGAAACTCCGAGCATAGCCCTCTCCATTGCCCTTTGGGTGACTTTAAGCCTTCTGATAAGGCCCATTGTGAGCGACCACGTTTCGGTCCCGTATGTAATCACTGGCAACACACACTGGTCATAGACCTTCGTCTTGAGACACTGCGGTAAGTTGGACGAGAAGATACCCCGCAACTTCACGAACGCTGCCCAGCCGAGTCAGATTCGACGATTGACCTCTTTCTCGAAGTTAGACCTACCTAACTGGATCGTTTGTCCAAGGTAGACATAATCGTCTACAACTTCGAGTGTAGAGTCTCCGATCTTGACAGGAGTGGGTGTTACATGGGTATTCAACATAATTTTGGTTTTGTCCATGTTCATTTTAAGACCCACTTTTTCGGAAGCTCTACTAAGGTCATCGAGCATTGTACTGAGGTCCTCCATGGTCTCAGCCATGACCACTATATCATCGGCAAACCGAAGGTGAGAGATGTACTCGCCATTGACGTTGATGCCTAGCCCTCTCCAGTCCAGAACCTTGAAGATATCCTCCAGTGCTGCGGTGAACAGTTTCGGAGATATGACGTCTCCCTGTCTTACACCTCGCTGCAGAAGGATAGGTTCTGAGGTCTGGTCCTGAAGTCGGACTGACATGGTGGCGTTTTTGTACAAACACTTCAACACCTCGATGTACCGATAGTCGATTTGGCACCGTTGGAGAGACTGCAGTACAGCTCAAGTCTCGATCGAATCGAAGGCTTTCTCGTAGTCCACAAACGCCAAGCAGAGAGGCAGGTTATACTCTTCGGTCTTCTGTATAACCTGCCGCAGCGTATGTATGTGATCTACGGTGCTAAAGCCTTTTCGGAATCCGGCTTGTTCGGGAGGCTGAAAATCGTCAAACCTGCGCGCGAGACGATTCGTGATGACTCTTGAGAACAACTTGTAGACATGGCTTAGAAGTGAGATGGGCCTATAGTTCTTCAGCCGGGCATTGTCGCCCTTTTTGAAGAAGAGTACCACCACACCCCTGCACCATGCCTGCGGCGTTTTCCCCTCGAGTATGACGGAATCAAACAGCTTCTGAAGGGCCTTAAGTACCGGTTTTCCACCCGCCTTCAGGAGTTCGGCCGTAATTCCGTCATCACCCGGTGCCTTGTTGTTTTTAAGCTGTTTAAGAGCCATCCTAATCTCGTACAGGCTGACATCCGGAATGTCTTCGGTATAGTGTCGGGTCAGTCTAGCTCTTGGGTCGTTAGCTAGAGTTGCAACAGGATTTCTAGTTGAAGTGTACAACTGCCCATAAAAACTCTCGATCTCGCTCAGCAGCTCCGGTTTGGTGGATACGATCCTGCCATCGTCGGTCTTCAGTTTCGTGAGCCGGCTCTGCCCAATAGCCAGATCTCTTGAAAATACCTTGGAGCCTTTATTCCGCTCAATAGCGTCTTTAATACGCTCGGTATTAAAGCGGCGGAGGTCGCTCTTCAAGGATTTAGAGATCCGTCTATTGAGCTGCCGGTATTTCCACACCTCATCTGAAGACTGCAGGATCATCTCACGCCGCTCCTTCATGAGCTCGAGAGTATGATCAGAGAGTTTTTTGTTGTGTGCACGACGTGTCTTGAAAAACTTAGACCCGGTCGTGTGGACAGTTTCCACGAACCCATCGTTGCATTCGTCCACTGAGCTTCCTAGGCACTCGAAACGATTCTGGAGTTCAAGCTGAAAGCTCTCGGGGTTTTGGATCTGGATCTGTGCTGGACGGAGCGTAGACTTCATCAGTCGAGACCTTTCAAGCTTTATATTGATGTTCAATGTGCCTCTTACCATGCGGTGATCGCTCCCGGTTTTCACCGAATTGATCACAGAGACATCATTGAACATTTGCTTCTTGGTTGACATGATGAAGTCAATCTCATTTTTAGTTGCACCATCGGGACTCTGCCAGGTCCACTTCCTGTGCTCGCGCTTTTTGAAGAAGGAGTTCATCATATAGAGGCCCTCCTTCTCCATAAAACTAGCCAGTTGGTGACCCCGGTGGTTCCGACGTCCAAACCCAAATTGCCCCACCTGCAGCTCATCTCCATCTCGTTTGCCCACATATACAACACATTGATGACATAATTTAATAGATATCCTGATGAATACGAGACGAAATCAAAATAAGAGCAGATATATAGCGTATGAACAAATTTTCTCGTAAATTCTTCATAATGCAGAAGGTAGATGCGATGTAAGAATAGAAGAAAAACGGCCATCAAGACACACAGTGATACTAATTTCGATGCCAGGCTATTTGGATTTATTAAGTCATCTTTGATATGGTACTTGGGACAGAAAAACATGATTTACAGAAGATTTAGTGGTAAAAGCATCGACTACACATCTTTGTCGACCATGTTGTCTACTGTGGTTGTCACACGACAACTTTTTTTTCCGTTGAACGGTTTTCTTCTAAAATACTTCATTTTATTCATGTTAGTGAAAACACTAGCTCACCACACAGTAAGGAATTCCAAATTCGTTTTATTTCAGTATAGAAGGAATGTGTTTTCAATTATATTACAAGGCCCATAATTATAATTAAATTATGTATTCAAGTAACATAACTCATAGTGTTAGTAACAATAAAGTGATATTAATTAAGAATAAAATAGTGCTACATCATTCTTATAAGGAATTAATTAATTAGAACTGAACATTTACAAAAAAGAACTAATTACAATAAAATGTGGTTTGTTTTATGTAAATGAGTACTTTTGTTTTTTTAGTCTTTTTTTTTGTAATTAGTTATTTTTTTTTCTTTTAAATATAATTTAAATTAATATAAAATAATATTTATATATATATATATATATATTAAATATTATTCAAGCAAACAAAAGGTCACTTAGGTGTGAAAGTACTCCTCCACATTGCTGTTACTTTTTATTATTTGAAAAAAAAAATCCTTACAAAAACTCTCTTCCGTTTTCACCTCTTTATTTTCATCTCTGAGTTTAAAACATCTATAGTTTTAATTTAGTTGTAACAGAATCAAGAGCACTTTTAAAAACCCCGATTATTATGATCAATACCTTACGTAATACCCGATTCTCGGACAGAAACAAATAGATTTTTTTATAAGAGTCGATCTTGGATTTGAACAGCTTGAAGTTGTCGTTTTTCTGAATATCTTTTGGGATGTTAACACGGTTCTAAGATGAAATTATGAATCATTAGACAGTTTAAATAATATGATTTGAGTTTAAAAAATATATACAGGGTGTAAACGGACCCTCCACGAAGCCAACCAAGCATTATGTACTTCATACTAAGTAACTTTACGCAAAAATAATTGCTGGGAAACGACTTTTATTTTTGGGTGAAAAATCACGTTTTACGGTAGGACTCAATGTAACGCACTCAAAACATTGTGCTGATGGATGACCTCCATAAGAACCTGCATTGCAACGCATGCCGGGTACAGTTAGTTTGAAATAAAATCGAAATATTTTATTTACTTTTATATGGGTATTTATGAAACGTCAAAACAGGCGCACGGTTCTGGTTGGTCGTTTCCTATGGAGAAGAACCAGACAGAAGAAACTGACAGTTTAAAAAATATTTTGTTTTACATTGTTATTTTGTTACATTATTATACTTAGTTTGTGAGGTTAGCGTAGGCCTGGCAACAAGTGAGTATGTAACAGAATCATAAGATAAGATAGAAAAGTTACAAATCAAAGCATCTAGGAATTTACTGATTAGGATATTTTTATTTATTTGTCTTATGCAGTTACACGCTAGGCTTAAAACTAGTGAGTACATAACCCTGTTAGGGCGCAGCAAGATAATTTAAAACTTATAGTATTGCCGTGAGTACCTATTATCCCTTTACGGCGCTCTGTCCATATATTGGACACCATACATTTTGAATTTTCGCGGCTAAACTAAACTTTAAACAAATGTCACTTTTGGCTCTTTGGTTGAGCCTATAAATACTGTTAACAAAACGTAAAAAAAAAAAATACTAACATGGACGACTTTTATCAGGTGATCGATCTTATGTCAAAAATTGATGATTTTTGAGTGTTGTTTAAAAATCTAAGAAAATCTTCAAAAGCAATGAATCAAAAGGTAAGTTTTCTTTTACGTATCGTTCCAAATGTTGTAAATATGGGGTAAAAGCTCTGATTTTTGAGAATCTGGTTCACATGTCTTGTTAGAAACGAAAAACAATGACGTCCATATTTTGGACACTGCCCGCGTAGGTCATGATATTTTTTCATGGTTCAGATTTATAATTTAGGTTTTTTTGTAACTAAGTATTTCCATTTCAGACGATTCCATTAGATAAACTGGAAGATGTTCTGGAAGACCTGTTCGCATTGTCGGATGGTGAACACTCCGAAGACGATAACGAAAGTGACGAGAACGACACCGAAACTATTTTCATACCGCCAAGTAATGCTGAACTTCAAGTAATTTTGGATCCAAACTTGACTCTTAGATCTGCATCAGTTTCAAACCTGGGGATAGAGTCATCTTCTCCAGCAGGTACAGTTGTTACACATACTAGCTCCACACAGCCACATCCTTCTCCTGGAACTTCTAGATTGTCTCCTGTTCTAACAACTGCTTCTGCAACTCCAATACCACGAACTATTACACGTCCCGCTGATGTAGTAGATACAGAATCATCTGACGATAGCTCTGATAGTGATGACGATGATGAACATTGGAAAAAAGTGCAGTTTCCTCACAATCCGCCAATTGATAAATTCGATGAAAGAGTATTGAAACCGAAACAGTTTATCCCGAACAGAAGTAGTCCTGCTGTATATTTTAGAGCTTTTTTGACGGATGAAATCCTAGCTACCATTGTTGACCAAACTAATTTATATGCAACACAAAACCGCCAGAAAGTTTGGGAACCTGTCACAATAACTGAACTGAAAGCCTTTTTTGGAATTCTGATATTCATGGGACTTCATGTACTTCCTAATGTGACACTATACTGGTCTTCTGATCCACTGTTTTGCGTAAAAGAGGTTGCAGACGTCATGCCAGTGAAGCGATTCAAAAAGATTCTGTCTAATTTATAAATGACAATAGTAAAATGCCTAAGAGAAATGAACAAGTGTTTGATAAACTATACAAAGTCAGACCTTTGATCGACAGCATGAATGACGCTTTTCAAAATAGTGCATCATGCTCTTCCTCACAAAGCATTGACGAAATTTCAAATGATATTCTGCAACACAAATCGGAAGTATGTCACTACCTAATGCCGCACCGTAAATTGGACCAGATGATGCACGATATAGAGACCAAATTACAATCATTAACAAAGAGCGATTTTTGTATTATATTAGTTGGCGAAGAAGATTTCAACACGAGCAATGATTACTTCGATATGATATTTAGAATACGATCATCTTTACAGCAATTCAAACACACTAATATTATTATCTGTGCACCGACCTACAAATGTGGCAACTATGTAAATTTGTTTAATTGGAGGATAGAACATTTCAATAGTCTACTCTATCTCGATACATTGGCCCACGAACACGCCTATTTTCTGGATTCCAACAAGAATTTGTTATGTGATCACACAATGTTCAATAGACGTACCGGAAGACTAAATAACAACGGCATGCGAACTATTTTTCAAGACCTTAAGGATCTTATGCATGATATAAATCAATATAGTTCAGAATTTGTAGACACAGACATAATTGCCAATACACAGGAATATGAAGTTAAACCCCACTACCCTAACTCAGCCCAGTTTTTTCTATAATAAACACCTTTATATTATGCATCAGAATATTGCAGGTCTCATCGGAAAATCCGATGCACTGACGGTAGGTTTAGAAGAATTAATTACTAAGAAGATAAACATTGACGTCATTTGCATAACTGAGCATTTCATTATGTCTGGATATGAACAGCTCTTATCAATAGCTAACTACAATCTAGCTGCGATCTTCACGAGAAAAGACAGCAAAAGAGGGGGTTCTTGTATTTTGGTAAAAAAGGGCTATCAATGGAAGGAAATTACCGGTATTAGCAAATTCGCAATTAGTAACCTGTTCGAGTGTTGTGCAATTGAAATGACGCAAAGTAATACCATTATAATATGTATCTATAGAATTCCAAATCCAAAAAATCTAAATTCTTTTTTTGAGCAGCTAGAAAAACTGTTAAAATTTATTAATAAAACCAAAAAAAGGAATATTGTATTGTGTGGGGATTTTAATATTGACATGTTAAAGCGAGATAGAACTACATTGGAATTAGAATGTTTACTACTTAACTCGAATCTTAAACTGCAAGTATATCAGCCTACTAGACTGAAAAGTGGTACGTGTATTGATAATTTTGCACACAATCTAGGAAATAAGTGTAAATCTGAAGTCGTGGACCTTGCCCTTTCCGATCACACCTGCCAAATACTAAAATGTCCAGTTAAAAAAAAATGTTTGATTAACCAATGGTATATTCATCGTAGGGATTATAATCAAGAAAATGTGGACAAATTTAATGATTGTATAAAAAATATTAGCTTCTCTCAAGTTTATGAAATCAATGATCCAAATATTGCATTCAATGTTTTTATAGACACTTTCTTGTTATTCTATGAACTATGTTTTCCATTGAAAAGACTCTTAGTTAAAACATATAGGAAACCACAATGGGTGTCACGTGGAATAAGACTTTGTAGCAAAAAGAAAAGGGCACTGCTATGGCAGTATAGACTGCATCCCAGTGACGCAAGTAGAGATAAATTTAAAAAATACTCTACAACGTACAAAAAAATAATTAGACTGACCCAACGCGCTCAAAATACACATAAAATCAAAACATCAGTAAACAAAATAAAAACTACATGGGAAATAATTAACAGTTCCAAAGTGAATGTACCGAAGGAGGCTATTACTCAAATTCAAGTAGGCGATAAAATAGTAACTAATCCAACTGAAATAGCAAAAGCGTTCAATAATTTTTTTATAGAAAAAGTCAAACCTGTTCCTGATTGTGGTAAAAATGTTACAAAAAATATACCTAAAAATAACAACTCCTTATTTATGCCACCAAGTAGCCACCAGGACATATCAAAAATTATTAAACTAATTAAAAATACAAAGAGTACAGGACATGATGATATTTCCACACATATAGTCAAAGAAGTAGGTGACATCATTAGTAAACCTCTAAGCCATATTCTAAACCTATGCATAACTGAAGGCGTATACCCAGAACACCTTAAAATTGCCGTCATAAAACCACTACTGAAAAAAACCGAGAAGATGTCAATGGAGTCATATAGACCTATAGCGCTTGTACCTATACTATCAAAAGTATTCGAAAAATATCTATATGGACAAATATATATATTTTTGGAAAAAATGAACATTTTAACAGATGATCAAAAAGGTTTTAGAAAAAGTAAGACAATAAATTTGGCAATCTATGATTTCCTAAACAATGTAGTAGAAAATGTTGATAAAAGGCGTCCAGTATGTTCAGTGTTCTGTGATATGACACAGGCATTTGACTACGTGGACCATAAAATATTGCTAGATAAATTAGATAATTACGGAATCAGGGGAAACGTTCTACAGTTGATTGAATCATACCTCAGAAATAGGAAGCAGTATGTTGAAATAAGTCAATGCAATCATGTAACTAAAGAAGAGCAGATATTTACATCCAAACGCAAATTAGTTATGTATGGCGTTCCACAAGGGAGTGTCCTGGGTCCTCTACTATTCATAATTTATATTAACGATCTTCCAAATGTAACAAATAATCCGATGTCACTTTTTGCCGATGATAGCACAGTAACGATTAAATGCATGGATGATCGAAATTATGAAGATGAAATAAATAATACAATTGTTTCCATTACTACGTGGCTAAGTAATAATAATCTTAAAATAAACCTCGATAAAACAAAATTAATGATATTCAGTCAGCGTTTGAACATTAATAATAACCTGAATATACATAACAATAACAAACAGATAAGTAGAGTGGATGTAAGTAAGTTCCTAGGGCTCACAATAGATAAAAAAATAAACTGGAAACCACATTTGGAGGAGTTAAGCAAGCGACTGAGTAAATCAGCCTTTATGCTCTGCAAAATCGCTCCTGTTCTGGGTGTGGATGCCAAGCTCACGGCGTATCATGGAATAGTTGGTCCTCTTCTAAGATTTGGTGTTATCTTCTGGGGAAACTCAACCCTCAAAGAGTTAATATTCAGGTCACAGAAGAGATGTATTAGAACCATGTTCAGCTTAAAAACAACCGACTCATGCAAGCCATTCTTTGTGAAATATAAAATTTTTACCCTCCCATCACTCTATATCTTTGAAATTGTGATGTTCGTAAAATCTAACCCGCATCTCTTTAAGAAACAATCAGATATGGATAACCGTAACCGGCGCGATAAATATAAACATAGATTGTGTGGGAGACCATCCAATACAGCACTAATGCGTAAAAGTGTTTTCTGTATGGCTCCACGTATATTTAACCACCTTCCACAGGCACTCAGAGATATAACTGTCACTATATTATTTAAAAAAAAACTAAAAGAGTATTTAGCAGCCAAATGTTTCTACAGTATTGCTGAGTTTCTAATGGAGAAAACATGCTAATTCTAATCTAATTCTAATATGGGGGCGATGTTTGGTTCTGTTGACTGTTGTTAGATTTTTATCCAATTTTGACATCTAAATTATTATTATTATTATTTTTTATCTTTTTTAATAATTGGTCTTCTAATTTTGTTTAATTGATATTTGAAATGCTTATGCTGTACCTATAATAGATTTAAATGTAATTTAATGCAATCGTTGACAAATGAAGTTCAATTAATTTTAATTTTTTATGTGTATATTAATTATCAGTTACAATTCATTTTTATATTTGATCAAATGTTATTATAATACATATTTGTACGCCGTAAAGGTAAAACATGACTGTGATCCTTTCTGCAATGTACTTAACATCTTGCATGCTTTGTGTGTGCATACTCATGTTTCTGACAAATAAATGAACTATGAACTATGAACTATGAATGCATGATAAAATTTAAGGGTCGCAGCACGCTCAAACAATACATGCCCAAAAAGCCCATCAAGCGAGGTTTCAAGGTTTGGGCGCGCTGTGACAGTCTGACGGGGTATCTTTACCAGTTTGAAGTATACACTGGTAAAAAAGACGACACCACGGAAGTTGGATTAGGTGCAAGTGTGGTTATCGTGCGGTGTTCCACAGGGTTCAGTCGTTGGCCCACCCCTGTGGAACATCGGGTACGACTGGGTGCTGAGAGGCGAGCTCCAACCGGGGGTGGCCCTGGTGTGTTACGCCGACGACACGCTGGTCACGGCCCGGAGGAGCTCGTACGGGGAGGCAGCGTTGCTAGCGAAAGTTGCGGTCTCGCAGATTGTAAGCCGCATACGGCGCCTGGGCCTGGAGGTGGCCCTCAACAAGTTCGAGGCCATGGTCTTTCATGGCCCCCGGCGGTCGCCGCCACCGGGATCACATATTGTGGTTGGGGGGACCCAAATTGCTGTCGAGTCCACCATGAAGTATCTAGGATTGGTGCTCGACAGGCGTTGGGACTTAGGCCCCCACTTCTGCCGTCCCTCTGCACCCGTTTAGGGTGGCTGGAAGAGGGCGTTGTCCGCCCTCCGCCGACGCCCGGTACGTCTGCTGCGGGTCGGGAGAGTGGTCTCGGCCTCCCGCATCCTTTCCGCAGCCTCCTTCTGTGAGATGACGGTTTCACAGAAGGAGATCACCGCATCCCACGACTCTGCGCTCCCGACCATCGAACGAGCGACGGCCGGCAGCGACAGGTCGGTTCCGACTTCTGTTATGAGGGCACGGCGCGGCTCCTCCCATGTGGCACACTCTGCTAGCGTATGCTGCGCCGTGTCCTCCAAGCAGTGGACGCAGTGATGACACCGGGCGTCCGGCTCCCTGTTTATGCGACACAGGGACGTCCGCCATCCCTTCATATAACTGGACCCGAGGCGATGGCGCGTAGTGTTCCACGCGCGCCCCTATTGGAAATCGCGGGGGACACCTCACTCCCCCCGCGGAATTGAGGAAGCCCGCAGAAGCGGGCCGGCACTAGCCGGGGATCGTGGAAGGCGCACTAGTTCCCATGATCTCCGGTGCAAGTGTGCGAGGGAACACCGGTGTGGTTTTAGTCAGTACGAGTCTGACAGACCCCTCCGCTCTCCCCAGGGTGGAGGACATTCATTGAGGATTTCCACACCGAGAACAAAAAAAAAAAGGTGCAAGTGTGGTGAAAGGACTGTGCAAAAATCTGATTGAACAAAATGCTGAAAACACTCATGTCGCGTTTGACAATTTTTTTGCCTCCTGTGAGCTAATGCAATTTCTATTCGAAAAAAATATATACTCAACAGCCACAGTACGTCAAGACCGCACAAATTTGCCTGAATTGATAAAAAGCCACAGGAAAAGGAAAAATACACCTAAACCAGCCGCTCTAAAATTGGACAAAGGCCAACACAAATGGCGAGTTAACAAAAACGTTGCATTCTTCGTATGGAAGGATACCAAATTGGTATATGTGCTAAGTACAGCCTGCATATCACCCTCGACAAAAGAAAACCTGTAAAAGAACGCAAAAAGATGGGACGAAGTCTGATATTCCTTATCCTATGGGCATTTTAGAGTACACAAAAAGGATGGGAGGTGTGGACAGATTTGACCAGAAAAGGGGCACTTATCCTAAATTCAAGACGCAGTAGAAGGTGGTGGATGCGTATATTTTATTTTTTGGTGGACGCTGCGTCCACGTATCACGAATGCCCACATACTTCATACCCATAATGACAGAGTGCATAACCCAATAAGTGCATTGCAGTTCCGCACTGACCTGGCACGTAACCTGATCAACAGTTACAGCTCCAGGAAACGAAGGGTATCTGTTTTGCCCAACTTTGCGACCAAAAGACCAAAGGGACAAACAAGCAGGCAGAAGTCTATTTATGGTATCCCTGATAAGATAAGGCTGAATGATGTGGGATCGCATATGCCGGGAGAGCTGCCCAGTTATAGAAGGTGCAGAGCTTGCAGCAGTAAAGCACTTGGAAAAAAGAACAAAATAGAGTGTGTCAAATGCAAAGTGCCATTATGCATTGCACCATGTTTTGCACAATTTCATACGTGAGAAAGGACAGTTTCCAAAATGTGGACACCATTATTTTTTTTGAATAATTTAAAAAAACAAAATTTCAAAAATTTTCATTAAATATTAGTTTTAATATCCCAGTGTTTAATTGTTAATATATAAGCCAGAATCTTCTGCAGTAACTGCAACACTGAGCGTACTACGCGACAGTGCAATGAGACCATCACCTACAATAATCTCGTGAAGGTATTCGCCAGCAAATCTGATCTGATCGGCGCAGAAAGCATCATCATCTGCCCCATAAAGGGTTATCTTACTCTAGGGATACCTGCTGCTATCAAACTTTTAAAAGTTAATGCTGCAGCTACGGTCTGGTAAGCTGTAAATATCGTATAAAATAGAATCTGCAAAGAAGAAATTAAATAAGTGAGAGATTTGTTGTTTCATATAATGTTCAAATTTTTATTATTACTGAAAGGACCAACAGAGGGCTGATATGGGCTTTCTAAAAAAACGGCTGACAAATGTCGCGACGAACAGGTAATTGTGCGATGATCGTTTGTCTCAGGACACTGGGTAAAAGTGACGCATCAGTCGCTATATGATATAGTCGGTGCTACGCAGATATTGGAAATATTATAAAAACTTGTTTAAGATAAACTTACCATGTGATGGAACTTCTTCTCTATAATCATGTTACTGTCCTGTATATTTAGGTATACATCAAGCCCATAATATTCCAGTAGCCTTCTCTTTCTGAATCCTCAGTGTTTCTTGTGTTTTCAACTTTTTCAATACAAACACGAAGAATTTTTCTCCAGAAATATCAAAATCAACAAAGCATACACGACATTAAAATCGTAAGCTATCGTGGCATAAGCCGATACTATATCAATATAAATTACTTGGTCAGAAAGTAAACAGATAAGTCATAATAAAAAAAATACAAAATAGATTTAAGGCAATAATGCAAGCCCAATTGCTGACAATAAAGCATTTAAGTACATTTCCATTAAATTGTAAGAGTCTGGTCGTGTTGGATTTTCAAGACCAATAAGATATTGTAGGAGCTGTGCATGATGTGTGAAACTGTGCTAAATCACCAAAAATGTAAAGATATGTATTAGAAGTAATAATATCGTCGCGAATAGAATACTTTGAGCAGAACCTGTTCCGGTTTCAAGGTCACGAAAACTTAATGTATTTAAAGGCATATGAGACTGTTTCGTTCCCGGGTAGCAACTGTCTAAATTCAAATCTCACTTTAACTACTACACACTTTATTTGGTATGAATTTATAGAAAAGCAAACTGCAATAACACGACGGCGGAATTAGTAAGAAGTCCCATTAAACACATAGGCAGCTTAGCGTCTACGTAGAAAAAGCAACACGCGGTCATCTTACTGAATGACCTTTTTTTCTGTAGAACGTTCTTGCAAAGTCGTTCTTGACTCTCTGTAAGAAAGGGGCTATCTATCAGAACGTAAAAAATATCATTATTCTATTGCATAGTCCCGATTTCTTCGGCAGCAACACAGTATCTTCTTCCATACTTCTTTTATTTGTCACACAGTATCTTCTTCCTCTTTCTTGCCGTATCACCTTTCACTCTTCCCTATTAGTCGTCATTTCAGCGGTCCATCTATTATTTCTAGGTTCTTCCTCTACTCTTGCAGCCACTCATCCACATTCATACTTAAAAGTATCCTCACGACATTTTCATCGTTCGTCTGAATCACATACGATTGGAACAACATAGGTAGTTGAGCTGTTAAAACCCTTCAGGAGAGTTTGAAGTTTCAATTGTATCTTTAGATTATTCTTCTATTGATATAAGAAAACATGCTTACTTGTGTAGTTTCTTGTCTTCATACCCTGTATACATGCCGTCTCAGCTTCTTCGATGGCTAAGTAGAACTTCTCGCAGTACACACAATGAATTATTACTTTCAGTACGTCCTTGATTATCCATATAGTTGTCAGAATGCCAATTATGAAATTCGAGAAGGAAGACTGTAAAGCATAATTATGGTTAATAAATAGATGCAAAAATAAACAGAGCTAAATGTTAAAGTACTTCTTACATGCCCATATTCACGACTGCGTTGTTTGACTATTTGTAACAAACTCTCAATAATACATAAATTCCGACCGAAAGCATTGATCGTGCGATTCAGTAACTGTAAAATAGATTTCAAGAAGGATTAGAGCTAAATTCCGAACATTATTAGAGGAGCTCGTGGCTAAATAATAACTGCCACTCGGGACGATCTAAAGGTTAAGCCGCGCTTGCCTAGGTTGGTCCGTGGATGGGTAACCGCCCATTACATGCCTAGTTTCCTCCGTGCCTCGGAAAGCACGTTAAGCCGTTGGTGCCGGCTGTCATTTGTAGATCTTTGACAGTCGTTACGGGTAGTCAGTTGCCCTAAAGTCTGACAAACAGTCTTACCAAGGGGATATCGTATTATTCAGTACTAACTGGGTTGTGGAGGTCAGATAGGCAGCCGCTCCATGTAAAATACTGGTATTCAGCAGCATCCGGTTAGACGGGTCGGCCCCCAATATAGTTGGGAAAAGGCTAGGCAGATGATGAGTTCTGAATTTAAAAAAAATATATATTGAATTGTTACAATAATTTCAAACAGTTAGAACGAAAGCTTACCGATACTTGGGAAACCGTCTTGTACACATCGAAAGCCTTCAAAATATTTTGATACGTTTCAAACAACTTCATGCAACAGGTTTCATCGTTCTCCTGCCCAGCATTGATCGTTTGAACATTTTTAATCCATCTTTCCATATATTTTCTTAATAATATAAGAACTCGAAGATCATAAACGAAATTCATATCAACACCCATGGCTAACCAATGATAATAAATAATTACAACAGTAACGTTACCAAACTCTGCATAATATGTAATATGCATAAACATGCTGATACTAAACATAATGGAAGCTGAAATCCAACTCCAAGCAACAAAACTACGGACACTCTTACGAATATCGATATTAGTATGTATCATCTGGATCAACTCAATGAGTAAGACGTTTTTACGACGATACACTATATTAAGAACAAAACTCATTACAGAAGCAAGACAACGCGAGGTGGGTAACACAAATGCAATGATGGATAAGATGGTACTAAACTTAGCTTCTTGTAAAATTCTGTCCGTCCGATTTTTGTATAACTCATAATAAGTCGTCACTATCGTATAGCTAACACCCAATGCCTGTGGTATGTAGGCCTTTTTATCACTTGCAGTTATAACATTATCATGTACACGGTACTTTGAACAAAGGAATAAACTCAATATTAAATTAAATGGATAAAGTATTGTTTGCACTTCTTTTTCTAGTCGATTATTGAGTAATACTTGTACTGGGTAAGTAGATATAATTGATATGGTTCTAAATTTTTTTAACATTTTGTTAGAAAATTTTCTGACACAACAATATTGTTGACTTATTCGGTCTTACCTAAGACAATATCACAATTATTGGTTTCAGAAAATGACTTTTATTTATTTGGAACGATCATGTTTGAATAATGACTTTGTAATGGACAGGTTAAATTATCGGAATGTATACAAGACTAATTTTGTTAAAAGGCGAGCTTACGAAAGTAAGTCCTGATGATGTTCAAGAATAATGATCATGTAGGCTTACTTTTGTTAATTGTGTTTATTTAGGAGTCGATGAACAAAATAAATACAAGGAATAAAAATAAATTTATTGTACCCACAACAAGGGTCTAGAAAATAGGTGGATCATTTAGATGTCAATGTATACGCTTTTATAATAAACTACCAGGCCACATTCATGAACTAAGCCTTACTAAATTCAACATTTTTATAAAACGTAAACTTTGCCAAATAGCCTTTTATTCTGTTAAGGATTAAATCGAGGACAAAAAAGCTTGGGATTGAACTGCTCCAATTTAAATTGGTATTAAATTGAATTAGAAACCATTTTATTTTATTTTTATTACTGTTTGACATTTTTTTTATTAATTATTGTTCGATTTAGTTGACATTATTTACTTTTTCAGGTACCTATGGTATTATTATTATTATTTTTTCTCTTTTTCTTTTTCTTTTTCAAGTGTCGTTTCGACCAGAACTCAGCCACGTCGACGGCGTTGGAAGTGGCTTCGGACAGGCCCTTTAATGTGCAGGTGGAGTTGCACAAAGAGCAGGTCAGGAGGTGGGCCATGGTTTGGGATGAGACTCCACCGTCGCGCTCGACTTTGGGAGTATTCCGTTAAGTTGTACCTGCAGCGGCACACCTGGCTTCGAAGTCAGCTTAGCGTCTTCCAGGTAGGCCATGGCAGTTGGTGTCCCGCGGGGAGCTTTTCTGCAGCTCAGTATAGTGAGTCGGAGGAGGATGTCTGAGGAGCCAGACCTTTTTCTGAGATTGATGAACCCTATTATTGTCGATTAATTGTTTAAGAGATTGCGATGGAATTGGTCGTAATAAAAAAATATATTAAGAATGAATTTTGGTATAGAAATATCTGAAATGAATACTCACATATTCGTATGAATACTCACATATTCGTCATCGACTGCTGCATTTTTAAAAACTTCAATTGTTATTTGCAATTTAATTAAAACGTGACAAAAAAATCCAACAGTATGATACACCATCTGAAAATATTTTTTTTTACATAAGTAGACCACTGTCACTGATCATTAAACCAAAGAATATAAAATGTAATACCATTTGCTGAAAACAAGACTGGTAGATGCCATAAGATTCCAAAATGTTTGCGTAAGCTTGAAACATTCTTTTGCAATAAGTTTCTTTGTCACAAAGATCCATCCTTTGTAAATGTTGAGCTTGGCTGTTCCACAAATGAACTTTGCATCGTAGCAGCAGTATTAATCTTGTAGCATACACGATGTTAACAGCAAACAACATCGAAGCTAACCCAGAGAAATAATCGTAAAGAGGAAGCCTTAGTTTTAAACCAGTATAGGTAATACTAAAAATATAGAAACATACGGCCGAAATAACACTAATCCAATTCATAATGATAAAGCACTTGAATTTCTTCTTTACGTTAAGAAATCTGTGAAGGTCTTGAAATTTCAAGACAAACAAAATATTCCTTTTAGTGTTTAAGACATTAACGAGGTAGTTAATGATGGATCCGATGCTGAACAAGATAAATTCAAAGTAGGAGAATATGTAAATGATAAAAGTGTATTTTCTTTTAACTTCGTCAAAATGTAGGTCGTAGATGCGATATAAGAAAAGAGACCTACATAATATCGCGACACACAATGAAACTATACTCGTTATCGTATTTGTGTTTCGTAATGTTAATTACTTTGCATACGTACGTATGCAAAGTAATTACGAATTTAAATAATTAAATTACGAATACGAATTTAATTAAATAATTAATTATTTGTATAGAATCAAGTTTATATAACTAAACAGACAGACGTGCTGCTGGGGAGTTTGTTCCACCACTTCTTCTTCCCAGCTAAAGCACTAGGAAGTGGTGACGGGCGGGCATTTTTGGGGGACTGTCTTATGTAACTTTGACGTTCGAAAAGTGCTGATTTTCAGCCTAGTTTGAATAAATGACTTTTGATTTTGATTTTGATTTTTGATTATCAAACTATTTGGTTCTATAAAGTTATTTTTAATACGATACTTGGGACTCATTAAGATATTAAGCAAAAGATTCAAAGGAATAAGCATCAGCTGCACATCTTTGTCAATTGAGTTGTCCGTCATGACTGTCACTCTACAACTTTTCGCTTTCAAATGTTTTTTCCCCTTTTCAACATAATTGCAGGTAGGTTACTCTGACACAAAAGTGCCATTGAATATATGGAAAAGGTTTTTGCCGAACGTGTTATTAATTAGAGGTTTCAATTTTGGCATACAGTCCATTAGTATTAATTGCTCTAGTTCTGTTAGAATTTAATCAAAACAAAGTGGACACTTCAATGTTTTTCTGACTGTCGTTTGGAAACATTAGAGAATCAGTAAAACTAGTATGGACAAATTACTGACTGGCTGTGAACCCCGGACAATATTTGTATCCCGGGAGCTTCAGGTGTCCGTGACCGGAGCTGTAGCTACAATTTTTCCATACCCCGAACCTGTGTTTGGTCAAACCGGTTCATTATCTAAATTGAAATATTGTATCCACAGAATTTTTGGTCAACAGGATAGTGGACACTCTTTTACAACGCTTTGGAATAGGCAACTATCTTGATCAAACAAATAAGGTGAAGTAATGCCGATCTGGTCGGAAGTTGGCTGATGCTTAACACTTGGACTAAAACAGCCGATGATTTATTTTACTACAACATTGTTAATATTTAAAATGACGATTAAATCGTTTTAGGAACTAAAGCAACGCGAACTGTAGTAACACAATAGTGTAGTGAGAAATTGTAGCTATCATTTTCAACGGATAAGTTGCATCTATGTAAAACATTCCACAAATATTCATCTTGTCGAATGTAGCTCGATGTAGTCGTTTAATGTTCTTACACATCTTCTTTTCAGTATCTGAAAATAATGTTTTCCATAAGTAAATTTTCGGGAATATGACGAAATTACATTTGGAAAAATGTCACTAATAAGACTGCCTCGTTGGTCTAGTGGTCGCAAGCACAGCTGCTGAGCATGAGGTCCTGGGTTCTATTCCCGGGTCGGGCAATGTGATATTGGGTTTTGCCATCAGAAATTTCTCAGTAGCAGCAACGGAGCCTGGATTTGCGCACGGTTGATGGCAGTAGGCTCGGCCTAAACTGGGACTTAAACTGGCAAAATGTGGGTGTACTTTAATGTACACCTCTGCCTAACGCTTCGGGGATTACAGGCGTGATGTTATGTGTAACTAACAAGATTTTCCCGAGTCCGGCAATGTGATATTCGGTTCTTTCATCAAGATTTTCATAGTAGTCTTTTAGGTTGATAGCAATATATTTGCCCCTAAAATCAAGTCTTCCTACACATCTCTGCCCAATTATTTGGAGAATACAGGCATCATGTTATTTAATTTAAGAAGTAGCATCATGTCTTACCAACCAAAATTCATTTGACCAATAACATTATCAGGGCAGGACATGTCTGTGAATCCGAACTGTGGGCCCGTAAAGCTCAGGATTGGTGCCCTGAAACAGTGACACGGGGTCGTGGCAGACCACGGAGGAGATGCGGGACGAACTGTATGTCTTCCTCGAGAATCGGAAAGTAGTAGCACAGAATCGTATCGTTGGAAGGAATGAAGGGAGGCTTTTGCCCAGCAGTGGGACAATCTTCTTCTTAGCGTATCGATGGCAAAAAGTTAAAATATGTTTAGCCCAAAACTCGGCCACGCGAATCTAGCTCATTCATCAATCACCGCATTCTCATTATCTGAAGACCGATTTTTTCTTGTTTTCTTGATTATATTTTGTTTAGTCATCATTGCTTAGCTTTTTCCTAGCTATAAAGATAGTCTAACCAGATTTAGCTCAATTGGTACACTTCTGCCGAACGTTTCTGAGATTATACGCGTGATGTTATGTTATGTTTTGTTTTATTTTATAATTTTGAGTGGCACAGTACCGGGCAATGTGATGACACTTGGTGGTGTTTGTGTTCAGTATTGTACATCTTTTGACTGATGATGATAAGGATGCACTGTTTCTTGATTTAGTCTGTAGTTGTAAGTCATCGAACTATTACGTTAACATATTTCGAGCTGTGCAAAGGCCTCCTCCCCATGCCTTCCAAAATCTTGAAGTCATGAGGAGAGGCCTTTGCCTAACAGTGGGATAAAATAGGCTAACAGGCTAAATAGGCTAAATAGGCTTGTTAGGTTTTGATAGAGTTAAAAAATACTCACATACGAGCCAATACGGGCCGCAAAATTAAAAGCTTAAAGCGCTACTTGGAACTTGATCACAACGTGGCAAAATAACTCAAAAGTGTGATAGATGGCCTGAAAATAACGAAAACTGTTAGATCTACTTGTCGAACCTGTTAACCACCAAAGGACTATGCAAAAAATCGTCCCATATCATCAACAGATGCCAAACATATCTCATTAAATACATCTCGACATTATGATTATTTTTTACTATGGCGACATCACTGTAGGATATGGGGTTATCGTGCAATAAAAAAAAAAATGTTATACTTATACAGTTTTATTAAGTATTAAGAATCGAATTAAAAATGTACTATTTAACTAAAAAAAACTCGAGAGAGAACAGCCGTAAGACGTACTTTACCCTCCCTCCTTGCTCCGTTACCCCGACCGCACCCTTTCGACGCCTGCGCCCGCGCACCTCCCTCAGTCGTGGCTAGTACGTTCTGCTGTGTTCGCGTTGTTTATTTGTGCGTTATCGGCTTGTTTGCGACTATTACTAACCTCTGCTTGTTTATTGGACCTTTTGATTGCTACTCGATGACCCCGGCACGTTTAATGGACTGTGATTTATAAATATGGAGACTGGACGCCAATGTGTAATGTGTCCTAGATCTGTTTTAAGACAGAGACGACATATATTACAAGAAACATTGCTTCATAGTAGTCCTGAGTTAGCGGCCTACATTTTGCAAAATGGATTGACACAAGTAAGTCACAGTCATTGTATTTATTTACTGATTTATTATACATATATCGATAACTTTTAGATATTATGTAGAATACGTATAATGAATAAGAATAAGTGTCATGTAGTTAGAATATATAAGCAGATAGAACATTGCTACGATACTATATGATACATTTTAGAATTGCTTGAATAGAAATATAGCACTTAAAGTATAGCTTACGTTAGGAACGACTCAATCGTCCGGCCATAATTCCTATGAGGAATGAGATATTTTTACCTGCATAATTATTTAATCTCACCTTAATATTTTTATAGTCTAGTCCAAAAGTGAGTGTAGATTGTGTTCCGAGTTCTAGACAACTGACAAGCACACATATAACACCGATATAATCAATATAACACAGAAAAAATACTTCTGCTTATTACAAAAACACACATATGCTGATATCTTCATTTTTTCCCTTTTCAGGTAGTATTCAATAACGTAATGGCAGTATGCCATAGATGCTGGCAGAGAGCCAATAATAATGACGGTGGACAACTACGTCTTGAGAACGCTCCCATTGTAGAAGGTAATTACATCTGTGCTATTAATCCTTATCAAAATAAATTATTTCATCACTAAGTACAGTCTAGCTTCGCCGGGACAGCTAGTAATAAATAAATAAATAATTTTAGATGCTGACAATCAAGAACCCCCCAATGTTGCTGAAGCCCGCAATGTTGCTGAAGCCCCCAATGTTGCTGAAGCTCCCAATGTTGCTGAAGCCCCCAATGTTGCTGAAGCCCCCAATGTTGCTGAAGCCCCCAATGATCCTCAGGACAATCCAGAGGATGATGCTCGTTTCTATGTTCGCGATTACGTACGTGCACCGAACACTTCACGGCTCTGTATGTATAGGCAATGTAGACATGAAAATCTACGACGAGTTCCTGTGTCTATCAAGCTACATTTGGTATGTCATTATCGATTATATATTCCACCGAGTTCGCGAATATGTGAAGAACATTTAAATAACTATGATTTTGAAGAGTTACTGGATAATGTAAATGTTACACATTATTTTAATGCTTCATTTTTTAGTAACATGACAAACATGTTAATTGAAGCAATCAACAATAGGACAAGATTCGATTTTGAAACATTATCTTCACTGAATAATAGTGAACTTATGTTTTGGACTGGATTGACTTTAGAGCAGTTCAACGTCATTTTGGAAGAAACGCCATCGCTCGCAGAAAAATGCAGACATCCCCGATCAGTTCTCGGAGCTTATTTAACGAAAATACGAACTGGAGAACCTAACGAGCGACTAGCTACGCTTTTCGGCGTAACACGTCAAGTGTTTGAATATCGCCTAAAAATAGCGCGACAATGCTTGACAGGTCAATATGTACCAAGACATCTTGGTATAGGTCATATTTCTAGAGATGAGCTTCTAGAGAGAAATCTATTTTTGCCCAAACATATTTTTGGAAATGAAAACAACACCAAGTTAATTATTATCGCAGATGGCACATATGTATATATTGAAAAAAGCACTAATTATTTATTTCAAAGAAAAACTTATAGCCTCCACAAGTTTCGCAATTTATTGAAACCATTTATTTTAGTAAGCAGCGATGGATATATCATAGATGTCATAGGCCCTTTTCCTGCAACAACATCAGATGCAACTATTATGCAGAACATAATGAATGACGAGGAGCACTTACTACATTGGTTACTACACAGAGAGGACGTCTTTATTTTGGACAGGGGCTTCAGGGACAGTATTAATGATATTGAGTCCCTTGGCTATGAACCTCACATGCCACCTACCAAGGACAGGAACGCGACCCAGCTATCAACAGAAAAGGCAAATGATTCTCGGTTGGTGACTGTGTGTAGATGGATTGTGGAGGCGGTTAACGGCAAATTCAAAAACCGTTTTAAGTTATTAAAACAAACTTATTTTAACCGAGCTTTGCCAAACATGTTTGTCGATTTCCGCATAGCAGCATCATTAATAAATGCTAATTACCGTGTTGCTACAGACCACAGGCTTGCGCCGGAATTCTTTGAAATAATTCAAACTAAGGTTCATCAACCTAACCTTTTGAAAAATTATGTCGAAGGCAAAAATCTTAACAGACAAAGAGTTAACTTTGTGACGATGGAGGCCACCATGCCACATCTTGAGGACTTTCCAGAACTGACTGATGATGATATCATTTTATTCGCCTTGGGGACCTACCATATAAAACTTGCAAAATCCTACTGTGCGGAACATATTCGGAATGGAATTTATTATATTGAATTATTTCGAGAAAACCAGCTAACTGATTTGCCAAGGTATAATATTCGAGAAGATAATGTCTGGTTAATTAGAGGAAGAATACAATCTCGACACGTTAGATCGCGCGTTTATTATTGTTACATATTAATAAACCGAAGTGAAACTGGCAGACGTGCTATTGAACAGTGGTATTGCACATGCCTAACAGGGGCGCGTACGGTTGGAAGTTGTGCCCATATAATATCAATTATATGGTATATGGGCAAAGGTCGACATATCGACTTTAATCTACCAGCGGCAATGTTATCGACTATTATAATAGATGAATAATATAACGTTATTTTTGTCTGGATAATAGTTCTGTTGTTATTAAGTGTCTACTTGCACAATTGTTTTTGTGTTATTAATACTTAAAATGTCTAGTTGAACAATTGCTTTTTGTAATTATCGTCTAAAATGTATTTTTTTATTTTAAAATAAAAATACTTTATTTTTGTCAAAAGTCTTTTTAAAAAAAAAACCCCGTCGAATTCCGAACTAAAAATTGGTACTGACTTTTCATGGGACGTAATAATGATATTGAAACTTGTCCCATGTCGTTGATGGGATGGGACACTGCCCATACATTTTTTTGCATGGTCCTTTCTACAAAAAGGAGTACATACAAAATACTGGAAAGAAGTCCTATAGATTTCATAACACTAAAATATTAACGTAAGCTTGAAACATACTTTTGCAATAAATTTCTTTGCCGCTTTGATCCATCTGTTGCAAATGCTGAGCTTGAATGTTCCATAAATCAACTTTTCTTTTCAAGAGCTTGATAAGTCTGACAGCGTACAAGAAGTTTATTTCGAAACTCAATAAAGATATACCACAAAAAAAATTCGTAGATAGCAAGCTGAAACGTTACGCTGTAGAAGATGATAATGTTCACATAAGAAACTGTGAATGAGATGATACTGATCTAATTCCAAATGATGAAACGCTTAGAGTACAACTTCTCGTTAAGTAATCGGTGAACTTCTTGGATGTACAAGACGATTACAATGTTATTTTTCGTTTGAAGTACATTGACTACATAATTTATAATGAATCCTGTCCCAAACGAGACAAAGTCGAAGTAAGAGGCAATATACACCAAGTTAAAATCTTTTCTTAAGTATTCGTCTGAACACAGATTGTAGAAACGGTAGGAGAACAGAAATAGAAATATCATCATGGCGCAAAATGATACCAATTTCGATGTAAAACTGTTAGGGCCGTATTAAGTTATCCTTGATGCGATACTTGGGACAGAAAGAAAGATTTTCCATTAGATTTAAAGGCAAAAACATCGATTGAATATCTTTGTCAACCACATTGTTTAATGGGATGGTAATTAAATAATTATTTATTTTGTGATAATTCTGTTGTCGTCCTATAATAGACATCATTTTATATAAATTACGCAGACACGAATGAATTTACGATTGTATCCATAGAGATTAGTTTTATCGTACAAATAAACTGTCAAGGTACCTTGAAATTATTGATATGTGACTAATAGTACTTTAAGAACATTAATATTCTTGTCTATAAGTACTTATTTTTTATTATTATTTTAAGTTTCGTTAAAGATAATTAAAATTAATTATACAATATTATTTTTAGTATAATTATGCGAAAAATGAATATAGTTTGTTCAGAATAAGTAACTGAATCGATTCCAATAATTTTTAAATCATTTTACATTTTGTCTAAAAAAATATTTGAAAAAGGCTACAAGTTGGACACCGAGCGACACTAACTACCTATCGCAATCAGTTAGGTACCTAACACCAAATTACTATTATCCATGAGCTCAAGATGACGCTGGAGGAACGCGCGCGTGTTGACCACGTTTTTGTGCGGACAACCAGGTAACAGAATAAGCTTATAACTTTGTGATTTTTTATGATACAATTTTGAAATTTTGTACATAGATTCTTTACATAAAAATACTAGCTAGATACGTGTTTCAGGTTTCGCATATACTAAAACTAATGTTGTATATATTGGAAATGTTGTTGTTGTAACATATAACCATGTTGTTGGAAGTGTTGGGTATGGTGTTATTTGGATGGCTTTGTAAGTAAGTTAAGGCCAAGAAACGATTAAGATGAAAGGATTTAGGATTTTGAAGATGGTATAATAGTGAGAAAGTTTAATCGGAGATGGAATGGAAGTTATAAGCAAGAAGAAAAAAAATAAAGACAGGAGGATAACGTTTTTTTTACAAAACATTATCCCCGAAGAGTTAGGCAGAGGCGTACCCAACAGGACACACACATTTCGCAAGTTATGTACGTTTAAGTGCCATCTAATAGGGGTCGAGCCTATTGACATCAACCGGGCACAAATACGTGGCTGGTATAAAAAATTCGTGATAGGAAATCCCAATTTGTGAAAGAGCGAAATTGTACCAAACCATAAATGGATTCTAGTAAATAAAACCAAAAATGTTGCTAGTTCTTTTTATTAAACAAATTATTATTAAAAATTACATTTACATCAATTTCAGTTCAGCGTCTAAAGAAAAAAATTATAATTATTAAATGTAGTATCAATTTTTTTTTTCTTTTTTCTATTTCTAGACGAAGTGTCTAGTAATCGGCTAATCGGATCAATACATTTTTTATAAGTCGTCCGCTAATCGGTATAATAAAGTTTAACATTATAACATTTTTAACAGCCATTTCTAAAACTAAAGTAACGCAAACACCAGTAACACAATAGTATAGTGAGATATTAAAGCTATCATTAATGGAAAACTAGCATCTACGTAGAAAATTCCACAGACTTTCATCTTCTCGAATTTCGCTCGATGCAAGCGTTGAGTATTCTTGCACAATTTCTTCTCAGCATCTGTAATATTTGCATGAGCATTTATATTCATACAGGAGTATGAAGAACTGGGTATAAAGTTCTTCATCCCCCATAGAAAAGGGGGGGTCTTCAGTCCAGACGGGTGTTGTGTCTGGTGGGATACAGCTGTTGTCGTCGGATTTTTGTATATGATCATAAGTCGCGAATAACTAATACAACAACTAACCCATATGACTTAAAGAGTGATGAATATATATCCTGATGGATGGAGAGGGAGAGGAAGACCAAGGAAACAATGGATGGATTGTGTGAGGAATAATATGAAAGAAAAAGGAGTAATTGATAGCGTGACAGCTGACATGAGAAAATAGATGAAAAAAAACGTGTTTCGCTGAGCCCAAGTAACATGGGACAAGAGCAGAAAGATGAGCAAATGTTCGAAGAAATTATAAACTAATATTACCTGTACAATTTGTGTTCAAAATACACGCGCATGAGTCCTGTACATTACACATTGCTGTGTAGAACCTTTCCATGTACAAGCCCAAAATTACTTCAAATATCCAACTTTTTGTTGTCCATAAGTAAAAAAATAGAGACGCTAAGTATGTTGTTAGCTAAAAACAAAATTCCTTATAAATTTGATAAATAAGAATGACAAGGTTTTAAATGTTATTTGTATTACTAGTGACCCGACAGACATTGTCCTGTCACAATATTCAATGGAGGTTGACAACAGCGCCACTTCACGGGTCCAACTATAGCTGAGAACCATCGAAGTGATCCGATAAGTTAAAAAACAATCAAAATCATTCAAGCCATATATGAGGAGAATGATTACAAACACACGCATACCGAAGTTTCTTGTAAAATTTCTGTAATATTCTACATATTTAAAGTCTATCTACTTCTTGTACCAGTCAACCTTTGCGTTAAATATTGTAACAAAGAACAAAAAAATAATGAAAATAACCAATTTTTTTCGGCGTATGGAGAAAACTCTACGTCCAAACCAGTTTGATTTAATTCCAATACTTACATTTAACTCATCAGGTCTTTTTGTTTTAAACATCTCAATTGATATTTGAGTTCTGATTAATTCGTTTGAAAATAACTCAAAAGTGTGATACACGATCTAGAACGAAAATGTTTGATAAAGATACATCATCTTTATTCTGCTTCTTCTAAAGAAGAAGATCATCTTTATTGATTAGGTTATTGTGTGAAAAAAGAAAGCAGATGTACCATTTGTTGGAAAGAAGAGCGGTAGATTTCATAGCACTCCAAAATCTCCACGTAAGACTGAAACATTCTTTTGCAATATGCTTTATTCTCACTAAGATCCATTTGTTGCAAATTTTTAACTTGAATTGATAACCCTGACGGCATACAAAATGTTCATATCAAAAGACATCAAAGTCATAGAACAAATTGTTTCGTGCAAGGGAAATTCAAGTAATACGCAACTACATAATATGGTAAGGAGATTGGATAATATAAAAACTGAAGTTCCACTGATCCAATTCCAAATAATGAAACGTTTAAAATATATCTTGTCATTGAGAAATCTGTGAATGTCTTGGATTTTCAAGACAAACGTTATGTTTCTTTTCGTATACAACACATTTATGACATAATTTAAAACATATCCTGAAGAATACGAGACGAAGTCAAAATAAGAGCAGATATATAGCGAATGAACATATTTTCTCGTAAATTCTTCATATTGCAGATGGTAGATGCGATGTATGAAAATAAGGAAAACGGCCATCACGAAACACAGTGATACTAATTTCGATGCCAGGCTATTTAGATTTATTAAGTCATCTTTGATATGGTACTTGGGACAGAAAAACATGATTTGCAGAATATTTAATGGTAAAAGCATTGATTGCACATCTTTGTCAACCATGTTGTCTACTGTGGTTCTCACACGGCAACTTTTTTTGGCGTTGAACTGTTTTCTTCTAAAAGACTTCATTTTATCCATGTTAGTGAAAACACTAGCACACCACACAGTAAGTCATTCCAAATTCGTTTTATTTAAGAATAGAAGGAATGTGTATTTCAATTATATTAAAAGGCCAATAATTATAATTAATAATCAAATTATTTATTCAAGTAATATAACTCATAATGTTAGTAACAATAAAGAGATATTAATTAAGAATAAAATAGTACTACATCATTCTTATAACGAATTAATTAATTAGAACATTTACAAAAACGGCCTAATTAAAATAAAATGTGGTTTGTTTTATGTAAATGAGTCCTTTTGTAGTTCTTTTTTGTTTCTTTTAAATAAAATTTATATTAATATTAAATAATATGTATATATATAAAATATTATTCAAGGAAACAAAAGGACGCTTAGGTGTGAAAGTACTCCTCCACATTGCTGTTGCTTTTTATTATTTGAAAAACAAAAGCTCTCTTTCGTTTTCACCTCTTTATTTTCATCTCTGAGTTTAAAACATCTATCGTTTTAATTTAGTTGTAACGGAATCACGAGCACTAGTGAAAACCCCGATTATTATGATGATACCTAAGGTACCTGATTCTCGGACAGAAACAAATAGATTTTTTTATAAGAGTCCGATCTTGGATTTTAACAGCTTGAAGTTGTCGTTTTTCTGAATATCTATTGGGATGTTAACACGGCTCTAAGATGAAATTACGTGTCATTAGACGGTTTAAATAATAAGATTTGAGTTTAAAAAATATATACAGTGTGTAAACGGACCCTTCACGAAGCCGTCAACCAAGCATTATGTACGTCAGACTAAGTAACTTTACGCAAAAATTATTGCTGGGAAACGACTTTTGTTTTTGGGTGAAAAATCATGTTTTACTGTAGGACTCAATGTAACGCACTCAAAACATTGTGCTGATGGATGATCTCCACAACTCAGTTAGTACTGGGTAATACAATACCCCTTGGTAAGACTGGTTGTCAGACTTTAGGGCCACTAACTACCTGTTACGAGTGCCAAAGATGTACAAATGACAATCGGAACCAACGGCTCTTGGTGCTTTCCGAGGCAAGGAGGAAACTTTGTTTGTAACGGACCCATTCGCGGACCAACTTAGGCAAGTGCGGCTTAACCTATTGTTATTAATTGATGTGGTGATGTTTTTATCTACCATCGATGAATATCGATCATCCTTACCTGGCTCTGTCGGTTCGAGCAGTCTTTTTTGGTCTACCGGCTTATCCATCTTAGAGCGAGCGAACCGTGCTTAGGGACTTAACCCGACATGCAATGGTCAGTTTTAACGAGAATGTAACGAAATCTAGACTGAACTACCACAAACAGCCAAAATCGAAAAATGTGTTTAATAAAAATTTGTAAAAACTAGCATCAAACATTTATTGAATGTAAAATCTCAAATGATTCCTTCAATTGTTTCACAGAAATGCGAATTGCAAGAGTATAATAACGTAATTAGAGAGAAGTCCCATCAAAGAAATAGGTAGCGCCGCGTTTACATAGAATAGGCCACATGCCGTCATCTTACTGAACGATTGATTCGCCTGCAGAACTTTCTTGCATAGACGTGCCTGATCATCTGTAAAAAATAACAATATTAGAATTCGGTCATATTTGAACGGTTCTCTTGCATAAAATAAACGCTTAAAGACATATTCGCGAAATGCCAGTTAAGCAGGATGACAAAAACGCAGAAATTACTTTAAATACTTACTTGGACAGTCTTTGTTCTTCAAAAGCTGTATACAAGCCGTTTCAGCTTTCTCAACAGATATATAAAACTTCTCGCATTGCAAACTGTGTATAAACACTTATAATATGTCCTTAGCTATCCATAAAATCGTCACGAACGTCATCAACGAGGACTGATTCTTTCCGATCGGCTGAAAATATTTCATTATTTATTAAGGCTGTGATTAAAGGAAGAGATACTCTGTTTTCAGACAGTCGGATCATATCTGTGATTGATCTTAGTTTACTAATCGTCAGCTTTAAAAACTAGCACCAATTATAAAATTAACTTTCAAATCTTATAACGGACACAGAAACCTGCAATTGTAGTAGTGAAATGTTACCTCGCTTTGTGATTCTGCTGGATTGTGTAATATTTGTAACATTGTGCCCAAGTAGAGTAAATTTCTAGCGAACACATTGATCGTGGTATACAGTATCTGCAAAAGAGAAAACTACAAGCTGCATATTTATTAATTAATAAAACAAAAAGATGGTTTTATTATTCGTGTGCCTACCAATACTTGAAATATGGTCTTATATACATTGTACGCTTTCAGAATATTCTGGTATATATTAAATAATTTAGTAAAATACGTATCATTTTCGTGTCTCTCATTGCTCAGCTTCAAAATTGTTGTGATCCAATCGTCGAGATATTTTGTTAATAATACCAAAACACGAAATGCATAAACACAATCCATGTCAAGTTTTATAAGCAAATAGTTGCGAATTAGCACAAGCCACTCATAGAAATTAAATTTAGATTCTTCTTGATATATTACGACGTAAATAAAAATGTTAACACCGAAAACAAGGACGGCCGAGACCCAATTCCAAATAATGTAATTTCTAACACTGTTGCTAAAATCCATACTTTTATTTATAATCTGAATTATTAAAACGAGTAATATGTTGTTTTTACTGTGAACAATACTGAGAACTAAAGTTATTATCATACCGATAACAGAGTAAACGTAGGAAACAAAAACGGTAAAAAAAACTGTAGTGTCACTATGAGTAATTATGTACTCTACGTTAGATTGATTGAGAAACATGCAATAAACACAGATTATTAAAATATAACATAAACTTAAGAACGACGCCATAGTACGCATCTTCCCGTTGGGAGTAATATTATTATCTTGGATAGTATACTTTGAAGAGAACAATAGAAGCAGGGGGCTGTGTAATGGATAAAACATTCTTTGAACTTCCATTTCTAGACGATTATTTACTAATATTTCGGGTGGATATAATGACAAGTTTAGTTTTGTGTTTTTCTTTCGGTATACGTTTTTAAGTTTAAACGACATTATTCTCAACGTTACTAGCCTGTTTTAAAATGACTGAGACGTATAAACACATCAAATTCAATGATAAAGTACTTATTAATAGTGCGTTCTTATGTTATAAAATGTTGTGTACGATTCCATGGTCGTATAGTTGTTAGCGGTAGGTGGGTGACGCTAAAGTTGATATTTCAATTAGAGTAAAAGCACTTAATCGCACTAAGCATTATGAAAAGATTACTTTCTCGACGTTATTTTTGGTAGCAGATGATTTATGTTTTCCTTGGCCATCAAATTACAAAACTATTTATTTATTTCAGATAACAAGTACAACATACCTTACAAATTCAAGCTATTACACAGTTAAAAGAAACAAATCATTCTAATTTTCTCTTTTCTCACAATAAGAAGAAATGATATAACTAATAGGTAAATACTCTCGCGCCCCGCATGCCCTGCTCCACACTGCGCGCCATGCGCCCATCTACGTGAGGTTTAAAGCTCTATTTGACTCAGTGACAAGTTTGTTTGTGTGTGTAGGTACGTAGTAGGCACGTAGTAGGCAAGTATAGGCACGTAGTAGGTAAGTAGTAGGTTTGTAGTAGGTTGGTAAAAAGCTGCATTGCAACGCATGCTATTTATTTGTTTTTATATGGGCATTTGGGAAACGTCAAAACATAGGTGCACGGTTCTGGTTGGTCCAAGAAGAACCAACAAAACAGGAAAAACTGACTGTTTAAAAAATATTTGGATTTACATTGTTATTTTGCTACATTATTATACTTAGTTTGCGAAGTCAGCGTAGGCCTGACAACAAGTGAGTATTTAACAGAATCATAAGATATGATAGAAAAAGTAAACAAAACAGATCATCTAGGAATTTATACGGCCTTGAATTGATTTACTGATGCTAAATTCTGGATGCTTATATTTATTTGTCTTTTGCACAATTAACACAATCATAGTTACAGACTAGGCTTAAAACTAGTGAGTACATAGCTTTGTTAGGGCACAGCAAGATAACTTAAAACTTATAGTATTGCAGTGAGTATCTATTATCTAATATCACTCTAGGGATACCTGCTGCTATCAAACTTTTAAAAGTTAATGCTGCAGCTACGGTCTGCAAACTGAGGTAAGCTGTAAATGCCGTATAAAAAAGAATCTGCCAAGAAGAAATTAAATAAGTGAGTGATTTGTTGTTAAATATATGTTCAAATTTTATTATTACGGAAAGGACCAACAGAGGGCTGTTATGGGCTTTCCATAAAAATAGCTGACAAATGTCGCGACAAATAGTTAATTTTGCGATGATCGTTTGTCTCAGGACACTGGGTAACAGGGACGCATCAGTCGCTATATGATGTAGTCGGTGCTACGCAGATATTGGAAATATTATATAAACTTTTTTAAGATAAACTTACCTATATATTTAGATATACGTCAAGCATTATGTTCCACTAGCCTTCTTTTTCTGAATCCTCAGTGTTTCTTGTGTTTCCAACTTTTTCAATCCATACACGAAGAATTTTCTCCAGAAATATCAAAATCAACAAAACATACGCGACATTAAAATCGTAAGCTATCGTGGCATAAGCCGATACTATATCAATATAAGTTACTTGGTCAGAAAGTAAACAGAAATAAGTCATTAAATAAAAATACAAAATAGATTTAAGACTAACGCAAGCCCAATTGTTGACATTAAAGAATTTAAGTTCATTACCATTAATTTGTAAGAGTCTAAGCACGTGTTGGATTTTCAAGACCAATAACATATTGTAGTAGCTACTACAATATGTTATTGGTCTTGAAAATCAGTGCATGATGTTTGAAACAGTGTTAATTATGTCCCCAATCAAGGAAAATGAGAAATTGACCAACTGTAAAAACCCCACCATTTGTTATTATTAAAGTTATCATTTGAAATAGACAGACACATCGATATATGACCATGAGAAATAATCTGACATAACTGTAAAGATACATATTAGAAGTAATAATATCGTCGCGAATAGAATACTTTGAGCAGAACCTGTTCCGGTTTCAAGGTCACGAAAACTTAATGTATTTAAAGGTATATGAGACTGTTTCGTTCCCGGGTAGCAACTGTCTAAATTCAAATGTCACATTAACTACTACACACCAGATTTAATCTTAACACTAAAATATCTCATGCATGTGCATGCATGAGGTATTTTAGTGTTAATGAATTTGGCATGAATTTATAGAAGAGCAAACTGCAATAACACGACGGCGTAATTAGTAAGAAGTCCCATTAAACACATAGGCAGCTTAGCGTCTACGTAGAAAAAGCCACACGCGGTCATCTTACTGAAGGATTTTTTTTTCTTTAGAACGTTCTTGCAAAGTCGTTCTTGACTCTCTGTAAGAAAGGGCTTTCTATCAGAACATAAAAATCATCGTCATTCTATTGCATTATCCCCATTTCTTCGGCATCAACACCGTATCTTCTTCTATACTTCTTTTATTTGCCACACAGTATCTTCTTCGTCTTTCTTGCCGTATCACCTTTCACTCTTCCCTATTAATCGTCATTTCAGCGGTCCATCTATTATTTCTAAGGTCTTCCCCTACCCTTGTAGCCATTTATCCACATTCATACTTAAAAGTATCCTCAGGACATTTTCTTAGTTCGTCTGAATCACATACGATTGGAACAACATAGGTAGTTGAGCTGTTAACCCTTCAGGAGAGTTTGAAGATTCAATTGGTTCTTTAGATTTTTCTCCTATTGATAAATACATTAAAATAAGAAAACATGCTTACTTGTGTAGTTTCTTGTCTTCATACCCTGTATACATGCCGTCTCAGCTTCTTCGATGGCTAAGTAGAATTTCTCGCAGTACACACAATGAATTATTACTTTCAGTACGTCCTTGATTATCCACATAGTTGTCAGAATGCCAAACACGAAATTCGAGAAGGAAGACTGAAAAGTATAATTATGGTTATTAAATAGGTGCAATAATAATATAAATTTGGAAATGTGTCGCGCATGCGATGGACTCAGTCCATTAATGAACGAGTCATGCGTGCATATTATGGGGCTACTGAGGGGGGAAGCAACTTGACTGCGTACCGTGGACGGATGCTATCTCTGTTTCAGGTGCTTGAGCCAGCTGTCAGCGTGTCGGCGCAACGACTGTCGGATCAGGTGCGGGTCATCCAACGTAATTATGATGTTGGATGACACCGTACTTGATCGACTACGCTCAGAATCACGGAGTAACCTAGTTACGCCTGCTTCACCAATGATCGCGGTGCAGTTGCAAAATGTTACCATTGCTTCGCCGCGGTTCGACCGCGGTGGTGAAGGGGATGATGATGAAGTTATATCCGTGAATACCCAGTGCAACGCACAACTGAGGAGCGCTTTGGAGAATGCATTCCGGGAGTATCATTTCACACCGCCTGAACTTAGGCCACGTCTACCTCGTTTGCCTATGCACAAGAAAAACAAGGCGCTGGTGTGTGCTCTAGATTCGCAGCTGTCAAACTGCTTTGACACCAGCAAAGACCTCGCCGATACCCACTCAATATTGTACTGTGGAGCTGTAGCGGCATGTCGTGTAGCTCACGCCAAATTTCCCAACAACGACAGAGCTACACGACCAAAATTAGCTGTTCCAGCTTGGCAGTGCAGGATTGAGCAACATATCGGTGAGGCTAGAGCACTCATCGGCAAGTTAATCTGCTTCAGGGAGGGCAATACTCGACCTAGGGTGATGCGCTTTGTGAGGCGGGCGTTCTCGGGAACTGATGTTAGTTTTCGAGACTACTTGGCCCGTGTCACAGAGCGTATCGACTTCCTGAAACAGAAGATTTGTGCATGGGCAAGCCGTATTCGTCCGGACCAAGGTGTGACTGACACGCGTCTACCGGATGATAACGCCATGTGTTCGTTCTGGCGCAGCATCTGGTCGGTGCCTGTCTGTCACACTGAGGGTGATTGGACCCGGGAGGTTGAACGAGCGTGTGATCCAATACCTGAAATGGGGGCAATCATCATCAGCCCCCAAGACGTAGCTGGTGCAGTCCGTCCGTTGCCAAACTGGAAATCTCCAGGACCGAACGGACTGCAAAACTTCTGGAACAAATGGTTTCAGAGATCGCACGTTTGCTTGGCGTCCCAATTTCAATTAGCCTTAGAGTCAGGGTCGCTGCTCCAGTTCTTGACGACAGGAATTACCCACCTGCTCCATAAATCAGGTAGTACTGCGGAGCCCAAAAATTATAGACCAATCACTTGTTTACCAACGGTCTATAAAGTTTTTACATCCATTTTGAGAGCTAAAGTCAACCATCATATTGATAGTAATTCTATCATGTCTGCCTCTCAGAATGGATGTAGGAACGGGTTCCGCGGTACTAAGGAGCTACTCCTCGTAGATATGGCCGTTAGCCAACAGGTTCGCCGCTCCCGAAAGGATCTGTCTACATGTTGGATAGATTACAAGAAGGCCTATGATTCTGTGCCTCGTACATGGCTCATGAGGGTGCTGGAGTTGTATAAAGTTGATACAACTCTGCGTACCTTCCTGATGTCATGTATGGGGCACTGGGGAACGGTCCTTCGCTATCCAGGATGTCGACAGATCCAGGGAAACAGCGAACCGATAAGGATCGAGCGCGGTATATTCCAGGGTGATAGTCTGAGTCCATTGTGCTTTTGTATAGCCTTGAACCCTCTCAGCACATTGCTGGAGGGTTCAGGTCTAGGCTATCGGTTGAGGAGAGATGGTCAGCTTATATCTCACCTTCTTTACATGGATGATCTGAAACTCTTTGCCCCCAACAATTTGCAACTGATGAAGCTACTGAAGGTAACGGAAACTTTCAGTAGCTCCATCAGGATGGAATTTGGTGTGGACAAATGTGCAGTCATGCATGTGAAGCGAGGGGAGATTATGGAATCCCTGGGAACTCAACTCTCGGATTCCATACACCCTCCCCTCCTCTTCCTTCCCTCTCCTCAACAGAAACCTATAAGTATTTGGATATGTCGGAAGCATTAGGTATCAATACTGCTGACATGAAACAATCGTTGAGGGAGCGCTTCTTTGGCCGCCTGAATAAGGTACTAAGTAGTCTTTTGTCAGGCGGAAACAAGGTGCGCGCCTTCAACGGTTGGGTTATGCCAGATGTATTCTTTCGGCATACTCAAATGGACTCAGACGAAACTAGATGCCCTGGATAGAAGGGTCCGTGCACTGCTGACCGCAAATCGAATGCATCACCCACGGTCGTCGGTAATAAGACTGTATATCCTGCGGAAGTGTGGGGGTCGTTGCTTCTTAAATGCTAAGACCCTGCACAACCATGAGGTATGCAGTCTCAGGGAATACTTCCTAGAAGCCGACGTGGGGATGCACCGAGATGTGGTCTCAGTGGACAAGGGCCTCACCCCGCTCTCCCTGGCTAACGAGAACTGGCGCAAACCTAGAGTATTAGACACTTATGATCATGGCAGGGCAAGGAGCTTCATGGACGCTTTCACCGGGCCCTACATGGGCCTGATGTAGACTTCTTGGCGTCCGTATCTTGGCTGTGCTTCGGTGACCTATTCGGGGAAACCGAAGGTTTTGTCTGTGCAATAATAGACGAAGTTATGGTGAGGAATAACTACCGGAAATACATTGTGAAGGATGGCACGGTTGACATATGTCGGGTATGCCACCGTCCGGGAGAATCGATCCGACACATTATTTCTGGGTGTTCTCGTCTGTCTAACGGAGAGTACTTGCATAGACACAGTCTCGTTGCCAAGATTATCCACCAGCAACTTGCTTTGAAGTACAACCTTGTGGAATCAGAAGTCCCATACTATAAGTATGTGCCCGACCCAGTTCTCGATGATGGTAATATCACGTTGTATTGGGATCGATCTATCGTCACTGACAGGACTATTGTTGCCAATAAACCTGACAATGTGGTGATAGATCGATTGGAGCGTCGCGCAATGATTGTTGATATAACGGTTCTGCATGACGAGAACCTCGTGATAGCAGAGAAAGATAAACAATTCAAATATCTAGATCTGGCTCGCGAGGTTTTCGACATGTGGAACGTGAGTACAGCAGTCATTGTGCCGATAGTCGTGTCGGCCAATGGCCTAATAGCCAATAAGTTTCGACCAAAAACGGAGGAGGCTCTTGCTTGGCAGCTGGATCAAGGGCTTGATTCAGAAAGCAGTTCTTCTGGACACGGCGAGTATCGTTAGGAGGTTCCTCTCTCAAGAGGCCCGACCACCTTTTTTATGTCACTTTATATTTTCTATATAAAGTGACATACAAAATAAACATTTAAAAATGTAAATTGTATGTTTAGAAAATGAGTAAAATAATATAAATTTAAAACACCCCATCGCAGCAAAGAAAAGCGAACAAACACTTGAAAAGTCAATAAAATGGCTGAGCCGGTCTTGATAAAACATGTCTAATAGTAAAATACACATCATGCCCTTTCATTTGATACCCCACTTGGGAATATTTGAAAATATTCGATTTTTCATCCCCCATAACTAGTAAATGAACCATCCACCTATCATCCATCCAACCATATGAACCATCACCAAGAAATTAGCTTTCAAATAAAAAAAACTGCATATAAATCGGTTCACTCGTTTAACTACGGTGCCAGAAACAGACACACACACACACAAATTGCGTTCAAACTTATAACACTCCTCTTTTTGCGTCGGGGGTTAAAAATAAACTGAGCTAAACGTTAAAGTACTTCTTACATGCCCATATTCATGACTGCGTTGTTTGACTGTTTGTAAAAAACTCTCAATAATACATAAATTCCGACCGAAAGCATTGATCGTGCGATTCAGTAACTGTAAAGTAGATTTCAAAGAGGATTAGATCTAAATTCCAAACATTATTAGAGGAGCTCGTGGCTAAATAATAACCGCCACTCGGGTCGATCTAAAGGTTAAGCCACGCTTGCCTAGGTTGGTCCGTGGGTGGGTGACTGCCCATTACATACCGAGTTTCCTCCGTGCCTCGGAAAGCACGTTAAGCAGTTGCTCCCGGCTGCCATTTGTACATCTTTGACAGTCGTTACAGGTAGTCAGTGGTCCAAAAGTCTGACAACCAGTCTTACCAAGGGGTATCGTATTACCCAGTACTAACTGGGTTATGGAGGTCAGATAAGCAGTCGCTCCATGTAAAATACTGGTATTCAGCTGCATCCGCTTAGACTGGAAGCCGACCAAGAGTTGGGAAAAGGATAGGCAGATGATGAGTTCTGAATGTTTAAAAAATATATATTGAATTACTACAATCATTTCAAACAGTTAGTACGAAAGCTTACCGATACTTGGGAAACCGTCTTGTACACATCAAAAGCCTTCAAAATATTTTGATACGTTTCAAACAACTTCATGCAACAGGTTTCATCGTTCTCCTGCGCAGCATTGATCGTTTGAACATTTTTAATCCATCTTTCGATATATTTTCTTAATAATATAAGAACTCGAAGATCATAAACGAAATTCATATCAATGCCCATGAGTAACCAAAGATCAACAATAATTACAACAGTAAAGTTACCAAACTCTACATAACTTGTAATATGAATAAATATGCTGATACAACACATAATTGAAACTGAGATCCAACTCCAAGCAACAAAACTTCGGACACTCTTACTAATGTCAATATTCGTATGTATCATCTGGATCAACTCAACGAGTAAGACATTTTTATGACGATACACTATATTAAGAACAAAACTCATTACAGAAGCAACACAACGTGAGGTGGGCAACACAAATATTACAATGATTGATAAGATGGTACTAAAATTAGCTTCTTGTAAAATTCTGTCCATCCGATTTTTGTATAAGTCATAATAAATCGTCGCTATCGTATAGCTAACACCCAATGCCTGTGGTATGTAGGCCTTTTTATCGTTTGCAGTTACAACATTATCATGTACACGGTACTTTGAACAAAGGAATAAAGTCAATATTAAATTAAATGGATAAAGTATTGTTTGCACTTCTTTTTCTAGTCGATTATTGAGTAATACTTGTACTGGGTAAGTAGATATAATTGGTATGGTTCTAAATTTCTTTAACATTTTGTTAGAAACTTTTCTGACACAACAATATTGACGACTTATCCAGTCCTACCTAAGACAATTTGAAACGGCCGTATTTGAATAATGACTGTGTAATGTAGAGTTTACATTATCACATGTATACAAGACTAATTTTGTTAAAAGGCGAGCATACGAAAGTAAGTCCTGGCGATGTCCAAGAATAATGATCATGTGGGCTTACTTTTGTTAATTGTGTTTATTTTCTGTCAATAGCATAACTGGTTTTTAGTTGATCGAATTTGTCGACAAAACTCGTATTCGCGTTGTAATCTTTCACGGCTTCTGGACAGGACAATTCAACACTGGGATCAACGCGCTCTCTGCGGTTAACTTCCCCGACATTCTTGGGATCATGATAGTTTGACAAAATAAATACTGATCTCTTGTTTTTCGACTTCACTAAACTTACTTTTGTGTCACTAATACGGTAATCATGTTCACCTCTTTGTAAATGCTCGTCTTCTTTTAGCGTTAGTAAGAACTTTTTATTTGAATTCACCGTTCCACAGGCAAATATTTTCTCATCGTAGGAGGTATCGTGTGATTGCTATTATATTTCTTGCAGGTGTTAAGGCCTGAACATAATGGTGGCCCATGAGGGGAATAAACAGAGATCCGCAAAAAAAAAAAAATGCAATATCTTTGGAGGATATACTGGTGCCAATCAAAGTCCCAAGAGGCGCAATTAATACATTTATTGTTTAAAAAAGGAATTTGGAAGAGGCGGGGCCCATTTGAATATAAAATTATGAAAATGGAATGGGCCCCGCCTGTTTCCAACTTGTCTTTAATTTAAAATGTGCTTGTGTTATGCTTTTCAGTCGGGTTTTTTTAATTACTTTTTTTATTTCCAGCTTTGTAGTGTAGTAACGAGTTGAAAGATTTCGCAGACGATTTAACCTTTTTTTTATTATACGGTTCGTGCCACGGCTATGCCACACGGAAGGAAAAATATTGTTTATTTTAGAATTTTTGATTTACTTATCGGTAGCGGTGCGGTAGAACTAAAAATTCAAGCACAAAGTATAGAGGCGGACTTGAAAGTCATAGGCATTTTCTACTAGTCAACCGAAATTAGAGCTTTTTCCAATACCAATTAAAAACGTGCTTACCATTCGTCGAAATATCGTCTCTAGAATTGTGTATGACTCCTATACATTCAGGTATTCATCATAAATTAAATTCCAGTACCCTTACTGAAACCGCAGTGTTTCTTGAATTCTGGACTTTTTCGATCCACACACGAAGAATTTTCTCTAATAATTTCAATACTATTAAAGGATATATAACGTTAGTATCGAAAACAAGGCTAGAGGAAACCGACGAATAATCAAGAATCTTCATAACAAAAATAAAACCGAAACATACGGAGAAACCAATAGAAAAAATCAGTCAGTCCCAGACCACGATTCCTCTGAGTTCTTCGGCATTTATTTGTAGCACTTTGAGCACGTATTGGATTTTTGAGACCAACAAGATATTGTAGTAACTGTGCACGATGTTTGAAACGGTGTTTATTAAATCGCTGATCAAGTAGAAGCTGATATCAGTAGTCATGCTCAGAGTAAACGATAAGCTGTGAACCCCCCAATTATATCTTTTCTGGATAATGGAGCCGATCACCGATAGCGTCATTTATAAAATATTATTCATCGGTAGCAGTGTAAGTAATTAGTGGGTCTAAAATAAGTTATGATCGAGGTGTAAACTATCGAATGAATTGAACCAACGTATAATTTTTTTGGTCACTAAAATGTAATAATAACAACGAAACGAAAAAAAAAAACACATAATTATTTTCATATCAGGTCTATTAGTCGTCACAATCAGTAATATGTTTACAAAAACACAAACTGTAACAACACAATAGTATAAGTAGTTATAAAGCTTGACAGATTTAGAGGTAGCTCGGCGTCTATGATGAACAAGCCGCAAGCGCTCATCTTCTTGAAAAATACCTGCTGTACACGTTGGATGTTCTTGCAAGCTCTCCGGTCTAAAACAAATTTAAACATCGTTATTCTAAGCAAGGTTTTTATTTGGTCATAACGGTAACCGGTTGTTACTGCCGAGAAAACGCAGAAAAACTAGTTAAGGCTAGTACTAACTTAATACATACAGGCGTCTACCGATAAACTGGTAGCCGAAAGAAGCCGCTGAATGTTAGAAGCACAGGACTGGTCGGCGTGGCGACTCTTGGAGGAGGCTTCTGTCTGGCTGTGGACATCTTCCAGCTGATATGACGCTGAAGATGTGTATCGACCAATTTTTGTCTTTTCATCGGTATATTATAAGGAATAATGTAGTGCATACAGACATCAACATCATCATTCTCCTGCCCTTATCCCAATTTTGGTTTGGTGCAGCATGTCTTCTTTCATACTTCTCTTTTACTCGTCATCTCACCAGACACCTCTTTCTTGCCATACCATGCTTCACACAGTCCATCCATCGTTTCTTGTCGTAGTGCACACACGCATTGGATCAAAAACAATCTTTGAAACACTTTTAATACCAACCATAACAATGTCTTGATTTGAGCATTACACAGGTACTCTGAACATCTCTCATGGCTGCGTAGAATCCCTCACAGTCCACGCTCAAGCAAATAAGTAGGTAGATATTCTTGATGTTATTTATTTGATATGCAATTAGCAGAAGGATATGCTGTAATGGTAACAACATAATTCGTTTTATCATAACATGCCTGTAATCCCCGTAGCGTTAGGCAGAGGTGTGCCTTGTAGTACACTTCGCCGGTTATGTTTAAGTCACATGTAATAGAGGGCGAGTCTATTGCCATCTACCGGGCACAGATCCAGACTTCGTGGCTGCTACTGAAAAATTCCTGATTGAAACACCCGATAACACTTTGCCTGACCTGGGAATCGAATTCAGGTCCTTATGCTCGGAAGCGTTTACGACCACTAGACTGATGAGGCGGCGTTGGTCTAGTGGTCGTAAACGGTTGTAGTGGTCAATCAAGTAATTAGTTTTTTGACAAATCTTCACTTTGTGTTGTACTATTAAACCCAATGGTTGACTGGCGGATAATGCTTTGTGGCATTAAGTCCGCCTATGTACCAATGTACATGAATTTATAACAAATAAATTAGTAATCCGACTACTTACTTTCATTTCACCTTTTGCAATTAAATTTCTTAATATAGTAACCACCATTGCGAGGTTCTTAAAATTGAAGTACACCGTTAATATTACGTAAAATACAATCTGAAAACAGAAGTAACTCATTATATTATAGTATGATATTTATTTATTCTTATTTGTAGATATTATTAATGAACGTACCAAGTATTGACAAGTCTTCTCGATAATCATGTAGGTCTCTATTATATTCAAGTAAACATCAATTATTGTGTTCCAATATTCTTTACTTCCTGAATATTCAGCGTATTGTGAGTTTTCAACTCTTTTAATCCAAGTACAAAGGATTTTCTTAATAATTTTCAAAGACAGCAAAACATTTAAAACTAACACTTCGAAAGCAATCCATGCATAAAAAGCTGTTATGTCGACGGCATCCAAGTTGAAAACCCACCAAACACTAGTGATGAATCCTATATAAAAAATATTTAAACCAAAGACCCAAACCCAGTTGCAGATAACGAAACTTCTCAGTTCGCCGCTATTTATCTGCAAGACTCTGAGCATGTGTTGGATTTTAAAGACCACCAAGATATTGTAGGAGCTGTGCATGATGTTTGTGACCGTGATCATCAAATCTCCGATAAATAACGAAACAAATTCAAGGGCAAGCATCGAAGAGTAGAATGTACTGTAGTCCCCCCAAGCATGATGACAATCTTCTATCATATAATTCACCCATTCGTTTAAAAGGACACAGCGATATGTTAACATGATAAATACCCGTATAAAATTGTAAATGTACGTATTGGACGAAATTATGTTGTCACGAATAGAATACTTCCCGCAGAAGAAAAGCCTTTGCATCAGATTTAACGGTCTTAGTACTGATTGTAGATCTTTTTCAATCACGTAATTGCGCAATATTTCGTTGGATGAGACAGTTGGTATGTTTCCGGTGATAACAGCGGTTTTGTTTGATTTAAAATAGCTTTTGAAATACGAAAACATGTTTGCTGCTTGACAGTTTAGTGTCAATTAAAGAAAAATACTAAACCAATCGATAGGCAATCCATTAAATTCTATTATTACTACGTAGCGTTCATAGTAACTTTATTTGCCCCGTGCTAGGCATTATTATGTCCAAATTAACGTCTAATTGAATTTTTTAGCTTCCACTGGTTAGATATTCTGCGTTTGGTTGATATCTGCAGTTCAATAAACATGTAATACCTAACAAGCCCAAGTATAGTAACCCACACATACCCTTATAAATAAAAAACTAGAGCTGAGCATGCACACTAATGACTTTATTCTTAAGTAAATTTGTATTTATTTTTACTCAGAAGCATTTTTCATTTCAATTCATTTCATTGTTTATGTTATGACATAAACAACGACCTTCAGCAGGTCATCGGCCCACCTAGTGGGAGGCCTTCCAAGGCAACGTCTTCCGGTTCGCAATCGCCACTCCAGAAGAGAGTTTTCCGCCTCATCGACCATCCGTTCTGCGAGCAATGTGCCCTGCCCACTGCCACTTAAGTTTGTCAGTTTTTCGGGCTACGTCGGTAACCTTGGTTCTCTTGCGGATGTCCTCATTTTTGATTTGATCACGCAAGTAAACTCCGAGCTTAGCCCTCTCCATTGCTCTTTGGGTGACTTTAAGCCTTCTGAACGACCACGTGAGTGACCATGTTTCGGTCCCGTATGTAATCACTGGCAAAACACACTGGTCATAGACTTTCGTCTTGAGACACTGCGGTAAGTTGGACGCGAAGATACCACGCAACTATGGTTAACGCAACTATGGGTAATAGGTAATGGGTAAATGGGTAATGGGTAAATGGGTAAATGGGTAATTGGTAAATGGGTAATGGGTAAATGGGTAAGGGTAAATGGGTAAATGGGTAAATGGGTAAAGGGTAAATGGGTAATGGGTAAATGGGTAATGGGTAAATGGGTAATGAGTAAATGGGTGATGGGTAAATGGGTAATGGGTAAATGGGTAATGGGTAAATGGGTAAATGGGTAATGCATAAATGGGTAAATGGGTAATGGGTAATTGGGTAAATGGGTAAATGGGTAATTGGTAATTGGGTAAATGGGTAATGGGTAATGGGTAATGTGTAAATGGGTAAATGTGTAAATGGGTAATGGGTAAATGGGTAATGGGTGGATGTGGTCAATTCATCAAAGTCACAATAAAATTGACAGAGTAAACATTGTCGTCAAATAATTAATCAACAAGAATACGAGAATGTAAAGATGTGGGTACTAGGCAATACGAAAAACTTAACCGTAAAGTAACATCATTGTGCATTACGTCATACATATTATTGAAGATTACAAGAAGACAACAAGTCGGTATAAACAAAATGAAACCTTTTAAAAAGTGGTTGAACTTTTTATAAAATAAAAGTTACTTTCATGTTTCGACTAACACAGATATTATATTTTTAGCAAATGCCAGTTTGCTAAGACCCTTAGACACACATAAAATTTATTAAATATTTTAATAAAACTCAATTTATTATTATATCAAAGGAAAACTGTCTGGTAACTAAAATTTTTTAATATGTATTGCCTGCGATGACTGTACTAGTCGTTATAAGATGTTTACGCTAGTGACAATTTACTAAATTAATAGTCAGTTTCGTGCCTATGAAGCTTCCGTTTTCTTCGTCAGTCAACTTATTAATACGCAGATAGTCAACGGCCTTGTAACAGTCATGTTTTCATATTTCAAAAACAGTTCTATTTTAAACAGAAACTTTAATATTATTGGGAATAAAACATTCTCATGTGACGGGATAGTACACAACAAGGTTGATGAGGGTCTACAATCGGTACTAAGACCATTGAATCTGATGCAAAGGCTTTTCGTCGGTGCAAAGTATTCTATTCGTGACAACTTTATAACTTCTAATTCTAGCTTTTACAATTTTTTGAGAGTATTTTCCATGATCGTATATCGAAGCATATATTTGTACAATATGATAATTCTTTATATCGGTGTCGACGCTCCAAATCGATTACTGGGATTGAGTATGTTCTTTCTTTCGGGCCTTTTCGTGACCTTTCTCATTTTCTTGATCGGGGATTTGATCAACACCGTCTCAACCATCTTACACAGCTACTACAATGTATTGTTGGTCTTAAAACTTCAACAAGTGCTCAGTGTCCTACAAATAAAAAAGGAAATCGGAGGTTTTATTGTCTACAACTGGACTTGGGTTATGATTCTAAATGTATTTTGTATCGGTTCCGGTCTTTATATTTATTTTATTAACAAATTGAGTATTTTTACTGTTGTATCGACTTACGAGTGTATAATTTTCGATATGAATGTTGTATATGCTTTGTCAGTGTTAAAATTAATAGAGGGACTGCTTCGTGTATGGATTGAGAAAATGTCGAATTCGAGAAACACAGAAAGGGCAGAATACTGGAATCTCATGTTTCATGCGTACTGGAATATACAGGAGTCTTACATGATTATAGAGAAAACGTTTCAATACATGGTAAATTAACCATTAAAGCGCAGGCTACACAGCCAGCTAGTGAGCGAGCCAGCCGGGCGAGGCATAGTTTCACCTCTTTTCATACTTTGGTTGACACCGCGAACTACCGAAAGAGCCGAAACGAAGTGTGAAAAGAGGCTCGCCCAGCGCACACGCTCGCTAGGTGGTGGTGTGGCCTGCGCTTTATTATCAACCAGATATTATTATGGAAGAATTAATGTAAAAAGTTTTTATTAAAGAAGAAAAAGTTATATATTTAAAAAATTAAACGAGTTTAATTAATTTCAGATTTTATTTAATGTGATATTATCAGTCTACCTTAGTTTGCGGAACCTAGCATCGGTATTAATTGTGAAAGATATCATCGAAAGTGGTCAAATTGAGGTTAGCAGTTACTTGTACTGGTTTTTATAATATGTTTGTTACCGTTAGGATAAGGAATACGTTATTATGCGCATTAACTAGGTTATCTGCAAATTACTTGAAACAGCGAGAGAGACAGTTTTGGTCTCGTTTTCCCGCCCCTCCTCCGCGCTTGCGCCTGTGGCCGAAGGAACCACAGTGAGAATAAAATTACCTGAAGTCGACAGATCAAAAACAAATGCCCGTTCAATTTTGGCCGTAGCTCTTGAAAAGTCTGATGATCAGTTCTACAAACTGGGCACTAAAAGTGGAATTTTGGGACAATTTGATACAACATTATTTTTAGTATATGCGAAACCTGAATAAAGTTTGTTCAGAATAAGTAACTGAATCGATTACGATAATTTTTAAACCATGTTATAATTTGTCCCAAAAATATTTAAAAAAAATTACAAGTTGTAGACCGAGCGAAATTAAGTACCTATCGCTATCATTTAGGTACCTACTGCCAAATTATTATTATCCATGAGCACAAGACAACGCTGGAGGCGTGTGCGCGGGCGCGCTGCGTGGTGACCACGTTTTTGTTCGGACAACCAGGTAACAGAACAAGCCTATAACTTTGTGATTTTTCATGATACAGTTTAGAAATTTTGTACTTAGATTCTTTACATAAAAATACTAGACGCATATACTAAAACTAATGTTGTATAATCAATTCAGTCGGTCAAGAAAGATTGTTAACAGAAGATGATGTTCTTCTGGAAATGTGACTGCAACCTAAATGTTCAAATGTGTGTTGAATTCAAAATGTCACTTTTTCTGAATTTGATGGTTATTGAGATATTTACTTGTGTCCCTTCTCTAATTTTTTAAGCAAAAGAGGCACATTCTGAAAAAAAAAACGTTTTATAGAAGGTAAAAAAAAATTAGTTGGAATAAAATTTGATATTTAGCTTTTAAGATATAGGATTTATTCGGCTGTTGAGTGTAAACTGCCCTAACAAAAAAAAAAATATTTTTTAACGCTATGAGCGTTAAAAATATTGTTATTATACATTTGGCCGGGTTTTCAACGTCTGATTTTTTTTTCATTTTTCGTCTACAGTATATCATGGCTCTCATCTTAATGCAGTTATGGAACGCCAAGACAATCATCTTACTCATATGCTTGAGCATGGAATGTGAGAGTTTCTATGTAACGATGAGGGATGTTCAAAGCACCTGTGTTCTGCTCATGAAGTCCAACAACTGTTCTGGTACGTTAACTTGCGATTATACCGTAATATGAATAAACGATGGAAACACATAAATGCACACATGTAGCAACCAAGATTTCAAATAATGCCTTATTTAAGATAACGGATAAAGCTTGTTCAATCATGATGTTGATGACGTGCTTATTTGCTATCACAAAACCTTAGGCGTTCCGTTCTTTTGGGCACCTACCGAGTCATGACTCAAAATTATCATATCATCTTCGGACAGCCAATGAGAGGACCTCAAGGGATGTCATCGAAGAAGCACCAATAGGAGCAGTTTACGAGGATTTCCGAATTTTTCTCCGTGGAACGATAACCGCTCGATTTTTCTTCAATACTAACCACATTCAAATCTCAACCTTACTCTGTATAGCTTCATTTCAAAACCTTAATTTAAAACCGTTTTCTATTGTACCAAGTTACTAGCTCTCCTTGCTATAAACCACTTTATATGTTGTAGAAACCAAGAACTATCATTTTCATCGAATCCACAACCACAATTGAAGAGGAACGCGCCTAATGCATAAACAAAGCTGGTTTTAGGAACAAGGCTATTATTGTATAACTTATCACAGTGTAAATGAACATACATGGATTGATAAGATGATATTATTTTGCTACACCTATACATGGATTAAAAAAGATGATTTTGATGTACTTATATACCTACATAAAGGAACTCTACATTATTCGTTACAGAGCCAGAATTAAGGGTATACAAGAACATCCAACGTGTACAAAGGGCGTCATTCAAGAAGATGAGCGCGTGCGGTTTGTTCATTATAGACGCCGAGCTACCTCTGCAGTTGTCAAGTTTTGTTACTTCATATGCTATCGTTTTATTACAATTTGCCTATCTGCAGTAATATGGACCATGGTTGATATATTATGATTGTTGACTTATATAAATGTCCCCGTTAAATTGTAAATATCGTTACATTATAATCTATCTAGCGAGATTGTAAACTGTCGAATTATTGTGAACAGTAACATACTGCTAATCTATCGAAGTGAAACTATTGAATCACAATCTCTCGCGCGTTAAATTGTCAATATTACATAAATCAAAATCTTGAGGCTTCATAGTCTTCGAAATCAGGGAAATCGTAAATTTTACTCTTTTTTTCATCGAGAGTTCGCCTTGGTAGTGGAATTGCTCGCAACTCATGAATGTATGGGCTGATTCGAAGTAGTATAATATGATACGTTCTGTAGCAATCGCTTCACTATTGATAATGTCTGCTAAGATAGAAAAAAACAGGCAATTTTTGTTCTGAGCCGTGCAAAACGCTCATTATATGATCTTGTTTTCAACCAGAGCGATGCCATTGTGCCAAATAGCCGCGAGCGGATCTTTAGTATTTTTTCCAACTGGAGCGAAGGCTTGATTAAATGCTGTGGGTCTTGGACAAAATATAACCGCTTTAAATGTTTCGTTCCTTGGCAGCATTATAACCTCCTGTAAGTCACTACTGTAACATATCTGGTCCTCAATTTTTTTCTTTTGATTTGTGAGAATCGTATAATTGCCTCGCAGTAGTGTATTTTTCATGGTGAGCCACCCACTCCTCGCAACGTATGCAATCGGCTGTTATTTCTATGCGAGCATCGTGCTGAGTATCGCGTGTGTGCAATGTATGTGTATGTCTCGCATAGTTCACATTCCTCATTACCAAAACGGGCATATGACACATTCATGGTTTTTAAATGTGTTCTATACATTTCATATCCAATTGTTACGTCGGGGTGCTTTGTACAAAAGTCTTTGTACATGAAGTTAATGTTTATTTCACTTGGTAAGTACCGACGATTTCGGGCATGCTCTCGGTGATAATGCGGTGCGGATGGATTGAAAGTTTGAACATGTTTAGTGATAAAATCACGATCAAATTTTGGAGTTTTATTGTGTTTGCCTCGTTTGTCTATGTATATCATTGCTGTGGTCGAGGCAGGTAGATAGAATTTTATCATTGGTTTTTTTAAAACCCAACGTGGTCAAAAAGAAAATTTTACATACGGGGGACTACAGTGCCATCTTTTTTCGGTAAATAAAACACCTTTTCGGGTTTCTCTTGGTTCAGTTATGTATTTACTTTTTGGAATTGCTGCCGTATAATGTGATCAACCGCCCTCATCTCTGAGCGTGTCATGTTCCGATATTACAACACTTTCATGTACTATATTGCTGTAACTTTCCCCTACTAGTTGTTAAAAAAGAATTGAACCATTTTTAGTGTATAACAATTTTTCTTCACTTATTAAATTGTCGATAATTAACTTTATATTTTTGTGTAATATTGATCATTTTCCGGTACTTTCTTCACATAGTAGTGTACCAATAGAACTTCACACGCATTCAAGCTACCTGAAACTGTCAAATTTTCTTAATCAACCTTGAACCTAATGCTTTAGCGATAAAGTTGAAAATCTATTAAAGAAATTTAACAGATTGTAGTAGATTGATGTGCTGAATACGAATTAATGAATTTACGAAAGTATTAGATATCTACTCGACGATCATTAAACTTTCCTTTTCGACATCAAATAACATTAAACTTCTCAGTGTTTCAGACATCTTATATTTAAAATTGTTCGAAATCCACCATAAGCTCTGTTGTTATAGTGGACCATATTACAATGGATTCAAGTAACAAAAAACTCCGTAATAACGTGATTGAAAAAGATTTGCAATCAGTACTAAGACCGTTGAATCTGATGCAAAGTGTTTTTATCTGCGCGAAGTATTCTATTCGTGACAACATTATCACTCCTAATACTGACATTTACAACTTTTTAAGAGTATTTTGCACCGTCGTATATCGATGTGTTTGTTTGCATCATTTGATCGGTATGATCAATTATTTACACGACGAATGGTGGGGCCTTTACAATTTTTTGTTTTGCTTGAACTGTTCTGTTGACTTCATCTTCTACTTGGTCGGGGATTTAATTAACTGCTTCTCAAACATGATGCAGAGTAACTACAATATCTTGTTGGTCTTAAAAATTCAACACGTACTCAGAAGCCTCAGAGCCCTACAAATAATTAAAAAAGACGAAAACCTCAGAAGTTTCATTATCTGTAACTGGATCTACGTTATCATCCTTAATATTCTTAGCATCAGTTTTGTCATTTGTTACTGTTTCACTGTGCAAAGAATTTTTTTTCTAACCTTTTGCGAAATTAGTACATCATATGCCTGCGTTGCTTTTGATATTAACGTCGTGTACGCCTTGACCCTGTTGAAATTGTTGAAGAAAATGCTTCGTGTGTGGATTGAAAAGGTTCAAAAGACAGAAAATACAGAAGAATTAGAAACAGAGGGGTACTGGAACACAGTGTTGGATGTATACCTGAATATACAGGATATTTACATGATCATCGAGAAAACGTTTCGACACAAGGTGAGTTTATTAAAAAAATTGAATTAGTTTGAAGATAAATAATGCAATTATATAATACTTCGTAGTGCTTCATACTTCCGATTTAGCCATGTGGTTCAGGGTGACGACGTTACATACATGATTTCGATAAAAATATAATGCATCACAAAAATACACTTGTTCAATTCATGTCTAGTCTCAAATTTACGAGAAACGACTCGTTTTTATGTGAAATTGTTTTTAGCCTTATATCTGATAAAAATATTCCTTTATACGAAAAGAATATTTTATTTATTTTTTGTTTTCGTTTGCAGATTCTTTTTTATACGATATTTAGCGCGTATCTTAGTTTACGGAGCGTAACTATGGTGTTAATTTTACAAAACATAGCAGAACAGGCTCTTAATGGACGTGTAAGTATCAACAGTATTCTGTATCTAACACTAAAACTACTGCTAATGACAACCGCTGTTTTTGAATACATTTTACAATAATATTTTAATTTTACTTCTATAGTCACTAAAGCCGTTTAATTATGTCATCGTTCGTCATTTCAATTTTCAGACATTGGTTCTGGCTATAGTGTGTTATGTTTGGAATTTCAAGAATATCTTCGTTCTTACTTACTTAAGCGTGGAATGTGAGAGATTCTATACAGCGATGAGAGATGTTCAGACTACCTGCGTAATGATCATGCAATCAAGAAATAGTTCCGGTAATGTTCTAACATAATGTAACAATGCTAAATGTGATGCTGTTCCACAAACGATGGGGCACTTAATATCGTGTCCTGTGTGTCCTGTTTGTTCACTACAGGAACTGACGGACGCTACCGAAAGCGCCAAACTAGTAGCTCAGTTCTGGGCCGACCCAATTTAGATTGTTATCGACACGGTAGAAAGAAGATGAATGCCAAATGTATATCAAAAACGGCACAGTCGTCATCTACGGAAACAATTTTCATAGAATTACAAAAAAAAGTGTCATTCCTATCTATTAAAGCGCTAGCGCCGGCAAGGCCGCTGTGGTTTGTCGGTACTGTACCTTAAAAATTAAAGCAAACCCAAGTACCTTTTTGTTTTTCCATAACCCATAGATAAAAACGTCCTTATTTGCAGAGTCAGCAAATAGGGCCTGCAAGAACATCCAGCAAAAACAATGGGCTTCATTCAAGAAGATGAGCGCGTGTGGCTTATTCCTCATACACGCCGAGTTACCTCTACAATTATCATCCTTTTTATCTACGTACACTATCGTTATTTTACAGTTTGGGTTTTTGTAAGAATTGTAAAAACTTTTTTCACTTCTCATCTATTGCTTTTCTTCAGGCGAATCGAGGACCTTTCTGTAACATATCAAAATCAATTCTGCTTTTTAATCAATATTAAAATAATAGAGAGAGTAAAACTGATTTTCAAAAATAAACGGATGCCCATTTCTAAGCTAATGGATAAAGAATTGAATACTGAATTCATCTTTAATAGGCCTTCTTTATTTAATCAGTTAGGTTGTATACTAGCTAATGTATTACTTCCATGAGCAACAACTTCACTATAATTTTTCTCCGTCTTCATGGAAGTATAAAACAACGAATCAAGGATAATATTCCATAGAATTAAAATTCCATTTTTTTTTATTATTTCCAAATTATCAAATATGACAATACTAGATGTTGCTTCGCGACTTCATCTGTGTCCGTTATGTATTTTGAATGAATACTAACTATACTAACTACTACAAATACCATTGAATTTCATGCAAAGTCTCTTCATCTGCGCGAAGTATTCTGTTCGTAACAACATTATCACTGCTAATACTTCTCTTTACAACTTTATCGGAATGTTTTACATGCTTATATTAAACAGTGGCTTTTTGCATAATACCATCATCATGGTAGCGTCATTAAGTAATGAAAGAAGAAGTATTAGTTGATTGCTTTACTTAGGAGTATCTGTTGAATTCATCTTCTACCTGACTGGGGATTTAATAAACATTTTTTCAAATATTATTTACAGCCGCTACATCTTGTTTATATCGAAAATCCAAAATGTGTGCTTGTCACTCAAAGTCCTTCAAAAAAATAAGGACGAAATTAGGAGTTTTGTTATCTACAACTGGGTCTATATTTTCATCTTAAATGTATCGATTATTACTTTCTTATTATTTTTAAATTATTGTTACCCTTGAAATACGAATTTTCGATATTGTTACGGCTTACGTTAGCATCGCTTTCAATGTCAACGTAGTATATGCTTTGCTGTTAGTGAAACTAATAGAAAAATTGCAACGCGTTTGGATTGAAAAAGTTGAAAACTCAATAATCATTGAGAACTCAAGGCAAGAAGAGTACTGGAATATGATGGTCGATGTGTACTTGAATATGCAGGATATTTATAAGCTAATTGAGAAAACGTTTCAACAAATGGTTAATTTATATTTAAATAAAGCTAGACGTGCATATGTTTGATCAAATGAAAGAATTTGTGGTGCTGACTCTTCAAACAAAATTCATTTCTATTTTGCTACGTTAACAAAAATTAAAGAGAGTGAAGAAAACAGCATGTCTTTAAACCTAGAAATCAAAGAATGTGATATCTACTAACACGCGCGGTGAATTGAGGCCCGCTTAGTCACACTGACAGAGGGTCTGTAATTTAACATGGGGAACGTTAAACTTTATCTTGTTTAATATTATTTTTTGTTGGCTTCTTATGTCTCTTTCTGTCGTTGTATCATTATTAATCCCTTCTTTATTTATGGCCATTCTACAGAAAATGACTAAGTTTTTAGAAATGGTTCTACTTTATCACGTTTTTTTCTTTCAGATAATATTTTATATAGTATTCACAGCATACCTTACATTGCGAAACGTTTCTGGGGTAATAATTTTAGGCAAGGTTATGGCAACAGGTGACGGTGTAAGTGCTTGTATTATTTTATCCAGCTCTCATTATTCTTACCTGATTCTTGAAGACGAACTCGATTTTTTCTAACAAGGGCGTGGCTAAATAATGACTAGACCCGACATTCCACCATCCGACCATACACTACGGTACAGCTTGCGGAAACGCTCTTATCGTTCAGACGCAAGTTTTATGGATTAAGTTCTGGCTTCGATCGATGAAGCTATTGATTCATTGCGAAATAGAGGTCGACATATTCGCCACGGTAGATAAGAACCCAGCTGGCATAGTGCTGGTTCGCGATCTATTGACTTCGAGTTCGATCCCAGCCTGAGGAATATCTTTTTGTCAATCAATATATTTTGTTTTCTTTATTTTATTTTTATTTGTTTGATTTATGTTTTATTTTTACATATGTTTTTTTACGTTTATTTTATTTCCGTTGTTAAGTCATAAGGTATTTAGATAGCAAGAGAGCTTGGAACCAACCATTTAGTAAATTTATTTAGACTGCCTGTTTTTCCTTCTCCCATTCAGTTTACTTGGAACCCCGGTCATCACAATACCTTTTATCGAAAATTATTATATGCCGGGGTCGACCTACAAACAGGATAAGGCATCAGTAACAAATAATGTTTGTAATCCTAATACTACAATTACGATATGTGTTGGTAATAGTTCTAAGATTAAAAAGGAACACATCACTGACTGTGTATCAGAGTATCATATTGTGTGCTTTTCCATATTTAGAAAATTTAGGTAATAGAAAAAAACAATTATATACACATGTTACATAAACATGTACATTTCTTAGTAGGTCACTACAGTGAAACACTTATATAACTATATATCAAGTCTTTTGTTGATAAACTTAACACTGCGACTATTAGTAATAATACTATTGTACAGGTAACCTTAAATAAATATAGTTTTAGAAAATTGAAATGAAATAACTATCAGGACAACAAATGTAATTTACCAAAACACAAACATTAAAAGTTAAAACACAAAAGTTATAGTTTTAAGTAACAAGTTACAAAATTAATCGAGTGAATAAAATCAAGAGGAATAGTTAGAGCGCGCCGCCGAAATAGGGAATGAACCTTTAGCCACGCTACGCGTTGACCTAAATAGGCTCGGTCATATGGTCCGGGCTTTCTGGTGGGGTGTAGGTTGGAGACGCAGCTAACAATAGCATTAGTGCTATAAATGTTTACAAACATTATACTGAGGAGGATCTATGTGTCACTGTGCAAAATTCTCAATTAGGGTATTAGTCTTGTTGTCTGAGGATAGCACGAGCCTCACTCCAGATATTAATATTAATTTAAACTAGGAAGTGAGACAACAGAAGGTACCATTAACATTATTGTTAATCCTACCAACAGCAACGTATCTTCTTGCACTCAATTAGTTAGGAAAAAAGGGCCTCAGCAGAATACCTTAAAATTGTTCCACCAAAATATCCAAGGCATTTCTTCCAAATTAATAGAAATTAAATTGTTTTTAGAAAATGTTTGACATTATTTGTTTTACTGAATATTAGCTAAAGGATTACCAAATGCTTATTAATTATGAAAACTATACGGTGGGTAGCTGCTTTAACCATAAATCTATGCTGCGTGGAGGTTCCGTAATATTAATAAAAAAATGTGTTAAATATAAGCAACGTAATGACATAGTAGGTCTCTCGGTTGAACATTGCGTCGAACTGTCCTGTGTTCAGCTAGATAAGCATGTAATTGTGTGTGTGTGCAGACCCCCAAACTATCAAAACTTAAGGTTTTGATAGTTAAGGTTTTGCCTGAACATTCAACGTCATTAGAAGGCATCATTCAAGAAGATGAGTGCTTGCGGTTTGTTCATCATAGACGCCACTATCTCAACAGTTGTCAAGTTTTATTACTTCTTATACTATTGTATTTCTTCAATTTGTGTTTCTGTAAAATAATGTCCAGTTTGATCAAATTTGTTTTTTGACAATATTGACGTGGCTACCAACAAATTAAAAGCAACACTGTAGTATGTTGGTTTAACATATATTTAACATATGTATGTCACAGAAAGTACCTATACAAAAGAATACAACAACAAGCGGCGTAATAAATTATTAAAAGCCATTAAATTAAATACAGTAAACAATATCCGGACATGACATGTGTGCCGTACATCAATTTGACTGAAACAGTTAAACAGCCGTGAAACTAGCATGTTCTCATATTTCAAGAGGCGTTTCAAACCGTACAAAAACGCCGTTATAATCGAGAATTTGTCAACTGTCTCAACTGCTGAAATAGTTATTAGCAATGTTATTGAAGAAGATTTACAATCAGTACTAAGACCGTTGAATCTGATGCTAAGTATTTTCTTGTGCGCGAAGTATTCAATTAGTGACAATATTATCACTTCTAATACATATCTCTACATCTGTATAAAAGTATTTTGCATGCTCGTATTTCAATTTGCCCATCTGCATGATTTAATCATGTCAATGAGTTCTTACATTAATGATTTTAATGCGGTTTACAGTTTATTCCACTGCTCATGCGCTGTTTTTGGATTCATTTTATTTCTTATCGGGGATATAATGAACAGCGTCTCAAATATCATATACAGCTACTACAATGTCTTGTTGATCTTGAAAATCCAATACGTACTCAGAGTCCTACAAATAAATAAGATCGAACTCAGACATTGTATTGTTAGTAATTGGACTTGGGTTTTCTTTCTCAATATTTATGGCATTATTTTCGTCGTTGGTTTAAATTTCATGTATAATATAAGTCTTGTCGATATTATGGCGGGATACGCCTACATTGCTTTCGATTTGAACGTTGTGTACGCTTCCTTCATACTGATATTATTAGAGAAACTGCTTCGTGTATGGACAGAAAAAGTTGGAAACTCAAGGAACAGCAACAATTTGGACAGAGATGAGTACTGTAACAAAATGTTTGATGTATACCTGAAAATACAGGAGTCTTACATGATTGTCGAGAAGATATTTCAAATAATGGTAAGTTTATAAAAAAGGGTCTTTTTAGCTTATAGATTTATTGAGTTTAATAAAAATAGTGGTCGAAGACCCAAAATCAATCAGCCTTAACAAGGGTTTCACCCAGCAACACGTTTTATTTCCGTTCTCCTCTGTCAACCGTCATGCTATCGTTAACACCTTTTTTCATAATATTATTCTTCACACAATCCATCTTTTCATCGGTCTTCCTCTGCCTCTATAGTCATCAAAATACATATTCATCAATATTTTAGTCCTTGTAAAGTTATCCTTGTAAAACATGTATATTGATCAGCTATATTCAGTTATAAAGTGAAGACCGACAATGACATGGTTTGAAAGACGCTAGGCAGACGATGATGATCTCAAAATTAGAACCCGAGAAACATGAAACAAAATGAACTTGTAGGTGTCATGGGGAGTGATATTATTTAATTTAATTTTCAGATTACCTTCCATTTAATATTGGCGGCATTCTTTTGGTTGCGGACCGTGGCTTCGATATTAACATTCATATCAAATGGGGAAATTTCAGTAAGTAAATAAATATCGCGAATTCTATCGCTTAATACCCATATTAAGCTCAGCGACAGAATTTACAATATTACAATACGCTCAAAAACTGGAATCGCTGATATGGATCACAAGACTGCTGGGTTGAGTAGTTGGGATTGGGCAGCACACGTCTGTAGAATGCATCAGGACCGATGGGCCAGAGACGTTACGACGTGGCTGCCAGAAGACGGGCATCGTCGCCGAGGGAGGCCTAGAAAACGCTGGCGTGACGAAATAGAAGCGTTTGTGAGAGATTGGCCGAAGAAAACCACACGGTGAGGAAAATGGAAGGCTATGAGGGAGGCCTTTGCCCAGCAGTGCGCAATATAGGCTAAGGAAAAAAATGTCTTGGACTTATAGGAATCAATGTAATCGTGCAATTTAAATACTAATCAATTGTTGAAGCGGTGTTTACGGAATATATAATGAAATTAACAAAAGTGGCATTGGTATGAAAATAAGTTTTGGAGTGGAATTCATTATTGGGAACACGTCATTCAAAGAAAAACACCTCTTCTTCTGTGATACTACCTATATTGCACTTTGAAGATCTGGGTTGCTTCAATATCTAAATTGTATTCTAGTGCGGCGACTCGGCAGGCCGAAGGGAGAGAGAAAACTTTTCCCTTTATTACACAATTCTGTCAAGATTTTTTTTTTAATTTGTTTTCGTCTTTATTTCAGTATGCCATCAATTTAACATTTCTCATGTGGAACACGAAGAGTTCCATCGTATTAATATGTTTGAGTGTTCGATGTGAGAGATTCTATGCTGCAATGCGAGATGTTCAAAGTATCTGTGTGCTCCTCATGAAGTCAAGACATTGCTCGGGTATGGGTTTTACATCTACTTAAAACTTTATGACGTTATCAAAGCAATACACTAAGAATACTGAAAACTGTTAAAGGACGCAATCATCTTTTCCTTAGTGCAAAATATTACTATTTTTTATTTTCACTTTTTTAGACTCTGAAAAAAGGGTTTGTAAAAACATTCTTCGTGTACAAAAAGCATCATTCAACAAGATGAGCACGTGTGGCTACATCATAAACGCCGAGCTACCTGTGCAGTTTTCCAGCTACATCGCTTCATACATTATTGTTTTTTTACAGTTTACATATCTGTAATGTGAATAAATGTTTCATTGATTGCCGTTTCGTATTTTTATAAACAGCATTTCAACTTGCTATCTTCTTCTAGAAACATAACGGGTGCATTTATAGTTGGTAGGTTGTCGGTAACGAAGTCTTAGGGTGACAGATATGAACGGCTAATGCTTGCCTTGGGCCTTTTCCCCGTGAAATAGGCTTATTAAAACACCACTTTGTAGAGTTTGTAGTATGAAAACAACTTATTGTATTTATAAATTACCAAAGTATTTATAAATTACTCACCGATCGATTGACTTTCGTTCTCTTCAAAAATTAACATCAAACTACCTAGTGTTAAACACAATGTATAAATATGGTACCTAGCAATATGTTACGCTGAAAAGCTGAATATTAGTACTTGATATAAAAAGTTTCAAGAAATTTTCATATCTTTACAATCCTGAAAATAAAATCGTGTGACTCCTACGTCAATGGGTATAAAAAACTGCAAACACATAACATTGCTATGAACTTTTACCTTGATTGCAATTGCTAGTCCGTGTCGAGTAGCTAGAGGTCCGTAGGTAGGCGTGCACACACAATAAGTCCAATAAAAAGCGAGGGTCAATAGAAAAGCGAGAGTCAATAAAAATATAAAAATATCACAACTAACAAGCAAACGGCAAAGCATTCAAACGATGTCTGACTGCTGACATCTGGCGATTGTTTTTTTCAGAGATGGAATTGAACTTCAAGTGTAACAAAATCGATAAAATAATCGATGGGGTAAAAAAGAAATAAATAGAAATAGTTTTGTTCTAAAACGGCTGATACGCCGGCGCTGGCAAGGGATCGACGAATAATGTCGTTAATGCTGGCGTGACGTGCAATACAACCTGCGCTCCTGTAGCAGGGCAGGCCATGGTGTCCGAGGCTGCCGACAGCTTCACCGCAGTGACACCGATGCAGGGCAACACAAGGTTCGACTAAGCGTAGACTCGTAATAATGGGCATTAATTTGAATGTCATCAACCTGAAAATTTCAGCCTCGAAATATGCATTTTACATTGCTTACTCAAACATGGAGCTTACAGAATATCATCAAAAAAAAAAATAATAATCAAAATATTTTATTTTACATAGGCTTTTTTTTTTAGGATGGAAAATCATCAAATGACCCCACCGCTCTGGGCGGAGCGGAAGAGAGTGTCAGACTTGTACTGACTAAAACCCATCCATGTGCCTTCTTTGCCCTTTATGTTCCAGGGCCGCGGTATCTCTTTCGAACAGTCCCGCAGCCCTGGCAGGCATCGACCCGTGCGGACCCCTACGTGGTTGCTGACATCTCTTTGAGGCGCGCGTGGAACACGAACGCGCCGTCGACACGGCTTGTCGTCATAAGACGGCCGGACGGCGAGCTAGCCCATAACTCGCCGTCCACAGGCCCGCGCCTACGGTGGCCGGGGGCCACCATGTTACCCCCGACGCCCAGGGCGTCTCCCGCGGCGGCTGGGACGTGAGGCTCTTTCCCTCTCACGTTCCGCCACCTCCTTCACTAGCATGACTGCTTCGCAGAAGGAGGTGACGGCTTCCCATTCCCTCTCGCTACGGACCATGGCTTGAACAGGGCCAGGCGCGAGAGGTCGCCGCCGCCAATCGCCTCTACGAGGACACGCGCTGCTCCACCCAAGCGGGACAGGCCTCCACAGTGTGCTGCACCGTGTCCTCCGGACGATCCTCACAATGGAAACACCCGGGCGTTTCCGCCCGCCCGATTCGGTTCAGGAACCTCCCGAAACAACCGTGTCCGGTGAGGACCTGCGTCATGCGGAAGGTGAGGGCGCCGTGGCGCCTCTCTAGCCACTCCTCAAAGAGGGGACTTATCGCCACTATGGTGGCGTTTGCGTTGTATGTTGGCGTTTTTCACGCGGTTGCGACAGTCGCTCTCTCCATGTCACCATGAGATCGCGCCGGAGGTCTGTCCGCTGACGGCGATTTGCCGCGGCAGCGGAGTTTTCCCACAACGTAGTGCCTCCGCGCGCCATTCGTGAAGGCGCGCGAGGACTATCGCCTCCAGATCCCATGGCGGCAATCCGGCAAGGAGGCTCGCCGCCTCACCGGAGATCGTGCGGTACCCTCGGACTAGCCTTAGGGCTATCCCCTTTTGGGGCGCGTTCAGGTAGTGGGCGGCTTGCCGCCTCAGAGAACGCGCCCACACCGGGGCCCCGTAAAGGGCCATGGACCGCACGACCCCCGCGTAGAGCCTCCGGCAGGAGGCGTTTGGACCCCCCAGGTTGGGCAGGAGCCGCTTGAATGCAGCTCCGGTCGTCAGAAATGCTCCACGAAGTTCCACCGGCTGTCATTTTACATAGGCCTAGATGGGCACTTATAAAACGTCGATAAAAGGTGCACGGTTCGGGTTGGTCGTTTCCTATGGAGAAGAACCGGCAAGAAACTCCATGGTTACTCTTTTCAAATCATTTGGTGTAACAATATTATCATAGATACAGCATTTGTACTTAAGTATGGGGGGACAGCGTAGGCCCGACAATAAGTCGTTGCTTACTACACAAAAAATGTAAAAAGTTAACAAGCAGCTGGGAATCTACAAAGCCTACAATGTTCACACATTTACAAACAATTGGTAAAAAAGAATCTATACAAAGGTAAAAAAAAGAATTGTAAAGTACTAAATTAAACAAGTGACACAAATATTGTTATCAGTGCTGTAACTATTCTGAGCAAAAGATGTATAAATGATTTGAAAACTAAAGCCAAACTTCTTTATCTTCATATGCTTCCATCCTTTTGATATGCTTGAGTGTGGGATGTGAGAGCTTTTATGCAGCGAAATTTTTTCAAGTATACATAAAAAACGTATACTTTTTCTTATTTATTTATTTAACACTTCAAGCACAATACAAAGGCGGACGTATTGCCATAACCATTTTCTGCCAATCAACCTTTGGGTGATGCAGAGACAAACAGTGGCAGGTGTATAACTGAAAATATTTTAATTAATACTACGATATACTACTAGCCCCCGTAGCATGACCACCGTAGACAAGGATTTCTTTGCACTATCTGTCATTTTGTCGATTCTTCCGTCAAAGAAATCATTGTCTACGGTGGTCATGCTACGGGGGCAGGATTATCATAAGAATACTACATTACATACATTGTTTTCTAAATTAACTTTCGGAAGTCGGTGGAAAAAAAGTCAATGAAGCAAACAAAAATCACCGACTTCCGAAAGTAAAGTTATTTTCCACTTTTTAGTGTTTTTTTTCGATTTGTTTCATATTGCGATCATTTGATTTAATAATCGATCTATTTCTTAAGGTTCCACCAACGTTTTCAAAATCTTCTTTAACATCTAAACAATTGTTGTAATGTCTAGCCAAGAAATTTTCAAAATTAATAACACCCGGAACTTAAAAGCCATCTAAAGTAATTAGTAAATTACTCGCCTATCGATTTCTATTCATTTCTTATCAGTCAACATGACACTGTGGAGTAAAAAAGACATGTTTTCTTTTTTAAAAACCTCAAAATCAAACAGAAACATTGCTGCATTCGAAAATGTTGCATCTAATGAAGTGATTTGTAATAACATAATTGGAAAAGATCGTCAATCAGTGCTTAAACCGCTAAATCTGATTCAAAATACTTTTCTATACGCAAAGTATTCCATTCATAACAATATTATAAAGTCAAATTCTTACCTTTACAACTTTTTGACTGTGTTGTGTATACTCATATTCTGGTGCTACGATTTCTATCATTTGATCAGTATTTTCATACAGTTTAGTGATCAGTGGGGAATTTACAGATGGTTTTATTGTACTAGCAACACTTTTGACTTATTGATTTACTTATTCGGACATTTGTTGAACAATATTTCGAACGTAGATTAGAGCCGCTACAATATCTTGTTGGTCTTGAAAATCCAACATGTGCTGAGAGACCTACAAATTCATGGCAATAATCTCAGAGATTTCACCGTCAGCAACTGGACTTGGGTTATAAGTCTCAATATTATTTGGATGACTTACATGATTTCTTTTTTCTGTGTTTTCCCTAACATAGATGTTATTGATATCATTGCGATGTATACTTGCATCTGCTTTGATATAAACGTTGTATATGCTATGGCTTTATTGAAATTATTAGAGAAAATGTTACGTGTGTGGATCGAAAAAGTGCAAAGGGTAAACGACACCGAGGAGTCAGAAAGCGAAGATTATTGGAGGTTGATGTTTAATGTGTACGTGAACATGTTACAGATTTACATGATTATAGAGACGACCTTTCGACAACCGGTAAGTTTTTTTTTAAATTCATGACAGTTTGAAGAAGCGTTTATGATTCTTATATTAATATTGCTTTTTTCCAGATTGCATTTTATACAATATTCACTGCTTACCTCTGTTTACGGAATGTGGCTACGTTATTAACTTTGAACAATAATGCTTCTGTAAGTACTTTAATTACTATAGTGATTAATCATAAAATGTTTACATCATCGTTGAACTGATGCCATAACAAAATTATTTGTGTCGCTAATGGACTCAATACACCAAATAGTTGACGGCTTCAAATGCAAAACAAATCAATTTAAAATCGAAAGACTGCGGCGACACTAAAAAAAAATGATTTTATTTAATTTTACCTGTCCCGGTGTCTGTAAAGTAATTTTGTCAGAATCAAGTCAAAGGGACACAGTGAAACTAATACTGTGGACCTTGATTCCTGACTATAAAATATTTTTATTCTTATTTATTTTATTATAGTCAAAATGGGTGTCCAACAGAATTGAAAAATATATCTCACAATAAGTTGTCCAATATATTTGTATTGATATCGTAAACATTTGGATAAAGCCAAATAGATATAGAATCTACTTAAGACTGTAGAGGCTGTGTTACGGAGCCCCCGTCCTTAAACTAGGTTATTATTTCCTTTATTTATATTTTTACAAATTATTTACATTTTTAAATATTCCTTAAAAAAAATATATAAAAAACACACGCCCACCAGTATAGCATAGCCCACCGGTATCGGGTCCAAGCTTCCGGCGGTCAGAGAGAGGAACCTCCTAACAATACGAGCCGTGTCCAGAAGTATCGCTTTCTGAATCAAGCCCTTGATCCAGCTGTCTAACGAGAGCCCCCTCAGGTATTGGTCGAGGCTCTTGGCAATTAAGCCATGGGCTGAGACGACTATCGGCACAATGAGTGCTGAGTCCACATCCCACATGTCGACAACCTCGCGAGCCAAGTCAAGATACTTGATTTTCTTATCTTTCTCGGTTTTCACGAGGTTATCATCATGCGGGACCGTTATGTCAACAACCATTGCGCGCCGCTCTGATCGATCCACCACCACTATATCAGGCTTATTGGCTACAATAGTCCTGTCAGTGATGATGGATTGATCCCAGTACAAAGTGATACTGCCATTTTCGAGAACTGGGTCGGGCACATACTTATAGTACGGCACTTCCGATTCCACAAGGTTGTATTTTAGAGCAAGTTGCTGATGGATAATCCTGGCTACAAGGTAGTGTCTATGCAAGTACTCTCCGTTAGCCAGACGAGAACACCCGGAGATAATGTGACGGATTGATTCGCCTGGACGGTGGCATGGCCGACATATGTCAACCGTACCGTCCTTCACAATAAATCTCCGGTAGTTATTCGTCATCATAACTTCATCCATAATTGCAAAAACAAAACTTTCAGTTTCTCCGAAGAGGTCCCCGGAACGTAGCCAGGCTACGGACGCTGGTAGGTCTACATCGGGCCCATGCAGGGCCCGGAAAAAGCGTCCGTGAAGCAAGGAACTCTGCCATACCTCCATGCGGTCGTTAGTGACAAGCAGTTCAGGTTTGCGCCAGTTCTCTTTAGCCAAGGAGAGCGGGGTGAGGCCCTTGTCCACCGCGACCACATCTCGATGCATCCCCACGTCGGTTTCAAGGAAATATTCCCTGAGACTGCATATCTCGCGATTGTGGAGAGTCTTGGCGTTTAAAAAGCCTCGACCCCCACACCTCCGCGGGATATAAAGTCTCATAACAGAAGAACGCGGGTGATGCATTCGATATGCCGTCAACAACGTACGGACCCTCCTATCCAGAGTTCTGTTTGAGTCCATTTGAGTATGCCGAAAGAGTACATCAAAACCGGCATGACCAAACCGTTGAAGGCACGCACCTTATTTCCGCCTGATAAAAGACTATTAAATACTTTTTTCAGGCGGCCAAAGAAGCGTTCCTTCAACGATTGCTTCATGTCAGCAACATTGATGCCCAGCGCTTCCGACATACCCAAATACTTATAGGTTTCGGTTGCTGAGAGGGATCTAAGATTTATGGAATCCGAGAGCTGGGTTCCCACAGATTCCACAATCTCTCGTTTTACATGCATGACCGCACATTTGTCCACACCAAATTCCATCCTGATGGCGCTACTGAAAGTTTCAGTTACCTTCAGTAGCTCCATCAGTTGCAAATCGTTGGGGGCAAAGAGTTTCAGGTCATCCATGTAAAGGAGGTGAGATATAACTTGACCACTTCTCTTCAACCGATAACCTAGACCTGAATCCTCCAGCAGCGTGCTAAGAGGATTCAAGGCTAAGCAGAACCAAAGTTGTCTCAAACTATCGCCCTGAAATATACCTCGCTCTATCCTTATCGGCTCGCTATTCCTCTGGATTTGCCGACATCCTGGATAGCGAAGGACTGTCCTCCATTGCCCCATACATGACATCAGGAAGGTGCGCAGAGTTGTATCAACTTTATACAACTCTAGTACCCTCATGAACCATGTATGTGGCACCGAGTCATAGGCCTTCTTATAGTCTATCCAACATGTCGACAGATCCCTTCGGGAACGGCGAACTTGTTGACCAATGGCCATATCAATGAGGAGTAGCTCCTTAGTACTGCGGGACCCGTTCCTACATCCATTTTGAGAAGCGGACATGATAGAATTGTCATCAATGTGTTTGTTAATTTTAGCTCTCAAAATGGATGTAAGAACTTTATAGACCGTCGGAAGACAGGTAATCGGTCTATAATTTTTGGGCTCCGCAGTACTACCCGATTTATGGAGCAGGTGGGTTATACCTGTAGTCTACAACTCTGGCAGCGACCCTGACTCTAAGGCTGACTGGAACAGGAACGCCAGGCGAGCGTGCGACCTTGTAAACCATTTAATCCAGAAGTTGTGCAGCCCATCGGGCCCTGGAGATTTCCAGTTAGGCAACGGACGGACTGCACGAACTACGTCTTGGGGGCTGATAGTGATTGTCCCCATTTCTGGTACTAGATCGCACGCTCGCTTGACCTCCCGAGTCCATTCACCCTCGGTATGGCTAACAGGCACCGACCAGATGCTGCGCCAGAACGAACACTTGGCATGATCATCCGGTAGGCGCGTGTCAGCCACACCTTGGTCCGGTCGCTCCCAAGCCTTATAAACCCACCTTTCATCTTTTTGGAATGTGCGATTCTGAGTGTGTCGGTCCACCCGCCGCTTATACCTACGAATACGGTTTGCCCATGCATACAATTTCTGCTTCAGGAAGTCGATGCGCTCTGTGATTCGGGACATGTAGTCTCGAAACGCCCGCCTCACAAAACGCATCACTCTAGGGCGAGTATTGCCCTCTCTGAAGCAGATCAGTTTGCCGATGAGTGTTCTGGCCCCACCAATACGTCGTTCATTCCTGTACTGCCATGGCGGTACGGCCGGTTAAGGTCGTGTAGCTCTGTCATCAGAGAATTTGACATGAGCTAAACGACATGCCGCTACAGCTGCACAGTACAGGATTGAGTGAGCATCGGTGAGGTCTTCGCAGTTATCAAAATAGTTTGACAACTGCGAATCCAGAACAGCCTCGTTTGCCCATTATGCATGGGCAAACGAGGTATGCAGGGTCTAAGGTCGGTTAAACTATTAATAAACTAGGTTTATTATTAGTTTGAATAATAGGTCAAATTTTTGGCAAAATACAGAAAAAGGCAGCATATTGCAAGTAGCTCTTTTTCCGTTCCCGGCGATTAAGGTGCTGGTTGAATCGAAGTCCTAATTACGAGTATAAGCTACTATTTCAATTCAGTTGGTCGTACGCCCAGAGTTCTTAGAAAAATGTCCATGGTCCTTTGACTCACTTCCCGGTTTCTGTTTTAGCCGAAATATTGCACAAATTGCCTTTAGTTCTGCTGAAAATACATTCTTCTCCACACCTCAAACTCAATAAAAAGTCACATCAAAATCTAACCACTATTAACTTCGTTCCACCTTTTGCGTATTTTTTACCTAATTGCACTCGGGTTAAAGCTTTTAAGAAAACTATTCTTTTTCGTTTTCATATTCACTCCATGGTTTATTTTCTTCTTTTTAATGAATTTTTCTTACTTGCTTGAATGTCGCCCTGTATAGAGTCCATAAGCCACATTGTCATCAGCTACCTCTTAATATTTGTAGTGGGGATCAAAAATGTGTAGAAGTCAGTTAATTTATCGCATCATGCTTGCTATTAAGGAAGGCGATAACTTTGTGGAGACAGTTTAAGTATTTATGTGTTAACAGAAAATTCGCTCAAAAAATGGCGAAAACCGCCAACCCGCAAAAAACCCGTCGTCGAGCAAAGTGCCTATGCTCGACGACGGTAGTGCGTGAAGCCAAAGACCCGACTCCCACTCACCCACAGCCAGCAGACGCGCACGCTCAGCAGTAGTAGCAGACGTGAGCAGTAAATTGTTCTGAACTACTCTGCAGAGCGGCTCGTCCCAACGTCTCTGGGAAAATGGATGGTCGGGTTCTTCAGAATTCGGGCAAGCGAGTTTCCAGGCATTAATAGCCTCGGAGAAGCACGGCACATCAAAATCAATCAGTGTGGAAGCCAGGATATTCCTGATTAATTTCTCAGTGCCGTGGACCGAAGATATAAACGCCGGTAAACTAATACTAGAAATTTTGTGGTCGCCGAGTCCTCCCATACGAATGGGAAGAGTAGCTTGTATCCAAGCACGGTCGTCCAAAGCCACATTTAAAACGGATGATATAGTATTTTTGATAATTTGGTCCATTTTGTCCAAAAGATGAGTGTGCTTCCATAAAGGGGAAGCACGTAGGAAATATGTTAATTTTGGGCCGAAACAACAGTAACGGATTAGGGTGATGGCCGAATGCATATTAATTTGGAGCAACCTTTCCGAAATATCATTGAAATTTTGAATTTTTTCCTCGATAAAAAAAAATATATATATATATTACTTGGCTGAAATAATTTTTGTAACCATCACTTAACACAATATTACAGCTGAAATTAATACAATACATTTATTGTTAAGTACTATTCGTTTTTTATTGGACAATTTTTCAAACGGAGATTCGTATTGATCGTTATGCAAGTTAATATGTGAACAATTCTTATAATTAGGTATGATACGTTATATCAGACAGAAATCAGAAATAATATTCAAATTCAAATTCAAAATCATTTAATTCAATCCATTAAGGATCATATGATGCATACATTTGAGACAAAGGGTTACAATTAGGATCAATTAAAAATATCAATTAAAATACTTAAATTATTATATGACTAAATCAACAATTATAAAAAAAATTAAAACTCCAGTCACATATTTATAAAAATAATTAATTAAATAAAACAAATTAAAACTAAAATTCTAAAATTACAATGACAATAACTAATATACTAATAATACACCTGCCTCTGAGTCATTTGCTTGTTTGTCATTACATTAATCATATAACAATGGTTAATGTACTGACAATCAAACCTGTTCACAAATAAGCTCAGGATAGTGTTGAAGGTGGTCCGGAGCCTGCGCCCCAGAGATGTGCACCGCTTCCGCATTGTCGTGTAGAAACAGTCGACATGGGCGTCGGCGAACATCCCCGACGCGCTGCAGTGCCGGGGCAGCCCCAACAGCACCCTGAACGCATTGTTGTACTGAACACGGAGAGCGTTGTACTGCTTCTGGGTTTATGACCCCCACAGGCTGGCTGTGTACAGGGACGTACAAAACGCTCTGAAAAGAGTTATTTTGACGGCCCCCGAGCAACGAACAAACCTGCGGGCGATCATATTGCCCCTCACAGACAACGCTCTCCGCTCCCTATCGATGTCCGCATCATCCCTCAGGTCAGAGGTCACGATAACATAACGTAACATAACGTTGTATATTAACTTATTACAATAAACTTACTTATAAATTGAAACGTACGGGTCTTTTGCTGACTCGGCCGCTGCGCGTTTTATGTAAAGGTGCGGTTTCATTAGAGGGCGCAGAGCGATCCTCGCTAATCGCTGTTCAAGGACCCGGACTTACGTCTATTTCCTTATCATCTAATTTATTCCTATTACTTACCACATTGCTCGAAAACGATTCATTACACAAATATGCGGGTTTGAGTCGTTCAATCGATATGTATGCCGTCCGACCCGCAAAATCTACCAAATACGTCTTATCTTTCCTGTTTAGGGCTCTAAACGGACCATCATAGGGTGGTTCCAAAGGTCTCCTAACCTTATCATTTCGTACAAATACGTGTGTGCATTTATCTAAATCTGCATATACGAATAATGTGCGAGCGTCCTTATGTCGCAACGGCTTCGATTTCAAGTTCGTAATAATGTTACGTAATTTTTCTACATATTGACAATGATCTAAAATTTTAGAGTTCGAGTCGCTACAAAAATCACCAGGTAAACGTAATGCCGTAGCGAAAGTTAATTTTGCAGCACTAACACCAGTATCGTCTCGAAAGGCGGCACGTAAACCTAACAAAACTATTGGTAGCTCGTCTACCCAAGTAGTTGAGTTTAGCCTTGCCATTAGAGCTGCTTTTAAAGTACGGTGCCAACGCTCTATTTTCCCGTTCGACTGAGGGTGATACGGTGTAGTTCTCTTCTTATCGATGCCTAAATATCGCATAAGTTCCTTAAAAATACTCTCAAATCGTCTGCCCTGGTCGCTTGTCAGCTTAACAGGGCATCCAAAACGTGCGATCCACCCCTCTAATATCACTTTAGCTACAGTTTCTGCTGTGATATCCTTCGTAGGATACGCTTCTGGCCAACCCGTTTGGCGATCTATTATCGTAACTAGATATCTATAATCGTTTAGAGAAGTGGGCAAGGGGCCGACGATATCGACATGAATATGAGAAAATCGCTCCGCTAATGGAAAAAGTCCTAACTCAGTTTTTACATGCCTGGATACCTTTGCACGCTGACATTTAACGCAATTTTGTGTCCATTTGCCTATATCACTATTCATCCCGTCCCAGAAAAATCTTTCTTTGACTAATTTTCGCGAAGTACGAATTCCTGGGTGACTTAGGTTATGTACTGATTCGAACGCTTGTCTCCTAAAGCTTAGCGGTATATACGGGCGAACCTTATCTGTTGACGTTTCACACGTTACCGGTAGGTCGCTTCCAGGTATCGCTATGTCTTTGAATATTAAATTACATTTGTTATTGTTACGTTGATTGCGCATTAAGCCCAGGTTCACATCGTTTGCTTGAGCTTGGGCGATCGCGGCGTAATCTAATATTGTAGCACATGTTATTGTCTCTAACCGCGATAACGCATCTGCTACAACGTTCTTGTCACCATCTATATGCCTTATGTTGGTAGAGTATTCACTTATATGTATAGAGAATTTGCCTAACGCGACGCGGTAATTCATTATCAGAATTGTTTTTTTTTAACATGAATGTTAATGGTTTATGATCCGTATAAATAATCAAATGTCGTCCTTCTACCATGTTCTGAAAATATTTAATGGCCAAATAAATTGCTAGTAGTTCCCTATCGAAAGTACTGTATTTAGTTTGCGGAATTGTCATTTTCTTTGAAAAATAGCCTAAAGGTTTATTTAAACTATCATGGTCACTAACATTATTACCACAGGAAACGACCACGACGACGACACGACGACGACGACTTCAGTTTATCCGTGATCATGGTGCTTGCAACAGCGCCGAAATATCGGGAACTCAACAAAAATAGTAAACATGGTAAATATCCCGTTTCCTGTAGTAATAAAGGTTTATTGTTTACGAATTGTTGGAGAACGGCTCCCACGCAGGTGTTCGATGCATCAGTCATGAGCGCGAATGGGGTATCGGGTTGCGGATACGATAACGTCACTGCGCTTTGTAGCGCTGCCTTACACCGTGAGAATGCCTCGTTTGCACTTTCTGTCCATTCTATTTTTGTTGTATCTTTTTTTTTTGACTTAACTAAGTATTGATTTAAATGACCTTGATATTCTACTGCATTAGGTAAATGTAAACGGTAGAAATTAACCATCCCCAAAAATCGTCTGAGCTGTTCGATAGTTACTGGTTTAGGGAAATTATTTATGGCATCCATTTTCTCCTGTAGAGGTCGAATGCCTTGCGTGGAAACTTCATATCCTAAAAAATTTATCTTTGTTTTACCAAATTCACATTTTTCAAAATTAATAGTTAAGCCAAATTTACTTAAACGACTAAAAACTTCTCGTAAATGCTGCTCATGTTGAATTTTACTTTTACTAAATATCGCGACGTCATCGATATAGCAGTAAACGTAATCTAAACCAAAGAGAACTGTGTGGTTCATAAACCGTTGAAAAGTTTGCGCAGCGTTCCTTAGACCGAATGTCATTCTGGGAAATTCAAATAGGCCGAAAGGCGTGATAATGGCAGTCTTTTCCACATCGGCAGGATTTACTGAAATAAAATGATATGCACAGCAAATATCAATACGTGAGAATATTTTTGCGTTAGCTAGTGAGTACGTAAAATCATGTAATCGCGGGATCGGATAACGATCGGCCTTGGTTATTGCGTCAAGCGCTCTATAGTCACCACAAGGACGTAACTGACCATTTTTCTTTAAGACGATGTGTAAAGGACTTGCCCACGCACTTTTCGACGGTTTACAAATCCCCAACTCCTGCATTATTCTAAATTCTTCCCTTACCTTAGCGTAGCGATGAGGCGGCAACGGTCTGCATCGCGCGTGTACCGGCGGGCCGCTGGTTTCTATGTAATGTAATACCGAATGTTTCGGTGGCTCTTTAAAAGAAACAGGTTTGGTAATATCCGGGAAATCAGCAAGCAGATCATGATAAGGATGACTTACATCGACGGTTTTGATTGACGGCTTGTTACTACTTACAACGGAAGCTAAAACTTTCAATTTTGTGACTTCGTCAATTAATCTACGAGCACTTATATCCACTAAGAGCTTATAGTTCGCTAAAAAATCAGCACCTAATATGGGCTAATGCACGTCGGCTATCACAAATGTCCACCGTAATGCACGACGTAAACCTAAATCCAGCACTAAACTTTTGACACCATAAGTCTTTATTTTAGTCCCGTTGGCAGCGAATAGGCAATAGTCTTGACACTCACTATTTTGATTGTTTTTTAACACTAACTTACCGGGTAACACTGAAATATTAGCACCGGTGTCCACTAGAAAACGTAAGCCGCTGTTGCGATCCGTGACTCGAAGGCGGTGACAAGGGGCGATGGTACAAACCTCCGCCGCAGTTGGTACCTGGACTAGTTTTCCGAGGACGATTTCCAGGAACAGGGCTCAGTGCATTTCTTTGCCTTTGCTCTGAACCGATGATGATAGAAGCACAACCAATCAGGGCTTTCAGGAGTTCTACGCGGTGCAGATCGCGCTCGGCTGCCGGCTCTGGATGCTGATCTTGAACGGTTCCAATTCCGTTGCTGCGGCCTCGATCTAGTGTTCGACCTTTCCAATTGCTCGACCTTCAGGGTAAGTTTCGCTATTCCGGCCATGATGAGATCTGTTTCCTTGGAAGTGCTTGGCTGCTGCTGGCTTACTTCGCTCACATGGGCTGCGCGCGTGGACTCTAACACATTATCTGCTACGACGGCCAAGTTATCGAGATCTTTCGAATCCGTGACCGCCAAAACTGCTCGTACCGGAGAAGGCAGTTGACCTTGCCAAAGCATTCTTAAAGTATCGTCAGGAATTTTCTCTTTGGCTAATTCTCGCATGCGACGCAAAAGCTGCGAAGGCTTTTGGTCTCCCAGGTCCATCTCGCTAATCAACTTTTGTAGTTGTCGGTTTTTCGATTCTTCATAAATAGCGAGAAGTCGTGTCTTCAGTGCTTCGAATTTTTTTTCTTCTGGTGGATCCATTAGAAGGTCTGTGACCTGTTGGATGGCCTCCTTAGACAGTTTCGACACGACAATGTTGAAACGCGATTCATCCGATAATTTTTGCGGCGCCAGCATGGCCTCTATTCGGTAGAACCAAACGCGGGGCGAATCGACCCAAAATTCGGGGATCTTCGATGTAAGTGTAATTGCCGCGAGATCCGGTGTACTTTTAGCCATTTTTATACACTATCTACACTATCACTACTGCAGAAAATGAATCACGTCGGGGTCACCAATTTAGTGTGACCTTGGGTGTAGATTCAATGAAAGACTGGCAACGACTAACCCGTGTATTGTTTCTTCATAAACGACAAGAACAAAAAGTGGTCTAGGACATACTGCCCAATGCTTATATATTGCGTACGAAATACAAACTTAGCTTAAGCTACACAGGATATACATTTAGTATACACTATGCCGTTACACATATATTATAAATCACGCCTAAACGGCTGAGCTGATCTTGATAAAATTCAATATACTTTGTAACAAGAGGAAGGACATAAGATCCACAGACGCGATTGTGATCCCCTAAGATGTTCGCAATACCAAGTTTAATTTTATTAATTTACTTTTCAGGGCACACTGTGGGCAAAGTGTGGGAAGACACTACAGTGCAGTCACGAAGACAAGCATTTTTGGAGGGTTTGTCGACGAGTGCCAAGAATCCTACTTCCAAAGGCAACCAGCAAATTTTTCTTCATATAGGAGGTGAAAAAGGATTCGTGCCAGAATCAGAATTGGTTTTTGAATGTAAAGGTACAGGCGATTATCACGAATCGATGAATGCAGCCAAGTTTGAAAATTGGTTTCAAGCAATGCTACCGAGACTTGAGCCAAACGCAGTGCCAGCTACCGCTCAAGACGCTAGGAGAAAACCCCAGTTACCAGTTGGAAAAAAGAAGACATCCAAGAATGGCTTTCATCAAAGCAAATTTCATATGAGACAAAGGAAACAAAAGTTCAGCTCTAGGAAAAGCTGAAAAATGTTAAAATCCAGTACCAATCGTACGTGGTCGATGAGATGGCAAAAGCAGTTGGTGTGGAGGTATTGAGATTACCTCCATACCACTGCGAATTGAATCCCATCGAACTAGTGTGTGCAGACGTCAAGGGGTATGTGGCCAGGAAAAATAGTACATTTAAGATGGTAGATGTTAAAAAGCTGCTCCAGGAGGCTTTAGGCGACATTTCAGCAGAAAAATGGCAAAATTGCATCAGTCATGTAAAAAAAGAAGAATTGAAATTAGGTAAACTAGATGATAATCTCGACAAAACTGTTGATTCTTTCGTGATAAATGTGACAGGTGATACGTATTCTGAAAGCAGTAGCTCCGACACAAAGCAATCGGATTCTGATTTTTTATTTTTTTATTTCTACGAAATGAGTAATTGTAACTCGATTTGTATACTAAAAACTAAATATTTAATATATTTAATATTTTAAAAGTTTTTTTTCCTCCTTCAAATATTTCATATAAACCGTAGTAACCTACTTAATACAAAAATGTTTGTGACCACTGTCAGTAGGCAAAGAGGTCATTGTACGAATTTCTTCCTGCTCCGCGACCGGACGCAACATTAACCCGTGCATGTTGCGTGTGATAAATCAAAAGTATTTGAGTTAACCCACAAAATGATATCAAAATATTGACTCAACACTAATTATTTCAAGAGTTATTGTCATTTGAATATAGCCCTGCCCTAGTACATAGACTCCACAATGTTTCAAGTCTGGGCTGTTGATGTCTTTGTTTGAGCAGATAGATAAGGCACCAAATTTATTGTGGGTGTTAACCAAATCCAATTACATACCTTCCTACTATTCCATAAAGAATACAAAAAAAAACTTAATAAATTGCTCATGTGGGCTCAAACAGGAGCTGTCTGTCAATACGAAACTGACATTTTAATTTCATTTCTGAGTTGCTTGTCCCATTAGTAAACAACTTCCGTTACGCGATGGTTAAAGACTAGTGCTTGACTTTATTTGTCAAGCATTAGTCCTCGGAAACGGAAACTGAAAGGACAAAAATCATGTCTCAAAAACAAATTAACGTTCATGTTTCAAACCAAGTGTTACTCCATAATCATTTAGACGAAGAAATTCAAAGAATTGATTATTCTCTTAGCTTTACCCTCCATTATTTTTTCGGATTAAAATATAAAGTACGAAATAATCGAATTTATCCAAATGGAAGACTATATAACTTTTTAGCGTTCTGCTTTATGTTAGTCATGAATGGGCTGTGTCTCTGCCAGATGTTCATTGTGAACGTAACACATAGGAGTGGACGTAAGACAAGTTTAGAAAAAGGTTTCTTGGAACTCTCCGACATTCTCTATAACATCACTTTTATGATCGGGTACACGATGATATTCATTCTGAATATATTCCACAAAAATAACAACGTTTTATTGATTTTGAAGATCCAAACTATTCACAGGAGCATCGACTTAAATACGGGCTACCGAAGTTACATTTATTGGAATTGGATCGCAATAGTAACAAACATTTGTATTAATATGGTTGTGAATGTTTTGTATTATATATCATTTGATTACTCGCGCGTTGAAGACATCATACTTGATGCTTCGACCGACCTTTTTATCATGGCGTCGGACATCAATGTAGTTATAGCAACACGAATCATAATATTGTTAAGAAAATACCTAGATAAATGGATTGAAGATATATTAACGATGAATGTTGACCAGGAAGATGATGAGCATTGTCTGAAAATGCTCGAAATATATGAAATCATTCTAAAAACTTATGATCTGTATAAGACAATTTTTCAAGCATTGGTAAGTTATTGATACTTTTTATTTATCCCTAAACTATTGGCTTTGTTTTGACTTGATACGGTCTGAAAATTTATGGAGTAGCTTAACATTCACAAATATTTCGTCATCTCCTAAATTAAATTATATGTGTGACTTGTTGATTGTGATCAACAAGACACACGTAAGCCCTTCGTACACAATGCTACGCTTATTGAAAGTATAAACTTTGAATATAATTATTGATTTCTTTATTTATTTTCTTCACGTCACTTAACTTAGTAGATAAATCTTAACATTTATGACTCAATATTACATTTTGTAATTTACAGGTATTGCAGGTAATAACTTGCGAATTTTACCGTTGTCTTTATTCTGCCGATTTACTGTTATCTACTCTGCAGCTATCTGCACAATTGGGGACTGAAGTAAGTGTTGAAATCTTTTTCTCGTGAAATTGGCTTTTTTGTTGGTGATTTCAACATTCCATAGTTCCCTATTATCAAAATTTGTAAAATGGTCTTAATCATAATCACCATTGTTTTGTCCTTATAAGGATTCATTTTGCATTATTTCATCTTCACACAGTCCATCCATCGCTTCTATGGGAGCCTTAAGTTTGTATGTTAAGTAGTTCACTACATTTTCCTCATAGCATGGTAGCCGATTTCAAATTTCTTCTTCATTCACCGCTGCCTCTTTCAAACTTGCTTTGATTTTTTCATTCATATTCTATCCATTCACTTAACACCACACATTTCCACAAGCATTCTCATTCCAGGTGCATAAAATTGCTTTTCATTCGATCCTTTGGTCGCTCAAGATCCAGTAAAATGATCAGTCATAAAATGATGATTTCATTTAATTCACAGACATTGTTGACAATTTTTGCGCTCTCCTTATGGTTTGGAAAGAATTTTATACTAGTCATTTTGTATAGTAGATACTGTGAGGATTTCTACATGGCCGTTGAGGAAGCTCAGATCGCTTGTTTACAGCTTAGGAAAAACAGGAACTGTCCAAGTAAGTACTTAATATATGTAAGCATAAGTATAGAGTATCACCTTGTAATGTTCCCAAGTACACAGTGCTGTGGCACACGCCTCCTCTCTGTTGAAGAATTGGGCCGTAATCCAGCAAAAGGGCTAAGGATACCACAAGTCTTAGAATATTTGGTGCTAGGACATGCCGGGTTTCTTTATTTTCTTTCATCGATTTGAGAGTAGTGGTGAACAAATACATAATTTAAAGTGCCTCGCATTGTCCAACCCATGCCAGAAATGCTTCGACTTAGACCCAGCAGTGGACGTCTTTTTGATATGATGATGATTACCTAAAGAAGAAAAAACATAAAAAGTTATTTATCTTACGTTCCTTTCAATAATGACAATTTTTTTCACAGATTCCCAAAACAACCTTTGCAAAAATGTGATAAGGGCTAACATAAAATTCAGTAGAATGACTGCATGTGGCCTGTTCTATTTAGACGCTACGCTACCAATGTGTCTGATGACAATTATTACGAATTATATCATTGTACTTTTGCAATACCATTTTTTATGAAATCTAAACATTTACATAGTAAATAAATGCTGTTTATGAAAAAATAGTAGTAATTATTTTTTAATAAATGCAAGCCCTATATGAAGTTTAAAATAAGATCTTTTAAGAACAGGTTCGGTAAAAAATTCAGTCCTGGGGCGTACCACAAACCAATTATTGACAATACAAGAACAATTGTTTTGCATGCCTGAATTGGTACAACACAGTGGATTGCGCATTCCCTTGACATCTGGAAATGTATGATTATGTCTGTGTTGAGCAATAAACATTTGAATTTGAATACGGATCTAGTAATTGACCCAATATTGTGTCACACTATGTTTTTCAGTACGATCATCATTGTCTTGCCCTTATCCCAAATTATTTGGGATCAGCGCAGCATGTCTTCTTCTTCCATACTTCTATATTGCTTGTCATCTCAGCAAAATAGTTCCGTAAATATCATTAAGAAAAGCTAGCTCTACAAAAATCCGAAAAGCTTGGGTATCGAACTACTTTTACATTGCCTGCCTACATTTACTTAATCGATCAATAGCATTAAACAACCTAGAAATTTTAATATTACTAATGGATCAACCAACAAGACATTCTGAAGATTATTTGCTTCTTGGTCTGAACACGGAACAGTCCATTGATATGTGAAAATAATTTTATTGATCTGTTGTGTTATAATAAAATTAATACAGTACTGGATAAATGGTACTGAGAGAAATGTTATCAAACTTGAAACAGTTGAAACTGATACAGACTGTGACTGTTCGTAAATTACCCTAGGCTGATAAAATTTTCGTTTAAATCATGCAAATATTAGTGTTAATGACGGCTCCACTCGAAAGTGGAGAGGCCGCGCCCCACCATCCGCACGGCCTTGTAAGATTCGACTCCAAACTTGGGCATCTTTCCACCGACTTCTAACCAACTGACCTCCAGCCCTGTCCTGACTTTAGAAGCTAGGGGACAGGGAGGGGTACTGGGTGAAGTTAATATTGGGGATTCACAGTTAAGACACATACATGAATAATATCGAATATTATAAAACTAAATTAATAATAAGGTATGAAGCTAATGAGACAAGAGGACGCAAAAATATGATATATAATGAAATGTTTGGTAAAGGAAACCTTACGCTTGCGCTTAAGAATTTATTTATTTATTCGTTACGTTAATTTATTTGATTCCAAAATACTAGGTGCCGATTCGCAAACGCAAACGATTCCATGTTACAGCATGGAACCACACACAGGACAGGTTTCTAGTATTTCTACTTATACGCGTACCCACGTTTATAACACCCTTATGGCAGATTACCCCAGTTACTATATTATAACTCAATTTGCACAAGCGTACCGTAGACTCGGTCTGTAGCAGAACATATTGCGATTGTTACTGGTGGACGCCGAAGTGGTTATTCCATCGTCACTTCACATTTCTTTACTCTGCCCCATGTCGTGGTTGCGTGTCTCGCTAAATAGTGTCGATTCAGTAATAGGCCTGTGGCAGCCGGGGTTTGTTTTAACGAGACACAGTCCCTAGCGTTCCTAAGAACGTAGCTATTCATTCAGTTTAGGATACTTGGTGAAACCTACCCCCGCTCCCTGAAATGTGCGCCAACAATCTCTACGCAATGTTTCTGAGCTAGACCTTTACAGGAAGCAGTATTCATCAGCAGCATTTGGTTGATTTGTACCACAAGTACAAGTCGGCATTATATTACTGAGCAATATAATTTGTTTTAATCAGTCCTTGAATATTACGGTGCTGCCTACACCACTGAATAATATAGTTTATTCTAATTGAAATGCAAATATTACGGTTCTGCCTTTCATTTGTGGTGAGTCAGATCAAAGTCAATAGTCAATAGTCAGGTGTGTTTTTGTTTAGTGTACATGTCGTTTGCATGAAATGTGTGTGCAGTGTAGCGAAGGCGGTCCCCGTTCCCTAAACCAAACGCAGATGATGAATATGTGCCAAGGGTTGGAATAGGAGGTGGAACACATAACACATGAGATAATAGTATACATTGTGATGATAAAATACCGCTGCTTCGTCATGCTGAAATAAATGATTATTAACACTTTCCCCTGCTCTACTGCTAAACTACTAACTATAAAATACTATACAAATTGGATAATTTGTACGAGAATTACATTATGGAAGGTCCGCAAAGGTCTACAAACTATTATTCCTCCACGTTAATAAGTAGATTAAAGGTAACACTTACCAAGTAGGTCCTTGAAGCAATCTAGAGTACAACCCACTTACAATATGCTGCACCGATTACCAGTCTCGCCTCTGCCGAAACCCGCCTTCTCTCCGTTGACTTCTTTCTCGTCTCGAACTCACTCACTAACTACTCTTATTACTAATACTTATATTTAACTTATCGCAATACTCGCTCGCTCGCTCGCTATCGCTTTTGCTTAATCGCTCAATTATGACAGTCCTCTGGGACATGTCCATCTTGGTACCAAGATTACGCTATCTGCACGAACCTAACCTAGGACGTCCTAGCTCTTTAACCGTTTTTAGACCGACTCCCTGACTTAGCTCCACTCCACGTGTGGACTCTTCCGCGATTTCAAATCAACTCCCTGCGTCCAGCCATCTTTCTCCCGGCTCCAGCCTCCAAAAACCACCACGCTTGGGTCGGTTGCCATACTTTTTACAGAATTGGTTTATTGCTCTTTTTGTGCAAACGTCTCAATTGTTTTTAAGAGTCCGGCCGTGTTAAACACAAAACATGGTAAGCAGATGTCGCGTTAGAATCACTTAGAAATCGGGTAATTTTTTACTGTTTCTTAGGAATTTGTTGAAATATTACATTTGACCTGTCAGTTAGTCGTCCCTTTCCCATTAAGTAGATGCGTTTCCAAGTGATGCAATATTTTTTTACAATTCAATGGAAGAAAGGACGCCTCATAGTTAATTACGGTAACTTGTCGGGCTGTCAAGCCATAAAGTAGAGGTTTAATGTGTCTGTAAGTGGCCGATACCGTGTGATGATTTTTGAAATAAGAATAATGGCTAAGATATTTGTTTAATAATTAGGAGTACGTGACAGACAGTCACAAGACTATGATTACACCAAAACCTATATTCGTCTCGGAGATCCCGTCCCGCCCGTTACTCAGTAATTGTCTAGATAAAGATGTTGATAAACTTGTGTATTCTTTCAACAACCCGCTTAATTTCTTCATGGCCTCAAAATATAACGTACGAAATTATCACATTTATCCAAGAGGCAGGAAATATCAAATATTAGCATTTTGCTTTATGTTGCTCATGAATGCTTTGTGTATCTAATAATGAAATAATGTTATGAATCTTACTTGTGCTCTCTTTTTTATTACTTTTGCGATCAGTTTCTCAATTATGTTCATAGTGGATGAAATACATAAAACAAACAATGTCTCGCTCATTTTGAAGATCCAAAATATACACAGAAGCATCGATACTAGCATCAAGAGTTTTATAATTTGGAATTGGATCTCAATAGTTACAGTTATCTGTATGGACATTCTTTTTCAAACTCTGTTTTACGTAGTAAATGAATACGATTTTTTCTTTGACCTTATTTGCGACAATATGTGTGACGTGATGTATATCGCATCAGATATTAATTTAGTTATAGGCATCCGAATTATAATATTGTTAAGAAAATATCTCAAAAAATGGATTCAGGTTATCCTGATAAACCATGAACATGAAAATGAGGAATATTGTGTGAAATTGTTTGGGATGGACTTAAAGATTGTAAAAGCTTACAATCTATTCAAGAAAATTTTTCAAGTATTGGTAAGTTTTTCATTTAAATTAGAACGTTCTGATTTTGGTGTTTTAAATTTAAAACTTAAAGATGGTTTTTGTTTGACAATATAAAGATATAATGAATGAGGTACTAATTCCCTTTAGTAAGTTATTGCGTGAAACCTGGACAGTTTGTTAACACTTTATCAAATACTTTCAGAATAGACCATCATTTCTTCTGTAGCTTCAGTTTATGAGTTTCCAGCCGCAGCTAAAGAAAGCCTGGCTTACTAATTGCAGTATGTTTTATTCATAGGCTTTGTATCACACATTTGGAGTATTTTACCGCATGCTGTGCTACGTCGAGTTAATGTTGTTATCAATGAAATTGGGAAACGAAGTCAGTATTTTAAAAGTCAAGATGGGAAACCCAGACGAACACACTCATCTCCATTTATCGATATTGCCATATTGTCTCCCAGTCTATCGTCTGACGTGAACTGACTAAAACTCGTAAACTTTTATTTCAAGCTAGCTTTTGCCAGAAGCTTCACTTGAGTTAATTTATAATGTGACAATCAATTCGGATTCTACTCTGCTTGTAATTCAATCATGATTCGAAAGACACGTGGCGTCATCCATTATCATAAGAACGTTGTTGTTGTTGTTTTTCTCGGGAACTATACTTTTTCCGGGGTGAAAGGCACCCTATGTCCATTTCTGTACACCTGACAAGGTATATGCAAAATTTCAGGATGATCGGATAAGTGGTTCAAGCGTGAAAATGTAACAAACTTACTTAAAATTAGTTAGGATAAAAAAATTACAGGCACTTGAAAAGCTGTCTAGGAACAGAGCCGCCCATTCACCGACATGGTTGGTCCTAGGAATAGGAATAGGCAAAATAGGCGACTGCTGCGATCCTAACATACTCTTCGAAATATCTCTGGATGATTAAATGACAATCTCTCTCAGTTACAGATCACAAACAAGCCAATAGACGGCGCTGGTCTATTCCAGCAATCATAGTGATGCGTTGTAATGGCTGTCACAATATCCCATGCGCTTGTAGCAGGATCAGCGTTTACGATTAATCAGAAATTACAATTACCATTTACTTATATAAAAATGAAGTTCTAATCTTAGCAGCAATTTTTTATCGCGTCAACATATACATACAACGTCTAACAGAATAAATGCAATTCCTGAAAGTAGTTGGTTCAGAATCGGCTTCTGAATCGATTTCCGTCATAAAAAATAGGTGTTAAATTTTGACGGAAAAATCTTTTAAATAATTTAAATTAGAAACACAGTATCATGACAAATTAATACAATCCTTAATTCAAGGAAATTGAAACCTTAACTCCGAGCAATAAGGGCTACTAAAACACACGACATAATTTGTAGTTCGCTCATAGCTCGTAATACACACACGTAAATAAAATCAATGCATTTTACATTAAAAGTAGTATGCGTCAAATAAATAGATAATTTAAAGGAATTCCAACTTTATCTCCAAGGAGTAAGGCTTATTTGAATGCACGACCAAACTTAGTTGGTCATCAGAGTAGCCCTACACACAATAAAATTATTTAATTTGAAGAAATTTAGAACTTATTGCAAAGAGATAAAGCATTTGTCGGCAACCTCTTTGACGTTTATGCGAAATGCCGACACACACGCCGCCGCTACCGCCGAATAAACCTAACATTAAAAGCTAGTCATCCGCCGGTAGTGACGTAGTGTAGTTGTCCTTTTATTTACTCCCGTGACATTTTTGTTTCCGCGCGCGATGGCTTTCCGGTATACCAACATACAATACACGGAGATGGTTAGGACCCTGGCTCGCTGTCTTGATAATGTCGCGTTAGCTTGTCGGGAGTTCAATGACCGTTTTGGCTGCAGTGTGAGCGCCAGGACTAAGCTGGCTGCAACTCAGCGACTGAGGGACTCTGGGACGTTCCTTCCTAATACGGCTTTGGACAGAGGGAGGAATGTGCGGAATACTCGTCTGCCATTTCGACGAACATCCAGAAGACAGCTCGAGAGAAGAAGCACCCCAGTTCGACTGCAGTCACATGTACGTGTGGCGAACGTTGCGTGCTGATAGTGAACACCATTTAACAAGCATTTGTGACGCTGAAAAGTGATACTGAAGTGCTTACAAAATTGAAATACAATTTAAGAAAGCGTGCAAATAAGTGCATAGAACAAGGCAGTGGTCATTTAATGAAAGTGGATCGCAGAAATAGTGCAAATTAATAACCTAAGTGTAAAGTGTAAATAATCCAGTTCTGTAAGTACGTAGGTACTTACAGAACTGGATTACTGGATACCTTCGTATCTATACGATTCAAATTCATTTATTGTTTGTCACAGGTTAAATATCAGTTCTTATGATTATTATAAAGGAGCGCTGTAACATACCTTTAAGGTGTACAATATTTAGTGTTGGTTCAATATTTATATAACATCGTAATCAACGTAGTCAACGTCCATCATTAGTCATGCATTAATAAAGTAGTTCATTCACAAGTCAGTTTCAAAAAAATAATAATAAGTAAATAGGGACATTGATTTCATTAAAATTAAATTACATTACTCATTGATGTCATACAAATTAATTTTTTTATTGATTTCATTACAATTGAATTACTCAGTGATGTCATACAAATTAAATTATTCAATGGTTTCATTAAAATTAAATTAGTCATTAATGTCATACAAATTAAATGTCAGCATATCTTATCCATAGGTGTAGTCATTGGTATTTTTGTCACTAAAAAAGTCATTGATTGAATAGTAGGCTTTACCAATCAAGAATTCCTTAAGTCTTTTTTTAAAACTGTGCAAGGTTACAATGCTTTTTACGTCATTTGGTAGTTTGTTATAAATTTTTACTCATATCCCAAATATACTTATTTGAAATTTACCTGTCCTACACTTAATTCCGCTTAATACATTTTTATGCCGTGCACTTCTCAATGTGTCATAGTTATTTAAATCACGTTTTATCATTACTGCTGCTTCATAGATGTAAAGTGAAGGTAATGTCAGAATGCGTAATCTTGTAAACTCTGTTCTACATGAATCGGTCTGTTTAAGCCCACATATACTTCTAACGCACTTTTTTTGTGCCCTAAAAGCGTACTCTTTGTTAGTTGAGTTTCCCCAACAAAGAATATCATATTTTATTGCGGAACCTTCATACGCGTGGTAAGCGGTCAGTAATGTTCTCTCGTTAACAACTTTTCTCAGCATGTAGAGGGCATACGAAAACTGGTTTAATTTTTTACAGACAATCATGATCAACCTGCATTTTAAAGTTTAGTTCAGAGTCGATATTAATACCAAGAAACTTAGCGTTGTTCACTTTTTTTATTTGTTCACCTTTATAATGTATATGTAGTTTTTTTTTTGAAGTAGTATTTTTATTTGTGAAAGTCATGTAATTTGTTTTTTCAATATTTATTTTTAGATTGTTTACATTTAACCATTTTATAATATCTTCAAGTGCTTTGTTAATGTCAGTTTCATAATTATCTTTGTCAAGGTTCGTAAAAATAGCAGTACTATCATCTGCAAATAGTACCATTTCCTGTTTTATAATTTTCGGTAGATCATTTATGTAGATGATAAACAAAAGAGGTCCAAGAATACTTCCTTGGGGCACTCCATACATAATAGTTCTAGGATCTGACATATATGTTTGTTCCAACTTATTATCATTTGTTATTTTTGTTATTTGTGTTACTTGAAATCTGTTTGATAAATACGATTTTATAAGATTTAGTGCATTTCCTCTTACCCCATATTTTTCTAATTTGTTCAAGAGTATTTGATGGTCCACGTGATCATGTCTTGCCTTTGACATGTCCATAAAAATGGCTGTTATATGTTGCTTGTTATCCAGTCCTGTCATTACCTTCCTTAAAAAGTTAAAAAGAGCGCCGTTAGTGGATCTGTCTTTACGAAACCCGAATTGCTCATCTGCAAATATGTGATTAGCTTCAAAGTAGTAATATAAGTTATTGTAAATTACTCTTTCAAATATTTTTGCGAAGACTGGTATTAACGCGATTGGTCCGTAAAATTTCATCTGTTCTTTGTCCTCTTTTTTGAATATGAGATTTATAACCGTTAATTTCAGTTTCGAGGGAAACAATCCGTATTCAAGGCACAAATTTATAATGTGGCTAAGTACTGGAGCAATAAGATGCGATACACTTTTAACTATTTTCGTATTAATATTATCGTACCCTGTACTATTAGTATTTTTAAGCATTTTTATTATTTGGTCTACAATAAGCGGGTCTGTTGGTTTCATGAAAATTGAATTGGAGTTATTGTATGTCTGTGTTTTTTTAGGTCTTTATTATTGTCCATAGGTGTCGGTTTAATATCATCAATAAAAAGTTATTAAATGACTGAGCTATTTCTGTCGGTTTTGTAACCTTTCTGTAATTTACTATTATTTGGTTTATTTCCTCTTTAGGTGTTACTGTCTTGTTATTGTTTATAATTTTCCACATTGCTTTACCTTTGTTGTTCGCTGAGTTAATATAGTAATTGTTTTTCACAAAACATTTTTTGCGTTTTTTTTTTATTATACTTCGTAGTCTTTTTGTATATTCTTTAAAGTGAATTTTGTCCTTCTGATTTGACGTTAGCCTATACTTCCATAGCAATTGACGTTTTCTTTTTGAGCACAACCTTATTCCCTTGCTTAGCCATTTTGGCTTCTTAGTAATTGGTATTTTAACTCGTATTATGGGAAAACAATAATTTAAATAGATCGTAAAAAGTAATGTAAGCTATTTCAGGGTCATTACTTGAGTAACAGTCTGTAAAACTAAGACTCTTAATGCATTTGATAAATGTTTTAGTATTTTCGTCACAATAACCTCGTTTATATTTATACCAGTATTCAATGTTGTAGCTTTTCTTTACGGGGCATCTTAACAATTGTACTGTATGATCCGACAACGAAAGTTCAAGAACAGTTGATTTGGCTCCCCTAATGTTATGTGCTATGTTGTCGATGCATGTCATGCTACTTAACCTAGTCGATTGATGAATGGTTAGTTTTAAATTATAACTCGCTAATAATTGTTCGAATTGTTGGGATACTTTGTTACTTTTAGAAATGTCTATGTTGAAGTCACCGCACACTATAACTTTTTTGTTAGAATACCCTATTTTCGTTAGTAATTCGTCTAATCTAGTAAAGAATAAGTCAATTTAGTCTAGTCTATTTTTAGGTGGTCGATAAACGCATTAAATTATAATTCTATGATCAGTAAGTTCGATGCCACTACATTCGAAAATATTATTGACACTAAGGCTTTTGGCCTCTGTTACAATTTTAAATTTATGTCTCGATTTTATCAAAATACACGATCCCCCATTTCTATTACTACGTGAAAAATTATCCCCTAATATGAAATTAGGCAGTTTGAGTAGTTTGGTGTCTTCAGTAGTCATTTTATGTTCAGTAATGCATATAATGTCAATTGGATTATTATCATTATTTTCTCCCAATGAGTGTAAATGTGCAGTAAGTTCATCTAATTTAGTTATTAAACCGTTAACGTTTTGATGAAGAATATTTAAATTTTTAAACACGAAAAAAACTGTTACTGGTTTGAGAGTGTTCTTTTTCTAAATCATTAATTTCTGTCTGAATGCATTTATCAACAAAGGTAGACGTAATATGGGTGGTAGACTTTTCCCTAACATAACTGTCATAATTTTGTTTGTAAACCTTGCTTAGGATTTCTTTCAATATTAATTTTGATGTATGTAATGATAAAAAACGATACTTTGGTACGCTCGGCAAAGCTAAATAGTTTACATCGCACACAGCGGTAACTGTCATTGTACGAGCTGGTAATGTCCATACAGTCGCTCATTATTATTGTGTGCAAATACGTAGTCTACCCTACACGGGGTTTATTTTTTTTATCTTGAACCCGTGTACCCTACACACGGGTAAAATAAAGGAGTTTACAATAAAACCAACATTTTATACAAGTGTAACATGGTCACCTTAGCTGATTGGTGTAAGCGCTTGCGTCAGGTAGTGATCTAAGCTCGACGATGTGAGTTCGATCCCAGCTAAGGAGTTATTTTTGCTGTTTTTTACTTTTTGTTCTTTATTATATTAATTTTGTGATCAATAAAATCACTCAAGCAAAAATTAAAAAAGTAATTAAATAAAACCAATAAAATAAGTTGATTTTTTATTAGATAAGTATTGGTATTTGGTTTGGACGAGCCTATTCCTTCCTTACATTGGTTGTTTTAAGGTTCAATTTGGTGGAGGCTGTAAGTTAGCAAAAAAAACTTGTGTGGCTGATACAATGATTTAATACGAACTTGTTTTAAACATATATAGGCTATAGCTATCCATACTAGACATTCAAATGAGTAAAACACTGTTGTTTACCAGTTTTATTGGCAAAGGCATAGTTTTTTGTTGGTAAGGATGGACGTAAATAATTTGTCAAAGTAGGCAGGTATGTAAATTGAATCAAAGTAAAATTAGAGGTGAAGTGAATCAACATGTTAGATAGTAAGAAATTATGACAACTTCTAACCGCATAACAATAACATCACTTCACCATACTTTCAATAATTTACGAGTTGTTTTAAAAAGAGGATTAGACGAGATTATTAACATCTATACCTAATTATTGCTAAGGTTTATATTTGTTCACATTCGCTTAACGAATATGAACCTTACTTGCATAAAAATAAGATTCATATTCGTCTACTAATTAAAATAAATTCGACTATAATGAGTCGGTAAACCTTCGTTTTCTATTACTTCTTGTAACCTTCACCTCATGCTGCTAGCCATATTTGCTGCTTCACATATGTTACTGCTTTACGCCCATCCTTATCCGACTTAAACGTTTTTTCGTCGCTATAAATCAGCACATTGTTCTCCCAATCAAAATTGATCTATGACCTAGCAAAGTGTAGTCGGTTTTGTGCACAGTGGACAGCAAAAGTGCGCGCTGGCTTGCTGCAACGTAATCCAGCAGAATGTAGGTGATTTCTCACAGTTTGTAAGCACATATTGTGTGCTGTTGCTTTTACGCGGGTGGACAAGAAGGGATCAGCCTTGTGCCTTGCCACGATGTCGTGGTGTCGAGCCGATGAATTTGCCTTTGGTTTTGGCCTAAGATGTTCTACGTCTCCAAAATCCGGTTCGCCTCTGTGGATAAAAAGAGTATTTATAATACTATTAATAATAGCTATTATTATAAAAAATATATACTACATTTAAATACTATATACATAATATACACAATGTTTAAATAATAAACCTATATATACCTAATTAATTTTATAATAATACAAATAAAAAAATTAAATATAAGATATACACTGACATTAGCTTTTCTTAAACTGTCTAAGGGCTAAATCAAGCTAGTTTTAGACCAAGTTAATTTTATCATAATCATCATAAGATAAAAAAAAATAAAAAAAAACTTTCAGTTATGATAATATATTATTATAACTATGGTAGGAATTGCATTTAAGTTACATTCATTATTTATTCCTAGTAAACATTGGAAGGTGAGAGGACTTAGTTAAAGTGAAGTAGGTATAATATCAACATAATGTTATATGTAACTGTTACTCACCGATATCATTAAGCGCCTTCTAATTTCACATCTTCTTAGCGTGTCGATGACAATTCAAATTGAGTCAGTCCAAAATTTGTCGACGACTTTGGCACTTTCAGTAGCTTCCTGTGATGCACATCGCAGGAGCAAACAACAGGACAGGCAGGACACGATATAAAGTGTCCCATCGTTTGTGGGGCAGCACCACATTTACACTCACAATTTCACATATAGATATGTTTTGCTCATCCAAAACAACGATTTCTACCCTTTTGAACATTGATAAATGTTGCATGGTTGGATCCACAGAAATAAATACGCGCACATGCGCATGAGTAGTAATCAATAAACTCAGTAATGCAAATACTCGTAGATTGACAACTAAGAACGCTCATTTTTATAAATGAAGGTGTTTGAAAACAATATTTTTAAATTGTCGGTAGTTTTTTTCTAAACAGTCAAAATAAAATGACCTGAGAGTTCCGTGTTTATCTCAAACATTGGAAACTTCATTACACAACCTTGAACGGGATCGAATCGCTATAAATTCTACTTTAAGTAATGTTTTAACAAAAGAATGAATACAAAAAGAAAAAGAATATATTGTTGCATACAAGGTTTGAACTTACGGCTTCTTGTTTACTGACCAAAGACGATAGCCATTGTGCCAAGCTTGCTATAGTAATATGATGCAAAATATTATACCTCCTTCAGTACCATAAGTGAATGATGACTATTATTGGTATATGGTAATTGATGTGCCACACGCACACTTATAAAAACCGAGCTCGCTCGTTTTATTTAGTGTTTGTGTGCATAACTATGACTTCACCCACACATATAATCTGTAAATCAATTAGTTTGGTCTCGTGTACATAAGATGAGAAATTCATGTCTACGTATGTTGTATGATTGTAGTGAGAACAGATAAATTTAATTTCATAATTCAACTTTGTTTCGTTTAAGTAATTGTTAAATATAACTTGAGAGATCATAACATTAGTATTTCTGTTATTGTTTAAAAAGTTACTAAGACAGAGTTGAGTTTGTTCCGGATTTTTGTCATTTATACCACCTAGAACAATTACAAAGTCGTTTTTATTTAGTTTACTGATTTCAGCTTTTTCGGTTAGTAAAACTTACTTTAGGGATGCTCCTGGCTTCCAGATAGACTTGACTTGATAATCTTTACCGATGAGTCTTTGCAGATTTTTTTTAATATAGCGTCCCTGCTGGTCCGCATTATTATGATCACGTTTTTCTTATTTTTCACGTTTCTTAGTTTATTTTCTTGTATAGTTTGAGAGGGAGTTTTAGACGAGGTTACATTCAATTCAGTTTCTGGGAATTGATTAGATTCTGGTGTATTGACGTTTTCTACAGACTTTGATACCCTATTCTGTTGTAAAGTTTCTGCCAGCATATTTGCCTGTGTCACATTTTGGTGAACAAAAGTAGTGTTTGTAGTCGGTTCTAAGGCTAATTTATTTCCTTCTTCATTTTGAATATAATTATTTAATGGATATTGATTTCTCTCAATGAAGTATCAAAAGTTATTCATAATATCAGTCTGTGATATTTTAAGTACGTAAAATTCGTTCATTGAACTGACGCACATCTAATGCCTGCAGATGGTCAGCTGGCGCACGCTCGTGTGCGTGTCGCATCGGCCGCTAACATTGCATGAGTGTGTGTGTAGGGATGTTGTTGCACATACGTTTTGCGTTTAGTAAGGATAACTATTTTATAAAAAAACACTAGGTGTGGTTTACATTTATTTAATTGCGAATGTTGTTTAAGACTTATAATTTAATATTCTAATTGGGGTGTCTGAGGTATTGCGCTTAATCTGTTACACGTTGTATATAAAAACTAACTTTCAACTACCGCTTCCCCTGTGTTAAAAAAAAAATGTTTTAAATTCTTATCCCAGTTACGGTCTATCGGTGTGTGTTCCAAAAACATTCAAATCCGTTGAGCCGTTTTGTCTTGAAAAGGACATACATAATCATCATTATTCTCCTGCCCTTATCCCAGTTTATTTGGGGTCGGAGCAGCATATAATTTATCTTCATATTCCATACCTCTCTAATACTCGTCATCTCATAAAACACCTCCTTTCTTGCTATATCCTCCTTCACACAGTTCATTCATCGCTTCTTTGGTCTTCCTCTACTCTTATACCCAAAGACATAGTAACAGACATACATAGTATTTAAATATATTTATCAGTGGACGTTTTTCGATGGATCAGTTTCTTTAATTCCTGATTCGGTTTTTATCAAAATCAAAATCAAAGCATATATTTCAAATAGGCCAATTACAGGCACTTTTGAATTGTAATGGGCAGACGACATAGTTGCCATCGGGGGAAAAACCTGGATGAGGCTGGCACAGGACCGTGGGGATTGGCACGAGAAAAGAGAGGCCTATACCCAGCAGTGGGTGAATTCGGGCTGTGGATGATGATGATGATGATGCAGTTCCAAACATGATTAAATAATAAAATATATTTACTTTTCAGGATTTGCCCAACTGTTGTGCGATAGTGTGTTTGTTTGTAAAAAACATGGTAATTGTAATTACAGTCAGTATATATTGTGAGAAGTTCTATATAACTGTCGAGGAAGCTGAGACGGCGTGTATTCGGCTTATGACGAACAGGAACTGTCCAAGTAAGACGATTTTATGAAAAACAGCGAAACAGGTATCGATAATTATAATGTAGGTATAAATATGACAATAACAACTACAACAATATCAAAGTACGCATGAAGCGAGGAAAGATTCAACACTCGACTGCCATGAAGTAAACAATTTAATGTAAAAACACTAATGGAAATTTCAGCTATTTTCTATAGATTATTATCATTATATATAATTTTTTCATGTATTTTTCAGCGAGTCAAAAACATGCCTGCAAGAACGTGATGCGAGTAAATCGAACGTTTAGAAACATGAGCGCTTGTGGCCTGTTCTATGTGGACGCTACGCTGCCAATGTGTTTGATTGGAGTTGTCACTCATTACATTATTGTACTGCTGCAAATGAATTTTCTGTGAAATGTGATGTTTATAATATAATTAATGTTCGCTGTTGTGAATAGAAACATGTCTAACAATTTATCCATATACTCGTCGCTTTTAATTTCTAAACCTAAACGTGGGACTCAAATGAACTTAAAATTTTCAAGAGAGATTTCACCAGCAGAGTTGGAGACTAACCAATCGTCTTAATTATTTTTTTGTTAAAACTTTATTAGAAACTGTTCCATGACTAATGTATAAACACTAATGGAAAATTTCAGCTATTTTCTAAACCGATCACTCCATACATATTTAAACACAATAATGTATTTCGTGGCCCCTTCCCCCAAACATGGAAGAGAAACCAAAAAAAAAAAATTTCTTCAAACCATACGTGCGGTATCTATAGATAGGACTTTCATAATGACATTGAGGTTCCTAAAACTATTTTTACTCAAAGTCAATAATTTGAAAGATAGACATTTCCAAAGTAGTAAAATGTGTCACCCCCCCCCCTTCCCCCAATAATTTCTGAAGTAAGAGGGGAAAATTCTGAAAAAATGTAGAATTGCAGAACGTACAAAAATCTTTCAACGATAATTGGTTTGAATAAGATTTGATGTTTAGTTTTTGAGATGGACTTTTTAATCAAACTGCAGCAGTAACTTTGTTTTTCATTAACGTACAATGAAAAACAAATTAAGTTTTGCTGTTGATTGTAATACAATACAACATATAAATGAGCCTTCATTTACGACGCTTCCTTTATAACCTTATTTACACATTTAGTTGAAAGCAATAAGGTTATGAAGTTTCTAAACAAACATTTAAGCTGTCAGCCTTTTCGTAATGAATATGTTTGTGTATCCTTTAAAATACACAGTGCTACATTTGCCGCATTGAATGTTACACAAAATGGAGAGCCTGAACAGGAATATGGATACTGAAATCGGAATAAATGTTAAACATAATTTAAATAACAAAGTTGACAAAGAAATTCAACGAATTTTTTTTCCATTGAATTTGATGCAAATTGTACTACTTAATCCCAAATCACACAATCACATCAAGAACAATTTCATATTTCAAAATAATTTGTTAAATAACTTTTTATCAATATGTGGTGCTGTAATTTTTTTGACAACGTATATTCATCGTCTCTTGGAAATAATGCTTGATGATAATTTCAGACGATACTGTCCGGTTGATTTTCTGAAATTCGCATCTATTTTCGAATGTCAGTTTAAGTGTTTGTTGTGTGTGTTGTGTGTGTGTGTGTGTGTTCTGGGTTTCATTATGAACTCGACTATTCACTTCATTTATGCTAAGAAGAGTGTTTTATTTATTTTGGACTTTCAAGCATAGATTTCTGAGTAATGCTGCTGATTTTAAACGTCTCATCATAAGAAATTGGATGAGCGTGGCTTCAATCTTCATGTTTTTCGTCTTGGTCGTCATCTATGATAACTTATTCTTCTATAAGCCTCCATGGAATATCGTTTTATATTAATTGATAATGGTGACTCTTGATTCAAATATAATTTACGTAATAAGACTAATAAAGTTATTGACTGATCAATTTAAGCTGTGGAATATTCAGTTATTACTGGTACAGAAGAATGGCTTCAGTAAACTACAGACAGAAAAAATGTTTCAAACTTATGATCAAATATTAAAGTGTTACAAGATCGCCAGAAACGTTTATCAACTACCAGTAAGCACCAAATACTATAATTTTGTGAAACTTTTATAAATGATATTGCGTGTTTTATCGATTATGAACGATAAGCACATCGTAATTCCACTGTTGTTTGGTTTTCAATCTTCTGTGCTATTTCCATCCGTAATTACTTTTGAGATAATCATTCCTGGTCTTGTCCCAGTTTATTTGGGGTCGGCACAGCATATATTTTCCTTTTATACTTCTCTATTAGTTGTTATCATGAGTCATACCTTTTCCAGCCATATCATCTATCACGCAGCTTTCCTTACAAGATTTTCCTCATATCATGACTACAGATTACTTCTCTTAGTAATTACGAGATATCAACCATTCGTCTTCGTCGTGTCGATGATTCCGATAATTATCTAATTGAATTAGCTTCGACTATTTATTCATTAAAATGTGTGTTTGTCATCTGCATTCGTTCGTCTGCATTTTTTCCAGATCCTGTACCACACTGCAGGCGCCATCTGGCAAAGTTTGATCGATATTAAAATTGTGATTGAATACAGCAAGATTGAGTATAAAACTATGATTGTAAGTGAACCGCTTTTGAGAGAATATTTTCATGAAGCGGCAGATGAATATACTACAATATTTTCACAGTTTTTATACCTTGTGACCAAGACAACAATGACATACATTTCATACATTCATTCATTCATTTTCATACATTTCATTGTTGTCTTTGTTTCGACAGTTCAAAAGTTCCTGTAACTGGCCTACTTGAAATAAATGCTTTGATTTTGATAATACATTATTTGGTAGATAATATTATACTTATTTTTTATTCTTTCTAGCATGAAAATCCCCTCTTATCGATTCTACTTTCTTTCTGCTTAGTGAAAAATTATGCTATACAAATCTCGCTCGATCTGCAGCTCCAGGCGTTCTATGACACTGTCAAGTGTGTACAAGATTCATGTGAATTTATTTTAGCATCAGACTGTACAGGTAAATAAGTTTTGGAATTATATAAGTACTTTGAAGCTTTTTGGCTAATTCAATAGTCCTGCAGTCAATTCAATTTATTTGTTTATAGATGATCAAAGGAAGTTGTGCAAAAATATCTAGCGTCTGCACCGTGCGTCATTCAGCAAGATGTCTGCATGTGGCCTATTCTACATAGATGTTTGTCATTCATTAAGACTGCTGTCACTTTTTACCCACTACACTATTGTGCTGTTACAGTTTGCTTTCCTTTGAATATAACTTTAATAAATCAATGTAATAATGTTATAAATTGCATTAAAGATAAAACTGAATTGAATAGTAGTTTGTTTAAAAAAAAACAAATCCGTTGAGCCGTTATGTCTTGAAAAGGACATACATAATCATAATTATTCTCCTGCCCTGATCCCAGTTTATTTGGGGTCGGAGCAGCATTTATTATCTTCTATTTCCATACTTCTCTAATACTCGTCATCTCATCAAACACCTCCTTTCTTGCTATATCTTCCTTCACATAGTTCATTCATCGCTTCTTTGGTCTGTCTCTACTCTTATACCCAAAAGATATAGTAACAGACATACATAGTATTTAAATTTATTTATCAGTGGACGTTTTTCGATGGATCAGTTTTTTTTGAATTCCTGGTTCGGTTTTTATGACTGTTGCAGTTCCAAATATGATTAAATAAGAATTAGAATTAGCATTGCTATTCAGCGTGGCAATGCTGCCAGTCTTCTGGGCACGTTTCCAGATGACAACGATGCGGAGGAATACTTTGACGCCGAAGTGTCCTATTGTCCTCGTTGTTTGTGTATGTTTATATTTTCTTACTTTTAGTCTTATTTTTATCATTACTTTAGTGCTTATTAAATAATAAAATATATTTACTTTTCAGGATTTGCCGAACTGTTGTGCGATAATGTGTTTGTTTGTAAAAAAACATGGTAATTGTAATTACAGTTAGTATATTTTGTGAGAAGTTCTATATAACTGTCGAGGAAGCTGAGACGGCACACGCCGTCTATTCAGCTTATGACGTACAGGAACTGTCCAAGTAAGACGTTTTTATGAAAAACAACGAAACGGGTGTCAATAATTATAATAAATATGACGTTAACAACGTCCAGAATGTCAAAGTACGCATGAAGCGAGGAAAGTCCCCGGGGGTTTGAATAGATTCAATAGAGGACTATTTGTGAGTCAGAATATAAAAATATGGGAATATCAGCATATTGACTTTTAGGGAGGTTCTTGCTCTGCTTGCTCATTGAGCAAGAAGAACGCTATTCAGTTCACGCTGTGGGATCGTGTGAGATCTTCTTATTGGCGAAACTAGAGATTTCGCACACAAGAGCTCTACGTTCACTGTAATACTTTAAATTTAAATTATTTGACTCGGTGGCAATTCGTTCAACGAATGATGCAGTCTTTTTGGAAACGATGGTCCCACGAGTATTTGTCAAATCTCATGAACAGGTAAAAATGGTCTTCCCAAGTTCCGGAGCCCAATATGGGGACATGATTAAGGAAGATGATTTACCACCAAATCGTTGATTGTTAGGACTGGTTGTGGAAACATCCCGGTGATGATAACATCACCCGTGTGGTCATATTGCATATACATACATCTACTACGCAACATATACAGAAATAGTACAGCCGCAATAAAATTACAAGCCACAGGACCAAAATTCAAAATAGAGAAAGGAGTCAAACAGAGCGACTTGCTATCTACTAAACTGTTCACCAGTATCCTCGAAGAAGTCTTCAGGCAGTTGGCAGCCGATTGGAGGGAAAGAGGCTTTATTCTCAACGAGACGAGACTGTCAAATCTACATTTCGCCGACGACATTGAACTCTTTGCATCCTCAGCCACAGAACTTCAGCTTATGCTTCTACTATATATACTGTAGCGTCCCGGGAATGTTATTGACTGCTTTCACGCGACTATATGTAAGCGCGCCGCCTCCTTTGTGCGCAAAATACGAGCCAGCTCCATCACCGTTCTAGCGATGATTGGGGGAAGGCTTGACTGTCCTTTCATTCGGCATTGCTCCAGTAGACACGTTGCTTTACCAATGCCGGAGAAACGGTTGTAAATATTTATTATTCTGGGTATTAATTGATTTTGTTGTATTTTAATTGTATTGCATTTTGATTGAATTTTAATTGAGTTGAGTGAATTTTAATTGTATGTCTACAGGAGACTACAAGAATACCTGTACTTGGGCCAAGTAGACTCTTTAAAGGTGAGGCACGACAAATGTTGGTGTGTTGTCATGTTTACTGTTTTCTTTGAGTTCTCAGTAAATATGGTAAATATCCCGTTTCTAGTGTTAATGATAATGTTAGTGACCATGATAGTTTAAAATCTTATATCGCAGTATACTAAGTTTAGTGTTAAATTAACGGATTGTGTTCGAAACACAATACAGTGCTCCAAAAAAAATATAGCTGACGTGGCTCAAAAGGCTGTCCAACTCAAATGGGACTGGGAAGGTCATGTCTGCCGCATGCCGGGACAAAGTGTGGGCCAAAATGGCAGGAAACTGGTGCTCTGACACAGTGAGGCCGGGTCGCGGCAGGCCACGAAGGAGATGGCGGGGCGAAATGGACAAGTTCCATCCGAATTGGAAGGAGGACGCGCGGGTTTAGGAGAAGTGGAAGAAGTAGAGGGAGGCCTTCGCCCAGGAGTGGGACAGAGCAAGCTAGAAACAAAAAAACTTAAATTATCTTCTTGACTGTACCTGAGCCGACCGAAGCTCGCAGCTAACTACCGAGCCGCCATTCAGTTTAAAGCGAACTATTACTACTACTTCCGCGCACTTACTGTGACATGAATACTACATGTTTGTACTGGCGTCTCTAGAAATTGCCGGCGCGTCGATTCTGTGCTCTGTGAAGTAATAAAAATTTAATTAACTACTTATTTTTTGAAATAACCTTTTTTCTTCGCATTCAATGTGTCAGGAACATTGATACGATCTGTACCTATATAATTAATTGATATCAGTCTATTTCATGTTATTAATTTTTGATTGTGGCCCGGCTTTAGCCATCCAACAACACACGGATAATGTTTACACAATATGTTCCTAATTCAAAAAATCTTTCCTGAGACCTCATTCAAAGTTCCACTCAATAATCGACTGGACAGGGAAGTTCAAAAAATTGCTCAATCTTTTAACTTTGTACTCAATCTTACTTGCTTCAAAATATTCTGTACAAATTAGTCATATTTATCCAAGGGGGAAAAACTTACAAATATTTTCATTCTGCTCCGTTTTATTAATAAATTCAATGTTAATCTATCGTACGTACAGTGTAGACATCACGGATATATACATGAAGCATTTGGAGAGTAACCTCTTGCAACTCTTTGCTATATGCTAGTTCATCACCATTTCGCTCGGATTCACGACATTGTTTAGGATGGACTTAGTGTATAAAAAAAACTACGTCTTACTTATACTGAACATCCAAACTGTGCACAGGGATATTGATATTAGCCGGAGTGTCCGGAGTTTTATTTCTTGGAATTGGATTACAACTACGTCAGTAATCTTCCTCAACATATTTATAAGTACTGTGTATTATGTCTCAGCCTATTACGATTATGTGATCGATATTGTTTTCGACTATTTTTCCGATATAATGTTCACCACTTTGGACATCAACTTAATTATAGCCACTCGAATAATTACATACAAGTTTTGGTAAGTTCGTAATAGTTTGCTTAGATTCCGATTTTTCAAAAGCCAATCAAGAAGTTCCAAATTCCCTTTCCATGTTTATTTTATATCATCAATACTTTACCCTCTGCTGGGCGTAGGTTTTGCTTATCTCCGTGATTTTTCCAGTTGAGGCTGTCAGAGTCGTTTGACGATGTTTTGTTAGTACCGACCTAGCAATCCTTTTATCACTCATGCAAGATTGCCGTACTTGTTTCACGTTAGTTGTCTTTTTAAGCTACTATAACAGCTGTATTGCCAGTAGGTTTAGTGTCAATATACAGTTCCTTAGTTCCATATTTTGTCTTTCACAGGTTTTATATATAAAATTTAGCGCAATATACCGGAATCTAGTTATTTATCACTTAATGCTTTATACACTGAGAGTTTATTCCGGATCCAAATTAAGCACATTTATTTGTATGTCTTCTATTTTCACGATTCTGTAGACGTTTTCAACAGTCATAATTTTCACTTTTTAGCATGTTTTACAACCATAATATGGCTAACAAAAAATATAACTCTTATAACTATATACAGTATAAACTGTGAGAAGTTCTATATGACTGTCGAAGAAGCTGAATGTGCATGCATAGACCTTTTGAAGAGGAAAAGCTGTCCAAGTAAGATAGATAGATATATATTAGATAGATAGTTTTGGATTTAGGTAGATATTAGATGATCATGTAATGTTTATGGAAGCCTTTGACAATGTCCTTAATGACCGTGATGAAGAATTTCGATCAGCGTAATGTCCTACTTACGATGGTATTAGGAAACTTAATCTGGAAAAATACTTACCGTGATTAACAATGTTCTTTGCGATGTAAATTCAAGACGGAGTTGTAAAAGAGAAGAAAAGAATATGTATACTTTATGGCGTTTTCTAGGGAAGCATGCTTGGCTAGCCGTTATTTCTTTACTATAAAATATGTAACATTCCTAGAATACATTATTTAAATCTTATCATACCATAGACAAATCAATTTATCTAATGACGTCAAATTAGTTCAGATCATCTTACATATATACCTTACTTATGCGTACACATACTTTCGTTGAACCATCCTTTTATTGTGAAACAAAGTACTTCAAAACACGATATTTGTAAGATAACAAAACGTTTGGTTATTTAGTCCTTTGAATTCTACCAGCTTCACCTTTCTTTCCAAAAATATATTTTCTCACTGGTTTTATGGTATATTTACAGAAAGTCAAACATACAAGAAAGTGCTAAAGTCAAAACGAACGTTCAGAAAGATGACCGCATTGTTCTGTATAGACGCTACGCTACAGATACGATTGATGGAAGTTTTCACTAACTTTAACGTTATTTTGCTGCAATAGAATTTTCTGTAAACCGAGTATTTGTGTGGTTTCTTTTTCTGTCAGTATCACTGATGAATAAACTGTTTTCATGAAAATAGCACTTTTGAATTATTACTATTTTGGAGTTAAAACAGTGTGTTTGGCTACCGGTTATCGATTCTTTAAGAGCATATTATATACCCATTTATATCGACAAATACACGTTTTTAAATACTACTAATCGCTGAGGCTATCGAATTCGTAAATAAATTTTCCTAAATAATTTTACCTTGGCGTTTACCCTTGCAATAAGGTCATTTGCAAGCCTCTAAGTCTCTTGTATTCAAAGATATTAGCATTTCATTGAACATACCCTGGATCAAGCGATTAAAAAAACAAGATGGCTGCCATTCGCGGGGTGCTGGGTTAGTAGCATCTATAAACTTTTTAGGGTTCCGTAGTCAAGCTTGGTTGACAGCTTCGTAAAGACTCTATTTACACCTACTACACACGCATCTAGTCTGTCACACCACTTTTTAAAGCTCCGTACATTAAGGGTGCCAACGAGACTATTACTAATCTCTGTTGTTTAAAATGTTTTCTTGTAAACCCAACCCTTGCTCCTATGATGGGAAACTTCTCTAATCTTCTACATATAATAAAATCGTTAAAATCCAAATCGATGATCCGACTTGGCGCAAAAACTACTGCATAGATCCTGTTCAAATTTTGCAAAAATATCTGTAACAGGCTTCTTCAAATGTTAGGCTATATATTATCACGCTACTTGTAGGTACTTGGGGGTGAGTAATATAGCAGTACTTTAGTATAATACAATTGTTTACCGTTTCAGTCATGGTATGCGTAACATCGACTATTTCAAAGTATATGACACCGAAACAAATGGAGAAACGGTTTCATGACCGCTTCACGTGCATCAGGTCGCAAGTTCGATCCCCAGTAAAATTATACTTTTTGTAATTGGTTGTAATTTTTTTTTATAGAGATTATTATTATTTTTATTTTCTCTTTTTTATGGATAATATAATATTTTTTTTATGAATAAAGTTAAATCATTGGTAAAATCTCTTTCCTCATGCTTGAATCTGGCCGTTCGAACTGTTTTAAACTGACAACGTCGTTGTGTGCTGTCCACAGGTGCTGTCAGACTCGATCTTTTGAATTTCACCTATACATATATATATTTTGAAACTATTTTCTTGTGACGTTGTTCTTAGTTTTGCACAACTATAATAGGTTCAGGTTGTTTCTCTGCATTGTTAGGTCCCAAAAATAAATTCGGCTTTGTTGTCTTTGTCGGAGGGTGGTCGATTGTAATGTATGATTTCTGATGCGTCTTGAGTGTTAAAAAAGCAAGTAATTTGTTATCTGTCTTTTATATCTTATCTTATCTTATAAATGCGAAAGTTTGGATGGATGGTTGGATGTTTGTTACTCAATCACGCCAGAACGGCAGAACGGATGTAGATGAAATTTGGCACAGACATAGATTATCGTGCTAATAACTTAGGGGAATGAGCAATATTGCATTATGTCCATATTCCGCAACTAGTTGCCAATTGGCAACTGCCATACCATGCATTTGAATAGAACGGCTATTTTAGCCCATTTGTCATCGAAGCGGAGCGAGGTAGGCTGACGGTTCACAGACTTATCTGTAAACCAGCGTTCGCAATTTCGAGTCGCAGCCAGTCTCCACTTTTTGTGATTATCTTTTCCAAAAATAATAAACATGGTTGGCGAGTTCGATCCCCAGCCGGTTTTCACTTTTAGTAACCAGATATTTTGTTTTATTCTAATTCTTTATGATTTTCATATCATTATAAAGTAGATTAATATGCTTTTGGTTTTTTTTAACCATTCAAAGACCGTTAGGTAATCATAAATTAACAAATATTAATTGACCATTTTTCACTGGCCAAAAAAAATCTCTAAAAACTTTAAAATAAAAACAAAAATTAAAATTGGATAAAACCAACGACGTTGTAAATTTGTTCCGTGCGGGGATCGAACTCGCGACATGCAGCGCTGCAATCAATCGCTCAGCCACTGCGCCAACTGTGCCGTCACATTGCATTTGTGCTGAATCTTCTGCTGGCCCAACTCCGCAAGGACCGCTATTACAGCTTTAAAGTTTTTTTTAACCTTGCCCCAGTCCAGGCCCACACTTGGAATTTCTCCTGTATCGTAGGTGTGTTTACAGACAGTAACTGTGTGTTGTGAACTGTTCACAACTCACAAACAGCCAAACCCGGAACAACTACCTGTAAGCCATACAAAAATGTGTTAATTGCGGGCATCGCACTCGATATTCGCAACGCAGCAGCCATTCGCTCAGCCACTGCGCCAACCGTGCGGTCACATAGCTGTGGCTGTGGCTACCTCGGATATTGCTGCAACTTTGCTTAACGGTGGCTGTCCGCTGCACATTCCGTTTTCATATTGCCGCTGAATCTTGCAAGTGAAGATACCTCAACATGCAACATCACCAAAAACAGCGGCCGGGGAGTCCTTTCGCAGCATTGCAAGCTTAAAGTGCATAAGAGGTGTTGAACCGCAGCTTGCAGGAGATCCGCGGCAACGACTTTAGATTGATTCTGCAAGTTATTGAGAGGGGCACACCGGCGGATGAAATAAACGCATGTCTCAAGGCGTCGCCACTGTTGTCTAGGATCGAAAAGATCCATCTTACCTGCAACATGCGCGTCCAACTGTACAACGACCACGAAGCAGGTGTCTTTGAGAATATGCTGCTGCAAATGGGAGTGGGTCGTCTGGAATCGGGCGCAGATGGGAAAATTCTATTTTATACATCCCGCCTGTAATCCCCGAAGGGTTAGGCACAGGTGTGTACCTAATCGTACACCCACAATTCACCAGTAATAATGTTGAAGTCCCATGTAATAGGGGGCGATCCTATTGCCATCAATCGGGCACAAATTCAGACTCTTCCGTTCGAACACGCAAACACAACAAAATTTCCACGCAAACGAAGTCGCGGGCAACAGCTAGTATAGAATAAATCAAATAAAACCGTTCTCGGTCGTCGCTGTCGATTATGGTGGACATTTTGATATTTCTCTGGGTCGTGGTCGTAGATTAAAAACCTATAAAGGTTATATCTGCGTCATCGTTTGTACCTCTACGAAGGCGATCGATCCACATAGAAGTCGCTTCGGAACTGTCGACGAAGGCTTTCTTGGCTGCGTTGAAGCGGTTTATGGCACGCCGTGGTTGATGTAATCGCGTTGTCTGCGATCAAGGGCGAAATTTCGTTGGTGCCAGTAACTACGTTGACAAGCTCATGCAGAACGCCGCTGAGTCCTAAGAAATAGAGTTTTCGTTCAATGCTCCTTTTTTTTTTTTTTTTTTTTAGAATGGGAAATCATCAAATGACCCCGGTATTCATTTCGGCAGCCTCAGGGAAAGATTCACAGGCTTGACTTTACTAAGTATAGTAAACGTCTCAAACTAATATGAACTTTATCTGCATTTTGTTAGTGTTCATATTCTAATGAAACACTAGCTCGCTTCTACGAAATTGAACATTGAACTTTTGAACGCCAGAGCATAAACGCAAGCGCGTGCCCGCCACGCCAAACCACAATTTGACCGCAAATACCTACAAAAATATTATTTTTGGATTGGGATTCCAAAACTATATAATTATTTATTTCGTGTTATAGTGCACCTAATTTTTAGTCATATATTTGTGTCACTGGCATACAGGGCACTAGCATGCTTGTCACGTAACTATATCTGACAATGGCGTTCAAAAGGTTAAACACGTAAGGAACAAGGTGGTAAGTTCCATATCCACAATTATAAAGCGAGGATCCTCCGACCAGATATATGCTGTGTCTGGTGGGCTACTGTCTTTTTTTTTTTTTAGAATGGGAAATCATCAAATGACCCCCCCCGCTCTGGGCGGAGCGGAAGGGAGTGTCAGACTTGTACTGACTAAAACCCACCCATGTTCCTTCTTTGCCCTTTATGTTCCAGGGCCGCGGTATCTCTTTCGAACAGTCCCGCAGCCCTGGCAGGCATCGGCCCGTGCGGACCCCTACGTGGTTGCTGACATCTCTTTGAGGCGCGCGTGGGCTAGCTCGCCGTCCGGCCGTCTTATGACGACAGGCCGTGTCGACGGCGCGTTCGTATTCCACGCGCGCCTCAAAGAGATGTCGTTCAATGCTCCTGGAAGTCCTCATTTTAACGGACTTGGCAAAGCTGGCATTAAGTCGGTGAAATCGCACCTCTCTCGTGTTATTGGTACGCAGCGATTGACGTACGAAGCGTTTTATACTGTTCTGACGAAGGTAGAATCTATGTTAAACTCTCGTCCCCTCGCCCCCTTAGCTCAGACGATAATGATCTGTCTGTCCTAACTCCGAGTCACTTCATAACTCTGGAACCGTTGTCGATTATTCCTGAAGAAAATTTTGATGGTCAGATCATAAACGTCCTCCACCGTTGGAAGTTGATTCAAAAATGTCACCAAGATTTCTGGCGTAGGTGGCAAAACGAATATCTTCACACCCTACAACAGAGAGCTAAGTGGAACAAGAATAACATAAACGAGACTGTAGGTATGTTGGTTCTAATCATAAATGAAAAAGCCGGTCCGTTGAAGTGGAGTATGGGTCGTATCACAGCCCTACATCCCGGTGCTGATGGGGTCTGTAGAGTGGTGACTGTCAAGACTGCTGCTGGTCAATTCAAAAGGCCAGTCGTGAAATTCTGTCCACTACCTATCTATAATTAAATAACCATTTATCGGTAAAATAACCTGTCGCTGTTGTTAGTATTCAAGACTAGTTTAATTTCGTTGTTTTAATTTCATAAATACTTTGTATTTAGGTGGGCGGAATGTTCACTTTAGTAAGTAATTGCATTTTAGAGACTTGTAATGGCAACCCTAAAAACCTATTTTTTGGGGATGGCAACACCTTTTTCTCTTTTTTTTGCCGCTTCCATTTGCTGTGACGCGTGAGCATACAGAATGTCTCGTTTAATTAATAAAACCGTGTGACGCTTCAAAATGTTTGTGTTTCCCGTCTAATCGTGAGTGTGCATTGAATTGGGTGCTCGTCGCGTAATTCCTGGACTCCAGCCGGAGAGAGTTGAAGGTAACGGAACCGGCCCCAGGTAAGTCTGATATCAGCTCTGGTGAGCTGGGAACGTTCCTTCGTGGAGGTTCTGGATTGGAAAGCATCGCCCAGGGAGCAATCAGGTGAGTGTCTGTTCATAGCACATCCCTTTGTCGTAATATAGATAACTAGTGGATTTTCTCGTTTCGGGATCTCTCGGAGCCATTTTGAAAATTTAAAGTCCACTTGAATCTCTCGCTAAATCAATCATTGTGACACTTGAAATTTTCACACAGTGTGTATTATTGTGATCATTCTTCTTGTTAGCGTGACCGTAGCGTAGTGACGTGTTTTTATCCGGCGTATTTTTACGGCATCCGTCGTGCCCAAGTTCGACTCTCACTTGGCCGGTTTTTTAGGGCTAGCTCGGGGTGGGTACCCCTATATACATATGCTACGCTTACTCCTTCTTTGCACGGGTACAACACTGACACACAACTGATTGATGTGGCGACATATCGAAACATCGAGATTTCTGCGCTAATTAAGTAATTAATTATGCGCACAAACTCTCCGGAACAAAAATGGTCTGAATAGATCTAAGCGATCACATCAAGAGACACGAAACGCAATTACGTTTTATATCATATTCGAAATAACTTTTAGACGGACTGTTAAGGATAGTACTCAACTTGTCTTGATAATAATAAGGTATATTCAATAAAAATGGTGAGACGGTACATTACTTTTATAATGGTTTGGACGCGAGATCGCGACATAAAATGTACGTATTCGACCGGTGTCTATTGCAGACTAACGGGGCGCGCGCGCTTCTGGCCTTCGGGCCTAGCCGCCCACGCACCTCGCTCTGCTTCCGTCGTCTCGTTCGGAAGTTGAGCGCGCTTATGAGTGTGCAGTATGATTCGAGTGCGCAATTTGACTAGTATCAGTAAGTAATTGTGTTTAACAAAACTTAAAAAAAATAAAAAAAAATCATTAAACAATATTAAATCATTTTCTTTTTATTTATTTACAAATTAATTTAAATTTAATTTAAAACCTTTAACCAACACATTATACAAATCTGGAACAAATACAATATACAATAATATACAAATCTCCCACAAAAGTTTACATTTTATTTTGCGAAAGGCTAAAATTATAATAATCGGCAAGTCATAACCCTAATTTACAACTCTTTCGTCCGCAGTTTGCTCGAATTCAATAGTGCAATTTGGAGCCCCCATGAAAAAGTCTATAAACTGATAATTGAAAAGGTCCAGAAGTCTTTTATCCGCTTCCTCTACTTCAAATTAGATGGGTTTTACCCATGTATGTGTTAGGTATGGTGACATACCAGTGCTTAGAAGTCAGGAGAAATCTTGCTCTCATTAAATATGTCGTTCGCCTAATTTGAGGGTCCAATTTTAATTCGCATTGATTACAATACATGTCCTTTAACATTCCACTACCTATCAGACACACTCTTCGCTCGTGCCAACGTCCTCTTTTTTCGATTCCTCAAACCAGCACCGTAACCCTTACGACAAGCCCGCTATTTCTAGCTCGAATCCATGGATATTTTTGCAAGTACAGAACTGAGACTCCTCAACACTGCTTCTCGATACCTGGAGTCCATTGCCACTCCCAGTACTATCACCTCGAGGTAAACAAATTGTATCCCTATTAAAAATATACAATGTGGATCTGGAACCACGACATTAAATTAAAACGAGCACAGTACTAGTCCATGTAAACATTTTAAAACACTAAAATTAGTAGTTAATGGAAAATTTAAAAATTGCAATTTTCAAACAAAATAAATAGCAGAATCAACTGCATAAAAAGCAGACACGCTTTATCTACGAAAAGTCACTGACCGGTTGGGCAGCGCAGTGCGGGGCGCTTCAAGTGATTGCGGTAGGTGGTCGAAGGTAGGTATTTTAGTCGGAGAACAACAAATCAGCTCACTATGTTGCACGTTGTTAATTAAAAGATCACTGATTGAATAATTAATCACATAATATTACGTCACAATCAGAATTTACTCCATAAAACGTTCATGTGTCAGCATTTCTCTCCCAATATTTATGTAATTGAAATTTAAGTAATTGCAGAGCAAACTGTTTCCTCGGTATTCCAAATTAAAATCTATTGATTAGACACGCACACGAAACTTTTAGTTCCGTTTTGTAGCAGAGATGTCTGCAACTAACAGAAATAATGATTTAAAAGAAAATGACTGTATAGTTGAAGCGGAACCAACCACGATTGATGAAAACAGTGACTTGCAACTTAAAAATGTTCTTGAAAAAGACTTTCAATTTGTTTTAAAACCAGTTAATGTGATGGAAGCATTGTTCTTCTGTGCTAAGTACAAAATTCGGAACAACATTATTGCTACCAATTGTGTTTTTTATTACATTGGTTCAATCTTCTTCACGGCGACATTAATGTTATATTGCTTTTATGCCTGGTTTGGTTTCTCACCCACATTTCAGCATGAAAGATTTAAGTATATCCTACATTTTTTTTTCAGTACAAGTCTATTGTTTACTCTTATGTGGTAGCTTTTTGAGCTGCTGCACCAATATAGTTCAGAAGTACAACAACATACTCTTTGTCATAAAAATCCAAGATATCTATCGAATCTTCAAAAAAACGAAAATTCAAACACTTCATCGTTTGCAACTGGGTTTGCTTTATTTAATTAAACTGTTTTCATATCATTTGGATTTTTTATTCCTATTTAGTCTTCAATATTACTAAACGTGGTTTAAAAATCTCGGGCTATTTTTGGATTGTCTTCGACATTCATGTTTTGTATGCCAGTACAATCTTGAAGCTCACAAAGAAGCCATTAAAGAGTTTGATCAAAAATATTCAAATGTCAATACACGTGGGAAATTCAGATAACGAATTCCACTGGAATACAATTTCCGAAGTTTATATGGAAATATTGGAAGCATAAAAAATATTTAAGAAGACGTTTCAACACTTGGTAATTGTCTTATCCTCATGGAGTGTTTAATTGATTAAAAGAACATTTGTATTGTTTCAGTATTTTTTTTTAATGTTTTTTAAGTGGTTTGGGAGTAGAAAGATATTTTTTTTTTTGATTTCCCTCATTTAATTGTCATCAGTTAAATTTTTTTCACATAACTGCCATCATCATTTGCCTCACCTTCTGACAACGATGCTGGGGTCGGCTTCCAGTCTTACTTTTGACTAAAGCCATATTAACTAGTTTTATGGTCTGGATATTGTTTAATTCACGCATATTTCGGATAGTGAAAGCTAGTCATCTGTAGGAATTAGCAGCGGGGGACCGCATGATGATAATAATCTGCTCATGGAAGTTCAGTCACGGATCAAATACAACTCAAAGATCTTTTAGCAAATTAAAGAAGACAATCAGTAGAAAGTTCTGCACATGCCGAGGATATCGAGCACTACTATAAGACATGACAATGCATTTACTCATGTTGAATAGGAGCTTATTTTCAATGCTCTATTGGAAGACTAAATAAATTAAAAAAACCGAAGTAGATTTTTTTTTGACGTAGGTTCGTATATAAAGTGGCGGGAAGCCCATTATGGTGATGCCCGCCGTCCGACCTTCTCGGTAATGGCGGGTCCGGTATATGGTAAGGTTCTATTGGGTCAGTTTTAATTATATACACACGCACACATTGAATCTCACAACTTTATTGCTTATTCTTAGCTTTTACAATTTTTGTCACACAATACTTTTTCACTCAACTACATCGACCTAACGCCCCGACGTTCTCGAGTGTCCTCTGCATCTTCCTTTTTGACGGAAAAACCTCACTCTCAGTTCAGCAACTTATTACAATAATAACATCAATCACACAGTCCTTCGCGATCCAGGATGTCGGCAAATCCAGAGAAATAGCGAGCCGATAAGGATAGAGCAAGGTATATTTAAGGGCAATAGTTTGAGTCCATTTTGGTTCTGTTTAACCTTGAATCTTCTTAGCAAGCTGCTGGAGGATTCAGGTCTAGACTATCGGTTGAGGAGAGATGGTCAAGTTATATCTCACCTCCTTTACATTGATGACCTGAAACTCGTTGCTCCCAACGATTTGCAACTGATGGAGCTAATGATGGTAACTGAAACTTTCAGTAGCACCATCAGGATGGAATTTGTCCTGATTCGTTGCACAATATCCCCTCGCTGCAAAGCGATTGTGGAATCTGTAGGAACCCAGCTCTCGAATTCCACAAAGCAACCGAAAACTATAAGTATTTGGGTATGTCGGAAGCGCTGGGCATCAATGTTGCGGACATGAAGCAATCGTTGAAGGAGCGCTTCTTTGGCCGCCTGGGAAAAATGTATATAGTTTAGTCAATACCCACTTACAGGCGTATTATAATAGTTGCAACAGTATCTCAGAGATGGCAGGATTATCGTTTGTGACGAATAAGAAATTGTAATAACTAGTCACAAAATTTATTAGTAGCAGACATGTCTGCTACTAATAAAGAGACTGAAGCATTAAAAGAAAGTGTCTATATAATTGGAAGGAAACCAACAGCGATCAATGATAATAATGACTCACAACCTAAAAATTATATTCTAAACGACTTGCAATCAGTATTAAAGCCATTCAAAATGATGGAAAATTTGTTCTTCTGTGCTAAGTACAAAATTTATTGTTTTCGTGCTTTCATGTGTGGTTTGGATTTTCATTCACATTTGATTATGAAGGATTTCAGTATTTCCAACCTATGCATTCAGTGTGCGGCTATGTATTGCTTTTCATTGGTAGCTATTCGTTCTGCTTCAGAAATATTATTCAGAAGCACACTAACGTATTCTTTGTCACGAGGATCCAGGAAATGTATCGAACCCTAGAAATTAACAAATGTTTCAAACGTTTTGTCATTCCTAACTGGGTTTGGGTTCTAACATTAAATTTTTATCAGAATTTGTTTTCTTGTCCAGCCGGTTTTCCTTTGGAATGCGCTCTCTCAGAATATCAGGACGGATGGATTTTTATCTCTCTTTACTTTGTTTATTTTGTTTGTATGTATTTATTATTATATTTTATTCTTGGAAATTTTCTGTAATAATAAGTAGGGCCATCCAAAAAGGTAAACGAATGTCTCAATGGCAATTCATTGGCGTGCATGAGGCAAATTATCCATTGCAGTGGTCGAGATAGGCTATTATCCAAAAGAAGAATCACACCTCCCACTTTTCCCGTGTTTGTGTTTGTGCCATTACAGACAACAGCCATTAAACTTTTTGGAGATATGTTTTCAGACGTCAAAAAACTGTGGATAGCTTCTTCAATATTATTTGCGGTGCCTGATGCTGGAACCACATACCCAACATAAACAGCACCTAGTTCCTTTATAATTAAAATATGTTCTTCTTGCACAATTACTCTAAACTTTTTTGATCCTTTAGTAATCATTTAAGCTGTCTTATCTTTCCTTCATCAAATTTGCTCCCGTACTTTCTGTCTTATTCTTCGAAACTTCATCCTATCCACGACGTTAGTCGACTGGACCTCAGAGTTGGCATCCGAAGTGGAACACAGAACAGATGACACTATAGCCGCCGCAAACTGATCTGATACTCCGTATCTATCGCAGACTCTAAAGGTGAGCTCTAAAGGTTTTTGAGCATTTGTGCCAGCAGTGTCAAGGCCGTCTACTGATAAACAGGAAGGATGGTTGACGTCAGAACTAAATTCGTATTTCTTCTGTTGATCCGAAGTACAGGGAATTTCTTGGTTTCGTGCGATTGAATTAAGCCTGATTTCTTGTTTGAGAACACTTAATCTTCTATTCTGAATTTTTTTACTCGGGATAAGATCCGTTTTTTTGAGCCCGTCTGGGCCCGCAGTTCTCCGGAAACCCGACAACACACTTACCACCTCAGCTGAAGAGGCGATGCGCGTCCTTATAGAAACTCACTTCCCAGGCTGCGCTTTCGCACAGAGTATCGACTGGACAGAGGTAACCCAAACACCTTCAGAAAACGACTGGCGCTACGCACACAAAGTGATAACACTGGAGAAACTCCAGTGGGCGATCAGGTGCTTCCATCCCTTCAAGGCAGCCGGTCCGGACGGAGTCTTTCCCGCCTTATTGCAGTGGGGAGGGGCCTCTGTCGCCAGCAGACTGGTTCCCATTATGAGAGCGTGCCTGGCCTTTAGATACGTTCCAAAGGGATGGAGGGAAGTGAAAGTTATATTTATTCCCAAACCAGGTAAGAGCGACTATACAAATGCCAAATCCCACCGACCAATCAGCCTAACCTCCTTCCTCCTTAAAACCATGGAGAAAATCTGCGAGAGAGAGCTGAGGGATGGCGTTTTAAAAACGATCCCACTCCATGCGAACCAGCATGCATACAGCTCGGGTAAGTCCACTGAATCCGCTCTCCATCTAGTGGTCGGCCGGATAGAGGAAGAGATACATCAGAAGGGAATCTGCCTGGGCACTTTCATAGACATTGAAGGAGCCTTCGATAAAACAAACTTCTCCAGCATTAGCACCGCCCTTTCTCGACACGGAGTAGAGCAGGTACTGTCTGACTGGATCACTAATATGTTAAGTAAACGTGTGGTTCGCCTTGCAGAGGTACAGCAAATGGCCATGATAGCCAGAGGCTGCCCCCAAGGAGGTGTATTATCCCCCCTCCTCTGGAACCTGGTGATTAATGATCTTATCACTAAACTCAACGCGAACCACTTCTATACAATAGGGTACGCCGACGACCTCGCCATCCTCATTTCGGGGAAAGTGACGGGGACAATCTGCAACCTCACTCAACAGGCGCTACGCATCGTTGAACGGTGGTGCAGAGAATTTGACCTCTCAGTGAACCCCACGAAAACTGAACTTGTCATGTTTACCCTAAAACGAACACTAGGCCCCTATCGCCTACCAAAACTTCTCGATACAGAACTCCAATTAGCCGAAGAGGTCAAATACCTGGGAGTTATCCTGGACAGTAAGTTAAACTGGAGTAGCCACCTAGACAACAAAATAAACAGGGCCTGCATCACCTTTTGGCAATGCAGAAGGATGATAGGTAAGAAGTGGGGCCTATCCCCTAAAATTATACTTTGGTTATACTGCACGGTGATCCGACCCATGATTGCCTACGGGGCAGTGGTCTGGTGGCCCCGCACCAGACTAGCCACAGCCTCCATCAAACTGCAACGCATGCAAAGGCTTGCCTGCATGGCGACCACGGGTTGCATGAGGACTACTCCGACCGCAGCCCTCGAAGCCATGCTAGGACTCCCACCGCTCCATCTGTTCATACAGCAGGAAGCGACGATGTCGGCAGTACGCCTTAAGACACTTCAACTCTGGGGTAAGAAGGTAACACAGCACACCGCGGTACTGGAGGAATTCTACAATGAGTTCCCCCTGGCAAAAGCTATAAACGACCGGATACCCAAACAGTTTGTATTCGATAAAAAATACAAAATCCAACTCCATGAAGACCACCGCTGCGAGGGTTTAAGCCCGGCAGAACTTCGGATCTTCATGGATGGATCTAAAACAGGTACTGGCACTGGTGCTGGAGTATTCTCGGAGGATCTCAACATCCATATAGCCGTACCACTGGGGGCCCACAACACAGTATTTCAGGCAGAATGCATGGGCATTTCCCTGGCGGCTTCAGCCATCTCAGCCAGGGGGGTTGTGGACCACTCTATTCGCATACTCTCGGACAGCATGGCTGTACTGTCAGCACTAAACAACCATATAGTCAATTCTGGGCTAATACACGAGTGTCACCAACGCCTGAACCAGGTTGGTAATCTCAATAACATAACCATACAATGGATCAAAGGACACAGCGAGTCCCGAGGCAATGATGCAGCGGACGAACTCGCTAGAAGGGGATCGAGCATGGCAGCAGTGGGACCTGAACCCATCGTGCCACTCCCTTTCGGATATCTACGCACACTGGTAAGGAAACGAACCAGCGAACAACACCACAAGCTATGGCTGGACCATGGCGAGTGCAGGCAGGCCAAGGAAGCACTTCCTACTATCGATGGCCGCCTCACCAAACGGGCGCTTCGGCTAACCAAATTACAGTTACGCACACTAACAGCCGCCATCACTGGACACGGCTCTTTTAATAAACACCTCTTTGTCATAGGTGTCACAGACAGCCCCCTATGCCGAGCCTGCATGGAGGAAGACGAAACAGCAGCCCACGTGCTTCTTCATTGCCCAGCGGTTGCAACATACAGGGCAAAGTACTTCGGTAACCCAGGTACTCTCCGCGAGATTATCTGCAGCACCAAGGCGCTGCTGGCTTTTCTCGGGGAGTTGGGGTGGATCGAATAAATCTCCCACCCGCACGCAAAATACGCGCTTCGACGTGGAGTTGCGGACACCAGCCCGTCATACAATACAATACAATACAATACAAGATCCGTTTTTTCTATAACCATTAATCTGTTAGTGCGTTAGTCTCTTAAAAATATTTGTTCCTCTTTGGCACTTTTTTTTTCTCTCACACAAGTACAGATAACAAATTCGTTACATTTACATGTAGCTTTGTCAAAAAGTTTTCTTTACTCTGAACTCTTCCTACTTTCCTTCCTTCGGTGTTTTCAGCGTTTTTTTTTAATTACAGCACTTTGAGTGATAGCTTTTCAATAACTGTAAGACAAGTTTGTAACTGACGATTGGAATAGACGATTTTACCCACAACTCTTCAATATTTGTCGCGACTATTTCAGCAATTTCAAAAAACGTAGGTTCTTTTGTTGTGTCTTTCTTAATTTTCAAGTCTTGATTCTGATCCATTCATAAAATTTCATCATAGTTTCAAACGTAGGTATTATTCTTTTTCAACCCTGCACTATCACCAAATATCGGCATTTTAACTTTTGTCTCATACAACTCATAGTGAAATACTTAAACCCGTAAATTAACGCGCGACCTGTTACCTAAGACAATTATTATCACAACTACCCGAAACAAAATACTGCAATTTGTAGTTCCTACCCACTTCTTGCGACTTTTTTACAGAGCCAAAAACAGTATAATAATGAAATATTTGATTGCAACAGTTAGGTAACAATATTTATTTTATGTGTTTTATAATTTCTATTATTATGTACATTATACAACATTATTTTTAGTATATGCGAAACCTGAATATAGTTTGGTCAGAGTAAGTAACTGAATCGATTCCAATAATTTTTAAACCATGTAATATTTTTTCCCAAAAATATTTAAAAAAGTTAAAAGTTGGACACCGGGCGATTTTGAGTACCTATCGCACTAATTTAGGTACCTACTGCCAAATTTTTATTATTCTCAGTGAGCTCAAGACGACGCTGGAGGCGCGCGCTACGTGGTGACAAAGTTTTTGTGCGGACAACTAGGTAAAAGAACAAGCTTATAACTTTGAAATTTTACATGATACAGTTTTGAAATTTTGTACATAGATTCTTTACATAAAAATACTAGACACGTGTATCAGTTTTCGCATATACTAAAACTAATGTTGTATACAGACTAAAAAGAACTAAAGTAATGATAAAAATAAGACTAAAAGAAAGAAAATATAAACATCTAAACGACGACAATAGGACACTTAGGCGTCAAAGTATTCCTCCGCATCGCTGTCATCTGGAAACGTGCCCAGAAGACTGGCAGTATTGCCACGCTGAATATTCTTTGGCCAAAGAAAGAGCCAGCCCTCTCAGCCACGTCACGCGAAGTGTCCACCAGTCGGCGAGAAATTTCCTTAAAAAAACGTACGACGTTTCGACGTAAAAAAGTCGCAAGAACTACGAATTGCAGTATTTTGTTTCGGGTAGTTGTGATAATAATTGTCTTAGGTGAAAGGTCGCGCGTTAATTTACGGGTTTAAGTTTTTCACTATGAGTTCTACGAGACAAAAGTTAAAATGTCCGATATTTGGTGATAGTGCAGGGTTGAAAAAGAATATCCTACCTACGTTCGAAACTATGATGAAATTTTTTGAATAGGTTCGTCAAGACTTTGAAATTAAGAAAGACACAACAAAAGAACCTACGTTTTTTGAAATTGCTGAAATAGTCGCGACAAATATTGAAGAGTTGTGGGTAAAATCAGGTGGGTCAGTCACAAACTTGTCTTACAGTTATTGAAAAGCTATCACTCAAAGTGCTTTTATTATGTTGTACATAGTTACCGGAAGATGGCCCTAAGTTCTCTTTTTCACTCAGCCGTATTGTACAGTTAACCGGCAAGAACAATGTCACATTTGTATTGATACAGAGCGGTTGTGTATTGTGTTGCCAAAAAAGGGTATTAATGTGTGTTGTGACTTTCTATCGGCACGTTTTAAAAGTTTATTATAGAATTTCTAACATGAGAAGTGCATCAAATTGTGTTATGACAGTTTTCTCGACAAAAAAATGTTGCAGAATGCTTAATATTTTAAAGAAAATAGTCTTATCCTGTATAGTTACTCTCTTTTAGACGGTTTTAGTATATTTTAGTTGAAAATACTGTAATAAAGACATAACACATTTAATGACATTGTTATTGTAAAACACATAAATCATTTTGAGTTTTATGTTGTATTAATTCGTTCTTTCTACAAAAATGTAAACTAGTGTTTTTATTTTTTAAGCCAAAGAAAGGCAGGTTTGAATTAAGCGTATCATATGAAAATGCTCAAGGAAGCGCGAACACATTGAAGAGAAGGAACAGTCGAAAAAAGAGAAAGACGCAGATAAAACAAAGATCGGACCAGATAATATTGTCGCAAATTACGACTTACAGGCTGTCCTGCAACTTCCATCTTCTACTTTTTACTACAACTCCAAGCTTAATACTTTGAATTTTACTATTTCACACATCGGTAATGATAAAATAGATTGTTTCTTTTGGCATGAGGGAGAAGCGAACCGCGGCGCTGATGAAATAGGATCTTGTGTATTCAAGTTTATCGAAAATACACTGCTACATTACGATGGACCTGGACTAGATCTGATATTCTACTCCGACAACTGCTGCGGTCAGAATAAGAATCGGTTAATTGTTTCTGTTTACTTGTTCGCACTATTGAAATTCCCTAAGATAAGATAAGGCACACGAGTACCTAATAACAGGCCACACACAAAAAGAAGCAGACTCCGTACATTCTATTATTGAAAAGCAAATTCAGAAAAGACTTAAGTCGGGTCGAATTTATGTACCCAGTCAGTACGTGGAAGCCATAAAATGCGCTAAGAAAAAGGGCAGACCCTACGCCCTTACAGAAATGTCATGTAGTGATTCACTGAAGGGTCTGTCTTGAAGTCACGGTTGGTTTAACGACAAAATCATTTAATATTTCTTTTTTTGCCGGGCAGTGATGTAGCAAGATTGTGTAGGAATAGGAATGTATTTCTCTCATAAAAACAATTTTTACAAATTATTCTTCGCAATGATGTCTAATCTGAAATCTGTAATGATCTGAAAAAAAAGTCAACTGTTCCATACATTTTGACCGTATAGGTATTGCACTTTTATAGGATACAGCTGTTATTTTTTTAAATAACCGATGAAAAATTTCTATGTGGGGTGGCTCAGAATGGTGTTAACCGTTTTCGCGTCGGTGTACCTTCCACGTATAGGAAAACAGGTAAAGTACGCTTCGACGCGACCTCTTATAAAAAGATCCGCACACAGTAGTGAGGTGATCACTTATATATGTATATTTCTACAAAACAAGTGACAGTGCCCCCAAGTGCAAGTGACGAGATTTTTATTTTCTTTTTGGAAAATGGAACGTAGTGGCGTCTAACGACTTATTTAAAATTCAAATACTTGTGTTCCACTTACATTCAGATAACGGAATTTAGATAATTGAGCACCACTGTTCGGTTAAATAAAATCTTTTGACAACAGCAACACATTGGTATTTTACATTTTCACTCAAAACCAAATAAATTCTTCTTCAGCTTCGGTTTTCTCTTTACAGATTTTTTCTGTTTGTAAATAAAGAGGTAAAAATAAAACCAGTAGAATAAGGGAACATGTGAATAACTACAATAAAAGTAATAGTGCCTTACGAAAATGTTTATTTAAGATGAAAGGAGAGGAAGAAAACAAAACATAACCACGGAGACAAAATAGCAAAAAAAATTGTTGCTCTTCAAAAAGATCCGCACACAGCAGTGAAGTGATCACGTATACAACGTTATTTTTAGTATATGCGTGACCTGAACATAGTTTGTTTAGAATAAGCAACCGAATCGACTCCAATAATTTTTAAACCATGTTATATTTTGTTCCAAAAATATTAAAAAAAAGTTACAAGTTGGACACCAAGCGACACTAAGTTCCTATCGCAGAGTCATCATCATCGTCATTATCTCCACTGCCAAATTATTACTATCAATGAGCTCAAAACGACGCTGGAGGCACGCGCGCGGCGGCGCCTCGTGGTGACCACGTTTTTGTGCGGACAACCCGGCAACAGAACAAACTTATAACTTTGTGATTTTTCATGATTCAGTTTTGAAATTTTGTACATAGATCTTTACATAAAAATACTAGACACTTGTTTCAGGTTTCACATATAGTAAAACTAATGTTGTATGTTTTTACAAAACAAGTGCAAGTGACAAGATTTTTATTTTCTTTTTGGAAAATAGAACGTAGTGGCGTCTAACGACTTATTTAAAATTCAAATACTTGTGTTCCACATAAATTCGGATAACGGATTTTAAATAATTGAGCATCACTGTTCGGTTAAATAAAATCTTTTGACAACAACAACTCAAAAAAAAATAAAACTACTTAAATCCAAATAAATTCTTCTTCTGCTTCGGTTTTCTCTTTACAGATTTTTTATGTTTGTCAAATATTGATAAAGAGATAAAAATAAAACCAGTAGAATAAAGGAACAAGTGAATAACTAAAATAAAAGTAATAGTGCCTTACGTAAATGTTTATTTAAGACGAAAGGAGAGGAAGAAAACAAAACATAACCACGGAGACAAAATGGCAAAAAATTTGTTGCTCTTCAAAATGTACCAAAATTACCCGCAAATAGAAAACTCGCATCACCGATTGACCGGAATATATTTATAAGTGTTTGTGTAAACACAAATACCTGATACTTAAAAAGTCAACAAAATTGAAGGAATATATTTAAAAAATCGCACAGTGATAAAACACAAACCGGGTAAACCGCAACGCGAATTTGATTCACGTGCACAAAAATTCATTGGCCGAAAACAATTAAAAAAAAGTTTTCAACCTCTCAAAAGAGAAAAAAGAAAGTACGACGGGAATCAGTTCCATGACTTGTTCGGGTCGCAGTGGCCTCCAAATCAGCATGGAGGACACTCGTCGGCTTCGACCATGTTGCACCAGTTTCAGGGACTGCAAGTAGTGAAGAGAGAACCTCATACGGATGTGCAGCTGGTGATGTACAACCAGATCGGCATGGACAACACTGCAGGGTCTGTCGCGGACAGTATTACGCCCCCGCTAGGCAGTAGTAATGGGATAGTAGTGATACGATTTTCGGCCCATCGATAACTCCAATGTTCCTGGATAAGAAAGCTGCTAACTCTATAAGAGGACCTTATTTCAACAACCTGTTTTATATTATAACCCAAGTACTGTTTATTTTATTTTCAAATTGATGCAAAAAATATTTATGCTGTCTTGGCTTCCGTACGTTTTTTCACGAGTGACCACTGAAAATTAGCGCTGTGTTTTGGCCCCCCCATAGCACAGCATCATGCTGAGTGGTAACCTGCTTGTCGCAGTCACGACGTGCAAGCTGTTAACTTTTTTCTTTTTTTGTTCCGTCCTGTTGAATTTATAGTTTATTGTTTTATTTATGTTTTGTTGTTATTTTTTTTGTAATTTTGTATGATGCACGTCATGTCCCTGCGGCAAATAAATAGTTTTTCTTTCTTTCTTTTATTTTTTTTGTGTCGTTTAAGGGTTTGATAAGGTTAAGAGAAAAAGGAATTAACCGAAATATAAATAAAATTATGACTCTAACCTGGTAGTTTTCTTCGTCAATGATTACTCAACGACAATTTTTCCTTGTGAAAGCCAAAAAGTTTAGCAATTAGAACTCTACTAAAAAAAAAAATACAGATGTCAAACTAAGGTAACTAAAGTTACAATGAATCATCGTGCACTGATATAATTTAGACTTTATTCACGATAGATATGTATGCAAATAAAAAATAAATATGTTTATTTCGCATGTTTATTTTATTTATCTTGTTACGCAAATAAAAGTATGTATTTTGATTATGTTTGTTTATTTGCATTGTCCAGTAAAGTTAAAACACAAACACCTGGTGCTTAAAAAGTCAACAAAGTTGAAGACACATTAAAATTAGGAGTGCCAGTTTTTTCGAAAAAAAAAAATTAGATGGTGTAGCTACAAACAAAAAAAAACAGTTACCTTGCCGACAAAGTCGAATTATTTTAAAAAAGAAAAAGAGAACTTAACAAAATCCATTGGAACACCAAAATCGCACAGTGATCAGTGTAAACCGCAATGTGCATTAGCTTCGCGCGCACACAAATTCATTGGCCGAAAAGAACTTAAAAAACGTTTTCAACCTCTCAAGAGAGAAATAATAAAGTACGACGGAGAAGAATCCGAAGATTGAATTTGGAATGATGAATAAAAATTAATTCCACGACTTGTTCGGGTCGCAGTGGCGTCCGGACCAGCATGAAGTACACTTGTCGGCTTCGACCATGCTACACCAGTAGTGAAGAGAGAACGTCATACGGATGTGCAGCCGGTGATGCACAACCAGATGGGCATGGACATCATCAGGGTCTATCGCGAACAGTACTTCGCCTCCGCCAGACAGTAGTGATGGAATGTTCGGCTCATCGATATCTGTCATGTTTATGGATAAGAAAGCTGAAAATGTTGAGCATTCCGGTCTTTGAGAAGTCATTGATTATTTCGAATATAACCGGATCGGGAGGTTATAAAGACGGAGCAGGCGGGCTTCTATATTCCCTATTAATATGTGGAATACTTTAATGCTTTTGTTCTTCAGGGTATAGCCAGAACTAACAACCCCGATGAAGGACTTCAGAGGGGATTCTCGGGATTTTTATCAGCTGATGATCCTTCTCTATGGAAGTTTTTGGATGGACTTTTTATTTTTGGGCAAATGAACAGCTTTTTAGAGCTTATAATGAAACGAAATTGTCTTCAAATAAAGGAAATTTCGGGAAATTATAGAATTTCCGGCCAATTATGATGGCGCTCTTGAAAACTACCTTCGAGCATCATCGAATGCTTTCACGTGCTCCATCTTCTTCTTTATTCTGAGACTCCCTATAATCTTGCCCGATGAACTATAATTCTCATATCATTTGTGCTATGTCAGTAAGGCACACTGCCACTAGGTATGTCCTGAATACCTGCCTGAATCACTTGTGGTGGTGAGTCTATACTAGAAAGGGCCCGTTTTTTTAGTCTGTTTCTAAGCCTCCAATCATCATTTACATTTTTTTTTCATTGCTGTGATTGTGCTCATTTATACTCTTTATTATTTGACCAACCTTCATCTGTTTTTTCCTGTAGACAATGAGTTTTAAAAATATAACGAAAGGTATAACTACTTTTAGAGGTATTCACGCAGCTTATATTATAAAAAACTTCTGCCAGCTTTTCTGCCAGTCAATTCTGCCTCCGGTGTCTGTTCCCTTGACAGAAGTTTGGGAGTTGTTATAAGAGCAAGGTCGACGCAGACAGAAATTTGCTATTGTTACCAATTTTTTTAACAATAAGACAACTGCATTTTTTGCGAAATTCAATTTTTAACATAATTGAATTCACAATTCTTTATTTTATCTACGGATATTTTTTTTTCATAAAAAATAATCATTTTTAGGGTTTCGTAACAGAATGGCAAAAAACGTAACCCTTATAAATTCGTCATTTCTGTCCGTATGTCTGCCCATCTGTATGTCATAGCCACTTTATTACGAAACTATTAGGTCTACACAGTTGAAACTTGGTAGGTAGATGTATTCTGTAAACCGCTTTATTATTTTAATACAAAAATAAAAGGTTAAGGGGGGTGTTGCTACGGAGCCAGGGGCAAATGTAGCGAGATATTGCTGAAACTTTAAATGTACCGCATACAATTCTCAAATACGCCTTAACAAGGTATGACCAAATATGGCCTAGATACGAGGAGACCAGGATGTGACGGTATTAGGTGTACATTAGCGCGAGATGACCTATTTATCACACTCGCAATTTTTAGAAATTAATTCCTTATTGCGGGCGAAATACGGCAGCGGCTACAAACGCCAAGAGCAGCGCCAAGATGATCAGCGTGCTTGAGGAGCCGATCGAGGTCCAGAACTGCTCCGGCACCATCGCGTAGCTCGACTTCGGTTCGCTCGCGAGCAGTGGAGAAAAGTTCTCTAGAGTGCCAAATGCAGGCTGGCTTTAAGAGGACACAATCATTCACTGTCCCCGTAGATTTCGTAATCTCACCATCGAAGTGTCGTGGATCACGTCTCGTGGCTTCGATTGGGACCGAGGATCTTGGCTTAACCGCCCGGACCGCGAGGTAGAAAACCTCTATAAAAAGTTACCCCGAATCTCAAGCGGCGGCGCACCGCGAGATGTATGTAAGACCATGCCGACAGCGATCACCTCCATCATGGCGTCAGCGGAGGCCAGAGTAAATAGTTCCGAGTAAGAATTATTTTCGTCCTCCTATAATTGGTTAAAAATGGCGTGCTTTCCCTCTCTTTGGTAACGTAGACCCAGAACTGTCAAGTAAATCGAATACTGTATTCGGAGGTAGTCTTTTGGTAACCGTCGAGCTGTACAGTGCATATAAAGTGTCTATACAAGTTTCGGAGTCATTTATTTCAGATTCAGAAGTGGGATTACTTCACGTAAGTCGGACTAAATTGTCTTATATTCTATTGCTATTAATGTGTGACTATGCTAAAATAAAAAATTACCTAATAATTACGCATGAGCGCAAATTGCTGGCTTGATTTCATAACTAAATATTAAAAAGCGTTTATTAATGCTATATCACGAAAACATGATGTATTCTTGTTAAGCTGCTTGCCAAGCTAGGAATTATAATAATACTAAATAATTTTAGTAAAAATTGCGAACATACATCTCGAATAGGTCTAGTTTATTGCGATTTTGGTGTCAACCGTCGTTCTAATTTGAAATATAGTTACACTATATCGCCATTATCAGGTTTATGAAGTTGGAAGAGTTCAGAGTAAAGAGTAGAAAGCTTTTTGACATAGCTGCATGTAAATGTAACGAATTTGTTAGCTGTACTTGTGTGAGAGAAAAAAACGTGCCAAAAGAGGAACAAATATTTTTAAAAGACTAAGGCACTAACAGATTAATGGTTATAGGAGAAACGGATCTTATCCAGAATAAAAAATGAAGAATAGAAGATTACGTGTTCTCAAACAAGAAATTCCCAGAACTTCGAATCGACAGAAGAAATCCAAATTTAGTTCTGTCGTCCTTCTTGTTCGTCAGCAGCAGACGCTCTTGACACTGTTGACACAATTGCTCAAAAACCTATAAAGCTCACCGATGCCAGTTTCCATAGTTTGACGACGATCTGCGATAGATACGGAGTATCAGATCGGGCTGCGCCGGCTATCGTGTCATCTGTTCTGTGTTTGACTTCGGATGCCAACTCTGAGGTGCAGTCGACTAACGTCGTGGATAGGATGAAGTTACGATGAATAAGACAGAAAGTATGGAAGCAAATTTTAATAAAAGAAAAAATAACAGAAATTTCTTATACATATTTCGATGGAAGGAAAGACAAGATAGCTAAAATTATTACTAAAGGATCAAAAAAGTTTAGAGTAATTGTGCAAGAGGAACATAATATTTCCATTATAAAGGAACCAGGTTCTGTTTATGTTGGGTATGTGGTTCCAGCATCTGGCACCGCAAACAAAATCGAACAAGCTATCAACAGTTTTTGACGTCTGAAAACATATCTCCAGAAAGTTTAATGGCTGTTGGCTGTTGGCTGTGATGGCACAAACACAAACACGGGAAAAGTGGGAGGAGTGATTCGTCTTTTGGATAATATACTATCTCGACCACTGCAATGGATAATTTGCCTCTTGCACGCCAATGAATTGCCATTGAGACATTCGTTTACCTTTTGGATGCCCCTACTGCAGGACCTAAATCATTTGCAGGTTAAATTGGAAAAGCACTAGAATCATGCGAGACGCTACCGTTGGCCCACTTTGAGAAAAATTGAAAGTGAATGACCTCCACCAATATCAACAGATCTTAGCACAGACCAGAAATATTTACAAGAAATTACTACTGCTCTCATAAATGGATCCTGCCTTCTCGATATCCTACACAGAAGCCCAGGCAAACTACCTAAGGCCGGTGGTTGACAAGAGCTAATCCCATTTTGCGTTTATATATTTCTACAGAAAACCCACACAAAACGACCCACGTAAAAGAATAGGCGCCTGTTTGGTTTGCCATCAAAACACATTCATCTTGTAAAGATGGTTCAAAGCATCTATGGAACCTCATTAACAGCACTAGATATTTATCCGAATTGTTAGCAATAGTGGAATCTGTGGGAACCCAGCTCTCAAATTCCATAAATCTTAGATCTCTCTCAGCAACCGAAAACTATAAGTATTTGGGTATGTCGGAAGCGCTGGGCATCAATGTGGCGGACATGAAGCTATCGTTGAAGGAGCGCTTCTTTGACCGCCTGAAAAATGTATATAGTTAAGTCAATACCCACTTACAGGCGTATTATAATAGTTGCAAAAGTATCTCAGAGATGGCACGATTATCGTTTATGACGAATAAGAAATTGTAATAACTAGTTACAAATAACATTATGTAATAAGTTTAGCTTCTAGGTGTCCACACACATATGTTACTCGATAGTTTTTCTTGGTAATAAGTTTTAAATTAACTTAACAATATGAGTAACAAGAATATTTGTTTTCTTATTCTATGATATGAATATCGAACATAAAATTTTATTTGTAACAAAAATCTACGATAAAATTTTTTTTCGAAGTAAGTATTCTGCATATTGAGTATTCCATGAAATGATAATATGAAAAAAAATTTATATGAAACCAAGTTCTATAAAACAGTGTACAACCACTAATCGCGTACCGTTCGATAAGCCCGCTCCGTGTGCCATCGCACGGTACACGACGAAATATTCCCGACCCCTGATCCACTCCCCGAGGAACTCGAGGAGTGAATCGTGAATCACACATCGTCCGATAGACCCGCTCTGTATGTCATTACACCATGTACGATGTGACCCCTCCCCATATTCACATTCCGGTGACTCGGAGCGTGAATCGCGCACTGTCCGGAACGACGGACAGGGCACCCCTCGCAAGAGTCTGAAGCAACTCTGGCATGTGTGTCTCTCTTAGTCTGGTCTCTCACTTCGAATGGGAAAACTCCAAGATCATTGAGACACTCAAGACCCACCACGACGACAACGGAGACACCCTCGGTGGGGAACCTAACCTAAACTAACCCGTCGATATCTTCGTCTCCAGAAGTACAATTTGGACGCCGTTTTCAGCATTTCTAGACCTAACTAGGCCTCCGCCTACGTTCTGACCATATTGCACTCACCCGAATTTTCTCCCTACCCACTTTTTGAAATTTTCCAAATTTTATTGTTTTTCCAAATTTTCTTCCAGAAATATCGTTAGATTATAGTTTCAATAGTACTCACCCTTCATTCCTGTGTTCTGGTCCGCGTTCCGTGAGCCTGAGTCCAGGTTGGGGGTTGAAAACCAAACATTTTTCAACCAAAAACTAGTTTTTTGACCGGAAGTCCAGATTTTTCATCGGCACACACCCTTTTTTATTTCGTAGATCGCTAGCCCGCGGGTAGTCTGAACATTTAAAAAAAGAAGAAGAGAACTTAACAAAATCCATTGGAACACCAAAATCGCACAGTGATCAGTGTAAACCGGAATGTGTATTAGATTCGCGCGCGCACAATTTCATTGGCCGAAAATAACTTATTACGTTTTCAACCTCTCAAGAGAGAAAAAATAAGTACGACGGAGAAGAATCGGAAGATTGAATTTGGAATGATGAACAGCAATCAGTTCCATGACTTGTTCGGGTCGCAGTGGCCTCCAGATCAGCATGGAGGGCACTCGTTAGCTTCGACCATGTTGCAGTTTCGGTTTTCTCTTTACAGGTTTTTTCTGTTTGTAAATAAAAAGATAAAAATAAAACCAGTAGAATAAGTAAACAAGTGAAGAACTAGCGAGTCCCTCAGAGAAAAATTTAAAGAGATTGATATACTGACCCTGCCTTCACTTTATATCTTAGAATGTATTTTATATGTCCGCAAAAATCGAGGGCTTTTCAAAATTAGAAGCGACTTTCATAATATAAATACATGCAGTAAACACGAAATTGTAATACCTAAATTTAGATTAACAAAAACTAGAAAGTCTTTTCTTATAAATAGTATACGCTTTTATAACAAGTTGCCAAAGTCAGTTATAGAACTGACCGATGGAAAATTCAAAAATTACATCAAACGTGTCCTTATTAAAAAAGCATATTACAAAATCGAGGACTACGTTGAAGATAAAGAAGTTTGGCTTTAGTCCCTTCTGCGCATGAGGCTTCCCTGGTAGCTCATAAACGGCACAAATATGTGGATGTCTCTAACTATTCTCAATCTCATTTTTTCTCTGCTTTCGAATCAGATTTTTACAATAGTTTTCAAATCATTTATACATCTTTTGCTCAGTTTTTTTTTACCTTTTATGGATTCTTTTTTATCGATTGTTTGTGAATGTGTGAACATTGTAGGCTTTGTAGATTCTCAGCTGCTTGTTAACTTTTGTTAACATTTTATTTTGTTCAACATTTTTTCTGTAGTAAGCAACGACTTATTGTCGGGCCTACGCTGTCCCCGTGTAATACAAATACTGTATCCATGATAATATTGTAACACCAAATGATTTGAAAAGAGTAACCATGGAGTTTCTTGCCGGTTCTTCTCCATAGGAAACGACCAACCCGAACCGTGCACCTTTTGGTCGACGTTTTATAAGTGCCCATCTAAGCCTATGTGAAATAAAATATTTTGATTTTGACTACAATAAAAGTAATTTATAAATAAAAGTATTTTTTTAAAATAACCGATGAAAAATTTCTATGTGGGGTGGCTCAGAATGGTGTTAACCGTTTTCGCGTCGGTGTACCTCCACGTATAGGAAAACAGGTAAAGTACGCTTCGACGCGACCCCTTATAAAAAGATCCGCACACAGTAGTGAGGTGATCACTTATAAATATTTCTACAAAACAAGTGACAGTACCAAGTGCAAGTGACGAGATTTTTATTTTCTTTTTGGAAAATGGAACGTAGTAGCGTCTAACGACTTATTTAAAATTTAAATAATTGTGTTAGTAATTTTAAATAATTGAGCACCACTGCTCGGTAAATAAAATCTTTTGACAACAACAACTCATTGGTACCTAAAATTTTCTCAAAAAGTATTTGCAATCCAGATAAATTCTTCTTCTGCTTCGGTTTTCTCTTTACAGATTTTTTCTGTTTGTCAAATATTGATAAAGAGATAAAAATAAAACCAGTAGAATAAGGGAACAAGTGAATAACTACAATAAAAGTAATAGTGCCTTACGTAAATGTTTATTTAAGACGATAAGAGAGGAAGAAAACAAAACATAACCACGGAGACAAAATGGCAAAAAATTTGTTGCTCTTCAAAATGTACCAAAATTACCTGAAATAAACTTCGCAAAAAGAAATCTCACATCACCGATTGACCGGAATATATTTATAAGTGTTTGTGTAAACACAAAAACCTGGTGCTAAAAAGTCAATAAAATTGAGGAAATATATTTAAAAATCGCACAGTGATATTAGGGTGAACCGTAATGCGAATTCGATTCACGCACACATATTCATTGGCCGAAAACAACTTAAAAAGTTTTCAACCTCTCAAAAGAGAAAAAAGAAAGTACGCCGGGAATCAATTCCACGATCTATTTGGGTCGCAGTGGCCTCCGGACCAGCATGGAGGGCACTCGTTGGCTTCGACCATGCTGCACCAGTCCCAGGGTCTGCAAGTAGTGAAGAGAGAACCTTATACGGATGTGATAAACAACCAAATGGGGATGGACACATCAGGGTCTGTCGCGGACAGTACTTCGCCCCCGCCAGGCAGTAGTGATGGGATGTTCGGCTCATCGATAACTCTCATGTTCATGGATGAGAAAGCTGCTAACTCTATAAGAGGAACTTATTTTTTTAGTGTCGTTTAGAGGCTTGATAAGGTTAAGAGGAAAAAGGAATTAACCGACACATAAATATAATTATGACTCTAACTTGGGAGTTTTCTTCGTCAATGATTACTCAACGACTATTTTTCCTCATGAAAGCCGAAAAGTTTTTAAAATAAAGCTCTAATTTGTAGAAAATAAATACAGATGTCAAACTAAGGTAAATAAAGTTACAATGAATCTTCGCGCACTGATATAATTGGGACTTTATTCACGATAGATATGTTATGCAAATAAACGTATTTATTTTGATTACGTTTGTTTATTTGTATTGTCCAATAAAGTCAAAACAAATACCTGGTACATAAAAAGTCAATTAAGTTGAAGAAACATTAAAATTGGGAGTGCCATAGTTTTTTCGAAGAAAACTTCTGATGGTGTAGCTACACACAATAAAAACAGTTGCCTACCGAAATCGTCGATTAAAAGTTTAAAAAAAGAAGAGGAGAACTTAAAAAACTCCATTGGAACACCAAAATCGTATGATAGTAGTGTAAACCGCAACGCGAATTCGATTCGCGCGCATACAAAAGGTCATTGGCCGAAAATATCTTAAAAAAATTTTTTCAACCTCTCAATGACGAACGGAAGAAAACAAAACATAACCACGGAGACAAAAAGCCAAAAAAAATGTTGTTCTTCAAAAAGGTCCGAACACAGCAGTGAGGTGATCACGTATATATATTTCTACAAAACAAGTGAAAGTGCCCCAAGTGCAAACGACGAGATTTTTATTTTCTTTTTGGAAAATGGAACGTAGTGGCGTCTAACGACTTATTTAAATTTCAAATACTTGTGTTTCACGTAAATTCTGATAACGGATTTTAGATAATCGCATCATTGTTCGGTTAAATAAATTTGTTGCACTTAAAAAAGTTAATACCTGTAATAAACTCCGCAAAAAGAAATCTCACATCACCGCTTGGCCGGAATATATTTGTCATATCCGGTCATTAGTACGGACACAAAATAAATTGGAAAGCGCGCCAGTGGCAGTGGTGACAACAATGCTTGCTTGTACCAGATGTCCAGCTTGAGGTGAGGGTGACATTCAGTGTCTGATCGCGGCGAAGTTGACACGTTTTGGAACTGTACCCGATTCATTGTGCCCCGTGTTATTGTGTTAAGTTGCAATCTCAAGTAATTCCTTAGTTTTGCTAGAAACAGTGTATCGCACCCAGTGTGTTTTCATAGCACGAAACTCACCGTCTGCCCACATGATGACGACATATTTATTAGTTAAGACACAAAATACCTGGTGTTTAAAAAGTCAACAAAGTTGAAGAAACATTAAAATTGGGAATACCATAGTTTTTTCGAAGAAAAATTCAGATAGTGAAAGCTACGCGCAAAAAAAACAGTTGCCCTACCGACGTACTCGATTTAAAATTAAAAAAAAAGTAGGAGAGAACTTAACAAAATCCATTGGAACACCCAAATCGCACAGTGATGTTAGTGTTAACCGCAATGCGAATTCGATTCGCGCCCACACAAATTCGTTGGCCGAAAATAACTTAAAAAGTTTAGAGTTCAGAGTTTTCAACCTCTCAAGAGAGAAAAAAGAAAGTACGACGGAGAAGAATCCGAAGATTGAATTTGGAATGATGAACAGCAATCAGTTCCATGACTTGTTCGGGTCGCAGTGGCCTCCAGATCAGCATGGATGGCACTCGTTGGCTTCGACCATGCTGCACCAGTCCCAGGGTCTGTAAGTAGTGAAGAGAGAACCTCATACGGATGTGCAGCCGGTGATGCACAACCAGATCGGCATGGACATCACTGCAGGGTCTATCGCGGACAGTATTTAGCCCCCGCTCGGCAGTATTGATGGGATAGTAGTGATAGGATGTTCGGCTCATCGATAACTCTAATGTTCATGGATAAAAAAGCTGCTAACTCTATAAGAGGAACTTTTTATAAGGTTAAGAGGAAAAAGGGATTTACCGAAACATCAATAAAGTCGCTGCCAGGCAAAAAAAAAAACGTCATAATACATAAAAATAACATGAAAAGTGCATCAAATTGTGTTATGACAGTTTTCGCGACGAAAAAATGTTGTAGAATGCTTAATATTTTAAAGAAAATAGTCTTATCCTGTATAGTTACTCTCTTTTTGTCGGTTTGAGGTGTATATTTCAGTTGAAAATAATGTAATAGTGTATATTTTGGTTGAAAATAATGTAATAAAAACATAACACATTTAATGACATTGTTATTGTAAAACACATTAATCATTCTGAGTTTTGTGTTGTATTAATTCGTTCTTTCTACTAAAATGTAAACTAGTGTTTTTATTTTTTAAGACAAAGAAAGGCAGGTGCGAATTAAGCGTACGATATGGAAATGCCCAAGAAAGCGCGAAGGAAAACTTAGAAGATGAATATTTAAAACACATTGAAGAGAAGGAACTGTCCAGAAAAGAGAAAAACACAGATAAAACAAACATAGGACCAAATAATATTGTTGCAATTTACGACTTACATGCTGTCCTACAACTTTCACCTTCTACTTTTTACTACAAATCCAAGCTAAATACTTTGAATTTTACTATTTCACACATCGGTAACAATAAAACAGATTGTTTCTTTTGGCATGAGGGAGAAGCGAACCGCGGCGCTGATGGAAAAGGATCTTGTGTATTAAAGTTTATCGAAAATACACTGCTACATTATAATGGACCTGGACTAGATCTGATATTCTACTCCGACAACTGCTGCGGTCAGAATAAGAATCGGATAATTGTTTCCGTTTACTTGTTCGCACTATTGAAATTCCCTAAGATAAGATCACAAGTACCTAATAACAGGCCACACACAAAATGAAGCAGACTCCGTACATTCTATTATTGAAAAGCAAATTCAGAAAAGACTTAAGTCGGGTCCAATTTATGTACCCAGTCAGTACGTGGAAGCCACAAAATGCGCTAAGAAAAAGGGCAGACCCTACGCCCTTACAGAAATGTCTTGTAGTGATTTTTACTCACTGAAGAGTTTTTCTGGAAGACATTGGTTTAACGACAAAATCATTTAATATTTTAATGTTCAATCAAGAAGTTCCTGTTTTAGTTCCTTTTAGTTAATTATTATTAGATATTATTGTTACCTGCAATTGAAGCTAACTGTGAGTTAAGCTTCAAGATTATTTTGATAAGAAGTTTATTATTTTGTATTAATTAAAGAAAATTTAAACATTTTTCAATACAGTTTATTTATTCATACTATAAAAAAGAGTATCATCTCCCAAAATATGTTCACTTTCTCCAAAAAAAGAGTCATAACATATCCCTAATTAAATATTTATTGAAAGTTACTTAAAAAATATTATAATACTTCTGAAAAGTATAAGCTATATGAAATGGACATAGCCACACTATTTCCAAAAAAAAAAATTCAGTAATTTTTTTGTTTGTGTTTTTTTATGTTTAACTCCTACAATTTTTACATTATCAATTTAGTTAACAGTAAAAAATCTTAAAATTCTCGTTATCTCGAATTAGTCAATTTTATGTTATGACGCTTTTTTTGCCGGGCAGTGATGTAGCAAGATTGTGTAGGAATAGGAATGTATTTCTCTCATAAAAACCATTTTTACAAATTATTCTTCGCAATGATGTCTAATCTGAAATCTGTGTGATCTGAAAAAAAAATAACTGTTCCATACTTTTTGACCGTATAGGTATTGAAACAGCTTTTATTTAAATAACTGATGAAAAATTTCTATGTGGGGTGGCTCAGAATGGTGTTAACCGTTTTCGCGTCGGTGTACCTTCCACTCCGTATAGGAAAAAAGGTGAAGTACGCTTCGACGTGACCCCTTATAAAAAGATCCGCACACAGTAGTGAGGTGATCACTTATATATATTTCTACAAAACAAGTGACAGTGCCCCCAAGTGCAAGTGACGAGATTTTTATTTTCTTTTTGGAAAATGGAACGTAGTGGCGTCTAACGACTTATTTAAAATTCAAATACTTGTGTTCCACTTACATTCAGATAACGGAATTTAGATAATTGAGCACCACTGTTCGGTTAAATAAAATCTTTTGACAACAGCAACACATTGGTATTTTACATTTTCACTCAAAACCAAATAAATTCTTCTTCTGTTTCGGTTTTCTCTTTACAGATTTTTTCTGTTTGTCAAATATTGATAAAGAGATAAAAATAAAACCAGTAGAATAAGGGAACAAGTGAATAATTACAATAAAAAGTAATAGTGCCTTACGTAAATGTTTATTTAAGACAAAAAGAGAGGAAGAAAACAAAACATAACCACGGAGACAAAATGGCAAAAAAATTGTTGCTCTTCAAAATGTACCAAAATTACCTGAAATAAACTTCGCAAAAAGAAATCTCACATCACCGATTGACCGGAATATATCTATAAGTGTTTGTTTAAACACAAATACCTGGTAATTAAAAAGTCAACAAAATTGAAGGAATATATTTAAAAAATCGCACAGTGATGTTAGGGTAAACCGCAATGCGAATTCGATTCACGCGCACAAAAATTCATTGGCCGAAAACAACTTAAAAAAGTTTTCAACCTCTCAAAAGAGAAAAAACAAAGTACGACGGGAATCAGTTCCATGACTTGTTCGGGTCGCAGTGGCCTCCAAATCAGCATGGAGGACACTCGTCGGCTTCGACCATGTTGCACCAGTTCCAGGGACTGCAAGTAGTGAAGAGTGAACCTCATACGGATGTGCAGCTGGTGATGCACAACCAGATCGGCATGGACATCACTTCAGGGTCTGTCGCGGACAGTATTACGCCCCCGCTAGGCAGTAGTGATGTGATAGTAGTGATACGATTTTCGGCTCATCGATAACTCTAATGTTCCTGGATAGGAAAGCTGCTAACTCTATAAGAGGACCTTATTTCAACAACCTGTTTTATATTATAACCCAAGTACTGTTTATTTTATTTTCAAATTGATGTAAAAAATATTTATGCTGTCTTGACTTCCGTACGTTTTTTCACGAGTGACCACTGAAAATTAGCGCTGTGTTTTGGGCCCCCCATAGCACAGCATCATGCTGAGTGGTAACCTGCTTGTCACAGTCACGACGTGCAAGCTGTTAACTTTTTTCTTTTTTTGTTCCGTCCTTTTGAATTTATAGTTTATTGTTTTATTTATGTTTTGTTGTTGTTTTTTTTGCAATTTTGTATATTAAGGGTTTGATAAGGTTAAGAGAAAAAGGAATTAACCGAAATATAAATAAAATTATGACTCTAACCTGGTAGTTTTCTTCGTCAATGATTACTCAACGACTATTTTTCCTCGTGAAAGTCAAAAAGTTTAGCAATTAGAACTCTACTTTGAAGAAATAAAAATACAGATGTCAAACTAAGGTAACTAAAGTTACAATGAATCATCGTGCACTGATATAATTTGGACTTTATGCACGATAGATATGTATGCAAATAAAAAATAAATATGTTTATTTGCGTAACATATCTTGTTACGCAAATAAAAGTATGTATTTTGATTATGTTTGTTTATTTGCATTGTCCAGAAAAGTTAAAACACAAACACCTGGTGCTTAAAAGTCAACAAAGTTGAAGACACATTAAAATTGGGAGTGCCAGTTTTTTCGAAAAAAAAAATATGATGGTGTAGCCACAAACAAAAAAAAACAATTGCCTTGCCGACAAAGTCGAATTATTTTAAAAAAGAAGAAGAGAACTTAACAAAATCCATTGGAACACCAAAATCGCACAGTGATCAGTGTAAACCACAATGTGAATTAGATTCGCGCGCACACAAATTCATTGGCCGAAAATAAATTAAAAAACGTTTTCAACCTCTCAAGAGAGAAAAAATAAAGTACGACGGAGAAGAATCCGAAGATTGAATTTGGAATGATGAATAAAAATTAATTCCACGACTTGTTCGGGTCGCAGTGGCCTCCGGACCAGCATGAAGGACACTCGTCGGCTTCGACCATGCTACACCAGTAGTGAAGAGAGAACCTCAAACGGATGTGCAGCCGTTGATGCACAATCAGATGGGCATGGACATCATCAGGGTCTATCGCGAACAGTACTTCGCCTCCGACAGACAGTAGTGATGGAATGTTCGGCTCATTGATATCTGTCATGTTTATGGATAAGAAAGCTGAAAATGTTGAGCATTCCGGTCTTTGAGAAGTCATTGATTATTTCGAATATAACCGGATCGGGAGGTTATAAAGACGGAGCAGGCGGGCTTCTATATTCCCTATTAATATGTGGAATACTTTAAAGCTTTTGTTCTTCAGGGTATAGCCAGAACTAACAACCCCGATGAAGGACTTCAGAGGGGATTCTCGAGGTTTTTATCAGCTGATCAGCCTTCTCTATGGAAGTTTTTGGATGGACTTTTTATTTTTGAGCAAATGAACAGCTTTTTAGAGCTTATAATGAAACGAAATTGTCTTTAAATAAAGGAAATTTTGGGAAATTATAGAATTATCGGCCAATTATGATGGCGCTCTTGAAAACTACCTTCGAGCATCATCGAATGCTTTCACGTGCTCCATCTTCTTCTTTATTCTGAGACTCCCTATAATCTTGCCCGATGAACTATAATTCTCATAATTTATCATTTGTGCTAGGTCAGTAAGGCACACTGCCACTAGGTATGTCCTGAAAACCTGCCTGAATCACTTGTGTTGGTGAGTCTATACTAGAAAGGGTCCAATCATCATTTACATTTTTTTTCATTGCTGTGATTGTGCTCATTTATACTCTTTATTATTTGACCAACCTTCATCTGTTTTTTCCTGTAGACAATGAGTTTTAAAAATATAACGAAAGGTATAACTACTTTTAGAGGTATTCACGCAGCTTATATTATAAAAAACTTCTGCCAGCTTTTCTGCCAGTCAATTCTGCCTCTGGTGTCTGTTCCCTTAACAGAAGTTTGGGAGTTGTCTGTCCGTGGTACCTTGCCTTACATCCAGGGCACATCCACTTTTATGAAGATGATGCTATAAGAGCAAGGTTGACGCAGACAATATTATTACCAGTTATTGTTACCAATTTTTTTTTTTTAGCAATAAGACAACTGTATTTTTTGCGATATTCACTTTTTAACATAATTGAATTATCAATTCTTTATTTTATATACGGATATTTTGTTTTTCATAAAAAAATACTCATTTTTAGGGTTCCGTAGCAATGGCAAAAAACGTAACCCTTATAAATTCGTCATGTCTGTCCGTATGTCTGCCCATCTGTATGTCATAGCCACTTTATTCCAAAACTATTAGGTCTACACAGTTGAAACTTGGTAGGTAGATGTATTCTGTAAATCGCTTTATTATATCAATACAAAAATTAAAAAAAAATTAAGGTTAAGGGTGGTGTTGCTTCGGAGCCAGTGGCAAATGTAGCGAGATATTGCTGAAACTTTAAATGTACCGCGTACAATTCTCAGGTATGCCTTAACAAGGTACGACCAGATCTGGCCTAGATACGAGGAGACCAGGATGTGGCGGTATTAGGTGTACATTAGCGCGAGATGACCTATTTATCGCTCTCGTAATTTTCAGAAATTAATTCCTTACTGCGGTCGAAATACGGCAGCGGCTACAAACGCCAAGAGGGGTTAATGTAAGTGAGCGGACAATAAGAAGAAGAATGGAGGAATGGGATCAGCGTGCTTGAGGAGCCGATCGAGGTCCAGAACTGCTCCGGCGCCATCGCGTAGCTTGACTTCGGTTCGCTCGCGAGCAGTCGAGTAAAGTTCTTTAGACTGCCGAATGCAGACGGGCTTTAAGAGATCCAGATGGCCGCGAACATATCGACGGCAGCCAAGAACAAAAAAACAACTGCATTTTTTGCGAAATTCACTTTTTAACATAATTGAATTCAGAATTCTTTATTTCATCTACGGATATTTTTTTTCATAAAAACTTTTTTTAGGGTTCCGTAGCCGAATGGCAAAAAACGGAACCCTTATAGATTCATTTACAGATTCATCGTAGATGTATTCTGTAAACCGCTTTATTATTGTAATACAATAAATTTATTATTGTAATAATATTATTAAAAACAAAAAAAATAAAAGGTTAAGGGGAGGTGTTGCTTCGGAGCCAGTGGCAAATGTAGCAAGAGATTGCTAAAACTTTAAATGTACCGCGTACAATTCTCAGGTACGCCTTAACAAGGTATGACCAGATATGGCCTGGATTTAAGGAGACCAGGATGTGGCGGTATTAGGTGCACCTAAATCAGCGCGAGATGACCTATTTATCGCTCATTTAGACTTCAAATATGATACGAATCAATATATTTGGATCTTTCTTTTTTATAATGACATGGTTAAACGGAATCAAGTAAGAGAGGTGAAAGTAGATCCAAAAGATCAGTCTATTATTACTTATTTATTACAAATACTATTTAAGTGAGCCTCGGTCAATGAAAATAGATTGCTGTCAACGAGTAACTACAAGAAACAGGCAAACTAATATTGTAGCACTAAAATTCTTACACCAATATTCTGCCAATATCATCAGCGGTATTTAATCACCGGGTCTGCGTCAACCTTGTTCCCACAGCATCATCCTCGTCAAAGTGCATGTGCCCTGGATGTAAGGCAAAGGTACAACGGACAGACAACTCCCAAACTCCTAACAAGGGAACAGACGAGCTCAGCTCATCTACTGTCCAAGGAGCGGTCAGCCTCACTGACAATGACAGAAAATGATAACACACCTAATATTGAAGTAATCAGCCCAGAGTGGTGGAAATCCGTTGTCTCCGCAGTGAGGTTAATGCCCTACGAGACGAATTACGCCAATTTCGTGATGAGTTCTTAGGCCTGAACGATAAGGTGAATAAGTGCTGTAACCGCATGGACATCCTGGTAAAACTCAAAGAACTAGAAGAGAACACCAACCATTCGATCCCTCGTTTGATTCAATTGGAGGAAACAATTTGGGAACTCCAGCAGCAGCAAAATGAACGTGAGCAAGAGTCACTAATGCACGATGTTCAGCTGTGAGGCGATGCGCAGTTAAGTGGGGAGAACCGAAAACATTCAAACTACACGCTGCTACTGGGGCCAAACTAAGTAAATCTATCTATCGAATAGAATCTATGCAAACATTGCAAATGTCGAGAGAAGGCTTTGCAAGAATATTATTACGACAACATCGAGCAAGATTTGATAACGTGGTTGCCAGTTGGTGCAAGTTTACCGTTGAAATTGATTGCGATACTTGCTAACTATATTTTTATGCTGCTGCAGTCTCCCCTTCTGAAATCCTAAAACTCTCTATTTGGAATTTGGTTCCTTTTTCTTCACCAGATTTGTAATTCTGAAACAGATAATTATGTTGTAGATTGATTTTACAGCGAACAACGCCGTTTTTTAAAGGAATTTTCACGTGATCGGCGTCGCAAGCGCTTCCTATTGCTTGGACACGATCGTCGGAAGACGGAACGCAGCGAAGACTGGCGGGAAGACCAAGAGTTGCGGCGGTGCAGTTCAGACAGTCTTGGTGGACGCACAATACCAACGCACGTGTGTGTTACTTTTGCTAAAAACTGACGGTTCACAGGTAGTTGACAGTATATTGTCAATCTTTTTGGAAAGTTAAATAAACAAAAAAAGTTCATCAATTCAAGCGATCATCAATAACCTAGGCTCTCAAGTAATTATGTCAAAGTTAATTCCGTTAATGCTCCTTCTTTTTACTTTCAAACGAAAGTAATAACGTTTTGAAGTTTCGTATAAAAACATTTAAGCTGACAGTTTTTTCGTCAAGAATATGTTATTGTATCCTTTAGAATACACAATCCTATATTTGCCGCAGTGAATGTTACACAAAATGGAGACTCTGAACAGTAATATTGATTCTGAAATGGGAGTAAGCGTTAAACATGAATTTAACAACGAAGTTGACAAAGATGTTCAACGAATTTTCTTTCCTCTGAATGTGATGCAAATTCTAATGCTCAATCCCAAAGGTCACTTCAAGAAGATTTTTTTTTTTTTTTCATTTTTTTTTCGATATCACTTTCAAGAGTTTGGGATTCATCACGAACTTGACAATTAACTTGATTTACTGTAAGAAGAGTATTTTATTTATTTTGTACTTTCAAGAAGTGCATAGATTTATGAGTAATGCCGATGGTCTTAATCGTTTCATCATAAGGTCTTGGATGTGTGTGGTTGCAACCTTCACGTTTTTTATCTTGATTGTAATCTATGATAACATATTCTTCTACAAGCCTCCGTGGAATGTTGTCTTATATAAATTGACAATGGCGAGTCTGGATTCAAATGTAATTTTCGCAATAACACTTATTAAGTTATTGTCTTATATAGTTGGACTGTGGAATACTCAGTTATTACTGATACAGAAAAATGGTTGCAGTAAATTACAGACAGCAAGAATGTTTCAAGCTTATGATCGAATATTAAAGTGCTACAAGTTTATCAAAAACATTTATCAACTACCAGTAAGCAGAAAATATTTTAAATTTTGTATTTTTTAATGATTTCACGATTGCTTATATACCTTTTACGGCTAAAGATGGCTGGGATGATAGGCGGTATGAAGACGGAGCAAAAATAAACTAAGATTAGCCGGCCAATTGCACATGAAACGCAACGGCTAATAAGTTGTCGATCTGATTATCATCTCAAAATAATTGAAACTGAAGTAATTTTTTATGGGGGTTAGGTAGGACAGAACTCTGTCCACATGCACAGGAACCGATGAAATAGGAATATGATAATGACAATGGTAATTCCACTGATGTTTGCCACATTTTCCATGTTATGGACAGCTTACCATAATTATTATCATTCACAGATGCTGTACGATACTATAGGAGTATTCTGTCAAAGTTTGATTAAAATTCAAATTGTGATTGAATTCTGCAAAATTGAATTTGCAACTAAGACGGTATGTGAAGTACTTGTGAGAGAATATTTCCATACAACGACTAAGAAAATAATGATGTTTCTTTATTCTTTCCAGCATGGAAATCCTTTCATATCGATTTTAATTTTTTTCTGCTTGGTGAAGAATTTTGTCTTTCAAATCTTACTCGGTCTGGAGCTCGAGGCATTTTATGAAACTGTCAAGTGTGCACAAGATTCATGAGAACTTATATTAGCATCAGACTGTACAGGTGAACAAGTTTTCGATTTATTTGTCCACATTGAAAAATTGTTACTAATTAAATAGTACTACAGATAACTCAATTTATTTTTTACAGATGATCAAAAGAAGTTATGCAAAAATATCCAGCGCCTGCATCGTGTATCATTCAGCAAGATGACTACATGTGGCCTATTTAGCTTAGGTGTTTGTTATCCATTAAGACTTCTATCAATTCTTACTCACTATACTGTTGTGCTGTTACAGTTCGCTTTTCTGTAAAGTTTCATCATCATCTGCCAAGCCTTGTCCCAACTATGTCAGGGTCGGCTTCCAGTATAACCAAGTGCTGCTAAGTACCAGTATGTCTTACGGAGTATCTATCTGGCCTCCAAATACAGTCAATTCAGAAATTGGGTAATACGATACCCCTTAGGATGACTGGGATGTCAGACTTTCAGGCTTTCCTTTTAAGTTTACGTTTTGCCTATACTAATATTATGAAGAGGTAAAATTTGTTTGTATCTAGGGGGTAATCTCCGGAACTAATGATCCAATTCTAAAAATATTAGTCTTCTACTGACAGAATGCTACATTATTCGTCGGTGCTAAAGGCTATAAATTATATTTATATGCATCCAGTAAAAAGTTGTTATTTTGGTATAACATATTTGTAGAGATGTTTACATATAGATTTTTGTAACTCTTATTACGAAGCTAGCGACCCGATTTACTTGGAAGTTTTTTCCTACAGCACAATTACCACCGGGTCATAGTTAAAATTTAAGTTTAGTTATTTGTGTACAAATAGAGTCATCAGATTGCACGTAGAATCAACTTTTCATTGCCAAATAACCAAAATAATAAAATCACATGTCAGAAAAAGATCGTTTTAATTACTTACTTTTTATGGGCCGCAGAAAATATACTTTTAAATCAATAGTGTTCATCAAGTTAAAATGGAGTCGATTCTCAACAGTAAAAGAACGATTGAGAACAGAAGAGAGCATTTTATATTATAAGCAGAACACTAGTTTCAACGATAGTAGATGGGTAAAATCAGATGGAGTCTAGAGGGCTGTCGGCGGGCGTCGAGCTTTTGTGAGAACAAGGGCCGAAGCGGAGACGAGAGAAGAGAAGAGGAGATGTGTTGTAAACAACCAATAGAATTTCGTTAAACTTGTGTTGGTTACTTACGGGATATCTTCCGTGATTATAAATTATTTTGAGCACGCATGATCGCGGGATGACTGTCAGTCATTCCGCAATCATGGCGCTTACAACAGCGTCGAAATATCGGGAGCTCAAAATAATTAATAATCTCGGAATATATCCTGTAAGTGACAGTATAAGTTTAGTTTTAAAACGTTAAAGCTTAAAGCCGTGTAAAATTTCGTTATTTAAACTTCTCATCTCCGCTTTACAGATCTCCTGCCCGCTCCGCATTTCACATCTCCACACAGCTTCGATGGGTACACCCTAGCTTTTACGCATCTCGTCTCCTCTCCGCTTCACACATCTCCGTTTTGGTGGAGTCCGGGCCTTATGAACGTAATTTAATTACGAATACGCCTTTTATTTACGACGATTCCAATATAACCTTATTTACACATTTAGTTGAAAGCAATAAGGAAGCAATAAGGTTATAAGTTTCTAAACTAATATTTAAGCTGTCAGCCTTTTCGTCATGAATATCCTTTAAAATACACAGTCCTACATTTGCCGCAGTGAATGCATCCAGAGAGTGGAGACTCTGAACAGGAATATGGATACTGAAATCGGAATAATTGTTAAACCTAACCTAAATAACAAAGTTGACAAAGAAATTCAACGAATTTTTTTTCCATTGAATTTGATGCAAATCCTACTACTCAATCCCAAATATCACATCAAAAACAATTTCATATTTCAAAATAATTTGTTAAATAAGTTTTTATCAATATGTGGTGCTGTAATTTTTTTGACAGTGTATGTTCATCGTCTCTTGGAAATAATGCTTGATGATAATTTCAGACGATACTGTCCGGTTGATTTCCTGATATTCGCATCTATTTTCGAATGTCAGTTTAAGTGTTTGGGTTTCATTATGAACTCGACTATTCACTTCATTTATGCTAAGAAGAGTGTTTTATTTATTTTGTACTTTCAAGAAGTGCATAGATTTCTGAGTAATGCTGCTGATTTTAAACGTCTCATCATAAGAAATTGGATGAGCGTCGCTTCAATCTTCGTGTTTTTCGTCTTGGTCGTAACCTATGATAATTTGTTCTTCTATAAACCTCCATGGAATATCGTCCTATATAAATTGATAATGATGACTGTTGATTCGAATATAATTTACGTAATAAGACTAATCAAGTTATTGACTGATCAATTTAAGCTGTGGAATATTCAATTATTACTGGTACAGAAGAATGGCTTCAGTAAACTACAGACAGCAAAAATGTTTGAAACTTATGATCAAATATTAAAGTGTTACATGATAGTCAGAAACGTTTATCAACTACCAGTAAGCACCAAATACTATAATTTTGTGATTTTGATCTTCTCCATTGTTTATTAAAAAAAAAACTTTTAAAAATGTTATTGCGTGTTTTATCGATTATGAACGGTAAGCACATCGTAATTCCACTTTTGTTTGGTTTTTAATCTTCTGTGCTATTTTCATCCGTAATAACTTTCGAGATAATCATTCTCCTGGATATTCCAATTTATTTGGGGTCGGCGCAGCATATCTTTTCTTTTTATACTTCTGTATTAGTTGTAATCATGAATCATACAATTTCTAGCCATATCATCTATCACGCAGCTTTCCTAACGACATTTTCCTCATATCATGACTACAGCTGATACTTCTCTTAGTAATTACGAGATATCAACCATTCTTCTTCTTCTTCGTGTCGGTGATTCCCATCGTTATCTAATTGAATTAGCTTTGACTATTTATTCGTTAAAATGTGTGTTTGTCATCTTCATTCATTCATGTGGTTTCGGGCTATGTTACATTGTACCTTATACCTATTTATTATTTTTTCCAGATCCTATACCACACTGCAGGAGCCATCTGGCAAAGTTTGATCGATATTCAAATTGTGATTGAATACAGCAAGATTGAGTATAAAACTAGGATAGTAAGTGAACCGCTTTTGAGAGAATATTTTCATGAATCGGTAGATGAATACGTTATATGATAAATGTTATTACAATTGTTTTTTTATTCTTTTTAGCATGAAAATCCCCTCTTATCGATTCTAATTTCATTCTGCTTAGTGAAAAATTATGCTATACAAATCTCGCTCGGTCTGCAGCTCCAAGCGTTCTATGACACTGTCAAGTGTGTTCAAGATTCATGTAAATTTATTTTAGCATCAGACTGTACAGGTAAATAACTTTTGGAATGATATAAGTACTTTGAAGCTTTTTGGCTAATTCAATAGTACTGCAGTCAATTCAATTTATTTGTTTATAGATGATCAAAGGAAGTTGTGCAAAAATATTCAGCGTCTGCACCGTGCGTCATTCAGCAAGATGTCCGCATGTGGCTTGTTCTACATAGATGTTTCTCATCCACTAAGTCTGCTGTCACTTCTTACCCACTACACTATTGTGCTGTTACAGTTTGCTTTCCTTCGAATATAACTTTAATAAATCAATGTAATAATTTTATAAATTGCATTAAAGATAACACTGAGTTGAATAGTAGTTTGTTTTTTGTAAATATTAATCCAGAAATCATCTACATAATAACTCTACGTATCAATATTTATTTACGATCAGCACAGCATATCCTCTTCTTCCACACTTCTTTATTAATTGTCATCTCAGCAGTCATCTACTTTCTTGCCATATCATCGTTCACACAATCCATGCATCGTTTCTTTGGTCTTCCTCTATACTTATATCCACATTCATACTCAAAACTTTCCCCAGGACATTTTCCTCATCCCTCCGCAGTACATCTGCACATATTACTATGACAACCGATTACCACACAACTTTTCAGTCACCCGTGCCACTTTCAAAATTTCATTATACAGAAATAAAAATCAATATCCTTACATTTATTAAGTGAATCAAGGTTGTCATATTTATTGTATTAAGTTTACTTCATCTATCAATAAGATCTAGACCTAATAAATATAATCCACCTCGATGGCTCTTTGATTCTCCAGTCGTGTAAAAGGAGCCTATATGAAATGTAGACAATAAAAAGAAAAATACTTTCCTATCTAAAAAGTCACAGTGAGGAAGTTTTCTTAAATAACCTCATTTACAAAGATGTGACTTCGTTTTATTAAGTTGTGGAATTATAATGATTACACTAGTTAACAAAAGAAAAAAATTGTTTGTTTCCTGTGATTTTTTTTTTGTTTCTATCTCAATTTGGCAAGCATTTTTTAAATATGGCAATAATTTTTCTCTAACAGCTTTTGTTTTTGAGTTATAGCTAACTACCCTCAATTACTATTTTTGGACACTAAAATATATTTTGTTGTTGTTTTCGATATGGCTTCGTCAAGAAGATGTTGTGTACTTAATCCAGATTGTTTGCTATATTTGTGGCGAATATTTATTTGAATAATGTCGAAAACCTTTATCGGACTTTGTAAAACTGCGTATCATCAATACTTTAAAATATCATTGTGTAATCAGGACAAGCCATGGGTTCCTCATATTGTATGCCGGAAAAGTGTAGTGTGTCTACGGTTATGGTCCAGTGGAAAAAGGGATGCAATAAAGTTTGTAACACCTATGATTTGGCGAGAACCTTGAAACCACCATGACGACTGCTACTTCTGCGTTGTGAAAATAAACGAAAGTTGGTACAAAAAATGCCTATAGTTGGCCAAGACCGCATCATACTTCCGCCACTTTATATCAAACTCGGAATGAAACAGTTTGTAAAGGTGCTTGACAAAAGTGGCGAATGTTTTAATTTTATTTCACACAAGCTTCCAGGATTAGGTACAGAAAAATCGAAAGCCGGTATTTTTGATGGGCCACAGATTAGGCAAGTCGTAAAAATAATAATTTTGTCAAATCAATGACTGAATTCGAATCCAAAGCTTGGAACTCATTTATTTTGGTTATGAGTAATTTCCTTGGTAACAAGAAATCTGACAACCATGTCGAGCTTGTTGAGTGCATGCTGTCGAACTTCCAAGAACTAGAGGGCAACTTGAGCATAAAAATCCACTATCTGCACTCGCATTTAGACCGATTTCCACAAAATCTAGGCGATTTTAGTGAGGGGCAAGGAGAAAGATTTTATCAGGATATTCGGACAATAGAAGAGCATTATCAGGGAAGGTGGGCCTCACATATGATAGCATACTACTGCTGGAGTTTTGTCGTTCATTTAGTCAAAATAGTAAAAGTCTATATTTCAAAAAATAAAGCTGTTAGCAATCTCCCAGTTTTTTTTATAGTCAGGGCCATAGAAACACCCAATAACAGGAAAAAAATATAAAGGAAACAAAAATTGTGTTATCTTAATTTGCTTACCATTTTTGCAAAAAAAAAATACGTTTGTTTTAAAATTTCAAGACGTTCACAGATATTATCTCAATAATAATGACCAATTTCAAAAACTTCTTCATCGGCAACTATAATAATTTTGACTATTGAGCATATTTTTGGCTTAATTAACCTGGTCCACGTTCATACGTCCGTCACAACAACAACAACAACAACGTTACGAGTACATTATTCATAAAGCCTGAAATCCCCGAAGCCGAAGCAATGTCGCAAAAGAGGTGGCGGGAGGAACTCGATTCTATTCTTAAAAATTGCCCACAAATAGAAAAATTACGCACGCTGGAGGGAAAGAAGGAGGGACTATTATAATTTCTACTTACGGGTATTTGGAAAACTTTTTTGTAAAGGTCGTAGCATTTCAATATTTGTACATAAGCGTGACCCATTTTGTTGCAACGCATTACACGGCTGCCATTGCTCAATGACAGTAACACTTTTAGATTCCATAGTTCAGCTTTTTCCGTTAGTAACTTAATCAGGCAAATACCATAAACTGCATTACAGGCGATAGTTACAATGACGTACCATGGAGGATGCATATAAACCACGTACACGTAGCTACAAGTTGTGATATGGAATACGAGCAGGATAATGATAAATAATACCAATTTCTACAAGTAACGCACTTGGTACTGCCAGAATTTTAAATACACCAATGAATTTTTTGAAATGTCCTTTGAATGTACGAAGTGGAGGATAAAGTTCATGACGTAGCCAGAAGAGGGCGTCGAAGACAGTTGCAAAGTAAAGGAAATTGATGGTCTGGTATCGTTGTATATTCTCGTCGAACAGCATTGCACTGATTCGATATAAACCCAAAAGCATAAATGTAAGTAGCCCACAAAATGATTTAAGGTTATTTGAAAGATCATTCGGATTCACAAAATTATTTTGGACATGATACTTCGGATTCAGTGACAGAGATTGCATCAGGTTCAAAGGCAGAAACATCATCTGCACATCTCTGTCAACGTATCTATATAAAAATGGATTGACACGTCGAGCTCTAAAATCCATTTTGTATGACGCTATTTCAAAATGTACGGGTTGATGTTTACTAGTTTGTAATATAACCAATAGTAATTAAAAACCGACGTATCAATTTATTGGTATCATGTTATGACAGTTTCAATGTTAATATTTGATGACTAAATAATAATCGAGCCTTGAGGTAAAATGAAACTAACTTTAGAGTAAAATAAAACTAATACTACGATCAAACTAGATTAAGACAAAAAGAGAAACAGATATGATAGATATTACGCGGAACCTTTGAGAAATACTTGCGTATCAGTGACTTTGCATATGTTAATTACGGCGTACCGCAGGGCGTGTTTTTGGCCCCACATTATTCCTGATCTACATAAACGACCTATGCTCTCTTGAACTCCGCAATGCCAGCATTTTTAGATTCGCAGATCATCATCTGCCTAGCCTTTTCCCAACTATGTTGGGGTTGGCTTCCAGTCTAACCGGATGCAGCTGAATACCATTATTGTACAAGGAGCGACTACCTATCTGACCAGATTTATATTTTAATTTTATATTTTAGATTCGCGGATGATACCGCAAAAAATTTTCATAAGAAAACATGGAGCGATGTCGTTTCTGTAACTCAGGAGGGGCTCAAAAAGTTTAAACCTGGCTGCAATACAATTTGCTGACCTTAAATGTCGGAAAAAAGTCAGTGTGCTTCAGCATTTCAGACCGGTCTGCACCTGACAAAGAGCTACAAGTTAAAATTACTGACACTGTCACACTTGTGACAGTGTCAGTATTGAAAGATGTATCTGCTCGCCAATTGAACAGGTTCCTTGTATAAAATAATTATCGGTTCTGAAATGGAGGTGGGCAGGACACAGTTGGAGTTGAACCTTCAATGGTTGCCGAGAGACGATCCAAAAGATATGTGCAGATCTGTTGGGTGGTTGTCATTCATGAGGTTTCGGGTAATATTCGATAAAAGATTATTTTAAACATTTAGTCATCGCTCTAACCTTAATATTATTATTACTATCAAAAACTACAAAAATGCGAACTGCAAAATAACGACAGTATAACTAGTTATTAGTGACATAACTTTAAATGGAAAAGTAGCATCAACGTAGAACATTCTGCTGGCATTCATCTTGTCGAAAGTCGCTCGATGTAGCTGTTTAATATTCTTGCACATTCTTTTCTCAGCATCTGCAATGTAACACTAATTTTTAAGGCAACTTATTTCAATTGAACTCTGCTAGTTCAAAAGCGTTTGCAACGGCTTCGGACACGTCGTCAAAGTGAAGGTGGAGTTGAGGACTTGAGGTGTGAAACATTTTAGTTCTAATTTGTACAAATAAATAAATATTTCGTAATCATCTTGCTGACTGGTTCATATTTAACTAAAACTATGACAACAGGCCAAACGATATACTACATTTGTAGCACTTATCATCCCAAAAAATATAAAGTTAAAATTACCTGAACAATCTGATTTTAAAATAAACGTCCATGAGGTTAGAACGTTGTCCATTGCCATGTAGAATTTTTCACAATACACACTCAAAATAATTTTGTATATCAAAGTCTTATATCAAAGTTTTATTGGCTTGTAGACGGCGTTGTTGTTTGCGGCTTGTACATCAGGGTTTGATAACCCTGATGTACAAGCCAATAATATAAAGTCGTGCCTAAAACTGCAAAATAGATTGATTATACGCATGCTAATGCGGAAATTCTACAACAATAAAAATAATGTGGTTAAATGAATTCTTAACTAAGTACTCACTAATGCCCAATCATTGCCATAATATGTAGATAATTTGAAAAGTATAATTGCAGTTTGCAATCTCATTAACGAATTTAAAAAAAGTTCGATGCTCTTAAACACGATCTAAAAGAACGTACGCATTACATATTGCCCATTATTAATTAGGCTAACGTCTAAAATAGTAATCGAACATACCGTAGACTGAAAAGAAATCTTATAGAACTCATAATACTCCAGAATGTTTACCTTAGCCACCATCCTTTGTCCATCATAAACACCATTCATCTTCACAAACTTTCGCATATAATACTAAACCAATGTAGGATGATTCTGTCTGACTTCGTTTGTTAACGTTTTTGTTTCAGGTGCTAATGCACGCGCTTGAGACATGTATCCATGCACTCATTGATGTTCAATTTGTCATTATGATAGCGAGTAAAGAATTTGTAAGTATTTTATTTGTGCAACAGTATTTGAGTCTTATTTGAAGTCGATACTTTCAATGATATGATATTTATTTTAATTTTGGAAGTGTGGTGATTTGCGGTGTTCGCCATCTGTGTAGTAGCGTCACCGATTAAGCCTTTCAACATGATTAACATTAACATTTCGCCAGCTTATGTCACCTTTTCTATTTTTGACTTTTCCATTATCGTTATTGTTAATATTACGTCACTTGGTCTAGAGTCATATTAGGCTTCTATAAATCTCGAGTTGTTGTGGGCAGTAGAGTGTTAAACAATAGACGATCACTAGCTTTTTTTTTTAGGATGGGAAATCATCAAATGACCCCCCCAGCTCTGGGCGGAGCGGAAGGGAGTGTCAGACTTGTACTGACTAAAACCCATCCATGTTCCTTCTTTGTCCTTTGTGTTCCAGGGCCGCGGTATCTCTTTCGAACAGTCCCGCAGCCCTGGCAGGCATCGGCCCGTGCGGACCCCTACGTGGTTGCTGACATCTCTTTGAGGCGCGAGTGGAACACGAACGCGCCGTCGACACGGCCTGTCGTCATAAGACGGCCAGACGGCGAGCTAGCCCATAACTCGCCGTCCACAGGCCCGCGCCTACGGTGGCCGGGGGCCACCACGTGACCCCCGACGCCCAGGGCGTCTCCCGCGGCGGCTGGGACGTGAGGCTCTTTCCCTCTCACGTTCCGCCACCTCCTTCACTAGCACACTGAAGGAGGTGACGGCTTCCCATTCCCTCTCGCTCCGGACCATGGCTTGAACCAGGGCCGGGCGCGAGAGGTCGCCGCCGCCAATCGCCTCTACGAGGACACGGCGCTGCTCCGCCCAAGCGGGGCAGGCCTCCACAGTGTGCTGCACCGTGTCTTCCGGACGATCCTCACAATGGAAACACCCGGGCGTTTCCTCCCGCCCGATTCGGTGCAGGAACCTCCCGAAACAACCGTGTCCGGTGAGGACCTGCGTCAGGCGGAAGGTGAGGGCGCCGTGGCGCCTCTCTAGCCACTCCTCAAAGAGGGGACTTATCGCCACTATGGTGGCGTGCCCTGCACGGGGTTGCGACAGTCGCTCTCTCCATGTCACCATGAGATCGCGCCGGAGGTCTGTCCGCTGAGCGGCGATTTGCCGCGGCAGTGGAGTTTCCCCACGACGTAGTGCCTCCGCGCGCCATTCGTGAAAGCGCGCGAGGACTATCGCCTCCAGATCCCATGGCGGCAATCCGGCAAGGAGGCTAGCCGCCTCACCGGAGATCGTGCGGTACCCCCGGACTAGCCTAAGGGCTATCCTCTTTTGGGGCGCGTTCAGGTAGCGGGCGGCTTGCCGCCTCAGAGAACGCGCCCACACCGGGGCCCCGTAAAGGGCCATGGACCGCACGACCCCCGAGTCCCGCAGCCCTGGGTCGCTAGCTTGCTAGGCCGATCGATTGTCACTTCGGTTGTATGATTATGTGATAAAAATAACTTGTATTTCTACCGTGTTTTTTGTTTTAGTGTATTCCACTGCTATTCCTTCTTAATCTTCAATGTATTTTAAAGAATATGTATTTGCAAATACTGTTCAGCTGGCTTTGTGAGAAGTTCTACTCAGCTCTGAACTTATTTCAAGATTACTGTTCACGTACTTTCAGTTCAGGGGGCTAATTCACGTAATTTTATGACGCGCCGATGAAGTTGTAGTGCAGTTGCAGTTAAGTTCAAGTTCGAGTGATAAACGGTATTCTTGTAATCTTTGAACTGCGCGTAAGCTGCGCGTGAACTGCACGTCAACTGTACGACAACCAAACTCTACCGAACTTACTTATGGTGTGGCCATATGAGAGAAAAAAAAAATATATATTACTCACTAAATAATCGAATAGAATCGATTACATTTCAATGAATATGACGTTATTATAATATTAAAATAATACCCCAGTACAGTTTTTAGTGCTTTTTATTACTATATAAACAAACAATTATGCTTTGATTCACAATCAACCACATATTTTGCTAAAATTAGGCTGAATGATGGTCTATCATTGCCCCATATAACCAAACCTGTCAAAATAACAGGAAACCCGCCAATGGCACGAAAGTTGAAATTCAAGACTCAGTGCAAATAGAAAACTTCAAAAGATTTATTAAACTTTGATGGTAAACATGTATTATATTAAATAAATGATTATAAATAAAATGATTTTTAAGGATGTAGTTAAATAGGTAATTATAATAACTTGTCCTATTTAGGAAATAAATAACAGTCTGATACCCATAACATAATATTTTTATTTTGTTTCATTGAGCAAGAGGCTACTGCAACTAGACAGCGTCGCAGCAACAATCCACGTCGCCGTCGCTCCCAAAAAAAATACAGTTAGCAAGATAATGGCCATTTTATACAAAACATTTGTTTGATGTCAATCAATCCTGTTTATAATACTGGTCAAAAACTTCTATGGGACCACCCCCCAGGTTGGAGTACTAAAAAAGTCATAAATTTCAAAAAACTTTTCCCATACATTTTGGTTTGTAAATTTTAACCAATACATTTTTTTGATGTTAATTGATCCTGTTTCTGACCAAAACTCACTCGAAATTATTGCAGGTCCTAAGAAAGAATTTGGAATCTGAAATACAAAAAATAAATAAAAGAAAAATGATCACGAAGACGGTATGTAACTTTACTATTTACTTTAGGTACTATTTATCTCAGTTAAGGAAAAAAAACACTCAGATCACAGTTTAGGAGATAATTATATGAAAATAAAACAAATAAATGATTAAACACCGTTTTGTTACAAACAAAAAAAAATATTTGTTTTTATTCAAATTGAGAAAAGAGGCTAAGCATTATGCCTGCAGAATAAAAGAATCCACTCATACAAAAAATTGAATATTATGAGGCATGGATGTTTTGAGACTTGATTGTTTTGCAACTTGAACGTTTTGTGATACAGATATTTTGCAACTTGGATGTTTTGAGACCAAAGGGACTGGTCTGTGATAGTTAAAAACGAATTCTTTGTCATGTCGATAGCTGCTAATTCAGAGATAGTTTCGACCTTCATCATCATATTCTTATCTTTAACAATGCATGTGGAAAAGATTCACACGACAATCTTCAATAAAACTAGGCGTATGGATAGCTTACAGCTACATATATTAATTATCGCCCAATACAATATCTCAAAAAAAAATATTTCTCTGGTCTTTCGCTTGTAACGAAACCCTACCGCGATCTAATTCGACGACAACGCCATCTAGTTAGATCATCGGTACTAAAATCTAAAATTCTTACAAACTCAAAATAAAAACATGTGAAACGGTTAGACATTCCGCTCACCAAGGACATGCTCGAATGAGTTGTCTAAAGCCACCCACCATGAGGTCAAGGGGGCTGTGAAATTATAAAGAAACAAAACTAAAAAAAATAAAAATATCAATCACTGGTTGATAATTCACACAGTTTACAAGTAGGTCTTTTAAATACAGAACCATTACATTTTATAGTTACCACTCGTGTGAGTTCGGCCGAACAAGGATACTATTCTAAAATCCTACCCAGCAACCATTTGCCAGGAGGAAGATTGTCCTCTTTTACAAAGATAATATCGCCAACATTCAGCTCGTCTTTTTACATCCATTTATAACGCTGCAACATTGAAGTTAGAACTTCCATTGACCATCGCTGCCAAAACTCCTGGGTAATTTTTGTACGAGTTGCCATCGCCTCAACGTGCCCACAGAGCTACGCTCGTAATTACTTTCCGGCACAAGAACTAGAGGTTCTCCGATTAAAAAATGACTGGGTGTAGGCGGCATTGGATCATCAGGATTTTGGGAAAGTTGACAAATGGGTCTCAAATTGAGGCAAGCCTCAATCTGTACAAGTAACGTAGCTGTACCAGCAAACTTAGACGACACCATTAATGATCTGTCAGACGCGCGCGCGGTGCGCGCGCGTCTGACACTGAGGCGCCGACCGCGTGCTTATTTACGTGTGTACAACTCCCACCTGAGCGAGTGACGTAGTCAGTGGCTACACATAGGACAGGGGACTTGTTTTGGCGTCCCCTGACCCAAAACATCACCAACAACATCTAGAAGAAGTTTTCAAGAGGTTACAATAACATGGACTGCGAATAAACGTGTCCAAGTGCGTTTTCGGCAAGGAAAAACTTGAGTTCCTGCGGGATACGACGTATCGGCTGCCGGGATATATCCTATTGAAGAGCGCGTCAAAAGCATTCAAGCGTATCCTGAACCAAAAACAGTACAAAAACTACGACGCTTCCTTGGGATTATCAACTTTTACAAAGAAAATATAAAATTATTCAAGTACCTTCGCATCTCATAAAAGAACGACAAAACACAAATACAGCTGACGAACGAAGAAAAATAAGCATTCAAATCATGCAGAAATAGCATAAAAAATGCCGTTATGCTGTTACATCCGTCGACACATGCATCAATATCACTCATGTGCAACTCAAATCACAAGATATTATGCGAGATGTCAACAAACAGCGCCTACGAACAGGCATTTGATAACTAAGTGATTTTTTTGGCCAAGCATGAATGCCGACATAATCAACTGGACCCGAAGACATCGCATGTCAACAAACGAAGACTCTACGACACACTGTATCACCACTTGTAGCTTTTGAACTTACTGATCGTCTGTCTCATGTCCACATCGACATCATTGGACCACTGCCATTATCAGATGGGGAAAGATACTGTGTGACAATCATCGACATGACGACGAGATGGCCAGAGGCTTACCCAGTCGCTGACATAACTGCCGAAACAGTCACAGGTGCTGTGAAGGTTGGATTGTTCGCTACGGATGTCTAGAACGATTGAAAAGCGCCCAAGGACGTCAATTTGAATCAGAGCTATTAGGAAGTCTTATGAAGCGATTAGGCATCGAGCGCATACGTTTGACTGCTTATCATCTGCAAGCAAACGGCATGATTGAACGGTGGCATCGCTCACTGAAAACTGCACTAACAACTCGTCTAAAAAGTACAAGCTGGATGTACGAGCTACCGACAATCATGTTAGTTCTAAGTGCAACAATGAAAAACGACACGGACGTCTCTGTAGCAGAAACACTATATGGCCAGTCACTTAGACTACCCGGTGAAATGTTAAGCGTGAAGATAACTGACCAAACTCAATCTCATCACGAAGACGTGATAACGAGCGCAATGAAAACAACAATCCGCCACACATCAACACCGATCGCCGAACAACGTACATGCTTTGACAGCTACGTACGTGTACGCATGTGTTTGTGCGTAATGATGCAGCCCGCAAGCCGCTCACACCTACGTAGAACGGCCCACACCGAGTTCTACAACGAAATGACAAAACGTACACTATTCAAATAAATAGAAAACCGAAGAATATCTCCGTGGATCGCTTGAAACCCGCATTCCTACTTTACCCTTTTTTTTTTTTTTTTAGTATGGGAAATCATCTAATGACCCCCCCCCTCGCTCTGGGCGGAGCGGAAGGGAGTGCCAGACTTGTACTGACTAAAACCCATCCATGTTCCTTCTTTGCCCTTTGTGTTCCAGGGCCGCGGTATCTCTTTCGAACAGTCCCGCAGCCCTCCTACTTTACCCTGACCCTTATGCTGATGATCCGTGATTCTTTTTACAACACGAGGTCTGGAAGAACTTCAAAACCAAGAGTACGCTTCGGTGGGGGAGAGCACTATACCAGATATCCTAGAAGAAATATTCAACGACCTCACGTCGTTGAAGAACCATCTCGAGTGAAAAAGTCAGTCCTTCGCAGGGGACCTGCGCACCGGTTCGCTCGTGATGGGTCCGTTCATATTCTTGCTAGGTGGCAAGTCAACTACCCCAACAATGAAATTGTATATGAAATTGTTAAGCTATTTCGAAATAATAAATATTCTAAAATCTTACTTGTACTTTAGTTACCATACCTACCTTGGTAAATAGCCATTTCCTCTTACGTAAGAGTGGTATCACCAAGGACGCGCTTGGAATTTTGTTGATTAGATGCCGGCTTCCCAAAGTCCACCAAAATTTGGAGCATGGGGAGGTATAAAATGCCACTTGACGTTGACGCCTTTACAACCGAGCCAACCCCTAATTTCATTAGCGATCACTGACTGTTCTGCAGCGACTAAGGTTTGCACTTCCTTAGCTGCGCCTACAAAATTTTTGCCGTTGTCGCTCCAAATATCACTGCAATGAAGTAAGATCGCTAATGGCTTCTATGTGCATCGCTCAAGTGACCATGCTCACAGACAGGCAGATGTCCCCCTTGTAAGCCTTATTGCCACGACCCTTAAATACTCTAATCTTGATTTTACCGGCAAAATCAACACCGGTATGCAAAAACAGAACATTTACATGCGCGCAGTATGATCCATACCTCATGATCTATTTATAAAAAAATAGTAGTCCGGCCACCGTCTTGATACTTTTAAAATTGGTCTAACGATATTAATTTGTCAACGCCAGCCATATTATTGGTAGTAATAACACCCACTATTGACACGGACGTCTGAAAACTAATATAAGTTTTCGATAAAATAACAATATGAAATCTACAAGCAAAGTATTGTTAAATGACGACTTTCATAGTGTCTTTTATCCTTTTTACAACGTACATACTATCTTCTGGGTGCGAAAATATTGTATTTACTGAATAAAGGAAATAGGAGTAACAAAAAACGTATTCTTTATTGCAGACACAGAGACTTAAGTTGTTACAAAAATAGTAACTTGTGATATTTTAAAACTATGGGCAGATTTCACCACCGAATGCGATCAGGACATCTGCACAGGTCTTTTACCTTTTTTTTTTTTTTTGTTCTCGGTGTGGAAATCCTCTATGGATGTCCTCCGCCCTGGGGAGAGCGGAGGGGTCTGTCAGACTCGTACTGACTAAAACCACACCGGTGTTCCCTCGCACACTTGCACCGGGGATCATGGGAACTAGTGCGCCTTCCACGATCCCCGGCTAGTGCCGGCCCGCTTCTGCGGGCCTCCTCAGTTCCGCGGGGGGGGGAGATGTACACCCCCCGCGACTTCCAATAGGGGCGCGCGTGGAACACTACGCGCCACCGCCTCTGGTCCAGTTATATGAAGAGACGGCGGTCGTCCCCAAGTCCGCCGTCCCTCTGCACCCGTTTAGGGGGGCTGGAAGAGGGCATTGTCCGCCCTCCGCACACGCCCGGTACGTCTGCTGCGGGTCGGAAGAGTGGTCTCGGCCTCCCTCATCCTTTCCGCAGCCTCCTTCTGTGAGATGACGGTCTTTTACCTGTGACAACTCTCAGATCTATGATAATTGTTTGGAAGTCGCAAAAGGAAAAAACTTTATATGTGTTGTATTCATAAATTGTCTGATGGTTTCTTTATACGGCCTAGTCAAGAAATTATCTAATTTCGGTGATATATTCAAAATGGCCTACTATTTTATTTACTTCGAATATGCGTTCAATTTCGGAGTTGTGTGTTTTCTAAATTTGTATTTTAGCGGCAATAGTGTGCGTTTGCTATCAATTTTTTACGAGATTGACAAAAGTCTTTATAGTAGCAAAGATTTGAAAAAACCGAAGATCGTCACATGGATGTCACTTGCCTTTATCTTATTCAATTGTGTTGCCCTGACATTTTTCATGGTCGCATTCGACATAAACTGGTCTTTCATGAGGGGTACACATTTTGTCAAAGTTAATGATGACGAAATAACAGTAGACAGTTTTTTTTTTTTTTTTTTAGGATGGGAAATCATCAAATGACCCTCCCCGCTCTGGGCAGAGCGGAAGGGAGTGTCAGACTTGTACTGACTAAAACCCATCCATGTTCCTTCTTTGCCCTTTGTGTTCCAGGGCCGCGGTATCTCTGCGCGGCTAGCTTAAATCGTGAATGGCTGAGCACCCATTACATACCGAGTTTCCTCCGTGCCTCGGAAAGCACGTTAAACCGTTGGTCCCGGCTGTCATTTGTAGATCTTTGACAGTCGTTACAGGTAGTCAGTGACCCGAAAGTCTGACACCCAGTCTTACCAAGGGATATAAGGTATTGGGGTGCGTTGTCAGAATTTCTCCTCGTGTGCCTGATGGCTGCCGGTCCCTCTCGATAAGTCTGAAGGGAATAGCAGCTGCCGGGCCGGTGCACCCTGGGCGTGGGCGTATCCTTCCCCTAGGAATGGGAAGAGATTCTTATTCCTCCGTTATGGACCAAGGGGGCGTTGCTCCGCATGACACTCTGAAAAGCAGAGGGCACAGCGGAGGACCAAGGGCGGGCTCGGTGTGCACTTACCCTGCCTCCGAGCAGACAGTGAAGGACGCAGTCATTCACCTTCCCCGTCGATATCGAAACCGGTGGCGCGAACCACTGCGAACCACTGCCAGGCCTGGCTTATCTGGGTACAGGGGGCACTGCCCAGATGGACTTTTTATTTCCCCCATACTCGTGGGAACAGTGCAAAAATTCAAACCCAAAAAACGGCCGATAAGGGCGAAGGAAGGGAGGAGAGGGATGCGGGGTCAGAGTCCGGCGCCGCATCCAGCGATGTGAGCACGGGAGGCTCAGTGAGTACCCGGCGCGAGAGGACCGGGGCTGCTGCGGTGAACAGGGAGTTCTTCCGCAAGTGGTCCAGGCCGGTAGGCGACCGAGAGTCGTCGTCGGAGGGTGAGCTGGCCTCGGCCCGTAAGAATCCGACCAGCAAGCATAGCGGGATCCGCGGCAAGGGGAAAGGCCTCTCTGCCACCGAGAGGTCGGCACTGCTTGCTGAGCCGTCACTAAGGGGTGGCCGGTCACGGGGTGGCTCGTGCTTCTCCTGCGACGAGGCGGGCGCCGACGGTGGCTCCGATGCAGAGCGTAAGGCCGAGTTTGCGAAGGAGGTGGAGGCGGCGCTGAGGGCTGTCTCCTATAAGCAGAACCCCCCACCAGGCATAAGGCCATGCCCGCGGCGATCGCCTCCATCATGGCGTCAGCGGAGGCCAGATATGCGGGGCCCCGTCAGCCGAAGTGGCAAAACTGCGGGTGGAAGTCGCTCGCCTAACGGCCGCCTTGGAGCTTCTCCAAGAAGAGAATAAGAAGCTCCGAGCAGACCTGACCGGTATGCGCGAGTCCGGCTCTCGCAAGGCGCCCCAAAATGGGGGCCAGCAGCGACCAAGCCAGACCGTGCCGGTTGAGAACCAGGTCCTGAACCTGGTTCGGCAGGAGCTGGCTGCCTTTCAGGCGTGGTTCTCCATCCTGGAGGGCATTGTCCTGCGCCCCCCCTGACGGCAAACAGGGTGCCCCCGGGCCCGATGGCGGCCGCATATGCGGCTGCTGCGGCCTCCGCACCGGGGCCGTCCGGCCGGCCCTCTGGCAGGGTTGCGTCGGCCCCCGAAGGGCCGGCTCCGGCAAAAAAGGAGAAAGCGCCAGCCGCGAGACAGCCGCCACCGCCACCCCCCTCGCCCCCTAAGCCTTCCGCGGTCGAGACCGGGTGGCAGGTGGCTGGAGAAAAGACGAGGGAGCGAAAGGCGGCCAAAAAGGCCAGGAAGCGGGAGCGGAAGCGCCGGCAAAAGGAGCGGAGCGTTGCGGCTAGGCTCAGTGAAGACCGCAACTGTAGTGATTATACTACAGCCGGACGCGGAAAAGAGGGGCGTGAGCTACCGCGATGAGCTCGCTAAGGTGAGGGCGACGGTGGATCTCGGGGAGCATGGGATCGCCGGGGGCCTCCGGCTTAGAGTCACCGCGACAGGGGCTCAAGTGCTGGAGATCCCCGGCGAAAGCCGTGGCTCGTCCGCTGACGCTCTGGCTGAAAAGCTTAGAGCGTCCCTAAATGCGGACGAGGCCCGAGTGTCCGGGCCCGTCAAATGCTTTAGTTGAGTGTCGTCATCGGGAGCCATTCCTTCCCCGTGCTTGTGCTCGGGGACTTCAATGCCAAAAATTTGGCTTGGGGTTCTCGTTACACGGATGTGCGGGGTTGGATGGTAGAGGACTGAGCTCTGGAGACAGGCCTGGTCATCCTAAATCGGGGTTCTGTCATCATTTCAGTATTACAGTAGACGCTGCACTTGCATTGCACTTGCACTGCATTGTGCGGCCACTTTTTTGACCCTTGGAACGTTATCAATTAATTTCTAAGCTTTCGAACTTGTTCTTGACAATTATCGAACATCACGCGAGCGAAGTCGCGGGCATAAGTTAGTAAATAAATAAAATCGTGACGGAATAGTCAAAATATTGACACATAAGCTACTAAAAAGCTAAAGTCCTTTTGAAAGTCGTTTTAGACCCACGAAACGGTTTCAAAGTGCTTGTCTTTTGGCAAGACCCTCTTGTTCAGCCTTTGAATTGAGAATCAGTCATAGTTCGAGAGTTTCATCGAAACTTGTAATTACGATAATTGACTGTCTTGTTTATTATCAAACCATCAATCAACCTTGGTAATACTTAACTCAATCTATTAAGTACGCTTTATAAAATATGTAGTTATCATTTGCGTTGAAAAGGTACTTGCAAAATGATGTCTTTTGTGAATAGAAAAAAAACTAAATATCATACAAAAATTTCAAGTAAATGCTTTTTCGGATACTGGTGTCGATAAAGATGTACAAGCTATGCTTTTACCTTTAAACTTAATGAAAATTGTCGTGTTAAGTCCAAAGTTTCGCATCAAAAATGATGTCATTATTCCAAATGATGGCTTGTATAAATGCATGTTGCTTTGTGGGACAATGCTTGCCATGTTTAATTTTTTTTATCATATTCTTCACAATTCGATTTCTTCTTTAACGGTTGCGGATTTTTCATTAAATTTTGTTTACTCTAATTCATTCGAAGAATTTCGTGATGATGATTTTGACCATTCAAGACGTCCACAGATTTGTCAATAATAAAGTTCATACTAAAAGATTTATCAGGAACAACTGGATAACTGGCTTTTTTTTCGGGTGCATGTTATTCTTCTTTTGTCAGTATATCTGGTATCCAGATCTACCATTTTATACCATTGCCTTAGTGATTTATATAATAGTCTATGATACCGATATGATTTATGCAATCAGAGTTGTGAAGTTAATCAATGGAATCACCAGGTTTTATTTAATAACCACCGGACCAGAACGTGTCCAAAGAAATCATTCGAAATTTATCTTGAAATACTAAAAAGTTTCAACATTTACAAGAAGATTTTTCATTTAACGGTTAGTTTAATTCCAAAAACTGTTCTCTAGATTATTGTAAAGTGCTTCTTTTAATTACAATTATATTTTTCTAGGTTCTACACTATACGCAGAAGAATTTCTTGCGGTACGTTATTGTTAGTTTGTTCAGATCGATTTTGTGCCTGTTAGTTTTTTACATCACAAGCTTTTTAGTAATTTGCTTTGTTTGTCTGTTCCCAGTTACAAATAAAATTAGTTAACCATTTTTTTCTTACTGTTTTTTATTACGTCGCAGTATCGTCATCATTTAGTATAGTAATCTGGTTGGCAAAAAACTTGACGTTCTATACTTAGTCTGAATTGCGAAGCGTTCTATAAAGCTGTCAATAATTCTCAAGACACTTGCGTTCTTCTTTTGAAATCGAACTGCTCAGGTACGCATGAAATTCATATTTCTTAGGAGCTGCAGATTTGTGTATTGGTCATAAGCAAAAGGATGACAAGAGAAAGCGAGAGAGTAAATGATAAGAATGCACAGAACAACGGTCCTATGTATTCTACGTTCTTTGTTCCTTTCTACCTAAGGTAAGAAGACCTATACTCAAGCAGTGGCTAATTTCAGTAGGATATGGTCGTTATATTAGAAAACTAGCTGTTGCCCGCGACCTTCACCGGAGCGTTTTTTTATTCATAGCCTATTTTGTGTCCCACTGCTGGGCGCAGGCCTCCCCTTTCTCTTTCCAAATCTCTCTGTTTTAAATCAATATAAAAATATTACTTCCCCATTTGAATCGGATTTTGTTAATAATTTCATGGGTTTTAATTTTTTTTGCACGGAATTTTATTTTATTTTCTAAAATAAAAGTAGCCTAAGTCGCCTTATACCAAGCTATCTACCAGTAAGAATCACGTAAAATCGGTCCACCCGTTTCGGAGATTAGCCGGTACAAACAAACAAACAGACAAAAATTTAAAATATTGTTTTTCTGTCGTAAGTAACGTTGTGGCAGGGTTCAGTGTGAGGAGACAAATTCAACATTTGGACTGTGGATTTGAAATCTTCGAACCGGGAGAGTATTCTGTTTTAATTTACTTATTATTGTTGTCTTATTTGCATACTATACATCACTCAAACACTGCTCAGGGCTCTGAGCGACGTCCAGTACACACCGGCTACGTTTATGTCTCACTTTGCTTGACAAATTGTGGAAGCAAAATCGAGGACGGAAACATTTGCCCCAGACATAAAACATTCACTACAAACCCTATTTCACACTTAATATGTGTATCTAATATGCTGAAAATATTATAAGTAAACTACTTAGTTCATAAGTTATGTAAATAGACTTTGTTCCCACTTAAACTCATGTTCTTACCAATTCTAGTTAAAAAAAAACTGATCTAGCAATCAACATAAATGTAAAAAATTGCCTTTCTTTTAAGTGTTAATTGTTATAACTCTGAGAATATTAAATCAAATAGCTTTTTCTCATCTTTAGTTTTTTGTCTGATTTTTTTTCTTATACCTTCATATTTTCATAATCTCTTCAAAAACTTTATCTAGAGCTTTTTTTTATAATATGTCATCTTTCGAACTTCAAAACCCCTCCTACTTTCTCAAGTTTTAACTTACATAATATTCGCTTTACATATTCAGCTGTTTCCTGTCACATTTCAGGTATCGCTTGAGGTATCAGTCAATATGATGACCCGCGGAGCTACTGTTCGTGACATGAGTGACAAACTGAAAGCAGCGCTGAGGGAGCTGAATTCATCAAAAATGAGTGCAACAAGCTGCTGCGGGAACGAGAAGAAAGTGAAGTTGAAATTGAGTTAAATATATGTAATAGTAAGTTAGAAACTAGTAAACAAATGTATGATGTTGACATACAGAACCTTCAAAGGGAATTATTGAGTAGGGAAAATACACTTACACAAATCTTTTGTAAATATGAATGTAGTCAACACATGTTAAGTGAACGCATGCAGGAGGCCTGTGAGTTGGTGGACCTGGTGAAGTACAATGCAGAGAGGTATGAGTCACTGACCAACAATCTCACCTGTAGTTGTGCTGCCACTCCGCCACCTCTCATGTCACAGCATGTTGCTCCTACTGCTTTACCCATCTCAAATCATATACTAGCAACTTCAAAATCCACCCAAAGTAATATATTAGTGTACTCTGATAGATTAGGAACAGGTTTTGGATCATTGTTAAATAACCACTCTAAACATACAGTAGTGAACCATTGTCACCATAGCTTGCATTTCAATGAGCTTATTCATAAAATTCAACAAACACACTTGAATGAGCAGTCTACTGTAGTACTTCTAGTTGGAAATAGCCTTAGTATATCAAAAAGGGACATAGTTAATGGTGTCGACACCCTACTTAAGTTAAGATTAGGCAAATTAATATTATGTGCATTGCCATATTCTGGCAATTTACTTGATCAAGAAAATGATTATATTTCTAGCCTAAATAACTTGATGCATATTTTATCATGTCGTCATATTGACCGATTATTGTTTTTTGATACTAACAATTTTGTTAGAGATTTTGTTTTGATTCGGAAACATATATTTCTTCCCAAAAAAAGTGGACACTTATTAGCTACATTGTTAGCTTTTAATATACACGCAGTTAATGATAATTTAAATGAGACTAGGTTAAGTGATGAAACAGTATTATCTAGTATCTCCGATAATACTGTAGTAGATTCTTTAAACTTTTAGAGCCGACAAAAGAGAAGACGAATAGTAATATTTTACTTTTTCATCAGAATATAAATCGCTTCTCCAGCAAAATTTTAGACGTGGAAATGTTAGTAGATAAATACCACATGGATATTCTATGTTTTAGTGAAACTTGGTTAAAACCAGATAGGATGCTGTTTAATGTAAATAATTTTTCAGTTGCCAGTGCGTACAACAGACCACAGTGGGTGGTGGTACCCTGATATTTTGTAATAGCTGTCTCAGATATAAAGAAAGGAAGGATATCACTGCTTACTCTGTTAATCGCTTATGTGAGGTAGCATGTGCAGAGGTTGAAGGGCATACCTTCTTATGTGTCTATAGACCACCAGCAACAAACTTGTCATTTTTCTTAATCACAATGGAAGAAATATTAAGTAGACTTTTTAGAGATAATAAATTAGTTTTTGTATGGGGTGACTTAAATATTGATCTATTAGTCAATTCACCCGAAAAATGTAAACTCATCTCATTGTTTAAATCATTCAATTTAAAATATTTATTTAATGAAGCGACTAGAATAACAGCATCTTAAGCATCGTGCATAGATAATGTATTTACTAATTGTAACATAAAAGATTCGTTTTTAATTAGTTGCGTTAGGTCAGACCATACTGCGCGAGGAAGCCAATAATCGGGGCGAGAGGCTGGTGCAGCGACAGATCACGCTGTACCGGTCTCAGCTCCGACAGGTCATGGTGGCGGAACGGCGGGGGAGGTTAGAGCTCCCTACCGCCGGCCTCGACACGGTCGAGGCGATCCGGCCAGTACTCGACGACTGGCTCGGGAGGAAGCACGGCTCCCTGACGTTTCGGGCGACGCAGGTGCTCTCGGGGCACGGCTGCTTCGGGAAGTACCTGTGTCGCATAAGCAGGGAGCCGGACGCCCGGTGCCATCACTGCGTCCACTGTCTGGAAGACACGGCGCGGCATACGCTGGCAGAGTGCGCCGCGTGGGATGAGCCGCGCCGTGCGCTCACACTGGACCCGAGACGGCGGCGCGTAGTGTTCCACGCGCGCCTCTCTCAGACGTAACGGGGGGAGTTTTACACCTCACTCCCCCCCGGGACGAGGCCCGCAGGTCAGGCGGGCCGCACTAGTCCGGGGCAGCGGAAGTCGCATCAGATCCCGTTGCCCCCCGACGCAAGTGTGCGAGGGAACACCGGTGTGGTTTTAGTCAGTACGAGTCTGACAGACCCCTCCGCTCTCCCCAGGGCGGAGGACATCCATAGAGGATTTCCACATCGAGAAAAAAAAAAAATAAATAAATAAAAAGGTCAGACCATACTGGTCAGCTTGTGTCATTTGAGTTAGACAAAAACTTACACTTAGCTAAAACTATTCAATTAAGACCTCTTACTAAATTTAAATTAAAATCTTTTAATAATGTTTTTAGCAGCCTTTCTAACGCTAGTTTTGATTCAAAAGACCCCAATATAAACTACGGCACATTATTTTCTACAGTTTGTCAATAATTCAATAAAATGTGTCCTTTAAAAACAGTTAAAGTCAATTCTAAATATAAATTTAGTGAATGGGCCACTGCGGGAATAAGAAAAAGCAAAGATACTTTTTATAATTTATATCACGAAAAATCTTTGACTTCAGATCAAGTTTTTCATACTTATGTTAGAAACTATTCAAAAATATTCAAAAGTGTCTGCGCTCAAGCAAAATCACAAATATAATTAACAAAATTGGTATTTCTAATGATAAAATAAAAACTGTGTGGCAGGTAATTAACAGAGAAACTGGAAAGGCACAACAACGAGATCAGAATCAATTGTCTTTGAAAATAGATAATCAGACCATTTCTGATAAGAAGTCGCTGAGACTCTAGAAACTGTCTTTACCAACATTCCGTTAGAGGTTACGAAATCTCTCCCCTCTTCTTCTAAATTAGCTGAAGCTCTTCTTAAAGAAAACTTTAATGAGGACATACTAAACTTTAAATTTAAACCAATATGTATTGCTACAATTAAAAACGCATTCAAAAGTCTCAACATAAAAAATACTGAAGACTTATGGGGGATATCCGTCAAGGTTCTTGGAGATATTATTGACTCAATCGCACCTATCCTAACAGGCATATTCAATCAATGTTTGGACAGCGGCAAGTTTCCTGATTTAATGAAACATAGTAAAGTAGTACCAATTTTCAAATCGGGTTGTAAGAGTGATCCTTCAAATTATAGACCTATATCTGTGTTTCCAGCATTGAGTAAAATCTATGAAAAAATCATGCTGGACCAGATGTTGTCTCACTTCAACTCAAATGGGATTCTGCATAGACAACAGTTTGGTTTCACGAAGGGTAGGACGACAACGGACGCGGGAGTAAAACTCATCAGTCACATTTTGGAATCTTGGGAGAAGTCCCAGGATGCCATTGGCATTTTCTGTGATCTCTCAAAAGCGTTTGACTGCGTCGACCACAACACACTGATCTGTAAATTACACCACTACGGAATTCGTGGACAAGCTGCTGATCTTGTTCTTTCCTATTTATCTAACAGGCAGCAAAAAGTTAATGTAAATGGGGCGACGTCCTCCGGGTCTCTAGTCAAGATGGGCGTGCCCAAGGTTCAATTCTCGGTCCTTTCCTTTTTCTTGTTTACATTAATGATCTCCCTTATATGATGGCCAAATTATCGGATATAATTATATTTACTGATGACACTTCGCTAATTTTTAAAATAGATAGAAAAGACACGAATGTCTTACATGTCAACGAAAGTCTAACCGTACTCTCGAAATGGTTCGCAGCTAACAATCTTTTACTGAATGCGAACAAAACAAAATGTCTGAAGTTCTCTTTACCGAATGTACCACAACGGGATCTGGATTTGAATCTTGACGGCAAAAAACTTGATGTTATAGCGGAAACTGTATTCTTAGGGATTACTATCGATTCAAAATTGCAGTGGGGCGCACACATTAGAACTCTTTCGGGTAGGCTAAGCTCAGTTGCATATGCAGTAAGGAAAATAAGGCAGTTAACTGATGTGGCTACACATTTCCACAGTATTATGTCTTATGGAATTCTGCTGTGGGGATCAGCAGCAGACGTTGACTCAATTTTCATTCTTTAAAAGAGGGCAGTCCGCGCGATATATAAAATGGGTCCTCGCGAGTCCCTCAGAGAAAAATTTAAAGAGATTGATATACTGACCCTGCCTTCACTTTATATCTTAGAATGTATTTTATATGTCCGCAAAAATCGAGGGCTTTTCAAAATAAGAAGCGACTTTCATAATGTAATGTAATGTACCTAAGTTCAGACTAACAAAAACTAGCAAGTCTTTTCATATAAACAGTATACGCTTTTATAACAGGTTGCCAAAGTCAGTTATAGAACTGACCGATGGAAAATTCAAAAACTACATCAAACGTGTCCTTATTAAAAAAGCATATTACAAAATCAAGGACTACGTTGAAGATAAAGAAGTTTGGCTTTAGTTCCTTCTGCGCATGCGGCTTCCCAGGTAGCTCATAAACGGCACAAATATGTGGATGTCTCTAACTATTCTCAATCTCATTTTTTCTCCTCTTTCGAATCAGATTTTCACAATAGTTTTCAAATCATTTATACATCTTTTGCTCAGAATAGTTACAGCACTGATAACATATTTGTGTCACTTGTTTAATTTAGTACTTTACAATTCTTTTTTTTTACCTTTGTATAGATTCTTTTTTATCAATTGTTTGTAAATGTGTGAACATTGTAGGCTTTGTAGATTCCCAGCTGCTTGTTAACTTTTGTTAACTTTTTATTTTGTTCTACATTTTTTGTTTAGTAAGCAACGACTTATTGTCGGGCCTACGCTATCCCCCCATACTTAAGTACAAATGCTGTATCCATGATATTATTGTAACACCAAATGATTTGAAAAGAGTAACCACGGAGTTTCTTGCCGGTTCTTCTCCATAGGAAACGACCAACCCGAACCGTGCACCTTCTTATCGACGTTTTATAAGTGCCCATCTAGGCCTATGTAAAATAAAATATTTTGATTTGGATTTTTGATTTTAATTCAAACTCACTTTGAAAGAAGTAACAATTTGAATCTAACAAATAAATACATTAGTGGGTATTATAACTAGGCTATCGCTACATATTATAAATTAAAGTCCCCGCCGGGCAGATTGTCTGTTTATTCGGGTTAAACTCAGGAACTTTCACCAATAGAAGGAGGACAAAATTATGAAAAAAAAAATAGATTTAGATCATTTAAAAACATTTTGCAATAGAAAGCGACTTGAATGGACGATATTTGGAATTAAGACGGAAAAAATAGTCCCTTCGTGGCGTGCGCTGCTTAAATAGCACAAGTTACACGAAAATAATGTATGAGGAAATTATTCCTCTTAAAAAGTCTTAAAAATTGTGAAAGCATATGCCTATCTATTAAGGTTAACTCACAATAAGCAATTATATGATTTTAAAGTTTGGTAAAAAATTATTCTTTTTTTGCAATGGTGATTTTACCGACATAGTATTCCTTGTCAAAATAAAATCTTGGTAACCTTTATTGTTTAATTCTGACTAAAATTGCTCTTTGCACTATTTCATTTAAATGAGTATCTTAGAAATATCATAGAATGAAAATAACTCGCGCAACAAAATTATATTATAACGACGACGAGAGCCATTAGAAGATGACTCTCAATGAGTAAGTACGCTTTAGGAAGCTGCAATATGATGTACAGCACAATCAACAACATAATATAATGTTACTGTAGAACATAAAATTTCGTTTGTGTTTCCCAGAAGCGTGAGGCAGAGGTGTACCCTTAATAGTACACCCACATTTTGCCAGTAATGTTTAAGTCCTATGTAATAAGGGACGAGCCTATTACCATCAAACGGGCACTTAAGCTCAGGGCTACTACTGAGAAATTTGTAATGGAAAAACCCAATAACACTGCTCGATCTCGGAATCCAGGACCTCATGCTCAGCAGTAACTCTTCCGACCACTCGACCAACGAGGAAAATTTCTCAGATAATTTGCTATTTTGTTTTGCTTTCATTATTTGTTATTTGTCAAATCAATGATCCTTTGCTCCTGATAATAGCGTTGCGAAATAATGACTGAAAACATTTGCAACATGTACGAAAAGAACTTTCCGCGCGAACGAACAGGCCATTTAAAGCGTGTCTTTTGAATCCCGAACAAAAAAGTTGTTAATGGTTTGGTAATTTCATCGATTCGCAATTACCGACCCGTGCTGTATTACTGAACCACGAACGAAGCCAAGAGTAATAACAACAATAATAACCTAACCTACGGTGCTCAGACCTGGTCGCCTACCCAACGGTAGGACATTACGAGATTTGCACTAGAAGAATAGCCCTATGGGGTGGCTGACTGTACGGGAGCCCCCCCGCTCTGGGCGGAGTGGAAGGGAGTGTCAGACTTGTACTGATTAAAACCCGCGGCCGCGGTATCTCTTTCGAACAGTCCCGCAGCCCTGGCAGGCATCGGCCCATGCAGATCCCTACGTGGTTACTGACATCTCTTTGAGGCGCGCGTGGAACACGAACGCGCCGTCGACACGGCCTGTCGTCATAAGACCGCGCCGGACGGCGAGCTAGCCCATAACTCGCCGTCCACTTCAGAACACCATTGCGGATAGGCAATACGAAACAATTGTATTCCCTGATAAATTTTGATGATCAAAAGTGTCTTCTCTTTGAATATAACAAAATTAGTACTTAAATCTATTGTGAGAGGTCCTTCTAGACACGCAAATTTGACTTGTGCATAAAGTTTTAATAAAAAATAAAAATAAATAAATAAAATATACAATTTTCCAATGAACTGCTTTATATAGGGACTGGCGAATCACAAACAAGCTCATCACCATTTGACTGCATTTACCCAGCTAAGTTGGGTTTCGTATTTAGTGAATGTCATCATTTTACATCGAGCGTAGCTGACCTCCTCAACTCGGTTACTGGGTAATACGATACGCCTTGGTATGGATGATAATGGTTGTCAGACTTTCGGGTTTCTACCCGTTTGACTGTTAAAGATCTTCAAACAACAGCTGAGACCAACAGCGTAACGTACTTTTCGAGACACGGAGGGACCTCGATATTAAATGTATGGCCACCCATCTGCGGACGGTACCTTGGAAATCGTTGCTTAATTTTGAAGATCGACCCGTACGGCTATTATTATAAAGCCACGCGTCCTACCTACGGTGATCAGACCTGGTCGCTCACAGAGTTGCAAACTTCCGCCTTGGAGTTTGTCGAAGAACAAGTAGCAATGGGAAGCAGCATTTTGCACACCACGCTGTGTTCTAAAACGGGAATTATGGACGTCGGTAAGAAGCTGCTAGGTTGAAATGGCATTGGGCGAGTCAGAAAGAAGTGGAGAGTTCAATAATACCAATAATACCCATAGACTTGCTTTTTCAACTCAGATAACTCCAGACAATAACTCCAGACATGGATAGACATAGTGCGTCACCTGGATTGCCCTAACTGTTCAATAATATTTTTCACACAACCAATTCAACGTTTCTGGAACTTTTAATATCAAAACTTAATAGTTAGGTTGAATAGGTTCTTATTTTCGCCTTATCCTGAAGAAGTCATTAGTATAGTATATCAAGAAATATGTTAATACATAACTTTTATGGACTCTTTTTCTGCCTCACTATTTCCCACAATCGATAGTTCCTGAGATAAGTGCAAACAAACAAACAAATTACTCGATTCTACACTATTATATTAGGAGCGTGTAAACCTTTAGCGCAATCTTATAATGCATGAAACAAAATAAAGCCTGATGTGCTGTCCACCCCACCGTGTCTACAGATATGTGCTTAAACTTTTTAACCCATCTATCCTCCAGAAGTCATCGGCTATAGAGGCTACCCGTGCGAAGCCGGGGGCGGGTCGCTAGTCTAATACAAAACAGATATAACTAAACCATATAGAAGCCCTAAGCGCACCGTATACTGTACGACAATATTGTGGATGATCAACAATACGTTCGCACAAGGCAGCAGCTGGTCCAATATAACAAGAAGCGGGGGCATACGAGACCGACCTAAGCCGGAGCGGTGAATTTATTCGAGACTTTTTTTTTTAATGACTGCTCGCAGTACGACTCTAGAGGGTTGTTACTGCTTAACCGGACTATCCTGTGGTGGCCAAAGTCGCCAGAGTGCCCCTGACTACGGGCACTTTGTTTGGTGGCCATATAGGCGTGGCCGATGACAGGCGCGCACGCAGCCTGCCTATGTGTAAGTGTCTTAGTTGTTGGGTAGGAGCGCCACGGCGCTGTAACGTAGCGCCGCTCGTTTCACGCCACCTCGGCGGTCTGTCACCGCCAGGTGAGACCTCCGGTTACCCAGAGGAGACCTAGCGGGAGACGACCGGCGACAGAGGTGACTCAGCCGCTCACTATCGAGGAGGGCGACCCCCGACTGCAGACGTTATCGAAGCGAGCCGATGCGCTCCGGATTAAGGGGCCGTATGAGTGTGTGTGAGCGGCATTGCACCAGAGTAACACTGAGTATGGTACACAACTCCACTTGCGAGTTGTGTATGGATGGAGCGGGTTACGTCGTGCCTATATTAACTTAGCACACGACGCTTACCGTATGTCGTTTAGTGTGGAGTCGTTGTTTTAGTATGTCGCACGTATATGACATTGCTACCGGAGAGCCCTGGGCAGCGTTTCGAGATGGTGGCGGCGACGTCATCATCGCTAATTGGGTAACGGCTGTGGCGGCTGAGCCTGCCAGCAAGCGGCGGGGTGCGGGCGAGGACGTGCGCACATCTCGGGCCGCATTGCCAGCGGCACGGGATGGAATGGGGACCGCATGCTGGTTCCTCGGCGGTAACGACGGTGAGCCGGTGGTGTTGGTGGCTGTCGTTGACACCGGTGACAGCTGGGTTGACGTTGTTAGTGGTGGGCGCGAGCGACTCCTGTCTTCTTCTTCTTCGACGGCTGGTAGAACGCTGGGCGGGGAGTCCCCAATGATCGGGAGCAACGCCGTCCGGTCCCCCCTCGACCGGTCCGCAGGTGGAGATTTCTTAATTTCTTAAACTTCTTCTTCGCTGGTGGTGGTGTCCCGTAGTCCACCGCTACCGCTAAGGTGCACATCACCGGGCTGCACAAAGGTACCTCGATGTGAACGCACAGGCGCTAGGCACCCATACGGTCACAGCGAAGACACACTTTTTCTTAGACAAATAACAGTCGAAATGATCGTTATTTTTTTTCTCGGTTCGGACGGTGGCGGAATAATTTATATGTCGCGGAAAAGTACTGGACGCTAGAGGTGGCGCCGGTTCACTGTTACCGGCCAACGGAAGCCTGACCACGACAGCGACTTTGTGCGACACGACCGCTTTGTACCACTGGCGAATCTTTAATGAGTCGTAGGTTTTTTTTTTTTTTTTTAAATGACTACTCGCAGTACAAATTCTCAAGAGTTTGTTCCTGCTTAACCGGGCTAATCCTGTGGTGGCCAAAAATTACTTTAAGGCTCCCAGCCAGGGCTTACAAACTAAGGATATTTATCGTATTAAATGAACTGACACTAAGGGCACCCCCTGCGGGGTTCGGGCCTCGGCTTAGTGCGTCATTGGGGGGAGGGCAGCTAGGGTCAGGCTGGGTCGAATTATTATTTGGGGAGTTTAACGTTGCTGGCTCAGCGGCGCGGGCTGGCACGTCGAGCAAGGGTCGGGCGGTAGTTATACAGGGATGTCGCGGAGGGCCCCGGCGGCGGGGCCGGAGTCGCGGTCGGTATTTGTTTCTGTATTTCTTAATCGTGCTGGTTTCCCTACAGCTCTCTTGAAGGAGGGTGATGGGATCATCGGGTTCGAGGAGGGTGAGCCTTGGTCGGCATATGAGTCGTAGGACGCTGGGCACTGTTTATAAAGGTGGCGGGGGCTCTGCGGGGGCCGTGTGCGGCGGGGTAGCGATGACGCGCGCTGTCGTTCACGTGCGCGCAAGTGCTTCTGCCGTGGTCGTATATTTGCCGGGTTACACCGTATATTATTTCGTATGCAATCTGTAAAAAGCAGTTATTTCGAAATTACAAACAGACAGTTTAATTTTATTTATTCGTATAGATAACATGAAGAAGATATAGGCAGGAGAATGATGATACATACAACATCTCGAAATGCTTGCCAGCGGCTAGACCCTTGTTATGCAAGTTTTGTTTAAATCTAATGTAATAGTTGGTTGCGAGGTTAATACCACCGACCAGGCACGTATTCAGATTCTAGGCTACTAATAAATGGAATTGTAATTGTTGTTACCTCATTTCTAATCTATCTTACTTTATTTCTATTCATCATCATCTTCGTCTTCCTGCCCTTGACCAACTTGCTCCTTACGTTTTCATATTTATTTATTAATTTTATTTGACTCTTCAACAAAGAGTACACTATTACATATTATGTAGTAAAACATTACAAACTTAAGTCTAAGTGCCCCATTACTTAAAGAAGAGCACTACATGCACTATATTATGCGCCTAAATATCTAATTAAACAATGAAAAAAAAGAAGAAATTATTAAAAATGCGAGTCGCACGGGACCAACGTGGCGACACTTGGGGGAGGCCTATGTCCAGCAGTGGACGTCTTTCGGCTGAAATGATGATGATGATGATTAAAAATACAAATCCATTCCATTCATGCATTTTTTTTTTCATTTTTTTTTCTTCTTCCATTCTCCCCTGTCAGACGTCACGGTATCATTTACTCCTTTCTCTTTCATATCGGTCTTCACACAATCCATCCATCTTTTCTTTGGCCTTCGTCTCCCTCTCCATCCATCAACATTAATAATGTTGATGGATGGTGCACTTCTTCATTCTTCCTTTATTCCTATTACTAAAAAAATATGTATCGTTGTAATAAGTGTCAGAAATTATGATTTAATATATTTATTTCGATATACTAATGTAAATAATGTGCACTGTTCTTTACAGATGAAGAAAGGAAGTTATGCAAGAACGTGAGGCGCGTGCACCGAGTATCGTTCAGTAAGATGTGCGCCTGTGGACTGTTCTACGTAGACGTGTGTCTACTACTGCACCTGGCGGCGCTTCTCTCAAACTATTCTATAGTTTTACTTAGTCTTGGTACCTTAGTTGTAATAAAAAAGATTTTTGTCGTCGTGTTAATCTGGACTTTAATGAGGTTATAATTAATCTTATAAAATATTTAAAGCTTGGACTTCTTTTAAGATTGTTATTAATAAAAATCGCAACAAATTAAAACCAAATACGGATTCATGCGGATGAATCAAAAATCTCAAGGCTGATTTCCTACGCCTTTTAAATCACAAAGGCAATTATCTGATTACTCTGAAAAATTAACTCAAAACAATGATTGTGGAAAAGTGATTTAAAAAAAAATATCTTAACAATCTACAATTTACAGACGCCAGCACATCGAGGTACCCGAACCTGTCAAATTTTCACAATCAACCTTGAACCTAATGCTTTAGCAATAAAGTTGAAAATCTATTAAAGAAATTTGACAGATTTTAGTAGCTTGATGTGCTCGCGCCTGTACATAAATCTTTACGTTGACTGTCCTAAGCCTGTGTAAAGAATGAAGGGAAGATTAAAATTCATTACTACGTACGTACAGTCTGACGCCAATATTATCTGACCCTCTGGTATGTATGAGGGTCGAATCAAATTACAAATCTTCGTGCATTTAAATAAATAATTTTGTAAAGCTATTTTAATCATTATCGTGTTTTCGTTAATGTTGAAAGGGTATTATGATCTGATTATGAAAAACTTGTCTCTAAACGTGTACTCAACATTCCCCTTCCCGAAGCAAATAGCCTCTTAGCCAGACGATGCCAGTTTTACTCGCATGTCCATATTTATATATAATAGAATCAACAAAATCTGCGACATTAAAGACATGAGCAACTTTTCATGCAAGAAAACGATACTAAATGGTTTGTCAAACTGTCATATGAAGAGACGGAAGAAATATAAAGTTAATTAAACTATACAACATAAAATAACAGCAAAAAACCCACACAACACACTCTTTAAAATTGACTTAATACAAACAGATGAAACAGATTTTTTGTAGACGTGTGATAAGTATTTATTACAACCTGGTGATCGTGAATTTGGCTATTTTCCCATGAAACTCACTCCTTACAAGTTACCTACACGTTTCCAAAAATGTTAGTAAGTTTTTTTTTGTTCTAGAGAAATACGGTCAGGCTATGGCTAAGACGTTATGCAGACACTGGAATTATTCAGCGCAATCGTCCAGGAGCAAAACCCATGATGTATAGACCCGAATCTGAACGCCACCAAGCCATTGTTTCTATGTTCAAAATCCCTTTATGTCTACTGGTTTAACTGCAACTAAACACAATATTTCAATGAACAGTGAGAAGGCATTTACATGCTGCTGAGATTAAAAACTATGAACCGGCACAAAAATTCTCATCTACATTAATTCCGTACACGAAAGGAGATGTTTGATTTTGGGCCACCACTATGTACACTACACAGATAAATAGGAAAAAAATAGGGGAATTTCATAAAAATACTAACAAATTAATTTGAAGAAGGGTACAGGTGTATAAAAATGATCTTTTGAAAGGTGTTTTTGATAAGATAACCTTATTTTTAGGGCAGCCATGACAGATGTTCTCGACATGCCGTTTGACGACATTGATAGTTTTGAGAAGTGACATCTTTGAGTCTTTCCTTGTTTTGAGTTTGAATTGGATGTGTCTCGGAGTTTTTAGTGATTGTTTTTGTTTTTCGACCCAGTTTACTACTACGGACATTGATTGATTGTTGCTGACCCCGGGTTTGATTTATGGTTTCTGTTTTTTTTATCGCAGATATTACGATACACGTCAATCAAAAGTCATTGTCAAATAACATTGTCGCATACTGCTGATCTGATCCACCATGTTTAATTTTATGTTGTGGTGCTCTCCATGACCAAGTTAATTTGAATTTACATTGAAACGAAGTGAAATTAAAGAAAATTAACAATAAAAAACGGTTACTGCATTATGTAGCAATATTTACATATAGTGTACATAGTACTGGCCCAGGCTCCATACATTTCTGGAACATCTCCTTTCATTACACGGACACGTTTCTCTTTATGCTGACGATACCTGTCTCTTTTACTATGGAACTTCGATTGATGACATGATCAACCAAGCGGCGCAAGATTTAAACCTTATCTATTTTGTTCCAAGAAAACCTACTTACAATAAATGCTGCTAATGAATAGTTATTTTGTATTCTAAGCCAAAAATAAGAAAGTACCGGTTCACCCCCCCTTGACCATTGATAATGAAATAATACAGCAAAAAAAGTACGAAATATACCTTGGACTAAGGGTAGATTGTCAGTTAAACTGGAAAATACAAACTGATCACATTAGATCCAAGCTTTCCTCACTTCTGGGCTAATTGCGGAATGTTGTCCATTGCCTACCTCTTCAAGTGCACCAGACCATTTACAACTCATTAGTGAAGCTACATCTGATGTATCTCATTGATATCTCGGGCAACGCGCCGAAAACTAATCTAAAGGACAGATTGCTCAAAATAAAATCATTAAATTGCTGCTCCACTACGATTACCTTATACCTACAATTAAAATTCACAGAAAACGAAACTCATGAATATTGTCTAAAATTCATGAGTTTCGTTTTCTGTGAATTTTGACTCCATACATACTGTACCAGCATACTTATAAGAAAAATTCTGAACAAGTCCATTCAGACACTATTTCATTTCACTAAAATAAGTCGTAAGAAGGATCACATTTTACTGCCACGAGTGCGGACAGTCAATGTTGAGAGAACAATTATTTTTGAGGGCGTGCAACCATATAATCAGCTACCTAAAGAGGTAAAGGATGGACTATCAATATTTTCAAAACTAAATTAAAAAATCACATGTTAAATGTTCAAACAATACTTTAAACAAACTTGCCTTACTGCTTCGTTGCTTTTATTGTGTCACCGAGCTCGCATTCCTTATCTTTTATGATTTTATTTGCGACCACAGAAATTATTTCTTTTGCGGGTGGAAGTAAAATAAAAATTAAATTTTGTGTTTCTGATAAACATTACCTACTTAGTTTGTATGTTATTTTAAGTTCCAAAAATGTTCTCAAGTAAGTGAAATACTTGTAACTTTTATTGAGAAATAAATTTCTTTAACCATAAATTGCATTGACACCTGCTCATTACCAAGAAAGGGTCCGTTTTACCCAGGAATATTTAGATTTCAATTGGAAAGAAAATGTCGTGATCTTCACTGATGAAAAGTTAATTAAATCAGATAAAGATGGACGTAATTCTTGTGACGGAATAAAGGAGAACGCTACAATGAGAAGTGCTTACTACCATGTAGAACCAGAGGTAGATTAACCCTGGGCTACTGGAGCTGGATGTCGTCTATGGGTCCTGGTGAACTGGTATTTGGAGATTCTGCGTGACGTCATGCTGTCGAATGTGCGCATGGCCTACCCAAACACCGATATTTACTTCGTGCAAGATAACTGCACCATCCCCCGTGAAGGCATTGTGCACAATTGGTTAGCTGTTCAAGAAGGTGTAACAGTTATTAATTGGCCATCTAAAAGTCCCGATGTGAACCTATAAGAAAACCTATGGCGCCAAATGGTGTGGTTTTAAATTGGGACATATTCGAAGTACGAAATAAAAACAATATGGCTGAGACCGTGTCATCGACATGGGAGCTCATGAGAGGAAAAAAATGGTGTTGAAACATAGTGTGCGGTATGCGTAGTCGCTTACAGCAAGTTATAGAAGGAGACGGTGAGCCACTTTTGCTACTAACTAATCTACTTATTGTATGTTATTATCATAAATTGAGGGTAGTCTCATAATAATGTTTAGTTCGCATACCGTACAGTTGAATAAATTAGTCATGATCTAGCAAGATCGTGTTTCACTTCACTACTAAGTATTTTTAACCAAATCAAGTAAATGCTCAATTCAATGAATGCTAAACCCTTAAAATGTTGCAGATTCTGTGGTGATGTTATAAACGGAAACCCATTTTTCTATATAAATAACATATTGATTCACTACATAAATACTTAGCTTTAAAACTGTAAAAAAAAAAACAAATCCATTACCTCGTAAAATAGCAAACTTCCAAGCATTTTCATGCCTTTTCAAAATGTTTATTAAAAATAAAATATATATTAATTTTGAACTATGAGCATTTACTTACTTTATTTACTTAAATATATTTTAATACAATAAGTTGTTTCAATCCTATACAAACTGCGCAAATAAGAACACATTTCGCGACTTCTTTCGTTAAAGAAAAGTTAAAAAAAGATAGTTGTATTTAAGTTAACTTGGTTTCAAGCCCATTTAACGATGAATACCTATTTGCCATAGTCACCATGATACCAATTCAACTCTGATGTGTGTTCTGTCTTTTAAAGAATTTGAACCATGTCGTATATTCATTAAGTTCATTATCGCACAATCACAAGCAACTGTTAAAATATATCACGGAAATTAGCGGGTAACCAGTTAACCAGTGTTACTGATGCGCGATATTTTTTTTATTAATCCACCCTCGCCTTGGTTATTTTTAGTAATCGTGTTGCTTATTAATATTCATTGGTCTTTCAACCTTTACGACAACAAGATAACGATTAAAATCGTTTATCAACATGATTTATGGAATGCTCGAAGGAGTATTCCAAAGCGATAAGGTTCAAATTCGCTATTACTCAAGGGGGTCAGATATTGTTGGACACAGACTGTACTAGGAGTATTTGTACGAAATTGGACTAGGTGCACCTAGTACAAAATTTACCAAGTACGACAAATCAAGTCATTAATTTATTTCTTTGCAAACATGGGTAATTGGTACATAGTTGTTTTTTTAACATAATATAGTCCCTCCATATTCTATCGTCGCATGGGCATGCAAATAATATTCAATTCTAAAATCAAAGAGAAATTGCATTGATACCTAATAAACTTAAATGTCAAATCATTAGAATTACAAAAAATCAAAAAAAAAATGTCAGACTAACAGTAGCAAAAATTTAATAATAGTGTCAAACGGAATGCATGAATAAGCATGTCAATTAGAAGGGCAGGGGTAGCTCAGTTCTGGGCCGACACAATTTAGTTTGCCCATCATCTGTCTCTTGCCCATAACCCAATTCATTTGGGGTCAGGGGGCAGTCTGCCATCGACATCACCCACAAAAAAAGATTAACGAAAAAAGTAATGATAATAAACATCACAAGCAAATAAGTAATATGTACGGCAATCATTATAATAGTTTGTACATCGGCACAGCGATTTATCATTCACGACACATCTCTACTTCGGAGAATGAGAACGCAGCATTTGTATTTTAAGGATACAACAACCAAGACAATCCAATAGACCAACAATATCCAACGACATACAAAGATACTCTGAAGCGATACACCTACCTACCTACCAGAAACTGAACATAACTGGAGAAGGTCATTAATCCGCGAAAAATCTTAACACCGCGATTTAGAAAGATGACGTATTTGCTCAACGCCATCTATCGGTATATAGATAAAACGTACGCACAAAGTATGTTCTAATGCGGTTCGTGAATGTTGGACGGCATTTTGCGATTTAAAAATTTCATATTATCTACGAAACTATTTAAGCAATTGACATACTGTAAAAGGCAAATCATATCTCTATGATGTCCTTGTGATCATAACAACATTTTTTTGATAACGTTTTATATTTTGTTGTTTAAAAATCGTTCAAACGTAAGTTTGTTGAAAAATACTTTTTAATACATAAAAGCTACTATATCTGTTCAAATATAAAAGAAAGAAATAAGGTGTTTCGTACTTTTTTGTAGAACTATTTAAGGCGGACCAGGTTGCCATACATTGTTTTCACACTCACGAATAATGTAGCTTTCTACCAATAAAAAAAATGTTTATATTGGATCATTAGTTCCGGAGATTACCCCCTACATACAAACTTACAAACAAACAAATAACATAAATATTGGTGGCGATAATTCTTTACAAAGTATTCAATTAATGTTCACTCATTTTGTTGCAGAAAATATTAACCGTAGAGGGGCTGGTCGTATTTCTTTAGATGGGGAAGAATTTAACATATCAAACAATATTGAACAAAGAATGTGAGAAACTTTACTCAGCTATTCAAAGTGTGCAAGATTCGTGTGCACTGAGCAGTCACTTATTTTAATGTCAAACTGTTCAAGTAATTTCCTATCCAGGCATTTCGTCACTTGCGTTTCATTCATAAGCGGCTGACTAAAGGTTTTTCAAGTTTACAGATGCAGTTTTGTTTTATTTTCGAGGAACGTAATATATAAATGATTTAATTGTCCCGTTTTATCAATACAATTGAAAACCAAAATATTTATTGCAGTCGGGAGACATTTCTGTGGGTCATTTCTTTGCAGGTCCCCCCCAGACTGCAATAAAAATGTTAGTATTCAGTTTTTCATTTTCGGATACAATTCTCATGAAATCAATGGACTTGTTTTTTTTTTAGTTAAGTTTTTAGTTTGTAATTAAGGATTAAATATATATTGTGGGAATAGAAGTTTTCTTTAGTTGATGTTAAGATCTTTTTAAAAGAAAAAAATAATACAGCACTTTGCAAAGATGTTATCTGCATTAAAATTTTCATTTATCATTAATGACGCTTTTCAAAGTAACCTCACTCCAAATACCAGTGAGTAGTCAAAATGTCACAGCATAAGTATTTCAACGACGGTTCGTACACGATGCCAACTAATTGGTACTGGTAGCAGGACACAACTGGCTACCTCCTTCTTGATTTTTATTTCGTTAAGGTTGTCAGGATGGAAAGGTTTGGAAGGACAAAGGGGAAGCCTATGCCCAGCAGTGGGACACGCAAATAAACTAAAAAAGGTCGTCCGGAAGATATCGGCTGGTTGATGTGGCTGGTGGTTGGTGGCGATAATACCGCCATTGTAACTTTAGAATCAACTATACTGTAAAAGAGCTGTGTTATAAACTATATATATATAATAGAACTAGGACTAACCACCTAGTTTATTATATGTGTATAATTTTATATATATGTGTATAATAAACTAGGTGGTTAGTCCTAGTTCTAACTGATGATTTTTCATCGTAACTGTACTTTGGGGGGCGAAACTAAAACTTGGCTCTAAAATAAAATCCACTCTCGACCCCCAAGGAGAGCTCTCGAGAATAAACTATCGTTAAGAGTGTAGTGGACACATTATTTATTAAGGGGCGAGGGGCCGAGAGTGGACTAAACGGACATTGCAGACACGGGGAATCGGCTTGAGCCGGTCGGAAATATTTATAGCGAAAAATACGACATTATGCCTAGTTTTGTGTGGACGACGCTGGCGCAACTCGACTTGACTCGACACCGCGCATAATTAAATGATGATTTACGTGATCAGTTCAAGCCGATTCTGCGTCGATAGGAGCCGCCGAAATGTATGAATTACATCACTCGGACAACATTTATGGGCAAGGAGACGGTAATAAGAATAATAGAAAAACGATTAGTTGATATATTTATTCTTTGACAATTAATTCACAGATAATAGGATTGCAAGTGCACAATAACGTAATGACCGACGACTCCCACTAAAGACGCAGGTAGCGCAGCATCTACATTGAACAGGCGGCACGCGGTCATCTTACTGAACGTACGATTAGCTCGTATCACGTTCTTGCACAGATAACGCTGCAACTCTATAAAGAAAAAAGCATTGAACATCAATGAGATTGCTTTATCATGGTCCTGTCCTTGTTCCAATTTATTTGGGGTCGGCGCAGCATGTCTTCTTGTAACATACTTCTCTATTACTCGTCATCTTATCAGTCACCTCCTTTCTAGCCATATCATCATTCACACAGACCTTCCATCGTTTCCATTAATGAGACTGAGGAATCCAAAAAGTGAAGAAATTGTCCTGAATATAATTTAGAGCATGAATGTGGATGACTATAAGAAAAGAGTGAGACGTAATAAATGATGGATGTTGTAAAAAATGATAGGAATAGAATGTACTGAGATGATAGAGAAATATGACAGAAAATAACATACTGCGCCGAGCCAAAATCAATTGGGATAAATTTAATACAAGAGAATGTCTACGTCCCGGTCATCGTCTGTTCAGGAGTTTGTGTGAGGCTCTGGGCTCAGGTTGGTCAAAGCAAAGAAATCAAGCTCAGGTGTAGATTCACATTCGATACTAGCCTAAAGCGCAAATCTGGTATTGAACCCAAAATAATGGGACATTTCGTACCATGACCTGCGTTCCCTCATGCCTGCAGATTACGAGAAATATTTGTCGCAACTCTGTACTTATGTTGTAGGTAAAGTTTGTAAGTTTGGACGTAGAAAGTAATCTCGGAAACTATTTGTCCGATTACAAAAAATCTTTCACTGAAGGAAGGCTACTGTACTATTTCCGAGTGCCATTGCATGTGTTGTTTCACGCGAGTAAAGTCACGCGTAGAAGCTAGTGCTTCACAAAATCGTAGTCAGTTCTGGCATGACCACAGAATTATAATCTTGCAATGGTGATATAGAATCACCAAGATATTTTCAACCAACAAGACAGTTGATTTGTAGTATGATTAAAATACTTACTTGGACAGTCCCTGCACCTCATAAGCTGTATACACGCCGTCTCAGCTTCTTCAACAGTTATATAGAACTTTTCACAGTGTACACTGCGCATTATGACTAGTGCTATATCTTTTGTCCAGAATAAAATAAGCCAAACACACGGTAAATAAACCTGTAAAACATTTATTGTCATACTTTTAGACGGAGGAGCTCGTGGCTAAATAATAACAGCCGCACGGGCTGATCTTCAAGGTTAAGCCGTGCTTGCCGATGTGGATCCGTGGATGGGTGACCATCATTACATACCGAGTTTCCTCCGTGCCTCGGAAAGCACGTTAAGCTGTTAGTCCCGGCTGTCATTAATAGATCTTTGACAGTCGTCCCGAGTAGTCAGAAGCCGAAAGTCTGACATCCAGTCTTAAAAACATAATACATTTATCATGTTACAGTTACTGGGCTGTGGAGGTTCGATAGTCGTCCATGATCGTCGATCCATGTATTGCAATGTAAAGTTGCATCTGGTTAGACAAGCCGACCCCAACATAGTTTGGGAAAAGGCTAGGCAGATGATGAAGTTATGATTTTAGACAATAACTCGAACTCGAAAATTCCTAACATTTTCACACATTTTTATAAGTACAAGTTTCGAATGTCGTAACTTTACTTAAAATACCCCCAGGACTCTTGTACTATGCAATCCATCCATCAGTAGGCGGTTTGTCTGTCTGTTTGTTCCGGCTAATCTCCGAAATGGCTAGACCAATTTCGACGGGACTTTTACTGGCAGATAGTTAATGTTATAAGGAGTAACTTAGGCTAGGCTCGTTATAACTTATATACCACCACGTGGGCCCAGTGCGAGTTGGTGGATGTCACATGTATTCGATTTTTTTGGTACTTGGACAGAACGTTTTAGAACAAATCTGATTCATCAAAACACATCTTATACTTACTTCATCTCCCAATTCAGCAAGCATGCTCATCGAGGATATAATAATATTGACATAATATAAAGCGCGTTCAAATGTACAAACTATGTGATAAAGAACCTGAAAAAAAAATGAATAATGTACTTATGCCTGTTAGGAGCTGGTGGCTTAACATTATTGAAAAAAAGTAATGAATCTATCATACTATTTTTCATCATGGTTGCGTTTTGAGGAATAGCCCATAATAGGGGATAATAAGGAGAAAATAATGTTGTAGAAAACTTTCGGACTTACCAATACCTGGAAAATTTTCTTGTACAAATAGTAGGCCTTCAAAATACTTCCGTACGTCTTTAATAATTTTAAGCACTGTTCATCATTTTCGTCTACACCTCTCATCACCAAGACATCGTCAATCCACTTTTCAAGATATATCCTTAACAATATTATAATACGAATGGATAGAACAAAATTGATGTCCAATACTATATACAGGAGTTCACAAGTATCTTTAAGAATCGTAGCGTAGTCAAAAGCAGCGAAGGTCTCCGTATACGTGAGATTTAGAAAAATAAGAATACAGTACGTTGATGCCATGAAGATCCAGTTCGAAATAATATAACGACGGATTCTCTTACTAAAGTTCATAATCTCATACAGAGTTTGGAACTTCAAAATAAGTAAGACGTTATTATCCTTGTGGACGATGTTATCCAAAATAAATATAATAGTGAACCCCACTATACAACTGATGAAATGAATAACTATAGAAACTAAGAAGACATTATATTTAAATTTTGCCTTATTCACAAGTATGGTGTCTACGGTTAAACATCCTTAAGAAATACATCCCATTTGTGACTAACATTAAAAAAAACGCAAATACACGATACTTTAGTCCAGGTGGGTAAATATGACTATTTCGTATATGATATTTTGAATTAAAAAATAAATAAGAAGGAGCATTTAAAGTAAACGCTACTCTTTTTGCATCTTTGTCTAGCCGATTACAGAGTGACCATTTTAGTGTTTGTGACATCGTGTTACGTAAAACAACACAACTGCTTCAGGTGTCCGTCGCTTAGTGACTAAAGCCTGCTTTTCATTCCCTATTTACTATAATTAATGAGACATGCTGTCGGAAATAAAATATTATTATTTGATGTTTTATTGTAGTACACGTAGATGTGACTGTGCCTAAATTAACCTAGGCTAATTCAAGTACATATTAGTATTAGTGTGGATGGCGGAGCGCGGCCTCTTAAAAGACTCGTCCCAGACTGGTCATCTTCCTACCGACTAAGAAAACTCAATTCCTTAACATGAAGAAGTCCAATGCCTCGTATCATTATTAGAACAAGGAAAGGATTGAAAGATATAGTAAATCAGATTAGGGAATTCATAGTTAATTAAATATATTGGAAGTGGTTTCATAAGGGTAAAACATAACTTGGAGATACAAAGTATATATATATCGCAACCAATAGTTCTTGTAAATAACCTTACGCTAGCGTAATAGGTAATTGGTCAGTCGTGACTCACACGATACTTCACATCTACACATGGAGCATCCAGAGCAAGACTTCCATAAGTGACGTAGGCGGCTTTTCAGCGGCAATGCGTCGACATCATGCTCTTAGTAAGGATTGTCCCTAGCAGATCTTTCGAACTGGTGAACGTAACAAAGACGACGTTTCAGCGGCAGAACGTCGATCATCATGCTAACTAGTAGACATGGTCCCTAACAGACTGGTTATGTAATAGCTGTGGTATCAAACCACTCCAATCCCACCCCATGGACCATGTGCTCGATTCGTACAACTAGCACATCTGTAAGGCACGTGTTCGTGTCAGCCTGACCGAATCATTTGTCAGAAATAAGAACATATTTTTAGAATCACTATATGGTTGGTCATAATAGGATTGAGAATCAAAACTCGAACGGCAAATTGGCTGAACTGATGCTTAGAGCTAATGAATACATAATTCAAGAATTACCAGATAGCAGAGTTAATAATCAAAACTCAAGAACCATTATGCAATAGACTTGGAGATCAACTCTATTGAAACCCTAAAGACAGCCCCAAAAGCGCCCACCCTTCACCACTTCCTAGTGTTGGAGCTGAGGCGAAGAAATGGCACAATAAACTCCCCAGCGTAGTGTAGTTGTAGTTTTAAGAACTTTAATTACAAAATCAGACTACGATAATTATTGTAATGCAGGACTCACCCAGTCGCTCACACTCACACACACACATATGATTAGTCTAAACAGGGCTAACCCAACTATATTTAACTTATTCCATAATTATCGCACTCTTGCGACAACCCTCTTGGACATAGACTCTCTGTATTCACAACGTCTCCTAACTTAACTAAAATAGCTTATCTCGCCCGGACCCTATCGCGGTCACAGCCCGACTGCCCCGAGTCCACCACCCTTCCTTAGGCCCTAGCCTTTTCTAAAAACATCACGCTTGACTTGTTCCCATACTTTTATAGAATTGGTTTATCGCCTTTTTTTGTGCAAACGTCTCAATTGTTTTAAGGGCCCTTCGAGCGCCCAAGACCGGAGTAAATTGCAACCAGATGTTGCACTAGAATTCAGAAATGCGTTTAGAAATCAGATATTTTTATCTTTTCTTAAGAATTTGTTGAATTATTACATTCGGCCTGTCAGTTAGCTGTTATCTCTAGTGCCTTTTCGATTAAGTAAATAATGTATGCGTTTCCAAGTGATGCAATATTGTTTTGCAATTCAAAGGAAGAAAGGACACTTCGTTAATAATTACGGTAACTTGTCAGCCTGTCAAGCCATAAAAAGTTTAATGTGTTTGTAAGTAGGCCGTGTGATGATTTGAAATAACAATCAAGACTAAAATATTTACTTAATAATTAGGAGTACGTGACATACAGTCACATAGACAAGGCAAACACGCATGTTTCTTAAACTTATTGGTATGCATTTCGTTAAACTTCGTGAGAATAACAAAATGCCTACCATACCTTTTCTGTAGTAATAAATAATTTTCTGAATGAATACAAAAGACACAGGCAAAGTTTCTACTTTTTTAGTACCATGTTTACCAAGCTAAGCGGTGATTATTCGAAGCGCATACTTTTGCTGGAAGATCTGTTTGTAATAATAGAAAGAAAGAAAAAAGAATAAAGTTTGTTTGACGTCAGTTCATCAAGCACACAGAATAAAAAAAGATACAAAAAAAAAATACAATTGAAAAAAAAGAGAAAATACATGTGCTGTAATTCATTTTTTTTTGTTTCCTAAGTAATAATATTTTTTTTATTGAAAACTGTAAAGACGTGCAAAACATAGTTAATATACACATATTAACGAATTTATGGTTTAAAAATGTTATTACTTGTGTAAAAAAAATAAGTTAACGATGTCTAAAGGTCTGTTGCGCAATGTCTACATTAACTGTACGTTTTTATGGCTTTAAACTATCATCATCTGCCTAGCACTTCTATCATTTTTTATTATGCGCACAGCCAAGGAATTACAGGTGGCGCTAGTTGTCACACTAACATTGGCTCCGTATTTAAATAATCTTAAAAATAGTTAACACTTGTTTTAAAGTCTAATTGTGTACATTTTCAGTCAGTTTATGTCTAATAACCATCGTCTATCGTTTGCAGAACAATTTCATAAGTGGTGTGTAAATGAATGTGTATTAAAGAAATAGCATCAAAATAGTGATTACAAACTAGTGTTTACAAACAGTGCATCCAGATGAGACACAACACCTGAACAAAAACGTGTATTATTACTCATAAAACATTAATACAGTGATATAATAATATATACGTATATAAAACAGTGAATTCGAAACTTTTCTGTAATACTGTACCGTTATCATTATTTAAAAGTGAACGACGCATGACGCCAACTTTTCAACCAATCACAACAAAGAGAAACGAACTTTTTTCTCTTAAATCTAATAGTACAATACGTGCACATATTTCGCCTCAACAATTGCTCGTTTAGATGGCGTATGACGGATGACACTGACCGCGATGTAAGAGGTTCAGAGTTCGAACCCATGCCAAGCAAGTTTTACTTTTTGGATATACTAAAAATTTCTTTTTCAAAGTTTTACTTCGAAAATTACTCAAATGTTGTATTTACTCGTTTACACCAAGTAATTTTTGCAATAAGATAAATAAACATAATAATAATAAAAAACAAACGTCCTTAGACGAATTGGATTACGAAAACACTACAAAAGGAAAGTCTGTTAAATGAATCGAACTTTGTTATTGTGATTTTAAGTGAAATTCGTTAGAGATACAAATTGTAATAAAGTGATAAATAATAATATTCAAAACAATAATAACGATCCGAAGCAAAATAACAATAACTGTTTTTAACTGTTCACTATTTCGCGGTTGATGCGTTCTGGTGAACGTGAATACCGCGACGCGGCTCTGTAGTCACCTGAAGAACTTGTCGGGTACTCGATACTAGCGAATTAGAGTTGTTAATAAACTCATTTAAACATGGCATCACGCAACAATTACACACTGAGAAATAGGCGTCCGAAGCAATCCCTTTCTCAGTTTTCGAATGAGTCAGTGAGTCAGTGGACAGTTTGGCATCGGACATAAGTGCTAAAAGTATGATAGACCTTTCCACACATGTAAGAGGTGAAAAACATACAGAACTACAAACTACAATAGAATGTTTAAAGGATCAGTTGAAGAGTGCTAATTTAGAAATTGATACGCTAAACAATGAAAATGAATCCCTGAAACAAAAACTTGAAGTAGAAAAACAAAAAACTAAACAATACAAAAATATGTACATTACAAGTTTAACTGTAAGAAGCAACACCTTATCTTGTAAAACGAAATCAAAGAACTCGAACATAGATAAGTCTAATATTTCAGTAAGAAAACTAGATTTAGACATCGAATTTCAAACCCCTACAGTTCCTTTTAATGTTGAACCAACTGAAGACAAAATAAGTAAAGAACCAGATTTAGATATTTCAATCATCGACAACTCATCCATAGGAAAAACCATCATAAGTGAAAACAGTGTAATAGACACGAATGAAGATGAACCAACTACACAAATAACTTTAGATGTACCGGTAACCCGAAACAGAAAGATATTCCTACTAGCAGATAACCAAGGAAAGGGAATTGTCCAAAAGCTAATAAACAAGAGAAGTGAACTTATTCATAACAACTTTAATATATTGGCTATGAGAAAACCTGATGCAAATACTGAGGACGTTTTATCCAGTTGTTATACATTGTCTAAACATTTAACAAGAAACGACAATGTGATTATTATGAGTGGATGCAATGACTCAAATCCAATCAAAGTATTATCTGAAATGTCGGCAGCAAATTAAAATGTTGGAAAATTGTAACGTATATGTAGTTAATATACTCTATAATGCATTTTTAAACGAAAGTAAATTAAACTACAACCTAAACATATTTACGAACAATTTTAAAAATTGTACTTTCATTGAAGGAAACAGTAGCAACGACATTGTAAATCAGATAATAAATAAAATAAATATGAATCAATATAACGCATCCCATCTCTCTGACAACAATTTTTTTAATAAATCAATAATACCTATCCATTTTCAAAATAGTCCAAGTAACTCAACCACTGGGAAGGATAGCTCTGCTAGTGTTAATAATAAAAACAAATTACAACCACGAAAAGGTACCATTCCTTACTATTTTCACAATTATAAGAAATTAAGAACACCAGTAAAAAATTCTAACGAAGAGATTTTTTTTCGTTAACGATCCAAATTCAAATGTAAAAAAAATCTCAATTTTTCATCAGAATGTAGCTGGAGCTTTAAACAAAATTGCTGATCTAGAATTAGCTATCAATGAGATGCAACAATCTGGTACGGATGTTGATGTCATTTGTTTAAGTGAGCATTTTATAAAAAAGGATGATGAAAAATACATGGCCATTAATAATTTTCAACTCAGTGCAATTTATTCGCGATCAGATCAACGTCGAGGTGGTACGTGTATATTAACTAAAAATAATGTTCAATTCATTGAATTAAACGATGTATAAGAATTAAGCATTGAGAAGCAGTATGAAGTTTGTGCAATTGAAATTAAAAATATGCGCTTAATAATACTGTGTATTTACAGGACCCCGAGTTCTAACTTAAATATTTTTTTTGTGCAATTGAAATTAAAAATATGCGCTTAATAATACTGTGTATTTACAGGACCCCGAGTTCTAACTTAAATATTTTTTTTGACCATTTTGATAAAACATTACTCCAACTGCAATGTAAAAAAAGTAGAGTAGTAATAGCTGGCGATTTTAACATAAATTTTCTTGTGGAAAAAGATCGTAACACTATAAGATTTCATGAACTCATCTCAAACTATGGAATGAAATGTCATATAAAGGTGCCTACAAGATTAAATACATGCATAGACAATATTGTGAGTAATATACCTAACGCTAAAGGAATAACACATAATTTGTGTTTATCAGACCATAATACTGCACAAGTCGTAGAATTTAAGCATGAAAACGAAAAAAAATCTAGACATTATTTTATGACAAGAAATGATATGAGTAAAGAAAATATTATTAAATTTGTTTATTACATAAGTCAACTGTCTTTTTCTGAAATTTATGACACAACTGAAGCAAATAATGCCTTTGATGCCTTCCATAACTTATTATCTTTATTCTACAAATTATGCTTCCCTGTTATCACGGTAAAAAGTTACTATAAAACTAATAAACTCAAATGGATAACAAGAGGGCTTAAAGTAAGCAGTAAAACAAAAAGATTGTTAAGATATAAATATTATAACAATAGAACCACTGAAAATAAATCTATTTTTAAGTCTTATGCAATCAAGTTAAGGAAATGCATTAATAACTTGCAATCATTATGTAACCTCAAACACATTGCATATTCCAAAAATAAATGTAAAGCAACCTGGGAAGTTGTAAAACGTAATATGGGAAACCAAACGGCAAAGGAATATATTAATAAAATTATTGACGACAAAGTGACAGCCAAATCTGGAGCTGACTAAACTATCTGGGGTGCGTTGTCAGAATTCCTCCTCGTGTGCCCGATGGCTGCCGGTCCCTTTCGATACGTCGGGAGGGAATAGCAGCTGCCGGGCCGGTGCACCCTGGGCGTGGGCAGTATCCTTCCCCGAGGAATGGGAAGAGATTCTTATTCCTCGGGGAATGTTACTGTCCATGGCTAATATTCTGACATGGGAGGGGTCCTTTATGGACCAAGGGGGCGTTGCTCCGCGTGACCCTCTGAAAAGCAGAGGGCACAGCGGAGGAGCAAGGGCGGGCTCGGTGTGCACTTACCCTGCTGCCGAGCAGACAGTGAAGGACGTAGTCATTCACTGTCCCCGTCGATATCGTAATCCCACCGTCGAAGTGTCGTGGATCACGTCTCGCGGCTTCGATTGGGACCGAGGGTCTTGGCTTAACCGCCCGGACCGCGAGGTAGAAAACCTGGCGAAGAAAGGGAGTCGAGGGATGCGGGGTCGGAGTCCGGCGCCGCATCCAGCGATGTGAGCGCGGGAGGCTCAGTGAGCTCCCGGCGCGAGAGGACCGAGGCCACTGCGGTGAACAAGGAGTTCTACCGCAAGCGGTCCAGGCCGGCAGGCGACCGAGAGTCGTCGTCGGAGGGCGAGCTGGCCTCAGCCCGTAAGATCCCGACCAGCAAGCGTGGCGGGATCCGCGGCAAGGGGAGAGGCCTCTCTACCACCGAGAGGTCGGCGCGGCTTGCCGAGGAGGGGCGCCACCCGGGGGTGGCCGGTTGCGGGGTGGCCCGTCCGGGCTCCTCTGGCGACGAGGCGGGCGCAGTCGGCGGCTCCGATGCGGAGCGTAAGGCCGAGTTTGAGAAGGAGCTGGAGGCGGCGCTGAGGGCTGTCTTATATAAGCAGAAGCCCTCCACCAGGCATAAGGCCATGCCCGCGGCGATCGCCTCCATCATGGCGTCAGCGGAGGCCAGATATTCGGGGCCAACGTCAAAGGAAGTGGCTAAACTGCGGGCGGAGGTCACTCGTCTTTCGGCGGCCATGGAGCTTCTCGAAGAGGCCAATCAGAAGCTCCGAGCAGACCTGGCCGGTCTGCGCGAGTCCGGATCCCGCAAGGCGCCCCAAAAGCCAGCAGGCCAGCAGCGACCAAGCCAGCCCGTGGCCGTGCCGGTTGAGAACCAGGTCCTGAACCTGGTTCGGCAGGAGCTGGCTGCCTTCCAGGCGCGGTTCTCCGTCCTGCGCCCCCCTCTGGCGGCAACCAGGGCGCCCCCGGGACCGAGAGCGGCCACATATGCGGCTGCTGCGGCCTCCGCACCGAGGCCGCGCGGCCGGCCCTCCGGCAGGGTTGTGTCGGCCCCCGAAGGGCCGGCTCTGGTGAAACCGGCTCCGGCCAAGAAGGAGGCGGCCCTGAGGCAGGGCAAGGTGGCGGCCCAAAAGAAGGCGGCAACTGTGCCAGCGCCAGCCGCGAGACAGCCGCCACCACCGCCCCCCCCCGCCCCCTAAGCCTTCCGTGGCCGAGACCGGGTGGCAGGTGGCCGGTGAGAGGACCAGGGAGCGAAAGGCGGCTAAAAAGGCCAAGAGGCGGCAGCGGAAGCGCCAGCAAAAAGAGCGGAGCGTCGCGGCTAGGCTCAGCGCCCCGAAGACCGCAGCTGTAGTGATTACACTACAGCCGGACGCGGAAAAAAGGGGCGTGAGATACCGCGACGTGCTCGCTAAGGCGAGGGCGACGGTGGATCTAGGGGAGCTCGAGATCACCGGGGGCCTCCGCCTCAGAGTCACCGCGACAGGGGCTTGAGTGCTGGAGATCCCCGGCGAAACCCGTGGCTCGTCCGCGGACGCTCTAGCTGAAAAGCTTAGAGCGTCCCTAAATGCGGACGAGGCCCGAGTGTCCAAGCCCGTCAAATGCGCAGACCTGCGCATACTGGGCCTGGACGACTCTATGACCGAGGAGGAGGTGGTGGCCGCCGTCACCAGGACCGGTGGGTGCCCTGCTGAGCAGGTCAAGGCAGGCACCTTACGTCCGGACCTGTCGGGCATGCGAACCGTAACGGTAAGCTGCCCTGTGACGGCGGCGAAAGCCATTGTGGAGGGCCGAAGGCTCTTGGTGCCACCCAGACCTCTGAGGTGCTTCCGCTGCCATGTGGGGAACCACGTGTCGGTTCGGTGCACCTCGGGGGTGGACCGCAGTGGCCTATGCTTCCGCTGCGGCCAGCCCGGTCACATGGCTTGCTCCGCCGCGCCGCACTGCGCCGCATGTGCGGCATCTGGCAAGCCGGCCGATCACCGGGCAGGGAGCAAGGCCTGCGGTACACCCACCAAGGCCAGGGGCAACGGAAGGCCCTCCGTAACCACCTCCAAAACCCCCACCGTCGTCGCCACCGCCGCAGCCGCCGCCACTGTCGCCACCGCTGCCGCCACTGCTGCAACTTCTGCAGCGGGGCCCTCGCAGGAGGCCCGGGAGGGGGCTGAAATGGAGTGCCAGTAACGGCCCCATTACGCCTTCTCCAGGCAAACATCAACCACTGCGCCTAAGCTCAGGATCTGTTGATCCAGAGCATGGCGCAGTGGTCGATTAACATCGCCGTGGTCGCTGAGCCGTACTTTGTCCCGCCCAGGGATGACTGGGTGGAGGACCTTAGCGGCTCAGTGATCATAATTGCGTCGGCCGCCGCCGGTACCCCGACCCTTGACAGTGTCAGGAAGGGTCAGGGGTGCGTAGCGGCACGTTTCGGGGAGATAGTTGTAGTGGGAGTCTACTTCTCCCCGAACCGAACTCTCGCCGAGTTCCTCAACTCCCTCAGAGAGTTGAGTGCCGTCATCGGGAGCCATTCTCTCCCCGTACTTGTGCTCGGGGACTTCAATGCCAAGAACTTGGCTTGGGGTTCTCGTTACACGGATGTGCGGGGTAGAATGGTGGAGGACTGGGCTCTAGAGACAGGCCTGGTCGTCCTAAATCGGGGTTCTGTCCCCACGTGCGTGCGGATGCGGGGCGAGTCGGTGGTGGACATATCGTTCGCTAGCCCCGCTCTGTCGCCGCGTGTCGTTGACTGGCGCGTCATGGAGGGGGTGGAGACCTATTCCGACCACCGGTACATCCGGTTCGACGTCTCCACCCAGACCTCAAGCGCGCCGGTCCTACAGGCCCCGAGTGGTCCGCGATGGGCGCTGAAGCAGCTGAACCGGGAGCTCCTCCTGGAAGCCTCGATCGTGCAGGCCTGGGTGTCATCACCAGCCAGGCCTGCCGACATCAACAACGAGGCGGGTTGGTTCCAGGAGGCCATGTCCGAGATTTGCGACGTGGCAATGCCCCGAGTTCGGCCAGGAAGCGCCCGACGTCAGGTGTACTGGTGGTCGCGAGAGCTGACGTCTCTGCGTGAGGCGTGCGTTGCCGCGCGGCACCGGTACACCAGGCATCGCAGGCTCCGCATCCGCCCTCCGGATGCGGCAGCCATTGAGGCGGAGCTTTACGAGGGGTACAGAGCGGCGAAGACCGCCCTCCAAGAGGCTGTCCGGCGGGCCAAGAACCTGGCCCGCGAGGAGATGCTGGAGTCTCTGAACGGAGATCCGTGGGGGCGCCCTTACAAGATGGTGCGGGACAAACTCCGCACCCGGGCCCCCCCGCTGACGCAGAGTCTCCGGCCTGAGCTCGTGGAGGGCGTGGTGAGCGCTCTGTTCCCTTCGCGAGGGAGGCATCCTCCCCCGCCTATGGCTCCGCCGCCGCTTGCGGTGCCGGAAGCGGACCACACCGATGACGACGTTCCGGAGGTGACTGGGGTAGACCTGAGAGTGGCGGTACGCAGGCTGAAGGCCAGAAATACCGCCCCGGGACCCGATGGCTTGCCTGGCAAAGCCTGGGTCCTGGCCTGTGAGGCTCTCGGGCCCCGACTGGAAGGGCTCCTAAGCGCATGCTTGGAGAGAGGCCAGTTCCCGCTTCGTTGGAAGACGGGGAAGCTGGTCCTCATCCGGAAGCCAGGGCGCCCTGCGGACTCTCCGTCCGCATACCGGCCCATCGTGTTGCTCGACGAGGTGGGCAAGCTCTTTGAAAGAGTTATTGCTAACCGCCTCGCCGGGCACCTCGCGGGGATGGGGCCGGATCTTGCGGAACACCAGTTTGGTTTCCGCAAGGGGCGCTCGACGGTGGGCGCCATCATGCGCGTGAGAGCCCTCACGACGAGGGATGTGGTTTCCCGGGGCGGGGTCGTATTGGCGGTGTCTCTTGACATCGCCAACGCCTTCAACTCCATGCCCTGGAGCTGCATTGGGGAGGCACTCCGGTATCACCGGGTGCCGACCTACCTTCGTCGTGTGGTCGGGGACTACCTGACGGATAGGGCCGTCATCTACCCCGGTCAGAGCGGAGAATGGAACCGGCGAGAGATGTCGTGCGGTGTTCCACAGGGATCGGTTCTGGGGCCGGCCTTGTGGAACATCGGTTACGACTGGGTGCTGCGCGCCGACCTCCCTAGCGGCGTCAGCGTAGTCTGCTACGCTGACGACACGCTGGTACTGGCACAAGGGAGGTCGCACGAGGCGGCGGCCGAAAACATGACACGCGGGGTTGCGATAGTCGTGGAGAGGATCCGGCAATTGGGTCTCGAGGTGGCATTGCACAAGTCCGAGGCCATGTGTTTTCATGGGCCTCGGAATGCGCCACCGTCGGGATCCCTACTGACGGCGGGAGGGGTTTCCATCGGCGTCGGGTCGACGCTGAAGTACCTGGGACTCGTCCTCGACAGCCGGTGGAACTTCGTGGAGCATTTCCGACGTTTGGCCCCCAAACTGGAACGGACCGGGGCTGCCTTCAAACGGCTCCTGCCCAACCTGGGGGGTCCAAACGCCTCCTGCCGGAGGCTCTACGCGGGGGTCGTGCGGTCCATGGCCCTTTACGGGGCCCCGGTGTGGGCGCGTTCTCTGAGGCGGCAAGCCGCCCGCTACCTGAACGCGCCCCAAAAGGGGATAGCCCTAAGGCTAGTCCGGGGGTACCGCACGATCTCCGGTGTGGCGGCGAGCCTCCTTGCCGGATTGCCGCCAAGGGATCTGGAGGCGATAGTCCTCGCGCTCCTTCACAAATGGCGCGCGGAGGCACTACGTCGGGGGGAAACTCCGCTGCCGCGGCAAATCGCCGCTCAGCGGACAGACCTCCGGCGCGATCTCATGGTGACATGGAGAGAGCGACTGTCGCAACCCCGTGCAGGGCACGCCATCATAGTGGCGATAAGTCCCCTCTTTGAGGAGTGGCTAGAGAGGCGCCACGGCGCCCTCACCTTCCGCCTGACGCAGGAGACGCCCTGGGCGTCGGGGGTCACGTGGTGGCCCCCGGCCACCGTAGGCGCGGGCCTGTGGACGGCGAGTTATGGGCTAGCTCGCCGTCCGGCCGTCTTATGACGACAGGCCGTGTCGACGGCGCGTTCGTGTTCCACGCGCGCCTCAAAGAGATGTCAGCAACCACGTATGGGTCCGCACGGGCCGATGCCTGCCAGGGCTGCGGGACTGTTCGAAAGAGATACCGCGGCCCTGGAACACAAAGGGCAAAGAAGGAACATGGATGGGTTTTAGTCAGTACAAGTCTGACACTCCCTTCCGCTCCGCCCAGAGCGGGGCGGGTCATTAGATGATTTCCCATCCTAAAAAAAAAAAAAAAAAAAGAAAAGGTTATAAACTATCTGTATTTCAATTTCATCCAAATCCGTTCAGTAGTTTTTACGTGGAAGAGCAACAAATATACATCCATCCATCCTCACAAACTTCAGCATTTAGAATAGTAGTAAGATGATTAAAATTACGAGAAGCTCGTGGCTAAATAATAACAGCCACTCGGGTCGATATTCAAGGTTATGCAGTGGTTGCCAAGGTCGGTCAGTGGATCCATTACTGTGTTTCTCCGTGTCTCGGAAAGCACATTAAGCCGTTGGTCTCGGCTGTCATTTTAAGATCTTTGACAGTCCTTACATACAGGGTGGAAGGTTCACCGACGTACAAACGTACACGTATTCAATACATCAATATGACCCAAAACAAAACAGCTGTTTCCTACAAAAGTTCAATGCCTACACGATTAAAATGTATGGAACAGCATATTATATCATTAAGAGGATTTTATCCTTCTATCAATAAGTAGCCAGAAAGTCACAGAAAAGTGCGTTGCTGTGACTATGTAATGGCAGTCCGTATCCATACACGACTTACTAAGACGTCATAACGCGTGGAGGACCACGGGAAAGGGGCGGTATCTTGGGACATCGAACCCCGGATACAGAGCTTCGCTGCGCTCACCCACTCAGCTCCATTACGGGCATTTCTTTGTACAATCTTCAGTATATACTTAATATATATGGTATTATCAATGTTGCTGACATGAAGCAATCGTTGAAGGACCGCTTCTTTGGCCGTCTGAAAAAAGTATTTAATAGTCTTTTATCAGGCGGAAATAGGTACGTGCCTTTAACGGTTGGGTCATGCCAGTTTTGATGTTCACTTTCGGCATACTCAAATGGACTCAAACAGAACTAGACGCCCTGGAGGGTCCGTACATTGTTGACGGCATATCGAGTGCATCACCTTCGTTCTTCGGGTGTGAGACTGTATGTCCCGCGGAGGTATGGGGGTCGAGGCTTTTTAAATGCTAAGACTCTCAACAATCGCGAGATATGCAGTCTCAGGGAATGTTCCTTTGAAGCCGACGTGGGGATGCATCGAGATGTGGTCGCGGTGGACAAGGGCCTCACCCCGCTCTCCTTGGCTAAAGAGAACTGGCGCCAACCTGTAGTGCTTGATACTAACGACCGCAGGGACGTATGGCAGAGTAAGGAGCTTCACGGACGCTTTTTCCGGGCCCTGCATGGGCCCGATGTAGACCTCTCAGCGTCCTTAGCCTGGCTACGTTCCGGGGACCTCTTCAGAGAAACCGAAGGTTTAGGTCTGTGCAATTATGGATGAAGTTATGATGACGAATAACTACCGGAGATTTATTGTGAACGACGGTACGGTTGACATATTATGTCGGGCATGGCACCGTCCAGGCAAATCAATCCGTCACATTATATGTATAATAATAGTGGTGGTGGATCGATCAGAGCGGCGCGCAATGATTGTTGACATAACGGTCCCGCATTATGAGAACCTCGTGAAAGACGAGAAAGATAAGCAAATCAAGTATCTTGACTTGGCTCGCGAGGTTGTCAACATGTGGGATGTGGAGTCGGCGATCATTGTGCCGATAATTGTATCAGCCCATGGCTTAATTGACAAGAGCCTCGACCAATACCTGAGGAGGCTCTCGTTAGGCAGCTGGATCAAGGGCTTGATTCAGAAAGCGGTACTCCTGGACACGGCTCGTATTGTTAGGAGGTTCCGCTCTCTGGAGCCCTGATCGCTGGTAGCTTGGACCCTGTACCCGATACCGGTGGGCTACTTTTTTTATATTTTTAAATGTTTTTTGTAAGGAATATTGAAACATATAATTGGTTTGTAAAGAAATAAATAAAGGAAATAAAAATATAGAACATATTTTTAACCGACTTCTAAAAAGGAGGAGGATATGCAGCTTTTTTTTTTTGAGGAAGCTCGTCCATTTGACGTATGTAAATGTTATTAACTTTGCTTTCGATATTTAATGAGTTAACCTCAATAATAAGCATTTTTACTTCTTCGTCTATGTGGATGGTGTGCTAATACTTTCTTGTTACAATGTAAAATTAATACTTGACAAGGATTTGTGTGAGATACCACAGCTAAAAAGGGGAAAAAGAAATAACGGACTTCCAAAAAAAACCGGACAAGTGCAAGTTCGACTCGCGTGGAGAGGGTTCCGTACGCGCATAGATTTCTTATAGGTTTTCCTGTAATCTATAACTTAAAAACTATTTATCTTGAGTTATAAAAAAATATATATTTGAGATGGTCACAATGAGCCCTTTCATTTGATATGTAACACGATATAGTTTTTAAAACTTTTTTTTTTTCATTTTCTAATTTACCCCCCAAAAGTGGCCCCATATTTAAAATTTTAATTTTAACTCAAACAGTCCAGTAGTTTCGAAGCAAATTGGATGTGACAGACGGACAGACAGACACGCGAGTGATCCTATAAGGGTTCCGTTTTTTCGGTAGGTACGGAACAATAAAAACACTAAAAAGCCAATGAAACAACAAAAGTCACCGACTTCCGAAAACTAAGTTATTTTCCGCTTTTCAGTGTTTTTTTTGGAGTCGTTTAGTTTTCTTTCACACAGTCCACTCTCTCTTTCAATTAAGCCCCGACTGCGCTCATTCACGATAATTTTGGATAGGGTTGTAGACGATAGAGCCCTAATGAGACACAATTACATAATGTTGTTTTAATATTTTACAAAAAAATGAATTGTAACAGAACTACAACGTAACTAATAATAACTCCCAATAAACACATTGGTAGCGTAGCGTCTACATAGAACAGGCCACACGCGCTCATCTTACTGAACGATGAATTTATCTGTAGCACTTTCTTGTAAAGATACTTTTGACTATCTGTAAAGGAATATGCACAATCAGATTTTTCATCAACAACACCCAAACTGGTGGTATGTTTTCTAAAAAAGTCTAACTTGGACAGTTCCTGTTCTTCATCAGCAGTATACACGCCGTCTCCGCATTCTCGATAGTTATATAGAACTTCTCGCAACACATACTGTGTATGATTACTAATAATATATTCTTCGTAATCCATAGTATTATAGTAATACTCTTTATCAAAGTCTGGAACGTAAAAATATGATACATAATATGAACATGTCAAAAAAACAAGCTCAATTTTTTTTCTGCCTCTGCTGTCCCGCTGCTGGCCAAGGGCCGCCCCCAATTCTTTCGATGAGCTCTTTGCCCGTGCCTACTCGAACCAGCCCTCGCGGTACGCGTCCAGATCGTCCCGCCACCTCTTTCTGGTCCAGCCTCGGCAGTGCCGTCCGTCTTCCGGGTAGATAGATTAAAAAATAAGTAAGACAGTTTAAAATGGCATGACTTTCAAACACTGTTACGTCACATCCCTCAATATGTAATCGGTTTACAAGATCCGTATATAGCTCAAAAATCAGCCTCGCCTCAACACGGGCTGTTCAGTATTGTTTCTATAAAACCACGTACTGCAACGAAAACTTAAGGTAATCCAGCAATAAACTTGTCAATCTAATTAGAGCATTAAATCGTGTGTCGTATAATACACACCATAATGTCAATATGAAAAAGGCAACAGGGGTAACAAGCCAAAAAGGCAGTCAGCGCGTTTGCCCGTTACCATACACCTCGACTCACAGCCCACGCGCTGCTAGCGAGCGGACCGCGAGCTTACAGCATGCCGACAGCCTGCTTACTGCGCGGGCGCGCCGACTCCGAGTCGCCAGCGAAACAACGTCGATCACAAATCCCATAGAACAATTTTGTTCGCGGAGACAGCAAGCTTGCACCACGCGGCCAGCGCGCGGACCTTGAGCTTGCTCCTCGCGGACGAACACGTCGTCCGCGTTAGCGCGCTGCCGGTTAGCTGTAGCCTAAATTCGAGGCGACGCCGTCCTGCAGCTGTGCAGTTGCGGTGCCGGTATAATATCCCATGACCTTTATAAGCATCATAATGCCTTGGTATGGGCTAGTAGCCAAGTTAAAGGCACGGCGCGGTGCAACGCACCGGCGTGGCCCGAAGCTCCGCTTACAGAGAGCCGTCCCCTCGTTTAGGGTAGTCCGCTGCCTTCACTCAGCTGAAAGTAACGCCGTGGTGACGTCTTGAATGTGCTGAGCTGATCCGGCAGAAAGCTTACGTTATGTTTGGCCTGGATCACGACCGCAACCACCTGATGAGGTGACACCGATCCCGTGCGGTGAACGTTATATAAAAGAGTAGAGACTTACTGCTGTAATCGTACTTCCAGATGTTCTCAGCATATAGAGCCACATGTCCAAATAACATACAGTACGTAAACATGCGTCGGATGTCAAAAATAGCGCCTATAACAAAGTACAGTTATTAGCGTAGTACAGCAATATTATGGATTTATGAAGGAGGATCAAGTCATGTTATTAAAGTCAATGTCAATATGTGCCTGTGATACCTCACACACCTTTCGTCCTGGTGAATTGTCACCAGGACGAAAGGCGTGTCCAAATAACTAACAGACTAACACGCCAAGTAAAATAAAAGCTTATAAAAAGGAGGTACCACAGGCATATAATGAGAAAGAATGAAACACGTGATAAATAACGTGATAGATAAATTAAGATGCACGAAGAATGAGATCCCAGACCAAAGAAAAGATGGATTGATTTTGTGAGAAATGCTTCACTTCAAGATCATATCTTTCATCGTTTTGAGAGATGTGGTGATGAAATAAATTTATATTCATAAAATATCTCAAGAACTTACCATAACTTTGAAAATTGTCTTGTACATGTCGTAAGCCTTCAAAATATTTTGGTATGTCTCAAACAATTTAAGACATTGTTCTTCATTCTCCAGTTCATCCTCCAACATCAAGACATCTTCAACCCACTTTTCGAGATATTTTCGGATAAATATCATAATTCTTATGGCTATTACGATATTAATATCGAACACGATGAAATAGATATCAAAAAAGCAGTCAATCGCAAGATTGGAGATATTGTAATAAAAATAACAGCTATAGTATAAGCTATATAGAATAATATCAAAGCAGATGATGGCTACACTACAGATCCAGTTCCAAATAATAAAACTCCAGATACTCTTACTGCAATCGATGCTCTTGTATATAGTTTGCATCTTCAATATAAGCAGGACGTTGTTGTCTTTGTGGACAAAATCCAGAATAAACATCATCGTGAACGCGATCATATAGCCGAAATAAAAGTAGAAACAAACAATTAAGATCAGTATATTGTCAGATTCAGGCATGTCCACGTCTATCATGTCTACGGTGTACATTTGATAGAACAACAGAGAAAGTTTTAGTATTAAACGACAAAACGCAAGAAGTTGATATTTTCTACCGTTCACATGAATGTGATTACTTCGAACATAATATTTTGAAATCAAAAACAAATTAAACGGAAAGTTAAAAGAATACGCTATTTCTTTTATATCCTTTACCAATCGATAATTGGGTAACGCCCGGAATGCAATTTTTAGCATTTTGATTTTAATATTGAAAACTGTTTTTCTCACCAACTTCAACCAATCGTTGTTTGGTGGTAACTACTAATGCCTGTCATGTGATTCTACTTGGTAAGGAATAACGATAACACATTTATCAAGTTAATGTCAAAGACGCTGATAAGGTTTCAAAAACAATAGCTAGAACACTTATGTCGTCCATATAAAATACACGGAATTATAACCTCGACCCGCAGCCGCTCTCTTTTTCTGTCATAATTAAACACTGATCATAATCAGCCTAAAATGTTTTACACTGCCGGGACGCAGACCTAATGGATTGTACCATAATAGATGTCACATATCTTCGATATATCGATTCTGAGACATACCTATTTCCTTATAATGTTTTCCTTCACCGCTTTGAGAACAGGGGTGACGAAATTATTTACACAAAATAGAGTACCTGTATAGCCACGACTTGATCACACGATTGTGATCTATACTAATATTATAAAAAGGTAAAATTTGTTCGTAAGTTTGTAAGTAGGGGGTAATCTCCGGAAGTAATTATTCAATTCTGAATTTTTTTATACTGATAGAAAGATACGTTATTCGTGGGTGCTTTGAGCTATAAATTATATTTATATGATGCATATTATATTAGCCAAGCTATCACAACAAAATGACAGGACTGATAATAAAGCCGATGTTTTACGCTGTTTTGTGAGTGGAACTGGTGGCAGTGGAAAGAGCTTTTTGATAAAAACGCTGAAAGTTTGGGTTTAACACATTAAAAAAAAATACGGCAATTAGTGCTCCGACAGGAAGCATATCTATGGGAGCATCTATCCAACAACTTTGTCATAAATTGTTAGCTAATTAGTTACTAACAACAGTTTTCAGTGATCGTATCAATATGAGACATCTTTTTTTCTTATAGAATGACTTGGCAATCGATGGAAAGAGGAGGGGAGAACAAATATCAACCACATCATCGTTTTATTACTTTTTGATGGAAGGGTGTTTGGCTTTCGAAAATTTTAACATTTTGAACGCCATTGTCACACGGGAAAAACCTGGATGAGGCTGGCACAGGACCGTGGGGATTGGCACGAGAAAAGAGAGGCCCATACCCAGCAGTGGGTGAATTCGGGCTGTGGATGATGATGATGATGATGATGTCACACGTGAAAAGCAAACGCGTGTCCTGTACGCCAAACGACACAAATAAGTGACAAAATAGTAGGTGAAATTGTGGCTTGGCGACATATTTTGCATATTGACGTGAGTAGAAAATAATAATAAAGGACATCCCCGAACCTCCAAGCGTCAGCCTCGAAAGATATTCGTCGAGGCTCTTGGCCATCAGACATTGGCCGTAACGGCAATCGGCATAATGATAGCCGAGTTCACATTTCACATGTCGACAACTTCGTGTGCCAAGTCAAGATAAATTAATAAAGCATATCAACAAAATACATTAAATTAAACAAAACTTACAAAAATTCAAAGGATATTAACACAATAGAGTAGTTGATGAAGAAACTTAAAATAAATAGTTGTAACCCGACGTATAAATAGAACAGGCCACACACACATATCTTGCTGAACGATGCTCGATGTAAGCGCAGTACATTCTTCCAAGGCTTTTTGTCATCATCTGCCAATTGTCTTATTAAAACATAAACATTCACGGTGTAACGGGCATCGACGGGCTACGTGTTACCATGAATTCAGTATCTACATAAATTCAAATTTTTCGTTGATTATTAAAAGGAAATCTGTGGTTTTGTACAGAAGCCTGATTATCTTCACGGTTAAATAGAACATCTGATTCTGCTTTAGTAACCAACGCACGTTAAATGCTGGTGAGTCTGAATCATGTTCTGAATTCTTGTGATGGTGTCCCTTATACAACATTATTTTTAGTATACGCGAAACCTGATAATAGTTTGTTCAGAATAAGTAACTGAATCGATTCCAATAATTTATTAAACCATGTTATATTTTGTCCCAAAAATATTTAAAAAAAGGTTACAAGTTGGACACCGAGCAACACTACCTACTGCCAAATTATTATAATCAATGAGCTCTAGACGACGCAGACGGCGCGCGCGCGGCAGCGCCGCGTGGTGCCTATAACTTTGTGATTTTTCATGATGCAGTTTTGAAATTTTGTACATGGATTCTTTACATAGAAGAAGAAAAGAAAAAAGAAAATATATGTATTTGTCGCAGGGACATGACGTGCATCATACAAAATGACAAAAAAATAAACAATAAATTACTATAAATTCAACAGGACGGAACAAAAAAAGAAAAAAGTTAACAGCATAAAAATACTTGGCACGTGTTTCGGGTTTCGCATATACTAAAACTAATGTTGTATAAGGTCCCATTAAAATAGATGGACAAACTTTTAGAAATCATTCAGACCACCAAAAAAAGGACAATGGTAAATAAAAATAAGAAAAACGCATTAGATACTTGCAAGAAAACAAATCAGATAACGAAAATACCCTAAAAATTTTGGTTACCCGCATGCTTCTATCTTACTGCTGCAGGCTTAGCCAAGTTGACAATCTACAATCGTTAACACGAATAGAAAACGAATCAAATGTATGGGAATGACATCATCTCAACGTTAAGTCACGTGGTCAAAACAAACGAATAGAAAATTCGTAGACAAGTTTACAATTTATCTGAGCGTTCAAAATAATAGAATGAAATATAATCGTGTCTACAATTTTGATCGCTAGATCCCATATTAATCGTAGTACAGTTTTGACAAGCGCTAACGAAACGATGTCGAAGTTTTTGAACGACCACTGAGCGATCGCCGAGACCCAAAAGTTAACGATAACAATAGGCGTCCATATGATTCAGCTGTGTCGTGTATCACATTATTGCCTATGTTTCAAACTTTCAAGTGCCCGAGTATGATAGAGTTTCGAATTACACAGGAAGATATTTTCGAAATAACTAATAATTTTCGTACCTTTCTATGAATACCAATAAAGCTGCGAACTTGTTCGAGATATGATTACCATCCTATAAAAGTTATCACTTCACTTCTGGTATCTTTCATTTAAATGCAGGATCATATCATATTATTTCGAGTCACGGTAATGTTAAAAATTACAATCCGCACTGTGATATTGTAATAAACCAATTATAAGTAGAACTTGTTCCTTATTTCGCTTACTTTTTTATCACTTAAAAGAACTATTCCTTTTTAACAATTCAAAACAAAAGTTCAGCCCGCGCACAAAGTAAACAACTGTGGCTTTGACGTTAGTTTGACGTGGGTAGGAACGCTCACCATAGACTAAACTATAGGTTTTTTCTACAAACATTGGAGAACCAGCGATTGACTGAGTCGTGTCAAGTTGGCTACCAACTTAGCGTTTTCTCAAATCGCTTACGCCGAGGCGTCAACGATTTTAGAAAAAGATTGATTAAGAAACGTTTGTAACTTGGCTAGGCCTGCTGACAAGAAACATTGTAAAAATGCCAAACGTTATATGTACTGGACGTAAAGAAAAAATACCTGATCAGCAGTTTATAATTTGCGTTGAATGTAATTCGCATTATGATCGCAAGTGTTCCAAATTAACGGATAGGAGGTTCGGCATGTTGATTGCTGACAAAAAGGCCAGCTGGAAGTGCAAGGAATATTGTAACAAACTTCCAAAGAAACGCAATGCTGATACTGGTTCTCCCTAAGTGAACATCTTGAGCGACAACGATAACAGTCCTATGCCTAAGTATATAGGAAGTGGTACCACCGTAACCATTTCATCCCCTATCGATAAATATTTGTCAAGCGTTAATCCATATATATACAAGAGTATATTGAGAGACATATTGAATACCTTTAAAATGGAGATACGTGATACTATTAAAAAAACGGTCAAAGAAGTTGTTGCTGAAAAACTGGATGAAGTACTTGGGCAGATTTCTGGTTTCCATGAGTCATTAAACTTTATAAATGAACAATTTGAAGATTTTCGTATTGTTTGCCGCATAGACTCAAACAACTCCATCGTCCAACAACTGGAAATTGAGAATGCAACACTAATATTTTCAATGAAAGATTTATTAGACAGACTTAATTTACTTGAACAACAATTTCGAGAGAGCAATGTTGAAATAAATGGTTTAACTGAAAAACGCTTTGAAAACTTTGCTAACTGTTTAGTCCAATTTGCCAGAACTGTTAACGCCCCTATTAAAGATGAAGATATAATCCAAGTAACACGTGTTGCTCGCACTATTGTTGCAAAACTCGCAGATAAATATAAATATTGGTTATATTTATCTGCGAAATGTTATTTTTATGCGAAAGTTATTGAGGATGGGTGGATGGATGGATGTTTGTTACTCTTTCACGCAAAAGCTACTGACCGGATTTGGATGAAATTTGGCACACAGTTACTTTATAATCTTTTTATCCCGGTAGTATGATCCCTTGGGACAGTTACAGAATTTCACGCTTGTGAAGCCGCGGGCATAAGCTAGTATATTTATAATTTTCTCAAGAGGGCCTAGACAAAGAGACGATCAAACGAGAATTGAAAACTATCCGGTACCTTATGTCAATTCAATTTAGTTTTTGACATTGGACTGACATTAACCATCAATAAGTTTATTTTATAAAAACGTTTTATTTATTTAAACTTCATGTACAATAGTGCTACATAGCGGACTTAACGCCCCAAGGCATTCTCTACCAGTCAACCTTTGGGTTAAATAGGACAACGGTGTTATAGGGAACAAAATAATAACTAAAACAATAGTTTTCTGAAAGTGGTAGAAAATAAAAATCATTATAGGTAAGCGTTTGTATCCATTCCATTATTATTATTATTTTTTACTGTCATAGTAGGTTTTGGGATACATGTAGATGTATTTATTGATTTTATTATACAGCGCAGCAGATCGTTTTCTACATTGCATACTGGCAAATAAAAGTCCTTGTCCTATGGATATTTAATATCATGTCTTTCCTCATTTTTGTCAGTATGCCAGCATCATAGGAAAGAGACTTGTGTTTTTTTTAATATAATTTGTGTTATGTAAAGTTTCCTGACTGAGAGCAAGTCACTAAGTCGAAATAGGTCTTCAGTAGGATATCTCTTTTTTTTAAATACATGCACTTGATAAGTGTGCGTTGTGCCCTTTCCACAGCTAGAATTTTTGTTTTGGCTACACCCTCCTCAGACAGGTATGCAATAGAAAAGTACTGACTGGACTAGCGCAACATAAATCATTTTAAGGAAATCTTTTTGACGAGCTATGTTAGTGTTGTGAGCTCCTCGGTCCACTTTGTGCTGAAGAAATGAGCATATAATGAAAATACTACTCGCAGTATACATTCATTTAATACTTTTATCATAAATATGCAAACTGTAGCAACACAACAGTGTAGTTAGTAAGAAGACTCATCAGAATTAATTGTAACGCAACGTCTAAGTAGAACAGGCCACGCACACGTATCTTGCTAAACGATGCACGATGCAAGCGCCGCACGTTCTTGCACAGTCTTTTCGCATCATCTGCAGAAACAAATGCTATGGTAAAGCATCCACACTTTGGCATTGCAGGTAATACTTTACTTTACTTACTTGATTTTATCGTCATTCATCCATCTTGTATGAGAGGTACTTTAGTTTTTCAAATTGTGAGAAATAATATGAAAAATAAAAAAACATGTAACGATGAACTCGGGAGACTGAAAATGAAAATGGTAAAGAAACGATCATCTTTATATTTAAATACAGATTTACGATTTACTACTCCGCGTGGACGAAGCCGCAAGCACTAGCAAGTACATAATTAAGTTTCTGTCACTAACTTTTGTAGATATATTATATATATCACATATTCTTCTTCTTAGCGTGTCGATGGAAAATTTTTAGTTAAATCTGTTTGGCCCAAAATTCAGCTATCCGAACTCCGCTCGCTGTAGCAGTCATAATATCGTCAAGTGCGCAGATATTCTACCAAATAATCATCGCTCTAAATAAACGAAATTGTGCGGAATTTTAACTTTCCCAAAGGTAAATGCCAAATAAAATAAAGTAAAATTCTGCTATCTTAAAAGTATGCCATTGTAAATTCGGACGTATAAACATGCGGCCAAACAATAATTATATTAAATAATATTTATGCCTTGAAACTATTCGTTTAAAGAAGATTATGCCAGGTGTGTTATGCCAAATAAATTTCGGAGCATCAAGATTCTGTTAGATAGAGGGTATCATAACTGACAGGGAAAACAGTAATAAAATGACAAGTGACATAAAAGTAGTACGTCCAAGAAAATCTTCGTAATAAGTTGTGAAATAGGAGCGGAATAGGTATGAGAAGATAAATACTGATGTTCCAATAATTGAAACCAAATTGGAGGCGAAAGAATTGGGAGTTATGACATTATCCTTGATGCAGTATTTAGGACAGAAACTAAAACATTGCATCAAATTCAAAGGCAAGAGCATTGACTGCAAGTCTCTGTCCAACGTGTTATTGACGATAATTTTTACACGGCCATTTTGTGGTAAATGTCTAAGTCTCTCCATTTTTAAACAGTGTTTGACGACAGGTCTCTTGCTTACAAGTGACACATCAATCAATAGCATAAGTTATGACTGCGCACTTAAAGCTCATTTTAATTTTATGAATTACTTTTCAGAATTAATTTATTTATAATACGTGGCCATAATATTGAATAACCCTTTGTAGACATTATTTGGGAAAAACCAATAAAATTATCGATGATTTGAAAGTTTACTAAAATTATATAGAATTTTGACGTCGACTACAACCGTATAACGTAGAAGGAAAAGTTGCCCAAACTCTATCATACCGGAACGACATCACTGATTTGTAGGAATACATAATAATAAAAATTAACAACTCAATCAATTTATTGGAGTTGATTACAAAATTGCGAACTGTAACAAAACAATAGTGTAATTAGTTAGAAGACCCATCAGACTCAGTTGAAACGCAGCGTCTAAGTAGAACAAGCCACACACACGTATCTTGTTGAACGAAGCTCGATGTAAGCGCAGTACGTTCTTGCATAGCTTTTTCTGAACATCTGTCAAAAAAAAAACTTTTTAAAATGGATGATGTAGTGTGATTTAAAACAAGTTCTGAGGGCCTGCAACAATCGGGGATAAAAAATTTAAAAACTGCAAAAGCGACAATAATTTTAGAAAAACTAAACGCTGAGCAAGTACCACTGCTCTAAGCTTTATTATTTATTTCGTTTATTCATCTACAGACACATTTATATATTTAATAAAAAAAAAACATTTTAATATATCGACGGTTGAAAGGCTAATACTTGCAGGAGGAAGGATTAAAGTTTCTTTTTTTTGGAAAAAAAAAACATAAAAAACAACTATTTGTTAGACTTTTATCTCTTCAATAAAGTATATCCCTAATTAAGTAAGAAAGTTTTTTAAGCTATTACTGTTGGTAATTTTGTATTATTTTAGAAAATGTATGTTGGTAAGCCTAAAATGCACCAAATTTAGTTATTTTTTGAGAAAGGCAAAATGGTTTAAATGCCTACCGTAAATAAAATTGCTGAAAGTAAACTGGCTCAAGCATCAACTTAGAATAAAATAATACAAGATTTTTTTTTTTGTTGCATTAGAGGGACTGTAAGAAGAAACAAAATCAATCCTTATTAGGTTATAATTGATATTGATGCTTAACGACGTAGCTTATTGTTTTGGTTTAATGCAAAATAGGCCAAACGACAAAACCACAACCATGGCGAAAAAGCCAAATGCCTTAATCGACACATGTTATAAAAGTTCGAAAAATCAAAATAGCCTAAGTCCTCAAATTTGTTTAATTTTGTGTCGTATAGATCAATGAAATGAGACCTGTTTTGCTGTGTGGCCCTGAGGGTTCAAAAAAGTACTAAAAAAATGCTTCTGGTAACTATAGGCCTAAAGTCGAACTGAGCATCGTGTATTATAAGATGTTTACTAATTTGTCTCCAAACACACCGTCAAACACTTTAGCCGTAATAGTCGCTAATGAGATCGGTCCGTAATTACCCTTGTCACTGGTGGGTAGGAGCAACGCAGCAGGTAGGTAGGAGTTTCGGATACAGAACGTAAAAAATAAAGCTAGCAGTCGTGGGAGATGTTCAAAATGTTCTATGCTAAGGCTGTCATATCCCAGCGATTTGCCTTGTCTCATATTTGAGTCAAGTCGAGATATTTTATTTGTTTATCTTTCTCAGCTTTCACGAGGTCACATCGACTACGTCAATACGCAATTCAAACGTCATTAAGCAGCGCGTTGATCGGTCTATCACCACTATGTCTGGCTTATTTTCGACAATAGTCCTGCCAGTAATGATAGGCTGATTCCAGTACAGCGTGACATTGTCTTTTTCGAGAACTGGGTCTGGCACATACTTGTAGTACGGTGCCTCAGATTCCACAAGTTTTTATTTCAAGGAAAATTGCTGGTGAATAATTCTGGTTACTTGGTTGTGCCTGTGCAAGTCCTCGCCATTAGCCAGACGAGAATAACCAGAAATAATTATCTGATGGGACGCATCTGGACGGTGGCTTGTCCGACGCACGTCAACTTCTCCGTCCTTCTTTTTATGATTCCGGTAGTTGTTCGTCAATTATTTTTTGTTACTATTATAGCATTTATTTTGGGCTACGCATATAGTGTTAGTAACAATTGTCTTAATTACTAGTGTAAGTAAAAATACATGATTTGTTCTCAGTGGAGTTTCAACCAATGTAGCAGCATTGGGGACTCCCATCTATCTGCGAATAAACTCACGATAGTGTTGGTACTGCCAAGCGCTTCTTTTACGCATTATGACCGCAAAACGGCAAAATCACCTGTATGTCATTCCGCAAACATCTTTGACGCGCTACATAGCCATGATGCCTCGACAGTATCCTGAGTGCGATATTATACTGGACATGTGGATCGCTGTATGCACGTATCCTGGTTACGCTTCGGCGACCTCTTTGGAGAAACTGAAGGTTTTGTCTGTGCGATTATGGACGAAGTTATGTTGACGAACAACTATCGGAAATATATTATGAAGGACGGGACGGTTGACGTGTGTCGGGCATGTCACCGTCCGGGTGAGTCCATCAGACATATTATTTCTGGTTGTTCTCGTCTGGCTAACGGCGAGTACTTGCACAGGCACAACCAAGTAGCCAGGATTATTCACCAGCAACTTGCCTTGAAATATAAACTTGTGGAATCTGATGTACCGTACTACAAGTATGTGCCCGACCCAGTTCTCGAGAAAAACCATGTCACGCTGTACTGGGATCAGTCTATCATTACTGACAGGACTATTGTCGACAATAAGCCTGACATAGTAGTGATAGACCGATCAGCGCGCCGCGTAATGATAGTCGATGTTACCATCCCGCATGACGAGAACCTCGTGAAAGCTGAGAAAGAGAAACAAATAAAATATCTCGACTTGGCACACGAGGTTGTCGACATGTGGCATGTGAGCTCGGCTATCATTGTGCCGATCGTCGTGAGGGCCAATGGCCTTATAGCCAAGAGCCTCGATGACCATCTTTCGAAGCTCTCCTTAGGCGGTTGGATCAAGGGCCTGATTCAGAAGGCAGTACTCCTCGATACGGCTCGTATTGTTAGGAGGTTCTTGTCTCTGGAGCCCTAACCACCGGTAGCTTGGACCCTGCTCCCGCTACCGGCGGACCACTATTTTTTATATTTTTAAATGTTTTTATAAGGTTTTTATAAGAAATATTTAAAAATGTAATTAGTAAGTAAGAAGATAAATAAAGGAAATAATAATAATAATATATTTATTTGCTTAAAACACGGTATAAAAAGGTCTTACATAAAAATGAGATCATACATGTTTAGCTTAAAAATAAAGCATGCAAAATTGTTAAGCACAAGCAAGTGCAATATGCAAGTGTTGCATGTTGCTAATATTAGTGTTCTAGGAAATCCTTAATACTATAGAAATTATTTTCATTCAACCAATTGTACAATTTAAATTTAAATAGTTTACAATTTAATTCTTTCAGTGTCTTTGGTAACTTATTAAATACACGTACACACATAGCTACACAGTTTTTATTATATTTAGTACACCTAGGCAGTTCGTCAAGTACAAGTGTGTATTGGTCACGCCGACTTCGTGAACATACTTCTTCTGCTGTTTTAAATAATTCTTTGTGTTTCTTTACGAACATACACATCTCATAAATATATAACGATGGCAACGGTAGCAAACCAAGCTTTTTAAATATTGGTTTACACGATTCATCGGACGGAATTCCGTATAAGGCGCGTATACTTTTTTTGTGCGATAAATGCCCTGTTGTGTTCCGTACTATTTCCCCATGTTATTAGTCCGTACCGCAACGAGGACTCAAAGTACGCTCGATAAGACATTACAGCCGTTTTTATATTAGTTACATATTTAATTTTTCTAAGGGCAAATACAAATTTATTTATTTTATTGCATACGTAATGAACCTGCGCCTTCCAGTCTAAATATTCATCCAATACAATACCTAAAAATTTAGTTTGTTCGACATGTGTTATTTTACGTATATCCATTTTTAAATTAAGTTATTATTTCCTTTATTTATTTCCTTACATACTAATTACATTTTTAAATATTTTTTAACAAAAACCATATAAAAAAAAACATTTAAAAATATAAAAAATAGTAGCCCACCGGCATCGGGAACAGGGTCCGAGCTACCGGTGGTCAGGGCTCTTGAGAGAGGAACCTCCTAACGATACGCGCCGTGTCCAGAAGTACTGCTTTCTGAATCAAGCCCTTGATCCAGCTGCCAAGCGAGAGCCTCCTCAGATGTTGGTCGAGGGTATTGGCTATTAAGCCATTGGCCGACACGACTATCGGCACAATGACTGCTGTACTCACGTCCCATATGTCGACAACCTCGTGAGCCAGATCTAGATATTTGAATTGTTTATCTTTCTCTGCTTTCACGAGGTTCTCGTCATGCGGAACCGTTATATCAACAATCATTGCGCGACGCTCCAATCGATCTATCACCACAATGTCAGGTTTATTGGCAACAATAGTCCTGTCAGTGACGATAGATCGATCCCAATACAACGTGATATTACCATCATCGAGAACTGGGTCGGGCACATACTTATAGTATGGCACTTCTGATTCCACAAGGTTGTACTTCAAAGCAAGTTGCTGGTGGATAATCTTGGCAACGAGGTTGTGTCTATGTAAGTACTCTCCGTTAGCCAGACGAGAACACCCAGAAATAATGTGTCGGATCGATTCTCCCGGACGGTGGCATGCCCGACATATGTCAACCGTGCCATCCTTCACAATGTATTTCCGGTAGTTATTCGTCATCATAACTTCGTCCATTATTGCACAGACAAAACCTTCGGTTTCCCCGAATAGGTCACCGAAACGCAGCCAAGCTACGGACGCTAAGAAGTCTACATCGGGTCCGTGTAGAGCCCGATAAAAGCGTCCGTGAAGCTCCTTGCTCTGCCATACCTCCTTGCGATCATTAGTGTCTAATACTCTAGGTTTGCGCCAGTTCTCGTTAGCCAGGGAGAGCGGGGTGAGGCCCTTGTCCACTGAGACCACATCTCGGTGCATCCCCACGTCAGCCTCTAGGAAGTATTCCCTGAGACTGCATACCTCACGGTTGTGCAGGGTCTGAGCATTTAAAAAGCCACGACCCCCACACTTCCGCGGGATATACAGTCCCATCACCGACGACCGTGGGTGATGCATTCGATTTGCGGTCAGCAGTACACGGACCCTCCTATCCAGGGCATCAAGTTCCGTCTGAGTCCATTTGAGTATGCCGAAAGAATACATCAAAACCGGCATGACCCAACCGTTGAAGGCGCGCACCTTGTTTCCGCCTGACAAAAGACTACTTAGTACCTTATTCAGGCGGCCAAAGAAGCGCTCCCTCAACGATTGTTTCATGTCAGCAGTATTGATACCTAATGCTTCCGACATACCCAAATACTTGTAGGTTTCTGTTGAGGAGAGGGATCTAAGGTGTATGGAATCCGAGAGTTGAGTTCCCACGGATTCCATAATCTCCCCTTGCTTCACATGCATGACTGCACATTTGTCCACACCAAATTCCATCCTGATAGAGCTACTGAAAGTTTCCGTTACCTTCAGTAGCTTCATCAGTTGCAAATTGTTGGGGGCATAGAGTTTCAGATCATCCATGTAAAGAAGGTGAGATATGACCTGACCATCTCTCCTCAACCGATAGCCTAGACCTGAACCCTCCAGCAGTGTGCTGAGAGGGTTCAAGGCTATACAAAACCACAATGGACTCAGACTATCACCCTGGAATATACCGCGCTCGATCCTTATCGGTTCGCTGTTTCCCTGGATCTGTCGACATCCTGGATAGCGAAGGACCGTTCTCCAGTGCCCCATACATGATGTCAGGAAGGTACGCAGAGTTGCATCAACTTTATACAACTCCAGCACCCTCATGAGCCATGTATGAGGCACAGAATCATAGGCCTTCTTATAATCTATCCAACATGTAGACAGATCCCTTCGGGAGCGGCGAACCTGTTGGCTAACAGCCATATCTATGAGGAGTAGCTCCTTAGTACCGCGGGAACCGTTCCTACATCCATTCTGAGAGGCAGACATGATAGAATTACTATCAATATGATGGTTGATTTTAGCTCTCAAAATGGATGTAAGAACTTTATAGACCGTTGGTAAACAAGTAATTGGTCTATAATTTTTGGGCTCCGCAGTACTACCTGATTTATGGAGCAGGTGGGTAATTCCTGTCGTCAAGAACTGACTCTAAGGCTAATTGAAACTGGGATGCCAAGCGAACGTGCGATCTCTGGAACCATTTGATCCAGAAGTTGTGCAGTCCATCCGGTCCTGGAGATTTCCAGTTAGGCAACGGACGGACTGCACAAGCTACGTCTTGGGGGCTGATGATGATTGCCCCCATTTCAGGTATTGGATCACACGCTCGTTCGACCTCCCGTATCCAATCACCCTCAGTATGACTGACAGGCACCGACCAAATGCTGCGCCAGAAAGAACACATGGCGTTATCATCCGGTAGACGCGTGTCAGTCACACCTTGGTCCGGTCGCTCCCAAGCCCTATATACCCACCTTTCATCGCTTTGGAATGTGCGATTTTGAGTATATCGTTCCACTCGCCGCTTGTACCTACGAATACGGCTTGCCCATGCACAGATCTTCTGCTTCAGGAAGTCGATACGCTCTGTGACACGGGCCAAATAGTCTCGAAAAGTAATATCAGTTCCTAAATTAAGTTTATTATTATGGTGTTTATTAAATTGTATGTATACGGATTTGTCGAGATTTATAGATAAATTATTATTGTTTAGCCAATTAATTAGAATGTCAATAGTATTATTTATTTCAGTCTCATGGTCAGTAATTGAATTATATTTTTTGTCAGCAGTTACAATTATGGAAATTAATTTTATCCAATAATTGTTCCAATCCACATTTAGGTTTACGGTAGTGGCACATGTCGTAATTTTGTAGACCAGTAGTGGTAGCAATGTTATATAACATGTTTGAGGTTTCACTACTAATTAAGAATATTTTAGGTATATTATGGCATTTTTGTGTGTCTCGTATGACTTTTGTACTTGTGATGCCTAAGCTGCTGTCATTTCCACGATTCAAGTTATTTTCCGATGCGGAGTCATTCTCGTTAATCCTAATTGTCTGCATTTGTTTGGTTTTTGTGAGTTTTTTTGTAATATTTTTAGGTGTCGTAACTTTTACTTTCGCTGGCTATTTTTTTGTATACCATGTTCTTTGTAGAAAATTCTTCGTTTTGTTTCTTCAAATTATGATTTTCTGATGATAATGATTCAATCTCCTTATGCGCGCTATTTAGTTGAGAAGTTAAATTGTCTATATTTTCCTTTAATATTTTTATTTCATTATTATCTTCGTCTTCCGATACTTCCGGTAAACTATTTGTTGTCTGTTCCAAACTTTGTGAAATAATGTCATCACTTACATCATTGTTTGGTTCCGACTGCGTACGTAAGTAGTTCACACACTTGCTTGGCATCCCAATTCCAGTCATCCTTAGAGTCTGGGTCCCTACCACATTTTTAACAACAGGCGTTACCCACCAGCACCGTAAGTCAGACAGTCCCGCGGAAACCAAAAATTATAGACCGATCACGTGTTTATCGACGGTCTATAACCTTCTTACATCCATTTTGAGAGTGAAAATTAATACACATTGACAAAAACTCCATTATGTCTGCCTCTCAAAATGGATATAGGAATAGATCCCGCGGTACGAAGGAGCTACTTCTCATCGACATGGCCTTTAGCCAACAGGTTCATCGATCCCGCAAGGATCTGTCGACATGTTGGATATATTATAGGAAGGCCTACGACTCGGTGCCCCATACATGGCTCATGAGGCTACTGGAGTTGTACAAGATAGATGCAACTCTACACGCCTTCCTTGGGTCGTGTATGGGGCAATGGAGGACGGTCCTTCGATATCCAGGATGTTGACAGATCCAGGGGAACGATGATCCTGTATGGATTAAATGGGGAATATTCCAGGGCGACAGTCTGAGCCCACTTTGGTTCTGTCTAGCCCTGAATCCTCTGAGCACATTACTGGAGGATTCAGGTCTAGGCTACCGGTTGAGGAGAGGTGGTCAGGTCATATCTCACCTTCTTTACATGGATGATCTGAAATTCTTTGCCCCCAACAAATTGCGACTGATGGAGCTTCTGAAAGTAACTGAAACTTTTAGTAGCGCCATCAGGATGGAATTTGGTGTGAACAAATGTGCAGCCATGTATGTAAAACGAGGGGAGATTATGGAATCCTAAGGAATTCAGCTCTCGGATTCCATACACCTGAGATCCCTCCCCTCATCCGAAAGCTATATGTATTTGGGTATGCCGGAAGCGTTAGGCATTATAATACGTAACTGACATTAAGCAATCGTTGAGGGAGTGCTTCTTTGGACGCCTGAACATTGATTTAAAATAGCCTTCTTTCAGGCGGGAACAAGGTGCGCGCTTTCAACGGTTGGGTCATGACAGTTTTAATGTACTCAAATGGACTCAGACCGAACTCGATGCCCTGGACAGGAGAGTTCGTACATTGCTGACTGCAAACTGGATGCATCACCTACGATCATCACCGATGATGACGCTGTACTTCCCGCGGAAGTGCGAGGGTCGAAGTTTTTTAAACGCGAAGACAAAAAATCACCACAAACAGCGTACAATCAAAGCTACAACTACATAAAAAAGCAATATCACACAACCTAAGAAATAAAATTAATTACAACGGAGACAAACTACGGTAAAAAAACCATATTGTTCGAAGGAGCACAGCTGTTTATCGACCGACCAAATGACGTAAAAGACTGTGATGATATTAACAGATTTAAACTAAAACTGAGAAATTACGTTTATGAAATGTAGTCATACCGCATATTAAATGTTAGCAATTTACATACTTCCTGTGTATTTGTTTTGTATAACTTCACCAACATGCATCGGATGCAAAATGTTTTTGATTAGATAAAAACAATTACATTGTATCTCATTGTAAGTGAACCTATATGTATTGTTCTTATGAGAATAAAATTCTTCTTTAAACCGAAGACCGACCTGTGCAGTTTTTGGCGACCTCTTTGGGGAAACTGAAGGTTTTGTCTGTGCGATCATGGATGAAGTTATGTTGACGAACAACTACCGGAAATATATTATGAAGGACGGGACGGTTGACGTGTGTCGGGCATGCCACCGTCCGGGTGAGTCCATCAGACATATTATTTCTGGTTGTTCTCGTCTGGCTAACGGCGAGTACTTGCACAGGCACAACCAAGTAGCCAGGATTATTCACCAGCAACTTGCCTTGAAATATAAACTTGTGGAATCTGAGGTACAATACTACAAGTATGTGCCCGACCCAGTTCTCGAGAGAGACCATGTCACGTTGTACTGGGATCGGTCTATCATTACTGACAGGAATATTATTGCCAATAAGCCTGACATAGTAGTGATAGACCGATCAGCGCGCCGCGTAATTATAGTCGATGTTACCATCCCGCATGACGAGAACCTCGTGAAAGCTGAGAAAGAGAAACAAATAAAATATCTCGACTTGGCACACGAGGTTGTCGACATGTGGAATGTGAACTCGGCTATCATTGTGCCGATCGTCGTGACGGCCAATGGCCTTATAGCCAAGAGCCTCGATGACCATCTTTCGAGGCTCTCCTTAGGCGGTTGGATCAAGGGCCTGTTTCAGAAGGCAGTACTCCTCGATACGGCTCGCATTGTGAGGAGGTTCCTGTCTCTGGAGCCTTAACCACCGCTAGCTTGGACCCTACTCCCGATACCGGCAGACCACTATTTTTTTTTATTTTAAATGTTTTTTTTAATAAATATTTAAAAAATGTAAATAGTATGTAAGAGAATGAATAAACGAAATATAATAAAATGTATTCTGTACGTAAATTAAATTTAGGGAAGTTATCTCCGGCTGGCTGAAGTCGGTAGACTACGATACGATTGAAAATTAACAAACAGTGGTGACTAAGTAAGTAAGACCAAAGTTTATGTGTCGTTGGCATATCAGGGTACTTCTTCCTACCAAATCATTTAAGCATGACCACTCACATTACGCACGCGCACACACACTCACACCAATTAATACACACACATACTCTACCGCTAGCACAAACACTGGCGGTTAAGTAGAATGTGTATTATTGACTGGGAATCCCACAATTTATGCACAATGTTTTGTATCCATAATATTTTATTTGACTTCTCAACAACCGCACACCGCAGCAGAAATTGTCGCCAAAACCAATTTATTTCTAAATAATTTAATCTATTTTAGATAACTTGCTACTGTAAAAGAACCTGTACAGTTTAATTTCAGAATGAGAGCGCAAAAGCTTCACAATACAAGCTTACTATGATTTGCAAAATAAAGCACTTCATCATCCAAGCGTTTATTACTACAGTTGATGTCACCACCATGAACTGTAAAAAAACCATTAGATCAAACAGAAGAATCAGTACTTTGCGTATGAGAATATTAATTTTAAAATAAAATTCTAAATACCGAGATAAAAACGTGTGAAATAAGGTGGAACCACTGATTAAGTAACAAGTGAGAATTTTCCAAGGCGCTTGATAGTGTTGCCTGTTAATAAAAATTACCTGCCTGTGAATGGGCATGTGATGATGACGAGTGAGACGCATTTGACTAAAAAAGTGATAAGAATATATTAACTGATGGTGAGGAAGACCAAAGAAAAATAGATGGTTTGTGTGAAGAATTATATGAAACAAAGAATTATATGAATTATGTGTGAAGAATTTTATGATTATATGAATTATATGAAAGCTTGCAACAGCAAAACAAAAGATAAGGAAGTAAAAGTAATTAATCATAATTATCTACTGTACTTACCCATCCTTGTACTCGCTTAGGTTTTTTATAGAATTGGATCAAAATTTCAACATAAGCCAACAATGAAACAAATTGTTGATCGTGTAGTAAACAATCTGAAAAATGTGTAATATAAAAGTATAACTTTAAATACCACCGCCGCAGTCAATAAAGAAAAACTTTTCGAGAGTAGAGTACAGACGCAATCACATAAAGATATTACAATCTGTCAAATGTCTGTATGTCTGTAATAGATTTTCTACTTTATCGCTAAAGCATTAGGATCAAGGTTGATTGGGAAAATCTGTCAGTTTTGGACAGCTTGATGTGCTGGCATTCTTGGACTTACCGGAACTTGAAAAATCTAAATCTATAAATATTGTAACTTTTTAATATTTGAAAATAGACTTCAAACATTCTTTTGCGACACGTTTCGTTTTCTCGATCAATAAATGAGTTCAAAACTTGATGATTCCACTGAATAACTTGATATACGAGCAACTTAATGTATCTGATTGCATGAATTAAATCAAAATCGAAAATAATTGTGCATAATCCATACATAATGATATAGAACGGAAGATTTGATTGAAAAACTTGATTGTAAATGAAGAATAAAATGAAGCCGCCAATGACAGTGACCATACTAATCCAGTTGTTTCTGGTAAAACTCTTGAAATCACAGTCGAGAACTCGATTAGCTTTTTGAATGGTCAACACTAATAACATATTTTCCTTCGATAGAACGATATTAATGATAATGTTTAATAAAAAACCAGTACAATCAAAGATAACGTCGAAATAAACAGAGATTTTTTGCATATTTACTATTCTCAAATGTTCTACTCTATCAAGTGGCATAACTGACACCCGATAAGCATACAAAGAAATGGGTAACCCTGTTCCACAAAGCAACAAGAGTTTACGCAAGACATCATTTGGAGTTATGGCATTGTTTTTTATTCGAAATTTAGGATTTAACATTACTGTTTGCGTCAGAATCAAAGGTAAAAGCATTGTCTGCATATCTTTATCAACGGTATTATCCAACCAAACTTCGTCTTTTCGAAAATACTTTACAACATTCCGTTCTTTTCTTCTTATGAAGGACAACATTTTGGACGAATTATCTGAACACAAATGACCTATTGATAAATGAAAAAATGGAATATTTATATTCCATTAGAAGCAGTTAATGGAATTGACTTTTTTTTAAGGTCGTTTAAAGTACTTAGAACCATAGTAACAGTTACTCCACATTATTACAAGCTGTGGTTCTTTATACCAATATCTCAAGGCTGTAGAGGTATCAGGAACGAGGTGGTTAGATCCTGATCCTCCATTAAAAAGGGAGGATCCACCAACCAGGGATATACAACATTATTTTTAGTATATGCGAAACCTGAATATAGTTTGTTCAGAATAAGTAACTGAAACGATTCCGATAATTTTTAAACCATGTTATATTTTTTCCCAAAAATATTTAAAAATATTTTCTGTGTTAACACTTGCACGCAGCGTCTGCATCACTGACGGTCATGTAGAACTTCTCACAGTTAGTACTGAGTGTTACAATCAATATCACTTTCATTAAAAACCAAAACTGTGTGGCCATCATAGTATGTATTGATTTCGTGTAGAGCTGCAAACGAGAACAAAGAAATGTTTTTATTTCTTGACCATAACGACCGATCGTTGCTTTAAGGATGTCCACAGTGTTAAAGGGAAGTCATATGAAAATATGGACTTTGTTCCTGATGGTAATGGGCTACATTTCTTTTTTTAATATTCAAAAATGTAAATTAATATGTACACAGAATAAATGAATGATTCTGATAATAACAAAAAACTTACAAAATCAGAATCAAATAATACAAATTCTACTGTTACTTGCAGATGTAGTAACACATTGAAGAACGTGTCCAGTACAAGGAGAAAACTCTGAAAATAAAAGGATTAGATACAATCATGTATTTCAATATTTTGTGTGTTAATTTTTTTTTGTTGATGATTTGAAATCTACGTACGTGTACGGCACAACAGCTCTCAACAGACTGATGGGGTGAATTCAGTAGATCATACTAAGATGACAGCTACAAGAAATTATTTTAGGAAAGTTTTCCAATAAATTTTATTTATTTTATTTCCTCATACGCAATGTAACGTTACAATGACAGGTAGCGAACGGCAAGCGCGACGACGAGTGCGATAACTCTGTAGTTAGGCAGGAAGGCTAAACGAACAGAACAGCTAATTTCACGCATCGTTAGTGAGTACAACATCCATCCATTGGTTTTTTTTTTTGTTATTATTTACATAAATGGAGTGCTGCGTACAGAGAATGTAATTTTCATTGAAATAAGTAACTAAACAAACGATAAAAAAAATAAAATTTTAGAAAAATTCCGGTGGAATATGATTCATAATGAAGAGCTGAACGCACCCTGTCAGTTTCCAGAGAGCTGTCCCATACACCCTGTATAATATATTGATTGCATAGATTTATCAAACATATTTAACAAAGTACAAAGAGGTAGTCTCACCGAAAATTTTAAAATGTTCTTAAGATTATCAAACGCCTCCATGAGATCTATGTACGCTTGAAAAAGCTTTTTCATTTTCTCATAATATTTTTGTTCATCGAGCTCCAAGCAGAGCTCACCATAGTACTTGACCTCGGAGATCCAGCTTTTTATTCCATTTCTTATCAAAGCAATAATTCTTATACCAAATATTGTGTTCACGTTAAAGTAAAACAGAGAGTAGAAGTTAAATGTGCCCCACAAACTGCACGTCAAAGACGCCATGGTTAAATACGAAACAAAATACGGTAAAACGCTGAACCAGTTCCAAATGGTAATCATGTTACAGTGCGTGTAATAGGTTACTCTAAGAGCGTCCTGGATTTTTAAAACCATTTGAACGTTGTCTTTTCTTTTTAGAATGTTAATACAGTAAAAGACAAAATAAGTAATCACTGAAACTAAGACGTTTAGCATATTGAAGAATTTGACTATCGGACTGCATACATCAAAATTATTGCAAGAAAAGTAGGAAAGCGTTTGAAAGATAATGAATCCAAGAGTACCAATGAGCGACACCATATAATAATTGATGGTAGGCGTTTTTATACAATTGTAATCAATGGAGAAACTTGATAGAAAAAACATGTGTAGCATGCACTGGAATGGCAAGAGCATGTTTTGAAACCCTCTATCCAGAAAATTGTTAGTAATCGATATTTCGTGTATTTGTACCATCATTTTATTTTTATTCACTCCACAATACAAACGCGTAGTTCAATTCAAAATTCTCTTTTTCGTTTGTCCCTACCACAGAGTATATAGTTCTTTAATACGGTTAATAAAGCCAATCAGTTTGAAAGGGTGAATAGCGTACCACACTGTACTGTAATTGATTAAGAAAAACAGTATTTTGATGACGGAGATGGATTTCTGTTTACCATGTCTTTTGTCTGTTTTGTGTGAGTTCATATAATAATAATAGGTGGCATTACCAACAATTTCTTGGATAAAAGTTTCCAGAACACTCTCCTTCCTTTTCGGTGTTTACAGCACATATTATTTATATCAAGGTTCTCTATTAGATACAAATGTATTAGGCCTCAACGTGTGTCGTACTATATCGCGTCTCTAATTGGTACTCTTGGATTTATAATATTTCACATCTAAAATCTCTTAGCAAGGGAATTTGAAGGAGCAATCAATCAATTTCTTGTCGTTTTAATTTAATGTAATGTCATGTTGTCAGTGATTCCTTTCGTTTTGTTCTTCACACTTAACTTTATACATAGAAAGGAACACGTTCAAATGATTTTAGAGATTCAAAGATCTTTTAGATTAATCAAATATAAACATTACAAGAAGTCTATCAAAAGGAACTGGTTTAGAATCATGCGCCATTGTATTTTTTATATCATCGGTGTGTCACTGATTCGATATTCTTTTATTCGTTGTGAACTTTACTTATTTATTCTTTCTTTATTATTAAGTCTGTGTGCGAATTTCATCCAAATCCGTTTAGTAGTTTTTGAGTAAAAGAGTAACAAACCTCTAACCATCCATTTAGCCTCACAAACTTTCACATTTACCTACAGTAGTAGTATGATAACATATGATTTAACAAGTAACAGAGAATTTATTAATTAATATATTTCCTTATAATTATGTTAGTAAACTACACACTTAACCTAATACTGCCACAGAACATGAGAGTCCTTGTTAAAAGCTGAACACTGAGGTAGGAAGCTTGCAGAGAAGCAGTTCAGTCTGGACGCGATACAACGTCCAATGTGTCGGTCAACGGTGGAAAAAGAAGAGGTTTCCCTCAGCCAAAACGCGGCTGGAGGCAACAACGACGCCACGTTGAAAGAAATCGGAGGCCACGTGGAGCGGCTTAGCATCGTGACCTATATTGTTATGGCTATTATTGGACTCGTAGCAGTTTATGTGGGCCTGCGGATGTACAGGACCTGCCACCGCACATGGATCCAGCAGGAAATTGGGATGAGTACCATGCAGAGAATCAGATCATCCATCAGAGGGCGCACAGAAAGTAACGAGAACCAGTAATTAGAAGTGAAATAATAGTGAAAGTGAAAATAAAAGTGTTGTGGATTGTTCATCTTTTCATAAAAATATAATAAATATCAGTGAGTGAGCTACTCGTAGTTACGCGGTATCATATTTCATTACGCTATAATTCTAAAGGTGCTAAAACCGTGCGCGGACATTCAGCAATAAGACACCGAACGGAAACAAAATGCAACGTAGGACTTTTTTCTTCGCATTTATGTAGAATGTGTTACATTTGTGTAATTCTATTATTAGATTTAGAATATTATGGTTGATATTTTGGAGAAAAATTATGTCTTTTTAGTAGAAATACGTAATTATTTAGTAAAAAAGGGACAAACTAGATATAAGGGTAATGTTATTTCTACTAAGTTAGATCAAGCAAAAAGCGCATACGAAAACTGTTGTAAAATATATTTACTTATTGAGAAAAGTAAAGGTATTAATTTGGAATCAGCAATAGATCTTTATCAAAAAATAAAACAAAAGTACGAGGAAATAGAGAAATTGTGTACTTTTCCCGTAACAGTAGATGTAGATTTAGGAAAAATGGATTTCGACATAAAGGTGGCGTGTAGTTTGATTCCAGTAATGGACGGTGTAGAGGCCACCACTAAGCGCTTAATAGACTCAGTGGAGATGTATGCTGACATGCTGGACAGTCCAGGTAAAGTATTATTAATTACTTTCGTTTTGAAAAGTCGGTTGAATGAAAATGCAAAATTACGAACTGCAAGCTCATACAAAACTATCAAAGAATTAATTGATGATATGAGGAAATTTCTTTTACCTAAAAAATCATTTATGGCCATACAGACGAAGCTTCAAAATATTCAACAAGGCTCGAGATCCATTGAGGATTATGGTACGGAGGTAGAAAAGTTATTTACAGAGCTGACAATTACCCAGGCAGATGGAAAAGAGGAAATATTTTCGATTTTAAAACCAATCAATGAAAGTTTTGCCATAAAACGTTTTTCAGATGGTCTGCGTAGCGCGAAAATGAGCACCATCATCTCGGCACGCGGCTTCAGCAGCTTGAAAGATGCCATACAAGCAGCGAAAGACGAGGAGTGCACGTCATTCCAACCTCCAGGTAACATTTTGTATGCATCTAAAAATGGACGCCACTCGTCACACGATATTAGACGTTCTCAAGGTCAAAGAGGTTTTTACCGTAGTCAATATGGTAACAATTACCATCGTAGGCATCAATTTAATAACCACTACAATCAAGGACATGGTTCTAGAGGAAATTCTAGAGCAAATTATCGGCCTTCATACAATAATCAACGAGGAAATAGAGGTTCTAGATATGTTAGGAACCGTGGACGAGGTCAAAACACATTTCCAGTAGAGAAAGTAGCTGACACTCGTCAATGCGATAAAGATGACAATGCAGGTACATCGAATCAGTTTTTTCGATCCTAAGCATTTTATATTATCATTACAAGGTGATGCGAAATATGTTACTTTAAATATTAAAAATATTAAATACTATTGGCTTGTTGATACGGGTGCAACATTGTCAATTATTAAAAAAGAAGTATTACCAAAAAATATCATTGTTAATAGAAATAATACTATAATAAATGGAATAGGTGGTCAGCGACGCTCTCAAGGATCTGTAAATTTAATATTAAAATACGACAATGCCACGTTTCAGCATAATTTTCTTGTTTTTTATTCGCTACCACTAAAAGCGGACGGAATAATAGGCTTAGACTTTTTAGAAAGATTTAGTGCGAATATTGATTTAGGTTCAAATAATATAACACTCTTTAAGGGTAATAAACAACATTATCTACATTTTGTTGATGAACATGAAAGGATGAAAAATTCTATGATTATTCCGGCACGCTCAGAATCAATTCATTTTATTATTGTGAATGAGAATGTAAATGGAGAAGTAGTAGTATGTAGTAAAGAGTTGGCGAAGGATGTCTTTATAGCAAACGCTATAACAACAGTTAGTAATAATAGAATTCCAGTAAAAATTCTTAATGTTAGTGACAAGGAAGTAAGTTTGCCATCTTTCACACCAGATTTGAAAAGTTTGGACGATTATAATATTTGTCAATTTAATAAGACCAATATTGACGTTACTAGGGTTAAAACTTTACTATCAGAATTAAATTTAAATTATTTAGACAGAGAAGAGAAACAATCAATTGAAGCAATTTGTGCAAAATATTCTGACGTTTTTCATTTAGAGGGAGATAAGTTAACCACAACTAATATTTATGAGCAATCTATAGTTTTAAAACCGAATTCTACTCCAGTTTACGTCAAGCCTTATAGGTTACCCCAGGTATTAAAACCAGAAATAACTAAGCAAGTTGATAATATGTTAGAAAATGATATAATCGAAGAGTCAAATAGTGAATGGTCCAGTCCAATTTTATTAGTTCCTAAGAAAAGTAGTAACGGTAATGAGAAAAAATGGCGTTTAGTTATAGATTACAGAAAATTGAACGAGGTTATTTGTGACGACAAATTTCCTCTACCAAATATTAATGAAATTTTAGATACGCTTACTGGAGCTATTTATTTTACTCATCTTGACCTTCACCAATTCTATCAGGTAAGTTTAGAGCCTAGTAGTCGTAAATTAACAGCTTTCACTACAAATACTGGTCAATATTGCATGAAACGTTTACCAATGGGCTTAAAAATCAGTCCTAATGCCTTTAGTCGTATGATGTCTGTAGCGATGTCTGGTTTAACTTACGATAAATGTCTAGTATATCAGGACGATCTCATTGTATTTGGAAGGAATCTATCGACCCATAACAAAAATTTAATAACAGTCATGGAGAGATTGAGAAAAGTAAATTTAAAACTAAATCCACAGAAATGTGAATTTTTAAAGAAAGAAATTCTTTATTTAGGACATTTGGTCACAGAAAAAGGTGTTTTACCAGATCCAGAAAAAACAAAAGTATTACGAAAATATCCTACTCCCAAAAATGCAGATGAAGTAAAACGGTTTGTAGCATTTTGCAACTATTATCGTAAATTTATAAGAAATTTTTCGGATATAGCAATACCTTTGAATAGGTTAAGTAGGAAAAATGAACCATTTATTTGGTCCGATGAATGTCAACACGCTTTTGAATTTTTAAGAAATGCTTTAATATCGTCACCGATTTTACAGTATCCCGATTTTACCGAAAATCATGAATTTATTTTACAAACAGATGCTTCGGGTACTGCTATTGGTTCTGTATTATGTAATAAAGATCTTAGACCAGTTGCATATGCCAGCAGACCCTTGAATAAAGCAGAGAGAAACTATCCAACTATTCAAAAAGAACTTTTGGCAATAGTGTGGTCAGTTAAGTATTTCAGACCATACTTGTATGGAAACAAATTCACCATAATGACAGATCACAAACCTTTAATATATCTTTTTAGTATGAAAGATCCATCAAGTAGATTACTTAAATTCCGATTAACTTTAGAAGAATATAAATTTAAAATAGTCTATGTGAAAGGAAGAGACAATGTTGTGGCAGATGCTTTATCGAGAGTTTGTATAACGTCTGATGAACTTAAAGGTATCAATGAACAAGTAATGGCTGTAATGACCAGAGCGCAAAAGAAAAAGCTGAATGAGTTAAGTAAGAGTAACAATGACAATGAAAAGAAGGATCTTAATAAATCTACTAACAATTGGACTGATCAACCAAGAGTTGTGGATATATTAAGAAAACCGTGTGATTCAGTAGAGATGTGTTTGATTGAAGGCAACAAATTAAAACGATTTAGAGATAATGACATGATAACTGAAGAATTCGAATGTTTTACATTTATAGAGGGTAAAAAGACATTATACATTAATCTTGATTTCAAGGCGCATTTCTCGCGAGCCGAATTTGTGCAGAAATTAAGATATTTTTGTGAAAAGATACGTATCAATGAAGTGTGTATAATTAAAAATAACGATAATATAGAATTTATCAAGAGTGTTTGTGATGAAATAACAACACTTAATAATTTGTCCGGACCGCGAATATGCATATTACGAGGTGTAAAAAGAATAGATGACGACAACGAAAAGACACTTATTATGAACGACTTTCATTTACTGCCATCCAGTGGTCATGCTGGAGTGCGCAGAATGATAAATACAATCAAAAGTCGATACTATTGGCCAAGTATCGACAAGGATGTCCAGGAATTTGTCAAAAAGTGTACAAAATGTCAAAAACATAAATATTTTCGTAACATAAAAGAACCGATGGAAATTACCACAACAGCTTCCTCGGCTTTTGAAAAGATATATTTAGATGTAGTGGGTCCTTTAGATAGAGACGAAAATGGTAATTGTTATATATTGACTATGCAATGCGAGTTAACAAAATTTGTACAAGCTATTCCTTTGCAAAACAAAGAAACAGTGTCCATTGCAGATGCATTTGTTAGAGAGTTCATATTAAGATTTGGTATTCCGGCGACAATAGCTACAGATCGTGGAACAGAATTTATTTCTGCAACCATGGAACAGGTTTGTAAAATACTTAATATTGAAAAATTATCTTCTACAGCCTATCACCATCAGTCAATAGGAGCTCTTGAAAATACTCACAAAACTTTGGGTGCATATTTAAGGATCCAGTGTGACAATCATACGGATACATGGAGCTATTGGTTACCATTTTGGTGCTTCAGTTTTAACAACACAGTCCATTCAGAAACAAATTACACACCATATGAACTAGTTTTTGGAAAACTTTGTAAAATACCTGATAGCATAAGAAATACCGTAGAACCATTGTATAATATAGATAATTATCCATTACAGTTAAAATACAGGTTACAATTAGCTCATGAAGATGCAAAGAAAAATTTGTTAATTAATAAACATAAACGGAAAGAAATATATGATAAGTCTGTCAATTCTGCAAAATATGAGAAAGATGATTTGGTTTTAGTAAAAAATGAAGCACGTAGTAAATTAGATGCAATATTTAAAGGTCCCTATACAGTTATAGAAGATTTAGGTTGTAACGTAAAGATAATTAAAAATAATAAAATTGAATTAGTACATAAGAATAGGACTAGGCCTTTTTGTCAATAGATTAGAATGTAAGATTTAATTTTAGATAACATAGCAATGTATAATGATAAGGATAAATTTATTTACCATTTTATTTGTAATAAGTAAGTTTGTGTATTAAACACTATTATTTTAAAAGATGATACTTCAAATAAATATCTAGTAATAATTATGTAAAACAAAAAAAAAAAAGTATGTACCATTCTTTTTTTTTTCTATGTCCCCGGGAGGTGAAGTGTAAGAATAATTATGTATGCTCCTTTAGTTTAGTAAGTAAGTACGCTACTTTATAACCGTATGTATGCTGAGTTTGCACTATACCTTATAAGCATTATTTTATATTATTACGAGAGCATTCATTAAATAGTACGTAACCGATGTGGTCGTTTCCCTGAATAAAACCCATTAGGAACCCCAACATTACACGTTAGAGTATTTCAATATCCATTGTTGGATTTTTGATTTTAGTCGTACTATTTAAATAAATGGAATATAATTTTACATTGAAATAAAGGAATCGTAACTGAAAAAAAAACTTTCCGGAGAAACATTCCGATGGATTCAAAATAAGGAGCTGAATGCATTTTGTCAGTTTCTGGAGGGCTGTCCCTAACACCCTGTATTTATATAAAGCTGTATCCTCTTAGAATAACAGCTGACCCCAAATAACCCTAAACCCCAATAGTAGATAGGCTAGGTAGACGATGATCTATCTACGTATAGATTCCCTCCAGATTTTATTTTTCATTTTATTCAGAGAGAATTTTAACTTACCTGCCTAGCCTTTTCCCAACTATGTTAGGATCCGTTTCCGATCTAACATGATGCTGGTGAATATCACTATTTGATATCAGAAAAATTGTGTAACCATATCTCATTAAACGATTTTTTCTTACAGATAATCAAAAACAGCTTTGCAAGAGAGTGCTGCAGACAAATCGAACGTTCAGTTCGATGACTGCGTGTGGACTCTTCTACGTAGACGCTTCGCTACCAATATGTTTGATGGGACTTATTAGTAACTACGTTATTGTACTGTTGCAGTTTGCCTTTTTGTAGAAGTGTCACTTTTAAAATACGGTTTAAAAAACTTATTAAATCTTTTGCACTGAATAGAAGTATCTCTCCTGTTTTCTTTTAAGCGTGAGCCCATGACTTAACGTGCTACGAATCCAAGAAGACCAATTAAAGAAAAGACATAGTACGAGATACAAAACATGTGCTGTAAGCATTGCATAGAAAAGAGCAAACTTTGAAATCATCAATCCAAAAAAATGTTGGTTATGGGGTCTAAAGGGTGTAACAAGACCCTTAACGAAGCCGAAAGGTACTTGTTCTCCCCGTCACACAGTGTCCGGCGTAGAACAAGCCAGTTGGACAAAAATATATTTTCATGGTTTTGGAACTATATCTACTACTATAATATATTTTTTTAAAGAAAATGCATAGGAATTGTATTTAATTTTTTTTTCATGTATCGTCATCATCATCATCATCATTTCAGCCGAAAGACGTTCCCTGCTGGACATAGGCCTCCCCCAAGTGTCGCCACATTGACCGGTCCCGTGTGATTCGTATCCAGCAGATCCCTGCAGCCTTCACCAGGTCATCGGTCCACCTAGTGGGAGGCCTTCATGTATACACGATTATAATACAGGAAAAAAAAATAACAATAAAATTATCTTAATAAAAACCTGATACATGTGTCTAATATTTTTATGTAAAGAATCTATGTACAAAATTTCATAACTGTATCATGAAAAATCACAAAGTTATAAGCTTGTTCTGTTACCTAGTTGTCCGCACAAAAACGCGGTCACCACGCAGCGCGCGCCTCCAGAGTCATCTTGATCTCATTGATAATAATAATTTGGCAGTAGGTACCTACATTATTGCGATAGGTACTCAAAGTCGCTCGGTATCCAACTTTTAAATTTTTTAAATATCTTTGGGAAAAAATATAACATGGTTTAAAAATTATTGGAATCGATCCAGTTACTTATTCTGAACAAACTATGTGCAGGTTTCACATATACTAAAAATAATGTTGTATATAGTACAACCTTAGACTAACATATTATATACAAAAAATATAATCTAACGCTAGAGCTATCTATTTACATTAAAACTTATGCTCAATATCAGAATCAACGGATTCAGAATCCGAAAATTCCGATAGAAGATGGTCTTCCTGAGTTTGTGGAGGTTCTACTAAACGTTCTGCTGATTTATTCAAAATAGCTTGTGCTCCTCAGAGGGATAACAAGCTTTTTATGATTTAACAGTGTATTCATATGATGGAAACACGTGATGCCCGACTTTCATAGTCCAGTTCCTACTCTGTTTGTATGGGTTAGTTGTTGATTTTGATCAATATAATACGCTAATGCCTCGTCACTACTCAGCGGTCTATCACTTTGCACTGCACTTGCTTGTTGAAGGCTAATGCATGCACTTGCAGAAACTGGATTTTCCTCAATGTCCTTTATAACTTTGGCAACGTTTTTATGTCCAGTTGACCGTGCAGATACCTCTGCAGCAGTCATTAATTCCCCAACACTCCGCGATTGAACTATGATATATATCTTCAACTCTACGTTTCATAGTTTTAAAAGACGAATCTTCGAATCTGTTTTAGGTCTGTTGGTTGCGGTTGAGTCGATCGCAAGCAGAATTCTATCTCCTCTCCTTTCAGTCACAACTTATTCTTATCAAGGAAACGCTGTTTTGACTTTTCCATAATATTGATGATTGTATTAGCGATAACATCGCTAATACAATCTCACTTTGGCTAGACTCTTTGGTTGCAATATATTTTGTTTGAATTAATGGAAATGCTGGGCTGTGAATATGGATGAAAAATGATTGCATGTAGCGGAGATGAGAACGTTGACATGGATGTGTGGAGTGACAAGAATAAAGTAAGGAATGAGTATATTAGAGGAAGTTTGAAAGCGGCGCCGGTTACAGAAAAATTGAAAGGAATTCGTTGAAACGCATGTGACTGTAAAAGAGTGATGGACATGAATGTTGATGAATGGAGAGGGAGAGGAGGGCCAAAGAAAAGATGGGTGGATTGTGTGAAGACTGATATGAAAGAGAAAGGAATAAATGATGCCGTGACGTCTGACATGGGAGAATGGAAGAAGAAAACGATGATGAGCCTAATAACATGGCAAATCTTAAAAAAAAAAAAATTCAATAATTTTACTCATTATCTTTATTCATCCATGACAGCATAGCAAACTGCAGTATCACAACAGTGTACTCCACCATAAGACTATTAAACTTCTGAGGTAGACATCCATCAATCGTAAAGATCCGACAAGCAGTCATCTTGTGAAAGGCTGCTCGTTTCAGTCGCTGTACGTTCTTACAAAGCCTTTTAGCTTCCACTGGAAAGGAAACGCACAAACTGTAGAACAAATAGCGTAAGATATATGGCATGGAACAGAACGATGTGGTCACATTTAAGGGACCGGTAGAAACCATGACACTGTACAACTTTTTCTTTAAGGCTCCGCGCAAACGGGCTTGCCGACCACAGCCACCGGTGGCTGTCGCGCGCCCGACCACTCGTGGCAGCCACTCGTGGCCGCTGACTCGTGGTCAGTGGCTGCCATGAGTGGTCGGTTGTCGCCACCAGTAGTCGGTGACCACTTCAATTTGTAACACTGTCCTGCTGTACAGTCTTACAATGGATTCCAAGGCGAAAGGTTTGATCGTGATTTTATTTTAGAAAAATAATTATGCTTCCGTGCAAAAAAATAAAACCCTTGACATTGGTAACAAAGTTCGATAAAAAAAAAGGAAGTCAGAGTTTTTATGATAATTTCACGCGAACAAAGATCGCGTGCAACAGCAAGTATAGAATATATTTTCTTTAAAACCAATTGCCAAATCTTTTAGAAGATAAGGTAAACGACTGATATGTAAAATAAAGTCGCTAAGTCTGCTGCGCCGACCCCAAATCAATTGGGATAAGGGCAAGAGAATGATGATGATGAAGTGCCCCAAAGGGCAATGAAGAGGGCTATGCTGGGAGTTTCCTTGCGTGGTCAGATCAGAAATGAGGACATCCGCTAGGTTCCCGAGGTAGCCATAAGAATTGCCAAACTTAGGTGGCAGTGGGCAGAGCACATTGCTCGCAGAACAGATGGCCGATGGGGCCGAAAAGTTCTGGAGTGGTGACCGCGAACCGGAAGACGTTGTGTTGGAAGGCCTCCCACTAGGTGGACCGATGGTGAACGTTGCAGGGATCCGCTGGATGCGAGTCGCACGGGACCGGTCAATGTGGCGACAATTGGGGGAGGCTTATGTCAAGCAATGGACGTCTTTCGGCGGAAATTATGATGATGATGATGAATGATGATGATGAAGTAAAATAAAGTTATGTAGCAATTAACACTTACCGGTAAGAAAGTAAAAGAAGAAAGAAAAGAAAAAAACATAGAATCTTACCAGTACTCTGTAAACTTCTGAGCATACGACAGCAAGTAGCGTCTGCATCAGAGACTGTCATGTAGAATAACTCGCAGTAAGTGTTGAACATACTGACGAAAGTAATATTCTTTGATACCCACAGGATGATGATCAATAAAAATGTATTGACGTCATACTGAAATTCAAGTAATGGAAATTATGGTAAATAGCAAAAAAGTTGTTTAAAAGGAGAAAAAAATAATAAAGTTTAAGGGATATCGACACGCTTCCTCTTCATCATTATGCCCTTGTCCTATATTACTTGTCGACAACGTGGTCGGCGCAACACATTTTTTTTTTTTCCATTCTCCTCGATCAACTGTCATGCAATCATTTACTCCTTTTTCCTTAATAATATCATTTATCACACAATTCATCCATATTTTCTTTGGTCTTCCTATCCCTCTCCATCCATAAACACACACATACATACATTCATCACTCTTTTAGTCACATGCAATCACATCGACACGCTTACTTTTGTATTCTATACATGATTCCAGATTCAACAGCGTTGAAATTTTTCTTCAGTGAGTTAAAAAAAAGTTACCATCCTATGCAGTATGCTGAACTCATTGTTCCTGCACATGGTGTTACCGTGTACATACGTTTATTTCATCCCACCTCATCACATGCCCAATAAAAACAATCTCCGTTTTTAATATTGGTAATTTTGTCGCATCCATTCGTTTTCGACATTAACATTTTATTGCCTACTTTATTATTATTTTAAATGCAACACATGCAGGGAGCGGGTCCCGTCTCGCGCCCTAAGCCGACGCTCGTACCCCTCAGGGGGTGCCCTTAGCATGTAGTCTGTTAGTTTGAAAGTTTTTTTTGCTGGAAGCCTTACACTCAAGGCACCCGTATAGGATAGTACGGTTAGACAGACGACAACCTCCTAGGTCAACCTACGAGACGAGATTCACAAAAAAAAATCCCTGTACTCCCAACCCGCACCTGCTCTCTGTGTGTTTTGGGCTTTATCCGTCGTCGTCCCAACAGCCTTAAAAATATTACCCTATAGCTTGCAGATCACGAGCTATGCACAATAACACTGCTGGGCAATGGCCTCTCCCTAAGACTTTCAGGTCTTTCAATCTAGGCTCCACTGGTTGTTGATTTTGTCTAGCTCTGCCCGCGATTTCTATCTTCGCTAGTAGTTGGTCAATTAAATAAGTGTAATGCTTACCATGGCGTAGTGTGTTAATCCAGATTTTTCTATTTCTATAAATGTTTGGAGATACAGTAAACTGTGAAAAAATGTGTCCAGTGCTTGAAATAAGGTCTGAAAATAAATATTATTTACCACCAGAATATTAGATGAAAAATTAAAACATACGCCACAAAATGTCAGTCTTACCGAATACTTAAATATTTTCTTGAAAATATCAAAAGCGTCCATTAAATTTACGTATGCCTGAAAGAGCTTTTTAAATTCATCATTGTTAGTAACTTCTACAGACTCTGAACTCAGTTTGGTATAGTGCTCGAATTCAGAAATCCACGAAATCATTGCATCATTTATCAAAGCGATTAAACAAAAACCATAAGTTGTGTGTACGTCTAAATAAATCAAGGTATATACATAAGCAGACATTACAAAATTACGAGTCAGGAACACACAGGAAACAAAAAATACTAAATGACGAAAAATTCCGAACCAGCTCCTATTGATTGCCTTTTTGTAATCCTTGTGATTGATTAATTTAACCGCTTTTTGAATCTTCAAAATAATTTTGACGTGATCCTCTCTTTGAACGATATTTAGTAAGTAAAATAAAAAGAAAGGAATCACCAACAGGGTGGTATTCAACTTGAAAAAAATACTGATAAAAGGATTTGTTACATCGTCAAAATCTCTTAAGGAAAGTTTTTCTAGGTGAAAAATTATAAATACAAGAGTACCAATGAGCGATACAATGTAGTAAGATGCACGATGAGGCCTAATGCAATTAAACACAATGGAGAATCTTGATAGGAACAGCATATGCTGTAAACACCGATAAGGAAAGAGCACTTTTTGGAAACCTTTATCCAAAAAATTGTCGGTAATGGGATGTATTTTGAACTTTGCTTTCATGTTTAATTCACTTTAACAGCCGTGCGAACGCTTAACAGAATACTAAGGTTAGTACTGTCATTTACATGAAATATAAATTTGTTAATTAACGTAAAATAACGTTTCAACTACCAATACATTTCCGTGAAATATAATGGTCGTCGTTTGTTTTATCAAGACGCGTTAGTAAGGGCTTGGACACATCACCACGGCACGGGGTGCCGCCATCGTGTAACGGCACGACGTCGTACAGCGGTACGGTACCGTAACACATCGCCACGGCGCGACACCGCGCCACCACTTCGAAATGGCATGACGTGGTAACACGGTACGGTGCGCCGTGCCGGCTCACGGCAGCAACCATCGGTTCAAACGTGTACTCAAAGAGTTTTTGTCTAGATATGGACCGGGAAAGACATATTCTTCTCCTGTTATTGCTAAGTCGACGAATGAAGAAAAGTCAGATCCGAAGAAAATATTCTTATTATTAGGCGCGGCACACCGTAGGTACACGGCACCGTACCCCGGTACGACCGTGTCGTGCCGTCACACGCTGGCGACGCCACGCCGCGCGCCGTGGTGATGTATACTGGCCCTATATTAAAAGTTTTTATTGTCCTATAATTATTACTGATGCTTTCATTTCAGACTCGAAAAGAAACAAAAGGTCAGAGTACTCTGCAAAAGCGGTAGCGTTAGCGGTAAGGTCCGCCATGAAAGTGTAGCTGTACAGGAATGGTGCCCTGTGTATTCGGATAAGGACATGGATGTTTGGGAAAAGGGTTGGAAGATTTTTGTATGAAGCGTGATCTGCTTAACTTCCGCCATTTTATTTTACTTTAAAAATAGCGGCCACACGTAAACTTTCTTCAATTACTGGTATCAATACAAACAAGTTTTGTATGAGACAAAATCTTCTAAAGCGTCACGTTTCCGAGATTTAAGCTATCAAAGTTAGAATCTATTCACTGATGGGACCATCAGTACAACTTTGATCTTATTAGCCACGCATAAAAACAGGATCAATCAATCTTATCTTATCTTATAAGCCCTTTTATTCTGAATTGTTTTCTCTGTTTTTGTAAGTTGTTAAAGTATGTCTCTTAATTCAGCGTGCCTCTTGGCAAGGCCTCCCCTAGCTGTTTCCATTGTATTCTATCACGAGCCACTATCTCCCAGTTAAGGCCCGCAGTAAGTCTTGACTCGTCCTCCCATCTCCTTTTTTGTTTGTACTTGTTTTGTTTACTATTTCTTTACCTTTGTTAGTACAATGCATGTCTGCCACGAAAGGTAATTCCGACATGATGAGAGTCTGTGTTTAATGGTTTTGTAATTTAAATAAAACACAATAGTTAGTCGATTATTCTAATATTTATGGTAAGTGATGTTCGTATTTTGATGAATATTATATATACAACGTGTAACAGATAAAATGCAATACCTCAGACACCCCAATTAGAATATTAAATTATAAGTCTAAAAAAATATCCGTAATTAAATAAATTTAAACCAAACCTAGTCTTTTTTTATAAAATAGTTATCCTTACTAAACGCAAAATGTATGTGCAACAATATCCCTGCACACACACTCATGCAATGTTAGCGGCCGACGTGACACGCACACGAGCGCCCGTCAGCTGACCATAACTGTAGGCATTTGATGAGGGTTAGTTCAATGAACGAATTTTATGTACCTAAAATATCACAGACTGTTATTACGAATAACTTTTGATACTTCATTGAGTTTACCGTGTAATATTAATAATTTTCTAGTAAGTGAAATTATCAACACGAATCTAAGACTAGGCTTAGTAACGGGGATGCATTTAAAACAGCGATATTCAATGACGGCGTGTTTAAAAGATTTGAATCATAATATTTACAGTGATAAGAATACAATCGTATCGATAGGAAGGAGTAGGTACTTACAGAACTGGATTATTTACTCTTTACACTTAGGTTATTAATTTGCACTATTTCTGCGATCCACTTTCATTAAAGTTTCAAAATGTTCTATGCACTTATTTGCACGCTTTCTTAAATTGTATTTAAATTTTGTAAGCACTTCAGTATCACTTTTCACCGTCACAAATGCTTGATCAATTTTTGTTTTTAGTTACTCGTTGTACATGCCAACACACGTGAAGGTACTCTCGTCCGTCCAAAGAATGTTTTGTTGCCAGATCTCCAACAACCACCTACTGAATTCCAGTCGTGGCAAGTTGTCAGCCGGCGTTAGGTCTAGACACCGTCGAAGATGGAACGGGTGTTCACCATCAGCAAGCAACGTTCGCCACACGTACCTACATGTGGCTGCAGTCGAACTGGGGTGCTTCTTCTCTCGAGCTGTCCTCTGGATATTCGTCGAAATGGTCGAGAATACGCTCTTGCAGACGAGTAGTCCGCACATTCGTCCCTCTGTCCAAAGCCGTATTAGGAAGGAACGTCCCAGTCCCTCAGTCGCTGAATTGCAACCAGCATCGTCCTGGCGCTGACACTGCAGCCAAGACGGTCATTGAACTCCCGACAAGCTGACGCGACATTATCAAGACAGCGAGCCAGGGTCCTAACCATCTCCGTGTATTGTATGTTGGCATACCGGAAAGCCATCGCGCGCGGAAACAAAAATGTCACGAAAGGAAATAAAAGGACATCCAAACTACGTCACTACCGGCGGATGACTAAATGTTAGGTTAAAAGCGCGCGCGCGGTTGCGGCGGCGTGAGTGTCGGCATTTCGCATAAACGTCAAAGAGGTTGCCGACAAATGCTTTATATCTTTGCAATAAGTTCTAAATTTCTTCAAATTAAATAATTTTATTGTGTGTAGGGCTACTCTGATGACCAACTAAGTTTGGTCGTGCATTCAAATAAGCCTTACTCATTGGAGATAAAGTTGGAATTCCTTTAAATTACCTATTTATTTGTAAAATGCATTGATATTGTTTACGTGTGTGTATTACGAGCTATGAGCGAACTACAAGTAATGTCGTGCGTTCTAGTAACCTTTATTGCTCTGAGTTAAGGTTTCAATTTCCTTGAATTAAGGATTGTATTAATTTGTCATGATACTGTGTTTCTAATTTAAGTTATTTAAAAGATTTTTCCGTCAAAATTTAACACCTATTTTTTATGACGGAAATCGATTCAGAAGCCGATTCTGAATAAACTATTTTCAGGATGTGCGTTAATTAAGTTACAGGTTGTATAGAGATACAAACGACCTCACGCCTCTTCCCACGGAGGCAGGTAGAAACTCCAGAAAGCTATCTGTTACGCCACCTACTATTTAACATATGGACAAATAATAAACCTTTTCCTATGTCTTGTTCAGGACATACACGCACGCCGGTTTCGAGTATACGCTACTGAGCTTTTCGAAGAACATTTTGTATAAAATAATACAAACATCAAATAACACCTTTTTCTCATGGGCGTAGGTAGTAACTACATTGCTACGATGCTTTCATACGTCTTTTACCTCGTCCACCTTCTGAACTATTGAAGAACATCAACAATAATGGCAGTGTATGTTTAGGAGAAAATGAAAATGGGCTCTATGAGAGGGTCTGACTCATTTAGATATCTAAAATTCTTTAAAAAAATTATGTGAAACGTCAGGGAAATCAGTAAGAGGAACACTATCCCCAAATATCGACGCCATCCGCTATATTGTCTTCCAGTCTATAATCGTGCAACATGATTCTTCATTGTTGGTAGACAGGTACTTGGGTAGTTTAAATCACACACAATACTTGACTCAAACACCAAACATTTATTTCTAATGAACCATTTACAGGTACTTATAAACTTTCTAGAGTAGAGCCACCCGTTCGCAAACATGTTTGTTTATAAGGAGAAGAACGGGCTAAGAAACTCCTTACACACTCTTTTAAATTGTGTTACAGTTCTCATTAACACAACTTAATATTGTTCACTTCAAAAAGCAGTTATAGGAACTCTTGAGAAAACAAGAACACACTAAAATTCATTTTGAATACATTCGCTCCTTCTTCTTTGTTCTGTTTCCAAGATGTTCAACATTCATCCAAAAGGATAAGCAGCCTTGAAAAGAGCTTTGCGGAATACCCTGTATAGGGATGATTGACAGTCGAGAAACAGCTGTCGAGAAATGAAATATTAGACGAAATAAAGAGACAAGATCCAGACTACAGAAATTCGAACTGTAGTATAACAATGGTGTAAGTAGTGATGAGGGCACACAGGCTCATGGGAGTCGCGGCGTCTATGGTGAACAAACCACACACGTTCAACTTCTCGAAAGAGGTCATTTGAACTCGCTGGATATTCTTGCAGACTCTTTTTTGAGTATCTACAATAAAACGACGAATAATTATTACTTGAAGGATTAGGCAGAAAGAAGATAAGAAACTTTATGCAATTTTTATCCTGGTAATATTGCAAACAGTAACATAAAGTATACACAAAAAAACATTGAATTACACTTCATTAGTTTGTAAGCTACTTCTGTTAAAGTCCTATGCAACAAAGGTCGACCCTATCAGAAGTGTGATATTATTTACCTGAGCATCCGCTTGCGTTTGTCAGTTGTATACAAGTCATATGGACTTCTCTCATAGCTGAGTAAAATCTCTCAATTTCCACGCTCAAAAATATGAGCAAAAGCAAGTTCTTAATAATCCAGGTTAAGGACATGAATGACAACACAGCAAACTGAAATAAATATAAACAAATCTGAACTGTTTAACCACAAGAGTTATATTATGGGAAAAAGGAAGAAGACATGCTTCGCCGACCCTAAATGTACTGGGATAAAAAATTATGAGGAATGTTAGGTTTTTAATATTAATAGAACGAAGACCTTACGAGGGTACTAGTTTCAATCTCAGAGGTTACTTTCTTCATTTCAATACAAATTGTTATAGCACTCAGCGATTTGGCCGCTGTTTGTATGATATAGAATAAAATCTGAAACATAGACACAGAAATCAATACGAAAATAAAGTAAAAAAAAAATCTTCACCTTCATAATGCATCATAGTGGTTGAAATTTGCTAGTATTCTTAGTCGCTAGCATTAAACGAGTTTTTTGACAAAGATAAATAAATGACAAAGGTGAATTCTAAAGAAGAAAAAAAAGACATACCAAGAGATGGTTCGTCTTTACAAATATTTCATAAGCCTCCAGTATCTCTAAATAAACTTCGAACATAGTATTCCGAAAATACTAATTTTAACCCAACTTTCGAGTGGTTGTGTTTTGAGATTTAAGATAGCCGTAGCTTATAACACATTTATGTCAAAAATAATCCATAAATAACTTGGATAATCAAAACCACCACTCGCAAAGTCAAAGACGTAAAGTGAAAAAAATCCAAATAATATGATAAAAGTTTATTGTTAGAACCAACACCAACCCAGTTAGGAATGACAAAGCGTTTGAATCATTTGTTAATTTCAAGGATTCTAAACATTTCCTGGATACTCATGACAAAGAATACGTTAGTGTGCTTCTGAACAATATTTCTGAAGCAGCACGAATAGCTACCAATGAAAAGGAATACATAGCCGGATATTATATGCACATGTTTGAAATACTGAAATCCTTCATAATTAATGGTGAATGGTAATCCAAACCACACATGAAAGCACGAACACAATTAAATGAACACGGCGAAAATCGAAACGACGCTGTAGAAAAGCCACAAGTCGAAATTATGTTGTTTCGAATTTTGTACTTGGCACAGAAGCTCAAATTTTCCATCATATTGAATGGCTTTAATACTGATTGCAAGTCTTTTAGAATAGAATTTTTAGTTAATGAGTAATTATTTTCATTGACCGCTGTTGGTTCTCTTCCAATTATATAGACATTTTCTTTTAATTATTCAGTCTCGTTATTGGTAGCAGACATGTCTGCTACTGAAGGCAATTCAATGTTGATTGGAGTAATATTACAGTTTTTCTAATCGATAGCTTTTTAATTTAAATTGAACAAATAATATACGAATCGACGTCAAAAAAGTTCCTACTTCGGTTTTTTTAATTTACTTTGTGCTTTTTAACTAACTTAGTGTTCCAATGGAGCATTGAAAATAGCTCCTATTCTACATGGATAAATGCATTGTTATGTGTTATAGTCCTGCTCGATATCCTCGACATGTGCAGTACTTTCTACCGATTGTCTGTTTTAATTCGGTAAAAGATCTTGGAGTTGTATTTGATCCGTGACTAAACTTCCTTGAGCATATTATTTTTATCATGCAGTCCCCCGCTGCTTTCATACAAAAGACTAGGTTTCACTATCCGAAATTTGCGTGAATTAATCAATTTCCAGACCATTAAACTAAATTAGTGTCACCTGTAATTATTTGAAACCCCTATGAGAGTTCTGACGCCTTGCTTCTGAAGTGCCAAAAAGATTCGTTAAATATCTAAGTAAGAAATTGTGTGGATATTACCCATTTCTGTACCCCACCTTTAAAAAAAAATTGAAATGCTTAAATTCAACTCAGGCGTAATTACTTCTTACTTATGTTTGCTTGTCGTGTCCTCTGTGGTGAGTCCGATTGCCCGGAACTAGTAGCTCAGCTAGTTATTGTGAACCGCGTGGTAACAATGGAAAAGGTCGGTATTGAACAAAGTGTTCTCAGACAAGTGAAGATGGTATGGGCATATTCCCCCTAAAGGAAGTTACACACACGGAGGCCTTCACAAAATCTCACTGTATAGCACTTGAAATACCGGCTGTTCAGGTCCAAGCCTTCACCCTACGTTCTAAGTGCCCTGCGGCCCAGACGGTAAATACCTATTTGGCATTCTGCTGGGTAAAAATTCAAGCGACTCATCCTGAGCTTAACCATGCACAGTACCTCACCTATATTGCGCAGTAGCGCAACCTACGCCAAGCACCAAAAAATTGTTGGGGAAAACTTTCTTAGGCATCTCCGCCTGCTACACCAGGAGATGCCTGAGAAACTTTGACATCAGTACGTAAGAAGGATGGCAGATGCGGAGCTGGGAGACGTACGAAACCAAAATAACTCGGTCTAGGTTACCAATATTCTCAGGGTGGATACGACGGCAAGTAAAAGATACATCTCTGCATTTGGTCAGACTGGAAGCCGACCCCAGGCTACCAAATGATGCTGATGGGACAGTAATAAAAAACTGAAATGTTGATAATTAAATTAGAGAACCCTAAAAAAAATCTAATCCCAAACCACTTCAGAAACATAAAAAAATAACTATCACAATACAAATGTTATTTTAATCAATTAAACACGTGATGAGAATAAGAAAATAATCATACCAAGTGTTGAAACGTCTTCTTAAATATTTCATAAGCTTCCAATATTTCCATATAAACTTCGAAAATTGTATTCCAGTGGAATTCGTTAACTGAATTTCCCACATGTATTATACACATTTTAATATTTCTGATCAAACTCTCTAAAGGCTTCGTTACGAGCTTGAAGATTGTACTGGCATACAAAACATGAATGTCAAAAACAATCCAAAAATAGGCCGAGATATTGAAACCGCGTTTAGAAATATCGAAGACAAAATAGGTAAAAAAAATCCAAATGATATAAAAACAGTTTAATGAAATAACGCAAACCCAGTTGGAAACGATGAAGTGTTTTAAATTTTCGTTTACTTTGAGTATTCGATAGACATCTTCGATTTTTATGATAAAGAGCATGTTGTTGTACTTCTGAACTATATTGGTGCAGCAGCTCAAAAAGCTACCACAAAATAGTAAACAATAGACTTGTACTGAAAACAAATGTAGGATATATTTAAATCCTTCATAATGAAATGTGGGTGAGAAACCAAACCAGGCATAAAAGCTAAATAACATTAATGTCGACGTGAAGAAGATTGAACCAATGTAGTAAAAAACACAATTGGTAGCAATAATGTTGTTCCGAATTTTGTACTTAGCACAGAAGAACAATGCTTCCATCACACTAAATGGTTTCAAAACTAATTGTAAGTCTTTTTCAATAACATTTTTAAGTAGCAAGTCACTGTTTTCATTAGTCGTAGTTGGTTCCGCTTCAACTATACAGTCATTTTCATTTAAATCATTATTTCTATTACTTGTAGACATATCTGCTACAAAATGGAACTGAAAGTGTCGTGTGCGTGTCTAATCAATAGATTTTAATTTGTAATACCGAGGAAAAAGTTTACCCTGCAATTACTTAAATTTCAATGACACTGAATGAAATCGTCTGGTCGCCTTTCTCACTCTCACTAAAAATTGTATTATTGTTCTGTTAAGGGTATGTGAGCGAGATTTTGTCGTAACGTTTAATTCAGTAATTTCTAAAGTAAGGACGCAGACACGCAGCGAATAAATTAAGGTACTCGAAGAAATTCATATAAACAGATTTTCGACTGCAGCAATTGTTATCAACTCTAAAATACCAATATACACTTTTCATGTTTGGGAGAATGAAGATCAGGGTGTAAAGTGCTTCATCCCCCATAGAAAACGGAGGATCCTCCGACTAGACGGTTGTTTTGACTTGTGGGCTACTGCCCGACAGCTGTTGTTGTCGGGTTCTTCTATACATTCTTAAGTCGCGGGTAACTTTACTTACGTGATGTAGGATTTAGGTGTATTTCGATGTTTAGTTCATCGTCCGTGTCATAGATGGCGCTGTAGTACTTTTTGTTCTATGTTCCTGTAGTACTATTTGTAGTGCCGCTACACATGAATAGTTAATAATATGAAAAACCCAACTTGTAAATATCCAAACAAATATGGGGCACGAACAGACGTGAGAAAAAGTTTACAAAATAACGTTTCAAAAGAAGTTCCGTAAAAATATGAAATGCCCAGATTACAGTCAGAACGCTCAAAAGCCAGGCTGTTCCCAAATGCCCAAACATTAGCTCAGACCGTAGTGTCACAGGCTATTAGCCGTACCTTTAGTACGCAAGCTGTCACGGGCTAACACGCCACTGGAAGTCTACTTTCTAAGCACGAAACCCGTAGTTTTGGGTGTTTCCTACTCCGTAGCACCTACGGACATAAGATTAGTTCGAAACCCAAACTAAGAACTAATGACAAATCAATATGTCAGTTGTCCCTACTCCCGATGTGTTTAAGCGCGACCGAAAAATTGAATTTGACACTTGTTTTGACGGATCGTTATGTCACTTGATATGATATCAAAATAGTTTATATATTTTTGTAGTATCATATATTTTTTGAGAAAATATTATGATACTATGGCTGTTTTATTAATGATCGAAGAAGCTCTACAGGAAGAGCGGAGGCGACACCGATTATACTTGCGCCAAAACTTTCGGTTGGCGAGTATTTCCGATGTTGAGTTCAAAGTTAACTATAGGCTCACACGTGTTAGGTCACTGGTTAAAATAAGTCCACAAATAGTATATTTACGTATTATTAGTTTAGTCTATATTGTAACACATCTATTTGTTTTTTTTTTTATTAAAGCTGTAATCGTCTCAATCACCATAGATAATACACTATATAATAAATATCACGGCAAGTGAATCTAAGTCTAAGTTCATTTAATCTCATTTAAAGACTTTTTCATGAAATAGTCATTAAATGGGATTGAATGAACTTAGAGGGTTGTATTGATGACTTTAATGATTATATTTCTGTAACGCGACGCTTAAGGACTCCTTGGTGGTTCGTGGCCTGTATACCACTAAACCACAAGGCAGAACGAGTGATGAACTTTGACACAGAATGACAGATTAGAAGAGAATAGTTTTTAGAGTTTTGATGTGATTTTCTTGTAAGCCATAATTTAAAGTGTTTAATTATACGTCCTAATATGCTATAATATTAATAGTATATCATGGTCTTTCGAGTCGGACGTGGCAAGGACTGTTCCAGAAAGAAATTGGCTGAGAGGAACCTTATAAAAAGACAGTTCATTACTTCGTAAAATCATCAATAGAACCCTCTTAGTTCATTTAATCCCATTTAAGGACTTTTTCATGAAGTAGCCATCACACAACAGCCGGGCAATAACGGTCCGACAGTAGCTCACCAGACAGCACATATCTGGTCGGAGGATCCTCGTTTTTTAATTGTGGATGTGAAACTTACCACCTTGTTCCTTACGTGTTTAACCTTTTGAACGCCATTGTTACATATACGTGACAAGCATGCTCGTGCCCTGTACGTCAACGACACAATAATGTGACAAAAAATTTGGTGCACTATAACATGAAACAAATAATTAAATAGTGTTGGAATCCCAATCAAAAAAAAAATATTTTTGTAGGAATTTGCGGTGAAATTGTGGCTTGGCGTGGAGGGCACGCGCTTGCTCTGGCGTTCAAAAGTTCAATTCAAACAAAAATTTCGTAAAAGTGAGCTAGTGTTTTATTAGAAAATGAACTCTAACAAAATGCATATAAAGTTCATACTAGTTTGAGACGTTTACTATGCTTAGTAAAGTCAAGCCTGTGAATCTTTCCCTAAGGCTGCGGACATTAATACCGGCGATGCGGCAGCGACGAAAGCAATTTCCTTCACCAACGCTGCTCTTGTACTTTTTTGTGTAGCATTAAGTCTAAATAAATAAATGCAACGGAACGCATTTTTTTTAAGTCTCTCTTATACGTATCGTCTTGAACTACTTTTCGGAATTGGAACTGTGTCGAGATGCAAACTGACCGAATGTTTAACAAAGTCAACCTTTTTCTTTGTGTACCTTTATTTCCTTCAAACTTATTAGTTTAAAGAGCGCAAGATCACACCCATACCATTACTTGTGATTACGTAAACAAACTGTCATTATGGTTGTAAGTACATTAAACGACATTATTATAAAAGCCAATCAATGAAGTGCTTTTAATATATATGTTCCATATTTCGTTTGCTTAATAGTTTATTTGTATTTAGATAGTCCGATCGAAATATTGTCCTTAGTAACAAGAAAACAACGGAATATTGTGAAGTATGATCCAAAAGATGAAGTTTTTCCGGATAATACCGTTGATAAAGATATGCAGGCAATGCTTTTACCTTTGACCCTGACGCAAACCGTTATGTTAAGTCCAAAATTCCGCATAAAAAACAATGTCCTTTATCCAAATGACGTCTTATATAAATTCTTGTTGCTTTGTGGAACAGTCTTACCCATTTCTTTGTATTGTTATCGAATGTCAGACATGTCACACGATAAAGTAGTAGAATTGAGAATAATTAATATGCAAAAAATCGCCGTGTACTGGGACGCTGTCTTTGACTGTACTGGTTTTTTATTTAACTTTATTATCAGACTCGTGCTATCGAAGAAAAATATATCATTTGTGTTGACCATTCAAAAAATCCATCGAGTTCTCAACTGTGATATCAATTTCAAAAGTTTTACCAGAAACAATTGGATTAGCATGAATGTCGTCTTTTGCGTCTTCAATTTATTCTTCATTTACAATCGGATTTTGCACGCAAATCTACCATTCTATGTCTTTATGATTTAGTTCATGCAATCAGATATATTAAGTTGCTCAAAGATCAAGCTGTTCAGTGGAATCATCGGATTTTAAACTCATTCGTTGAACGACAAAACGGAGTGAGTCATAGAAGATTATTTGAAGTCTACGTTCAAATATTAAAAAGTTACAACATTTATAAAAAGATTTTTCAAGTTGTGGTTAGTTCCAGAATGTACTCTACTCTCGATTAGTTATTTTAGTAGCGGCAAGATGGAATGTTTAACAGTTTTATATTATGCAATTTTCAGATTGTATACTACACAGTAAATAATTTCTTTCATTCGTTGGTTTATGTTGAAATTTTGATCAAATTCTATAAAAAACCCAAACAAGCAAAAGAATGGGTACGTATCGCATATTAGGTTAAATTATATTTTTTTAATAATAACATCTGTTTCTTTCTGTTTTGCATTATTGTCGTCTTCTGGGATTTTGTATCACAATTTGTCCAAACAACATTTGTTTTCTACTTCAATTCTCTCCAGCTAACCGTTACGTTATCGTTTACCGCTTTGTCTTTCGTATCCTCACACGATCTATCTATTAGTTCTTTATTCTGTCTTACCATCCACTAACGTTTATATTCATCACTCATTTAGTCACAAGCGTCGCATTCCTCATGATCACAAATGCTGATATACAAAGACGACCCTATAAATTTTTCTTAACATACCTTCAAACGTTCTTGAATAAACTCACTTGTTATTTGGTCAGTTATTGTTACTTCAGGCATCCACACCTCAACAGTCGCATCTCCGCTACGTGTACACCTTTTCCCCGGGTAGCATTCCGAATATTTACTTTAAAATAAATATTTCCATACGCAAAGTTTGATTGAATGTTTATTTTTACAGTTCATAATGTCGTCATCAACCGTAGCAATATACGCTTGGATGTTAAAGTGCCTTATTTTACAAATCGTACTGAGCTTGTATTGCGAAGCTTTTTATATCGCTTTGGAGGGTTCTCAGGATACTTGTGCTGTCATTCTGAAATTAAACTGCACAGGTAACAACAGTTAGTTACTTAACTAAAAATATAAAATTATTCAAACGATTGTAAAAATAGTGTGTAGTAATATACAAGTGTGTGTATATAAAAGGGAATCATGTTCACGACAAGGCATAATCTGTCTAGTAAAAGACTATGTTAAGGTCGGCTTCCAGTCTAACCGGATGCAGCTAAATACCTGTATTTAGATAACGTGCTTTCTGAGGCACGGAGAAAATTTGGAAACTCGGTATTTAACGGGTGGCCCCAATCCACGGACCTACCTAGGCAAGCATGGCTTCACCTGAAAGTCGACCCCAGCGGCTGTTATTATTTCGCTACGAGCTCCTCTGATCATTTTCACGACAAGTACATATTTACAGATGAAGACAAGAAGTTATGCAAGAACGTGAGGCGCGTGCACCGAGCGTCGTTCCGTAAGATGTGCGCCTGTCGACTGTTCTACGTGGACGTGTGTCTACTACTGCACCTGGCGGAACTTCTCAGAAACTATTCAGTTGTGTTACTGCAGTTTGCATTTCTGTGAGCCTGGTACTATTATGATCACTAGTCTGTCATTCCTTTGAAGCCTAACCCATCCAAGTCACGGTGACCTAAATTTACAAAGAAATGTGTTGTGATTCGTAAAAAGTTAGTCTGACCGTTTTACTGTATTCTTATGTTAAGTAAACGTTTTGGAACAGCCACCCAGCATGTTTTATAAGATTTTAGTTCAAATTATTTCGGACTTGAGTTATTTGAGATAATTATGACTTTTAGGGTAAAAGTGATTTCTGTTTTGGTTTTGTGATCTAGTATACATAAGCCTATGCATTTTCATGATTAGGTCAAACGAGGATTATCAATATCTGAAGTAAGAATTTACAAACTTCAATTCCTACAAACATCACCGGTTTGAAAGGTTGCGGGGATCCGCTGGATGCGCCACGCACGGGATCGGTCAATGTGGCGACACTTGGGGGAGGCCTATGTCCAGTAGTGGACGTATTTCGGGTGGAATGAGGAATAAATACTCTAGTTAATTTACTCAATATACTGATACTGTGAATCCATTTTTTTGATGACCGTATACCTAACAATGATAAATGACAGGGTGCTCAGATGGGAATGTTTCATGGGCATGATACATAAATTCATGGTTGCCGAGATGGGAGTAAACCATATAACTTTCGTAAGAAAAAGAAGAAACAGTAACTAGAACTTCTATGTTAAAACATGCAGTGCCATCTTGTATGGTAATTAGTCCAGTATTATTGCCGAATAGCGCATTTGGTATTGTCAGACATCATGGTGTCATTTCTTCGCGTGAATTGTTGCTTAAGGCATTCCCTCACTCTTACCATATTTTCTGGAGAACGTAGATCAGGGTTTATTACTAGATCTTAGTCTTTTCAACCCTGCATGTGTAAGTAGCTTGGTCGCCAAACTGGCGACGAGCTACCTGCGCGTGTAATAAAATGTCTCAACTCATCGGGAGTGTTAACGAATTTGATTATAAAAGTCAGGATTGGCAAATATTCTACAAGAAATTGACTAACTTCCTTAAATTAAACAACATTGATAGGGAGAACTGGAATTCAGTATTAATCGCGCATCTATCCGATGAGTCGTACCGGCTAGTAGGAAACCTCGTGCATCCAAAGGAGGTAGAAACGGTACCGTGGACCGAGTTAGTTCAAGTACTAAATGGACATTTTCAGCCGAAAAGATCGACTTTTGCCGATAGGGCAAAATTTTATGATGCGATCAGAATGGACGGTGAAAAAGTCGAAGATTGGGCGGCACGATTGAGAGGACTCGCCGTGCACTGTGGTTTCGGTACGGAGTTGGATACGTTGCTACGCGACCGTTTTATCCTAGGTCTAAAGGTAGGCCCGGAAAGAGATCGATTGTTCGAACAGGACTTGAAGACCTTGACGCTATCTAGGGCTATAGAAATAGCTCAGGAAGCAGCATGTGCTCGGGCAGCGAGAGCTTGTGTCGGCGAAGGCGGTGAGCAACTTATCAAGCAGGAGATGGTGTATCGAGTTGGTGAGCGTCGCGGCGGGCAGGGCGAGGCCCGCCCGGGTCCGGCGCAGGCGGCGGCCCCCGCGGCCGCGCGATGCACAGTGTGTGGGCTTAAGGGTCATTGCGTTGAAAAGTGCCGTTTCAAAGGTTATAAGTGCATGATTTGTGGTGAAAAAGGTCATCTTAAAAAAGTGTGCAGTGTTAAAAAGGTCGGGAAAGTTTCGTTGCATAATTTGGATGCGGGCGATGGCGACGGACACGAGTGCAAGGAATGTAATTTGTATAATCTGAGGAACGTCCACTATGATCCAATTAAAGTGAATATCTCTATAGATAATAAGTTATATTCTATGGAACTAGATTGTGGAGCTGGACGCAGTGTAATCTCAGAAAGTTTTTATAAAGAAAATTTTCAATCATACAGGTTATTGAAATCAGATGTAATTTTTTGCCTTTATACTAAACATAAAGTAACGCCCATTGGTTATATTAATTGTGAAGTGTGTTACAATGGTATTAGGAAACAAATTTCTTTTTATGTAATTACTCAAGGTGGTCCACCATTGTTGGGTCGCGATTTCATGGCACAGTACAACATGAGTTTAGTTTCTATGACGAGTAACAACAACTTAACAGTTAAAGCGAAATGTCAAGAAGTGCAGCAAATTTTGAATGAATTTCCAGAGATTTGGCGCGATGAATTGGGTCGTTTTAATAAATTTGAAGTCCATCTACATTTAAAAGAAAACGCAGTGCCAAAATTTTTTAAACCGCGTCAGATACCGTTTGCTCTTAAAGACAAAGTCGTGGAAGAGTTAGATAGGCTCGTTAGGGTAGGTATATTGATACCAGTACAGTTCTCAGACTTTGCCACGCCCATTGTACCAGTTCTGAAAGTGAATGGTAAAGTTAAAATAGCTGGAGATTTTTCTTGTACCTTAAATAAGGTTTTAAAAATCGATAAATACCCATTGCCTCATATCGATGAAGTTTTTGCTAAGCTAGGGGGCGGCGAACATTATTCCAAGCTAGATTTAAGCAACGCTTATAATCAATTATGTTTATCTGAATCGTCACAAGACCTGACAACCATAAATACACCGAAAGGTCTTTTCAAATATACGCGCCTAGTGTACGGTCTCGCTAATGCCCCAGCTATTTTTCAACGTACCATGGAATCTCTAGTTGCCGGTATTGAAGGCGTGTCGTGTTGGTACGATGACATTTGTCTCACGGCCCCCAACAGAACCCTTCATTTAGAAAGACTTCGTATTTTATTAAGTAGAATACAAGACGCCGGTTTAAGGCTACAAAAAGAAAAATGCTCATTTTTCCAAGACAGCGTCACATATTTAGGTTTTAAAATAAATAAAAATGGCCTTAAAACGTGCCCGAGTAAGGTAGAAGCGATTTTAAGAGCCCCCGTCCCTACAAACGTTCTAGAATTAAAACGATTTCTGGGCGTAATCAATTACTATAGGAATTTCATTCCAAATGCGTCTTCAATGTTAAGCCCGCTAAATGAACTGTTAAAAGACAATGTTGAATGGCACTGGGACAAGAAACAGCAGTCTGCGTTCGATTCCGTGCGTCGCGAACTAGCTTCAGACCGCGTGTTGGCTCATTTCGATCCGCGAGCACGGCTAGTGTTGACCGTGGACGCAGGTCCCACGGGTCTCGGCGCGGTACTTGCACATTTGTTCAACGACGGTACGGAGAGGCCGATCGCGTTTAGTTCACGTTCCTTGTCACCAGCAGAAAAGAATTACAGTCAAATTATGAAAGAAGCGTGCGCCTTGGTGTTCGGCATTAAGCGTTTCCACCAGTACTTGTATGGTTGTCAAGAACCTTTCGTATTGAGAACAGATCACAGACCGCTTCTCTCAATCTTTGGTAAAAAGGACGGCATTGCCGTGACCACCGCCCTTCGACTGCAAAGGTATGCAATTATGCTATCCGCTTACAACTACGAAGTACAGTATATTAGTAATAAAAATAATATTGTGGCAGATTATTTTTCCCGCGCGCCGTTATCTTTAGAATCGAGCGGATCAGCTGATCGAAAGGAGCGCGATGACCTCCCAATCGCTCTGTTGTTCATGAATGCTATTCAAGAGCCGGTCTCGTTCGAACGAATACAACGCGCTACGGCCGATGATAAAATTTTGGGGTTGGCCGCGCAAGATTAGTTGCAGGCAAATACTACCATTTTTTATGTGTAAAACGGATTTGCAGATTATCGGGGGTTGCGTATTCCGTGGCCATAGAATCGTAATTCCTTTAATATTTCGCGAGCGTATGTTAGAAGAATTACATAGTGCGCATTTCGGTATTGTTAAAACGAAGAGTGCGGCGCGAAGACGAATGTGGTGGCCGGGCATCGACGGCGACATTGAGCGGATGGTGGGGGGCTGCGGCGTGTGCGCGGCCCAGCGCAGCGCGCCGCCCCGCGCGCCCCCCTCACCCTGGCCGCGCCCGCCCGCTTCCTGGCACCGTATTCATATAGACTACATGTCTATAGAACAAACGGTATACCTAATTGTTATTGATGCATTTAGTAAATGGCTAGAATGCATTCATATGAATTGCGGCACCTCCACTAGTGCGTTAATATTAAAATTAAAAAAAATATTTTCTGTTTTCGGTATCCCGAACGAAATTGTGTCTGACAATGATATTAAGATATGTTCCACAGAATTCCAACAGTTTTGTAAAAATAACGGGATAAATTACTTAAATTCACCAATTTATCACCCGGCTAGTAACGACCAAGCCGAAAATTCAGTCCGCACTTGCAAGAAAATGTTGAAATGTATCATCAAACAAAACAATAGTAAAAATAGCTTTAGCCCTCGCTTAGTTCAAGATAAATTATTTAAATATTTGTTCGAATACCGGAATACTATTCATTGTACTACCGGCGCAACGCCGTCAAGCTTAATGTTCGGACGTAATGTTAGAACCAGATTAGACATAGTTCTACCTACCAGTCACGTTAGTAGTAGTTTAGAAACAGAAAATAAGGAACTCTGTAAATCTAGGAAATTCAAGTTAGGTGAAGTAGTGTGGGCTAGATGGTTCACTGCTAAAAAGGCAAGTTGGATGAAAGGAATTATAACGAATATTATTGGTAACAGAATGTTTCATATTAAATTAAAAAATTGTAGTTCTTCATGTATAAGACATTTAGACCAGATTATTAAGTGCACAGACTCTAGCTCTGATGAAATTGTGAGTGATGTTGGTTTTGCTGGAGGTGCATCCTCGTCGGTCCCGAATCAGCTCGCGACAACAGCACAATCAGCATCGCAGCCGGACTCCGAGTCATTACCGTCCTCACCCGCGCACTCGGCAGCAAGGCCGGCGCCGACGCCGTCGCCCACCGATTCGTCGCTATCACCGCTTTCAGATAATGTCCGGGGGAAGGGAGAGGATGATGATGAATGGGAGGAGGCTAGTCAGGAGATAACTGCTGTACCGGCCGGACAGCCGACCGAGTGTAACAGTCCTTACGCCGTTGCAAACGACACTAACGATCGGCGATATGGTCGATCAGTGCGCCCAAGAAAAGTCATAAATTATAAGAAATATTTTTAGTAATAGTATGTATCATAAATAATAAGTTATTTGTTTGTATAACAAGGTTTCAAATTAAGGTGGGAGGAGTGCAGTGTTTGTACTCGTAAGCGCCCGCGCCCCGCGCGCCCGCGCCCCGCGCGCCGGCACTCCACCAGGGACCGAATTACCGTTACTTTTTTCTTAACGTTACCGATTACCGTTATGTTAACGTTAAAAAAGTAACGATATTTATAACGTTACCCGTAAGTCCGTTAACGTTATCTAATAACTAATATTAGTATCGGTAAAAGTAACAATACTTATACCGGTAATTTATTCGCCTATCTCTTTCTAACGATGTCGGTGGGGAGTCTAGCGTCTTACGATGTTAGTACACACGGCCGCTCATCAAGGTCGACTGTTTGGACTTTGAACTATTAGAAGTTGAACGCTGCAAATCGTGCGAGAGGGTCCGATATGTTGTTTTTATTTCGTCTCTCTCACGCGCAGACCGTATGGTATGGAAGCGCCGCGCCGCATTCTAACCGTAACTATACGTAGATATCATGTAGGCATTTCAAAAATATTATTTTGTAAGCGAGTTAAGTTTGTCGCATAATGATTGTTATGGGTAGATTATTTTTGTTATTTGCGCTACACCTGTGCACTAATAGGTCTATTATTAAAAGTTATTATTTTATTACCGTTTTTAACAACGATAACTATTGAAGAAAATGTTTGTTTAAGAGTATAAAAGTATTTATGTCTTAAATTTTATTCATAAAATAAAATAAAAAGTTGAAGCTAGGTAATTATGAAAAAAAAAAATTAAACCATAAATGTTTTTTTTTCCATTCGCACTGGCATATAAATGTCTACTATGAAATTTAATCATATTAGTATTAGGTATGGTTTTTGACAAAATAGCAAAAGGCATTTCAGTTTTACAATTTCGTGAGGCACATTGATTGGTGCCAAGCAGCTTAGACGAAATAGATAGCTAGAGCTACCTATAAACTGGATAGCTACCTATTAACTGGATGAAAAGACGGCAAGGTTGATGGCGCAGTGGCTAAGCGATAGGTTGCTGCGCTATGTGTCGCGGGTTCGTTCCTGTAGAGAACAAATATTTGACCAACTCCGGGTCTTGGCCTACAATCGCACTAGACCGCGAAATGTGGAATAATATATGATATAATGTTCCGGGTCTGGCTGCTTGTGTATGTAAGATTTAAGTTAGTAAACGCACGCATCATCCAGGAGAATTCCTAATTGTCCTTTTCGTCACAACAATCGACGTGATTATTCGTAATGACCGTGAATCCCGTGTGCGTCAGAATTACTGACTGGCTGTCTGTATCAGTTCACGTCTGGCTGGAGACCAAAAATTGCTACTATTTGCTATTTTTTAGTAACTACATCAATTAATTGCTACATAACTTGGAAAATAAAGGGACTTCAAAATGACCAGCCATTCTGATATTAGGATGGCTGGACAACTCTCCGTTTGTGTAGACTATTTAAATTCGTGTTATTATTTTTACTTGAGTGATTCCTACCCTCACATCCTTCAATGCCCACCTTGTAGCTTTAACAAGTAAAAAGTTATGAACATTTGAAATTTTAACAGGGAATGGAATAAGGTTATTGAATAAAGCAATTTAAAACTATTACAACAATGTTTCTTTTTATTCGTCATTTTGAAGTCCCTTCATTTTGTTTCCAAGTTAGATAGCAATTAATTGACTATAGGTAGCAGTGGCGAAGGTTCCATACAACCCGATTCCTGCCGGGAGAAGGGAAGCCCTTTGAAAAAAGGCACATTCAGTATTCTCCAGCCAATCATATTCTATACAGTCAAGATATGTACTCCGGCTTACGTTTTACAAAAATTGGCCCTTCGCTACTGATAAGTAGTAAAAAGTAGCAAATAGATAGTGATTTTTGGTCTCAACAACCAGCCATTCTGACGCACACTGAATTCCAGTCGCGCGATATTTGGAAACTGTTGACTTGAAATGGTTGACGGACGACACGACACGATGCAAAAAAGTCCAACTATGTGTCTAAGTGCAAAGCATTAAACGCTACCGCACTGTGATTGGCCGATGCCTCGATGCTTAGTTCCTTTCCGACGATTCTCTATATTGAATGTAGCGTAGTTATAGTTGAGTTCCTGAGAACCGTGGGTCTTGACTTTTGGAATTTTGATTTTGACCTCAAGGTCAATGCCCAAGAGGTGTCCCATGGTGTTCCTCCACCCTACTACTCCCACATCCCACCGGGTCCCGAAGGCTCTTATTTTCATAGTGCCCCGTTTCGTATTATCCACATTAATTTTTCTTTAAATTGTTAAAAAATTGAATCGAAAAAAAAAATCGAATCGAATTCGAATTCTCTTCTCTTTTTTCGAATTTTCGATTTTCGAATTTTTTCGAATTGAATTTTATTGTTCTTGTTGTTTGTTTTATTGTTGTTGTTGTTGTTTGTTGTTGTTGTTTGTTTGTTTGTTGTTGTTAATTGTTGTTGTTGTTTGTTTGTTGTTGTTGTTGTTTTGTTGTTGTTGTTGTTTTGTTGTTGTTGTTGTTGTTATTGTTTGTTTGTTGTTGTTGTTGTTGTTACTTTGTTGCACTTCTTTCGGCCCATAATTATATTTTTTACAAAAAAAAAGTAATAATTAGAACAACAAAACAAATAGTTGTATCTTGTCCTATAAAATGAAAAACGTGCGAGTCGTCGCGTTTTCGTAGGTATCTGTCCGATCGTCGTAAAATGCTATGTGTCGTAGTTGCCGCTCCGATTTGAAGAGCCGAACGCGGCGCGCGTTCGGTTTGGCAACGTCGCGCCAGATATTGTTAGTTTTTAGCGAAGTAACGTTATTGGTAACGCTATTTAAATACCGGTAAATCCTATGATTTAACGATATTTTTAACGTTAATAGTTAACGTAGCATAACGTTAAGGTTTTGGTAATTTTACCGGTATTTTTGTGGTAACGGTAACCGTCCCTGCACTCCACCACCGTTCTAAGAGCGACGCTTACGTTTTGTCAGTAATAAACCAGTGGTCACGATACACGGTCGTTTCATTGCTAGCCAAGTACCTACGCTAACTTCTACGTATATACCTACATATCATTAACACAAGCTTTTTTAGTTTTCCATCACTGTCCACGCATTGAATTTATACTAGTATGAAACGGAACTACGCAATGTCTTGTTGGATTTTTTTATGAATTGTTTAGCTGTATCAAATGTTTTATTGTTTTTTACTTAGCTCAAATATTTTTTTTATCTGTTTGCTTATGAAATTTTAGTCAGTTGTTAATGAGTAATGTAATGTTAATTGAGTTGGACATTGAAACAGTAGTAAATATACAATTATTTGGAATTTGACCCACAAATAGAGTAAATATACAATTATTTTGAACTTGACCCATGAATGCTACAAGGATGTTTTTAAAGGCGTTGCTGGTAACAAAAATAATTGTATTGGAAAAACAAGATGGCGGCTTTTGTTCAGACTTTGGTCACGTGCCCAAATTCTTTGCCAATTAAAATGAACTAGTTTTTTCCTGCGGCTTCGCTTGCGTTATGGTCAGAAATTATCCCACGGGAACCTTAAATATAGCCTATGACACTCGGAGATATTGTAGCTTCCCATTAGTGAAAGAATTTTCGGAATTGGACCAGTTGTTTCGAAGATTCCCCCTTATATCTAAACTTACAAACTTTAACTCTATATAATATCAATATAGATTTATATTCATGGGCTTCCAAATCAGTAAGTATTTGCTAAGAAAATAATTTCATTTTTCCTGAAAAATTATTTAAACTTTCCCAGGACACTTACTTCCTTGGTGTGAGGCGAAGTGGTCCCAAAGTCGTAATCCATAAAATATTTTATAACGCCGTAACTATGGACGCTGAACTGGACAACTTATCTGAATCAAGGTTAATTAAAACAAATAAAATTATATTTTTCAGAAGCATATTTAATGTTAAAAAACTATGGATTACAAAAACGCATACGCGAGTAGTACAACGATATAATTAGTGAGAAGATCTATAAGATGTAATAGTAACGCAGCGTCTACGTCGAACAAACCACAAGCGCGTATCTTTCTGAATGATGCTCGATGTAGTCGTTGTACATTTCTGCACAATCGCTTCACTTCATCTGAGAAAATGGTATAACTATAATGCGAAGTAAATACTCCTATGGCATTTGAATGTGGTAATTCTAGTGTTTTCGTTAGCCGTCGTAAATAACCCCTTTGGAGAAACGGTTCCCCTTTACTTGAGCTGATGTACTGCTGGCGCGCTCACCGCTACACCGGTTTGGCGACTCGAATAAATAGCGATTTAAAGATTTAGACAGATAGATAGCGACATAAATTAATGTTTCTTGACCGATATATTTTTAAAAATAATTTAGTTTAAATTCAGAATTATCAGCAGTAGACGGTGCGCGGTGATCATTAGTTAATTTATTATAATTTTTTGTTTTACTGTGTTAAGAAATCGATTCCGTACACGTCATCATCATCATCTGCCTAGGCTTTTCCTAACTGTGTTGGGTCCAGTCAAACCGGAAGCAGCTGAATACCAGTATTTTACATGGAGCGACTGCCTATCTGACCTCCACAACTAGTACTGTGTAATACGATACAACGAACACTCCTTTATTGACTCCTCTTTGAATTTATTTACAGAATTAAGAGTTGAAATTTATTTATTCAGGTCATTTACAGCCATTGTCATTGCCAAAGCCTGCCAGCATAATAAAATAATACGATTAATTAAATAATAAGATGAGTAATACGATTCCGTTCACGTTTGCTAGCTAATTTAAATTAACCATGTAAACTACCTGTACAATCCGAGTTCAAAACAATAGCGCAACAATCTTGAATCCTTTCCACTGCTTTGTAGAATTTCTCACAATACTGACATAATATTGCTTGCAGCGTTAAATTTTTCATTGACCAAAAGCAAACGGCAAAGCACGTGGTCACTGCAGTTTCCTACAAAAATATACATACAGTTTATAGTCTCATACACACAGAACCAAATCTTGTTTTTCCTTGGCTTTTCTGTTTCACTCCTGGGCAAAGGCCTCCCACTGCTCTTCCCATTTCTCACGAACCCTGCGTCATCCTTCCTGATCTGTCGGAACCTGACCAGTTCGTCCCGGCATCTCTTTCGCTGCCTGCCGCACCTAACATTATGTATTTTTTATTACGCAGTAGTAGGCCAAAATTTGGAAGTTGGCGGAGTGATACCCCCGTTCCTCCACGTCCACGTGGGATTCTTCTACAGTCACTGCTACTAAAGGTCGACACTTCGCCGAGAATCCAGTTCATTGAACTAATTTAATGAAAGGCCAATGCAAATACATAACACTGGACTGCTACAGGCTGGTAAAATAATAGCTTATTTTCAAGCAACTGAATGTACTGTTCTTCCAATAACAAAGGAAAAAAAAAGAAATAGTAGGTCCCTAATTATTTGGTATCGCACAGAAAACGAAAAATCCGAAAAAAGCCAAACCGTACTGAAGGAATTTAGAAATCGAACAGAAAGCCAGAACTAAAGGAAAGAGTAAAAAAAGAAACAAAAAAAAACATAATCAAACTATAACTTTATTATTTAAGTACTTACCAGGTTCTTATGTTGCATGCCTCGTTTTATCATTTCAAGTACTACTTGAAAATAAACTAGAGAGTGAATGAACACTTCTACGGTGTAATAAAATATCTGAAATTGAAGATAACAAAACACAAAAAGATTCAAATGTATCTTCTCTTAAGAACGTCTTATCTCTTTCTCATAAGATTTAAATTAAATATCACAATTATGAAAATCAGTTGTAGGTGCATATTATAACTATTTCCTTTATTCACGTCTATAGATATAAATTACATTTTAAATATTTCAATCTCAAAAATCATTTAAAAATATAAAAAAAATAACTAAAACTATTATTATTACTTACTATTTTTCGAAAACACACTTTATAGACTTCATAACCTTCCAATATATTAACATAAGCATTAAAAATTCTTTTGACTTCACCTCCATCTTCAATTCTTTGCGAATTCAATGTAAGGGTGTTCCATAAAATTACTTTGTCTTCCAAAAGTTTTAGGAGCCGAATGGCATAAATGTAATTGAAATCAAAACTAACTAAAGAGCAACAACTCAAGACGTAGTAGTAAGGCAAGCCTAGTTTACAACCACAACTGATGAAAAGGATGATAAAGAAACTACCAACCATAATAACACTGCACCAATTCCAAAATTTGAAGTGCTCGGATCTTTTGCTATCATTAAGGAACCTGTGAATGTTTTGAAAAATTATAACGAATGAGATATAAAGTTTAGTATTAAAAACGCCGCTGATGAAGTTCATTGCAAGTCCGATGCTGTAGTATCCGCAATCAAACAAAGAAATGACGTACTGTACAAGAAGATCATCTACCTTTTTGTCGACATAAAGAATATAAAGACGGTGAAATAACGCATAAATGAATATGCCAGTTCCGATCAATGACACAAAGTTGTGGATGATCCCAATTGGACCGATAAAATTATTTTTAAAGCGATATTTTGGGCAGAACATAATGTTTTGCATCAGATTCAAAGGTAATAGCATCGACTGCACATCTTTGTCAACCACATTATTCGGTAGAGCGCGATTTTCCCTGATCACACTTTTTCCCGGCATTTCAATGAACGTTGTTTTTAGTACCTTTGTTGAACTTGTACTGACAAATATAACATTGTTGGTGCTTTAATTACTTAAAACCTAGCATTTAAATATTTTAGAGGTACTCTAAGTAATATGTATGACACGTTTGATCAATAGATAAGGGTAGACCCTTCTCCATTCATCAAATAATCAAGTTTGATCAATTTTATTATTTGGTGAATATTCTAGAGAATTTTCCTCAAACATTAATATTATTTAGCCAAAATGAAAAATGATTCTCTTACATGAAAATCGATTGAAGTACCTACCAATAGATAAAACCTAAATTCAAATCTTTACCTACATAGAATGGACAGTTTCTGGGTGAAACTAAAGTAGCTAGCGATAGTCCAAAGACGTGATGGGTATCGATAATTATCAAAAGACAATAAAAAAAAAGCCAGTATAATTTCCGACTGAGGAGCCCACTGAGAGCTTCGAGAGTATCGATCAGCTTCTAACAACTTTACCACGACCACGTATGATGCGCTTCTCAGGCGGTCATTCTTATAACCCGTGGCACAAACAAATATTTTGTCACTGCATCACCCAACCGATAACTGGTTGAAAATGCCTATAGGATAGAGTCGGCCTCTGGACGTTTGTGTGCTTCAAATAAACGTTCAGTAATTGGTAATCTAATACCGAATCTCTCTCAGTCACCACGCAATTAGAAAATAAAACAACTTTTGCATTGTTTTGACTATTAAAACACAAAAAGTCCAAAACAATTCAAGCATTACATAATATATTCAAAAACTTAATACTGTCACTTACGGGGGATGTCTTCCGTGATTATGAATTATTTTGGGCTCCCGATATTTCGACGCTGTTGTAATAAGAGCCATGATCGCGGGATGACGGAGAATGCGGGTGGGTCAAATATCGGAACCTCAGAATAATTGATAAACACGAAAGATATCCCGTAAGTAACAGTGTATTTTTAGTTATAAACCGTGAAAGCTTAAAACAATATTACATTAATTTTCAAAACAAAATTTCCAAATATAGGCCCAAAACATCAAAATATTACAGAAACGCAAACTGCAGCAGTACTATAATATAAGTGGTGACAATGTTGCAGAAATGTAACAGCGTTGCCGCGTCTACGACAAATAATCCAGACGCACTGAGCTTCTCAAACTCCCCCTGTACGATACGATAAAAGTTTTTCCAAACCCTTTTTGATGCCACGGGCGCTGAAATCAAGAAACGAACTTCTACTACGGTTGAGAGATAATACATTCGAAATTTCTTCGAAATATTATAATAAGGAAGCCCCTTCACCGGAGCATTCGCGTGTAATGTAGAAATTCAACGTTGAGTTGTATTCAGCAAACTTAATTTCTTTTTTAATTGTATTATTATAAATTTCCCAGAGCTAGTATGTTATAGCAGAACCTAAAGATTTTCTACTTACACTCTTGTGATAATTTCAAAATCACATTAGTACGAGCTCTTGTGATTTCTCTGTAAAATCCTTCACAAACAATACATAATTGCGTTTCCACAAAGAATGTTCTGGATAGCAACAGCAGCATACCAACGGCGTGGCTTAGAATCATGTTGTCATCCTCCTACAATTATACGAATTACAATGAACACATCGTGCGGAAAACTTTCAGTGTGAATGTATGAGGCAGCATACACGAAATATATTACAAAGATGACATACCAATAACAGAATTTAATACTAAAATGACGGCAGAAAAAAATTTATATGTTATAGTCAAACTTCTTCCGGGGCTTCTTGATTTGGCTAGCCTAACCTCAGGTTTGACAAAAAACAAAAAAAAGTTTTAGTCAAAATCCAACCCAATAGTGTGTTTCGGCCTTTGACTAACGAATTTATGTCTAATACTATGAGAGACCAACTTGGACGGTCCAACGTTGAAACTCAAAACGATTAAATCGGCTTATGGCCAGTAAGATAACTTGACCTAAAATTCAAGGTAAATGTCAATATTTTGCACATTTGCAATATTTGGCGTAGTCGACGAAGCACGGTTTGCACGGTTTAAAGTTACCTACAAAAGGGATGGCGGGAGTCTTAGTTCGCTCACATCGCTCTCTCACTAGAACCCGCCATCCCCTTCGAACCTAACCTGTCCGAGTCGTGGTCGCTCGCTCTTGCATCTAAGTTTTTCTTCTTTTATTAATTATCTACTCCGTATGCCAAATTGACAACACCGTTTTTCACTTTTTTTCCAAAATCAGCGCCGGCAGCACTTTCAACAAACGGCGCTGGCAGCTAATTTGTAAAAAGTAAGGTACTTCTAGGTTTGCCTAAAAATACATCAGTTAAAGGCAGAAATTGCAATCTATTTTTGGGTTTGCCAAAAGGCGTTCGTTAAACGTAGAATAAACCAGTCATTCCGCGAAGAGGCTCCATATCGATCTTTGACTATAACATATACATAAAATATTAAGAGTTGAATTGTAATAAATACTTACGAAATCCGTTTTCGACCACATTATAAGAACTTCTGAGTAAAACGTAGATTGTATAAACGTTGTGACGTAGTGAAAGACGATCTACAACAAAAAAAAAATATTATTTTATTATTAATCAGTTTCATCTTTAAAAAAGGCCAATGGGTCAAAAACTAGGCGGAATAATCAATCAAAATTATAGAGGTCACAGTGAAATATAAAAGTGTAACTTACTACAAGTCCAGAAGAATTCCTTATAAGACTCCAAGCTTCATTAACAGAATTTAATGCGTCAATAATTTCTTCCAACGCTGTTTCATTGTCCACTGTTATTTCGTTATCATTAACTTTGCCAAAATTTGGATTTTCCACAATAGTGTTCCAGATTGTAGTTTGATAACTCAGCATATTAACAGTAGTCGTTAAATGTACTAATTCCACATCTATAAGTGTAGATATTAGTACAAGAATCCCTCTCATGAAGGACCAGTGTAGGTCGTAAATGAGTTTGTAAAATACTAGGGCAATACAGTTGGATAGAATTAAGATAGTTGACACCCATGTGAAAATCTTCAGTTTCTTTATGTCTTTGCCACTATAAAGGCTTTTGTTGATCTCATGAAGAATTGATAGCAAACACACACTTTTACTACTGTAGTATAAATTGATGAAACACAGAGCTCCAAAATTGAATACATATTCGAAGTAAATTAAATAGTAGGCCAATTTGTACACCAGACCAAAACGGGTGAATATTATGACTAGGCAGTATAAACCTACCATCAGACAGTTCATGAATACAGCACATATAATGTTTTTTCTTCCTACGACTTTCACACAGTTATCGAAGATATTGTATTTTCGCACACACAAGATAGTATTAATACAGTAAAAAGGATAAAAGACACTAAGGAATTCGTCATTTAACAATAATTTGCTTGTAGATGTCATATTGATTATTATCAAAAACTACTAAAAAAGTGTTTAAGCGTCCTTCTTCAGACAAGTAAGGAATTAAAAGTAATTATTTTACAACCGATATGTCTAAAGATGATAGATTAATATCATTAGTGTCATTGTAATAGAGCGTGTAATTTGTTTTATAATTACTCTAATGATATTAATCAGTAAGTAGACCTGGAAGTAGACTTCTACTGATTAAAACTCATCCATGTACCTTCTTTGGCCACGTGACCCATAACGCCCGGGGCGTCTCCCGCGGCGGCTGGGACGTGAGGCTCTTTCCCTCTCACGTCCCGCCACCTCCTTCACTAGCATGACTGCTTCGTAGAAGGAGGTGACGGCTTCCCATTCCCTCTTACTCCGGACCATGGCTTGACCCAGAGCCGGACGCGACAGATCGCCGCCGCCAATCGCCGCTACATTAAACATACCCTGGATCAAGCAATTAAAAAAACAAGATGGGTGCCATTCGCAGGGAGTGACGTTAGTAGTATTTATAAACGTGTATTTGTCGATAGAAATGAGTAAAAACAGTTTATTGATCAGTGACACCTAACAGAAAAATAAACATCACACGAATACTCGGTTTACAGAAAATTGTATTGCAGCAAGATAACGTTAAAGTTAGTAAAAACTCCCATCAATCGTAACGGTAGCGCAGCGTCTATACAGAACAAGCCACACGCGGTCATCTTTCTGAACGTTCGTTTTGACTGTAGTACTTTCTTGTATAGGTGTTCTTGACTTTCTGTAAATATACCATAAAACCAAAAAAAAAACTATTTTTGGAAAGAAACGTGAAGTTGGGAGAATTCAAAGGACTGAATAACCAAACGTTTTGTTATCTTACAAATATCATGTTGAGAAGTACTTTGTTTCACAATAAAAGGATGGTTCGACGAAAGTATGTGTACGCATGAGTAAGGTACACATATACATATGTGAGATGATCTGAATTTAATTGCGTGTTTAGATAATTTGATTTGTCCATGGCATGATAAGATAAAAATAATGTATTCTAGGAATATTACATATTTTATAGTAAAGAAATAACGACTGGCCAAGCATGCTTCCTTAGGGTAAGCCATAAATTATACACATCTTCTCTTTTTCTCTTTTACATTTCCGTATTTAATTTACATCGCAAACAACATTGTTTGTCAAGGTAAGTATTTTCCCAGATTAAGTTTCCTAATACCATCGTAAGTAGCATATTATGCCGATCGAAAGTCTTCGTCACGGCCATTAAGGAGACTGTCAAAGGCTTCCTTAAACATTAAATTCCTGAATATTAAGTATCTTACTTGGACAGCTTTTCCTCTTCAAAAGAAGTATACATGCACATTCAGCTTCTTTGACAGTCATATAGAACTTCTCACAATGTATACTGTATATAGTTATAAGAGTTATATTCTTTGTTAGCCATATTATGGTTGTAAAACAACGGAACAAAGCCTAGAAAGAGAAAATAATGACAATGAAAAACGTCTACAGAATCGTGATACAGAAAATAAAAGACAGAAATAAATATGCTTACTCTGGATCCCGCATGTACTCTCAGTGTATATAGCATTAAGTGATAAATAACAAGATTCCGGTATAAAGCACTAAATGTCAGATATAAAACCTGTGAAAGACAAAATATTGAACTAAGGAACCACTGGATGCGATGCGTCAATGTCGGTCATTGTTCATCCGGGGTTTTCACGCAGATGCGGTGAGAGACGAACATATCTTCCATCCCGTTCAAAGATCATGTACGGGTGTGGAAGCGGAGGGGGGAATGCGACGTGCCAATCAACGATAATTTAATTTAAAGAATTTAAATCTACCGATATACATACATATATGAATCCGCAAAACCAAACTGTATATTGACATGAAACCTGCTGCCAATACAGCAGAGCTATAGTAGCTTTACAACACAACTAAAGTGAAATCAGTACGGTAATCTTGCATGCGTGATAGAAGGATTGCTAGGTCGCTCGGTACTAAATGGGCGATCGACGTTGTTGCCAACGCGACTCTGACAGCCTCAACTGGCAAAATCACGGAGATTAACAAAACCTACGCCCAGCAGAGGGTAAAGTATGGATGATGTAAATAATCATGGAAAGGGAATTTGAAGGAACTTCTTGATTGGCTTTTGAAAAATGGGAATCTAATCAAATTATTACGGACTTACCAAAACTTGGAAGATTTCCTTATGTAGGTCATAAGCTTTCAAGATATTTTTGTATTTTTCAAACATTTTCAGACAATATTCATCATTTTCGTGTTCATTAGTCATCATCAGAATTTCTTTAATCCACTCATCAAGATATTTTTTTACCAATGTAATTATTCGAGTCGCTAAAATTAAGTTGATGTCCAAAGTGGTGAACATTATATCGGAAAAATAGTCGAAAACAATATCGATCACATAATCATAATAGGCTGAGACATAATATACAGTAAATATAAATATGTTGAGGAAGATAATCGACGTAGTTGTAATCCAATTCCAAGAAATAAAACTCCGGATACTCTGGCTTAAATCGATATCCCTGTGCACAGTTTGGATGTTCAGAATAATTAAGACGTAGTTGTTTTTATGCACTAAGTCAATCATGAACAACGTCGTGAATCCGAGCGAAGAGGTGATGAAGTAGCCTACAGCAAAGAGTTGCAAGAGGTTACTCTCCAAATGCTTCATGTATATATCCGTGATGTCTACACTGTACATCCGATAGATTAAAATTGAATTCATTAATAAAACACAGCAGAACGAAAATATTTGGTAGTTTTTTTCCCTTGGATAAATATGACTAATTCGTACAGAATATTTTGAAGCAAGTAACAGATTGAGTACAAAGTTAAAAGATTGAGCTATTTTTTGAACTTCCCTGTCCAGTCGATTATTGAGAAGAACTTTGAATGAGGTCGCAGGAAAGATTTTTCGAATTAGGAACATTTTGTAAAAAACTTTATCCGTGTGTTGTTGGATGTCTAAAGCCAGGCCATAATAATAAATTAATAACACAAGGAATGGAATAACGTCAATTAATTATTTAAGTGCGGATCGTATTAATGTTTCTGACTCATGTAATGCGAAGAACGAAGTTCATTTAAAAAAAGAAGTAATACTTTAAATTGTTATTGATTCACAGAGCACGGAATCGACGCGCCGGCAATTTCTAGAGACGGCAGTACAAATATGAAGTATTCTTGCCACAGTAAGTGCGTTGTTGTTCTGTATGGTGTCCGGACGTAAAGTATAGCACCATCCCATATCTTCCCGTGGGTGTCGTAAGAGGCGACTAAGGGACTTACCAGAGAATGGGCAGCAGCGTTCTCTGTGTTTTATAACAACCATACTGCGATCGCCAACCCGCCTGCCAAGCGTGGCGATTATGGCAAAACCCCCCTTCTTGGGGGAGGCCTATGTCCAGCAGTGGACGTCTTTCGGCTGAAATGATGAAGTGCGTTGAAGTAGTAGTATTTAATTCGATTGGAGGCTCGGAAGTTAGCTGCGAGCGTCGATCGGCTCAGGTACAGTCAGTCATAATTAGAATTCAAGAGCAAAACTAATTTTGTTTTTCCTAATATGTTAATCAAAAACAAAGTTACTGCTGCAGTTTGATGAAAAAGTTCCATATTTCAAAAACTAAACATCAAATCTTATTCAAACCAATTTTTGTTTAAAGTTTTTTTTACGTTCTACAATCCTAAATTTTTTCAGAATTTTTCTCCTCTTACTTTAGAAATTAGAGAGGGTGGGGGACACATTTTACCACTTTGGAAGTATCTGTTGACTTTGAGAAAAAATGGTTTTAGAAAACACAATGTCATTTTAAAGAGCTATCTATAGACACCGCGCACAGTGCGCACCTACAGATTTGACTTTTTTTTTTACATTCAGTTCCATGAACATAAACTTAAGATTAGCAGGCTAAACTTAACATACCCTAACCTAAGTTTGGCTGGCTTATCTTAAGTTCGTGCTAAACATATACACTTTACTTTTGTACTTTGCATATAGAAAAGAACTGTTGAAAGTACTGAAACTAAAACTATAACAAAGACGACAAATCGCGCATAATAAAGCGCGTGTGTGCAGTGTATAGACGTAACTCTCAAACTGAATTCACTGTCACTTTCACACGCACGGGTGAACGTGATACCACGTGGCTTATGCCCCGCCGCGCCGTCCTGTACCCCTGCGTCCCACTGATACCTAAAACTGTGTCACTGCGCAGCTTTGCGTACCATGTTTTGAGCCGCCTTAAAGTTTGGCGCGAACTTCTGTCCCGAATCGCCTTCAAAGTCAACAGTTTCTATACTTCTCTTTGTCGTGGTGTGAGTAAACGACGACACGCCTGGGTATATTCACGTGTGTTGGAAAAGTGTTCCCAATGCGGTCTCTAGCAGCCCGTCGAAGAGTCTCCGTGCTCTGTGGTATCTTTTCTGACCAAAAACTAATGCTTGGCATGATTAAAAACTAATGTGTATAATTATGCGTATTGATCGTATAAAAATATTGTAACTGTCTTATTTTATTCCGAATAATTACAACATAAAAGTTCTTCATTACTACCTCATTTTCACAATAGTCCAATTCTGCAACGTTTTGGGGTTTGAAATTCGAACCTTTGAGTAGAGCGTCAAATTAACGTTCATACGGTTTTCAAAAAACTAAATCCTTACAATTTTATTTTCATGCCGAAGTTCATATTTTCCGTGTAAGTTTATATGACCCCAGACAGAAAAAAATGTGAAGTAATATTTAAAGCTTGAGACGAGTCTGGTCGGTGTATTGTACACAAGCCTTTCAAATCTAGCGATGCTGCTAGTGAATACGACGGATCAAAACAAATCGCTCCAAAGCGATTCTTAAGTTTAGAGAAAAGGTTAATAAGAAAATCTGAACTCAAAGATATATTTAGTCCTCAATTATGTGGCACCAGAAAGCCGATGACGAGATTAAAGTATTGCGATATTTGTGAGTAACGTTTAGAACATCATCAGCACCTTATCTGGTATTACAGCAATTAGCTCAGGACGAGAAAATCAATTGCCTTTAGCAAAAAACAGTGCTATGTCCGATTTCTACATAAGACAGGATGCCAAACTATAAAAGAAGGAGTAGGAATTTATATGCAAGCCACGGAGTTACTAAACCTTGGATTTTCAGTTGCAAAGGTGGTCAAGTAACAACAAAGAACAAGAGGTATAACTATATTTAAGACTGAGAAGTCTATGGTTGCTTCGGAAATAGTTAACTTCTTGTCTACATATTTTAGAACTTGGCACTTTATACCTCACCATGCTCCAATAACTTTGGAGCATGGCGAGGTATAATAATATAATTCAATCATGATTCCCCATTCACCATCTATTATCATAAGAACGTTATTGTTGTTTTACTCGGAAACAGTACTTTTTTCGGAATGAAAAGCACCCTATGTCCGTTTCTGTAGATCTGACAATGTAATAAATTTTTTGGATTATCGGTTCAGTGTTTTAGGCGTGAAAAGGTAATAAACAAACAAACAAACTTACGTTCGAATTTATAATATTAGTCAAGATTTACACAAAATTGAATTGTAGCAGTAAAATGACGTAATGAGCAATTAGGCCCATCAATCGTATTGGTAGCGTAGCGTCTACATAGAACAGGCCACACACGGTCATCTTACTGAACGTCCAGTTTGCATGTAGCACGTTCTTGCAAAGATGTTTTTGTCTCTCTGTAAGTACAAACGTTTATCAAAAAAATATTTATTTATTTATTTAAACTTCATGTACAATAGTGGTACATAGGCGGACTTAATGCCACAAGGCATTCTCTACCAGTCAACGTTTGGGTTAAATAAGGAAAAATCTACTTTTAATTTGGTAAAGAAGGATCTTTACCCTCAATGCTAACGTCTAAACATTGGTCGGAGCAAAGTACATGGAACCTGGGAATTACAAGAAATTGTGTTGTGTGTTATGTGTGTCTACAACTAAAAAACGCGACTACTGAAAAATCTCTCTCTGACTCTCTGAGACTCTATTTAAATTCAGGGTTAACAAATAAAATTGACTCCTAATATTGTTGAAGTCGGTTAAAATGTAGCCTTTGTTACCCGGGCCATAATAATGAATCGATTGACACCTTATTCACCAAAATCGGATGAATAGTTTAGGCGCTACGGAGGAACATAGGTAAATACAAACATACATACATAGACTTGCTAAAATCATAACCCTTCCTTTTGACTTCGCCGTAGTCGGGTAAAAATTTTGAAACACAGATGAAGTAAAGAAGAAACTGATTCAATTTATAAGTGTTCAACTTAAGAACGGGGTCACAATCAATGAAATCCAATAATAAAAAATATTATTTAAAATTACAGAAATGGAAGGTAGGCCATTATTTGTGGGGAGACGCCGCATACGCACTTGAGGTCTGAGCCGTCCATAAAAATGGACGTACAATGGCCCACCTTCCATCTTGCACCGCATGCCCTATCACCTGCACTCTTGATGATTTATTTAATGCACCAGTGAGCGCAGTTCGCGTGGCTGAGTTTTGTGGGCTAAAAATATTAAAACTTTTTATAATCGATACGCTAAGAAGAAGAATTACAGAAATAAGCTGTTTACACATTGACTCCATATAATCATACACATCACATAGCAATATGTTTACTAATTTAAAACCTTACCTGGACAGTGACTATTCTTCATAAGCTGTATACACGCCGTCTCAGCTTCCTCAATAGTTAAATAGAACTTTTTACAGTATATACTATGTATGTATACTAGAATTACATTTTTCGATGGCGCTATAAATAACGTCAAAAATTGAAGCAAACTCTGTAAGTAAAAATATCGGTATTTTACTGGGAAGTTAAAGATCAATCAAATCCTCAAAGGGCAACTATTTTTAAACGCAACTTAATTATTCCTCGAAGCGCAACCATGATGTAAAATAGAGAGGAGTATTATGGATTCATTAATTTTTTTACAATCCGTATCGTTTCCAAAATTTTCTGCGCCTTTTATAGTGATACACTGTCCAGTAAATTCCAGCCCCTACAGCTTAGCTTCAGATCCGAAGCGAGCTGTGAGGTTAAGCCTTTTTTTTTTTTTTTTTTTTTTTTTTTTAGGATGGGAAATCATCAAATGACCCCCCCGCTCGGGGCGGAGCGGAAGGGAGTGTCAGACTTGTACTGACTAAAACCCATCCATGTTCCTTCTTTGCCCTTTATGTTCCAGGGCCGCGGTATCTCTTTCGAACAGTCCCGCAGCCCTGGCAGGCATCGGCCCGTGCGGACCCCTACGTGGTTGCTGACATCTCTTTGAGGCGCGCGTGGAACACGAACGCGCCGTCGACACGGCCTGTCGTCATAAGACGGCCGGACGGTGAGCTAGCCCATAACTCGCCGTCCACAGGCCCGCGCCTACGGTGGCCGGGGGCCACCACGTGACCCCCGACGCCCAGGGCGTCTCCCGCGGCGGCTGGGACGTGAGGCTCTTTCCCTCTCACGTTCCGCCACCTCCTTCACTAGCATGACTGCTTCGCAGAAGGAGGTGACGGCTTCCCATTCCCTCTCGCTCCGGACCATGGCTTGAACCAGGGCCAGGCGCGAGAGATCGCCGCCGCCAATCGCCTCTACGAGGACACGGCGCTGCTCCGCCCAAGCGGGGCAGACCTCCACAGTGTGCTGCACCGTGTCCTCCGGACGATCCTCACAATGGAAACACCCGGGCGTTTCCGCCCGCCCGATTCGGTGCAGGAACCTCCCGAAACAACCGTGTCCGGTGAGGACCTGCGTCAGGCGGAAGGTGAGGGCGCCGTGGCGCCTCCCTAGCCACTCCTCAAAGAGGGGACTTATCGCCACTATGGTGGCGTGCCCTGCACGGGGTTGCGACAGTCGCTCTCTCCATGTCACCATGAGATCGCGCCGGAGACCTGTCCGCTGAGCGGCGATTTGCCGCGGCAGCGGAGTTTCCCCCCGACGTAGTGCCTCCGCGCGCCATTCGTGAAGGCGCGCGAGGACTATAGCCTCCAGATCCCATGGCGGCAATCCGGCAAGGAGGCTCGCCGCCTCACCGGAGATCGTGCGGTACCCCCGGACTAGCCTTAGGGCTATCCCCTTTTGGGGCGCGTTCAGGTAGCGGGCGGCTTGCCGCCTCAGAGAACGCGCCCACACCGGGGCCCCGTAAAGGGCCATGGACCGCACGACCCCCGCGTAGAGCCTCCGGCAGGAGGCGTTTGGACCCCCCAGGTTGGGCAGGAGCCGCTTGAAGGCAGCCCCGGTCCGTTCCAGTTTGGGGGCCAAACGTCGGAAATGCTCCACGAAGTTCCACCGGCTGTCGAGGACGAGTCCCAGGTACTTCAGCGTCGACCCGACGCCGATGGAAACCCCTCCCGCCGTCAGTAGGGATCCCGACGGTGGCGCATTCCGAGGCCCATGAAAACACATGGCCTCGGACTTGTGCAATGCCACCTCGAGACCCAATTGCCGGATCCTCTCCACGACTATCGCAACCCCGCGTGTCATGTTTTCGGCCGCCGCCTCGTGCGACCTCCCTTGTGCCAGTACCAGCGTGTCGTCAGCGTAGCAGACTACGCTGACGCCGCTAGGGAGGTCGGCGCGCAGCACCCAGTCGTAACCGATGTTCCACAAGGCCGGCCCCAGAACCGATCCCTGTGGAACACCGCACGACATCTCTCGCCGGTTCCATTCTCCGCTCCGACCGGGGTAGATGACGGCCCTATCCGTCAGGTAGTCCCCGACCACACGACGAAGGTAGGTCGGCACCCGGTGATACCGGAGTGCCTCCCCAATGCAGCTCCAGGGCATGGAGTTGAAGGCGTTGGCGATGTCAAGAGACACCGCCAATACGACCCCGCCCCGGGAAACCGCGTCCCCCGTCGTGAGGGCTCTCACGCGCATGATGGCGTCCACCGTCGAGCGCCCCTTGCGGAAACCAAACTGGTGCTCCGCAAGATCCGGCCCCATCCCCGCGAGGTGCCCGGCGAGGCGGTTAGCAATAACTCTTTCAAAGAGCTTGCCCACCTCGTCGAGCAACACGATGGGCCGGTATGCGGACGGAGAGTCCGCAGGGCGCCCTGGCTTCCGGATGAGGACCAACTTCCCCGTCTTCCAACGAAGCGGGAACTGGCCTCTCTCCAAGCATGCGCTTAGGAGCCCTTCCAGTCGGGGCCCAAGAGCCTCAGAGGCCAGGACCCAGGCTTTGCCAGGCAAGCCATCGGGTCCCGGGGCGGTATTTCTGGCTTTCAGCCTGCGTACCGCCACTCTCAGGTCTACCCCAGTCACCTCCGGAACGTCGTCATCAGTGTGGTCCGCTTCCGGCACCGCAAGCGGCGGCGGAGCCATAGCCGGGGGAGGATGCCTCCCTCGCGAAGGGAACAGAGCGCTCACCACGTCCTCCACGAGCTCAGGCCGGAGACTCTGCGTCAGCGGGGGGGCCCGGGGGCGGAGTTTGTCCCGCACCATCTTGTAAGGGCGCCCCCACGGATCTCCGTTCAGAGACTCCAGCATCTCCTCGCGGGCCAGGTTCTTGGCCCGCCGGACAGCCTCTTGGAGGGCGGTCTTCGCCGCTCTGTACCCCTCGTAAAGCTCCGCCTCAATGGCTGCCGCATCCGGAGGGCGGATGCGGAGCCTGCGATGCCTGGCGTACCGGTGCCGCGCAGCAACGCACGCCTCACGCAGAGACGTCAGATCTCGCGACCACCAGTACACCTGACGTCGGGCGCTTCCTGGCCGGACTCGGGGCATTGCCACGTCGCAAATCTCGGACATGGCCTCCTGGAACCAACCCGCCTCGTTGTTGATGTCGGCAGGCCTGGCCGGTGATGACACCCAGGCCTGCACGATCGAGGCTTCCAGGAGGAGCTCCCGGTCCAGCTGCTTCAGCGCCCATCGCGGACCACTCGGGGCCTGTAGGACCGGCGCGCTTGAGGTCTGGGTGGAGACGTCGAACCGGATGTACCGGTGGTCGGAATAGGTCTCCACCCCCTCCATGACGCGCCAGTCAACGACACGCGGCGACAGAGCGGGGCTAGCGAACGATATGTCCACCACCGACTCACCCCGCATCCGCACGCACGTGGGGACAGAACCCCGATTTAGGACGACCAGGCCTGTCTCCAAAGCCCAGTCCTCCACCATCCTACCCCGCACATCCGTGTAACGAGAACCCCAAGCCAAGTTCTTGGCATTGAAGTCCCCGAGCACAAGCACGGGGAGAGAATGGCTCCCGATGACGACACTCAACTCCCTGAGGGAGTTGTAGAACTCGGCGAGAGTTCGGTTCGGGGAGAAGTAGACTCCCACTACAACGATCTCCCCGAACCGTGCTGCTACGCACCCCTGACCCCTCCTGACACTCTCAAGGGTCGGGGTACCGGCGGCGGCCGACGCAATTATGGTCACTGAGCCGCTAAGGTCCTCCACCCAGTCATCCCTGGGCGGGACAAAGTACGGCTCAGAGACCACGGCGATGTTAATCGACCACTGCGCCATGCTCTGGATCAACAGATCCTGAGCGCAGGCGCAGTGGTTGATGTTCGCCTGGAGAAGGCGTAATGGGGCCGTTATTGGCACTCCATTTCAGCCCCCTCCCGGGCCCCCTGAGAGGGCCCCGCTGCAGAAGTTGCAACAGTGGCGGCCGCGGCGGCGACAGTGGCGGCGGCTGCGGTGGTGGCGACGGTGGGGGTTTTGGCGGTGGTGGTGGAGGGCCTTCCGTTGCCCCTGGCCTTGGCCTTGGCGGGTGTACCGCAGGCCTTGCTCCCTGCCCGGTGATTGGCGGGCTTGCCGGTTGCCGCACATGCAGCGCAGTGCGGCGTGGCGGAGCAAGCCGCGGCCATGTGACCGGGCTGGCCGCAGCGGAAGCATAGGCCACTGCGGTCCACCTCCGAGGTGCACCGGACCGACACGTGGTGCCCCACATGGCAGCGGAAGCACCTCAGAGGTCTGGGTTCCAGCAGCTTAACCTGCGCCGAAACCCAGCCCACCAAGAGCCTTCGGCCCTCCACAATGGCTTTCGCCGCCGTCACAGGGCAGCTTACCGTTGCGGTTCGCATGCCCGACAGGTCCGGACGTAAGGTGCCTGCCTTGACCTGCTCAGCAGGGCACCCCCCGGTCCTGGTGACGGCGGCCACCACCTCCTCCTCGGTCACCGAGTCGTCCAGACCCAGGATGCGCAGGTCTGCGCATTTGACGGGCCTGGACACTCGGGCCTCGTCCGCATTTAGGGACGCTCTAAGCTTTTCGGCTAGAGCGTCCGCGGACGAGCCACGGGTTTCGCCGGGGATCTCCAGCACTCGAGCCCCTGTCGCGGTGACTCTGAGGCGGAGGCCCCCGGTGATCCCGAGCTCCCCCAGATCCACCGTCGCCCTCGCCTTAGCGAGCACGTCGCGGTAGCTCACGCCCCTTTTTTCCGCGTCCGGCTGTAGTGTAATCACTACAGCTGCGGTCTTCGGGGCGCTGAGCCTAGCCGCGACGCTCCGCTCTTTTTGCTGGCGCTTCTGCTGCCGCCTCTTGGCCTTTTTAGCCGCCTTTCGCTGCCTGGTCCTCTCACCGGCCACCTGCCACCCGGTCTCGGTCTCGGAAGGCTTAGGGGGCGGGGGGGGCGGTGGTGCCGGCTGTCTCGCGGCTGGCGCTGGCACAGTCCCCGCCTTCTTTTGGGCCGCCACCTTGCCCTGCCTCAGGGCCGCCTCCTTCTTGGCCGGAGCCGGTTTCGCCAGAGCCGGCCCTTCGGGGGCCGACGCAACCCTGCCGGAGGGCCGTCCGGGCGGCCTCGGTGCGGAGGCCGCAGCAGCCGCATATGTGGCCGTTCTCGGTCCCGGGGGCGCCCTGGTTGCCGCCAAGGGGGGGCGCAGAACAATGCCCTCCAGGACGGAGAACCGCGCCTGGAAGGCAGCCAGCTCCTGCCGAACCAGGTTCAGGACCTGGTTCTCAACCGGCACGGCCACGGGCTGGCTTGGTCGCTGCTGGCCTGCTGGCTTTTGGGGCGCCTTGCTAGATCCGGACTCGCGCAGACCGGCCAGGTCTGCTCGGAGCTTCATATTGGCCTCTTCGAGAAGCTCCATGGCCGCCGTCAGACGAGCGACCTCCGCCCGCAGTTTGGCCACTTCGTTTGACGTTGGCCCCGAATATCTGGCCTCCGCTGACGCCATGATGGAGGCGATCGCCGCGGGCATGGCCTTATGCCTGGTGGAGGGCTTCTGCTTATATGAGACAGCCCTCAGCGCCGCCTCCACCTCCTTCTCAAACTCGGCCTTACGCTCCGCATCGGAGCCGCCGACTGCGCCCGCCTCGTCGCCAGAGGAGCCCGAACGGGCCACCCCGCGACCGGCCACCCCCGGGTGGCGCCCCTCCTCGGCAAGCCGCGCCGACCTCTCGGTGGCAGAGAGGCCTCTCCCCTTGCCACGGATCCCGCCACGCTTGCTGGTCGGGATCTTACGGGCTGAGGCCAGCTCGCCCTCCGACGACGACTCTCGGTCGCCTGCCGGCCTGGACCGCTTGCGGTAGAACTCCTTGTTCACCGCAGCGGCCCCGGTTCTCTCGCGCCGGGAGCTCACTGAGCCTCCCGCGCTCACATCGCTGGATGCGGCGCCGGACTCCGACCCCGCATCCCTCGACTCCCTTTCTTCGCCGTTACCGGCCGTCTTTTTGGTTTTTGGTTTTTCCATTTTGTTCCCACGAGCATGGGGGAAATAAAAAGTCCATCTGGGCAGAGCCCCCTGTACCCAGATAAGCCATAGCCAGGCCCGGCAGTGGTTCGCACTAGCGACTGATTTTCCATAGGAACCCGTCAGCCATACATCTCCTCACGGTGCGCCGCCGCTTGAGATTCGGGGTAACTTTTTATAGAGGTTTTCTACCTCACGGTCCGGGCGGTTAAGCCAAGACCCTCGGTCCCACTCGAAGCCGCGAGACGTGATCCACGACACTTCGACGGTGGGATTGCGATATCGACGGGGACAGTGAATGACTGCGTCCTTCACTGTCTGCTCGGCGGCAGGGTAAGTGCACACCGAGCCCGCCCTTGCTCCTCCGCTGTGCCCTCTGCTTTTCAGAGGGTCACGCGGAGCAACGCCCCCTTGGTCCATGAAGGACCCCTCCCATGTCAGAATATTAGCCATGGACAGTAACATTCCCCGAGGAATAAGAATCTCTTCCCATTCCTCGGGGAAGGATACTGCCCACGCCCAGGGTGCACCGGCCCGGCAGCTGCTATTCCCTCCCGACGTATCGAAAGGGACCGGCAGCCATCGGGCACACGAGGAGGAATTCTGACAACGCACCCCAGGTTAAGCCTTAAGGAATACATTCAATTCCGTAAACAAATAATATTGTGAGAACAAAAAAAAAAACTTTGATTTCAAGAGACAGGTTCCAAGGTATAAGCGCTCAAGCAAAATCACAAATAATAATTAACAAAATTGGTATTTCTAATAATAAAATAAAACTGTGTGGCAGGTAATTAACAGAGAAACTGGAAAGGCACAACAACGAGATCAGAATCAATTGTCTTTGAAAATAGATAATCAGACCATTTCTGATAAGCTAGAAGTCGCTGAGATTCTAGAAACTTTCTTTACCAACATTCCGTTAGAGGTTACGAAATCTCTCCCCTCTTCTTCTAAATTAGCTGAAGCTCTTCTTAAAGAAAACTTTACTGAGGACATACCAAACTTTAAATTTAAACCAATATGTATTGCTACAATTAGAAACGCATTCAAAAGTCTCAACATAAAAAATACTGAAGACTTATGGGGGATATCCGTCAACGTTCTTGGAGATATTATTGACTCAATCGCACCTGTCCTAACAGGCATATTCAATCAATGTTTGGACAGCGGCAAGTTTCATGATCTAAATAAAACATAGTAAAGTAGTACCAATTTTCAAATCGGGTTGTAAGAGTGATCCTTCAAATTATAAACCTATATCTGTGCTTCCAGCATTGAGTAAAATCTATGAAAAAATCATGCTGGACCAGATGTTGTCTCACTTCAACTCAAATGGGATTCTGCATAGACAACAGTTTGGTTTCACGAAGTGTTAAATACCTGATGGTATTTAGGGGTGGTTGACCTGAAGGTACACTAGCGAAGTCGAAAAATGAAACCACTGTGTACTGATCTGACTTGATAGCTCGTTTAATAAAAAAAAACTATTTGCTTAGGTACTAACCGATGTAACCAAACGATAGCGACTTCTAATTCGCCGTCAACGCCATCTATCGAGCTCGCCGGAAGCTTTACAAATAATTAAGTCGTAAACATACCGATAATGGTTGCATAAATTGATTAATTTAACAAAGTAAAAAGTGTAAAACAGTTGTAAATAAAATAAACATGGTAAAATAAAATATGTAAACAGTAAAAACAATACAGCTTCCCTATTCGACTACGGGTAAAATACATATTTTAGATGTTGGCCTTTTAATTGTTGATGATTTGGTGCGTAACGTGACGACACGGGTGATGTTATCATCCCCAGGATGTTTTTGTAGTATCCTACCCATCAACCAACGACTTGGTGGCAAGTCGTCTTCTTTGACTAGCACAATGTCTCCAATTTTTGGCTCAGCAACTTGGGAAGACCATTTATAACGTCTCGTTAACGTAACGAGATATTCGTGAGACCAACGTCTCCAAAACGACTGAAGCATTCGTTGAATGAATTGCCAGCGTGATAAATAATTAACGTTGGAATTTTCGTACTTGTGGTCTGGTACATTGACTAAGGGCTCTCCAATAAGAAAATGTCCAGGTGTCAAAGGTAACGGTTCACTAGGATCATCTACCTTAATTGTGCACATAGGCCGCGAGTTCAAGCACGCTTCTACCTGACTGAGGAGTGTCGTCAGTTCTTCAAATGTGAGAGTCGCTTCACCAATCACTCGTTTCAAATGGAACTTTGTGGACTTCACTCCGGCCTCCCAAAGTCCGCCAAAGTTGGGACTGTGAGGAGGAATGAAGTGCCACTCTGTACCATTCGCCTCGAGGTGTTCGGCTAGTGACGATTGGATAGCTGTCAACTGCTGCAACTCCCTGGAGGCACCTACAAACGTGGTGCCATTGTCACTCCACAGTTTGGCACAATGGCCTCGTCTCGAGACAAAACGTCTAAACGCCGCTAAAAAGGTTTGAGTGCTCATGTCACTCACTGCTTCTAAATGCAGTGCACGAGTGACCATGCATACAAACAGGCATATATAGCCTTTGTATGAACGGTGGCCACGACCTTTGGTTGTCCTTACATTAATTGGACCAGCATAATCAACCCCACTATGCAAAAATGCTCGAGCTGGGGTACACCTAACAGCTGGTAGTGAACCCATAAATTGGTTTTTAGTACTGGCTCTTTGCCTGGCACATGTCACACACTTGATGACATGATGTTTGACCACATTTCTGACCCCAATAATCCAGTAGGCTGTCCTCAAATAATTTATCATGAGCTGAGGACCCCCGTGAAGGGTTTTATGGTGTGCGTCAGCTATGATTAGCCGAGTTAGATGACTGGAGTGAGGCAGGACTATCGGATGCTTCATTTGTTCGCTTAGCTCTGATTTCTCCAGTCTACCTCTAACTCTCATAATGTCCTTATCATCGAGGTAGGGGCAGAGTGACCTTAATGGGCTTGTTTTTGATTGTAGATAGCCTTTTTCTTTCAGTTCCTTATATTCTGTTGTAAATAGTTCTTCCTGTGTTTTCCTAATGTAGCATTCGAGTGCAGCGATCCTAACCAATCTTCGTAACTCAGAAAATTTATCGAAGAAGGAACAGTTTGGAATGATCGCTACATGTGCCTTTGCTGACTCTTCTAAATCTGTACTGCAATAATTATTTGGCCTATTGTAAATTACGTTTTGTAATTTAAGAAACGGTGGTCCAGAAAACCATAAATCGTTTTCTAGCAGTGAACTGGGAAGTATCCCTCTAGAGGCGCAATCTGCTGGATTATCTTTAGTGGGGACGTGAAACCATTGCGACGCTTTCATCGAGGTCAATATTTCAGACGTCCTATTGGCCACAAACGTCTTCCACTTACTTGGGTGACTATTTATCCAGGCCAACACCACTGTGGAATCCGTCCACGCTTTGACCTTGTCTTGGGAGATACTTAAGACTTCAGATGTTTGAGACAGTATCTGTGACAGCAAGACTGCTCCGCAGAGCTCTAAACGCGGAATACTTATCTGCTTTACTGGTGCAACCCTGGTTTTAGCAACCAGCAACGACACTTGAACATTGCCATCTGCGTCTACAATCCGCAAGTAAATCGCTGCTGAGTAAGCTGTTTTGGAGGCGTCACTAAAACCGTGAAGTTCCAGATAGTCGTTCGACTTGGTGCCAAGCCAACGAGGAATCCGAACCTTGGTGAGTAGTAACAATTCCTCTCGATATGATCTCCATTCATTTATTAAGTCGTTGGTTAGCTCCTCATCCCAACCAACACCTGCAAGCCACAATTTCTGGATAAATACTTTCGCTAACACAACACTAGGGGCTAACCAGCCTAATGGATCAAAAAGTCGTGCTATCACAGAAATAATGGATCTTTTAGTTACAGGTGCGGTCGTCGGCGGCGGAAGATTTACCGTGTACTGGAATGTGTCTGCGTTGCGGTTCCAGGTAAGTCCTAGAATTTTGATGGTACTATCTAATTTTATTTCTACCTCCTTTTCATTGTGTTCTGGTTTCTTTGGTTTGTTGTACTCTATTTCTTGTCTTACGTCCTGTATGATTTTGTGCTTATTTGTTTTGTCCTTGTTCATGTTGTCCTCGTTCATGTTGTCCTTTTCCATGTTGTCCTTTTCCATGTTGTCTTTTGTCCTAATATGATCTATTTGTCCTTTCATATTATAACTTTCTATTTCCTGTATCTTGTCTACTAATTCTTGGTTATTACTGTTCCATTTTTGGAGCGTGAATCCACCATTTCCTAATAACGCTGTCATTTGCCCGTAGATTTCCAGGCCTGCTTCTACGTTATTACAACCGGTCATCAAGTCGTCCATATAGAAGCAGTTCAGAACCCTATCGGCAGCAAGATTGTAATTTTTACCCTCATCGTAAGCGACTTGATGAAGGGTTCTAACTGCTTGGTATGGTGCCGATGCCGTACCAAAGGTAACCGTCACCAGCTCGTAGTCCTTGATTTCGGTTTCAGGACTGTCTCGCCATAATATGCGCTGAAACATTGCGTCTTCTTCCGAAATCCTGACCTGGCGGTACATTTTGACAATGTCCGCTACCAGTGCTATGGGATGAAGTCTCCATCTTAACACTGTGTGTCGTAAATCAGCCTGCAATGTTGGTCCCACCATCAACGTGTCATTGAGTGAGACTCCATTGTTGTTCTTCTCGGACGCGTTGAAAACAACACGTACCTTCGAGGTAAGTTTGTCTTCCCGGATTACAGCATGGTGAGGTAAGTATACCGCCACTTCCTTATTTTTATCATTCTTGTCTATCTGCCTCATGTGTCCTAGTTGTAAATATTCTTCTATTACCTGCTTGTACTTTTCCTTTAGATCTGTATTTCTTTCTAGCCTTTTTTCTAAAGACTTAAATCTTTTTTCAGCGATAGTACGAGAGTTTCCACCTTTACAAGAAGGATTTTCATCGAGGAACGGTAGTTTCACTACGTACCTTCCACTGCTATCCCTTACTGTAGTTTTAGTATAAAACTCTTCGCACTTCTTTTCTTCAGGTGTTAGTATTTTCTTTGAACTATTTTGCTCTTCAATTTCCCAAAATTTTCTTAATATTTCGTCTTCATTAACTTGTGCATGCAAAACATTAACTTTAGGTGAACTTTTAGATGAGTCTTTACTAACTGCCCCGGACACAACCCACCCTAAGGTAGTGCTCTGAGCAATCAGAGTGCCTGACGGACTCTTAACTATGCCTGCTTTAATGATGCAGCTGTAAGCATCAGCGCCTAGTAAAACATCTATTTTATTGGGAGTGTTGAACTTTGGATCTGCAAGCTGCAGCGTGTTGAAGCTTAACCAATCTGAGCTAGTGCTGACTCTACTCTCAGGTAAGTGGGATGTGATTTTACTTAGTACGTAAGCGTTAACTTTAAGATTAAAATTTGAATCTAGCCGAGATTCAATATTAAAATGTACCATGTATGTTGCCATGGTTAAACTATTACCACCAAGGCCTGAAATAGTTCCTTGAATAGGGATTTTTTTCAGGTTGAGTAGCTGAACTACGGCCTCTGTTACAAAACATGCCTGCGAACCCTGATCGAGCAAGGCTCGGACAGTCTGAAATTCACCAGAGCGTGACTCGGCTTTATTAGTGCTGTAGCTAATAAAACCTGCCTGGGCTTGGGAATATTACCTGTCGATAGACACGAAACAATCGGACCAGTATTAGGTGAACCAACACTGTCGATAGCCGACGATGTCGCAGGTTGGTCCCTTTTGTCTGACTCCTGACCTAAATGCAACAGCGAATGATGGCGCTTTTGACAAACCTTACATGTGGTAGGTTTTCTACATTCAGAAACAATGTGATTGCCGCCTAAACAGTTGAAGCAAACTTTACGTTTTGCTACAAAATCACGTCTAACTTCAACTGTCTGCTTTGAGAATTTTTTGCAGAAACAAAGTTTGTGTTCTTCTGAGCAGAACTCACATTTTATTGGTGAACTCGTAGCCAACATTGCCTTTGGAGTATGAGCAGATGAACTTTTATTATTGTTATTGCCCTGATGAACTGGTGCCCTTTTAGGCTCTAAACACTCTAACGCACGAAACCGATTTTCCATAAAGGTTTTAAATTGGTTGAAAGTTGGTAAGTCGTTGTTGGAGTCATTGTTGCAAATACTAAGCTCCCATTGTTTACGCGTTTCATTGTCTAATTTAAAGGTAACAATGTGTATGATAATGACATCCCATGTACTCACGTTTATATCCAAATTTCTCAACGCATTAAGACAATCGCACGTGGTATCAAGCAACTCCTTCAAAGCTGTAGCTGATTCCACCTGCATACGTTTTTGACCGAACAACCTCCTAAGAATACAATTTGTTAAGTATTTTTTATTACTGTAACGCTTCTGTAACTGAGTCCAGCACTGAATGTAATTGGCATCAGTTATAGGAGTATGACGTATTAATTGCTCTGCTTCACCAGAAAGGTGACCCTTTAAATAATGGAGCTTTTGAACATTATCTAAAGTATAATTTTTGTGTACTAATGATGTAAAAAGATCATGGAATGTTGTCCATTCATCATATTTTCCTGAAAATGTAGGAATAGATATTTTGGGCAACTTAACAAAAGAACTACTTGTTGAAGCATTATCTGTTTGATGTACAGAATCCTTAGCTAAACGAATTTTATTAAGAGATGTTTTCATTAAACTTCTATAAAAAACATAAGTTTCCTCTGTAGCATCATAGATATCAACCACTTTCTGTACTATATCTTCTGCTTTATAACCTTCATATAATTTAGTGTTGGTTTCTTTGAACAATGCCCAATCCCTTTCTAATAATTCTTGCCTTGTTTCAATGTATTCTAGCGTTAATCTATCTTTACTACATTTCTTAAAATTTGTCAATCCCTTTGTGATAACATTCTGTTGATCTTTTAAAACATTAATTAATCCTTCCATTTTATAATTGATTTATGTACTTGATTAATAAATAAAATGAGTTTAAATTGATTTTAACTTGATCAAAATTTTATAAACACAAATGTATAAGTTGATAAATCAATGTAAGTAAAGAATTGCAAAACTTCTGAGTGTTGCAAACTTAATCACAAAACTTATAAGTTAATGTCAGCTGACTATTATTTTCTAAGTTTGAACAATCCTAACAAACAAAAATAATACAAGTCTCAAAACTACTTAAAATTTTACAAGTGTTTTGGGAACACACAAAATCTAGTGGAAATCGGGTATAGGTTCCCCGTTCCCCCGTTTTCTATAAAATATTCTAAGTCCTACACAAATATTGGTAATATACTAACGTTCTAAGTTTAAAATTAATTATTATTAAGATTTTACAAGTCCAAGATGACGAAGTTATTTTCTAAGTCGAAACTTCTTCACTATTTCTTCGTGTTGGAATAGAGTTCAAAATCGTTTGACTCAACCTGTTTGTCCAATTCGTGGACAAGACAAATAATAAAGTGTACTCACAAAACTGCACTTGACACAAACACCGTTTTCAACCTGCAAGTGGCGTCCTCTGGTGGCCGCTATCTGAACTGCGCGTGACGTCACCTGTGACGTCGCGTGATGGCTGCGCCTGCGTCACCTTGCTATCATCCAGTGAAAGTGTTGATCTGAGAGTGGCGCCCTCTATGGCCACTCCTTGAACTAGTCCGAAACTGCTGACTCAGCTCACCGCCAATGCTGGGTGAAGCTGTCGCCGCTAGTGCGGAGGACCGTGTACCTTGCTGCAGCGATCCACTGCAAGTACACGGGACGGAGAAGCGAACGGTGGCTCCACTTGTCACAAAAACTTTACTGTCCAAATGATCCGGTTCGTAGGACCAATGTTAAATACCTGATGGTATTTAGGGGTGGTTGACCTGAAGGTACACTAGCGAAGTCGAAAAATGAAACCACTGTGTACTGATCTGGCTTGATAGCTCGTTTAATAAAAAAAAACTATTTGCTTAGGTACTAACCGATGTAACCAAACGATAGCGACTTCTAATTCGCCGTCAACGCCATCTATCGAGCTCGCCGGAAGCTTTACAAATAATTAAGTCGTAAACACGAAGGGTAGGTCGACAACGGACGCGGGAGTAAAACTCATCAGTCACATTTTGGAATCTTGGGAGAAGTCCCAGGATGCCATTGTCATTTTCTGTGATCTCTCAAAAGCGTTTGACTGCGTCGACCACAACACACTGATCTGTAAATTACACCACTACGGAATTCGTGGACAAGCTGCTGATCTTGTTCTTTCCTATTTATCTAACAGGCAGCAAAAAGTAAATGTAAATGGGGCGACGTCCTCCGGGTCTCTTGTCAAGATGGGCGTGCCCCAAGGTTCAATTCTCGGTCCTTTCCTTTTTCTTGTTTACATTAATGATCTACCTTATATGATGGCCAAATTATCGGATATAATTCTATTTGCTGATGACACTTCGCTAATTTTTAAAATAGATAGAAAAGATACGAATGTCTTACATGTCAACGAAAGTCTAACCGTACTCTCGAAATGGTTCGCAGCTAACAATCTTTTGCGAACAAAACAAAATGTCTGAAGTTCTCTTTACCGAATGTACCACAACGGGATCTGGATTTGAATCTTGACGGCAAAAAACTTGATGTTATAGCGGAAACTGTATTCTTAGGGATTACTATCGATTCAAAATTGCAGTGGGGCGCACACATTAGATTTCTTTCGGGTAGGCTAAGCTCAGCTGCATATGCAGTAAGGAAAATAAGGCAGTTAACTGATGTGGCTACAGCTAGGCTAGTGTACTATGCTTATTTTCACAGTATTATGTCTTATGGCATTCTGCTGTGGGGATCAGCAGCAGACGTAGACTCAATTTTCATTCTTCAAAAGAGGGCAGTCCGCGCGATATATAAAATGGGTCCTCGCGACTCGCGAGTCCCTCAGAAAAAAATTTAAAGAGATTGATATACTGACTCTGCCTTCACTTTATATCTTAGAATGTATTTTATATGTCAGCAAAAATCGAGGGCTTTTCAAAATAAAAAGCGACTTTCATAATATAAATACACGCAGTAAACACGAAATTGTAATACCTAAGTTTAGATTAACAAAAACTAGCAAGTCTTTTCATATAAACAGTATACGCTTTTATAACAGGTTGCCAAAGACAGTTATAGAACTGACCGATGGAAAATTCAAAAACTACATCAAACGTGTCCTTATTAAAAAAGCATATTACAAAATCAAGGACTACGTTGAAGATAAAGAAGTTTGGCTTTAGTTCCTTCTGCGCATGCGGCTTCCCTGGTAGCTCATAAACGGCACAAATATGTGGATGTCTCTAACTATTCTCAATCTCATTTTTTCTCCTCTTTTGAATCAGATTTTCACAATAGTTTTCAAATCATTAATACATCTTTTGCTCAGAATAGTTACAGCACTGATAACAATATTTGTGTCACTTGTTTAATTTAGTACTTTACAATTCTTTTTTTTACCTTTGTATAGATTCTTTTTTATCAATTGTTTGTAAATGTGTGAACATTGTAGGCTTTGTAGATTCCCAGCTGCTTGTTAACTTTTTATTTTGTTCTACATTTTTTGTGCAGTAAGGAACGACTTATTGTCGGGCCTACGCTGTCCCCCCATACTTAAGTACAAATGCTGTATCCATGATATTAATGTAACACCAAATGATTTGAAGTAACCATGGAGTTTCTTGCCGGTTCTTCTCCATAGGAAACGACCAACCCGAACCGTGCACCTTTTTATCGACGTTTTATAAGTGCCCATCTAGGACTATGTAAAATAAAATATTTTGATGTTGATTTTGATTTTAAGAAAATGACACAGTGAAAAATAAATCGCTTACTTCATTTTCCAATCCAGCAGATATTCTCAACGCAGCGACCGTGACACGAAAGTACGCGAGATTACGATAAAATCCACAAACTGTGTAATATACTTCCTGTGGAAAGAAAATACACCTTCAGGAATCTTTTATTACATTTGATAGCTTCTTCAGACTTAGTGTGAAATCTTCAAATACGTTTTTGAGTATATTTATGTCATATTACTTTATAACATAACATCATCATCATCATTGGCAGCTTTTCCGAACACTACTGAGTCTATACAAAGGCCAGGCGAGGCATTGATGCCTTCCCTGATCTGTGCGAGATCCAACCAGGTTTTTCCTGTATTTTACAAGCCGTGACTGCCTCTCTGACCTCACAAAGGAGTTGATGGGCAATAGGGATTCCCCTTGGTAATACGAAATGATCTCGACAATCGAGAGCTTCTTTATATATTTATGGATTATTGTTATAATTAGTTTTCTAATAATTGATTCTCATACTTACCAATACTTGGAAAATTGACTTATACAGATCGTAAGCTTTCAAAATATTTTGGTATATCCTAAGTAATTTGAGACAATACTCATCATTGTCCCGTTCATCATTCAACACCAGGACATCTTCAATCCATGCTTCTAGATATTTCCCTAACAATATAATTATGCGGATGGCTAGGAGTAAATTTATATCCAAAACCATGCTGAATATGCCAGAAATACTGTCAAGAATTAGGTCGAACAGATTAGAGTAACGGTAAGAAATATAATACATAACATGTAAAATAAGAAAAGAACTTATTAAAAGTGCTATTGAGATCCAATTCCAAATAATAAAACTCCTGACACGTTTACTGGAATCGATGCTTCTATGTATAGTTTGGATGTCCAAAATAAGTAAAACGTAGTTGTCCTTATGCACAAAGTCCAGAACGAACATCATCGTGAACCCGATCGAAAAGCTGATAAAGAATAGAACAGCAGAGACATACATAAAGCTATTTTCTAAAAGTGAGGTATTTTTATTTCCTTCCCCGATGTCCACTGTAAAAAATCGATAGAAACACAACGCATTCAAAAACAACATTACAAAGAACGCACATATTTGACATTTTCTTCCTCTAGGATAGATATGACTATTTCGCACTCGATATTTTGAAGCCAAGAAAAGATTGAGTAAATAGTTGTAGGGATAAAACATTCCTTGGACGTCTTTTTCTAGTCTGTTGTTAAGTGACACTTGCACTGAAACCTCTTGAACGATTTTGTCATTGTTTTTCATATCGAATTCAACGTTAGACTAAGTCATATTGATTATTAAATTCGACAATGGCGTTTAAAGGATCGAGATAATGAATTCCGGTACTAGAGTACCGGAATTCATTTGCTTAGTAGTATAGTGATCTTTATCTTTCTATATTATTGTTAATACAACTCATTATGTAAGTGGGTGAAACGATCCTATAATTATCGTGGTGAAACGACTGATCGTTAAGACATGTTAGACGAGTCCACTTTTTAACGTTTCAGGGCGTCCAGTCGCGACGTTCGTAATGACGCTGTCGCAAAGTTGGGATTGCTAAATAATAACGAAAAAGTTCGGTAAGCGTAACGATGCTTGCGACAAATGCAAGTCTCTACATTCAAGATAGCTAGCAAAGTCGTACATTATCTTTAACGATGTCGGCACGCTAGCGAAAAACGTATACTCCTTGAATATGGGAAAAAATGGACATGGTTCCATAAAAATAATTGGTTTTATTATAACTTAGACTTAAGCAACCGATGCCTAAGATCAGCTAAACGTGGTATAGATGTAGGCAGGTCTTCAATCACACATTTGAAAGATGAAAATGGCGTTAAGCAAGGAGATAGGGCAAAAATTATTGGGATAAGTACCGAGTTTTGTAAGTATCTGTATTCTAACGACTAAACATCCCAACAAACATCCGAAGTTTACTCATGTCCTGAAGAGGTCCCAATAGTTACTGGCTATGAATTACACAAGGCTCTCAGAGGCATGAAGTTCAATAAAAGTTCCGGCGAAGATGGTGTTACAACTGAATCACTTCGAGCCGCGGTGCCTATCTTGTTGCCATACATCTGCAACTTATTCAATACAATATTGCAAACAGGTATTTTTCCAAACAGTTTCTGCCACTCAATCGTTATCCTCCTTTACTCCACACTCCACTCAATCGTTAGCCTCATTTCACACCTTTACAAAATATTCATAAAATTCTTAAAAACCACATTTCTGGCCAATTAGATCAGCATCAACTTCCCGAACAAGCTGGATTGCGCCGTGGTTTCGCCACTACCGACCATCTACAGTCCCTTTATCAGGTTATAGAAAAACATCTGGAATTCAACCTATCCTTATACCTCGCATTTGTAGACTACTCTAAAGCATTTGATAGTTTATCGCACAACGCCATATTTGGATCTAATCAAAATCAAGACATCGAACCTAAGTACATTAACTTACTTAAAAAATATACCAAAATAGCACAGCAGCCATAAAAATAAACAGCTCAGGACCATCATTCCCTACCTAAAAAGGGGTTAAACAGGGCGACCCTCTTTTTTCCAAAGCACTTCAAGCTTGAAGAAGTCTTTAGAAAACTACAAAGCAATTGGAGGGACAAGGGCAGCATCGTGGGCGATAGAAGATTAATAAATCTCCCGTTTCGCCGACGACATTGTTCTTTTCTCCTCCACGGCAGCCGAGTTAGGCTTAATGCTCGACCCACTGAGCAGTGCCAGCCTCGAGGTCGGACTCGTGATGAATATGGCGAAGACCAAGGTGATGACCAACAGCACCAAGCACAAGATAGGAATTATGGGTGTGAGGATTGAATATGTTCATGAGTACATTATTATATTTTAGGCTCTTTTTGCTTACTTTCAGGAAAATTTATTCATAACTTGATAGCTCTAGCGTTTACCATTGCAATAAGATCATTTTCACTTCTCTAGATCAAAGATATTAACATTTCATTGATCATACCCTAGATCAAGCGATTATAAAAACAAGATGGCTGTCATTCGCGGGGTGTCGGGTTAGGATTATAGATAAACGTGTATTTGTCGATAAAAATGAGTATATAATATGTCCTTAAAGTATCGGTAACTGGTAGCTAAGCACACTGTATATTGGAGTCTAAACCAATGCCATAAGTTACAATTGCTTCCAGCATCTGTATGCTGTGTAATATTATTAACATACTATTTAATTCACAGAAAATAGAATTGCAGCAGAATAATAAAATAATTAGTCATAATTTTCATGAAAACCAATGGAAACTTAGCGTCTACATTGAACAGGCCACACGCGGTCATCTTACTAAACGATTGATTTTCCAGCATCACGTTGTGGCAAAGTTGAATTCGACTTTCTGTAAAGAATAAAATACGAAAATGTACAAAAAGCCGGCCAAGTACAAGTCGCACACAAAGGGTTCTGTAGCAACAATATATTTGGTTGCGATAGTCGTGGAGAGGATCCGGCAATTGGGTCTCGGGGTGGCATTGCACAAGTCCAAGGCCATTTGTTTTCATGGGTCTCAGAATGCGCCACCGTCGGGATCCCTACTTACGGCAGGAGGGGTTTTCATCGGCGTCGGGTTGACGCTGACGTATCTGGGACTCGTCCTCGACAGCCGGTGGAACTTCGTGGAGCATTTCCGACGTTTGGCCCCCAAACTGGAACGGACCAGGGCTGCTTTCAAGCGGCTCCTGCCGAACCTGGGGGTACAAACGCCTCCTGCCGGAGGCTCTACGCGGGGGTCGTGCGGTCCATGGCCCTTTATGGGGCCCCGGTGTGGGCGCGTTCTCTGAGGTGCCAAGCCGCCCGCTACCTGAACGCGCCCCAAAAGGGGATAGCCCTAAGGCTAGTCCGGGGGTACCGCACGATCTCCGGTGAGGCGGTGAGCCTCCTTGCCGGATTGCCGCCATGGGATCTGGAGGCGATAGTCCTCGCGCGCCTTCATGAATGGCGCGCGGAGGCACTACGTCGGGGAGAAACTCCGCTGCCGCGGCAAATCGCCGCTCAGCGGACAGACCTCCGGCGCGATCTCATGGTGACATGGAGAGAGCGACTATCGCAACCCCGTGCAGGGCACGCCATCATAGTGGCGATAAGTCCCCTCTATGAGGAGTGGCTAGAGAGGCGCCACAGCGCCCTCACCTTCCACCTGACGCAGGTCCTCACCAGACACGGTTGTTTCGGGAGGTTCCTGCACCGAATCGGGCGGGAGGAAACGCCCGGGTGTTTCCATTGTGAGGATCGTCCGGAGGACACGGTGCAGCACACTGTGGAGGTCTACCCCGCTTGTTCAGCGCCGTGTCCTCGTAGAGGCGATTGGTGGCGGCGATCTCTCGCGCCCGGCCCTGGTTCAAGCCATGGTCTGGAGCGAGAGGGAATGGGAAGCCGTCACCTCCTACTGCGAAGCAGTCATGCTAGTGAATTAGGTGGCGGGTCGTGAGAGGGACAGAGCCTCACGTCCCAGCCGCCGCGGGAGACGCCCTGGGCGTCGGGGGTCACGTGGTGGCCCCCGGCCACCGTAGGCGCTTGCCTATGGACGGTGAGTTATGGGCTAGCTCGCCGTCCGGCCGTCTTATGACGACAGGCCGTGTCGACGGCGCGTTGGTGTTCCACGCGCGCCTCAAAGAGATGTCAGCAACCACGAAGGGGTCCGCATGGGCCGATTGTAATGGGTGTTCCGAAGTGGAAATGAGAAGCACACACTATATTACAATTTGTATTTACACCAAAAAAATATGAAGCCGTCAATACAAAAAGAATCTCTGCTCACATGAGTCGCGCTAGCCAAAAAAAGTACCTCCGCCAATAGGAAGTCAAACTAACATGCCCTTTTTATTATTGTGAAATATTCGTAACACTTACTTAAATTGACATACTCATTACAATAATCATAAGAATATAAGCTATAGGTTTTATAAAGTAACTTCTACAATTGAATATGATTTACAGTAGTATTTGCAAGTTAATAAATGAATACTCATAGAAAAGGACAAGTTATTAATATTTAAAATGACTACCACATTATTAGTGTCTTTACATATTGATAGATGGCGCTATTAAATCTGTTAAGTAGATTGCATCAGTAGATCTTAATGGCTGCTGTTATACTAGTTGCGTTCAATGCCGGTAGATGGCGTTAGTCGTACATTCTTGACGATTAGGTGAGTAGATTGGAGCTTCCTGGGCTACGGCTGTACAGCTGGCGACTAGCTGTTACACGATGCCTGCCAGGGCTGCGGGACTGTTCGAAAGGATACCGCGGCCCTGGAACATGGATAGGTTTTAGTCAGTACAAGTCTGACACTCCCTTCCGCTCCACCCAGAGCGGGGGGGGGGGGTCATTTGATGATTTCCCAAATTAAAAAAAAAAGCAACAATATATTTAACGCTCATTCATATTATATTTTACAGTCAACAGCAAAATTAATTTGTTTTTCATAGTATGTTTACGGAAAACAAATTTACTGCTGCAGTTTAATAAAAACGTCCTTAAGCTCAAAAACTAAATATCTAACCTTATTCAATTTTCGTTTAAAGTTTATTTTTTGTTCTTGTAGAAATAATAGCGGCCTACATTTTTTTAGAATTTTCCTCTTACTTTCGAGAGAGAAAAATTGTGTCCCCCCTCCCCCCCGGACACAATTTTTACGACTTCGAAAGCAAAAAAGCTATCGAAAGAGACCCCGCACAGTTATTTATAATATAATGATATACAGGGTAGAAGGGACACCGACGCAAAAAAGGTTACCACGTATTCAGTACATCATTCTGAGAAAAAATCTGCTGTTTCTTACATTTTGACCGTGCAGCTACTGCACTTTTATCGTTATATGTATTCGTTGTAGGTAACAGCTGATTTTTTTTTAATAACCGATGAAAAATTTCTATGTGGGGGGGCTCAGAATGCTGTACTGAATACGTGGTAACCGTTTTCACTTCGGTGTCCCTTCCAACACATATATATTTTTTCAACCTTCAGTTACCTGTATGAAGGGCCGTCCCTATTTTTATTTTATTCATTATTTTACATCATATTTGCGTAAGGGTTTATAGAAACCACCAGTCTCGCAGTTAAATGGCTGACAAACGAAAGAAGAGAATATTTAAGGGTTTCTCAAACCAGTAAATATTTAGCACAATTTTCTTATCTTTTTAATAATTTACCTGAACAGTTTTTGTTCTTCATAAGATACACGCCGACTCAGCTTCCTCAACAGATATATAAAACTTCTGACACTGTAAACTATGCATAATTATAAGGAGATTATTCTTTGCAACCCAAATTATTACAGCAAACATGCGAAGAAAAGTCTGGAAAATAATAAATTTTATTATTTTTATTTTCATATACATATTGTCATATCAGGGTTGTTTTTTTGTAGAAAATTAGGAAAATACATTTTTATACTTACTTTGCTTGTGAAACCCGAAGAAGTTTTAAGTGCAGCAAAAATTACTTGAACTAGTAATAGTAGTAAATTAGATTACGATAAAATATGCCACAAATGTTATATAAAACCTAACACAAAAATTAAAAAATCTGTAAAATACGTAAGTAAACTTTTAAGTAAAATTACCTTGTAACTTACCAACACTCGAAAAATTATCACATACAAATCATAAGCTTGTAAAATATTTTGATATATTTCATACAATTTGAGAGAATTTTCATCATTCATTTTCAGAACATCTTCAATCAACTCATCGAGGTATTTCTTTAGGAGTATAATAACTCTTGTAGCTATAACTAAATTGATATCCAACGAGATAAACATTATACCATAAATATTATCTCATATAAAATTTATAATACTAGGATAATGACATGATGTGAAGTAGTAGATACACTGAATAAAAATATTGATACCGACAGTAATGACTATTGAGATCCAGTTCCAGATCTTCAAAATGAGTAAGACTATGTTGTCTTTATGTACAAAGTTCAGAATGAATATCATCGTGAACCCGATCGAATACGTAACGAAATAGAGAACAGCCGAGAGTGACAGCAATGCATTTTGTAAACTAGTCGTTTTTCCATTCACGTCACTGACATTTACACTATTCATTCTATAGAAACACATCGCATTCATGAGCAACATACTGCACGGTTTGACGGCACGGTTGGCGCAGTGGCTGAGCGATTGACTGCTGCGCTTCGTGTCGCGGGTTCGATTCCCGCACGGAACAAATATTTGTATGGCCTACTGGTAGTTGTTCCGGGTCTGGCTGTTTGTGTATGTGAATTTAAATGTTTGTAAACGCACTCACGATACAGGAGAAATACCTAGTGTGGGACAACGTTTTTAAAAAAAAATAAAAAATAAATACTGTAGAACGAAATCGTACACATATTTTTTCCGCGTCTGTATATATGACTGTTTCTTAAATTGTATTTTGGGGTCAAAAACAGATTGAGTACAAAGTTAAGAGAATACGCAATTTCGTGTATGTCTTTATCCAGATGATTATTGGATAATAATAATAATAATGAACTCGGCTATCATTGTGCCGATCGTCGTGACGGCCAATGGCCTTATAGCCAAGAGCCTCGATGACCATCTTTCGAAGCTCTCCTTAGGCGGTTGGATCAAGGGCCTGATTCAGAAGCAGTACTCCTCGATACGGCTCGTATTGTGAGGAGGTTCTTGTCTCTGGAGCCCTAACCACCGGTAGCTTGGACCCTGCTCCCGCTACCGGCGGACCACTATTTTTTATATTTTTAAATGTTTTTATATGGTTTTAATAAGAAATATTTAAAAATGTAATTAGTAAGTAAGAAGATAAATAAAGGAAATAATAATAACTGGCAGCCCCGTACGTCAATCACCGGTTTCATCATCGAACAATTTTATTTTATTTTATTTTAATATTAATATTAATATTCGTTTTAATACAAAAGTATTTATATTAGTTATCTAAAGACTAACAAAGAAATACCAGAATATAAAAACAGAAATTTGGAAACCAAAAGGAAAAAATACAGTTGATGAAAAAATGACGCCTGTCAACGGCGTCGTCAAAAATGTCAAATACTGAAAATTACATGTAAGATAACCGAAAAATGATTACGAGAGCAGCCTACCGACGCGCACGCCTTACAACCCCGGACTCGCCGGTCAGCTCCGCCTCGCCGCCGCCGGATCCCGGATCACCTGTGTTACTGGCAGCGGCAGTTGCGTCGAGCTCGAGCGACGAATATTTCTCTCCGCCGACGTCGCCAACACCTGTACGTCGGCAGGGGAGAGGCCGGCCACCGAGAAGCTTGGGACTTAGGGGCCATCCGGCCCCGAGCCGGGTCCCCGCTGCCGGTGGTTGTGTGCAGCGCATGAGATGGACTCACTCCATAAACGAGAACGTCATGCGCGCATACTACGGGTCTACAGAGGGGGGAACTAACCTCACTGCGTACCGTGTTAGAATGCTGTCTCTGTTCCAGGTACTTGAACCAACCGTCAACGTCTCGGCCCAACGATTGTCGGATCAGGTGCGGGTCATCCAACGCAATCACATGTTGGACGACGCCGTACTTGATCGGTTACGCTCAGAGGTACTGAGCAACCGTGTCATCTTAACTCCGGCACAAACCGCGGTGCAAGCGTCAGTTATTGACGCAACCCCACCGCGGTTCAACCCAGCTGTTGTAGAGGAAGATGATAGGGTTGCTGTGGTAAGTAGCCAGTGCAAAGACCGATTGAGGAGCGCTCTGGAGGATGCGCTTCGTGAATATCGATCCACTCCTACCGAACTTAGGCCCCGATTACCACGGTTACCCATGCATAATAAAAATAGGGCGCTGGTGTGTGCCTTGGACTCGCAACTCAAGAATATATTCGAGAGTAGCGAGAACCTCGTTGATTCACACTCGATCCTGTACTGTGGGGCTGTTGCGGCATGTCGTTTAGCTAACGTACGTAACGTAAAAAACAAGTTCTCGACCAAAACCAGCCGTACCAGCCTGGCAGTGCAGGATCGAGCGCCGCATCGACGGGGCCAGGGTACTCATCGGCAAACTACACTGCTTCAGGGAGGGCAATACACGACCACGTGTGATGCGCTTTGTGAGGCGGGCATTCTCGGGGACTGGAATCAGTCCTCAAGAATACATGTCCCGTGTCACAGAGCGCATCGACTTCCTGAAGCAGAAAGTTTATGCATGGGCGAACCGTATTCGGAGGTATAAGCGTCGGGTTGATCGGTACTCACAGAATCGCATGTTCCAGAGCGATGAGAGGTGGGTATACAGAGCTTGGGAGCGACCCGAGCTAAATATGACAGACGTGTGCCGCCCGGATGATGCTGCCACGAGTTCTTTCTGGCGCAGCATCTGGTCGGTGCCTGTCTGTCATACTGAGGCTGACTGGATGCGTGATGTCGAACCTATCCCAGAAATGGAGCCAATCTTGATAACACCTTTAGATATAGCGAGAGCAGTTCGTCCGTTACCGAACTGGAAGTCACCGGGACCGGACGGACTGCACAACTTCTGGCTCAAATGGCTTATTTTTATATGGTTTTTTTAAAAAATGTTTAAAAATATTTAAAATAAGTATAAAGATGAATAAAGGAGATAATAATAAATAATAATAATAGCGGTACTTTTAGACGTTTTTTATATAGTTTTTGTTAAGAAATATTTAAAAATGTAATAAGTGTGTTATAAAATAAATAAAGGAAATAATAATAATAACAGATTTACCAAATTTTTAAAAATTTAAATAGTTAAATATTATACTGCAAGATTTCAAGGATACCACCGTTTTTTTTATAGCAATATTATTACAAAACACCGAAATAAAAATGAAATTAAGCAGAAAATTAAAGAAAAAAATCAATACATGGAAGTGACACAATATGACATCTCACGTGTCTGTCAAAAATTTTGGAAGAATTGAATATATACCTATGAAGATAAATAAATGTTGACGAGATCAGCTGCACGACGCGCACGCCTATCGCCTCCGGACCCGTCGCTCAGCTCCGCCTCGCCGCCGCCGGAATCCAGCCCCGTCGTGAGTGCTGTGACACCGGCCGTGGCAGTTGCGTCGAGCTCGAGCGACGAGTATTTCTCTCCGCCCACGACGCCACCACCTGTTCGTCGACGGGGAGGACGCCGGCCGCCGGACGGTTTAGGACCTCGAGGCCCACCGGCCTCTGATAGGGTCCCAGCTCCCGGTGGGAGTGTGCAGCGCATGCGATGGACGCAATCCATCAATGCAAATGTCATGCGCGCATACTATGGGGCTACAGAGGGAGGAAACAACCTGACCGCGTACCGTGTTCGGATGCTCTCTCTGTTTCAGGTGCTTGAGCCAGCTGTCAACGTGTCGGCACAACGACTATCGGATCAGGTGCGAGTCATCCAGCGTAATCGTATGTTGGATGACACCGTACTTGATCGCTTGCGGACTGAAATGCAGAGTAGCCATGTCATTGCCACGCCGCCGCCGCAGGCTGTGGTTCCACCACAGTCTACAATAATACCAAATCGCGATAACGACGTGAATAATGACATAGTTACTAATGTAAGTACCCAGTGCAATGAGGAAATGAGGAGTGCTTTGGAGGGTGCGATTCGAGAATATCGGTTCATGCAACCCGACCTTAGACCACGCATACCTCGTTTGCCCATGCATAACAAAAATAGGGCGCTGGTGGCTGTTCTGGATTCGCAGTTGTCAAACTATTTTGATAACTGCGAAGACCTCACCGATGCTCACTCAATCCTGTATTGTGCGGCTGTAGCGGCATGTCGTGTAGCTCATGTCAAATTTTCTGATGACAGAGCTACACGACCTAAACCAGCCGTACCGCCATGGCAGTACAGGATTGAACGACGTATTGGTGGGGCCAGAGCACTCATCGGCAAACTGATCTGCTTCAGGGAGGGCAATACTCGTCCTAGAGTGATGCGTTTTGTGAGGCGGGCGTTCTCGGGGACTGATATCAGTCCTCGAGACTACATGTCCCGTATCACAGAGCGCATCGACTTCCTGAAGCAGAAAGTGTATGCATGGGCAAACCGTATTCGTAGGTATAAGCGGCGGGTGGACCGATACACTCAGAATCGCACTTTTCAAAGAGATGAAAGGTGGGTATACAGGGCTTGGGAGCGACCGGACCAAGGTGTGGCTGACACGCGCCTACCGGATGATGATGCCATGTGTTCGTTCTGGCGCAGCATCTGGTCGGTGCCTGTTAGCCATACCGAGGGTGAATGGACTCAGGGGGTCGAGCGAGCGTGCGATCTAGTACCAGAAATGGGGGCAATCACTATCAGCCCCCAAGACGTAGTTCGTGCAGTCCGTCCGTTGCCTAACTGGAAATCTCCAGGGCCGGATGGACTGCACAACTTTTGGATTAAATGGTTCACAAGGTCGCACGCTCGCCTGGCGATCCTGTTCCAGTCAGCCTTAGAGTCAGGGTCGCTGCCAGAGTTTCTGACAACAGGTATAACCCACCTGCTCCATAAATCGGGTAGTACTGCGGAGCCCAAAAATTATAGACCGATTACCTGTCTTCCGACGGTCTATAAAGTTCTTACATCCATTTTGAGAGCTAAAATTAACAAACACATTGATGACAATTCTATCATATCCGCTTCTCAAAATGGATGTAGGAACGGGTCCCGCGGTACTAAGGAGCTACTCCTCATTGATATGGCCATTAGTCAACAGGTTCGCCGTTCCCGAAGCGATCTGTCGACATGTTGGATAGACTATAAGAAGGCCTATGACTCGGTGCCACATACATGGCTCATGAGGGTGCTAGAGTTGTATAAAGTTGATGCAACTCTGCGCACCTTCCTGATGTCATGTATGGGGCAATGGAGGACAGTCCTTCGCTATCCAGGATATCGGCAAATCCAGAGGAATAGCGAGCCGATAAGGATAGAGCGAGGTATATTTCAGGGCGATAGTTTGAGTCCACTTTGGTTCTGCTTAGCCTTGAATCCTCTTAGCACGCTGCTGGAGGATTCAGGTCTAGGCTATCGGTTGAGGAGAGGTGGTCAAGTTATATCTCACCTCCTTTACATGGATGACCTGAAACTCTTTGCCCCCAACGATTTGCAACTGATGGAGCTACTGAAGGTAACTGAAACTTTCAGTAGCGCCATCAGGATGGAATTTGGTGTGGACAAATGTGCGGTCATGCATGTAAAGCGAGGGGAGATTGTGGAATCTGTGGGAACCCAGCTCTCGGATTCCATAAATCTTAGATCCCTCTCAGCAACCGAAACCTATAAGTATTTGGGTATGTCGGAAGCGCTGGGCATCAATGTTGCTGACATGAAGCAATCGTTGAAGGAGCGCTTCTTTGGCCGCCTGAAAAAAGTATTTAATAGTCTTTTATCAGGCGGCAATAAGGTACGTGCCTTCAACGGTTGGGTCATGGTTCTGATGTACTCTTTCGGCATACTCAAATGGACTCAAACAGAACTAGACGCCCTGGATAGGAGGGTCCGTACATTGTTGACGGCATATCGAATGCATCACCCGCGTTCTTCTGTTATGAGACTGTATATCCCGCGGAAGTGTGGGGGTCGAGGCTTTTTAAACGCTAAGACTCTCCACAATCGCGAGATATGCAGTCTCAGGGAATATTTCCTTGAAACCGACGTGGGGATGCATCGAGATGTGGTCGCAGTGGACAAGGGCCTCACCCCGCTTTCCTTGGCTAAAGAGAACTGGCGCAAACCCTTAGTGCTTGACACTAACGACCGCATGGAGGTATGGCAGAGTAAAGAGCTTCACGGACGCTTTTTCCGGGCCCTGCATGGGCCCGATGTAGACCTATCAGCGTCCGTAGCCTGGCTACGTTGCGGGGACCTCTTCGGAGAAACCGAAGGTTTTGTCTGTGCAATTATGGATGAAGTTATGATGACGAATAACTACCGGAGATTTATTGTGAAGGACGGTACGGTTGACATATGTCGGGCATGCCACCGTCCAGGCGAATCAATCCGTCACATTATCTCCGGGTGTTCTCGTCTGGCTAACGGAGAGTACTTGCATAGACACAACCTTGTAGCCAGGATTATCCATCAGCAACTTGCTCTAAAATACAACCTTGTGGAGTCGGAAGTGCCGTACTATAAGTATGTGCCCGACCCAGTTCTCGAAAATGGCAGTATCACATTGTACTGGGATCAATCCATCATCACTGACAGGACTATTGTAGCCAATAAGCCTGATATAGTGGTGGTGGATCGATCAGAGCGGCGCACAATGATTGTTGACATAACGGTCCCGCATGATGAGAACCTCGTGAAAGCCGAGAAAGATAAGAAAATCAAGTATCTTGACTTGGCTCGCGAGGTTGTCGACATGTGGGATGTGGACTCAGCGATCATTGTGCCGATAGTCGTATCAGCCCATGGCTTAATTGCCAAGAGCCTCGACCAATACCTGAGGAGGCTCTCGTTAGGCAGCTGGATCAAGGGCTTGATTCAGAAAGCGGTACTCCTAGACACGGCTCGTATTGTTAGGAGGTTCCTCTCTCTGGAGCCCTGACCGCCGGTAGCTTGGACCCTGTTCCCGATACCGGTGGGCTACTATTTTTTATATTTTTAAATGTTTTTTTTATATGGTTTTTGTTAAGAAATATTTAAAAATGTAATTAGTAAGTAAGAAAATAAATAAAGGAAATAATAATAAATAGATAGAATAGATAGATATAGATAGATCTGGCTCACGAGGTTGTCGACGTGAGTACAGCAGTCATTGTGCCGATAGTCGTGTCGGCCAATGGCTTAATAGCCAATACCCTCGACCAACATCTGAGGAGGCTCTCGCTTGGCAGCTGGATCAAGGGCTTGATTCAGAAAGCAGTACTTCTGGACACGGCGCGTATCGTTAGGAGGTTCCTCTCTCAAGAGCCCTGACCACCGGTAGCTCGGACCCTGTTCCTGATGCCGGTGGGCTACTATGTTTTATATTTTTAAATGTTTTTTATTTTTTTTATATGGAAATATTTAAAAATGTAAATTATATGTTAAGGAAATGAATAAAGGAAAAATAATAATATATTTATTTGCTTAAAACACGGTATAAAAAGGTCTTACATAAAAATGAGTTCATACATGTTTAGCACACAACAACAACAACAACGACAACAACAACAACAACAATACAACAAGAACAATTGGAAAGACGTTTTTTTTTTAAAGATGTTTTATTTCGAGTCATTGTTTTAATAATTTACTTAAGCTGGTCTGTTACTTTCTGTTCAAAAATAATAATACTCTTATATGACGACAACTGACAACATGAACTATTAATTTTGAAATGTTGAAATATAACGATGCCGGCGTCGCGTCGTTCCAATTTTATATATATTACTCTTCACGCGACTGATGGATAGGTTATTAATAATGATAATGTGACTCAGCGATCATTGTGCCGTTAATTCTGACAGTTAGAATAGCTTCAACTAATATCTGAGCAGGCTCTGGTTAGGCATCTGAATTAGGGGTTTGACTTAGGGAGCGGTATTTCTGAACAAGACTCGTATTGCTAGGAGGTTCCTCTCTCTGGAGCGCTGACCGTCGTTGCCGCAAATAAATGATTTTGAATTTTAGTGAGTCCAGTCGTAGCCATCCACATTTCAAGACAAACAAAAAGTTTAAAGCCAAGGGTTAGATTACGTCAGAATATGGAAATAAGGAAATTAGGCTTACAATCAATCATTTGTATGAACGAGAAAACGGGCTGTCTCCAAAACATTAGAGCTAAAATGATGATGATTTTTAATATTTTGGAAACAGATTCATAATATTTTTTATCTGTTACTTACTTCGTTTTTCAATTCTGTAGATATTTTTAGCGCAGTGAAGATTAAGTTGAAATAAATAAGGTTACGGTAAAATATTCCAAACGTGTGACACAAAGCCTATAAAATTAAATAAATGGTGATTCACCCAATAACGTACGATTGCAATGGTCTTGATCAACTGAAAGGATTCACCCAAGAATTTCACTGCTGCTACAGTAACGAGTGACTCTCGTCCATCTTACACAGTGCACGCTGCCCATAAGTTAGCAGTAAGGATGGTTCGAGTTACGGAAGATCACTTTCTCACCTCTCTAGATAATAGAGCCTGGAGATTTCACGCATTATTTCTTAATTTGACAGTGTTCAAAGAAGTAGTTATCTCTCAGCTGCTACATAGCATGATTTTCTATATGCTGATTTATGGCAATTAATTCTTAGCTAAAACCCGCACGTGTTTTGACAAGAATTATGTTCCAAGGCTAAAACAGCAAGGTAAAGCTTTTGCTTATCTTAGATGTAGTATTAGCATGTGAGAAGTCTTGGCTGCAAATAGACAAGCAACATATCGCGAGCAAGATTTGCGGGCTGCCCTATACCTGACCTTAACAGAAATTGTATACAGCGGTTATCGTTGATCCATGAATGTGGATGCTTAACGCCAGACAATGCAGAACGAGTCTACCCCTCGCTTGGTAAGCTTGGCGTCCACGCACGCCGCCGGTTCTAGCTCTTCAAGCACTAGTCTAATGGCCATCGGTTCTCAATCCATCACACACGGCTTAACACACACTTCAAGACAACATTCTAGACATAGGACTAGAAAGGCACATCATTCGTTGCCTATACCCTCTTTTTACTTCGTCCACATTTTTAATAACAAGGATTCGTACTTACCCATACTTGATAAATTTTCGTGTACAAATTGTAAGCTTTTAGGATTTCTTGGTAAATTCCTAGTAATTTTAGACAGTGTTCATCATTTCCAGGATTCATTATTTGAACGTCTTTAATCCAGACATCGAGGTTTTTTTTTAACAATATTACTATTCTGGTGGCTATAACTAAATTGATTTCCAAAGCGATTAAAATCATACCACAAATACCGTCAATAATTAAATCAATGACATCGGGGTAGTAACACGTTGCATAATACGTAGTATGTATTAAAATATTGACAAAGAAGACAGTGAGTATTGAGATCCAATTCCAGCCGACAAACCTTGTAACATTTTTACTGAAATCAATACTCCTGTAGATAGTTTGGATCTTCAAAATGAGTAAGACGTTGTTATCTTTATGCATTAAATCTAAAATGATCATTTTCGTGAATCCGAACATAAAAGTGATAAAATAAAGAGCAGAAAACATTGACAAGAAGTCTCTTTCCAATTTTGACATATGCTCATTTATATCCCCGACGTCTGTGACAACCATTCGATAGATACAAGATGCATTCAAAACCAACATACAGCAGAATGAAAGTACACGACTGATTTTACCATTTGGATAAATATAACTATTCCGCACACTATATTTTGGATTCAAAAACAGACCAAGTACAAAATTAAAAGAAAATACAATTTTTTGAACATCTTTGTCCAATCGATTGTTGAGTAATACTTTGCATGAGACTTCTGGATAGTTTTTTTTGTTTTTTGAATATTTTTTTAAGTCTTAAGTTGAACGTGTCCATTGCTTGTCCATTGGATGACTAGTGAGCATGATAATAAAGCAAAAGGGCCAGGCCACGAAATTCATTAGTGTTTAAATATGTATGGAGTGATCGTGATAGGAGATAGCTGAAATTTCCATTAGTTTATATATTAGTCATGGAATAGTTACTAATGAAGTTAATACTAAAAATAATTAAGGCGATTGGTTAGTCTCCAACTCTGCAGGTGATATCTTTCTTGAAAATCTCAAGTTCATTTAAGCAAGTTAGTAGTTGAAAGTCTTTACTATATATGTCTTTCATTTTTTTAAGTAAACCGTTTAAATTTAGAAATTATAATCGACGAATATATGGATAAATTGTTAGGCATGTTTCTATTTACAACAGCCAGCATTAATTAGAGAGAAGCTCCGTACAGGAAGAAAGTTTGTTCGCACAACCGGGCGTGAGACCAGTTTTGTGTAAGATTACGGCCGGTCATGCGACAAGTAGTGGTCGTGGCCGCGCAGTGCCCGAGATCCCTAAGCTCGCCTTTCTAAATACACGATGTAAACGGAGGGTCCGTCACGAAGACATCAACCAAGCCTTATGTACATCAAACTAAGTAACTCTACTTAAAAATTATTGCTGGGAAATGCTTTTTTTTTGGGGTGAAACATCACGTTTTATGGTAAAACTCAATATAAAGCACTCAAAGCATTGTGCTGATGATTGAATAGTACGGGGCTCGTAGAGGTGTTTAAAGTAAAGTTATTACATTAAAAAAATGTATTTAAAAAAAAATTGTGCATAAGTTGGAACTTTGAACCCCAATGTCTCCGTAGCTAGAAGGTTCCCAGGTGTGGTCTAGAACAAAAAAATAATCGCAATGATGGGGAAAACAAGTACTTGTCGGCTTCGTTAAGGGTCTTGTTACAGTCTTTATTATTTTTTTGTGTACAATAAACAATAAGAACAATTAAAGTAGCTTGAAAAATTAACTGAAATGGTCCAGCTGCTTCTTTCTTTATCGTGTGGTTAGTGTAACATGTTTAGCAATAAATCTAACAAAACTCAGAACTGGTGATAATGATAATAATAGATTATCAACTCTTACTCAACAATATGACACGGTCTACAATAGTTTATTTAAAAAAAATACGTAATTATTTTATGAACATTGGTCACATTTGATTCACCATGTCAGTTCATTATGATATTGGGAATTGGAGCGAAATTATACTTTATTAAAACGATGTTACATGTTTTGTACTGTAAGACACGTATATGAACTAATAATACAGGGTGTAAGGGACAACCCTTCACAAACGCATGGGGTGAATTCAGTATATCATACTAAGATGACCGGTACATGAAATTATTTCAGGAATGTTATGGGAATCGAATAAATTAGAATTGTTTTATTTCCACATACGCAATGTATCGTCACCGTGGCAAAACGCAAGTAGCGAACGGCAAGCGGGACGACGAGTTCGATATACTCTGTAGCTAGGCAGGAAGTGAACAGCTGATTTCACGCGTCGTTTGTTTGATTATTTCAGCATCCACTGTTGGATTTTTGATTTTAACCGTATTATTTACATAAATGGAGTTCTGCGAACAGGGAATGTAATTTTACATTGAAATAAGTAATAGTAAAGGAAAAAAAATACCGGTGGAATATGATTCAAAATAAGGAGCTGAATGCGCCCTGAAAGTTTGAGGAGGGCACCCTGTATAAAGGTGCCTACATACACACGACAAAATCAATATTAAAAAAAAATTAACATAGATACGATACGATTGATTGCATTTTAAGAGGAAATTCAAGGTATTAGAAATGCACTGAAATAATAAAAAACTAGTGAGTGAACCGCAACCACCATTAATTACCAGTACCATTTAATTTTCTTACAGTAAGACAAACTGTAAAATAACTATAACGTAAGTAATGATGAAGCTGGACAACTGTAGAGGTAGGTCGGCGTCTATGATGAACCAGCCGCACGCGCTCATCTTCGTGAAAGATGCTTTCTGCAAACGTTGGATGTTCTTGTATATTCTTAGTTCTTGTGCTATAATATAAAAGAAAATAATAGTACCCATTAGCATACAGCACATTAGATCAGAAAGGTGTAGTTATATTTTAAGGGGTGTGTATTTTTCAAATTTCAATACCGGCTCGACCCAAATATTTTGATTACGGTTTTGGTCATAGAGAAAGTTGGTCAGTTGGTGGTCTATACCACATACATAATAATGATGATATTGTAAAATTACATGGTAAATGTCTCAATCCATACATGCGAGATCATGTTTTCAACTGCTAAGTTTGTTCTTGGTATAAAATATATTTTTTATTGAATATTCATTTATTCAACCCGCCTAGGGTTAAGTTGGAAAAGTTTGATAAAAACATACGACAAAAACCGTTCACATCTTGAAGATGGAATATTCTGGTTATTTTATTATTTATAAAAACAAATTCTTTATTTAAGGTTGTATACATCCGGGACTGTGGGACTGTTCGTATGAGATACCGCGGCCCTTTAGCACAAAGGGCAAAGAAGGAACATGGATGGGTTTTAGTCGGTAGAAGTTTGACACTCCCTTCAGCTCCGCCCAGAGCGGGGGGCGGCTCATTTGATGACTTGCCATCCGAAAAAAAAAAGCTAGTAAACATTTTAGCTGTTCGCCCTGTACTTACCGGAACAATGTCTCTTGATGACCATAACATAGGTACTCTGGACATCTCTCATTGCTTCATAGAACCGCTCACATTGCACGCTCAAAATTGTAAGTGCGGCGATATTTTTCAAGCTCCATATTTTACAAAGTAAGGTTAGCAACAAAACCTGAAAAAGTTCCAGGCAACACATCCAAATGAAGCGTCTGCCTAGACATTTCCTAACTATTTTTTTTTGCTACAGATCTAATGGGATACAGATGAATACCAGTATTTTACATTCACCAAGAGGATTTTAATTTTGTTACCAAGAATCTTATCAAAATGCCTTATTCGATTCTATTAAGGATAAGTTAACAGTTTTATCGACACGGTATCGGCTTTAGCCGGTCGGTAAAGACTTTATGCCCATACAAAAATCATCATCATTCTCCTGCCGTTATCCGAAATTCACAGTCACCTCCTTTCTAGCCATATCATCCTTCACGCAGTCCACCCATCGTTTCTTTGGTCTTCCTCTACTCTTATAGCCACCCACATTCATACTCAAAACTTTCCTCAAGACATTTTCCTCATTCCTCCGCATCACATGTCCATAACACGATAACCGATTAGAACATATCTTTCCAGTCACCGGCGCCATGCAATAAAGCGAAAAAGATGTGGTTCTTTTAATTCGGACAACGTTACTCAACACTGCGTCGTCAACAACTGGTCGACGCTTCTACATAGACATGACGCGCTTCTAACCAGCTTAAGCCGATCCCCATCAGGTGTGGTCGATCCCGTAGTGATGACAATACTCACATAATTGTCATTTGCCGCTACTAAGGATGCTATCAATATCACACCCACGTTCCGCAAACAATTAAAAGCGGTAGATATTGTATAAAATAGAATCTGGAAATTAAAATAAATAAATAATCAAAGTAAGCAAGAAGACATCTTGCACGGATCCCAAATAAATTGGGATAACGGCCAGGGGACTGATGATGAAAAGGTAAAGTCAAAGCCCTTAGAACAAAAATACTCCCTGGCGAAATTACCAAGATTACAACGTTTTGTGGGCTGTTTAAATCATCATGGATAAAAGCGTTTCTGGTGTTGACATATTATATGAATTCTAATTATATTTATCACACTGTAATTAATAATACTTGAAACTAACCATATGTCGAAATGTCGTATCTATAATTATGAAAGTCTCCTGTATATTTACATATACATTAAACATGGTATCCCAATACATTTCGCTGTCAGAATCTTCGTTGTTTCTTGACTTTTCTATTGTTTCTATCCACACACGAAGCAACTTTGTCACTAACTTCAAGATCGAGAAAGCATACAGAATATTCATATCAAAAACAATGTAAGCATAACTTAAAAATAGACCAACAATAGTTTGATTAAAGTAAAAGAGGTATAAACAAATGAAGAAAACGATATAAAAAATCTTGACGGTGATAATATAACTCCAATTGCAGACAATGAGAATGTTGAGATCGTTTTTATTTATTTGTAAGGCTCTGAGCACGTACTGGATTTTCAAGACCATCAAGATATTGTAGTAACTGTACATGATGTTTAAACAGCTGTTCATTAAATCTCCGATGAACAAGAAAACGAAGTCAGAATAACTGCACAAGTAAAAGAATGCTTTCAGAACCATATTTGTACCATTAAAATTTATATTTGAAACAATCAAATTGTGCACAGTGGTGCACTGAAGTATAAGCTGCAAAAAAATCTTATAAAAATGTAAATATGAGTGTTGGAAGTGATAATGTTGTCACGAACGGAATACTTCGCGCAGAATGTAATATTGTGCATCAGATTCCACGGCCTTAGTACTGATTGTAAATTTTCTTCAATTACGTTACGAAATAATATCTTTTTGTAAGAGACTGTTGGTACACCCTCGATTATAACTATGTGACGTTTTGATTCAAAATACTTCATGAAATAAGAATACATTTTGTTCCTATAAGCAAGATGTTGATTGTCATAGAAAACGGAAATCGATAAAATGGATTAGCTGATAAATTGCTTTCTTATATAGTGTTATAATTTAAGTAGCCTTCAGTGTAATGTTGTAATAACTTAACACACTGTAAATATTTAGGCTCATATCAATTATTTTTCACTTTTCATGTAATTTTGGGTTTCGTCAATGATCCTTATACTTAGAGAAATTTATATTTTTGTGTTATTACAGAAACTCAAACTGTAATACAACAAGGCTCAGTCAAGGCTCAAAGCGATTCATCATATTTTGATAATTCACTGTTTACTATTACTTAGTTTGATGTGCAGAGTGCTTAGTTGACGGCTTCGTGTAGGATCCATTTAGACCTTGTCAAATGAAAACTAGCAAGTAAAACTTTTGTAGCGCTTAAAACATTGATGTCAAAATCATGCTTCCCAGAACAATTTCCCGATTTCATGAGCAGAACACAGATCCTCTAAACATCTCTCATTGCCGCATAGAATCTCTCGCATTGCATGCTCAAACTAATAAGCAAGATTATATTCTTAACGTTCTAGATTTTAACTGATAATTCATGCATGACATAATAAAATAATAAAAAAAAAGTTTATTTCAATTACAAAAACTTCTGGCACAAATGATTTGGTGATCCCATGATGATTACAATCTTCATTCAATACAAAACTTACAATTTGTCGAAACGACTTCCCTGTAATCATGTAAGACTCCTGGATATTATAGTAAATGAAATGGCAGGGAAAGCAGTAGGAGTAACACTATCCCCAAATATCAACTCTTCCGCCATATTATGTTCCAGTCTATAATCGTGCGATATGATTCTTCATTGTTGGTAGACAGTTAGGTGGTGGTGGTGGTGGTAGTTTAAATCACACACAATAATTGACTCAAACTCCAAACCTTTATTTCTAATAAACTATTTACAGGCTTATAAACTCTCTAGAGTAGAGCCACCCATTCGCAAACATGGTTGTTTATAAGGAGAAGAAAGGGGTTTGAAACTCTTTACACTCTCTTTTAAATCGTGTTACAGTTCTAATTTACACATACGGCAAGCATTAAGCGGAAGTTATACCGCAAGATAGCGAGCGACCCGGGCGGACATGGTTTCACCTCTTTTCGTACTTTGGTTCACACCGCGAACTACTGAGCTAAGCTACATCAGCGATACAAACGATGCGAACGAAATATCCGACAATGCCAGCGATGCTATTCGTTCACCTCGCCCGGTGCGAGACGAAATGAGACGGAACGCTCTCCGCGCTCTTCCGCCTGCACCCTCGCTCGCCCGTCCGTCCGTAGTTTTCTGTGTGAACCCACATAGTTTAGCTCGCCATATCTTTGCGTAGTTTATATAGTTTCCATCGCATCACTTCGCCAGCCAGCTCACTCGCTCTCCTACTGGCGTTGTGGCCTGCGCTTTGGCCGTTCAGATCAGTGACCCTAAGACTTCGTTACCTACAACCTACCAAGTATTTTGTACCAAGTTTCTTGAAGTAGATAGCAAGTTGAAATGCTGTTTATATCAATCAATGAAGCATTTATTCACATTACAGATATGTAAACTGTAAAAAAACAATAATGTATGAAGCGATGTAGCTGGAAAACTGCACAGGTAGCTCGGCGTTTATGATGTAGCCACACGTGCTCATCTTGTTGAATGATGCTTTTTGTACACGCAGGATATTTTTGCAAACCTTTTTTTCAGAATCTAAAGAAGTGAAAAAGAAACGTAGTTTAATAATATTTTGCAGTAAGGAAAACTGGTAGAGGATTGAGTCCTCTAACAGTTTTCCAGTATTCTTAGTGTATTGCTTTGATAACGAAATAAAGTTTAAGTAGATATAAAACCCATACCCGAGCAATGTCTTGACTTCATGAGAAGCACACAGATACTTTCTACATCTCGCATTGTAGCATAGAATCTCTCACATCGAACACTCAAACAAATTAGTACGATGGAACTTTTCGTGTTCCACATGAGAAATGTTAATATTGTGCTATACTGAAATTTAAGATGAGCATAAATAAAAATAAATCTAGACAGAATTGTGTAATATAGGGAAAGGTCTTCTCTCTCCATTCGGCCTGCCGAGTCGCCCCACTACAATATAATTTAGATATTGAAGCAAGCCAGAAACAAAAGCCAAGTGCAAAATTTCTAGGCATCCATATAGATTCTAATGACAACACATGTAAATAGTGTATGTAACAAATTGCATCAGAGAACTGATAAAAGACTTCTTGATTCAAGAATTCCTTTTAGAAAAATAATTATTTGTATTAAAATAAGAAGAGTATGATTAATATAAAATGTTTGAATAATGTTAATTAATATAACATAATGCTATTTGTAATAGTTAAGTATTTTTTTTTTTTAACCATTTAAATTGCAATGCCTTAACAGGCAACTAAGTTCTAAGAACTTGCCTATTGTCAAAATACTGGACACTTAGTTCGCAATAAAGAATTTGAATTTAAAATTAGATCTTTAAAGTGCAATATAGGTAGTATCCCAGAAAAGGAAATTTTCTTTGAATGACGCGCACCCAATAATGAATCTCACTCAAAAATATAATTTTTATACCAATGCCACTTTTGTTTATTTCATTATTATACTGCGTAAACACCGCTTCAGCAATCGATTAGTATTTAGATTGCACGATTTAATTGATTTCTATAAGTCCAAGACGTTTTTTACAACTTATATTGCCCACTGCTGGGCAAAGGCCTCCCCCACAACCTTCCACTTTCCTCGCCATGCGGTTGTCTCCGGCCAATCTCTTACAAATGCTTCTATGTCGTCACGTCATCGATTTCTAGGCCTCCCTCGGCGACGATGCCCCGTCTTGTGGCACCCACTGCGTGACGACTCTGGTCCATCGGTCCTGATGTATTACTACGGACGTGGGCCGCCCAATTCCACTTCAACCCAGAATCAGGCCCACATCAGCAATTCCAGTTTTTGAGCGTATTGTGGTATTGTAAATTTTGTCGCTGAGCTTATGGGTATTAAGCGATAGAATTCACAATATATATATTTACTTACTGAATTTTTTCCAATTGATATGAATGTTAATATCGTAGCCACGGTCCGCAACCAACAGAATGCCACAAATATTAAATGAAAGGTAATCTGAAAATTAAATTAAATAATATCACTGCCCATGACACCTAGAAGTTCATTTTGTTTCATGTTTCTCGTGTTATAATTTTGAGATCATCATTTGTCTGCCTTTGCCGTTTTTCAAAACATGTCATTTTCGGTTTTCAGTTTACAACTGAATATAGCTGATCAACAAACATATTTTACACGGATAACTTTACATGGTCTAAAATAACGATGAATATGTATTTTTAGTGGCTATAGAGGGAGAGGAAGACCAAAGAAAAGTTGGATTCTGTGAGGAACGATAGCGTGACGGTTGACAGGGGAGAACGAAAAAAATACGTGTTGCTGGGTGAAACCCTTGTTAACACTGATTGATTTTGGGCCTTCTAAGATTTCGACCACTATTTTTATTGAACAACCTAAAATATAAATTTGAAGCTAAGAAGACCCTTTATTTACAAACTTACCATTATTTGAAATATCGTCTCGACAATCATGTAAGACTCCTGTATTTTCAGGTACACGTCAAACATTTTGTTCCAGTACTCATCTCTGTCCAAATTTTCGCTGTTCCTTGAGTTTTCAACTTTTTCTGTCCACACGCGAAGCAGTTTCTCTAACAATATTAGTATGGAGGAAGCATACACAACGTTCAAATCGAAAGCAATGCAGGCGTATCCCGCCATAATATGGACAAGGCTTATATACATGAAATTTAAACAACCGACGAAAATAATGCCATAAATATTGAGAAATAAAACCCAAGTCCAATTACTAACAATAAAATCTCTGAGATCGATCTTATTTATTTGTAGGACTCTGAGTACGTATTGGATTTTCAAAATCAACAAGACATTGTAGTAGCTGTTCATGATATTTGAGACGCTGTTCGTTATATCTCCGATAAGAAATAAGATGAAATCAGAAGCAGTGCATGAGCAATAGAATAAACTGTAAATCGCATTAAAATCGTTGATATATGAATTCATTGACACTATTGAATCATGCAGATGGGCAAATTGAAATACGAGCAAGCAAAACACTTTTATACAGTTGTAGAGATATGTATTAGAAACGATAATATTGTCACGGATTGAATACTTCGCGCACAAGAAAAGACGTAGCATCAGATTCAACGGTCTTAGTACAGATTGTAAATCTTCTTCAATAACATTGCTAATAATTATTTCAGTAGATGAGACTGTTGGCAAATTCTCGATTACAACAGCGTTTTTGTTCGGTTTGATATGCCTCTCGAAATATGAGAACATTTTGGTTACACGTCTGTCTAAGTGTTTAACTCAAATTGATGTACGGTACACATGTCCGGATATTGTTTATTGTATTTAAGTTAATGGCTTTTAATAATTTATTATGTCGCTTGTTATCGTATTTTTTGTATAGGTACTTTCTGTAACATTCATTATATGTTAAAACAACTTGTAGGTGTTGCTTTTAATTTGTTGGTAGCCACGTCAAGATTGTCAAAAAAACACATTCGATCAAACTGGACATTATTTTACAGAAACACAAATTGAAGAAATACAATAGTATAAGAAGTAATACAACTTGACAACTGTAGAGGTAGTGGCGTCTATGATGAACAAATTGCACGCGCTCATCTTCTTGAATGATGCCTTCTGTACACGTTGGATGTTCTGGCCAAACCTTCTGCCTTGATCTAAATAAAGATAATATAACCGTATAATGGGTATAAAAATACTCTTAACGAAGCGTAAAGATTCTCTCCGACATTGACGTCATTTTTTTAATTCTAGAACACCTGCGAACCTGCGAATTTAGTTACGGAGATATTGGTGTCAATCTTTTTGTAAATAAAGGTTTTTAATTTTATAACTTTACTTTAAATACCTCCACTACCCCCGTAATATTAGATCCATTCATCATCACAATGCTTTGAGTGCTTTCCATCGAGTCCTACCGTAAAACTGGATTTTTCAAAAAAAAAAGGCGATGTCCAGCAATAACTTTTGCGTAAAGTTACTTAGTTTGATGTACAGAATGCTTGGTTGACGGCTATGTGAAGGGTCTTTTTTTTTTTTAAAAAAAAGATAGTTTAAAAACGCTTTCAAAGCTTTTCGTATTTTTACAATGACTTTCAATTCCTAGACTTTGTCTATACTATAAGTGATAGAACGGTCCTACGTATATTTCTTATTGTTACCCGGTATTTGCCTGTTCCCGATACCGGTGGGCTATTATTATTTATATTTTAAATGCATTTTTTCTATATTCTTTTAAGAAATAAAAAAGGTGTTTTGGAGGTTTGTATGGAGAACAGATAAAGGATATTAAAACAGCACAAAATAGGGATTTATTCTATTCATCTAATTACAGGTAAGCAAATTGTAAAAAAACAATTATATAATAAGTAATGAAGCTTGACAGCTGTAAAGGTAGCTCGGCGTCTATCACTAACAAGTTGCAAAGGCTCATCTTCTTGAATGACACCTTTTGTACATGTTGAATGTTCTTGCAAAACCTTCTTTGTGGGTCTGGCAAAAGAAAACAATTCAGGAATACAGTAATGATTCCGTTCATAGTAATAAATAAAGAAGAGCAGTAAAGAACCTACAGAATAAAATTACAGACTTCTCGATGTCCCCATCAGTGAGACGGGGCTGTGGGGACAGCGGGAATAAAATTACAGACGTAATTTTATTCTATTAGCAGCTACATTCCTGCTCTTCTTTATTTCAGGGGACTACGAGATGACTGTTTTGGTTTTCCAGTTGACAACAGAAAAATCAAAACCGTCAGAATACGCCAACGTTACCAATAAATACTTAATTTAAGCTTACAGGAATTTAAAGAAAATGCGCAAATATTTTTAGCGAAGAAAGGAGGCAAGAAAGAAAAAAGTATGGAAGAAGAAGACATAGTGCGCCGACCCCAGATAGATTGGGATAAGGGCAAGAGAATGCTGATAATGAATTTTGAGCGAAGAAATAGAAATAATACGCACCGGAACAATTTGTTGACTTTATGAGCATTACACAAGTACTCTCAGCATCTCTCATTGCTGAATAGAATCTCTCACATTCCACGCTTAAACTTATAAGTACGATGACATTTTTCCAATTCCAGATTTGAGAAACTAAGGGTAAAATCACGAACTGGAAAGAAAGCAGGTAAAATTTATTTAGATGTTTTTGATATTCCGCAAGGTACTTTTAGTCTTGTTTGTTCTTAAAAAATCCCTCAATCTCTGCGCGATATTATCATCTGCCTACCCTTTTCTCAACTATATGTAATGGCAGTCTGATCGGATGCAGTTGGATGCCAGTATTTTATATGGAGCGATGGCCTTTCTGAACTCCATAACCGAATTACCGGGTAAAACAATTAGACTGCTTGTCAGACTTTTGGACACTTTCTGACCCGTAACAACTTACAAAAATCTACAAATATCAGAGGGGACCAGCTATTTAACTTTTGTGCTTTCCAAGGCACCGATAGAAGTCAGTGTGTTGTGGACGGTCGGATGGTGGAATGCTAGTCATTATTTAGCCACGACCTTGCTAGAACAAAATCGAGCTCGTCTTCAAGAATCAGCTAAGAATAATGAGAGTTGGATGAAATAATACGAGCACTTACACCGTCACCTGTTGCCATAACCCTGCTTAAGATTATTACCACTGAAACGTTTCGCAATGTAAGGTATGCTGTAAAGACTATATAAAATAGTATCTGAAAGAAAAAAACGTGATAAAATAGAACCATTTCTAAAAACTAAGTCATTTTCTGTAGAATGACCATATACAAAATGAGGGTAATAATGACACAACGACAGAAAGAGACTTAAGAAGCCAACCACAAATAATTTAAAACAAGATTAACGTTCCCCATGTTAAATCACAGACCCTCTGTCTGCGTGAAAAGCGGGCCACATTTCACCGCGCGTGTTGGCAGATATCACATTCTTTGATTTCTAGATTTAAAGGCAAGGCTGGTTTCCTCGCTCTCTCTCTAGTTTTGTTAACGTAGCAAAATAGAAATGAATTTTTTGTGCATCTTTTCTGTAGGAGAGTCAGCACCACAAATTCTTTCCTTTGATCAAACGTATACTCCTCTTGGTCTATTTAAAAATAAACTAACCATTGGTTGAAATGTTTTCTCAATAAGCTTATAAATATCCTGTATATTCAGGTATACATCGATCATCATATTCCAGTACTCTTCTTGGCTCGAGTTTTCAATGATTGTTGAGTTTTCAACTTTTTCAATCCAAACGCGTAGCAATTTTTCTATTAGTTTCACTAACAGCAAAGCATACACTACGTTGACATCAAAAGCGATGCTAGCGTAAGCCGTAATAATGTTGAAAATTCGTATTTCAATGGTAACAAAAATGTAAAAAATTATGAAAGTAATAATCGATACGTTTAAGATGAAAATATAGATCCAGTTGTAGATAACAAAACTCCTAATTTCGTTCTTATTTGTTTGAAGGACTTTGAGTGAAAAGCAAACATTTTGGATTTTCGATACCAGCAAGATGTTGTAGCGACTCTGTATGATATTTGAAAAACTGTTTATAAAATCCCCAGTCAGGTTGAAGATGAAGTCAACGGATACTCCTAAGTAAAGCAACCAACTAATGCTTCTTCTTTCATTACTTCATGACGCTACCATGATGATGGTATTATGCAAAAAGCCACTGTTTAACATAAGCATCTAAAACATTCCGATAAAGTTGTAACGAGAAGTATTAGCAGTGATAATGTTATTACGAACAGAATACTTCGCGCAGATGAAGAGACTTTGCATGAAATTCAACGGCTTTAGTACCGATTGTAAATCTTTTTCAATCTCATCACCATGCATTATTTCGTTAGATGAGACTGATGGCATAGTCTCAATTTCGTAATTTCTTTGTGATTGTAAACCGTTTTCTGAATATGAATACATGTCTGTTCCACGATGCAGGTTCATGCGATTTGGAGTAGGACACGGAAACAACAATCACGTGACAAGAGAGACATAGATTTAAGTGTAATAATTCTGTAAATAACGATTAAAACTATTGTCTTAGTTTAAATTCCGCCCACACTTTCCTCTTTACCATTACACTGTGTCACTTCATACCTAATATCGGTTCGACAACTTTCTAGTCCTACTAACAGAATTCCAGTCATCAAGCTTTTTATTTGATTTGTAAGAAACTAATATAATTTAGTGTATTCTGTCCGATCTCAAATCTATATTATTAATGCAAAAGTAACTCTGTCTAAGCAACTGAAGCCATCGTTATGAAATTTGACAAAGACAGACATGGAGAAGAGCCTCGTATCAAATTCCTTCCGAAATAACCTAAACCGATCGCACACTACGCAGTCAACCTTTGGTCCCAGGTAGGTTCTAAATATTTTGAAGAAGTTTGCGACTGAGTTTTTTGTAGCTTTCTTATTGGATTAGTTTATTTCGGAATTTGATTCCAGGCTCCCCCTGGAGACACACAGGTTACTTTTTATCCTGGATTAGGATGTGTTAAAATGATGAAATACAAAACGGACAAAGATGAAGTCGCGAAGCCACAGTTAGTTTGTAATATTTGATAATGTGGAAATTAATGATCCTACGGAATTTTATCCTTCACTCGTTGTTTTATACTTCGAAGAAGACGGAGATAAATTATACTGAAGTTGTTGCTCATGGCACTAATACATTAGCTTACATTAGCTAGTGTACAACCTGATTGATTAAATATAGGAGGCCTATTGAAGATGAATTCAGTATTCGATTCTCTATCCATTAACTTAGAAACGGGCAAACGTTTATAATTAAAAATAAATTTTACGGTCTCTATTATTTTAATATTGATTAAAAGGTAGAATTGATTTTAATATGTTACAGAAGGGACCTCATTTCGCCTGAAGAAAAGCAATAGATGAGAAGAGAAAAATGTTTTTACTATTATTACAAGAACCCAAACTGAAAAATTACGATAGTACACTATCGTAATTTTACAGTAGATAGAAAGGATGATAATTGTAGAGGTAACTCGGCGTCTATGAGGAATAAGCCACACGTGCTCCTCTTCTTGAATGCCGACCTTTGTTTTCGCTGGATGTTCTTACTTTTTTTTTATGTAGAATACAAGGGATACGGAAAAACAAAAAGGTACTTAAGTTTGAATTTAGTTTCAAAGTACAGTACCGACATACCAGAGCGGCCAAGCCGGCTCAAAGCTTTAAAAGATAGCAGTGACACTTTCTTTGTAATTCTATGAAATATATTTCCGTAGATGACGACTGTGCTGTTTTTGATAAACATTTAGCATTGTAACATTATGTTAGAACATTACCGGAACTATTTCTTGATTGCATGATCATTACGCAGGTAGTCTGAACATCTCTCATTGCTGTATAGAATCTCTCACATTCCACGCTTAAGTAAGTAAGAACGAAGATATTCTTGAAATTCCATACATAGCACACTATAGCCAGAATCAATGTCTGAAAATTAAAATGCTTTTTAATATAGCCTAACCATTCATAATAAGGACATAATTAAACGGTTTTTTTGACTGTTGATGTAATGTAAAATATTATTGTAAAATGTATTCAAAAACAGCGATTGACATTAGCAGTAGTTTTAGTATTAGATACAGAATACTGTTGATACTTACACGAGCATTAAGAGCCTGCTTCGATACGTTTGTAAAAATTAACACCATAGTTACGCTCCGCAAACTAAGATACGCGCTAAATATCGTATAAAAAAGAATCTGCAAACGAAAACGATAAAAATAAAGTATTCCTTTATACTGCGTTTATCAGATATTAAGCTAAAAACAATTTCACATAAAAACGAGTCGTTTCTCGTAAATTTGGAACTAGACATGCATTGAACAAGCGTTTGCTTGTGATACATTACATTTTTATCGTAGTCGTGTATGTAACGTCGTCACCCTGGAACCACATGGCTAAGTCGGAAGCATGAAACACGAAGAAGTGTTAAAGAATTGCATTATTTATCTTCAAGCTCTATTCAAATTTTTTAATAAACTCACCATGTGACGAAACGTTTTCTCGATGATCATGTAAATGTCCTGTATATTCAGGTATATATCTAATACTGTGTTCCAGTACCCCTCTGTTTCTAATTCTGCTGTGTTTGCTGACGTTTGAACTTTTTCAATCCACACACGAAGCATTTTCTTTGACAATTTCAACAGGGTCAAGGCGTACACCACGTTAATATCAAAAGCAATGCTGGCATACGACGTACTAATTTCGCAAACGGTTAGAACATTTCTTGTATGTACAGTAAAACAGTAACAAATGACAAAACTGATGCTAAGAATATTAAGGATGATAACGTAGGTCCAGTTACAGACAATGAAACTTCTGAGGTATTTATCTTTTTTATTTATTTGTAGGGCTCTGAGGCTTCGGAGTACGTGTTGAATTTTTAGGACCAACAAGATATTGTAGTTATTCTGCATGATGTTTGAGAAACAGTTAATTAAATCCCCGACCAAGTAGAAGATGAAGTCAACAGAACAGCTCAAGCAGAACAAAAAATTGTAAACGCTCCACCATTCGTTATGCAAATAGTTGATCATACCGATCAAATGATGCAAACAAACACATCGATAAACGACGGTGCAAAATACTCTTAAAAAGTTGTAAATGTCAGTATTAGGAGTGATAATGTTGTCTAGAATAGAATACTTTGCGCAGATGAAAATGCTTTGCATCAGATTCAACGGTCTTAGTACTGATTGCAAACCTTTTTCAATCACGTTATCACGTAGTTTTTTGTTACTTGAATTCATCCTAACATGGTCCACCATAACTACAGGACTCATGGTAGATTTCGATTTTGTGTTTCGACATATAATAAAATATGTCTGAAACACTGGGAAGTTTAATGTTATTTGATGTCGAAAAGGAAAGTTTACCGATAGTCGTACTCGACTATCGGTAAACTTTCCTTTATATCTAATACTTTGATATCTAATACTTCCTTAAGTAGCGTTGTATATTTAATGTCTTGCTCAATGTCATTCATATTGTTGGTTGTAACAACAGTAATGTTTTTTTTGGAGTAGAACTGACAGTGCCTTATAGTGTATTGAAGTACATTAACATCCATTGCTAGCAAATGCGTGGGAAGTTGTATTTGTATATACCGATATGAATACTCGATCAGCTTGTATTTTCCCACTTCCTTATTTATTAACGACTAAAGCTTAACTAAGGAAAGGGCTTGCTCCATTCCTTCCATAGTCACACACATCAAACTTAGTAATTTTTTTTCACATTTTATTTTGATACAGGTGTGTACCCGAAGGCTGGTTCGAGGTGGTGCGGGAAAGAAAACAAAAAAAAAATTGTCTTTATGGTCCCCTTTTAACTCTATACATGCCCAGCCACCCAGCTATGCTGAATGGCTTCGACACCCTGTTTATACTGAATTTCGTCCAGCTCCTCAAGATAGTCAACCACACTCTCTACTTCTTCATTCTTGTCAAATCTTTTCCCAGTAAGCCAGTTTTTCAAGTTCGGAAACAGAAAATAAACCAAGAGGGTTAAAGTCTGGCAAATAGGGTGCACTTGGAACTTTAGTTTCTTGATTTTGGCTAGCGTGATGGCAGATTTGTGAACAGGTCAATTGGTTTGATCAAACAAAACTTTTTTCTTTGCCAATTATTGTGGCCGTTTTCTTTATTTCGTCAGCCAATCGCAGTAATTCGCGCAATACTCGTCGTTTATTTAGGTTCCCTTGTGAAGATTTTATTACAAAAAATATTCCAAGCGCATTCCAAAAAACTTACGCCATAACCTCGCCTGTAGATGGAGTTGTCTTTGCTGACTTTGGAGCCAGCCGCCTCTTTCCTTTGAGTCCATTTTTTTTACTGCTCTTTTGTCTCGGGTGCGAAGTTTCGACTTATGAATAGACGCACAAACTCACATTTATTGCTCTAAAACTTCGCCAAACACTCGGCAGAACCATCTTCACGGCTCTTCTTTTGTACCATTGCAAGTAATCGCGGCACCCCTCTTGCACACAGCCTCGTCAAGTCCAAATTTTGGGCTGAGATGCGATTAAAGCACGGTTTGAATGCCTACCATATCAGCTAGCTCGCGGACTTTCAATCGACGGTCTTCCAATATGTTTTTTTTTTAATTGGTAACAAGATTGCTGTCGTAGCCATCTCATTTCGGCGACCACTGCTATGTTCATCTTGGCAGGTCTTGCGACCTCGTTTAAACTTGGTTATCCAATATTTTATTGTTGGAAATGGGGGAGCAGACTCCGACAACGTTGAATCTAACTCGGCTTTAACTCGGTTATCGGTTGACATAAGCCTTTCAAATAAAAATATTGTGTAACGAAACGAAACTAAACAATATGGTGCTGTAAAAGCCTTAGTTAAATGAGGTTGGTACTTTCTGTCAAAGACAATATTTTCAAACTACTACCGCCATCTATACGTGGGACGCCCCAAATTCTTTCAGAAAGTAACTTTTGAAACTAGTAATATTGTCATAAATTCTTTTTGCATGATATAGTATCCCAAAGAAAAATAAAACAAAGCCATATTTCCGGCGTACGTAGTTTTGGTGTTTACATTAATCTTACACTCTACAGTAGAAACGATTGGTTTGGAGGACGGGCGGAATGAACCCATCGACCAATAGCGACCTGATGCATGTAATTGGAAAGCTCTTTTTGAGACTGTTATTGTTATTATAGGAGTCCGTCTCGACTCGCTGTGGGAAAAACCATAACATAACATCACGCCTGTAATCCCCGAAGAGTTAGTCAGAGGTGTACATACAATGTAGTACATCCACATTTAGCCAGTTATGTTAAGTAATAGGGGGCGAGCCACAAATCTAGACGCCGTGGCTGCTATTGAGAAATTCCTGATTGAAAATTCAATTACAATTTGCCCGACCCGGGAATCACACCCAGGACCTCATGCTCAGCAGTTGCGATTGCGACAAAGAGGCAGTTTCACAACAATGGAGGCTGGCCCCCATAATAACAAATGGCGAAAAGAGCTTAACAAATGACACGTCTAGTGTTTATTGGTCAGTGGGTACGCGTCCCATACTGTTTTGCCCGCTCCTTTTTAAGGTTTAATTTATTTCATTTCTTACCTATATAATACGTTATTACTGCTTTTATTAGATGTGATTGGTTAACAACCATCATAATTAAAACAAATTAAGTAATGATAAGCTTAAATATAATATCATATAAAATCTCGCCGGTTGAACAAGCCAAGCAATTACTCAGTGCTGTATAGTTATTTTGGCCTTAATCGGACCAAAGCTCGCCATTTTATTTTTTCAACACAATTTCCCAAAAAACAGTTACCAATAACACCGTCCTAACAGTGTCATTCTAACGTCAAAATAACCATATTAAACGCCCGACCACAAGTAGCCTTATATTTTAAAGAAAGGCAAACTGCAATAGTACTACAGCGTAATTAGTAAGAAGTCCCATTAAAGATATAGGTAGGGCAGCATCTATACAGAACATGCCGCAGGCAGTCATCTTGGTAAATAATCGATTTTCCTTCAAAACATTCTTGTGAAGTTTTTCTTCTAAGTCTGTAAAAAAGTAAGTATCGAGAATTAGATTTTTGAACAATCCTGAGATAATCTTTTTGACAAACACTGGTAAATTTTACGGAACATACAAAAGGTCGAAAAACTACTTTGTGTAACATTGCAAGTTAAAAATTTTACTTTAGAACTAATTATTTCAAATTGAGAAATCGAATAAACGTCACTTTTTATGCGACTTTAGAACACGGCCCAATGGCTTAAAAGAATTGTTAAGTTTGTGTTTCTTGAGTGCAAAGTTCTTTTAAGTCAAGTTGACAATGCAGTCATGCTGATTTCCTAAAGATGTTTTCTGGTTTATGCTTAATAAAATCTGCCTGCCTGAGTGCGAACCTACATACCGGGTCGTTACCACCGCTCTTATCATGCTGGATGCCGGGTAGGAGGATAATTATTAGATGATGATGATCAGTCTTGAATGCTTACTTGTGTAGTTTCTGTTCTTCATACGCTTGATGCATGCTATCTCAGCTTTCTCGACAGTTATGTAAAACTTCTGACAGTAAACACAATGAAGAATCACATGAATTATATCCTTAACTATGCCGAGTATTGAAAGCATGCTCAGTGCTACCTGAGAGGCCGGAATCTGAAAACAGATTTTACAAAACAATAATTTCTCTAAAAAATAAAATACATGGTGTAAGTCTAAGGGAACGTGATTCAAAATGTAAAAATTAATTTAGTACATGATTCTTGACATGACCTTGTATTCAAAAACTGTACTTGTTCGCTTTAGATATGCCTAAAAAAGAAAGTGATACACTTCCCTAATCTAAATAACGGAACGAGTGTTTTTGAATAGGGGGCTAGCTTTATTGTACTTACTTGTTCAGGCGACGACGGTCCCTTATACGTTAGCATTATTAATATTAGCTCAAAAGAACATAAATTGCGACAAAACGCATTGAATATGCGATGTAGTATCTATAAAAGAAATATTATTCTTGTTATTATATAAGGTTAGCGCAATTTGTAAGACTTTCGACGAATTTAATTTTTATGTAGTTTTGTTATGTAATTTTAATGTAACACTTATATCAGGTCTTTGGAGACCTGATATGACCTGGAGACGTAATAATTACATTGATTAGATTGGTCTAATCAACGAAGTTACTACGTTAAGTCACGAGAATATCAAAAGGATAAAACATTTTTGCACGTTTTATCCTATTGCGCGACACATAAGAGGATCATGATATGTGTTTGTGAGCCAATGAATATATAAGGTCTAAATATTCATACACGAAATATTTTCAGAGAATCATCTGAATTATTACGAAGCCATTTCAAGGATTTTTTTTATCTAAGAATATTTTCATAAAAATAAATAATTTAAAATTAAGGACTTGACCCACAAAATAAATCCTGACTCCTTATTTTTGAACATTCATTACGCTAGAGACTACGTCGTATTTACCTACTGTCATTGTTAGAATAGGGAGTAAAGGTTTTGTGTTAGTCTCAAAAAATTTTAGAATTATAATAATTTCGTAAAAACAAAAACACTCAGAAAAAATTTTTTTTTCGTTGCTATTGTGACTTTACGACTTATAGAAGTTACTCTTAAAATATTTCGTGTATGAAAAGATAGACCTTATACAACATTATTTTTAGTATATGCGAAACCTGAATATAGTTTGTTCAGAATGAGTAACTGAATCGATTCCAATGATTTTTAAACCATGTTATATTTTGTCCCAAAAATATTTAAAAAGTTATAAGTTGTACACCGAGCGACATTAAGTACCTATCGGAATAATTTAGGTACCTACTGCCAAATTATGTATATCAATGAGCTCAAGACGATGCTGGAGGCCCGGGCGCGGGCGCGTTGCGTGGTGACCATGCTTTTGTGTGGACAACCAGGTAACAGAATAATCTTATAACTTTGTGATTTTTCATGATACAGTGTTGAAATTTTGTACATAGATTCTTTACATAAAAATACTTGACACGTATACGGTTTCGCATCAACTAAAACTAATGTTATAAATGTATGATTGTTCCTTTGTGGCGCTCTAGAGACCAACCGCATGAGTTATGTAATTCAATTTGTCTGTTGCGAGTGTCACTGAATTTTACGCCATATTTTGAAAAAGACAAAAATACAATTCAACGAGCTATGTTAAGTGTGGTATTATTGAATAGATATTTCAAAATCATCTTTCGGTGTTCCCATATTTTTCATTTCAAAGAGAAATTTGTTAACGATACCATTCCATTCTATTAGGGAACCATTCTCACTTATATTTTCAATACTTGTAATAACGCTGTGAAAACATTATTATATAATCGCATCATCATCAGCCTATAGCAGTCCACTGCTGGACATAGGCCTCCTCAATCGCACGCCATTTAACTCGACTTTCAGCAATTCTCATCCAGTTGCTACCAGCCACCCTGCGAAGATCGTCACTCCACCGAGCCTGAGGGCGTCCCACCTTACGTTTGCCGATTCGCGGTCTCCACTCAAGAACACGTCTACCCCAACGGTCATCGGTTCTACGGCAAATATGACCGGCCCATTGCCACTTCAGCTTACTTATTCTGTGAGCTATGTCGACAACTCTGGTTCTCTGTCGGATCACATCGTTTCGAATGCGATCCCTCAGAGAGACTCCAAGCATAGCTCGTTCCATAGCTCGCTGAGCGACCTTAAATTTATGGACCAGCCGTACTGTGAGTGTCCACGTTTCGGCTCCGTAAGTCATAACAGGCAGGACGCACTGATTGAAGACCTTAGTCTTTAGGCTCTGTGGAATACGCGACGAGAAGACCCTGCGAAGCTTCCCAAATGCTGCCCAGCCCAGCTGGATTCTTCTGTTAGCCTCCCTCTCAAAGTTGTTCTTACCAAACTGCAGAGTTTGCCCGAGGTAAACATATTCTCGAACAACCTCGAGAGGACCGCCATTGACAATAACAGGTCCTGGGGTGACGTGTTCGTTGAACATAACCTGGGTTTTGTCCAAGTTCACCCTGAGACCAATGTGTATTGAAGAATCAACTAGGCCATCCAGCATCTGCTGCAAGTCGTGCAGCGATTCAGCCAGTATGACGATGTCATCTGCAAATCTCAAGTGTGAGATGTACACGCCGTTGATGTTTATGCCACGTCCTTCCCATTTTAGCGTCTTAAACACATCCTCCAGTGCGTTGGTGAACAATTTCGGGGAAATAACGTCCCCTTGTCTCACCCCCCGACGCAATGGGATATGCTTCGTTTGCTGGTTTTGGCTTTGGACGGTCATTGTGGCGTTCTCATAAAGATTTCTCAACACTTGGATGTATCGCCAGTCGACTTGGCATCGCTGCAGAGACTCCAGAACTGACCAGGTCTCGACAGAGTCAAAAGCCTTCTCATAGTCCACAAATGCAAGACACAGCGGCCGATTATACTCTTCGGACTTCTGTATGATCTGCCGCACTGTGTGGATGTGGTCTATGGTGCTGTATCCTCCTCGAAACCCGGCCTGCTCCGGTGGCTGGAAGTCGTCGAGTCTTCGCGCTAGACGATTCGTGATGACTCTTGAAAACAGCTTATACACGTGGCTAAGGAGCGAAATGGGTCTGTAATTCTTTAATAGGGTCTTGTTTCCCTTTTTAAAGAAAAGTACGACCACGCTCCTTCTCCACGCTTCTGGAGTTCTCCCAGAGAACAGGACCGAGTTGAAGAGCTCCCGAAGCTCTCTTAAAACAGGGCTTCCTCCCGCTTTCAGGAGCTCAGTCGTTATCCCATCCTCGCCAGGGGCTTTTCCATTCTTAAGCTGTCTAAGAGCCGCCTCGATTTCGTCTTGGCTGACTTCTGGCAGGTCTTCTGTGAAATGGCGGGTTAAGGTGGCTCTGGAATCCTCATTTTCGGGATCAGGTCGAGATGCATGCGATGCATACAACTGGCCGTAGAAGTTTTCGACTTCCGAAAGAATCTCCGGCTTCGAAACGACGATATCCCCACTAGATTTGGTCAACTTCGTCAGGTGGCTCCTCCCAAGTGATTGGACGAACACTTTCGACCCCCGATTTTGCTCAATCGCTTTTTCTATTGAGCGGGTGCTGGAGCATCGAAGGTCGCGTCGTATCAATTTTCTAATTTTATTATTGAGTGCCTGTAGTTCTGACGAAGTGATGGGTGGGTTTTCACGTCGTTCCGTCATAAGCTCCAGAGTCTCCTCCGAAAGTTTGGACTTCTTGCCCGTATGCCGCATTTTACAAAAACGCGTCCCTTCCTCCCTGAGGATTTCCACCATTTGGTCGAGCGCCTGGTCAACATCATTTGTGGTTTCCACGGCCTGCCGCGGCATATAATCGCATAACAGGTCTTATTCAAATTACTGAACAGGTCGATGAACATAATCAAAAGATGACAACTATTATTGGAAAAGACTACTTAACTATATAAATTATATGCAGTGGATATGTCAGTAGAAACGAAGACATTATAATGTTTCTGATGACCCTAAAAAACTGGAATAATCCTCACAGAGAAAATCTTCAAAGGTTTTGTCTCAATCAAAACCTGTTTGTATTGATATCAGCTATTGATTAATATAGATTGTATGCGTGCGGAACTGGCAGATCACGCTTCATATGGAAAGTATTCATAGAAAGATATAATATTTAATCAGTTCATTGTTAAACTTACCATAACTTGAAACAGGGTCTTGTACACATTGTAAGCTTTAAAAATATTCTGATATGTCTCAAGCAGTCTTCTATAATATATTTTATCATTTTCCCGTCCATCTATCATCACACGAACACTTTTAATCCATCGTTCAAGATACATACGGAGCAACATAAGAACCCGAATAGCATAAATGAAATCAATATCAAAACTTATAAATATTATCTCAACAACACATTTGAGCAGGTTGAAGTAATTATACGATGCCCCAAAAATAATGAAACCAAACAAATTTATAGCAAAAATTGTTGAAAGTAAGATCCAATTCCATGTTATAAAACTGCGGACACTCTTACCGAAATCGATGTTTTTATGTATTATCTGAATCAACACTATGAGATAAATGTTTTTGTGCCTGTACACAACATTAAGTATGAAGTTAATTAAATAACTAAGGCCACGGGTAACTGGTATGATAAACCCAAGAAATATCATGGTACCAGTATCGTTATCGTGAGTAAAACGATTTATATCTTTTCGATATACTCGATGAATAGTACCACCAACCACAAAAAAAATACTTAGAATCTTTAGCACACAGAACTTGTTTGCGCATGTTGTGATATAGTTATCTTTTATACGGTATTTTGCAGAGAATAGTAAAGTCAGTAGAATGTCAAAAGGATAAAACATTCTTTGAACGTTTTTTTCTAGATGATTATTGAGTAATACATCTGTTGGTTTAAGAGCCATGACTTGATTATTTTTATTACAGACACAAAAAACGTCACCCAACTTGCTCCGTCCCATGGTAGATGATATTATGTTTTTCAATCGCGTATAGGTAATGTATTGATCGTGAAGTAAGTACAAAATATGTCTAATAATCTAAAAAGGTTAGCAGTATACGTTATTATTTATTATGACGGCTAAATTCATTTATTTGACTTTTTTATTTTATTACTTTTAGGGTGACTCTCAGGCGGAAAAGTTCGGTGAGCCTCAAGAAGGTACGCTTAAGTAAATGTTCATGTCACTTCATCATCATCCTGCTATTGTCCCATGTTACTTGGGGTTGGGGCAACACGTTTTTTCCTTCCGAACTTCTCTTTCAACCGTCATGCTATCGTTTACTCTATTTTCTTTCATATCATTCCTCACACAATTCATCTATCATTTCCTTGGTATTCCTTTCCCTCTTCATCCATCAACATTTATATTCATCTCTCTTTTTGCGATTTGTCCCTCCACATCACATGCTCATAACAAGACAGTCGATTCTTTCAACTTTTCTGTAACTGGTGCAACTTTCAAACTTCCTCATATTCATTATACTCATTCCATACTTTAACCATTCCTCTCACACCACACATGGTGGATGTGATCAACATTCTCATCTCCGCTACATTCTATTTTATTACATGAATCTTCTTCACAGCCCAGCATTCCGCTCCATACGGTCTTATCACGGATTTGTATATTTTCTCCTTTAACTTGAGGGGCATCTGTGGGTAAGTCCGATAACGCATGTTACTAAAACGTGATGGATATTAATGTTGATGGATGGAGAAGGAGAGGGAGGCCAAAGAAAAGATGGATGGATTGTATGAGGAATGATATGAAAGAGAAAGGAGTAAATGATGACGTGACGTCTGACAGGGGAGAATGGAAGAAGAAAACGTATTGCGCCGACCCCAAGTGAAATGGGACAAGGGCAGGAACATGATGAAAGAGATGCATGACCTATATTTATTTAGTTGCCAATAAACCTTACGAGAACAGACTCGTTTCATTTAAAAAATTCATTGACGATAATTTGGACATAATAATGTCTAGCACAGGGCAAATAATTCCAGTAAGCATCTCAAGGAAAAATCTTGTCCCTTTTAACGAAGATGTTCTCTGCAAGTCACATTGCATGATAAATTGTTTAATCTTAAGGAAACTGAAACATTATTTGGTAATTTGCGCGTCACACACTTTTATTTTCACAGAAGTAAAACAGCACATAACGTTGATATTAGTCTGACAGATAGAGCTGGCTGCTCAGATATCTATGTAAGTAACAAAAAGGTTTAACACAATTAACATCAAAAACAAAAAAATGGGGACGTGAATGACAACAAACAAGAAAGTTAAAATGAACGCTACGAAGTAATAATGTAATTTTATGAATTGCCTATCAATTGGTTTAGTGTATTACTTTAATTGACACTAAACTGTCACGTAGCAAACTTGTTTTCGTATTTCAAAAGTTATTTTAAATCAAACAAAAACGCTGTTATCATCGGAAACATACCAACTGTCTCAGATAACGAAATATTGTTCAATTACATGATTGAAAAAGACCTATATCAGTACTAAGACCTTTAAATCTGATGCAAAGTCATAGTCCTCTCATATAAAAAGGTTGATATGTTAAAAAAACACATGTTTACGGTAGCCAAGGTAATAGAGCATAATTGAGCGTGAGAATTGGCACACGAATAGAGACGTTTACCCAGAAATGACTCAACTCGAGCTGTGGGTGTTAACGATTAAGGGCATTGATTTGTGGTATCTATAAGGCTCATGTATGAAGAGGCGATCCTGTCATCGACCAGGCTCAACTGTAGTTACACTCTGCCCAGCTCGAAGAAGACCCCAAAAGTCCAGTCCAGTAGCATCTTCCACAGTTACTAATCTTTTAATTTATCTTTAAGTAACATGACAAAGATTAAAACAGCAATTTCATAAATGCTAACTAAACTAAAACTCCATGTGTATCACTTTTTGTTAGGTGTGACAGTCTTTCATTCTTCATACGACAATATTAAAAAGCCATAGTAGTGTAGCCGCCATGTTTTCGTGTTGTAAAAACAATTGTAATTCAAACAAAAACGATATTATAATCGAGAATATACCAACAGCATCACCTAACGCGACTATAAGTAACGTGATAGAACAAGATTTACAATCAGTACTAAGACCGTTGAATCTGATGCAAAGTTTTTTCTTCTGCTCCAAATATTCTATTTGTGAAAACATTATAACTACCAACAGTTATCTTTATAATGTTTAAAGGGTTTTTTTGCATGCTCATATATAGAGGCATTTGTTGGTGTCAGTTAATTATATTTCTCATACATATACACCATAGTTTTTTCTTTGCTTTGGACAATGCTTTTGACTTTTTAATCTACTTGATCGGGGACCTCATTGACAGTCTGTCAAACATTATGCAAAGCCGTTATAACATCTTACTGGTATTGAAAATCCAACACGTGCTTCGAGCCCTACTATTAAATGGCAACAAGCTCAGGAGTTTCATGGTCTGCAACTGGACTTGTGTTGTTGTCTTAAACATTTTTTGTATTTATCTTATCATTTGTTATTGTATTATTTTTGATATAGCAAGAATTATTGATATTATATCGGCATAGCCACAATAGCTTTTGATATTAACATCGTGTATGCCTCGTTTATATTGAAATTACTTGAGAAGATGCTTCATGAGTGGATTGAAGAAGTACAAAATTCAAGAAATACTGGGAACTCAGAAATACAAGGGTACTGGAACAAAATGTTTTTCGTATATCAGAATATACAGGAGGCATACTTGATTACAGAGACGACATTTCAACAGATGGTATGGTATTTTTTTAAAGTATCTTCATTTACGAAAACATTTCAGGTAGGTTTTACTTTTCATAGTGACCACATGTGGTAAAAGGTCTAGGTCTAGTAGTAAGAGGTGATTCTGTGAAGCATTTATTTCATTGTAAAATGTTGTAAATTAAAGGAAAAGTATTTATGTATATCTCTTTTTAGATTCTCTTCTATACGGTATTCACAGCTTATATAAGTTTGCGGAACGTTAGTGACGCTTTATCAGTTAGAAGTCTGATAGCGGATGGTGTTAAAAAAATCTCCCGGCGCAGTTTCAAAAGCGAGCTTAATGAGAAAAGCATAACTGTAATAAGCATAATTGAGTTTGTAAGTTGGATTAAACATATATGCATGGTACTAAATACAGCACGGAGCAGATTGAAGGTGTGGCAGCAAAAACTGCAGAATTTTGGCCTGAAATTAAATAGAATCAAAACGTAAAACTTGTTTTCCGAATTCGGGGCTCTTTCCAGTACTTTTTTATTTTTTTACGGATGGAAAATCATCAAGTGAACCCTCGTCTCCCGCTCTGGACGGATCGGAAGGGAGTGTCATACTTGTACTGACTAAAACCCATTCATGTTCCTTCTTAGCCCTTTGTGTTCCAGGGCCGCGGTATCTCTTTCGAACAGTCCCACAGCCCCGACAGGCATCGGCCTTTGTAGACCCCTTCCAATTTACTGACGTCTCTTTGAGGCGCCCGTGGAACACGAACGCGCCGTCGACAAGGACTGTTGTCATAAGACGGACGGACGGCGAGCTAGCCCATTACTCACCGTCCACATGCCCGCGGCTCTTTCCAGTCCTGTGCTCATAATTCTTGCCGGAACGGCCTTCACCGATCTGCTCCGATATTCAGCACCACTGGAACTAGTTACGACCCACGGAAGACCCTCATGTTGAAAGGGAAAATTTACAAATCCGTGATTTGTAAATTTTCCCTTTCGTTATGTTGTACTGCATCGATCGGTAAGATGGATGAAAAACGACTGCATGTACCGGATTTAAGAATGTTGAGATGGATGTGTGGAGTGACAAAGGATAAAGAAAGTTACGTTTATTAAAAGAGGTTTGAAAGTGGCACCTGTTGTAGAAAAATTAAAAGCAAGCCGTCTGTTTTGGTATGGACAGATGAGGAGTGATGAGAAACATGTGACTAAAAGTGATAAATATCAACGTTGATGGATGGAGAGGAAGAGGAAGCCAAGAAAAAAAGGATGGATTGTGTAAGTAATGATATGCATGAATAAGGAATAAACAATGCTGTAATGTCTGATAGCGTCTGACAGGAGAGAATGGAAGAAGACAACGGGTTGCGCCAACCCCTAGTAATGGGACAAGTGCAGGAAGATGATGGACGGTACTAAAAGCAACCAACTTCTAGTCAAATTTAATTTAGATTACAAGAAGCAGAGATGATTCTACTTCTTATCATTAAACGAAAAAAAAAACATTTTTCAGTTTGTCATTCAACCAGTAGCAACTCAAATCTGGAATTGGAAGAATATCATTCTTCTCACATGCTTGAGCGTACTGTGTGAGAGATTATATGCAGCAATGAGAGATGTTCATAGTACCTGTATTCAGCTCATGAAATCAAGTCACTGATCTGGTAAGTAGTTTTTTTAATATTTTTAGTGCTCTGTGTTGTTGGTGTTAACGTATTTTATTTATGATTTCCTTTTAACAGATCCCGAAAAAAGGGTTTGCAGAAATATCCAAAGAGTACAGAAGGCATCATTCAAGAAGATGAGCGCGTGCAGCTTGTTCATCATAGACGCCGAACTACCTCTACAGTTCGCAAGCTTCATTGCTTCCTATACCATTGTATTCTTTCAGTTTGCCTATCTTTAATATTTAAGTAAATTTAATACTAGAAACGGGATATTTACCATGTTTACTGATTTGATTTTTAGTGTTAATGATAATGTTAGTAACCATGATAGTTTAAAAAATATGTATCTATATTATTTTTTAAACTATCATGGTTACTAACATGATAGTTTATACATATTGCTATAATACAATGGCGAGCTTAATCCAGAATTGGTATTTCTTACAGTAAAACTAATTTCGATTGCAAAATTTGTAGAAGAGGATATACTTATTTGCACTTATATTACATTTTATTTATTAATTTTATAAAATAAACTACATACTTACAACAAACGTCATTATTTTTTTTAAATTTATTGTGGCACTAAAAACATACACCAAACACACTTTCCTTTGGTAGACGTACCGACCATATTTTGACTCCAAGCAGCGGTTGTAATGTAATTTTCAGTGTACGAGAGCCAGCGTTATTACTGGCACATAAGATATTTAAACACAGCTACGCAGCACCTAATAGTGTTTTGGGCACTTACAATATCCGAATGATGATAGTAGAATGGAATCTGAGACTGGACGACTAGTCTGGTATTAACAAGTGTGGATCAAATGAAGAAGAGAAGCGTAAGAGCGTAAGAGCTGACACAACGAAGACGAGGTGGTCACTCAGTATTAGGTATAAAGGGTGGGTAAAAAATCGTCGAAACAGGGCGAAAGTTGGGGTTACCAGCGTAATTTTTTGGCAGTACATTTTTTTTACAGTAAGGTTCTGAAGTTACAAATAATCTTTCTTGAGACTTAAAAGATATAGAAAAAAGTGCCAATACTCATAAATCATGGTACATATTGTCATAAAAGCACTTTTGTAGTGATGATGAATTTCCTAGAAGTAACTCATTTTACTCTAATTGCTTATTTGGTCAAAATGTTGGTATTTTCTTAAAAAAACACTCAAGTAGTCATAACTTTTAAGGAGATCAAGATAGGACTCTGCCACAGATATATTTTTTACTGCAAATAACCTCAACTATCGTTTGGAAAGAGAAGTATAGGTCGTCCGGCGGCGAGATGGGCAGATGACATTGTTGCCATTGCGGGAATACTATGGCACAAGGCTGGCACAGAGCATGGAGCTTGGCATAAACAAAGAGAGGCCTATACCCGGCTGTGGATGAGGATGATGATAATGATCGTTTAATCCACGATTCTTTACCCACCCTGTATACAGACTAAAATCATGATGAACTTAAGATACTAACTGTATAGTTTACGTATACGATAGTATCTTACTTTTTAAACGTTAAGCTTTTAGTTCATAATGAAGGCCATGATAATACCTTCGAAGTTCTTATTACTTGCTATATATATATTATAGTAATAGCTTTTACTGTAATTAGAAAATTGACAAGTTGAGTCTCAGTGACACATACGTATTAATTGGAACGCAATAGTAATAACTTCATAAAATTTGGAAATGTCTTCCATTGATCATTTATCAACAGGCAAGTAACGTTGTTAACATGTATATGATTAGAGCATTGTTTCAAAAGAAGAAAATAAAAACAAACATGTCATTGTATCCACCGGAAGTATTACTAAATAATCGTCTAGAAAAAGAAGTTTAAAGAATTTTTAATCCACTAGACTGCCTACTATTTCCATTATTCTCTTCAAAGTATACCATTCAAGATGATTATATTACTCCTAATAGCAGGAGGCGTATCATTTCGTCATTCTTAAGTGTGTGTTTTGTCATTGTCACCTGTGTTTACTTCATGTATTTTGATGAAGTCAACGATAGCTACACAAATGTCCGTAAGAATATGATCATTTCGCTCATAACAACATTCTCATTTATTTACCTTGGGTTCGGCGCCAGCATCTTTTTCATTCTTAATATCGTCCACAGTCAAAACAACATTTTGCTCATTGTAACAATTCAAAGTATACATAAAAGTATTGATATTAGTAATAGTGTCAGTAGTTTCATTTTTTGGAATTGGATCTCAGTTTTCAGTATTTTAGGAATTAACGTGTTCATTTACTTATCGCATATGGCAATCTTCCATTGTAATTTTTTGCATTTGGCATTGCTTATTTGTAACTTTATATATGCTGCATTTGATATCAATTGTACTTATGCTATTCGTGTTGTAACGTTGATTACAAAATACCTAAATGTATGGACCTTAGAAATCTTAGAACTGCGTGAAGAATCAGAAAATTATACGTATTGTATCAGATTATTTAATATCTACAGAAATATTTTGGAAGCTTACAAGCTGTTCAAGAAGGCGTTCCAAGTATTGGTAAGAAAATCGACTGTAATGCACCCTGATATTAAACGTTTAAAAAGACAATGAAACTGATTACACGTTGAGATTTGTGTGGCACCGTTAAAGCATGTCTTTTCATGACCGAACATAAGTGAGCTAACAACATTTTATTCTTCTTTTTTAAGTTTCTTTTTTTTACAGATATTATATACGACCGTATTAGTATTTATCCGCAATGTAGGATATTTGGAGACACGACTACAAATGCTGAAAGATCCAACAGTATCACAAAACGAGGTAACAACATAAAACAAGTTTTCTGAATATTTTGAAATCCATTCACATTTTCTTAAAAAAAGTAATTCTTTCGCATTAAGTAGTACTCTGCAATCGTCAGTCTATCTTCCAACAGGTGGACAGAGCCTAATGATTCGTTGTTGTTGTTCCATCAATTTTATAATAGCTAACAAGAAAACTTATCAGAAACTGAAATCGGCTTTAAGAAACTAGCGTTATCTCTGTTATTGTAAGAATCTTTTATTTAAGTCATAAATAAAGGTTTTCGTGTTTAGGTAATTTTCCGATCGCCTCTACTCGGATGTGTGACTATTATATGGATGATAAAAGACTTATTACTAGTTATTATTCATAGTCTGGAATGTGACAAGTTTTACAAAGCCATTACGGAAGCAGAAACCACATGTATACAGCGTATGAAAAACAAGAACTGTCCAAGTACGTACGAGTTTCGATATTAGAGTTCCCAGTTCTAAGCTCTAGACATGTATCTAATAATGAGGCAGCATATTAAATAAATATGCACAGTCTAGGGATATTTTGGTTATTCATGTATTTAAACAAAACTACAAAGAATTTCTTAAAGCATCCTGATATCAAAATGCGCAGAATTTTAGACTCTTACAGAATGTTTAAATGAAAAAACGGGCCAAGTGCGAGTCGTTCTCGCACACAAAGAGTACCGTAGCACGAAACACTATAATAACCAATATTCAACCGATCCTCAGACTCTTCTGGAAGCCATAAAAGATGCATCATTAAATTTGTCAATGGGGAAAAACCTCAAAAACTGTTTCATGTTTTCAAAAATCTAACTAGAACCATAGGTGTGGGCTGGCTCTCCATTAACAAACATCTCGCCACAGCTGCAGGTCAAAGGAATTTTGCTCTTAACTCTTAACAGCTATCCTCCTCATTAAATACCTACGCCCTCTCCAAACAATCTGTGAAGATTACGGAAAGTCTCGGGAAATAATGGAAACTTGCAAGTGTCAGCTCAATACACAGAAACAATTGGAGATGGAAAAAACCAGACAATGGAATCATAAACAAGCTTAAGGAAGTTTTTTGATGTACATTGAATTTTATTTGAATTTAAAATACAGAAGATAAATGTGCCAGAAACAAATTAACGTCCAAATCATTTTGAATTTTTCAATACTTCTAGTTATGTTAAAAAATTTAAAATGACCATAGACAGTGTTGATGTGTGTATAATCTATCCTAGTATAATAATCTATTCTTCTTTAGTAAAGTAAATTTGTAAGTTTAGATGGCCAGTCATTCCGCGGTAAAAATTTGAATGCGTACAAATGTAACATCCGTTGAACAGAATGTTGAACGTTCATGCCGACGGTTGACGTGGTGACACTAAACTCTGAAACTACATATCCGATTTCGAAAATAAGCTTAACTATTGCCGAGTGCCATAGAATATGTTTTGCACGCGTATGCAGTCGTGGCTCGCAGCTAATTAATTATAATATTGCTTGTGCGATGCAGTATGTAGTCGAGACATCTTACTTCGTCGTATTACACTACTGAACTTCGTAGTTGTAATATTAAGATACAGATGTTGCTATTGGTTTATTTTAAATCTTCAAAAAGAGGTATTTCTTGTTTACAGATGATCAAGTACGGCTCTGCAAGCAAGTGCTACAAACAAATTGTACGTTCAGTAAGATGACCGCGTGTGGCTTGTTCTACGTAGACGCTATGCTACCAATTCGTTTGATGGGACTTCTCACTAGCTACGTTATTATAGTGCTACAATTCGCCTTTCTATAAATTGATAACTTATTGTGAATAAATATTAAGTAAATATTTAGCAGCAGCTAGAGCAATAACACTCAAATTGATAACTTTCAGAAAAAACAACATTATTTGCAAAACTATGTATACTACTAAGCTTCATTTTATTTATTTTTTTCTTTCTTTATATCTGTAATTCATATGGTCGTACATAATAGTGATCTGTTCTATTCCACCTATTTTTATAATAAATATTATATTGTTTTTAGATACTATTACTATTACTACTACTACTATTATTGTTATTATTACTATTTTGTTTTTGTTTAAGAACCTAATTATGTCTTGTCCTTTTGGCGAAAAAAGGAAACCAAAAAGCTTTTGATTTTGACAACATAATGCATTACACAAACAAATCTTAGAATTTCCACCGTTGCTCGGTACCCAAAATGGGTAAAAAACTTGCCGATGTTCTATTCATTTAGTCATGAAAAGTGATCTTAATAAAATTATACATAGTTTTTATAATTTTTATAGTAAATTTGTTTCTTTTAACTGTGCAATAGCTTGCATTTGTATGTTATGTTGTACATGCTATCTATACAAATAAATAAAATTGAAGTGTCTGTTTGTAATTTCTAAATAACAGATTTTTACTGAATGCCTTTTTTAACTTAGTTTTTAAACATTTGTTTTAAATTTTTGTGTCTGTTTGTTTGTTCTGGTTAAGCTCCGGAACTGCTGGATCGATTTTACCGGGACTTTCACTGGCAAATTGCTGATATTGCAAATAGCTGATATTATTACTACATTTATTTTAGAAAAAATATTTGGGCTCCGTGCACAACAAAATATAAACATTGAATTTATTAACAAAATCCGATTATAGTAATAATTAGTAGTTTTACGCGGATGAAGGTCGCGGGGTATAGGTATCATTCAAACATTTCCTCTACCACGTCGTCTAAGTGTGCTGAAGTCGGTGCGTAGACCTGAACAACCTTGAGGCTATACCTCTCGGTTAGCTTCACTTTGAGGTACGCTACCCTGTTCAAGACACTAGACACTTCTACCACGTTGTCACAAAGGGATTTATGTACCAGGAACCCGACTCCGCCTTGGGATAGCTGGTCTCCCTCTCGAAAATACATCAGGTGGCCTGATTCAAGGGTTATTTTGTCCCCCCCCTCTCTTCGGACTACACTCAACCCAAGAATGTGCCAGCGTACCCTTTCGAGTTCTTCCTTTAGCTGCACTAGATGTTCGTCGAGTCGTAACGTGCGTCCATTATACGTCGCCAAGGTCAGTTGGGTTTGGCGGTCATTCGTAACCCGGGGATTCTTAGCACCCCCTACCTTGCCGTTACCGTGACCGCCGCCAAAATCAGGAATAGCAAGGTTGATTCTGGCTTGCCATTTAACGGGTTTGCCCATAACCGCCACGCTGGGCATGCGGGTTGGCGATCGCAGATCACAACTCCTCGCACTAGTGACGCTGCTGCCCGTCGCTAGTCTGCGCTATTTAGTTGCGAACTTTCGAAATGGTTATACCGCCATTTATCGATCGTCAGAGCCTCGTTTGTTGTTTAGAAGGGTGCACCACGAGCAGGTGAGGTTTACTTGGGGCACTGAGATGGTAGGTGCGCCCCCTTACATCCCCATTATTATATTACTATTGTCACATATTAGGTACAACAAAAAAAAAAGAATACATTAAAGCATAATCGTAATGACAATTTCATCGTTAGTTATTGTCACCATTTAATTTGATTAGATACTTTATGTCTCGATACCTAGCAGAAGTATTTTTTTTTTGTAAAGTAATAAGCTTTAAATAAAACGACCCATTCGTGTCTCCGTAGGCTTACTAAAACAATGTTAATTCGACGAAGAAATCTTTTGAATAAAATAAATGGCTGCTGTGAAATAGTTCCTTTGGATAATACGGTTGATAAAGATGTGCAGTCAATGCTCCAACCTCTAAACTTAATAAACAATATCTTGTTGTTTCCCAAATATCGTATCAAGAATAATTTTATCAATCCTAACAGCTTCATATCTTATATGGTGACATTATGTCTTATCATAATGTCCTCTGCAGTATTCATCTATCGTATCTACAAACTACATAGCAATGAATTTATCAGAAAAAGTGTGAATATAATTTACCTTTGCTCCTACTTCGACTTTTTCGCCTTCAGTGCCGGAGCCATCATGAACCTTGTCGTCAATGTCTTACAAACAAAAATATTTATATTGTTTGTCTTAAAGGTTCAAGATATTCACAGAGTTTTGAATGACAACACTAAATTCAAACGTTTCTCCATTCTAAATTGGATTAGTATCATCTTATTGCTGTGTTCTTACATTTGCCTTCTAATCTTTTGTCATATTCAACTTAAGATTCCAAGTTATGAATTCTGCTGTGGGCTAGCTTCGATGATTTTTGACGTGAATTTTGTGTACGCCATTAGACTAATTGAGTTATTACGAAACAAAGTTATTTTATGGAACATTCAAGCTAGACTTTTAAAACAACTGGATCACAATAAAAATGATTGCGAAATAATGTTTCAAGCTTACACAAATATTTTGGAATGTTATAACATGTGCAGGGTTACTTTACTGCAAATGGTAGGTCGGCTTAGATTTTATTCAATAATTTCATGATTATTGTTAAAGTTGTGTGGTAATCGGTATGGGCATGTGATGCGGAGGAATGAGGAAAATGTCGTGGAGAAAGTTTTGAGTATGAATGTGGATGGGTTTATGAGTAGAGGAAGACCAAAGAAACCATGGATGGACTGTGTAAAGAATGATATGGCAAGAAAGGAGGTGTCTGATGAGATGACGGCTAATAGAGAAGTATGGAAGAAGAAGACATGCTGCACTGACCCCAAATGAATTGGGATAAGGGCAAAAGAATGCAGAAATTGTTAAAGTAATCATTTTTTGAGTGTGTCTTTTGGGTATAAGAGTAAAGGAAGACCAAAGAAACGCTGGATGGACTGTGTGAAAGATGATATGGAAAGAAAAGAGGTGTCTGATGAGGTGACTAGTAGTAGAGAAGTATGGAAGAAAAAGACATGCTGCGCCGACTCCAAATAAATTGGGATAAGGGCAGGAGAATGATGTTGATGATATTAAAGCTAGTATTTCTGTTTCCAGATCGCGTTTCAAACTGTTGGGTTGTTTGGTTCAGTTTTATTTAAATTGCAAATATCTCTTGATATTTTAAAGGTCTTAATGGCACTTCATGGTACAAGCGTGAGTATTAATGCTTAAAATACAGAGGTACAAAATCTTTTGGCGGAATTTTGAAGGGGTGAAGCTCCGCAGCACTTTAACCTCGTCGCGGCATTCGATGTGACTCGTGAGTTCTGGTTTCCAACCATTACAGAATTCATATCCATTCGAGTCATTACTCCACTATTAGCAATAATGTATACAACAAGCTTCTCCTCGCGACTGTCGACCGCTTGGAAAAGTCAAGTCAGGGTGGAAGGGACACCGACTCAAAAACGGTTACCACGAACTCAGTACATCATTCTGAGCCCCCGCACACTGTTCATGTTCCATACATTTTGGCCCGTGTAGGTATTGCATTTTTGTAGGAAGCAGCAGATTTTGTTTTAAATTACCGATGAAAAATTTCCTTGTGGATGATGTACTGAGTTTAAACACAAACACTTGGCAATACTAAAGCTTTCTATCAGTGATACAAGTTAAAAAATCATATAAGGCCTTTAGTGTGGGACACAACACGTGTCGATACTCTTGCGTCATCCCATCTTCCCAGTTCATCGGGCTGTGTTGGCGCTGCCGATGCGGCTGCAGAGAACCTCAAATGGCGTAAATATGGTAACATTATTGGTAACTTTATTTTCGAGCCGTTTGTGGTTGCAACTCTAGTGCCGTGGGGCTGAGTACTCAAAGCTTGTTCAAGGAAACTTAAAAAAGCTTAGTTGACACTACTCGCGACCCAAGGACTGGCTTTTTCCCTGGTCAAAGGCTAAGCGTTGCCATACACCGTGGCAACGTCGGCAGTCTCTTGGGGCATTACCAGTTAACATCGTTGAGGAGAAGTTTTTGACGCATATTTTTTTTTGGTAATTTCGTTTATTAACGAAATAACAAAGTGTGGTGAGTTATGTTAGTTACTTTAAGCTATTTTAATTTATAAATGTGTATAATATTTTACTATTACAAAACATTAAAAAACAACAAAAAAAAAATTCAACCAATATTTCCAAAGATACGTCATCTTACAAATAAACAAAAATAATTATTTATTATAAATATTAGTTTTAGATACTTTGGAATGGTGAGGAAGAAATCAAGAGCACATTCGGAAATATCACTTGATCTTTTGTTTTACAGTTTATGACAAAATATTTAGTGGTAACATGTTGGTACGTTTGGACGATAAAGAGCTTGGTACTTGAAATTATTTTGAGTTTATACTGTGAGAAGTTGTACATAGCAATGGATCTTATCCACGACACATGCGCACTCATTCTGAAATCCAATTGTACGGGTTTGTATCATAAAAAATATTTATTTTTGACTCCGTCATTCGTGTCTCTTAAGAGGCTGCGATTTTCCATACCTGCCTTGCTGGCTTGACGCATCGCGACGGCAATTGTTTCTTTAAATACAAATTATTTAAATTCCTCGTAGGTCCAGTTCCCTCTTAAGCGTTACTGCTGAGCATGAAATCCTGTGTTCGATTTACGGGTCGCATAGTGTTAGTCTCTCTCCTCAGTAGTTGCCCGAAATTAGAATTTGTACCCGGCTGGCAATGGCATTAGGCCCACCATCTATAACGTGGGACTTAAACGTAACTAGACAAATGTGGGTGAGAGAGTAAACAGACTTCGGGGGAACAGGCGTGAAGCAAATATTATACAGGGTGTAAACGGACCCTTCACGAAGCCGTCAACCAAGCATTTTGTACATCAAACTAAGTAACTACGCAAAAAATATTACTGGGATATTACTTTTTTTTTGGTTGAAACATCACGGTAGCACTCAATGTAATGCACTCAAAATAGTGTGCAGATGGATGCATTGAATATTACGGGGGTCGTGGAGGTATTTAAAATAAAGACATAACATCAAGAATTTGTGTTTAAAAAAACTTGGGAAAAAGTTGGAACGATTGACCCCCTTTCTCCGTAAGTAGATGGTTCTAGGGGTGGGGTATGGACTAGAACAAAAAATATCGCAATGTTGGAGCGAACAAGTGCCTTTCGGCTTTGTTAAGGGTACTTTTACACCAATTATAATATTGGTCATGACAAAATTAAAATTCTCTCATGCTAATATTACAGACGCTGAGAAGAAGCTTTACAAGAATATAAAACGCCTACATCGAGCCAAATTCGACAAGTTGAATGCCTGTGGAATGTTCTACCTTGGAGCTACTTTTCCATTTAAAATGTTAGCTTTACTTACTAACTATGTTTTCGTGCTGCTAGAGTTTGCCCTATTGTAATCAAAGTTTAATTTTAAATTGTTTTTGTATAATATGGCTTGCCCTTTTGTTATTAATAAATTCAGAGTATAGTTATTCCAAACATAACCTTGAAAAATAAAAATTGATAAAAACTTTTTTGCAAAAAATAAACCCGACCTCAAAAACACAAAAAAGTGAAAAATAACTTTAGTTTGTGAAGTCGCTGTCATTCTGGACCGGCCTCGGCAGCGCTGTCCATCTCTTGGCACCCATTGTTTGGAGATTTTTGACCAGCGGTCATCGTTCATGAGGTCGACGTGACCCGCTCAACCCCATTTCAGCCTAGCAGCCTTCTTGCCAATATTATTTTAGAGCAAAATACTGCTATACTCCTACGTTTTATTTTTAACGATATGAATAGGACACGTGTTATTGAGGTACAATCGGCGGTTGACGCATTGGCTGAGCAATTGTTTGCTGCGCTGCATGTCGCGGGTTCGATTCCCGCACGGAACAAATATTTGTATTGCCTAAAGGTAATTGTTCCGAGTCTGGTTGTTTGTGTATGTGAGTTTAAAAGTTTATCAATGCACCTACGAGGCCACGATATAGGAAACAATCCTAGTGTGGGAGGTTTTTTTTAAACAATAACTCAAATATTATTATTCAAACTGTCCTAACAGACTTAATTCCATCTTCGTACATAAACGGATTCAAGTAAATAAAACCAGAAATGTTGCTAGCTATTTTTATTGAACAAATTATTATTAAAAATTACGTTTACAAGCCTTAATCAATTTCAATTATTAAAGAAATAATTTGGTACTACAACCAAATTATTTTTTTACTTTTTCCTGTTTCTAAAACTAAAGTAGCGTAACACCAGCAACACAATAGTATAGTGAGATATTAACCCTATCATTGTTAATGGAAAACAAACATCTACGTAGAACATGCCACAGACTTTCATCTTCTCGAATTGCGCTCGATGCAAGCGTTGAGTATTCTTGCACAATTCCTTCTCAGCATCTGCAATATTTGCATGAGTGACTTATTCATATTCATACTAGTTTTGCCTGGCATAAGTTGCCATGCCCTTTTTCAGTTTTTTTTTTTCTGTGCAGTAGTTTAGAAGTATGTAGGGTACGAACTAGCGAACGAACAGGCATTGATTTTACATTTATATATTATGTCGCAGTAAGATAGTTTTAGCCGCGATATAGTTATATCCCTAGGAATAGCAATACCCCGGAAGAAAGTTATATGAAAACGATTTATCTTACTAGACGAATCTAGTGAAAAAAAAAAAAATACTTTTTTACAGTGTCAAATGATAAGCAAAATTAAAAAAAAAAATCTATCCTCTTAAAGCAAATGACTCCGAACTAAAGCGAAGTCGACGTAGCCACGCTCAGCGGGGTTCCTATGATCTGCAGGGTTTAAAGTACACGAAGGGAATCTAACCTATCCGTGTCAGGGTGCTCCGAGTCCTGATCTCGCTTCTTATAATTAAACTTGTCGTATTGTATGGATCGGAATGCTGGGCTATGAATAAAATCTATGAAAAAAGATTGCATTTAAAGGAGATGAGAATGTTGAGGTGGATTTGTGGTGTGACAAGAATGGATAAAGTAAGGAATGAGTATATTAGACGAAGTTTTAAAGTAGCACCAGTTACTGAAAAGTTAAAAGGGAATCATCCGTCTTGGTCGATATGTGATGAGGAGGGAAGAATTGCAAGTGACTAAAAGAATGACGTTCCGTATGGTGTCCGGACGTAAAGAATAGCACCATCCCATGTCTTCCCGGGGGTGTCGTAAGAGGCGACTAAGGGACTTACCAGAGAATGGGCAGCAGCGTTCTCTGATTTTACAACAACCATACTGCGATCGCCAACCCGCCTGCCAAGCGTGGCGATTAGGGCAAAACCCCCCAAATGGTAAGCGCAACTAAAAAATGGCCCCTAGTATCCGGCAGCCCGTCTACCCTCGACTATGGTAGCGGTCGAGGTTACGGCGTGGCAAGGGGTGCGAAGAATCTCCGGACGGGATCAGGCTGCCTATACCGACGACTTGACCTGGCAACATGTAACACGCGTACACTCCGGACCGACGAGAAGATAACGGAACTCGAAGAGGAATTGAGCAGGCTGCGATGGAGTATTGTGGGATTATCTGAATTCCGAAGAGAGGGTGAGGTCACGATAATCCTGAAATCCGGCAACCTGCTCTATTTCCGAGAGGGTGACCGGCAGTCCCAGGGTGGTGTTGGGTTTATCGTTCACAAGCCTCGCCTTCGAAGATCGAGAGTGTGTCGACCAGGGTGGCGTACCTTGTACTCAAAATATCCTCAAGATATTTGCTGAAGGTCATACAGGTCTACGCCCCGACCTCGGCACACCCCGACGACGAAGTGGAGACCATGTATGAGGATATTTCCAAAGCCCTGCATGGTTTCAAGACTCACTTCACCGTTGTCATGGGGGACTTCAATGCGAAACTGGGCAAAAGAGATGGAGATGAGCTGCAGGTGGGGCAATTTGGGTTTGGACGTCGGAACCACCGGGGTCACCAACTGGCTAGTTTTATGGAGAAGGAGGGCCTCTATATGATGAACTCCTTCTTCAAAAAGCGCGAGCACAGGAAGTGGACCTGGCAGAGTCCCGATGGTGCAACTAAAAATGAGATTGACTTCATCATGTCAACCAAGAAGCAAATGTTCAATGATGTCTCTGTGATCAATTCGGTGAAAACCGGGAAGCGATCACCGCATGGTAAGAGGCACATTGAACGTCAATATAAAGCTTGAAAGGTCTCGACTGATGAAGTCTACACTCCGTCCAGCACAGATCCAGATCCAAAACCCCGAGAGCTTTCAGCTTGAACTCCAGAATCGTTTCGAGTGCCTAGGAAGCTCAGTGGACGAATGCAACGATGGGTTCGTGGAAACTGTCCACACGACTGGGTCTAAGTTTTTCAAGACACGTCGTGCACACAACAAAAAACTCTCTGATCATACTCTCGAGCTCATGAAGGAGCGGCGTGAGATGATCCTGCAGTCTTCAAATGAGGTGTGGAAATACCGGCAGCTCAATAGACGGATCTCTAAATCCTTGAAGAGCGACCTCCGCCGCTTTAATACCGAGCGTATTAAAGACGCTATTGAGCGGAATAAAGGCTCCAAGGTATTTTCAAGAGATCTGGCTATTGGGCAGAGCCAGCTCACGAAACTGAAAACCGACGATGGCAGGATCGTATCCGCCAAACCGGAGCTGCTGAGGTAGATCGAGAGTTTTTATGGGCAGTTGTACACTTCAACTAGAAATCCTGTTGCAACTCTAGCTAACGACCCAAGAGCTAGACTGACCCGACACTATACCGAAGACATTCCGGATGTCAGCCTGTACAAGATTAGGATGGCTCTTAAACAGCTTAAAAACAACAAGGCACCGGGTGATGACGGAATTACGGCCGAACTCCTGAAGGTGGGTGGAAAACCGGTACTTAAGGCCCTTCAGAAGCTGTTTGATTCCGTCATACTCAAGGGGAAAACGCCGCAGGCATAGTGCAGGGGTGTGGTGGTACTCTTCTTCAAAAAGGGCGACAATGCCCGGGAACTATAGGCCCATCTCACTTCTAAGCCATGTCTACAAGTTGTTCTCAAGAGTCATCACGAATCGTCTCGCGCGCAGGTTTGACGATTTTCAGCCTCCCGAACAAGCCGGATTCCGAAAAGGCTTTAGCACCGTAGATCACATACATACGCTGCGGCAGGTTATACAGAAGACCGAAGAGTATAACCTGCCTCTCTGCTTGGCGTTTGTGGACTACGAGAAAGCCTTCGATTCGATCGAGACTTAAGCTGTACTGCAGTCTCTCCAACGGTGCCAAATTGACTATCGGTACATCGAGGTGTTGAAGTGTTTGTACAAAAACGCCACCATGTCAGTCCGACTTCAGGACCAGACCTCAGAACCTATCCTTCTGCAGCGAGGTGTAAGACAGGGAGACGTCATATCTCCGAAACTGTTCACCGCTGCACTGGAGGATATCTTCAACGTTCTGGACTGGAGAGGGCTAGGCTTCAACGTCAATGGCGAGTACATCTCTCACCTTCGGTTTGCCGACGATATAGTGGTCATGGCTGAGACCATGGAGGACCTCAGTACAATGCTCGATGACCTTAGTAGAGCTTACGAAAAAGTGGGTCTTAAAATGAACATGGACAAGACCAAAATCATGTTGAATACCCATGTAACACCCACTCCTATCAAGATCGGAGATTCTACACTCGAAGTTGTAGACGATTATGTCTACCTTGGACAAACGATCCAGTTAGGTAGGTCTAACTTCGAGAAAGAGGTCAATCGTCGAATCCGACTCGGCTGGGCAGCGTTCGGGAAGTTGCGGGGTATCTTCTCGTCCAACTTACCGCAGTGTCTCAAGACGAAGGTCTATGACCAGTGTGTGTTGCCAGTGATTACATACGGGACCGAAACGTGGTCGCTCACAATGGGCCTTATCAAAAGGCTTAAAGTCACCCAAAGGGCAATGGAGAGGGCTACGCTCGGAGTTTCCTTGCGTGATCGAATCAGAAATGAGGACATCCGCAAGAGAACCAAGGTAACCGACGTAGCCCGAAGAATAGCCAAACTGAAGTGGCAGTGAGCAGGGCACATTGCTCGCAGAACGGATGGCCGATGGGGCCGAAAAGTTCTGGAGTGGCGACCGCGAACCGGAAGACGCTGCGTAGCAAGGCCTCCCACTAGGTGGATCGATGACCTGGTGAAGGTTGCAGGGATCCGCTGGATGCGAGTCGCACGGGACCGGTCAATGTGGCGACACATGGGGGAGGCCTATGTCCAGCAGTGGACGTCTTTCGGCTGAAATGATGATGATGATGAAAAGAATGATGAATATATATGCTGATGGATGGAGAGGAAGAGGAGGACCAAGGAAACAATGGATGGATTGTGTAAGGAATTATACGAAAGAAAAAGGAGTAATTCATAGCGTGACAATTGACAGGGGAGAATGAACGGAAAAACGTGTTACGCCGACCCCAAGTAATATAATACAAGGACAGGAAGATGATAAAATGATCGAGGACCTCAATAACCAGGCATAAGATCTCACAAAAAAATTGGAAACTAAAATTACCTGTACAATTTGTTTCCAAAATACACGCGCATGAGTCCTGCACATTACACATTTCTATGTAGAACTTTTCCATGTACAAGCCTAAAATTACTTCTAATATCCAACTTTTTGTCGTCCATAAGAAATAAAATAGAGACGCTAAGTATGTTGTTAGCTAAAAACAAAATTCCTTGTAAATTAAATTTGATAAATAAGAATGACAAGGTTTTCAATGTTTTGTGTTACTAGCTGACCCGAAAGACATTGTCCTGTTTCAATATTTAATGTAGGTTGGCGCCACTTCACGGGTCGAACTATAGCTAAAACCATCTAGGTGATCCGATAAGTAATAAAAAACATCGAAATCATTCAAGCCGTATATGAGGAGAACAATTACGCACACCGGAATTTCTTATAAAATTCCTGTAATATTCTACATATTTAAAGTCCATGTAATTTCTCTACCAGTCTGTCGTTGCGTTAAATATTGTGATAAAGAACAAAAATGGATGATTCTATTTTCAAACACGGGCTTATACAGAAAAGTCTACGTCCAAACTCATCATCATCATCCACAGCCCGACATCACCCACTGCTGGGTATAGGCCTCTCTTTGTTTGTTTCAAGCCCCACGTTCTTGTGCCCCCCTCATCCAGGATATTCCCGCAATAGCAACAATGGCGTCCAAACTAGTTTGATTTAATTCTAATACTTACATCTACCTTATCAGGCACTATTGTCTTTAAAATCTCAATTAATGTTTGAGTTCTAATTAATTCGTTTAAAAATGACCCGAAAGTGTGATACATGATCTAGAACAAAAATGTTTGATAAAGTTACATCAGTTTTATTATTATTCTTCTTCTGAATCATATGAACATCTTTATTGAATAGGTTATAGTATGAACAAAAAAAAAAGCAGATGTACCATTTGTTGGAAAGAAGAGCGGTAGACGTCATAGCAATCCAAAATCTTCACGAAAAACTGAAACATTTTTTTGCAATATGCTTTATTCTCACTAAGATCCATCTGTTGCAAACGTTTAGCTTGAATGTTCCATAAATCAACTTTATTATTTAAAAGCTTGATAAGCCTGATGGCATACAAAAAGTTCAAATCAAAGGACATCAAAGTCATGAAACAAATTATTTCGTGAAAGGCAACCTGAAATAATAAGCAACAATACAAGGTAACGAAAATGGAGGATATTAAGGCGAAGGTGCAACTGATCCAATTCCAAATAATGAAACGCTTGAAATATATCTTGTCATTGAGGAATCTGTGAATCTCTTGGATTTTCAAGATAAACGTTATGTTTCTTTTCGTATACAACACATTGATGACAAAGTTTAAAAGATATCCTGAAGAATACGAGACGAAGTCAAAATAAGAGCAGATGTATAGCGTATTAACAAATTTTCTCGTAAATTCTTCATAGTGCAGATAGTAGATGCGATGTAAGAATAGAAGAGAAACGGCCATCACGACACACAGTGATACTAGTTTCGATGCCAGGCTATTTGGATTTATTAAGTCATCTTTGATATTGTACTTGGGACAGAAAAGCATGATTTGCAGAATATTTAATGGCAAAAGCATCGATTGCACATCCTTGTCAACCATGTTGTCTACTGTGGTTGTCACGCGGCTGGATCGTTTTCTTTCGTTGAACTGGTTTCTTCTAAAAGACTCCATTTTATCCATGTTAGTGAAAACACTAGCACACCGCAGTGAGTCATTACAAATTCGTTTTATTTAAGTATAGAAGGAATGTGAATTTCAATTATATTAAAAGGCCATTATTGATATTAATTTAAAAAAAATATTTTGCTTCATCATTCTTATAACGAATTAATAATTTAAATTAAATATTTACAAAAAAGGACTTATTTATACAAAATAAACTAAATGTTATAAGCTACGTAAACAATAGGACTGCCGTCAACCGGAAAGGTGTCCAAAAGACTGGCAGCATTGCCACTTTAATCTCCATGTAACTTATAATGATATTTTTAAGCAATGAAAATAAAAAAGAGGTACTGTGGCGAACGAGCTCTGCTCTGGTGGAACAGAGAAAACGGATTTTGCCATATATGAGATCTAGCTAGATTGATTTTTCGGCCCCGTAAACCCCCCAATGCAACTTTCATCGAAATCGTTAGAGCCGTTTTCGAGAACATGATTACAAAAAAAATATATACAAATATTGCTTATTTAATATTGTAGGATAATAGTATAGGATAGTGTATAAAAATTAATAATTGAAAATTAATTACCCGACTTTGACAGCTCTCGTTCGTTTTCACCTCCGAGTTTCAACTCCTATAGTTTTAATTTAGTTGTAACAGAATCACAAGCATTTGAGCCTGATTATTATGATTATTATTATTATTTCCTTTATTTATTTTGTAACACACTTATTACATTTTTAAATATTTCTTAACAAAAACTATATAAAAAACATTTAAAAATATAAAAAATAGTGGTCCGCCGGTAGCGGGAGCAGGGTCCAAGCTACCGGTGGTTAGGGCTCCAGAGACAAGAACCTCCTCACAATACGAGCCGTATCGAGGAGTACTGCCTTCTGAATCAGGCCCTTGATCCAACCGCCTAAGGAGAGCTTCGAAAGATGTTCATCGAGGCTCTTGGCTATAAGGCCATTGGCCGTCACGACGATCGGCACAATGATAGCCGAGTTCACATGCCACATGTCGACAACCTCGTGTGCCAAGTCGAGATATTTTATTTGTTTCTCTTTCTCAGCTTTCACGAGGTTCTCGTCATGCGGGATGGTAACATCGACTATCATTACGCGGCGCGCTGATCGGTCTATCACTACTATGTCAGGCTTATTGGCGACAATAGTCCTGTCAGTAATGATAGACTGATCCCAGTACAGCGTGACATGGTCTTTCTCGAGAACTGGGTCGGGCACATACTTGTAGTACGGTACCTCAGATTCCACAAGTTTATATTTCAAGGCAAGTTGCTGGTGAATTATCCTGGCTACTTGGTTGTGCCTGTGCAAGTACTCGCCGTTAGCCAGACGAGAACAACCAGAAATAATATGTCTGATGGACTCACCCGGACGGTGGCATGCCCGACACACGTCAACCGTCCCGTCCTTCATAATATATTTCCGGTAGTTGTTCGTCAACATAACTTCGTCCATAATCGCACAGACAAAACCTTCAGTTTCTCCAAAGAGGTCGCCGAAACGTAACCAGGATACGGACGCTAGAAAATCTACATCGGGCCCATGAAGAGCTCGGTAGAAGCGCCCGTGAAGCTCCTTGCCTTGCCATACTTCCTTGCGGTCATCGGTAGTAAGTACTTCAGGTTTGCGCCAGTTCTCTTTAGCCATGGACAGCGGGGTGAGTCCCTTGTCCACTGCGACCACATCTCGGTGCATACCCAAATCGACTTTTAAAAAATATTCTCTGAGACTGCACATCTCGCGGTTGTGAAGGGACTTCGCGTTTAAAAACCCTCGACCCCCGCACTTCCGCGGGATGTACAGCCTCATCACTGATGATCGTGGGTGATGCATCCGGTTTGCGGTAAGCAGTGTACGAACTCTCCTATCCAGGGCATCGAGTTCGGTCTGAGTCCATTTGAGTACGCCGAAAGAGTACATTAAAACCGGCATGACCCAACCGTTGAAGGCGCGCACCTTGTTTCCGCCTGAAAGAAGGCTATGTAATACCTTGTTCAGGCGTCCAAAGAAGCGCTCCTTCAACGATTGCTTCATGTCAGTTACGTTAATGCCTAACGCTTCCGACATACCCAAATACTTATAGCTTTCGGTTGAGGAAAGGGTTCTCAGGTGTATGGAATCCGAGAGCTGAATTCCCTCGGATTCCATAATCTCCCCTTGCTTTACATACATGACTGCACATTTATCCACACCAAATTCCATCCTGATGGCGCTACTGAAAGTTTCAATTACTTTCAGTAGCTCCATCAGTCGCAATTTGTTGGGGGCAAAGAGTTTCAGATCATCCATGTAAAGAAGGTGAGATATGACCTGACCACCTCTCCTCAACCGGTAGCCTAGACCTGAATCCTCCAGCAAAGTGCTCAGAGGATTCAGGGCTAGACAGAACCAAAGGGGGCTCAAACTGTCGCCCTGGAATATTCCCCGTTTAATCCATACAGGCTCATCGTTCCCCTGGATCTGCCGACATCCTGGATATCGAAGGACCGTCCTCCATTGCCCCATACACGACTCAAGGAAGGCGCGTAGAGTTGCATCTATCTTGTACAACTCCAGCACCCTCATGAGCCATGTATGTGGCACCGAGTCGTAGGCCTTCTTATAATCTATCCAGCATGTAGACAGATCCTTACGGGATCGACGAACCTGTTGGCTAATGGCCATGTCGATGAGGAGTAGCTCCTTAGTGCCGCGGGACCCATTCCTACATCCATTTTGAGAGGCAGACATAATGGAGTTTTTGTCAATGTGTGTATTAATTTTAGCTCTCAAAATGGATGTAAGAAGTTTATAGACCGTAGACAAACACGTGATCGGTCTATAATTTTTGGGTTCCGCGGGACTACCTGACTTATGGAGCAGGTGGGTAACGCCTGTTGTTAAAAATTGCGGTAGGGACCCAGACTCTAAGGATGACTGGAATTGGGATGCCAGGCAAGTGTGTGAACTACTAAGCCATTTGAGCCAGAAGTTGTGCAGTCCGTCCGGTCCCGGTGATTTCCAATTTGGTAACGGACGAACTGCTCTGGCTACATCTAAAGGTGTTATCAAAATTGGCTCCATTTCTGGGATAGGTTCACACACTTGCTCGACATCACGCATCCAGTCAGCCTCAGTATGACAGACGGGTACCGACCAGATGCTGCGCCAGAAAGAACTCGTAGCAGCATCATCCGGGCGGCACACGTCTGTCATATTCTGGTCAGGTCGCTCCCAAGCTCTGTATACCCACCTCTCATCGCTCTGGAACATGCGATTCTGTGAGTATCGATCAACCCGCCGCTTATACCTCCGAATACGGTTCGCCCATGCATAAACTTTCTGCTTCAGGAAGTCGATGCGCTCTGTGACACGGGACATGTACTCTTGAGGACTGATTCCAGTCCCCGAGAATGCCCGCCTCACAAAACGCATCACCCGTGGTCGTGTATTGCCCTCCCTGAAGCAGTGTAGTTTGCCGATGAGTACCCTGGCCCCGTCGATGCGGCGCTCGATCCTGCGCTGCCAGGCTGGTACGGCTGGTTTTGGTCGAGTAGCTACGTCACAACTTGGAAACTTGACATTAGCTAAACGACATGCCGCAACAGCCCCACAGTACAGGATCGAGTGTGTATCAACGAGGTTCTCGCTGCTCTCGAATAAATTCTTGAGTTGCGAGTCCAAGGCACACACCAGCGCCCTATTTTTATTATGCATGGGTAACCGTGGTAATCGGGGTCTAAGTTCGGTAGGAGTAGAACGATACTCGCGAAGCGCATCTTCCAAAGCGCTCCTCAATCGGTCGTTGCACTGGCTACTTACCACAGCAACCCTATCATCTTCCTCTACAACAGCTGGGTTGAACCGCGGCGGGGTTGCGTCAATAACTGACGCTTGCACCGCGGTTTGTGCCGGAGTAAAGACAATACGGTTGCTCAGTACCTCTGAGCGCAGCCTATCAAGTACGGCGTCGTCCAACATGTGATTGCGTTGGATGACCCGCACCTGATCCGACAGTCGTTGGGCCGAGACGCTGATGGTTGGTTCAAGTACCTGAAACAGAGACAGCATCCCAACACGGTACGCAGTGAGGTTAGTTCCCCCCTCTGTAGACCCGTAGTATGCGCGCATGACGTTCTCGTTTATGGAGTGAGTCCATCTCATGCGCTGCACACAACCACCGGCAGCGGGGACCCGGCTCGGGGCCGGATGGCCCCTAAGTCCCAAGCTTCTCGGTGGCCGGCCTCTCCCCTGCCGACGTACAGGTGTTGGCGACGTCGGCGGAGAGAAATACTCGTCGCTCGAGCTCGACGCAACTGCCACTGCCGGTGTCACAGCACTCACGATGTGGCTGGATTCCGGCGGCGGCGAGGCGGAGCTGTGCGACGGGTCCGGAGGTGGTAGGCGTGCGCGTCTGGCTGCTGCTCTGGTCAACATTTTAAGTCTTCATGCTTTATTTTCAAAATTTTCTTGTGACATGGCTGTCAAATTATGTCAGATGAATTGGGTATTTTTTTTATAAGTATTCTTAGCGGTTATATTTCTCATTTTGGAGTATATTCTAATATTTTAGTGATAAAACTGCTATTTTAAAAGTGTGATATGGTTTAAAATCTGCGGTATATTGTTTTACTGTATAAATTTAAGAAAATTTGATAAATTGGTTACGAAGACGTTTATTTGACGTTAGTGTTGCCAGATTATTTATTATTATTATTATGTAAAATACTGGTATTCAGCTGCATCCGGTTAGACTGGAAGCCGACCCCAATATAGTTGGGAAAAAGGCTAGGCAGATGATGATATTATGATCAATTCCTTAGGCTCCTCCTTAATACCCGGTTCTCAGACAGAAACAAATTGATGTTTTTTATTCTTATAAAAAACAACTCGACCCGAGATCGTCTCTTGTCGGGTTTTTATTAGCTTGAAGTTCAAGTTTATCTGCATATCTATTGGGGTTTACACGGTACTAAGATAGAATTATGTCTCAAAAGACAGTTTAAATAATAAGATTAGGGTTTTGTTGTTTTTTTGTTAAAAAATAATGTCCCACACTAGAATTTTTTCCTGTATTGTGGGTATAATTGTAAATAAACCGTTTTAAACCAAAATCGACGGTTTAAAACCCGTTTTAAATTGAACAGGTTTTATAAGAATGATGAAGCTGAACTTTTATTTTAAATTAATATCACTAATGGCCTTTTAATATAATTGAAATTCACATTCCTTCTATACTTAAATAAAACGAATTTGTAATGACTCACTGTGGTATGCTAGTGTTTTCACTAACATGGATAAAATGGAGTCTTTTAGAAGAAACCAGTTCATCGAAAGAAAAAGCTCCAGCCGGGTGACAACCACAGTAGACAACATGGTCGACAAAGATGTGCAATCAATGCTTTTGCCATTAAATATTTTCCAAATCATGTTTTTCTGTCCCAAGTACAATATCAAAGATGACTTAATAAATCCAAATAGCCTGGCATCGAAAATAGTATCACTGTGTGTCGTGATGGCCGTTTCTCTTCTATTCTTACATCGCATTTACTATCTGCACTATGAAGAATTTGTGAGAAAATTTGTTAATACGCTATACATCTGCTCTTATTTTGACTTCGTCTCGTATTCTTCAGGATATCTTTTAAATTATGTCATCAATGTATTGTATACGAAAAGAAACATAACGTTTATCTTGAAAATCCAAGAGATTCACAGATTCCTCAATGACAATATATATTTCAAGCGTTTCATTATTTGGAATTGGATCAGTGGCACCTTAACCTTAATATCGTTCATTTTCTTTACCATGTGTTGTTGCTTATTATTTGAGGTTCCCTTTCACGAAATAATTTGTTGCATAACTTTGATGTCCTTTGATTTGAACTTTTTGTATGTCATCAGGCTTATCAAGCTGTTAGGCAATAAAGTTGATTTATGGAACATTCAAGCTAAACGTTTGCAACAGATGGATCTTAGTGAGAATAAAGCGTATTGCAAAATAATGTTTCAGTCTTTCGGAAAGATTTTGGATTGCTATGATGTCTACCGCTCTTCTTTCCAACAAATGGTACATCTGCTTTCTTTTTTGTTCACACTATAACCTAATCAATAAATATGATCTTCTTCAGAAGAAGAAGAATAATAAGACTGATGTAACTTTATCAAACATTTTTGTTCTAGATCGTGTATCACACTTTTGAGTTATTTTCAAACGAATTAATTAGAACTCAAACATTAATTGAGATTTTAAAGACAAAAGTACCTGATGAGGTTGATGTAAGTATTAGAATTAAATCAAACTAGTTTGGATGACATTGTTGCCCTTGCGGGAATATCATGGATGAGGCTGGCACAAGACCGTGGAGCTTAGCACAAGCAAAGAGAGGTCTATACCCAGCAGTGGGTGAAGTCGGGCTGTGGATGATGATGATGAGTTTGGATGTAGACTTTTCTGTATAAGCCCGTTTTTGAAAATAAAATCATCCATTTTTGTTCTTTATCGCAATATTTAACGCAACGATGGACTGGTAGAGAAAGTACATGGACTTTAAATATGTAGAATATTACAGGAATTTTATAAGAAATTCCGGTGTGCGTAATCGTTCTCCTCTTATACGGCTTGAATGATTTCGATTGTTTTTTATTACTTATCAAATCACCTAGACGGTTTTAGCTACAGTAGGACTCGTGAAGTGGCGCTGTTGTTAACCTCCATAAAAAATTGTGACAGGACAATGGCTGTCGGGCCAGCTAGTAATACAATACCATTGAAAATCTTGTCATCCTTATTGATCAAATTTATAAGGAATTTTGTTTTTAGCTAACAACATACTTAGCGTCTCTATTTTATTTCTTATGGACGACAAAAAGTTGGATATTCGAAGTTATTTTAGGCCTGTACATGGAAAAGTTCTACATAGAAATGTGCAATGTGCAGGAATCATGCGCGTGTATTTTGAAAACAAATTGTACAGGTAATTTTAGTTTCCAATTTCTTTGTGACATCTTATGGCTGGTTATTGAGGTCCTCGGTCATTTTATCATCTTCCTGCCTCTGTCCCATGTTACTTGGGGTCGGCGCAACACTTTTTTTGCTTCCATTCTCCCCTGTCAGCTGTCACGCTATCAATTACTTCTTTTTCTTTCATATCATTCCTCACACAATCCATCCATTGTTTCCTTGGTCTTCCACTTCCTCTCCATCCATCAGCATTTATATTCATCATTCTTTTAGTCACATGCAATTCGTTCCTCCGTATCACATATCGACCAAGACAGTCGATTCCCATTAAACTTTTCTGTAACTGGTGCTACTTTCAAACTTCACCTAATATACTCATTCCTTACTTTATCCATTCTTGTCACATCACACATCCACGTCAACATTCTCATCTCCGCTCCATGCAGTCTTTTTTCATCCATCTTAACAGCCCAGCATGCCGATCCATACAGTACGACAAGTTTAGACTTGTTATAACAAGTTTAATTATAAGTATTTCATTTGATGCAAAAGCTAGCGAAGCGAGCTCGGGACTTGGAGCATCCCAACACGGATAGGTTAGATTTAAAGGGGATGGCGGGGTCTAGAGAGCGAGCGAAGCGAGTGAACTAATACCCCGCCATACTCTTTATGTTAGGTGACTTATAACCATGCAGACAGAAATAAGAGCCCACTGAGCATGGTTACGTCGACTACGCCTTAGTTCGGAGACATTTGCTTTAATAGCATAACAGAATGTATTTTTTTTTAATTATGATGATCATTTGACACTATATAAAAGTCATTTTATTATTTTTTCACTAGATTAGTCTAGTAATATAGTTATAAATCGTTTTCACATTAGTATCTTCCGTGGTATAGCTATATTCCTACGGATAAAACTATATCACAGCTGAAACTACTTACTGCGACATAATATATAAATAAATGTAAAATCAATGTCTGTTCATTCGCTCGTTCGTACCTTACATACTTCTAAACTACTGAACAGATAAAAGAACTGAAAAAAGGCATTGCAACGTATGCCAGGCAAAACTGGTATGAACTTTAATAAGTCACTCATGCAAATATTACAGATGCTGAGAAGAAATTGTGCAAGAATACTCAACGCTTGCATCGAGCGCAATTCGAGAAGATGAAAGTCTGTGGAATGTTCTTCGTAGATGCTAGTTTTCCATTAACAATGATAGGTTTAATATCTCACTACACTATTGTGTTGCTGGCGTTTGCGGTACTTTAGTTTTAGAAACAGGAAAAAGAAAATGATACTACAGTTAATAGGGCTACACTGATGTTTGAACAATCACCTGTTAATAAAGATTTTATTATTTTCTTATTAATAATTATAACATTTTTCATTAAACTGAAATTGGTTAAGGCTTGTAAACGTCATTTTTTTAGGTTTTATTTACTAGAATCCGTTCAAGGTTTGGTTCATTTTTTTTCTTTCTTACATTCTTAAGAGGGAACAGGGGCTGCGATTCTCCAAACAAACTCCTTTTTTCTTTCTGAACAATACCTCTAGAGCAATCACTTTTTTTCATAAAATCAAGGTCTACCGTAGACACGTCCCTGTCATTTCCTTTTTTTCAGCAAATAATAAGTAAATAAAATAATACGACCCTCCGAAAATGACATGTAAAGCCCCATTTTTACGACCGTGTTTAGAGATCTACCAGACAAAGAAAACTTTTTAACATAAAAATAAATTGATAGGAACCTAAACATATTCTTTATTTTTTTAAATTTTAATATCAAAAATAATTTAATCGGCTCAGTTTTCGAGGAGAAAAGGGAAATACGAAACGTCGATCTCGTCGATTTTTTGTAATTTAATCTGTCAGAACCACAGCTCTCACTCTAAGGGGGCTGGCTTGATGTAGTGTGACGTCATAATCCAGACAAAAAAAAAAAAAACCAAATCCAAAAACCTAAAATCAAATAATCCAATCAAAAACCAATCAAACACCTATTCAAATACATAATTTTTGGCTCTGCTCCCTCTTAAATCCTGTTCGTAGACGGTTTTGTCTGATTATATTTTAATGTCACCAATATTTGGGCAACGTGTATTCATATGTTTCTATGAATCAGCACGTGTTTAAAACAAATTTCTATGGGTATTATTAAACTGCCTCATTGGTGTAGTGGTCGTATTTGCGACTGCTGAACTTTAGGTCCTGGGTTCGATTTCTAGATCGGAGAAATTGTTATTGGGATTTTCCATCACAAAATTTTCTTAGTCCAGCCACGGAGTCTGGATTTGTGCCCGGTTGATGGCAATAGACTCGCCCCTATTACATGGGACTTAAAAATACATAACTGTCGAAATGTGGGTGTCCTATTGGGTACGCTTCTGCCAACCCCTTCGGGGATTACAGGCGTATGTTATGTTATGTTATTAAAAAGACGTTATCCTCCTGTCTTTATTCCATTTTCTTTCTTCTTCTTCCTTCTAACTTCCATTCCATCTTCGATGAAACATTGTTTTAATGATTTATTGATTTTGCCAATTTTTTCTTACAAACTAGTGATTGGAGTTTCCTTTTAGGCGTCTAAAGCCTGTGTTAGGAGACTCCACTCTTCCATAACTTTAAATTAGCAAACTTGTTTTTTTTAACAATTATTACAGAGAAAATAAAATTAGAAAAAATACGAAATTAACACATAAAAGAAATGAAAATAAAAAAGTGAATATGCTTGTCACTGAGACGGTGTGTGGGGGTGTATAGATGAGTGAGGTAGGGTGAGTGGATGAGTGAGGGAGTGTTGAAAATTAAAGCGTGGGTGGGAAAAAAGGTGTACATCGTGTGCTTATGGCTGCGTTGCGGTTTGTATTTTATTTTAGCAGCGCCTCCGTGTCGTCGTAGGTGAGTGGTTTATCCAACTAGTTAGTATTTTTTTAAATTCATGTTGTTTCTTGTTATGTACATAAATCTCTCCGTTAAATCTATTTTACAGCTGAGCTGAACGATTCTATGCTGGCGAATTTGATTTTAGTTTGGGGAACTTCTGCTATTATGTCTAATCTTCTTTTCAAGGTTAGACCAGTGACATAAGGTAGGGATTGTGTATCTTTAGAATAGACTTGAATATATATCATTTTCTCGCCGAGAGACTAACTGACTAACATTATTTTAACAAGCACTGCACTAATTTGGAAAAGACTTTGGGTAGGATATCTAATCTTATTAAAATACATTAGTTTTATCAGAGCACGTTGTGCCCGCTCAAGGTTAATAAATTTAGTTTTAGCCGATCCTCCCCATAATGGAATGCAGTACTCTAAGACAGATTGTGCCAAAGCCAAGTATTTTTCCTTAAGGAGATGTATGGGGGATTTTTGTTTGTGGGAACATTTTTTGGTACAATATGCTTCAGACTTTTGTAACTTGCTCAAGTTGGGGGTGCCAGGATAGTCTAAGGTCAACAATAACACCCAAATATTTGGTTTGTGATATTCTGTCTAGTGTTGGACATAAACAATTATTTGCATCATCACACGTATGCACTCTTATACTGTTATCTGCACTTGGTTATGTATGATTTGATTTACTGAAGTATATGTAATTTGCCTATAAAAATATAATTTGTCTATAAATCTAGCTATTTGGATAATACCAGTTTCAGCACTTAAGGCAAGCTCACACAAGGAATTCCCAGTAAAGACGACAGCAGTGTCGCCGGCATAAAAAAAACACTTTTGTATTATCGATTTTGAGGTTGCAGAAGTCATTGATATAGAGCAGGAACAGCGTAGGTTCCAGCACACTTCCCTGGGGACTCCGAATGTGACATCTGCGTCGAGGCTTACATGTTCTCCCACTTTAACCCTTTGCTTCCTGTTTGAGAGGTAATCTCAAACCCTGCAGTTTCAATTTGCTTATTTGGATGGGAACAGAAACGGTGTCAAACGCCTTTTTTTAAGTCTAGAAACAAAGTCAGACATTTACTGCCTCTATCCAGATTATAAGCTACTAGAGAGCTGAGAGCAGCAACCGCATCTTCAGTTGTCATACCCTGTCTAAATCAAAATTGTGTGCTACTTTAGGGTTTTAAATTTGTGTAGATATTTTAATAGTCTATTATTTATTAGTTTTTCTATTATTTTAGATATAGGTGGTAAAATGGATATGGGCCTGTTGTTGTTGACATCGTGAACCCCTTGTAAACCGGAACGATGATGGATTGCTTGAAAGGCGCAGGGAAGATACCCTTTGTGAAACAAAGTTTAGTTAAGTGGGCTGTGATTGGAACAACTTCTTGGCCTATGTATTTCAAGAATCTAGCTGATACATTGTCCCAGCCAGGTGCACTGTCAGATTTTAAGCTCATCAAAATCCTGCCCATTTCACCGGGATCAGTATTTAAAAGAGCAAAAGAGTTCACCTGTGTAGGTAAATTTTCTTAAGGGAAAATATTATAATTACTGTGTGCTGAAGGTTTAATTTTTTATGCTAGCTCTTTACCAATGTTTGCAAAATAATCATTTAGGAAATTTACAGATCCAGCTGGACTTGGTCTAATGTGTAGTAGTTCCGTGTTTAAGTTTTTTGAATTATTTATGTAGGTCAATGTTTTAATATTTTTCTATAATAATTTACTGTTTGTGACTGTATTAGCAAGTAGTTCCTTTTCAAATTTCCTTTTAATTTGTTTAATTGTTGCGTTACCGCCGTTACGTTAATATTAAAACTTCATTATTAGGATCATTGCGGGTTTGTTTTTAAGGTTTATTTGGATGGTCCAAATGGCAAATATGGTCGGTAATAGTCGAGTGTAGAATAGCAATAGATGCTGATACCTTTATTTTTGTCTATTTTAATCATGTAGTAGTCTAAACAGTTCGATTCACGGGTTGGTAGTGTATGTCAAGTAGAATGCCGTGTAGTGATAACATGTTAAACATTCTCCCTATTGATAATTATCGTCTTCAAAATCCTTTCATCGTTTCTTATATAGGCCTTAACTTCCATCCAAATAACACAATTCATACTCGATACGTTCAACACTATGGTTATGTGTTACAACAACAACATTTTCAATTAACGTAACTTAAAATAATACACATCAATAATTTCAAGGTAACTTGACAGTTTATTTGTATGATAAAATAATCTATGTCGATACAAGTGTACGTTCATTCGTGTCTGCGTAATTTATATAAAAAGATATCTATTATATAGGAGAACAACAGAATTATCAGAAAATGAATAATTATTTAATTACCGTCCCATTTAACAATGTGGTTGACAAAGATATTCAATCGATGTTTTTGCCTTTGAACCTGATGCAAAACGTTTATTTCTGTCCCAAGTTTCGCATCAAGGATAACGTAATACGCCCTAACAGTTTTACATCGAAATTGGTATCATTTTGCGCCATGATGATATTTCTGTTTCTGTTCTCCTACCGTATCTACAACCTGTGTTTTGACGAATATTTAAGAAAAGATTTTAACTTGGTGTGTATTGCCTCTTATTTCGACTTTGTCACGTTTGGGATGGCATTCGTTATAAATTATGTCGTCAATGTGCTTCAAACGAAAAGAAACATTTTTATCGTCTTGTACATTCAAGAAGTACACCGATTTCTTAACGAGAAGTTCCACACTAAGCGTTTTATCATTTGGAATTGGATCAGTATCATCTTAACTACAGTTTCTTTTGTGAACCTTATCATCTTCAACCACGTAACGCTTCAGCTTCCTATCTACGAATTCTTATGCGGTATGTCTTTATTGGGTCTTGAAATTAACTTATTGTACGCTATCAGACTTATTAAGCTCTTAAAAAAGAAAGCTGATTTATGGAAAATTCAAGCTCAGTATTTGCAACAGATGGATCAAACCGACAAAGAACTTTATTGCAAAAGTATGTTTCAAGCTTACGTTAATATTTTGGAGTATTCTGAGATCTACAGGACTTCTTTCCAGTATTTTGTACGTATTCCTTTTTGTAGAAATTTGGTGGTTAACAGGTTCGACAAGTAGATCTAACAGTTTTCGTTATTTTCAGATCGCCTGTCACACTTTTGAGTTATTTTGCCACAATGTGCTCAAGTTCCAAATAGCGCTTGAAACTTTTAAACTAGCGGCCCGTATTGGCTCGTATGTGAGTATTTTCGAACTTCATCAAAACCTATCAAATCTAGCTCAAAATTACTGTTAGTCTTACCACCAAGCGTCATCACATTGCCCGGTACTGTGCTTTTCAAAATTATAAAATAAAACAAAATATAACATAAAATCGCGCCTCCCAGAAGCGTTAGGCAGAGGTGTACCTAATAGCACACCCATATTTCGTCAGTTATGTTTAAGTCCCATGTAGTAGAAAGCAAGCCTTTTGCCATCAACCGGGCATAAATCCAGATTCCGTGGCTGCTACTGAAAAATTATAAACCCAATGACACTTTGCCAGACCTGGGAATCGAACCCAGGACCTCGTGTGTAGCATTCGCGCTTGCAACCACTAGACCAACGAGGCAATCAATTATAAAATATAAGTAGCGATATTCAGCTAAATCTGGTTAAACTAGCACCTGACTCCATTATAGCTAAGCAATGATGACCAAACAAATATAATCAGGAAATCAACAATAATCGGTCTTCAGTTGAATAATGAAAAAGAGGAAGAGTTTCAGTTTTTTATTATAGTGATTTGTTTTTTTTCTCAGGACAAGGCATATTTGACGATTACCTATTTGTACATGTGGACGAGCAAAAGTTGGATACTTGAAATTATTTTAAGCTCATGTTGTGAAAAGTTCTACATTGCGATGAATGATGTTCAAAACTCATGCGCGCTCATTCAGAAATCAAATTGTACAGGTAATGTTATTGATCAAATGAATTTTGGTTGGTAAGACATGATGCCACTTCTTAAATTAAATAACACGATACTTGTATTCTGCAAAGAATTGGGCAGAGATGCGTAAAAAGACTTGATTTTAGGGCCAAATCTAATGTTATCAACCGAAAAGACTAATATGAAAATACTGATGAAAGAACCCAATATCACATTGCCGGACTCGGGAAAATCTTGTTAGTTACAGTTATGTAACTAACAAGATTTTCCCGAGTCCGGCAATGTTAACCAGATTTAATCATGCCTGTTATCCCCGAAGGGTTAGACAAAGGTGTACCTAACAGAATACCCCCAGTTCGCCAATTATGTTTAAGTACCATGTTATAGGGGCCGAGCCTATTGCCATCAACCGAGCGCTGCCTGATGGAAAAACCTAATATCACTTTGCCCGACCTGAGAATCGAAACCTCATGATCAGCAGTTGTGCTTACGACCACTAGACCAACGAGGCAGTCTTGTTAGTTACATTTTTCCAAAAATAATTTCGTCATATTCCCGAAACTGAACTAATGAAAATATTATTTTCAGATACTGAAAAGATGATGTGTAAGAACATTAAACGACTACATCGAGCTACATTCGACAAGATGAATATTTGTGGGATGTTTTACATCGATGCAACTTATCCGTTGAAAATGATAGCTACAATTTCTTACTACACTATTGTGTTACTACAGTTTGCATTGCTTTAAACATCGTTCGCAAAACGATTGAATCGTAATTTTAAATGTTAATAAAGTTGTAGTAAAATAAATCATCAGCTGTTTTAGTCCAAGAATTAAGCATCACCCAAATTCCGACCAGATCGGCATTACTTCACCTCATTTGTTCGATCAAGATAGTTTGCCTATTCCAAAGCGTTGTAAAAGAGTGTCCACTATCCACGGAGATTGGTTCCCGTTGGCCAAACATTCTGTGGACACTTCTATTTCAATTTAGACAATAAAGAACCGGTTTGACCAAACACAGGTTGATGTATGGACTTATTGCAGATACGGCTCCGGACACGGATATCTAAGGCTTCATGGATACTAATAGGTTCCGGTGTTCACAGTCAGTCAACATTTTATTCATACTAGTTTTACTGATTTCTGTGTGTATGTATGAAAAAATGGGTGCTAAAAACTCTATATAACAAATTTGAAAGTTTTAATTAAATTGGTCTGGTATTCATTTTGAACACCTCACACCACATCACACCAATAACAAAATAACTTTCAATTTAATCGAATAGGTACTTAATATATCTAGCCTAAGATCATCAGTCATAAATATCACTTGTCAATTTAGGCGATACCAGGTAGTTTAAGCAAACACAATAAAATAACATTCGGAAGGTTATGCAAACACCCTGTTCATACTTTCGAATGCCTCTACTCGATATCTGATATTCACTTCAAATAGTTTGTTCACTTTGAAGCCTTTAACCACCTCATCGTACTAAAAGAAGTATTCGTGTTGAATCATTTTTGAACAACCTGATCGATAAAGATGTGCAGTCGATTCTTCAACCTCTAAACTTCATGCAAATACTCGTTCTAAATCCTAAATATTACATCAAGAACAATTTCATTCATCCAAATAATCGTTTCAATAACTTGATATCATCGTGTGGGGCAGTACTGTATGTATCAGCTTTCCTGTATCGAGACTTAGGAGTGCTGTTAGACGAAAATTTAAAACGTTACAGTTTGATTAATTTTCTGTACTTTGCATCCATTTTCAACTCTATCTTCTTCTGTGCGGGTTTTGTCTTAAACTCCATTATTAACACTGTTCAAACGAAGAAAAATGTCACGTTTGTTTTGACGTATCAAGAAGTGCACAGGTATCTTACTGATGAGAACAGTTTGAAGCGGACTGTCATCAGAAGTTGGATTCATCCCGCTATTATCTTCGCATTTTATGTTTTGCTAATGTCCTTCATATTTTCATTTCACATCAGGCCACAATTTATTAGCATTATCAATCTTCTATCATTGATAACTATTGATACAAATATAATTTATGCAATCGGATTAATTCAGTTATTGACTGACAAAGTAGCACTTTGGAATGACCGAGTTTTACTCTTAGCAAAAAATGAGTGCAATGAAACGGAATGCAAAAAGATGTTTCAGATTTTCCTGCAGATATTCAAGTGCTACGGTATCTACAACGATGTTTTCCAGACAACTGTAAGTCTAGCCTAATGTAAAACAAAAGAATGAAAATGTTTAGCACCTAAAAGCTGCCTTCATAATTATGTATCTTTAAATTAAGACTACAAGCAGCAAGCAGAACTTTAAAAAAAGGCATTGGGAATGGGCCAAGTACACTACCCTGCGTTATACCGTAATTCTTTTGAAAAATCCCTCTTATTTCCAGACCTTTTCTTTTTATAGCCATGTTAATTCTTGTGACCAGACAGATGTTACCATTTAGGCTTTCAACAATATAGTCTTTATTTACTTGTAAAAATAAAATTTTCTAGAAGTCGAGAAAAATAACTCAGTCAACGCTATCAAAGGCGTCGTTAAAACCTTTCTGTTTAATTGGTTTATGTACTTTAGACCTTAATACTATATTTTTTAGATTCTGTATCACACCATGGGGACATTTTCTAATACTTTAATTGACTTTCAAGCGACGATCGAGATTTGTATTCTTTATTATGAATATGTGAGTATTAATGAAGTGACTAAGCATGAAGGTACACTACCAAAGGCGACGGTAAACCGCAAGTGACATGCCGCTGCGGTTTGAATTTTGACTGCGACGCCACTGCAGCTAGTATATTTATACTTCAGAATTCCGTACGTCATTTGTCAAAATAAAACGGTCTTGTCGTTCTCCTAATGGCTATTGGTGGTGGCAATACTGGTTTGCGGTCTGCAGTTACCGCATAATGTAATGCCTACTACAAAATCAGTTCCATAGAAGTACCTAATGGGTGTAAAAAGATCATTGTTCACCCCGTCATTGCAATATTTTTATGTTCTGGACCAGTCAAATTTCCAACTTTACCACAAGGTTTTTCTTTTAAACACGTTTTAAACGTTATAATTTTAAATACGTCCATGACCCCTGTACCATTCAATGCATCCATCAGCATAATGTTTTGAGTGCGTTACATTGAGTCCTATCGTAAATCGTCATTTTTCACCCCAAAAAACAGTCGATTCCCAGCAAAAATTTTTGCGCACTGTTACTTAGTTTGATGTAAGTACATAATGCTAGGTTGACGGCTTCGGGAAGGGTTCGCGTACACCTTGTAGAATCTAGTCGGGACGCATCTGTTTGTCATAGCGTTTGAGCCAGCTTTATCGCTACGGTCTGCTGTTACGGTCGACTTCGGAAGTGTACCTTGATTTTTTCTACAGTTACGTATTTTTTAACATAATCTTTTTTTTTAGCAAAAACTACCTTTCGTGTCGATGATAGTTAACTTGTGGTTGCTCAAGTCTTTGGTTTTACAAATCGTGCTCAGCTTGAATTTTGACAAGTTTTATGAAACTGTCAAGCACGCACAAGACTCGTGCATATTCGTTTGTATTTCAGACTGTACAGGTAAACTACCCAAGATTTATTTACTTATTAAATCATCTTCCTGCTCTTTTTCTATGTTATTAGGGGTCTTTAATGTTTCTCATTTTATAACATCTTTTTTATTTTCTGCAAAAAACGTACACCTATGATAATTTATCATTTTTGAAAACCCGAAAAAAGGAAAATTACTAATTATGAACTAATTTAATAATAAGTTTTTTTCTTACGGGACAAAACCTAAAATTGCATAAAAAACAGCTTTTTTCCTATTTGCCGAGTTATGCTATTTGTGCACAGAGCAGCTGATTTACTTTTTACAAATTTAGAGTTGCTCTCTATGATAGGTTGTTTCAGTTACACTTTATATAATATGTCCGTAAGCCTGTAAGCATACTAATAATGACTATGTACCTTAATATTACTGTCTAAAAAATTGTCCCACGCAAATAAATCATATTTTTTTATTACCAGAACAAAAGAAGTTATGCAAAAATATCCTGCGGCTGCATCGTGCGACATTCAACAAAATGAATGCATGTGGTCTGTTCTACATAGATATTTGTCATCCATTACATTTGATGGCTTTTATCACTAAGTATGCTGTTGTCCTGTTACAGTTTGCGTTCCTGTAATTGCAGTGCCATAAAAAATATTCGAGTATTACAAATTATTTTATTATAAATATTAAACTGTCCCTAATTCTCTTTTTTTTTTGTGAACCATACCGATCCCAATGCTATAATTTGTTACTCTCTGGGTCCATACTTTTCTTTTCATACTAACTTAATATCACACCTGTTACCCCCGAAAGGTAAGGCAGAGGTGTACCTAATATTACACCCACTTTTCGCCAGCTATGTTTAAGTCCCATGGGACGAGGGAGCGAGCCTATTCTCATCAACCGGGCACAAATCCAGATTCCATAGCCACTGTGAAATTCCTGAAGGAATACCAAGTAACCCTTTACCCGACCTGGAAGTCGAACCCAGGACCTCATGCTCAACAATCGAGCTTACGACCACTAGACCAACGAGGCTCCATTTCCAATCAATTAAACTACCTTACTTTATTACTTTTGTTAGAATTATTATGGTTGATACATTGACTGTTTGTCCTCTTGATGATATTTTTATTAAGCCAGTCTTACCAAAGGATTGTGGAGACCAGCATCAAATGGTAAGAAAACCGGCTGTTGGTCTGGTCAGTGTGATTACACTGAAAACTAAGTTAGAATGATGATGAAAATGATAATAAACTAAAGAATACTCAGAACAAAGACGTTTCATGAAATATTGACTCATAGCTGTCCATTACATGTTCAACACATTAAGTTATTAAAAAGAAGGAAAACTACCTTTATCTAATTAACACACAATTCATGTAAATGACACTAGCGTTTATCATAATGAATTATTTAACTGTTTACATAATTATACCTTCTTATATTAATTTATTGGTTGCCGTAGACCCGTTCAATAGGAACTAGTTGTACTTTTCGTAGGCAACAAGTCTCTAAAACAATAAAAGACATAAAAATGTTCGTTGTAGTTGAAAATTTATCAAATCGCGCAAACAACGAAATTCATCCCAGACACGTGTTAGAAAAATATGCGCAGTCGGTAACAAAGCCTTTTGAATTAATGGCAAGTTTCTACATCTTGTCTAAATATAAATTAAGGGACGGCTTTATCACTTCGAATAGTTTCCTCTACAATGTTGTTTCAGGCATCTGGTCGCTTGCTCTCATAGTTACCTTCTCTTCTTCTTCTCCATTTTCCATAAGTTCTTCACAATTGGATTGGAAGGCTACAATTTTGTGAAACATTTCATCAATATACTGATATTTGTTGTGTATCTTACGGGAAATGTGACGTCTTACTGCACCAATGTCATGCAAAGGTACAACAACGTGTTACTTGCTTTAAAAATCCAGAATATTTGTGAAGTGAATGGGAAGAGTTTGAAGAAGTTTACTTTGTTGAACTGGACATACCTCGTCGCCCTAGTATTGTTTCAAGTTGTCTGGAGTATATCTTTTTACATCGGCTTTTCTTCTGTTGCATGTATTGATGAGACTATTGTAAGCATGTTTTATATTATCTTTGACTCCAATATGTTGTACTCAGTAAGACTTATAAAGCTTATCTTAGAACCTCTTAAGATATGGGTTGCCGACGCTAAAAAGTCAGTTATCATTGTCGACTCAGAAAATGAATTTTATTGGAACAGAAAATTCAGTCTTTATATGGAAATTGTTGAAGCTTATGAAATTGTTGTGAAAAATTATCAGTTACTGGTAAGCCAAACTAAACTTTAAACTTGTTGTAAAATTCACTTCAAAAGAGGTCAGGTGCGAAGTACTTGGTACCAACGCAAGTGTATGAACAGACGTAAGTACTTGAATGAAGAAAGAGTATATGAAAAGAGTACAGTCAGATTAATACATAGCTACCGGGTCGTGTTTTGATACAGATTTGCAAAGCAATCTGTTGAGCAGATTTTTGAAGATAAAAAACGCCAAAACAGTAATATGGAAAAAGCTTGAGGAAATTGTGCTAATGGAACAGAAATAAACGAACATTTTTGCAACATAATACGTAGAACCTCACACCAACCGGTAAATATAAATAAAAACCGGGGATCCCCGATTAACGTCCCAGTACAATGTGAAATTGCCATTTTCGAGAACTGGGTCGGGCACATACCTATCCTACGGCACTTCTGATTCCAGAAGGCTGTATTTTAGAGCAAGTTGCTGATCGATAATCCTGGCTACAAGGTTGTGTCTTTGCAAGTACTCTCCATTAGCAAGACGAGAACAGTCGGAAACAATGTGACGGATTGATTCGCCTGGACGGTGGCATTTTCAACATAATCAACTGTGCCATCCTTCACAATAAATCTCCGATAGTTATCCATCATCTTAACTTCATATATAATTGCACACACAAAACCTTCGGTTCCTCCGAAGAGGTGATAGGTCTACATCGGGCCCATGCAGAACCCGGAAAAAGCGTTCGTGAAGCTCCTTACTCTGCCATACCTCCCTGCGGTTGTTAGTGTCAAGCACTACAAGTTTGCGCCAGTTCTCATTAAATGTTATGTATTATTATTAAGTTCGAGTGAAAAAAGGCTTAAAAATCATGTTTGTTCTGTATCGGGACTGCCTTTAATTTTAAACTTTGTTTATTTTTATTATTTCTTGATATTAAAGTGTCTACATATTACTGTTTAAAAGATACAGCCCTGTGACAGACGGACAAACAGCGGAGCCTTAGTAATAGAGACCCGTTGGCACCTTTTAGGTACGGAACCCTCAACAACACCCTATGAAAATTTGAATTCAGCGATATACACCGTTTTTGCTTTTAGGATTGTGGATTGTGTTCACCACCAATAAAATAGCATATATGTTTGTTTGTATGTTACTCATTCTCTTGCTCTTATTCCAATTCATTTGGGGTCGGCGCAGCATGTCTTCTTCTGCCATACTTCTCTATTACTCGTCATCTCATCACGACATTTTCCTCATTCCTCCGCATCACATGCCCATACTACGACAACCGATTACCACACAACTTTTCAGTCACCGGCGCCACTTTCAGACTTCCTCTTAGTGTTTGTATGTAACTGATGAACATAATCTCATTTCAGGTACTTTATTTTTGCATTGACACATTCACCAATGGGGTGACTTCTATTTTAATACGCATAGAGTTGGCAAAATATTTGGATGGTGACTTTACTAAAGTAAGTGACTTTGAAAAACACTAAAAACACACAGACACACTACAAAGGCAGAAGTAATGACATAGGTGACGCATTCATTAGAAGATGCCGTAACGTAAATAAAATATGCCAACACCACCACCAACCACGAGACCAACGGGGCAACAAATTATTGATGTTGGACCCGTTAGTCTCGTGGTTGCAAGTGCGTCTGCTGACCGTGGGATCCTGGGTTCGAGTCTTGGGTAGGGTGAAGTGTTATTGGGTTTTTCGAAAAAAAAAACATCTCAGTACCAGCCCGGAGTTTGGAAGTTGGCGGTATGTTATCCTCGTGCTCCGGAAAGCACGTTAAGCTGCAGGTCCTGCGCCTGATCTCTCTCCGGTCCTGTCCGATTACCGTCTCATTGGGCTATAAGAGTGGGGGAAGACACGAGTGGACTTGTGTTTGTGTAGTTCTCCTTACTTCTGGTCAGGAGGACTATTTTACATGCAATAAATGTTACGGAATAAGTTAATTTTAGTCCAATACATTTTTGACTTTGCATCGCTAATAAAATCTTTTTATTTTTACTTTGTCTCTGGTGCTAATGGAAAACATTTTTGTTCCAGATTGCAGTTTCATTCATATCTCTATTATGGATGGTTAAAAACATATCACTGATAACATCACTGTGCTTGGAATGTGAAACATTCTACACCCTCTTGATGGAAGTACAGAGTACTTGCATACAACTTACAACCACAAAAAGATGTTCAGGTGTGTCTGTTACTTTTGCTCTATAATGCTTCTGTTTTTAGGACACAGGCCCCTATTTTGTGAGAGGGAGAGGATCCACCACACGAGTCTAGTATCGTCACAATATATTCTTCACCATTTTGAGAGCACTGGTAACAAAAGGTATTTGCAAGGAAGATGTGCGTTGCAACGTCGGGACGGGACGCCCTAGATAGATATACACTGACCTTATTGGTGAGGTTCTTCAGAAAGGACAGGTGCGTAGTACTCGCAACCGGTTCGCGCGTATGTCCAGATTTATGAACGTGGACGAGGCGAAAGGAGTATGTAAGGATCGCAGCAGGTGGCGTCTGTGGTTTCTGCCTTCCTCCCATGGGAAAAAGGCGTGAGTTTATGTATGGTGATGTAATAAATTTAATGTAACGAATCAATTCTTGGGTTCAAACTCATGACTCTACACGTACTTGTAAGCTAAAGTGGCAATGGGGTGGTCATATTAGACGTAAAACAGATGACCGTTGGAGTAGACATGTTCTTGAGAGGAGAACGCGAATCGGCAAACGGAATTTGGGACGCCCTCAGGCTCGGTGGAATGACGATCTTTGCAGGGTGGCTGGTAGCAAATGGATGAGAGTTGCTGAAAATCGAGTTGAATGGCGTGCGATTAAGGAAGCCTATGTCCAGAAGTGGACTGCTATAGGCTGATGATGAACGAATCAATTGACATTCAAACTCATGACTCTACACGTAACTCGTCGTTGTCGTACTATAGTGCATGGATAGTAGTGGTGGGGCCACTACTATCCATGAGCTATTAAGTAAATAGTTCGACTTTTCGTCCATCCTAAGATTGAGCGGCAGAGATTAGTGATAGCGATTGGACCACCCATTGTATTATATTGATTTGAAGTACATGATATATATAGTTCCTCAATACTCCATAGGAAAGGGAGGATCCTCCGACCAGACGGGTGTTAGTGTCTGGTGGGCTATTGCCCGTCAGTTGTCGCAGATAACTTTGATAGCGCGATTCAGAACTTTGATGTTAGTTCAGTTGTAGCACAGATGGCGCTTTCGCATTTTTTACACCATGTTGCTGTAGTACTTTTTTTGTAGTGTCATAACAGTTTCATCATCATCATCAGCCTACATCAGTCCACTATTGGACAAAGGGTTCCGATACCGGACTATTCATCTCGACTCTGCAAACCTCATGCAGCTGCTCGGGGTCTTGACAGGTGGCAATAACCTTCCAAGGCGTTTCGTATTACTGCAAGGAGTTTTAGTTGACTTTACGGTAGCTTCATCATCATCATCATCATTTCAGCCGAAAGACGTCCACTGCTGGACATAGGCCTCCCCCAAGTGTCGCCATATTGACCGGTCCCGTGCGATTCACATCCAGCGGATCCCTGCAACCTTCATCGGTCCACCTAGTGGGAGGCCTTCCAACGCAGCGTCTTCCGGTTCGCGGTCGCCACTCCAGAACTTTTCGGCCCCATCGGCCATCCGTTCTGCGAGCAATGTGCCCTGCCCACTGTAACTTCAGTTTGGCTATTGCTTATGTCAATCCAATACCATTTTTTACTTTTCCATCATCCAGTGCTGATAGAATGTCAATTTAACTAGGCCATAAGACCGTTGCCCTAATCGTTAAAATGGAACCCTTATAGATTCAACCTGACCATTTGCTGTCCGTTTGTATGTCACAGCTATTTAACTCACTCCTTTTTGTTTACTAAACTGCTAAGTTTTAACTGCTCTCAACAACGCCGCACGCCAGCGGCAGTGAACGAGGGGTGCGGGGACGGCGGGGAGTCTGCCGGCCGACGGCCGAGCTCGGGCCCCCGCACCACACCAGTCATCTGTTGCATGCCTCCAAGCACAGCGCATACGCGTTTCTCTTAGCGTCGAATATTTCCTATTAGTTCCAACCGACCGTTGTAATTTATTTCCTTTTTCGTAATATATCTTGTATACAGTCCACTACACGTTTCATTTTGCCCAATCACGGCCTATCGTCGCGATAATGAATAAATATGCATTTTTTTTGTGTTTAACGTACCAAAACTACAATAAACAAATGCCGCTGTAAATCAGTGCCTATTTCTTATTTCAAGTTTAATTGTTCACAGAATTTGAAAAGAGAGTCTGCAAGAATATTCAACGAGTACACGCAACTTCCTTCAAGAAGATGACTGCGTGTGGACTGTTCGTCATTGACGCGACATTACCCTTGCGACTGATCGGGCTCCTTACTACCTACATTATTGTTGTCTTACAGTTCGAGTTTCAGTAGTCCTGGTACATTGATTGCTTTAGTTTGTGTTAATATAAATACACACACAATTTATAAATCCACACTTATATACACTCACGCCTTTTTCTCATGGGAGTAGGCAGAATCTACAGAATACCACCTGCTACGATCCTTACATATACCTTTCGTCTGGTCCACGTTCATATATCCTTCACAATAACAACGACGTTACGTGTACATCACTACATAGTATAAAACCAAGTCGCTTCCCGCTGTCTGTCTGTCCCTATGTATGCTTAGATCTTTAAAGCTGCGCAACGCAAAGCTCAAGTTCGGTCCGGCATGGAGTATTGCTGTCACCTTTGGGATGGCTCAGCCAAATACCAATTAGCCACACTCGATTCTGTTGAGCGCAGAGCCAAGAGGCTCGTTGGTGACGATAAACTGGTTAGTACCAGGCTTCATAGCCTGGCCCATTGGCGCAAAGTTGCATGTTTGTCGGTCTTTTACAGATTGTACTTCGGTGAGTGTGCTCAAGAGCTCCACGAACTCATTCCACCATCTCCTTTCTTCCATCAGGAGTCCAGACGTACTGCAGGTTATCACCCATACCTTGTCGATGTTCCACAGATTCGCACGAAGCGCTTTGCTACATCATTTATTATGCGCACAGCCAAGGAGTGGAATTCCCTGCCTGCGTCGGTGTTTCCAAGTTCATATGACCCCAATCTATTTAAATCGCGAGTTAATAGGCTTCTTTTGGGTTAGCTCGTTCCATCGTCGACCTCATCTCTGTCCTCAGGACTAGATTGAGGTCAAGAGTAAGCCCATACAGAATAAAAAAAAAAAAAAAAAAAAACGGATTTTGTTTTTTTTAATAGAGTGATTCAAGAGGAAGGTTTATATGTAAATATATATTGCATCCGTGCGAAGCCGGGGCGGTTATTCATTAAGCCTGAAATTCCTAAAGGATTAGGCAGAGGTTTTCCTAATTAAGTCACCCACATTTTGCTAGTTCAAAATGTACCCACACTTTGGTAGTTAAATCAAATTCTATGAACGTATACAGCGGAGTGTTTACGTTAATAAAATTTACATTTTTTTTAACACCCGCAATCGGACATGACACTCGCATCGTGACGTCATCGCAGTAGCGCCAAGGAACGCAAATTTAAAAAAGCGGTGAAAGTTTACAACGCTGTAACTTTGAAAATTCTGGCCGATGTCGATGAAACAAAATTATTATTATTTGCACGAGTACGCGCATGCAGTAACTATTATAGTAATATTTTGATGTGTTGTTGTGCCTCATTGCCAATGTATTTTTCCATAATATCAATCAGGTTTAACTATAAATAAAACAAATGCAAAACGAACACAAAAAATCTTTAATTGTGTATCAGTGAATTACAACAATGCAAACTGCAACAGCACCACAGTGTAGTTAGTAAGAAGTGCCATGGCACTTAGTGGTTGACTGATGTCTATGTAGAACAGGCCACACGCACTCATCTTGCTGTATGAAGCTCGGTGTAACCGTCGGATGTTTTTACATACCTTCTTTTCTTCTGCTGTAAAATGAAACAATAAAAACACATTAAAAACAATATTCATGCCTGACATGGACCTAGATATTTTCAATAATATTTTTAACAAGCATACTTTGCTTAGAATTCGGTTCCGTTTATTTACATGAGAGAAAAACACCAATACTGACAACAGTAAAATTCTTAATAGAAAAAACTAAACGGCAATATGACAGCTATAATAATAAGAATTCGGCGCTACTCAGAAAAGGATGAGAGACTTAAGGAAATAGCACATATATCAACTAGTAAAGGGCTCGTCACCGTATCGCCTTTCGTTAGCTTGTCCCAAGGCGATTACGTTACGATTCCGATTAATATGCGTTGCAATAGTAGTATCATACAAATAATACTGAATAGCTCGAGTTGATTCGGTGACCATCCCTTTCCGAGCTGATATGTGTGGTATTTCCTTTAAGGTTTGATATATTTACACTCGGAACTCACCATTAGAGATACAAATATTTTTGAAGAATTGGGGCAAAAACACGATGCCAATAAACAAATTATTAGAAATATTATTACCTGTACAATTTGATGCTAGAACCAATACGCATGCATCCTGTGAGATCTTCATTGCATCGTAAAATGCATGCGTGTCATAGCAGACGACGATTTGTATCAACAGGCACTTCACCATAAACACGTAGAGTAATCCCTGAACGACGAATATGTCCTGCAATAAAAAAGAATTACCCCGATTTGCTTCTTTACAAAAAAAAATTACGAATAGATACTTAAAAAGGGTGTACTATGCCAAATCGAATACCAAATAATCGAATATCAATTGATCGACCACTATAAGTCGAACATCTAAATACTCGAACGTTCTTAATATCGAATGGTTAATAAATCGAACATTCAAAATATCGTACACTCAATACATCGAGTGTTCAAAATATCGAATGATTGTTTGATCGAGCGTTCAAGGCATCGCATATTCATTCTATCGAAATATCAATACACTGAATACTTTTTATATAGAATACAAGAAAAACACAAAATTTACTAATAAATCACATTTTAATCTTGAATTATTATCTTTTACAGGTACATTTTAATATTTTGTGTGAATTGCGATTGCACGGAGGAACTCTAATAAATCCATGTTGTTTTTACTGTTTAATATTTTTTCAATCGCATTGTCATCTCTTTTGCCTCTTTTTTGTGGAGTAGGTCTTTCCAATCCCGCGTTTGCCTTTTCAATTGTCCTATTTGTTATAGCTTGCTCCTTAACTAAAAATTCTATGGTAGCATAAAGACCCCTTTTGTGCTTATCAAGCAACGTGTTCCATCTTCTGTGCCATCCTTCAATGTTATTTTGAGTCCTAGGCAAACCCAGTGTATTATTTTGAAACACAGACCACAGTGAAGGTGGAAACATCGGTGCTGAGCGTGCTATAAGTAATTTATTATTTCCCGTCTCACGAGAATTAATATTTCCCCAAACATAATATTTTCCAAACCAGTTGGTGATATCACTTGCCTCGTCGGGTAACACTTCTTCTCTCAATTTATCGAAAGCATCTGGTATCTCATCTCAGCAAGTGCGATAATGTGTCTTAACTTGACAGCAAACTCAGCATCTTGGCCATATTTACTTTGCAAACAATTTTGTTGAATTTGACGCCATACATTTTGACCTAAGTGGAATAGACAGCATTTGTGTTGCGCATCAGGAAATTCTTCTTTTACACTATTAATGACCGCCATCTCGAAATCCGTCATTATTACTCGTGGGTTCAATTGGATATCATATTCTAGAGCATATGCCTTTAGTGCTTGAAAAAAATACAAGTAACAATTTAGCGTCTTATTCGTTAGAAACGCATATACTAAAGGTACGTAATAACGATCTGTACCCGTGTCCACCAAACCATGTATACTATATATTTGTTTGAAAAGTATAGGACATGTTGCGAAGGTACCATCCATCACCCAAAGTTGTGATTTATTTAATAGTATTAAATTCGATTTCGTTGCAAATAACATAACACAGTTTTCTTCAAACTTAACCTGACGCCCTAAAAATCTTTCACCATCAACTTTCTGCAATCTATCGGGGATGTTTCTATCATCCAAAGTAATCGGTTCCTTTGGCATTTCTTTTCTTCTTGCTCGACGTATAATTTGCGATGCTGCTTTTTTGTTTGGCAGAGCACACGAACTTGATTTTGAAATGTTGGCCTCATTTCGCTGAATAATTTGACTCGGTCTATCAAGCGAGCTGGTAGCATCACTTTTTAGGGAATTCCTAAAACGTAGTTCATCTACCTTACCAGGATCTGGTGCGTGATTATGCTGCGTTGTATAGCTTTCCAACAAATGCTCCTCACTTCCGTGCAATTTTGTTGTTGCAGTACTATTACAATGGTATTTATATTTGTAGGAACAATGCCAGTAGAACTTGTTATTAATATTTTTGTTTATTGCCATTACATAGCCATCCAAAACTAAGACCGACTTGCGTTTTTGGGACAATTCTGGCTTATAATAAGACCCTACAGACATTTTTCACAAAATTCACTTGTAATGCACTACTTAGTCACAATGCTTTCTGCAGATGAACATAGTTTTATTTATGAGGTGAAAACAATATTACAATGTATGAGGGTAGCCTGAAATAAATATGACTTACTTAGTTGTTCGTTCAGAAATATACTTGTTTTTAACGAAAGTTTATGTATTGTAATAAAATTATACATTTAATTTATCTATGATTAATTTTCAATATAATCATAATACTCTTCAAAAAAAGAGGTAATCATTTTATAAAGGTGTTTAAAATCGAATAAAAACAACATCTCCGTGCAATTGCAATTCACACAAAATATTAAAATGTACCTGTAAAAGATAATAATTAAAGATTAAAATGTGATTTATTAGTAAATTTTGTGTTTTTCTTGTATTCTATATAAAAAGTATTCAGTGTATTGATATTTCGATAGAATGAATATGCGATGCCTTGAACGCTCGATCAAACAATCATTCGATATTTTGAACACTCGATGTATTGAGTGTACGATATTTTGAATGTTCGATTTATTAACCATTCGATATTAAGAACGTTCGAGTATTTAGATGTTCGACTTATAGTGGTCGATCAATTGATATTCGATTATTTGGTATTCGATTTGGCATAGTACACCCCTTAAAAATCCACGTGTAATCCAGGTAGGGTAAAGCATATGTATGCCTTAAATACATCCACATTTAACCAATTATATGTGAGTTCTACGCAATATGGGGCGAGCATATTGCCACTAACCGAATAGATATGCATATTCCGGATTGCTACTGAGTCATTGCCCGACCTAGGAATCGAATCCTGGACCTCAGCAGTAGTGCTTAAAACCTACTCAACAAAGGTGAAACGATATCTAACAAAGATTGTATGTAGAAGCTAATGTAAAATAAACTAAAGTTTAAAAAAGTAATAAAAATTAAAACACGCATCTGTAGCAATTAGAGAAAATAACCAACGCTTTATTCTTGACGCATGTACTTAAACAAAATACAAATGAACTCGATCCGTCATGTTTTTAATTGACAGCGTTCCAATATTGATTCTTTAATTGTACATTTGTCAATTAAAGTTTATGATTAATTAATTGAACGTTAGAACTAACGTGACCAGCGTGACTATGGTAGGCCTTACGTCAATGGTAAACAACAATATTATATATTCTGCTAGGCCAATGCATCTATTGTGCAAAGGGGTCCACGTAAATTTTATTTTATTTCAAACTACGAGTATATGCATTACAGTGTAACGATCTTAAAAAAATACTATACTTACAGCATCCGGATTTTTTGAATAAAAATGTAGAAAGTCAATCAATACTTGAACTTTTATCAAGCCAAGTAAAAAGGTCTCAGCTATGTGGAATAGTAACTGGAAATTATAATCAGAACAATTAAAGATTACAAAGTAATGCCGCAAAAGAGGTGGCGGGAGGAACACGATTCTATTCTTAAAAATTGTTCACAAATAGAAAAAAGACACACGCTAGAGGGAAAGAAGGAGGAACTATTATAATTTCTACTTACGGGTATTTGGAAAAGTTTTTTGTAAAGGTTGTAGCATTCCAATATTTGTACGTAAGCGTGACTCATTTTGTTGCAACGCATTACACGGCTGCCATTGCTCAATGACAGTAACACTTTTTGATTCCATTGTTCAGCTTTTTCCGTTAGTAACTTAATCAGGCAAATACCATAAACTACATTACAGTCGATAGTAAGCAGCACGAACAGGGAACAAATGACGTACCATGGAGGATGCATGTAAACCACGTACACATAGCTACAAGTTGTGATATGGAATACGAGGAGGATAATGACATACGACCAATTTCTACAAATAACGCAGTTGGTACTGGCCAAATTTTGAATGCACCTATGAATTTTTTGAAATGTCAAAATGAATTGGACATTATCTTTTGAATGTACGAAGTGGAGGATAAAGTTCATGACGTAGCCAGAAGCGTAGAAGAGGGTGTCGAAGACAGTTGCAAAGTAAAGGAAATTAACAGTCTGGTATCGTTGCATATTCTCGTCGAACAGCATTGCACTGATTCGATATAAACCCAAAAGCATAAATGTAAGTAGGCCACAAAATGATTTAAGGTTATTTGAAAGATCATTCGGATTCACAAAATTATTTTGGACATGATACTTCGGATTCAGTGACAGAGATTGCATCAGGTTCAAAGGCAGAAACATCATCTGCACATCTCTGTCAACGTATCTATATAAAAATGGATTGACACGTCGAGCTCTAAAATCCATTTTGTATGACGCTATTTCAAAATGTACGGGTTGATGTTCACTAGTTTGTATTATAACTAATAGTAATTAAAAACCGACGTATCAATTTATTGGTACCATGTTATGACAATTACAATGTTAATATTTGATGACTAAATAATAATCGAGCCTTGAGGTAAAATGAAACAAACTCTAGAGTAAAATAAAACTAATACTACGATCAAACTAGATTAACACAAAAAGAGAAACAGATATGATAGATATTACGCGGAACCTTTGAGAAATACTTACGTATCAGTGACTTTGCATATGTTGATTACGGCGTACCGCAGGGCGTGTTTTTGGCCCCACATTATTCCTGATCTACATAAACGACCTATGCTCTCTTGAACTTAACAATGCCAGCATTTTTAGATTCGCGGATCATCATCTGCCTTTTCCAAACTATGTTGGGGTTGGCTTCCAGTCTAACCGGATGCAGCTGAATACCAGTATTCTACATGGAGCGACTGCCTATCCGATACCGCAAAAATTTTTCATGAGAAAACATGGAGCGATGTCGTTTCTGTAGCTCAGGAGGGGCTCAAAAAGGTTGGTACCTGGCAGCAAGACAATTTGCTGACCTTAAATGTCAGAAAAATGAAGACAGTAAGCTTCAGCATTTCTGGCCTGTCTGCACCTGAGAAAGAGCTACAAGTTAAACTTCACACTTGTGACAGTGTCAATAATGAAAGATGTCTCTGCTTGCCAATTGAACAGGTTCCTTGTATAAAATATATCTATAACATAATTAGCGGCTCTGAAATGGAGTTGGGCAGGACACAGTTATGGCGAAACGTGGTGATGACAGTTGGAGTTGAGCCTTCAATGGTTTCTGAGAGACAATCCAAAAGATATAGGCAGACTAGTTGAGTGGTTGTCATTCATGAGGTTTCGGGTAATATTCGATAAAAGATTATTTTACACATTTATTCATTGCTCTAACCTTAAGATTATTATTACTATCAAAAACTAAAATCTACAAAAATGCGAACTGCAAAATAACGACAGTATAACTTGTTATTAACGACATAACTTTAAATGGAAAACTAGCATCAACGTAGAACATTCTGCAGGCATTCATCTTGTCGAAAGTCACTCGATGTAGTCGTTTAATATTCTTGCACATTTTTTTCTCAGCATCTGCAATGTAACACTAATTCTTAAGGCAACTTATTTCAATTGAACTATGCTAGTTCAAAAGCTTTAGCAACAGCTTCGGACACGTTCTCAAAGTGAAGGTGGAGTTGAGGACTTGAGGTGTGAAACATTTTTACAAATAAATGAATATTTCGTAATCATCTTGCTGACTGGTCATATTTCACTAAAACTATGACAACACGTCAAACAAAATACTAAAGTAGCACTTATCATCCCAAAAAAAAATGAAGTTAAAATTACCTGAACAATAAAATTACCTGAAGTTAAAATAAACGTGCATGAGGTTAGAACGTTGTCCATTGCCATGTAGAATTTTTCACAATACACACTCAAAATAATTTTGTATATCAAAGTCTTGATAACCCTGATGTACAAGCCAATAATAGAAAGTCGTGCCAAAAACTGCAAAAAAGATTGGTTACACGCATACTAATGCGGAAATACTACAACAATAAAAATAAATTGGTTGAATGAATTCTAAAAACTAAGTACTCACTAATGCCCAATCATTGCCATAACATGTAGATAATTTGAAAAGTATAATTGCAGTTTGCAATCTCATTAACGAATTATAAAAAAGTTCAATGCTCTGAAACACGATCTAAAAGAACGTACGCATTACATATTGACCAAGATTCTTTAAGCTGACGTCTAAAATACTAATCAAACATACCGTATACTGAAAGAATTCTTATAGAACTCATAATACTCCAGAATGTTAACGTAAGCTTGAAACATTCTTTTGCAGTTAGTTTCATTGTCCCTATGATTCATCTGTTGCAAACATCGAGCTTGGATGTTCCATAAATCAACTTTATTACTTATCAGCGTAATAATAACTAGCGTAATTGAAGTGGAAATCAAAACATAGTAGAATTAACCAATAGACTAAGTCAACAATGGAAACCGCAAAACAAACAATGCAAAAAGCGATATTGACCATGAAACTTCCGAAGATCACAATAACACTGATCCAATTACAATTGATGAAGCGCTTGAAACTATTATTTTCGTTAAGGAATCTGTGAACATGTTGAATTTTCAAGAGAAACGAAATATTTGTTTTCGTTTCCAAAACGTTTGTAGTATAATTTATGACAAATCCAAAGAAGTACAAGAACACGTCAACGTAGGAACTGATGTACATTATATTTAAATAATTTCTAATGGCACCGTTGAAATGCAGATCATAGATACGGTAACTGCAGATAATGATGAATAATATCATGACACACAATGACACCAACTTTACCGTAATGCTGTTTGGGTATATGAAGTTATCCTTAATACGATATTTGGGACCGAAAATTAGGTTTTGCATGAGGTTTATCGGCAAAAGCATGGACTGAACATCTTTGTCAATAAAGTTATCCAACGGAACTGTCACACGATAGCCTGGTCTTTTATTTAAACGTATTGTTCCTCTTATAGACGTCATATCTTTTGTGTTTTAGGAACACAAATGACATTGATAAATTGAAATCAGATTCACCCGTTCGATAAATTTAATCTTATGATATGAATTAAGTACCTTTCTAAAATTAGTCTGTATTTTCCAGTCTAGACTATACATATAAAATTCTAAGTCCTGACTGACTCACCGGCTGACTGAGTAATATATCAACGCACAGCCTAAACCACTGGTCCTAGAGACTTTACTTAGGTCTTTGTGAAGAGTAGGTATCCACTAACAAAGAGGTTTCTTGAAATTCCAGCACTTAGAGGGAGAAATGTGGGTTGATTTTTTTGTGAAACTTTTTATTCTCTGGGTCGATTGACTCGAAAATTAGTGTTCATCCTATTCAATTAAGATTATGATACAGGCGTATCCAATTTCACCAAAGAAGGGAAAGAAAATCATTTATTACTGTTTCGATTTTGTTCCCGAGGGGAATCTGTACTTCTTCTGAGGGTTCCTCTTATACCATCGAACTATCCCCTCGAGTTCAAAAGAATGCAGTTCCCCTCAAAGTCTGCTTTTTTATGTCCATAAATAAATTTCAAGGAAAAACTCTTAATTAGCAAGGGTAGATTTAAGGGAGAACTGCTTTTCGTACGGTCAGCTGTATGTGACCTGCTCCAGAGTGAGCTCACGGAGCAGCCTGGTGATTACAGCACATGAAGTAAAAACGAAAAATTGTTTTTACAAAGACATACTGCGATAGGGGTGGGTATTTCATTGTAATCAATAAGTGAAAATATAATAAAAAATCCTTGTAATTCTTGCAAATTAAATCAAAATACAGTTAAGTTACATGGAGTGAATTCATACATATTTAATCTACAAGGACCCCTCCGCGGGTGAAGGCCATCCAAAGAAGCCCATCTCTCTCTATCTTGGGCTACTTGTAGCCAGTGAAGGCCAGCCGTTTTTATTACGTCATCATCCCACCTCATGTGGGGTCTTCCTTTATGACGTTTATCTTTTTAGGCCTTTCCACGATGTTACTCTTCTGGTCCATCTTTCATTCTGAATTTGCACCACGTGCCCTGCCCATTCCCATTTTAGCTTTTGAGCATAACTTATTGCGTTTTGTTATACTTCTGATTTTTTTGTGACGTAACGTTGTAATCAACATTAATTATTATTTATTCTCCACTTCTGATTGCCTCCTCATGACATCTGTTCACACACGCTTTGTGTTCTGTTAAACCATACTACTATCATCATAGAGATTAGTTTTACGGAAAACTTCGTCCATTTTGCTTTTTTTGGGATATTGTAAAAAAAGCCATTTGTTTCACGTAGGCCACGCAAGTGAAGCCACGGGCAGGAGCTGGTACTGTATAATGGTTATATAGATTTTTTTTAAAGATGACACGATAATTGTAGAGTATAGAAGTTTTAAACAGTTCTACATCCCCATGTCCATCGTTGTCTTACTAGAGTCAATTCTAACTTCCGAACTAATATTATAAATGCGAAAGCAAGTTTGTTTGTTACCTCCTGAACCACTGAACTGATCATCCTGAAATTTTGCAAATACGTTGTCAGGTGTACAGAAATGGTTATAGGGTTCCCGAGGAAAACAGCGTTCTTATGATAATACATGGCGCCTCATGTCTCTCGAATAATGATTGAAATAAATTATTAAAAAAACTTTAGCAGTGTGTTAAGAGTTTATTTGTCAAATTCTAAATTAACGCGAGCCAAGCCCATCAGAAGCTAGTAATGATATATTTCTGCTAAAATCGGCATTTTTGGGGCTTTTCTCTTATAGTTTTAACTTTATGTAAATGAAAAAATACATAAGTGTGCCAGAGGTGGACATTTTCGCAATTTTTATTTGTTTTAGATTGACCTAAGTGAGTGTAGATCGATAGTTTTGAAGTTTTAAAAATATTTGGATCAACAATATTAAAAGCTACTGATAATTTTGTACAGTACGAAGTTTTCAGAAAAAATGATAATATCTCGTTGAAAAAGTAGTGAATAAAAAAAACACTGTTTTATAGTTCTTATTGCAATTTTATATTGCATACAAGCTTATGCCCGCGGCTTCGCCCGCGTGGAGTGTGATAATTGTCCCACGGGATGTGTTAATGTGTATGTGTTAATCCAGGCTGTAAACTAACTGTGTGCTAAATTTCATCCAAGTAACAAAGAGTAACAAACTTCCATCCCTCCATCCATCCTCACAAACTTTCGCATCTATATACTTCAATGCTAAAATCGGGGTTTCACATATATTTAAAGACACATCTACTTTAGAAAAATCCTATCTGTTGGGGGATGATTTTGGAAAAACTGTGATACATGTTTCTCATCATTTTAACTGAGGAGTACGTACACAAATTTTCAAGTCAACTGAATACGAGAATAAAAAGTTTCACAGAAAATACAATTAACACCCCGTTTCACCCCCAGGGGTGAAATTTCGAAAAACCCTTTCTAAGTGGATATTTACCCTTCACAAAGAATACACTCTCCAAATTTCATGTCTCTAGGACTAGCGGTTTGGGTTGTGCGTTGATATATCAGTCAATCAGGACTTTGAATTTTATATGTATAGAAGAAAATAGAAGATTAAGGCACTAAGTATTATTGAATATTTGGAGCTTTTATTTTAAAATGCATGTTTCGAGAATTTATTTTAAAATGCATATTTTGAGCATTTATTGAGCACATTTCGAACATTTAATATGCATATTTCTACGATATTATGTTGCATATAATCCGGTCTCTAGTTATTACTAAAACAATTCTTAAATTTCAATTTGTGTAGTCGAAAAAAGATAATTAAGTTCATTTATTTATCGTCCTAACTTCAAAATCTATAAAAATGCGAACTGCAGGATAACGACAGTGTAAGTAGTTAATAAAGAAATCATTTTTAATGGCAAAGTTGCATCGACGTAGAACATTCTGCACGCGTTCATCTTCTCGAACGTCGCTCGATGTAGCCGTTTAATATTCTTGCACATTTTTTTCTCAGCATCTGTAACATAATTACATCTAAAGCAGCTTGTTACAATAGCAAGATAAATCAAATCGTTTTTGTTAAGTCATTGCTAATATCAGAATTTTATTTTGTTCGGTCCTCTAATTTGTCGTATCGATGATTTTCATAATTAAGTTCAATGAACTTTGCAGCGTCGACAGCATAAGCAATAATTTTGTACAGGGCTCAAAAGTGGTGTCGCAGGACATGAGCTGGGTTATTGTATTTCCTAATTTGAGCAAATAAATGAATTCTACCCGTCCCCACCTTGCAAGCTGGGTCATATTTTACCAAAATATGAGCTACTCTCACTTGCAAAATACGGAAATACTAGAGAGGCAAAAAAGAACCTATGAAACACTCATTATTTCCAAAAAAAAATCGTTAAAATTACCTGAACAATCCGATTTCAGAATAAAAGTGCACGACGTGAGAACATTATTCATTGATAAGTAGAAATTTTCAAAATATACGCTCAGAATAATTTCAAATATCAGAGATTCTAGCAGCCACATGTACAAGCTAATGATAGTAAACCGTGCTGATGACTGCAACAGAGATTGATTTTTAACGCTTACAAATGCAAGCAACACGTTCTATTAAGTTTTAAATTAAAAAATGATAATTATGGTAATATTAAAGAACGAATACTCACATATACGATTTCAAATCCATGTGCAAGTGCAGCTAGTTTAAATAATTCAATTGAAGCTTGCAACCTGATTAAAGCATGACAAAAAAGCTCAATGCTTTGAAACACGATCTAAAATAAATTTAACATAACAGTTTTCCATCAATTTTTAGCTAACGACCAATGATCTAATCAGTCATACCGTGTACTGAAAAGAACTCTTGTATATCTGATAACACTCCAAAATATTGACGTAAACTTGAAACATTCTTTTGCAGAGACTTTCAATTTCGCTACGATCAATCTGTTGCAAATGTTGAGTTTGAATGTTCCATAAATCAACTTTCTTACACAAAAGCTTTATAATTCTGATAGCGCAAGTATAGTTTAAATCAAAACAAAGGAGAGGAATCCAACACAAAAAATGGATGATAGAAAGGTCAACACTTGAAAAATAATAAACGGCACTGACAATGAAGTTGCCGAGGTTAAAATGACACTGATCCAATTCCAAATAATAAAGCGCTTGAAAAGATTATTTTCGTTAAGAAATCTGTGAACGTTTTGAATTTTCAAGACAAACGAAATATTTGTTTTCGTTTGCAAGACATTGATTCTATAATTTATGACAAATCCGACTGAGTACAGGAATAGGCTGACGTAGGAAATGATGTACACAAAATTTAAATAATGTCTTAGTTGTCTTTAACTTTTTCCTTAAATTTGCCCTTTGTTATCACTTTCTAGTATTTGATCCCTATTAGCGACACTATCGAATGGTGCAATAATACCGCATGTTTTTTTTTTCAAAATCAACGGATTCGATTCCTGGCAGCTTTATTTTTTATCAAAATCGGGCTCGAAACTTCTTTGAGTATTTTTCGCTATTCCTCATAGTTTCGCATTTGGCCATCCACGCCCACTTCAAAAATTCATTCTGTTTACTTTCATAATATGCAAAGGCCTTCCTTCCCTCTTTCAACTTATCCCTGTCCAGTACTGTTGTTTCATAATATGCATTCAGTAAAAAGCTGTTATTTGGACAAACAGCCACTTCATTTTATTTATTTGTATAGATGTTTAGATTTTAATCACAAAGTACAGGGTGGACTTAATGCCATAGGCAATTGACAATTTCATAAACATAACATCACGCCTGTAATCTGCGAAGAGTAAGGCGGAGGTGTACCTGATAGTACACCCACATTTCGCCAGTTATGTTTAAGTCCCATTCAGTAGGGAGCGAGCCTATTGCCATAAACCGGGCTGATCGCGACGATAGGCCGTGGTGGAGCAGAATGAAACGTGTAGTGGACTGTATACAAGATATATTACAAAAAAAGGAAATAAATTACAAAAATCCAGACTCCGCTGGATGCGAGTCGCACGGGACCGGTCAATGTGGTGATACTTGGGGGAGGCCTATGTCCAGCAGTGGACGTCTTTCGGCTGAAATGATGATGATGATGATGATGATGGATAGCATAAATTAGATTAGTATCGAGACATGTGTGTGATTAGTATGAGTGCCATGAAAATAAAAGTAAAAATATAGAATCCCCACAATAACGAGACATGAATCCAGGTTCTTATAACAGACCACTTAATACAGTCCGCATTGTTGCTAAATCTATGTACTTCTTCAAATATAAAAACGAATTTGACCATCTTCTTTGTTAATCTGATGTTGATGATACAGTTAATAACGAACCCCGTACAGTAGAAGATGAAATCAAAGTAAGATGCGGAATACAAGAAAGTAATCGTCTCAAATTTGAATCTAGCGTTATTTCCAGTGCACTTTACACGTAACCTGCCAGAAATGCTATCGTCGCGCACAATATCGTTAACTTATTGAAACCATTATTCGGACTTAAGAAATTGTTCTTGATGCAATATTTTGGATTTAACACTAGCGTTTGCATCAAATTCAGAGGAAATAACAAAGACTGCACGTCTTTATCAACTTTTTCACTGAATACGGTTTCAAAGGGATCATTTCTTGCGGTTTCACACCCGATATTTCTTTCCATGGACCTCATTTTATAGTAGCTTTTCGAACGTAAATGATGAAGCAAAAATAATTTTAACACAAGGAAATGTACTAGAATATTAATTTATTTGATAACACTTAAGGAAATTGTGATTTTGTCAGAAAAAATAATTAATTAACGAAATTAAAAAAATAATAATGGTACGTTAAAGCAAACAGGCCTACTCTAAACCCTCATTGACATAGCAATAGTAATTAAAATGAAATATAGTTTGAGATTTCGGTATAAATGTGTGAACGGCTGTAGATTAGATTGGAACACGGATCACCGTTGAGATGATTGTATCAAAAATTGGAATCGATTCATAGGATAGTTATAAGGAGTTACTTTTTAAGGTCTATGACACTGGCGCGAACACACGTGCGTGAAAATACTTTTGCGCGAATAGACTTTTGCGCGATTGATGATATCCAAGTCGAAAAAAAAAATATATTTGTAGATTGTGTCTGTTTTGTTAATTTCTTAATTGAGAAGCGGCGTTAGGATTTTCCGATAGCAAGTATTTTTATTGAAGAGGAGCTCGTGGCTACATAATAACAGCCGCTCATGTCGATCTTTAGGTTAAGCCGCGCTTGCCAAAGTTGGTCTGTGGATTGGTGACCACCCATTACGTACCGAGTTTCCTCCATGCTTCGGAAAGCATGTTAAGCCGTTGGTTTCGGCTGTCATTTGTAAAACTTTGAGAATCGATACAGGTAGTCAGTGGCCCGAAAGTCTGACAACCAGTCTTACTTAAGGGTATCGTATTACCCAGTACTAACCTGGTTGTGGCGGTCATATAGGCAGTCGCTCTATGTAAAACACTGGTATTCAGCTGCATCCGGTTAAACTGGAAGCCGACCCCAACATACTTGGAGAAAGGCTCGGCAGATGGTACTCTCATTCATCATGACAAGTCGACATCATTCGATACACACAGTTATAAATTTGGAGAGAACATTTGACTAATGGTAATGACTTTGTTTTGATGTGTTGTCGTCAGAAATATCAGATTTACCTGTAGCCCTTGGTCTATATGTGCTTTTTTTCAAGGAGTGAATATTCGTTCTATCCCATTTCTTTCATTTCATTATTCATTCCTCAGACAATCTTTTCAGTTTTTGCTACGCTTTCCTATCCCTCTTCATTTATCAATAATGACGGAAGTAAAATTGATTACTTCTTCATTCAGTTCAATCATATCTACCAAAACTATGATAATACAACTATTGTTTTCTTCATTAGTATTAGTACTTACGAGTTGTGACGACGCAACCGATGTCTTTTATAGTTAGTTAAAATGTAAACAAACAAGTATAGAAGTTGACGAAATTTTCCTTAAAATTAATGACAGTTCAATTCTATTACGCACTCGTTCGGTTGTTCATTGAATTAGTTATGAAGACACAGATCAATATAAACCCTATAACCAACAATTTCTTGGATAAAAGTTTCCAGAACACTCTTCTTCCTTTTCGGTGTTTACAGCACTTATTATTTATATCAAGGTTCTCTATTAGATACAATTGTATTAGGCCTCATCGTGTGTCGTACTATATCGGATCTCTCATTGGTACTCTTATATTTATAATTTTTCACATAGTAAATCTCTTAGCAAGGGAATTTGAAGGAGTAATTAATCAATTCCTTGTTGTCTTTACAAAATTCAATGTCATCTTGGTAGTGATTCCTTTCGTTTTGTTTTTCACACTTAACTTTATACATAGAAAAGAACACGTTCTAATGATTTTAGAGATTCAAAGAGCATTTAGATTAATTAATTATAAAAACTACAAGAAGTCTATCAAAAGGAACTGGTTTGCAATCGTACGCCATTTTATTTTTTATATCATCGGTGTGTCACTGACTCGAAACTTAAAATTAGCGGTATATTTTTATTCTTTGATTTATTTTGATGTGAACCTTACTTATGGTGTTTCTATAATTGCTTTGATAAGAGATGGTATTCTTTCGTGGATATCTGAAGTTGAACACTATAGTGTTCTCAGTTTGGAGCTAGAAGACGATAAATATGATGACAAAATAAAAAAGCTTTTCCAAGCATACGTCCATTTAATGGAAGCATTCGCTGTTTTTAAAAAAATATTCAAGTTTGCGGTAAGGTTGTCATTCATTTGTCATATTCTGTGAAGCAAAACTTCGTAAACATGCGTATTGTGTACTTACTAATATTAAAAGTATTTTCAATGTTATCAATTTTCAGGCTTTATTTCAAGCATTAGACACATTTCTCTTAAGTATACTTTACCTTCAAACTTTGGTAGAACTAACACGATCTGGAGCTACTCATTACGGAACGGTAAGCATAACAGTCCCATTTTCTAAATATATTGTTACGACTTCCAGACCAGGAAGCCAAACACTTCCCAAAAAAGTCGGATTCCGCGGTAAATTATTTATTAGCGTTGCCGTACATTTTTATCAAAGTTACTCATCATCTACTCAGCCCTGTCCCTACTATTTAAGACGCGGATGTCTTTTTTTTTCGGATGGGAAATCATCAAAATGACCCCCCGCTCTGAGCAGAGCGGAAGGCCCACAACCCTGTAACTGGATACCAAAAATCCCAGCTGATTGAGATTGTTTTAACAAGACTTGAGAGCTTCTGACTACCTAGAAAGAAGTCTTTGAAAGTTGTTATGACAGATGGAACCATTTAATCAAGAAAATGTCTGGTCTTTGAAAGAGACTGTGACTTCTGAGGTTGCTTTGGCTGTGTCTTTTCAGAGTCGTCAGGTTCGAAACACCGGCCTTATCTAGTTTAAAAATATATATTTTGACGTGTAAAAACCAATTTTCAAAATAAACCACTTTTACTAATTTAAAATGACCTTCAAGGTACGAATTAGTCTCGGTGTTAAATGAATGATCTACATAGGCAGTCGCTCTATATAAAATACTGGTATTCAGCTGCACCCGGTTGGAAGCCGACCCCAACATAGTTGGGAAAAGCCTAGGCAGATGATGATGATGGTAGAATGAATGATCGAAGCGTAGCTTCCCTGCAAAAGATGGAATTGCATTTTCGTTTTTGTTACTTGCAGTATGACGTCCAGACATTTGCACAGATGACGGTTCTTTGGGCACTGAAGAATGTTGGTTTCGTCGGTATGTTCAGTAGGTATTGCGAGAAATTCTACGCCTCAGTATCTGAGGCAGATGCTGCTTGCTGTCGATTGCTGAAGAGTCTTCAAAGTACAAGTAAGACCAGATCTTTAATTTTTACATTACGTCAGCATAGATTTATGTATGAGTTTGTATTTTTTAAAAGTAAAGTAAAGTCTTTTTGTCATAGTAGTTTTTTTTCTGAAAGCAGTTGTTTATAAGGCTCATAACTAAGTAGCTTAAACGAAACCCTAAATTTCGTCCTGTCAGTACAACGTCACCATATCACCATACCACTACTACGATGAGAAAGATTTTTGTATTTTGTGAGCCTAGCAAAAATACTGCCTCGTTGGTCTAGTGGTCGCAAGCGCGACTGCTGAGCGTTAGGTCCTAGGTTCGATTCCCAGGTCAGGCAGTGTTATTGGGTTTTACCATCACGGATTTCTCAGTAGCAGCTATGGAGTCTGGATTTGTGCCCGGTTGATGGCAAACGGCTCGCCCTCTATTACATGGGACTTCAACATAACTGGCGAAATGTGGGTGTACTAAGGTGCACCTCTGCCTAACTCTTCGGGGATTACAGGCGTGATGTTATGCTATGTCCACACTTCTTTTTTCATTTATCGTTTCGCAGGTCTGCTGGTAGAAATTTATTTTGAAGTAAGTAGTACCTACTATTAGTTACTCTATGTTATGTAATATTATAAGTTTTCAAACTTGTTATGGGCAATGTGTAATGTTATTTCCTTATGTTCTCTCGTGTGTGTCTGTTAAATGATTAAAAAAAAGTGTTCTCCGTTTTCTACTACAGTGGAAGCTAAAAGACTTTGCAAGAACGTACTGCGCGTGTCCCGAGCAGACTTCCAAAAGATGACTGCTTGTCGGCTCTTCACGGTCGATGGGCGTCTACCCCAGGAGTTTAATAATCTGATACTGCAATATTTGTGTCTGACGCTACAAATTGCCATTATATCATTTATATTAAATTTCTTTTTTCATTTCTTAAATATTAAAATAAAAACTTAAACTTTTTCAATAACGTTAAAAAGAAAACTCATCGACATGCGCATCATGTCCGTCCTAACCTATGGTGCATAAAGTTGATCACTTACTGAACAGCAGAAGTCGAGACTCAACATTTGTAATGCTGATAAACCAAAAAATAGGCCAGACCTCTGGGCACGGAAAGAGTCGACCAACCGCTTGGAGATGTCCCAAAAGACTAGGTGGGTTCTTGGCCCCATGGCGCTAGTGTTTTATCCCCAAACGGCTCGAACACATAGCTACCAAGGAGGTTATTGTATTTGCGCCGTTTTAGGTTTTCAGCAGCGGCAGCAGCCACCTCAGCACAGCTCGCCGTGCTAGGCAGATGCGATAGCGCAAGGGTTTCGACACGTGTTGCATCCCACACCCAACTTCCAAGGCATTATTATTATCTATCTAAACATAATCTATCTATCTATATTAAGTATAATAAAATCGTAGTCTTTCCGTGTCTGTACATTACAGATTTTTGTAAAAAAATTACTGGAAGGTGCGAGAAATAAGTAATAAAAAGTATTTTCTTTTTTTTTAATTTTTGTCTTCTTGTCGGTTTGTCTGTTCGTTTGTGCGCGCATCACGTAACAACCCCTCATTGTATTCAAAATCTAAATATTACAAAATAAGAAGCATTGTTTTGAGTATTATTAAGCGTTTATTTCATCAAAATCGACCAACAGACGCAAAAGATATTAATTTTTAAAATTTAGTTGGTAACCTCATACGTGATTTCTATGATAACAATGATTTACGTAAATAGGTTTTAGTCGTAGTGTAGTCGGAATGGCTGTAAACGAATAATGTTTTATTTTTCCTTTTGTCTTTACTCTATGCATGGAAGTAATAAGTACGCACGCGACGGCCAGTCAAGCTTTAAAAAACCAGTTTATGCGGATCTCACATTGTAAAACAAGACCGGTGCTGGTGCGTTTCAGTGGCATAGAGTATCGACGGTTAGTTTGGGACGGTAAAACCTCACTCAAGGGCAGCGGTATTACTATTTCCGAGGTCCTGACCAAAACACGACACCAGGTATTTATGGCTGCCCGCGGGCATTTTAATATCAATAACTGCTGGTCTGCGGAGGGAAAGATTATTGTCTTGACGCCTGACAAGTCACGCCGGACAATTTCAACTATGGGTGAGCTTGAAACTTTAATCGCTCTTTATCCCGCTCTCGGCCGTGCTGCAACTCCCGGTGACCTCGTGCCTGCTGCTTCTACCTCGCCAGCAGCAGCATCTACATCGCCCGTAACCGCAACCCCCAAAGGAAAGCTTGTGAGGAAGGCTCGTCGCTAAGTTGGCTACCACGTTTTTCTTTGATCGCTATGCCTACACCGGGTATTGTCGGTACATGTTTAAATTTTTGTTGATCTACCCATAGCTTTTAGAATTCGGTTTATTACTACTTTTTCCACACTTTATTTTGCTAGCCGGTAGATGTTTATGTTTTCGTTGTATTGACGTGACGTCTGTCAAAGTATCACGTCATTTTTATTTTTGCATGGAACTAAAAAAGTCCTAAATTTTTTATTATTGTCTGCTTCTATTGTTGTGGCTGATATTCTAGTTGGTATTTTCTTTTTCTCTTAATGTTTCTGTTACCACTTAGTCTTGATTTCCTTCACATTTATACGCACCAACCATGTTAACTGTTGTTTATATCTTACCAGCTACAGCGACTAGGTGATTTTATTAGTTATGTGTATTTGACTATTGTTGCTTTAAGCAAAACAATAATAGTTAAGTTTAATTTAGTAATTTAGTTTAGTAATTTTAATACCATCCATACTTATATATATTTTTATTTTGTTTATGCAAACTATGATCAATGTCGACCTTGATGATGACTTTTTCTCCTGTTCTTCCTCCTCCAGCAGTTTTCTCAGTGCGGCAAGTGGTTCTTCCTCCCCTCTGACTCTTAGTGATCAGATTTCCTCTTTGCTTACCCACCTCCCTAACAATCTCAACATAGCCCACATTAATGCCCAGAGTGTTCCTGGCCATTACTCTGATCTTCTGGCTTCCTTCAACAGTGCACATATAGATGCTTTGCTGATCTCCGAGTCCTTTCTTAAACCCTCTCTTTTATCAGTACATTATGCCCTTCCAGGTTTTGTTCTTATCCGTAATGATAGAACTGGAAAGGGTGGCGGTGGTGTAGCCATTTACTTGCGTGCTGATATCCCTTATAAGGTTGTTAGCGCATCACCATCCCCGTACTCGGGGTCAGCGGAGCATCTATTCCTGGAAATTACACTGCACCGCGTTAAAATGCTTCTGGGGGTTATGTATAGCCCTAATCTCAGCATCGACTACTTTGACTCTTTTTATTCGCTGTTAAATGATTTCTGTCCAACTTATGACCACGTAGTATTGATGGGTGATTTTAATACTTGCCTTCTTAAAAATGACATTCGCGCTAACAAACTTCAATCTATCCTTTCTTCTTTTAATCTTAGTATTTTGTCTCTTTCTGCTACGCATCATTTCCCTAATTGCACCCCTTCTCTCCTTGACCTGATAATTGTCTCTAATTCTAATAATGTTTCTATCCACGGACAGCTTACTGCTTGTTTCTCTTACCATGATCTCGTCTTCTTGTCATATAAGTTACGCCCTCCTAAGCGCAAGCCACAATATATTCTCCTCCGGAACTTTAAGGGCATAGACCTGGACGCATTATTGCATGATGCCGGTAGCATCGACTGGACGGGCATCATGGAGAGTTCATGTATCAACGAAATGGTTCGTATTTTGAACAGCGAAATACTTAGCTTATATGATTATCACGCCCCTATTCGTCGAGTGAAGGTTAAATATGTTCCGGCTCCTTGGCTTACTCCTACCATTAAAGATGCGATGGCAAGTAGAAGCGAGAGAAGATAGAGCCAAGAGAAGGTTAAAACGCTGTCCTTCCGAGCGCTGTCTAACTGCGTACAAAATGTTGCGTAATCGCTGCAGTCGTATGTGTAGAGATGCTAAGAAACGCTACTTCCACAAATCGCTTGACAACCGCAACTCTTCTGAAGTCTGGAGGTTTTTAAAATCTGTCGGCATTGGCAAGTCTCAAGTTGTTTCTGGTAGCGACACTGACGTGTGTGCTCTTAACAAACATTTCTCACTCCCTCCTGTTACGTTGGATCCGCACGTCAAGTCTGTTACTTTAAATAAACTTTCCTGTTTGCCTTTGCCGCAATGTTCTTCCTTTGAATTAAGTCCTGTGAGTGAGATTGAGGTCAAAAAATCTATTTCTGCTATCTCCTCGTCTGCTGTTGGTAATGACAACCTTTGCTTAAGAATGATTTCTCCTATCCTTCCCACATTACTTCCCGTTTTGACTCACATTTTTAATTACTCTCTGTTTTCTGGTACTTTTCCTGAGGTCTGGAAACAAGCCCATATCATCCCTTTACCCAAAATCTCTAATCCGGTTGCACCTACCGACTTCAGACCCATTTCCATCCTCCCTTATCTTTCTAAAGTTCTTGAGCACATTGTCCATCAGCAACTCGCGGCCTTCCTTTCTAGGAATGATCTTCAAAGTATTTTTCAATCTGGTTTTCGTCCTGGCCATAGCACTGTAACGGCTCTTTTAAAGGTTACTGACGATATTCGCTGGGCTATGGACCACAAATCTCTTACCTTGCTTGTATTTCTAGACTTTAGCAGCGCCTTTAACTCGGTTGATTTCGACATCCTTCTGGGGATCCTTAAATCTCTCAATTTCTCCTCTTCCTCTATTGGTTGACTCCTATCTTAAAGGCCGCTCGCAGCGTGTTCATCTTGATGAGTCCTCCTCTGATTGGTGCCCTCTTAGCGCGGGTGTCCCTCAGGGTGGCGTTCTCTCTCCTCTTATTTTCTCTATTTTCATTAACTCTGTCACCAAAGTCATCTCTTCCTTCTTCCATCTCTATGCCGACGACTTGCAGCTTTACCATCATTTCTTAAGGGAGGATGCGGAGGCCGCCGTGTCTGTCATGAACAAGGATCTGGATTTGATTAGTGAGTGGTCGCGGTCCTTTGGACTGCAAATCAATCCTAGGAAATCTCAGGCCTTGATTATCGGTGGCAGGTATATGCGGAATAGGCTCGATGTTGCGTCGCTGTCTCCACTCAGGCTGAATGGAGTTCAGATTGATTACGCAATCAAGGCTAAAAACCTGGGGGTGACAATGGATTGCTATTTATCTTGGACTGCCCATGTTGCTGAAGTTAGTCGCAAAGTGTACTATATGTTCCACTCATTGAAATGCCTCCAGAGCTTCCTGCCATTGAACACCAAAATCTCCCTTGCGCAAACTCTCATTCAACCTATCATAGACTACGCCGATGCCTGTTATTTGGATGCCACCGAGGAGCTTTTAAATAAACTTGAGCGCTTGCAAAATATCTGTATTCGTTTTGTTTTTAACCTTAAAAAGTATGATCACGTTTCCAACTTTCGCAAAATACTCAAGTGGCTCCCAATTCGACTTCGCAGGAACTCTCGGATATTGTGTCTGCTATTTAACATCCTCCATAATCCTAAAACGCCATCCTATCTGCGGGAACGTTTTTCCTACTCCCGTCCTTCTGATGCACCTTGTAGGTCGCATTTTAGGAACCTCCTTAAATCCCCTCCACACTTTACCGACTTCTACTCCTATTCCTTCACGGTACACGCCGTGCGGCTGTGGAATTCACGTCCGCCTGAAATTAGGGACTGCCAAACTCTTGCAGTTTTCAAAAGAGGAGTGAAAGAACATTATCTTTCCATTGCGTCATAGTTTCATAAGTATTTATTATTAGTTATTTTATTGTATTTACAGTATTGTTATGTTTTGTCTTTATATTTATAAGTATGTTAGTATATTCTTATATTATTATGTTTAAATAGTTCTGTTTTGTGTTTTATGTATTCCATTTTCTCTTCTTCTTTTACACACTATGTCTACATCTCTTTTATTTTTTAGTATCTCCTTTCGCAGGTATGCTGGAAGAAATTTCTTTAGAAATAAGCATCACCTTTGTACTATTTTCTGTTCCTTTCTTCTTTTCTGTATTTAGTGTGTACATAAACTGTTAAATAAATAAATAAATAAATTGTATAGGAAATCTATACAAAGCGAGGCCAAGTTATACTGGAAATTTACAGCTTCATGTGCCGCCGTGTGTACAATAGCAATTCTTACTTGCATTAACAACTCACCACCAAAAGAGAGGTTAAAATATGCTAATTTAGTATGGTTCTAATAAGGTGACCATTCATTTTATGTAAAAAGTAGGACATGATGGAAAGGCTGAGAATATAACATTATTAAATTAAATTAAAAAATTAATTTTCATTTTCGTTTCCGAGGCAATTAAATAATAAAAAATGTAGTATAAATAAGAGAAAGCTATTAGGCGTCGGTAGATAGGTGTTAAAAAATTAATCACAATCATAAATCTTTATTTATCTCAACATAAGAAGTAACAGGCACTGGTATATGCATAATCTTAAATAGAGAAAGGTGTCTGAAGTAGGAAGGTCCTGAAGTACAGATCACCCCTCCGGCTTAGATATACCATTTTATTTACAGCAATTCTACCTGACGTTTATAAGTAATGAAATTACTATTATTTTGATTTACTATATTTAATGGTAACCAGTGAAATGATTTATTAAATAAGATTAGTTCTTAGATAATAGGTAGATAAACAATATCCCACGAATTAAAAACTTTATGGGGACAATACCAAAATAAGACAATGACGTTTTAAAATTCAACCAGACCACCTTTTTCCAATGTTGCCCGCACACAAACTAATACTTTCGTTTGAATATTAAAACACTATACTAATATTATAAAGCTGAAGAGTTTATTTGTTTGTTTGCTTGAACGCGCTAATCTCAGAAACTACTGGTCCGAATTGAAAAAATATTTTAGTGTTTGATAGCCCATTTATCGAGGAAGGCTACATAACATCACGCTACGACCAATAGGAGCGGAGCATTTATGAAAAAAGATTGCAAAAACGGGGAAAATCCAAACGCAGACGAAGTTGCGCGGGTCAGCTAGTTAGTCTATAAAACGGTATCGTTCAGAGACTCAGTAAACATATGGTGAGAGGGCATAGAATTTTTTTAAAACTAGACAGGCTTATTTACAATGGTAGAGATGCCCCAGAGTGAACAGGAGTTATATCCGTAAGAGCAAATTATTAGCACCCAAGTGGCTACGTTAATCGCGGTTTCAGTAGCGTTTTTGACAGTAAGTCCTCTAAAACGCAGGTGTAGGGATACTTTGGATACTCCAGGAAGTTGGCCATGATCTGGTCGGAAGCCCTGTACTCACAGTTAGCTGCTGCTACCATGGAAGTACATGATATTAGGGGCCAGCCATACATGTATGACGTAATTTTGATTACGTCATACGTTAAAGGGGTGGGGGTGTCGACGAAGTGTGACATTGTGTGACAAGGGGTGGGAGGGGTCCTAAATTTGGTGACGTCACTTCTAATATAGCTAACTTTTAAAACACAAAATTTGAACTATTAACGAAAAACTTATTAAAGAAATATTTCCAACTCTATCGGCGGGAGCATGTCAAATTGCAAAATATGTGAGGTCACACTTAAGAGGGGGGAGTCTCACAAAAATTGACCAGCTCTGTTAAGAACGGATTTTTTTAAACCCTCCGGTCAAAAAATCATAAAACTCGTATGACATAATTTATGAATGGTCCCTTATGTATCACTATTGTTAGAATTTTACAGATATACGACTAAAGTCCTAAATGTGCGGAATGAATGCACTACAATGCATTGAAAAACCAAACTTAGAAGCTTTGTACGAGGAGGGTTCAAAAAGTAGTGAGAATGAGATAGAATATAATGACTATTGATAACTTAATAATTTATTTTTCTACATAGTTTCCGAGTCTCTCCACACACCGAGTCCAGCGCTTTTCCAAGGTTTCAATCCCTTTCACAAAAAAAGTTTTGTCTTTGTCCTGCAAAAAGCTCTCCACGGCATCCATCACCTCGTTATCGTCTTCGTACCTGTTTCCACTTAAATGTTTTTTGAATTTGGGGAACAGATAAAAATCGCTAGCCGCCAGATCTGGTGAATAAGGGGGGTGGTCAACCAATTCGAAGCCAGCTTGCTGAATGGCAGCCATCGCAACTGCCGACCTGTGCGCGGGTGCGTGGTCGTGATGAAACAGCACGCCCCTTCGAAGTTTCCCTCTCCTTTTCTCTTTGATGGCATTCCTCAACTTGGGAATTAAAGCTGCATAATATTGGCCTGTAATAGTGGTTCCACGCTCCAGGTAAGTATATTCGTATACTTACAACCAGAACACTAGTGATACTTGAGTTTTATAAGTTCCCATGTAGGCCTATGTGAAATAACATGTTTAGAATTGAGGAATAGTAGCTTGTGCCCAAGTTTGGTCGTCCAAAGCCACATTTAAAATTTACGAAATAGTAAAAAAAAAAGCATTTATTCGTGGTAACCTCCAATTACAAAAAAATGTTACTTCTGCCAAACTGTAAAGCAGTTTGCTGGCAGATGTAGCTCCGATGTACATATAATATTGCCTATATTTATATGTAACTACTCGAAGGTACTTTTTCATCAACAACAAGAATAAACATTAACTAGAACTAAACACAAATATTTTACTACTAGCTGACCCGCGCAACTTCGCCTGCGTTAGGATTTTTCTCCGTTTTTGCAACATTTTTCATGAATGTTCCGCTCGTATTGGTCGTAGCGTGATGTTATATAGCCTTCCTCGATAAATGGGCTATCCAACGCTAAAAGAATTTTTCAATTCGGACCAGTAGCTTCAGAGATTAGCGCGTTCAAGCAAACAAACAAACAAACAAACTCTTCAGCTTTATAATATTAGTATAGATAATAACACAAAGGCTGACTAGTAAGTAGTAGTAGTGTGGTATGTCTGATAATTTGATCCATTTTGTCTAAAAGGTGAGTGTGCTTCCATAAAGGGGAAGCACGAAGGAAAATGTTAATTTTGGGCTGAAACAGTCGTAACGAATTATTGTGATGGCCGAATGTATATTAATTTGGAGCAACTTCTCCGAAACTTAAATGAAATTTTGAATTTGTTCCTCAATAAAATAAAATCAAAAAGGACCCAAGGAGACAAGGAGACGAAGATATCTTTTTTCTATAACTTTGATGCCAGATGCCATGCCTATTGCGTTAAATTTTGAAAGTGTCAATTGTCTGTCGGTACTGTCCGGTTCATATATTTCGCATTTTGAGATGTTGAGGTCGAGGTCAATGGAATGAAGTTTATTTTTTAAGAAATTTAGATCTTTTAAAACGGAATCTACATCGCCTCCCAAGGTTTCATCATACCAAACGATACATTTTGAATATAGCTGTCGAACAATAGGGTGGATAGCTAAACTAAAAATCACTGGCCCGAGGGGTCACCTTGTTGACAGCCAATAGCAGATTCCAAAAGTTTGTCCCGATACAGTAATTTAGATGGGTGCCTGTAACATTGCCAAAGAAAACTATAAATTTGGGGTAATTCTTTTTTAGTTTCTGTCATTCACTGAATTGAAGGCGTTCTTTATGTCAACCTTCAGGATGACTTCACCTTTGCCAGAATTTAGGTAGGTCGACGAAGCGTATACGGCAGCCTCTCAGCCCCTTTTAGAGCCGTATCCAAGTTGCAAGGGGGTGAAATTTTTCCGAAACAGCTTCACCATAAAATTTACAACAAGTCTTGTCTACCATACGACGTAAGGTCCTCCGGACGGAAGATCCTTTTTGCGCAGGGCACATAAATTGGCCCCGTACAGAACGTCGATGACGGACACGTTCACCTTGCCGGAGAGCATAAGGTTAATCAGAACCGTAAGCTCCTTCAAGAGCTACTCACCAACTTCTGAACATATTAGCCCTAGCATAGGTCCATTAGATGCTGAGGACTTAGACTGTCGAGGCCGCCGGCGGAGCCACTTTGGAAGGAGCAAACGGCTGTGACCAACTCTCGACCTGTAATGGTGAGGGAATGAAAGTCCGAATCAGGAGCGTCGGGAAAGGAAAAGCCATCCGCTGGGGTAGGGTGTTTGGTTTCCAGAGCCGCGAGTGTTTCTGGAGAGCACGGTGCCACCACATCGCTTCTGAAGAGAATCCTGGCTGCTCCGCTAATGTCGCCTTCCCCTAACTTCGTTTCCACCAAGTGGCGTATACCTCTTGAGGATGTGTATCTCTGTGCCGGTAATTTTGAATCTAAATCTTGAGCCGAAACGTTGCAATTTTCTTTAATTTGTTCTGTTAAAGTTTTTTGGTTGCCAAATTCTTTTGCACATGAAGGATTCGATACGGAAAGGTGAGCAGTTGTTCCCAAGCACTTAGGTATACCGATTAGGTAGACATTTTGCGACAGAGCCAACTTTATTCCTATTGAAATAGATCACTGTTATTTTGTCACTAGACAAGTTATTGTAATGGCTAGATTACTAGAATTATATTAATTTTGCGCTTGTGGTGTTTACCTATAAGTGAGTGTTACACTGTTACCTTAGTTTAAAAATAGTATTAAGTCTAGTTTTAGTGTAAACAGTCGTTGGTGAACCAAATAAATAAATAAATCACTGCGATTTTCACAGATATACAAAGTCAGAGATAGAATAACTGTGACAGGACTGTAATTCTAATACTTATCAATGCAGACATTACAAATATCAATAAGAAGTTACGCAAGAATCTGAAACGCTTGAATCAAGTGAGATTTGACAAGGTGCATGCCTGTCGGATATTCTTCGTGGACGCTACTTTACTATCCAGAGTGATGGCGTTACTTGTTTATTATACGTTTGTTGTTCTGCAGTTTGCTTTTCTGTAATCCTGCATTCAGTTGTATAAATAAAATTGTGGAGTTTTGATGTAAAATTTTTGATTTTGTTTCTTCTGTTTTGCACCTAACGTAAGTTTGTAAGATCGTTGCTGCATTATAAATTAAAAGGCAAAACATAAAATCACGTTTGTAATCCACGAAGAATTACCCAATTAATTGTACTTTGTAGAACTATGACCCATGTAATAGAGGGCGAGAGCCAAGAACCGGGCATAAATATAAGCTCCATGGCTGCTACCAAAAACATCCTGTCGAAAAAACCCAAAAAAAAATTGCCCGTCCTGGGAACCGAACCCATCATGCTCAGCAGTCGCGTTTAAGACGACACCGACAGGGGAGTCAAGTAATGAAAATATGTCAAGGCCTTCAAAGTAATAACAAATTTGTTCTTCGAAGTAATTGTGAAAGCAATAACGTAATGAACCAGCGAGTGTTTAAATACTGACTACAAGGAACATATAGTCTCGATCTTTCAGCAAGGTAATATTTAAGTAATATTAAGTTCTCAGTCTTACATTGCTTACATGAATAATTTAACTCAAAATGGATACTCTGAACAGAAATATTGACAACGAAATCGGAATAAGTGATGAAACTGATTTAAATAACCAAATTGACAAAGAAGTTCAACGAATTTTTCTGCCTCTGAATTTGATGCAAATTTTAGTGCTTAATCCGAAATATCACATCAAGAATAATTATATCATCATCATCATCATCATCATCATTTCAGCCGAAAGACGTCCACTGCTGGACATAGGCCTCCCCCAAGAAGGGGGGGGTTTTGCCATAATCGCCACGCTTGGCAGGCGGGTTGGCGATCGCAGTATGGTTGTTATAAAACACAGAGAACGCTGCTGCCCATTCTCTGGTAAGTCCCTTAGTCGCCTCTTACGACACCCACGGGAAGATATGGGATGGTGCTATTCTTTACGTCCTGACACCATACAGAACAATAATAATTATATAAATCCAAATAATTGGTTAAATAAGTTTATATTAATAGGTGGTACGATAATGTTCATGACTACGTACGTTCATCGTATCGTAGAAATAATTCTTGATGACAATTTTAGACGATACAGTTCTATTGCTTTCCTGAGTTTCGCTTCTTTCTTCGACTTCAGTTTTAAGTGTGTGGGATTCATTATGACCTTTATTGTCAACTACCTTAAGTCTAAAAAAAGTGTTTTGTTTGTTCTAAACTTTCAAGAGGTGCACAGATTCCTCTATAGTGAAGCTAGACTCAAACGCTTCATCATCAGAAGTTGGATGACCGTCGCCTTCATCTTTGGATTTTACATATTCATAGTTTCTTATGTGTACTTTTGCTTTCTCAAGCCTCCTTTGAATGTTCTTTTTTACATAGCGTTAATGGTAACTCTTGATTCAAATTTAGTTTACGCCATAAGATTAACTAGGTTGTTGCTGGACAAAGTTGAGATATGGAATGTTCAGTTATTGTTCATACGGAACAATGGTTGCAGTAAACAAGAGATTGCGCGAATGTTTGAAGCTTATGTCCGAATATTGAAGTGCTATAAGGTTATTACCAACGTTTATCAACTACCAGTAAGTAAAACGTGATATTTTTGAACTTACATAGGATTTGTGTTCATAATTTTCATCATCTCTTTCTGCACTTTTATCTACTATATTACGCGGGGACGATGCAAAATTTTATTTTTCATCCATTCGCCCTCGTAGCGCAAAATCATGACCGTTGGAAGGAATGGATTGACTGCTGAGAAAAGGCTTCCCCTTTTCCCGTGAGAAAATTATGGGCTAGCAACAATTATTATATCAATCTCCCTTGGAAACGATTATTATTTGTCATAAGTACCAAAAAGGAAAGGAATTTTATTGGCAAAATGCACCAACACAAAAAGCATTTTTTATGTCAGCCTGTACGAGATTAGGATGGCTCTTAAACAGCTTAAAAACAAGAAGGCACCGGGTGATGACGGAGTTACGGCTGAACTCCTGAAGGCGGGTGGAAAATCGGTACATAAGGCCATTCAGAAGCTGTTTGATTCCGTCATACTCGAGGGGAAAACGCCGCAGGCATGGTGCAGGGTTGGGTGTGGTGGTACTCTTCTTTAAAAAAGGCGACAATGCCCGGCTGAAGAACTATAGGCCCATCTCACTTCTAAGCCATGTCTACAAGTTGTTCTCAAGAGTCATCACGAATCGTCTCGCGCGCAGGTTTGACGATTTTCAGCCTCTCGAAGGAGCCGGATTCCGAAAAGGCTTTAGCACCGTAGACCTCATATATACGCTGCGGCAGGTTATACAGAAGACCGAAGAGTATAACCTGCCTCTCTGCTTGGCGTTTGTGGACTACGAGAAAGCCTTCGATTCGATCGAGACTTGGGCTGTACTGCAGTCTCTCCAACGGTGCCAAATCAACTATCGGTACATCGAGGTGTTGAAGTGTTTGTACAAAAACGCCACCATGTCAGTCCGACTTCAGGACCAGACCTCGGAACCTATCCTTCTGCAGCGAGGTGTGAGACAGGGAGACGTCATATCTCCGAAACTGTTCACCGCTGCAATGGAGGATGTCTTCAAGGTTCTGGACTGGAGAGGGTTAGGCATCAACGTCAATGGCGAGTCCATCTCTTACCTTCCGTTTGCCGACGATATACTCATGGTCATGGCTGAGACCATGGAGGACCTCAGTACAATGCTCGATGACCTTAGTAGAGCTTCCGAAAGAGTGGGTCTTAAAATGAACATGGACAAAACCAAAATCATGTTGAATAACCATGTAACACCCACTCCTATCAAGATCGGAGACTCTTCACTCGAAGTTGTAGACGATTATGTCTACCTCGGACAAACGATCTAGTTAGGTAGGTCTAACTTCGAGAAAGAGGTCAATCGTCGAATCCGACTCGGCTGGGCAGCGTTCGGGAAGTTGCGTGGTATCTTCCCGTCCAACTTACCGCAGTGTCTCAAAACGAAAGTCTATGACCAGTATGTGTTGCTAGTGATTACATACGGGACCGAAACGTGGTCGCTCGCAATGTGCCTTATCAGAAGGCTTAAAATTGCCCAAAGGGCAATGGAGAGGACTGTGCTCGGAGTTTCCTTGCCATGATCAAATCAGAAATGAGGACATCCGCAAGAGAACCAAGGTAACTGACGTAGCCCGAAAAATAGCCAAAGTTTAGTGGCAGTGAGCAGGGCACATTGCTCGCAGAAGGGATGGCCGATGGGGCCGAAAAGTTTTGGAGAGGCGACCGCGAACCGGAAGACGCGTTGGAAGGCCTCCCACTAGGTGGACCGATGACCTTGTGACGGTTGCAGGGATCCGCTGGATGCGAGTCGCACGGGACCGGTCAATGTGGCGACACTTGGGAGAGGCCTATGTCCAGCAGTGGACGTCTTTCGGCTGAAATTATGATGATGATGACTAAGCCTACGAAGAACTTCCTGTGTTGACTAGAGATGAAAGTGGGCCATTCTAGCTTGGAAATGCGTTGTACGGATACGGGCGAAACGGCTAAGAAATTATAATTATCATCATTCTCTTGCCCTTATCCCAATTTATTTGGGGTCGGCGCAGCATGTATAATAAAAAATAAAAAAAAGTTTATTGTCACAAAAGCCTTTGTGTACCATTACATTTCAACATAGGTACATTTAATTTTAGTAGAAGGCTATACAAATAGTGAAAAACCCTGCCTCCTAAACTAGAGGGACCCTGTGACCTAGGAGTCAGTGTTCTACTGTAACTTTGTGTACAAAATAAACCTTTATTTGTGTGTTTATAAAAAAAAAAAAAGTATTTTATTACCTTAAATAATTGTACAAGAAACACTTATCTAAGCACTATGCAGTGTTACAGCTAGGGAAAAGAGTGGTTTCGATGGGCTCTGGCACCCAATGTAAGATTTAACTTGTGTTTAGGGTGCCAGCGTCCTCGCCAATGGTTTGAACATGTAACATTAGTTATAAGTCGAACATAGTTTATCATCATTAAATTACAATATTATTTAAAAACTAGCTAATGCAACCAAGATGTGGCCTATTTACTGATCTCTGTGTGGCTGTGTATATGTGTGTGAGGGATAGATAGATATGGTGAAAACTTGTGTTTTTGTAAGTCTGTATAAATATAATTATAAACAAACATATTGACTACATTAGTTTAAGCAATCGATATTTGTAGTAAATCTTCAGTTTTTTTGTAAGACACTGTCAAAAGCCACTTCGTCACCCTGGTTTTGCATCCATTTAGACACATGGGAGCAATGTAGCAAAGTTTATTAATTTTATTATATAAATGGTTTGACAGTATACCAAGATGACGCAGAGCAAGGGCCGTTCTACAATGACCTTGTTTAACTATGCTTATGAATGTGTGAGAGTGTGGGTAAGGGGGGATGGCTGTGTGTGTGGTCTTCTTCTTCCATACATTTCTATTGCTCGTCATCTCATCCGACACCTCATTTTTTGCCATATTATCCTTCACACAGTCCGTTCATCGCTTCTTTCTTTCTTTTCTCTACTCTTATACCAATACAGATTCAAAACTCAACGGCACAGTATTTTATTAATTGCAAAAAAATATATATTTCTTTAGATTTCTTTCTTGTTGTTGGTAAGACTATACTCAATCTTTGATTTTCCAGATCCTGTATAACACCGTAGAATCCTTCTGTCAAGGTTTGATTAATATTCAAATTATGATCGAGTTCTCCAAATATGAGCTGCAGAATAAAGCAGTAAGTAAATCGTTCAGAGAAATGAGACCAAATCGGAAAACAGTTGATAGAATATTTCAATGAATGAACGGCGTCTTACTCTATGCACAATTTTTTTGTTAAAGTTCGTCTCTCTGACTTACATGAATGCCGCCTCCCACGCGCCTCTTAAGTTACTTCAATGACGTCGATAAGCACTGCAAGAGATCAGTGTTACCAGACCTCGAGCCAGGATTCTTTCTATAAAACTGCAACACTCACTTATGAGCACACAATTGTGACACAATTTTTTAAAATAATTCTCACACACACAGACACATTTTTAAACATGAGTATTCTCTTTGTCCACCAACTCCACCACAACTGGTTGACAAACCGGTGGTGGATATCGGGAATCATCGCTTTGCGGAGGTTTAAGATCATCATCATCGCCATTGGCAACCTTGTTCTACCTATAGTTCAGTATAGGTCCTCTCCATTTTGTCCCATTCTCACCAGGTCTCACCCGTAATCTTCTGAATGTCATACGTTCATCCATATGGAATATGTTTATGTTTACAATATTTACCGTGTTTCTTTTACTGTTTCTAGCTTGAAAACCCCTCCATATCAATATTCATTATATTATGGATACTAAAAAACGATATTTTGCAAATCTCACTCAGTCTGCAGTTCGAGGCATTCTATGAGGCTGTCAAGAGTGCACAAGATTCATGTGAATTCGTTTTGGCATCTAACTGTACAGGTAACATTTTTTTCCCTTTGCAGTCTTTTCTCTGGTTGAAGTGCTTAACTTCATGTGTATAGAATTCAGTTTTGAATGCCATACTACAGTGCTTACCTTGAATAAAGTCAAAAATCATCATCATTGTTTTCTTTACCAGAAAAGTGTGGAAGGTTAAGAGTGTGATACAGGCCAGACTGAATAACTTTCTCCATGGGACCACATTAATGCGAAAAATGAGTCAGTAATCCGTTGTCCCATAAAAAAATTGAATACCTACTGGACCCAAATGTGTATATCAGCTGATTTTTGTTTTGGCAATTGCGATCTTCTTCGTCGTGTCGCTGAATCCCTTTTTTAAAATTAAATTAGTTTTGACCAGAACTCTGCCACTTCGACGTCGTTGGTGTTGACCTCGGACTGGTCTCTCAAAGTGCTGGTGGAGCCGCACATAGTGCAGGACAGGAGGTAAGCCATAGTTTGCATTGAAGCACCGTAGTCACACACGGCTTCATCGGAATATGCCCACCGGACCAAGTTGTATCTGCACCAGCCCACCTGGCTTCGCAATCGGTTCAGGATCTTTCAGGTGGGCCATGCAGTAGGGAGCTTTCCTGCAACTTCGAAATAATGTGTTGGAGGGGGATGTCGGAGGAGCCATAATTTTTTTTTTGCTTCACTGGCCCTGTTCTTGTCGACGATTCAATTGCCATGTTCGTCCCCTAGATAAAGATGTCCAGTTTGATGGTCTGTACCAGAATACCTTTAAATATAACCACACTTTTCTATTTCTCGTTGTAATTATTACACTCTTATTTATTTGTCGACAGGTGACCAAAATAAATTATGTAAGAATATCCTGCGGTTGCATAGAGCGTCATTCAGCAAGATGAGTGTTTGTGGCCTGTTCTGCATAGATGTTTGTCATCCATTACGTCTAATGGTACTTCTCACTCACTACGCTGTTGTCCTGTTGCAATTTGCTTTTCTGTAAACTTGTTCTTGTTACAATACTTAATGATGTTATTGTTTATAAATTTGGGTCAGAGTGTCAGCTAAGGTTGAGTTTTTGCCTGGATGGACACTTGGCCAGGACTAAAATATATTTTCTAAGTTCTTTGCTTGATGTTTATTGTTAGTTCACTTACATATTCAAGTTATACAGTATAGACTAATGATGTAAAGTTCCTTATGGTATTATTAGTACCTATATTCATATTCATATTCATTCATATTCATTTATTCATCAAATATAAGCTAACAGTTTACACCAAATCGCTTATATCTATTCTAATACTACAAAATTACATCAATGAAAATACCTACAGCTTTTTATTTTAATAAAATGAAATAAGAATAAGCCATTGGTTTCAAACAAAATAACGTGTTGTGCACGGTTTTTTTTTCCATTCCGCTGCATCAAAATCAAAAATATTTTAATTCACATAGCTCTAGATGGGCACTTATAAAACGTCGAAAAAAAGGTGCACGGTTCGGGTTGGTCGTTTCCTATGGAGAAGAACCGGCAAGAAACTCCATGGTTACTCTTTTCAAATCATTTGGTGTTACAATATTATCATGGATACAGCATTTGTACTTAAGTATGGGGGGACAGCGTAGGCCCGACAATAAATCGTTGCTTACAGTAAAGTTGCTTACAGTAACTTTTTATTTTGTTCTACATTTTTTGTGTAAAATGTAGAACAAAATAAAAAGTTAACAAGCAGCTGGGAATCTATAAAGCCTACAATGTTCACACATTCACAAACAATCAATAAAAAAGAATCTATACAAAGGTAAATAAAAAAGAATTGTAAAGTACTAAATTAAACAAGTGACACAAATATTGTTATCAGTGCTGTAACTATTCTGAGCAAAAGATGTATAAATGATTTGAAAACTATTGTAAAAATCTGATTCAAAAGAAGACAAAAAGTCATGTTAGCCGTCACTCCGTTCTTTTTCATACTATCCTCATACAAGTCATGCATCTTTTCTTCAGTGTTTAAAATTAAAAACTTGTATAAAAAATGTATGCAATATCTCCGTAACTAGAAAGTCTAGAACAAAAAAAATATTTCAATGACGGGGAGAACAACTGTCTCTCGGCTTCGATAATGGTACTTTTACACCCAGTATGAATCGCTGGAGCAGCAACGTCTATAGTGATATTCATAGATGTTGTAGCATTCAAACTGCGATGAGACCACAACTTCTATCACAGACCCTTCCAATCTCTGAATTTCTTCTATACATCATTTGTGTCGTAGTGCGAGTAAACGGTGACGCACTTGGTTTACATAGAAAGTGTTGACAACAGTGCCTCTAGAGGCCATCAATCTGCCTTGGCTTTTCTTAACTATGTTAGGGTCGGTTTCCAGTCAAACTAAATTCCGCTGAATAACAGTATTTTACATAAGGCGTCGACATAGCTAACACACACACGCAGAATAAGTACGCTGAAGTGGTATATTAGAGAGTGTATATTAGAGTATTGTTACTATGTGAGTGTATATTATTGAGTGGTATATGAGCCTTAAAATCTGAAATCGTAGCATATTTGCATAAGGATGTTTATGTTAAATTTTTTAATAAATTTTCAGTGTCATCGTAATTGAGTTCTTGGAGCCAACTGTATAGTTCCATTTTGCACTTTATCTTATTCAGTTCATAGATAGGTATGATCCTATTTACTTTATTGTAGAGATACCGACCGAAGTGATAGAAGAAACGTTTTGAACAACAGGATTAAATCTTCTCTTAGTTCGAGGCAGTAAAGGATTGTAGGTTAGTAGTCTATGTTGTTTTAGGGTGGTTTGTTGTATAAACAGTTGACGCACCGACAAGACTTTCGCTTTATGGTATAGTAGTGCTGTAGGGTAGCGATAAGGTAAGGACAAAGAAACCTTCAGTTTGGCTCTCTGTGCTCTTTCCAGTTCCAGTAGGGTAGTTTTTGGAGCACCACCCCAAGAGGTGATGCAGTATGTTATTAAAGACTGAGCAAGAGCATAGTATACCATTTTTTTTATTTTATCACCAGTCACATTTCTTAGGGTCTTAAAATAATATATATCAGTTTTCTCAGTCGGTTACTTAAGGTGTTAATATGTTCCTGAAATTTGAGTGTGCTGTCAAGGTTCAAGCCATGGTCCGGAGCGAGAGGGAATGGGAAGCCGTCATCTCCTTCTGCGAAGCAGTCATGCTAGTGAAGGAGGTGGCGGAACGTGAGAGGGAAAGAGCCTCACGTCCCAGCCGCCGCGGGAGACGCCCTGGGCGTCGGGGGTCACGTGGTGGCCCCCGGCCACCGTAGGCGCGGGCCTGTGGACGGCGAGTTATGGGCTAGCTCGCCGTCCAGCCGTCTTATGACGACAGGCCGTGTCGACGGCGCGTTCGTGTTCCACGCGCGCCTCAAAGAGATGTCAGCAACCACGTAGGGGTCCGCACGGGCCGATGCCTGCCAGGGCTGCGGGACTGTTCGAAAGAGATACCGCGGCCCTGGAACACAAAGGGCAAAGAAGGAACATGGATGGGTTTTAGTCAGTACAAGTCTGACACTCCCTTCCGCTGAGCGGTGGGGGTCATTTGATGATTTCCCATCCCAAAAAAAAAAAAAAAAAAGGTATTTAATACAATCGGCTTTGTTAATTTGAACACACGTGCATGTAGTGGAGTGAGGAAATGCACACGTGTGGGCTAGGACAGTATAGGCCATCCAAGAAAAAAAAAATAAAAAAAAAAACGCCCTCTTGAAAAATTCACCCTGTATAGATAGTAAATAGTTTGCTAAGTACTAAGTTTATAGAAATGCAAACTGCAGCAGGACAAAAGTATAATTAGTAAGAAAAGCTATCAATTTCAAGGGTGAAGTAGCACCAACGTTGAATATCCGACAGGCATACATCTTGCTGAATCTCACTCGATGTTGACGTTTAACGTTCTTGCATAACCTCTTCTCAGCATCTGCAAGGTTTTCAGAGGTTTTTATACATTATCCCCTAGTGTCATGGACTAGATTATTTAAAACGTTCCCGTGAAATAATTTAGGTACTAATACTACGCGGGCTAAAGTTAGTATTAAATTAAACAGCTCAGCAATACCTGTACGATTTGAAGCCAAAATAAGTACGTTTGTGTCCTGAAGACTACTCAGTGACATGTAGAATTTCTCGCAATGTTGGTTCAATGCAACTTGCAATGCAAAAGTTTTCGTTATCCAAAAGCCTAGCCATAATGTTATCACGCAAACATAAAACTGTAAAAAAACATGTAGTATTGATTTCTCTCTAATTAACAGCTTTATTTCGGAACTTGAAAATTTGTCTGGGATTTTATAGGGAGCTATTATCCACATGTTAATTACTTTTTTGAAGTTTACGCAAATAAACTATAACAATTACAATCTCTGGTAATAAATAAATAACATTAAGGTCAGAACTCTAAACATAAACGATCTATTGTCAAAACGAACTGAGCAGTGTTCACAAGGTACTTACATAAAATCGAGCACTCGAAGCAATTAAATTTATAATAGAAAGCAACGTATGAATTTGAATGAGGAATTCGTTAAAAAAACCTATAGTATGAAATACGACCTGCAAAATAAAGTAATGATTTTTATTAATAAAAATTTATTATGTTCATTAAATACAGACTACACAGAATTAAGGTAATAATAAAAATAAGACTAAGTAAGAAAATATAAACATCTAAACAACGACGACAATAGGACACTTAGGTGTCAAAGTATTCCTCCGCATCGCTGTCATCTGAAAACGTGGCCAGAAGACTGGCAGCATTGCCACTCTGAATGTCAATGCTAATTCTGCTGCAGCAGCAGCGCCTGCACAGCCCACTGTGCTTGCATGGTGAGATGGTGTCGACACAGGTTGCGTCCCACACCAAAGGCCTACCCACCTCCCAAGGCACCAACACCATGCCATCTGGTCTCTTGCCATCGTCACGTACCAAGCCGTTTGGGGCTAAAACCGCTGGTACGCCAGCGCTGGCAAGGGCTCGACGAATAATGTCGTTAAAGCTGGCGTGCTGTGCAATGCGACCTGCGCTCCTGTAGCAGGATAGGCCATAGTGTCCGAGGCTGTCGACAGCTTCACCGCAGTGACACCGATGCGGGGCAACACAAGGTGCGCCTAGTCGTAGACTTGTAGCGACCCGGAACGATGCGTCATCCATCATATTGACAATGGTGGATGACGGAAGTGCCTGAAGCCACAACCCCGACTCCCGTTCTTCCACGGCCAGCAGACGGGCACGCTCCACAGTATTGAATGATGTGTTTAAAAGGGTATTCCGTACAAAACTGCAGAGTGGCGGGTCCCACTGTCTCTGGGAGGACAGGTTGTCGGGCAAATCCGTATTGGGACAAGCCATTTTCCAAGCGTTCAACGCAACGGTCAAATACGGCACCTCAAAATCAACCAGTGAGTAAGACAAAATATCCCTGTTTAAATAAAAATGAATTTCAATCAGTTTACGCTACACGCACAAAACATGTTTACCAATCATTTACCAACAAGGTAAAAACCGATTTTTTTACTCACCATTTGTTGAAACAAAGACTTGTAGATGTCATAGCAGTCCAATATATTAACGTAAGCCTGAAACGTTTTTTTACAATGATCCTCTCTGTCCCTAACCTCCATGCGTTGAGATTGAAGAGCTTTAACATTCCATAGATCGACTTTATCTTTTAATAGCTGAATAAGTCTGATGGCATAAATCATGTTTGCATCAAAACTTAATAAAATGATGCCACTCAATATGCTGAAGATGGATAAATTGACAACCATAGTATAAACACTGATAGCAATAATGCTCAATGCTAGAAAACAGATAACAGCAATCCAGTTAACGATAGTAAAGCGTTTAAAACTCGTCTTATCATTGAAAACTCTGTGAATGTCTTGAAATTTTAAAACAAACAGAACGTTTTCATCCGTTTCGGCAACACAATGCGCTAAATTCATAAAAAAACCCACACTAAATAAAATGCATTTTAAGTAGTTTGTAAAACACGTCAAATTACAAGAGACCCAGTGATTGTCCGTTGACAAGGCAATGTCGTGCAGTACTATGAATATAAATAATACTGTGGCACAAAATGACAAGAAATTCGTTATACGGCTGTTTGAAGTTATAAAATTATCCTTGATACAATATTTTGGATATAAAAGAATAGATTGCATCAGATTCAAAGGCAGAATCATCGACTGCACATCTTTGTCAACGAAGTTATTCAATAAAACTTCAACACGGTGGCTTCTCAGGTTACAATTGTTTTTTCTATTCCTTGACTGCATTTTGCTTTGGGCTTGTTAAAAACGAATGAGTTAGATTCTTTCACGGATCTATTCTAGCTAATTCAATTACTGTTGATTAATCTCGAGATAAGGCAATCAATAACGTGTTTCCTACCTACTTAGTAAAATGAATATAGCCCTAGAATGTGACAGGTTATTAATGACAATTTTAGTTTAAGAAGAAAGCACATCACTTCCTTAAAGTGCTTTCCCATATAGGTTCTTCTTTCAGTCCCGTAAATTTATTTATGAGAAAAAATAAAAAAGCGAAACCAACTCCCAAGCACCGTCCTGTCTTGGGAACTTTTAATTTTACATACATCATACATATACAATACAATACAATAGCAATGACTTGCCCCATATTAAATTGGACTTAACAAAACTGGCGAAATGTGGGTGTACTATTATTAGGTATGCCTCTGCCTACCCCTCCGGGGATTACAGGCATGATGTTATGTTACATAAAACTTACGCTTTTTTATCATGCGTGTAGGCAAAATCCACAGAGCGCCGCCTGTTACGATCTTTACATACTCCTTTTGCCTCGTCCACGTTCATACACAGGTTACACAGGCACGCCGTTTGCGAGTACTACACACGTGACCTTTCTGAAGAACCTCACCAATAATATCAGTGTACAGGCATCGGTACTGGGTACCTATACTTTTAATAGACTGTACATAACATATTAAATGTTGTCCACCTTATTTGTTTGGTAAAATGAATTTCTGTAGATATGTTCTCTTATCTCCGCATAGTCCAAACGAATTGAATCCTATTTAAGTAAGAAAATATTACAATGAAAGTGTTGTCGTGCGGTATTTCCGCTGAACAGTATGATTGACAATTTATTAAACCTCGTGCAGAAAATTTTGTTTTGTCGAATCGACGTCTACGCGATAGAAAATTCATTCTCTCTTTTTAACGCGGGTGCCATTAACCGTGTTGTCACTAGTCAGCTCTGTGCTTGTTAGTCTCTCTGGAGAGGCAGTCGTTTTTGGCCGGTAAGTGCAGTATTTTTGAAATTATCACCAAACTACTCGTCGTTTCGACGAACGGTTAAGTATACTTTTTGATACTAACGTGTGGTATTTGTTTGCAGTTTTTTACAATGATTTTGAAACGTTATGCGTCGTGTGTTAATTGATGGAAAAGGAAGATACTAGTGCATTAGAGGAATTATCTGATAGCGAAAATGAAGAAAATTTTGAGTTTGATGTCTCTGAAAGCGATTCTCAAGACAAACCGTCCAGCTTGATTCAACGTTCAACCAAGTCATCATCTGCCTAGCCTTTTTCCTTTTTTCAAGTGTGTTAGAGTTGGCTTTCAGTTTAACTGGATGCAGCTGAATACCAGTATTCTACATCGAGTGACTGCCTATCTTACTTCCCTTGGGACTGGTTACCAGTTTTTTCATTTTCATTTTTGGATTTTGTACATGATTTACCTGTTAATTAGCTAGCATCTACAGGTTAACGACCCCAATGAAATGAGCCATTTTTATTTGTTTTTTTTTTAATTTTATGTAGGTAGCCAGTGACACTCGCGCTACCTAATGCCGTATAATTTATCCAAATTGGTTCATCTGTTTAGGAGTACGAGGTTATAATCGAAATGACACACATACATTTGCGCGAAAAATATTACCCTCCTTCTGGGTCAGTCGGTAAGTAAGTATCTGCCTCCCAATTAATAGGTCGAGCAAAAAGTCTTCGTATTATATATGTTGGGGTTGGCTTCCAGTCTAACCAGATGCAGCTGTATACCAGTATCCTACACGGAGCGACTGCCTATCAAACCTCCACAACCCAGTTAGTACTGGGTAATACGATGCGAAACGACACGAAACGAAACGAACGATACGATTCGTGTCTAGTTTTAGTTAAATAAGGTTGTTTTTTATATGTATTAGTTTATTATTTTATAAGATTATTTTGTGTATTTTTATCTATGGGCCTCAGTTGCCTGATAATAAAATGATTGATTGATTGATTGATTGATTGATACCCCTTTGTAATACTGGTTGACAGACTTTCGGGCCATTGACTACTTAAAGACTGTCAAAGATCTTCCACTGACTGCCGGGACCATCGGCTTAACGTGCTCGCCGAGGCACGGAGGAAACTCGTTATGTGGTTAGGTGGTCACCCATCGACGGACCAATCTAGGCGAGACCGGTTGTTATTATTTAGCCACGAGTTCCTGGGTCAGTCGGTAATAAGGATCAATTACAATTAAAACGTAGAAACACTTTTGTATATGGCAGTCACCGCTTTCAGAAAATAATACTCTTATTTAATAATACGGTCCTCGTACAGAACGACCCCATCAAACTTCAACGTTATGTATTATTCTAATAGAAGTTATTGCAGACTATTTTAATGGACTTTTACTTTTATCATTACGGATTGACCATGAAACTCGAATTTATTGTTGCGTCCGAAAAAAATGATATGTAGTAATGGAAACAATTACTCATTTGTGTTAGCATAGCCTTAGTATAACGAAGTCTCTAAGACTAATAAAAACGTTTGTCAGAAATAAAAGTTGTCTCGAACAAAATCCGTCAAACAACTTGGTCGACAAAGATATTCAATCGATGCTTCTACCTTTAAATCTCACGCAATACATTTTGTTGAGTCCGAAATATCGTATTATGAATGACATGATACACCCAAATAACCTAACATTGAATTTAGTATCATTATGTGGCATGATAATGTCGATATGTGTATTCCTCGGTCATGTCTACGAGATTTATTTTGACAAATATATAAGAGATCATTTAAATTCAGTGTACTTATTTTCTTATACCGATTTGTGCTTGTATTCCATCGGATTCGTCATAAATTATATCGACAGCGTGAAGCATTCAAATAAACATGTCTCTTTTGTCTTGAAAATTCAGGACGTTCACAGATTTCTTAATGAAAAGACCGCATCAAAGGACATCATAATGCATAATTGGATCAGTGTACTCTCAATTTTTGGTTTCTATATTTCAATTATCGCTTATTTTTTTATTGAATTTAATGTTAGCATAAACTATTGCATTTGTGGGATAACGGTAGTGTGTTTTGACATGAACATTGTTTATGTAATCAGACTTTTGAAACTGTTAAATAGTAAAACTAATTTACGGAACGTTCAAGCTCAACGTTTGCAACAGATGGACCATAGTGATAATGCAACTTACTGCAAAAGAATGTTTCAAGCTTACGTTAATATTTTGGAGTGTTATGACATAAGCAGGACTACTTTTCAGTATAAGGTACCAGTTTAATATAATAATTAATAATCTACCTATGCAAAAAAATATATTGAAGTTTTTATTTGTAATTAAAAAATAGCAGCTTTTTACTGAATGCATATGAAAGTATAAAGGGTGTAAAAAGACCCTTAACGAAGCCGAAAGGCACTTGTTCTCCACATCGTTGCGATATTTTTTTTTTGCTCTAGACCATACCTGGGAACCTTCTAGTTACGGAGATCTTCTCAGTCGTTCACTCTTGACAGAGTGGTCGTGGTCATGGGGGGTCACCCACAACTGCGGTCGCTGCCTTCGCGATTTTTTTCCACCGGTCTCTATTGGTAGCATGGCGAGCACATTCTGCCAGAGGGATCCTGGTGACAGATTTGATGGAATCTGCCCATCGTGATGGTGACCGCCCACGTGATCACGTGCCTTCGTCTCTGCCCTGAATCACCAAACACTCCATGGATTCATTGTTGCGGGTAATGTGTCCAAAGAATCTGAGAATTCGTAATTGCACAAGCGACGACAGTCTTTGTTTATTATTGAGTTCTTTATGTATTGACACGTTAATCCGATGAGCAGTCTAGCGTATCCTGAGCATGCGTCGCCAACACCTCATCTCAAGGGCGTCGCTTTTGCGTCGGTCCTGCATTCTCAATGTCCATGTTTCCGCTCCATATAGAAAGATCGGGAAAACCAAAGTGTTCATAAGGCGGATTTTGGTATTTTTGGTTATTCGACGGTCTCTCCAAATTTTGTCCAACCTTTGTGCAACCGATCGAGTTATGGCTCAACATCATCTAATCTCGGTGTCACAGCCACCACAATTGGTGATAGTGGAGCCCAGATAGATGTAGCTGTTGACGACTTCACAGTTGGCAACTGGTGTGATATCTGGGTTGTTTTCGTGAGCTCTTTTTTTTAGCTTTTTATTTTTCATCTCTCCATGACCCGTTCACTATTCAATGTTTCCATCAGCTTAATGTTTAGAGTGCGTTACATTGAGTTTCTCCGTAAAACGTGATTTTTCACCTCAAAAAAAAAGTCGTTTCCCAGCTGTATTTTTTGCGTCGAGTTACTTAGTTTTATGTACAGAATGCTTGGTTGACGGCTTCGTGAAGAGTCTGTTTAATCCCTGTATGCAGTACATATAACTTTTTTTTTTGTAATATTTGTCTGTCTGTTTATTCCGGCTAATCTCCGAAACGGCTGGACCGATTTTGGCGGGACTTTTTCTGGCAACAAGCTGGTATTATATGAAGTAACGTGGGCTATTTTGAAATTGTTAACAAAATCTGATTCAAAGTGGGAAGTATATTTTTATAATAATTTCACGCAGATAAAGGTCGCGGGGCAGAACTAGTGAAAAATACATAAAAACTTAATTAAATTTCAGATAGTTTTTCACAAAGTGGAGTTTTTTCTCCGCTTTTTAATGAGACTGCAAATGACAATTGGTTTTCTGAATTTAACCGGTACGGAAGAAAACTTTATTTTTGTGAGTTTAAAGTAATTAATATTTATTTCCTTTATTTGTATTTACACATATAATTTTACAAAAAATAGTAGCCCACCGGTATCGGGAACAGGGACCAAGCTACCGGTGGTCAGGGCTCCAAAGAGAGTAACCTCCTAATTAATATTATTTTTATCATATTTTTTATCGATAAATATAAAAATCTATATAAGAATCTCATTCATCTAAATAAAAGACTAAAGGTTTAAGTTTTTTTTTTGCAGACGGCAGTGTGGTTCTCAATGGTATTTTTCTACGTCTGGGTGATAAAGAGTTTCATATTTGAAATCATTTTGAACTCGTACTGTGAAAAGTTTTACATAGTGATTCATAAAGTTCAAAATTCATGTGCGCTCATTTTGAAATCTGATTGTACAGGTACCTATTTTTCTTCAAGTAATAAATGAAATACAAAGTAAAGGCAGGGTCAGTATATCAATCTCTTTAAATTTTTGTCTGAGGGACTCGCGAGGACCCATCTTATAGGTCGCGCGGACTGCCCTCCTTCTTTTGTAGAATGAAAATTGAGCCAACGTCTGCTGCTGATCCCCACAGCAGAATGCCATAAGACATAATACTGTGGAAATAAGCATAGTATACTAGCCTAGCTGTAGCCACATCAGTTAACCGCCTTATTTTTCTTACTGCATATGCAGCTGAACTTAACCTACCCGAAAGAGTTCTAATGTGCGCGCCCCACTGCAATTTTGAATCGATAGTAATCCCTAAGAATACAGTTTCCGTTATAACATCAAGTTTTTTGCCGTCAAGATTCAAATCGGAAGAATCGGAAGGGAGTGTCAGAGTTGTACTGACTAAAAGTCACCGATGTTTCTTCTTAGTCCTTTGTGTTCCAGGACCGCGGTATCTCTTTCGAACAGTTCCGAAGCCCCGGAAGGCAATTACTAATCACCTTGTTTAATAAAGAATCCTTCTAATTTACAGATGCTGAGAGAAAGTTGTGCAGGAATATTCAACGGCTACATCGAGCGACATTCGACAAGATGAATGTCTGTGGAATGTTCTACGTAGATGCTTCTTTTCCCTTAAAACTGATGGCTTTAATGACTAACTATACTTTCGTACTGCTTGAGTTTGCGTTTTTATAATCCTGAGTAGAATGAGCCTTTAGATGAATGTAAGGATCGTAGCACGTGGCGTTCTGTAGTTTCTACCTACCTTATGGGATAGGCGTGAACATAGCATTTCATTGAACATACTCTAGATCAATCGATTAAGAAAACAAGATGGCCGCCATTCGCGGGGTGTGGGGTTAGGAGTGGCACCAAACCGGCAGCCAAACACACTGTATAGATAAGCTTTGTAATACTTTTACAACACTGATACGACTAGTTCAAAAGAATATTTTTACCTATCAAATAAATCCTGACATCGAAATTAAAAGAGGCTTGTTTTTCAAATTAACTAAAAAGCATAATCAGCACTGTTTATCGAACTAGAGCACCATTAATAAACATTGGTTCACTAATCTCAAGTATAACGAGCACTAATTCGCAACTAGAAAAATGTAAGGAAAAATTTGGAAAAGGTTTTTGTAGTAGCGAGTAGGCAACTTGTGTTTAATGTTAATACCAATGCGAGGGTCGTTAACCTGTCGGTGCTAGCGTAGCAACATAATTAAGTTAAAAAAAATCCTTACTAAACTACTGGATATATTCGGTAAATTTTTTGCATGCAGACTGAGAACATCGTGACATGAGGTATACGCAGTTTAATTTATTGTCGTATTGTCGTCGCCACCCTGTATAAGTATTACAAAGCTTATCTATACACTGTGTCTGGCTACCGGTTATCGTACACTCACTTCGCTCGCTCACTAGACCCCGCACTCCCCTTCGAACCTAACCTGTACGAGTCGGGGTGCCTCAAGTCCCGAGCTCGCTTCACTCGCTCTTGAATCCTATGTTGTTCTTGCCTTTTATACGATGAAAACATGTTACATAAATGTTTATTTTGTTAAGTGTAAGTATTACGTTTGTACGCCCTGGTCAATTTGATGTGCAATCAGTATATTTGATATGGAAATAACATTTAATTGATGTAAATAAATTCACGGGTGATAAGTTTTTTTTTAATAGCCTGTTCTGTCCCACTGCACTGCACAATCTGCTGTTTCCTACAAAAAAGCAATACCTGTACGGTGAAAGTGTATTGAACAGCAGATTTTTAATTTTTATGTGGAAGCTCAGCCTAATGTACTGAATACGTGGTTAAGCATTTGTACGTCAGTGTCCCTCCCACCCTGTATAGATAGAAATATAGAGAAAAAAAATTATATTCAGGTTCTGAAACATTCGAATTAGGAGTATACTGAATCGTAGATATAAAAAAGCAATACGGTTAATGTCGATGTCATCAGATTATGACCGACTAAAACTTTCATACCTGACATTTATCTTCTCGTCAGTCCATTCCTTAAAAAAATATTTCAAATTACTGGTAATCAACAAGTAACATGGGATATTAATATTCTTAATGGACTACTATTTAAAATTAAATAATAATCGTCTTATTTGAACTAGACTACATTTATAAAATCGATTACTAGAGTTCAATCAATTAATTTCATTTTTGTTCGCATACCCAAATTGAAATGACGTCTATAATAAGAGGAAAAAAACATTTGAACAAAGGAACAGGCTATCGTGCACCAGTTCTGTTAGATAACTTTGTTGACAAAGATGTTCAGTCGATGCTTTTACCTTTTAACTTCATGCAAAATATTTTGCTCTGTCCCAAATATCGTATTACAGATAACTTGATACACCCAAACAGCATTGCTATGAAGTTGGTGTCATTGTGTGTCATGACATTATTCATTATTTTGTACAGTTACCGTATCTATGAGTTGCATTTCACCGAAGCTCTAAGACATTATTTAAATTTTGTGTACATCATTTCCTACGTCAGCCTATTCCTGTACTCAGTCGGATTTGTCATAAATTATAGAATCAATGTCTTGCAAACGAAAACAAATATTTCGTTTGTCTTGAAAATTCAAAACGTTCACAGATTTCTTAACGAAAATAATCTTTTCAAGCGCTTTATTATTTGGAATTGGATCAGTGTCATTGTTATCCTCGGCAACTTCATTGTCAGTGCCGTTTATTATTTTTCAAGTGTTGACCTTTCTATCATCCATTTTTTGTGTTGGATTCCTCTCCTTTGTTTTGATTTAAACTATACTTGCGCTATCAGAATTATAAAGCTTTTGTGTAAGAAAGTTGATTTATGGAACATTCAAACTCAACATTTGCAACAGATTGATCGTAGCGAAATTGAAAGTCTCTGCAAAAGAATGTTTCAAGCTTACGTCAATATTTTGGAGTGTTATCAGATATACAAGAGTTCTTTTCAGTACACGGTATGACTGATTAGATCATTGGTCGTTAGCTAAAAATTGATGGAAAACTGTTATGTTAAATTTATTTTAGATCGTGTTTCAAAGCATTGAGCTTTTTTGTCATGCTTTAATCAGGTTGCAAGCTTCAATTGAATTATTTAAACTAGCTGCACTTGCACATGGATTTGAAATCGTATATGTGAGTATTCGTTCTTTAATATTACCATAATTATCATTTTTAATTTAAAACTTAATAGAACGTGTTGCTTGCATTTGTAAGCGTTAAAAATCAATCTCTGTTGCAGTCATCAGCACGGTTTACTATCATTAGCTTGTACATGTGGCTGCTAGAATCTCTGATATTAGAAATTATTCTGAGCGTATATTTTGAAAATTTCTACTTATCAATGAATAATGTTCTCACGTCGTGCACTTTTATTCTGAAATCGGATTGTTCAGGTAATTTTAACGATTTTTTTTTGGAAATAATGAGTGTTTCATAGGTTCTTTTTTGCCTCTCTAGTATTTCCGTATTTTGCAAGTGAGAGTAGCTCATATTTTGGTAAAATATGACCCAGCTTGCAAGGTGGGGACGGGTAGAATTCATTTATTTGCTCAAATTAGGAAATACAATAACCCAGCTCATGTCCTGCGACACCACTTTTGAGCCCTGTACAAAATTATTGCTTATGCTGTCGACGCTGCAAAGTTCATTGAACTTAATTATGAAAATCATCGATACGACAAATTAGAGGACCGAACAAAATAAAATTCTGATATTAGCAATTACTTAACAAAAACGATTTGATTTATCTTGCTATTGTAACAAGCTGCTTTAGATGTAATTATGTTACAGATGCTGAGAAAAAAATGTGCAAGAATATTAAACGGCTACATCGAGCGACGTTCGAGAAGATGAACGCGTGCAGAATGTTCTACGTCGATGCAACTTTGCCATTAAAAATGATTTCTTTATTAACTACTTACACTGTCGTTATCCTGCAGTTCGCATTTTTATAGATTTTGAAGTTAGGACGATAAATAAATGAACTTAATTATCTTTTTTCGACTACACAAATTGAAATTTAAGAATTGTTTTAGTAATAACTAGAGACCGGATTATATGCAACATAATATCGTAGAAATATGCATATTAAATGTTCGAAATGTGCTCAATAAATGCTCAAAATATGCATTTTAAAATAAATTCTCGAAACATGCATTTTAAAATAAAAGCTCCAAATATTCAATAATACTTAGTGCCTTAATCTTCTATTTTCTTCTATACATATAAAATTCAAAGTCCTGATTGACTGATATATCAACGCACAACCCAAACCGCTAGTCCTAGAGACATGAAATTTGGAGAGTGTATTCTTTGTGAAGGGTAAATATCCACTTAGAAAGGGTTTTTCGAAATTTCACCCCTGGGGGTGAAACGGGGTGTTAATTGTATTTTCTGTGAAACTTTTTATTCTCGTATTCAGTTGACTTGAAAATTTGTGTACGTACTCCTCAGTTAAAATGATGAGAAACGTGTATCACAGTTTTTCCAAAATCATCCCCCAACAGATAGGATTTTTCTAAAGTAGATGTGTCTTTAAATATATGTGAAACCCCGATTTTAGCATTGAAGTATATAGATGCGAAAGTTTGTGAGGATGGATGGAGGGATGGTAGTTTGTTACTCTTTGTTACTTGGATGAAATTTAGCACACAGTTAGTTTATAGCCTGGATTAACACATACACATTAACACATCCCGTGGGACAATTATCACACTCCACGCGGGCGAAGCCGTGAGCATAAGCTTGTATGCAATATAAAATTGCAATAAGAACTATAAAACAGTGTTTTTTTTATCCAGTACATTTTCAACGAGATATTATCATTTTTTTCTGAAAACTTGGTACTGTACAAAATTATCAGTAGCTTTCTATATTGTTGATCAAAATATTTTTAAAACTTCAAAACTAGATTATCCGTACTCACTTAAGTCAATCTGAATCAAATAAAAAATGCGAAAATGTCCACCTCTGGCACACTTATGTATTTTTTCATTTAGATAAAGTTAAAACTATAAGAGAAAAGCCCCAATAATGCCGATTTCAGCAAAAATATATCATTACTAGCTTCTGCCCATGGCTTGGCTCGCGTTAATTTAGAATTTGACAAATAAACTCTTAACACACTGCTAAAGTTTTTTTAATAATTTAATTCAATCATTATTCGAGAGACATGAGGCGCCATGTATTATCATAAGAACGCTGTTTTTCTCGGGAACCCTATGACCATATCTGTACACCTGACAACGTATTTGCAAAATTTCAGGATGATCAGTTCAGTGGTTCAGGAGGTAACAAACAAACTTGCTTTCGCATTTATAATATTATTTCGGAAGTTAGAATTGACTCTAGTAAGACAACGATGGACATGGGGATGTAGAACTGTTTAAAACTTCTATACTCTACAGTTATCGTGTCATCTTTAAAAAAAAATCTATATAACCATTATACAGTACCAGCTCCTGCCCGTGGCTTCACTTGCGTGGCCTACGTGAAACAAATGGCTTTTTTTACAATATCCCAAAAAAAGCAAAATGGACGAAGTTTCCCGTAAAACTAATCTCTATGATGATAGTAGTATGGTTTTAACAGAACACAAAGCGTGTGTGAACAGATGTCATGAGGAGGCAATCAGAAGTGGAGAATAAATAATAATTAATGTTGATTACAACGTTACGTCACAAAAAAATCAGAAGTATAACAAAACGCAATAAGTTATGCTCAAAAGCTAAAATGGGAATGCTGGGACCTACGCTGCTCCTGCTCTATGTCAATGACCTCTGCAACCTCAAAATCGATAATGCAAGTATTTTCTTATGCCGACTACTCTGCTGTCGTCTTTACTGGGAATCCCTGTCGTGAGGATCCTTAAGTGCTGAAACTGGTATGATCCAAATAGCTCAAAACTGACCTACTCACATTAAACACAGCTAAATCAAATTACATATACTTCAGTATATTAAATCGTACACAACCAAGTGCAGATTTCAGCATAAGAGTTTATACGTGTGATGATGCAAATAATTGTTTATGTCCAAAACTAGACAGAGTATCACAAACCAAATATTTGGGTATTCTTATTGACCATAGACTATCCTGGTACCCCCAGCTTGAGCAAGTTACACATAGGATCAGAAAACTGAGCAGGATCTTCAAAACTCTGAGGCATATTGTACCAAAAAATGTTCCCACAAACAAAAAATCAATAAAAAAAACATCTCCTTATCAAAATATACTTGGCTTTGGTACAATCTGTCTTAGTGTACTACATTCCAATAAAGAGAAGAGAGGCTAAGACTAAATTTACTAAATTTGAGCGGGCACAACGTGCTCTGATAAAACGAATGTATTTTAAGAAGATTAGATACCCTACCCAAAGTCTTTTTCAAAATAGTGACTTACGAGAGTGAGACTTGCATATATATATCTTCTCGTCAAGAGGAGAGAAAATTATTTATATTCAAGACTATTCTAAAGATACACAAGACCCTACCTAATAGCAGAAGTTCCCCAAAATTAAAACAAGTTCGCCAGCATACAATGTAAAAACGTTCAGCTCAGCTGTACAATAGATTTAACAGAGAGATTTATGTACATAATAAGAAACAACATGAGTGTTAAAAATTTTAAACTAGTTGGATTAAACCACTAACCTAAAAAGACACGGAGGCGCTGCTAAAATAAAACACAAACCGACATCATTTTCTATCCCACGCATTCACGCAGCCATAAGCACGTGATGCACACCTTTTTTCACACCCACGCTTAAATTCTCAACACTCCCTCACTCACCCTACACACCCCCTCCCTCACATAGGCATACGTCATACACTCACGTATGTTTAAGTCCCATGTAATAGGGCGAGTCTATTGCCATCAACCGGGCACAAATCCAAACCCCGTGGATGGTACTAAGAAATTTCTTATGGAAAATCCCAATAACAATTTTTCTGACCTGGGAATCGAACCCAGGACCTCATGTTCAGTAGTCGCGAATACGACCACTAGACCAACGAAGTAGTTTAATAATATTCATAGAACTTTATGTTTTAAACACTTGCTGATTCATACAAAAATATAATTACACGTTGCCCAAATTATATTGGTGACATTAAATTATAACCAGACAAAAACATATACGAACAGGATTTAAGATGGAACAGGGCCAAAAAATAAGTATTTGAAGAAACTATGCCGTCGCACTGCGTCAAGCCTGCCCCCGTAGAGTGCGATAGGGACAGCTGCAGCTCAGCCAGATTTGACGTTTCGTATTCATCTTTTTTCTCCTCGAAAACTGAGCCCATTCAATTGGTTTTGACATTAAAGTTTTAAGAAAGAGTATATTTAGGTTTCTGTCAATTTATTTTCGAATTTGTCTGGTAGTCCTCTAATCACGGCTGTAAAAATGGGGTAGTTTTTTTCATTTTCAGCCGGTATTTTTGTCTTTACTCATTATAAACTGAAAAAAAGGAAAAGGCAGGGACGTGGCTACAGTAGACCTTGATTTTATGAAAAAAAAAGTGATTGCTTTACAGGCATTATTCAAGGCAAGACATAAGGGGAATACATTTGTATGGCAAATCGCAGCCCCTATTCCCTGTGGAGAATGTAAGAAATAGTGAAAATGTACCCAACCATAAACGGAATCTAGTAAATAAAATCAAAAATATTTCTAGCTATTTTTATAGAACAAATTAATTATTAAAAATTAAGTTTACAAGCCTTGATCAATTTCAGTTCAATGAAAAATGTTATAATTCTCTTTTTGACTTTTTCCTTTTTCTAAAACTAAAGTACCGCAAACACACAATAGTACCACAATAGTATAGTGAGATATTAACCCTATCATTGTTAGTGGAAAAGTAGCATCTAAATAGAACATTCCGCAGACTTTCATCTTCTCGAATTGCGCTCGAAGCAAACGTTGAGTATTCTTGCACAATTTATTCTCAGCATCTGTAATATTTGCATGAGTGACTTATTTATATTCATACTAGTTTTGCCAGGTATACGTTGCAATGCCCTTTTTCAGTTTTTTTTTATCTGTTCAGTAGCTTAAAAGTATATAGGGTACGAACGCGCGAACGAAAAGACATTGATTTGTACATTTATATATTATATCGTAGTAAGTAGTTTTAGCCTTGATATATTTATATCCCTAGGAATATAGCTATACCTAGGAAGATAATAATATGAAAACGATTTATAAATATCTTACTAGACTAATCTAGTGAAAAAACTTTTTTACAGTGTCAAATGATTACCAAAATGTAAAAAAAATGCTATCCTATTACAACAAATGAATCTAAACTAAGGCGTAGTCGACGTAGCAACGCTCAGCGGGGTTCCTATTTCTGTCTGCAGGGTTTAAAGTAACCTAACACGAAGAGTATGGCGGGGTATTAGTTCGCTCGCTTCGCTCGCTCTCTAGACCCTGCCATTGCCTTCGAATCTAACTGTCAGGGTGCTCCAAGTCCTGATCTCGCTTCGCTCGCATCGGATATTATACCTATAATTAAAGTTGTTACAACAAGTCTAAACTTGTCGTACTGTATGGATCGGAATGCTGGGCTGTGAATAAGATGGATGAAAAAGGATTGCATGTAGCGGATATGAGAATGTTGAGATGGATATGTGGTGTGACAAGAATGGATAAAATAAGGAATGAGTATATTAGACGAAGTTTCAAAGTAGCACCAGTTACAGCAAAGTTTAAAGGGAATCGACTGTCTTGGTCGATACGTGATGAGGAGGGAAGAATGGCTTGTGACTAAAAGAATGATGAATATAAATGCTGATGGATGGAGAGGAAGAGGAAGACCAAGGAACCCAAGTAACATGGGACTAGGCCAGGAAGATGATAAAATGATCGAGGACCAGGCAACCAGGCATAAGATCTCACAAAGAAATTGGACACTAATTTAATTACCTGTACAATTTGTTTCCAAAATACACGCGCATGAGTCCTGAACATTACACATTTCTATGTAGAACTTTTCCATGTACAAGCCAAAAATTACTTCGAATATCCAACTTTTTGTCGTCCATAAGTAATAAAATAGTGACGCTAAGTATGTTGTTAACTAAAAACAAAATTCCTTATAAATTTGTTATATAAGAATGACAAGGTTTTCAATGGTATTGTATTACTAGCTGACCCGACACACATTGTCCTGTCACAATATTTAATGGAGGTTGACAACAGCGCCACTTCACGGGTCCAACTATAGCTAAAACCATCTAGGTGATCCGATAAGTAATAAAAAACAATCGAAATCATTCAAGCCGTATATGAGGAGAACGATTACGCACACCGGAGTTTCTTATAAAAATCCTGTACATATTTAAAGTTCATGTAATTGCTCTAACAGTCCGTCGTTGCATTAAATATTGTGATAATGAACAAAAATGAATGATTCTATTTTCAAAAACGGGCTACTCATCATCATCATCATCATCCACAGCCCGACTTCACCCACTGCTGGAAATAGGCCTCTCTTTGCTTGTGCCAAGCTCCACGTTCTTGTGCCAGCCATATCCAGGACATTTCCGCAATGGAAACACTGTCGTCTAAACTAGTTTTATTTAATTCCATTACTTACATCCATTATTACAACCTCATCAGGTATTGTTTTTAACATTTCAATTAATATTTGAGTTCTAATTAAATCGTTTGAAAATAACCCAAATGTGTGATACACGATCTAGAACAAAATTTTTTGATATAGTTTTATTCTTCTTCTTCTTCTTCTGAAACAGAAGATCATATTTATTGATTAAGATAGTGTGAACAAAAAAGAAAACAGATGTACCATTTGTTGGAAAGAAGAGCGGTAGACATCATAGCAATCCAAAATCTTCACGAAAGACTGAAACATTATTTTGCAATATGCTTTATTCTCACTAAGATCCATCTGTTGCAAACGTTTAGCTTGAATGTTCCATAAATCAATTTTATTGCTTAACAGCTTGATAAGCCTGACGGCATACAAAACGTTCAAATCAAAGGACATCAAAGTTATGCAACAAATTATTTCGTGAAAGGGAACCTCAAACAATAAGCAAAAATACATGATAAAGAAAATGGAGGATATTAAGGCTAAGGTGCTAATGATCCAATTCCAAATAACGAAACGCTTGAAATATATCTTGTCATTGAGGAATCTGTGAATCTCTTGGATTTTCATGATAAACGTTATGTTTCTTTTCGTATACAACACATTGATGACATAATTTAAAAGATATCCTGAAGAATACGAGACGACGTCAAAATAAGAGCAGATGTATAGCGTATTCAAAAAATTTCTCGCAAATTCTTCATAGTGCAGATAGTAGATGCGATGTAAGAACAGAAGAGAAACGGCCATCACGACACACAGTGATACTAGTTTCGATGCCAGGCTATTTGGATTTATTAAGCCATCTTTGATATTGTACTTGGGACAGAAAAACATGATTTGCAGAATATTTAATGGCAAAAGCATTGATTGCACATCTTTGTCAACCATGTTGTCTACTGTGGTTGTCACCCGGCTGGAGCTTTTACTTTCTTTGAACTGGTTTCTTTTAAAAGACTTCATTTTATCCATGTTAGTGAAAACACTAGCACACCGCAGTGAGTCATTACAAATTCGTTTTATTTAAGTATAGAAGGAATGTGAATTTCAATTATATTAAAAGGCCATTAGTGATATTAATTAAAAATTAAAATTCTGCTTCGTCATTCTTATAAAACCCGTTTTAGACAAATTTAAAACGGGTTTTAAATCATCGATTTTGGTTTAAAACAAGCTGATAAAAACCCGACAAGAGTCGATCTCGGGTCGAGTTGTCTTTTATAAGAATAAAAAACATCAATTTGTTTCTGTCTTTGAACCGGGCATTAAGGAGGAGCCTAAGGAGTTGATCATAATAATCAGGCTTTTCGCACAAATGCTTGTGATTCTGTTACAACTAAATTAAAACTATAGGAGTTGAAACTCGGAGGTGAAAATAACGAGGTGAAAACGAACGAGAGCTGTCAAAGTCGGGTAATTAATTTTCAATTATTAATTTTTATATGCTATCCTATACTATTCTTCTATAATATTAAATAAGCAATATTTGTATATACATTTTTTTGTAATCATGTTCTCGAAAACGGCTCTAACGATTTCGATGAAAGTTGCATTATGGCGGTTTACGGGGCCGAAAAATCGATCTAGCTAGATCTCATATCTAGGAAAATCCGTTTTTTCTATTTCTCCAGAGCAGAGCTCGGTCGCCACAATACTTATTTTTAATCATATAAGTTACATGGAGATTAAAGTGGCAATGCTGCCAGTCTTCTGGACACCTTTCCGGTTGGCAGCAGTACTATTGTTTACGTAGCTTATAACATTTCGTTTATTTTCGACAGCTCTAGTCTGGCTATATGTCAAATTTATCGTGTCTGTGTCCAGTCTAGCTCCAGTTTTTGCCGTTATATATATAAACGAACCTATGGATATTACCCATTTTTGTATCCTTCTTTATTTCTGTCTGGAATGATCGGACTGGATACTTTTCAGCTTAGGCGCAAATTAATGCATCTTATACACTACTGTTTGTTAATTAACAATAGTATAGATAATCCATCGGTAAGAGACCATATCTATCTTTTTGTTCTGCAGCAATATATGCGTAGTATAGGACGGCGGCGGCACCAACTTACATGCCCACCGGAATGACGGATCCATCAAACCAATAACAGCCCAACTGTGAGTGCAATTGGCCTCATTAATCGTTGCCTTGACAGCGGTCCAAATGCAATATTTGTGGATACTATTAGAACTTTAAGGAAAAAAAATGACAATACAGCCTGTATTGTCATTTTTAAACTATTGATTTGTAATTTTATCTTCATTTTTATTTTAATCAAGACTGTACTGTAATATTATTGAATTTCATGACATGTTTATGTATCACTAGTTTATTAATTTTGACCTCATGATCTTCTGCCCAACCTTTTCGGTCAGCATCCAGTCTATCCGGAAATGTACATGACATTACATTACATGTAGGTATTATTTTTGACATATTAGGACTTATTTATATTATTTTATTTGTGATATGTATGACACCACTTAACATTTAATTTTTATTTTGCTTTCTGAATTGTTATTGCAAGTATAAGATGATATTTGATATTGTAATATGATTTTTTTTAGCTCTTAAGCGTTTTGATAAAAAAAAACTGTTAGCTTAGAATGTATTTCTAAATAAATAAAATAAATAAATAACGTTCGCAACTAGTACTACATCGCGCAACCGCTGTTGAAGGTTGAGGGTTGAGCCACATCTGTCAGCACAGAAACGCATTTATTTATGCCCCTATCGTTTTCTGACGCTCAGAACCCTCATTTGCTAGAGCGAGAAACAAAGTGTGCTGCCGAGCGCATCGTCGGTGCTACCGCGTGCTAAGCATGCCCGCTCTGATTCTGGTGACCTTAGAGCTCGTAACTCTTGATTCCGTTTTGCGTAAGTTATAAACATAACAATCATATTCAACAATATGTGATTTTCACACCTTACCCATAGCCCAAAACCTGTAATCCAGAAAGTTGTTAGCGAAGCGTATTCGTAGAGTTTACGTAAATCAGGCATCACACTCATCTAAGGAGGAACATACTATATGACTGCTAAGACTGGTTGTCAGACTTTAGAGCCACTGAGTTCTTGTTACGAGTGCCAAAGATATACAAATGACAACCGGGACCAACAGCTCAAAGTGCTTTCCGAGGCACGGAGGAAACTCTGTATGTAATGGATGTTCATCCATTCGCGGACCAACCTAGGCAAGTGCGGTTTAACTTATTATTATTAATTGATGTGTCGATGTTTTTTTTCTACCATCGATGAATATCGATCATCCCTACCCAGGGCTCCGTTGGTTCGAGGAGTCTTTTTTGTTCTACCGGCTTATCCGTTAAAGAGCGAGTGAACCGTGCTCAGAGACTTGGCCAGCAAGCAATGGTCAGGTTTAAAGAGAATCGAAAAATGTATAAAATAAAAATATGTAGAAACTCTCACATCAAACATTTATTGACTGTATAATCTCAAATGATTCCATCAATTATTGTATTTTTTCACAGAAATGCGAATTGCAAGAGTATAATAACGTAACTAATGAGAAGTCCCATCAAAGAAATAGGTAGCGCAGCGTTTACATAGAATAGGCCACACGCCGTCATCTTACTAAACGATTGATTCGTCTGCAGAACTTTCTTGCATAGACGTGCTTGATCATCTGTAAAAAATAACAGTGATTAAAATTCGGTCACATATGAACGGTTCTCTCGCATAAAACAAACGCAATGATAATGTAATAGGAAGCGAGCCTATTGCTATCAACCGGGCACAAATCCAGACTCCATGGTTGCTACCGAGAAATTCCTGATGGAAAAACCCAATAACACTTTTGCCCGACCCGGGAATGGAACCCAGGACCTCATACTCAGCAGTCGCGCTTGCGATCACTACACCAACGCGGCAGTCAATAAAATTAATAAATTAATTAATATTGTGTTCATTCGTTTTAATACTTGTCATCCTTCCAACAATAGTGTAGCTCACCCTAACAGAATCGTTTCGACTGTGCGAGAGGGATATAAGATAGGTGGCTGGGGAAGCGGGGGTAAAATTTGAATTTGGGCTGTCATCCTGTGCGCCCTTTGACATATTTGCAAACGCCGCGTGCCAGCTCAGCAGCATGACAAAAACGAAGAAATTGAGTCCATCATGAAGTGAAAAACAAGGTGAAACTTTAAATACTTACTTGGACAGTCTTTGTTCTTCAAAAGCTGTATACAAGCTGTTTCAGCTTTCTCAACAGATATATAAAACTTCTCGCATTGCAAACTGTGTATAAACACTTGTAATATATCCTTAGCTATCCATAAAATCGTCACAAACGTCATCAACGAGGACTGATTCTTTCCGATCGGCTGAAAATATTTCATTATTTATAAAGGCTGTGATTAAAGGAAGAGATACTCTGTTTTCAGACAGTCGGATCATATCTGTGATTGATCTTAGTTTACTAATCGTCAGCTTTAAAAACAAGCACCAAACATAAAATTAACTTTCAGATTTTATAACGGACACAGAAACCTGTAATTGTAGTAGTGAAATGTTACCTCGCTTTGTGATTCTGCTTGATTGTGTAATATTTGTAACATTGTGCCCAAGTAGAGTAAATTCCTTGTGAATACGTTGACCGTGGTATACAATATCTGCAATAGAGAAGGCTGCAAGCTGCATATTTATTAATTAAAAAAACAAAAAGATGGATTGAAGATTTGTGTGCCTACCAATACTTGAAATATGGTCTTGTATAAACTGTACGCTTTCAGAATAGTATGGTATATCTTAAATAATTTAATAAAATATGTGTCATTTTCGTGTCTCTCATTGCTCAGCTTCAAAACTGTTGTGATCCAATCATAAGCAAATAGTTGCGAATTAGCACAGGCCAATCATATAAGTCCAATTTATATACGAAATAAATATAAATGTTAACACCGAAAACAAGGACGGCCGAGACCCAATTCCAAATAATGTAATTTTTAACACTGTTGCTAAAATCAATACTTTCATTTAAAATCTGAATTGTTAGAACGAGTAATATGTTGTTTTTACAGTGAACAATATTGAGAACTAAAGTTATTATCATACCGATAATAAAGTAAATATAGGAAACACAAACAGTTAACAAAACTTTAGTGACACTATGAGTAATAATGTACTCTACATTAGATTGATTGAGAAACATGCAATAAACACAGATTATTATAATGCAACATAAACTTAAGAACGACGCCATAGTACGCATATTCCCGTTGGGAGTAATATAATTATCTTTGATAGTATATTTTGAAGAGAACAATAGAAATAGGGGGCTGTGTAATGGATAAAACATTCTTTGAACTTCCATTTCTAGACGATTATTTACTAATACTTCGGGTGGATATAATGACAAGTTTGGTTTTGTGTTTTTCTTTAGGCATATATTTTTGAGTTTAAACGACATTATTATTAACGTTACTAGCCTGTTTTAAAATGATTACAGAATAAGACGTATGAACACATCAAATTCAATGAAAAAGTACTTAGTAATAGTGCGTTCTTATGATGAAATATGTTGTGTATTATTCCATAGTCGTATAGTTGTTAGCGGTAGGCTTAAGTTTATATTTCAATTAGAGTAAAAGCACTTAATCGCACTAGGAGATTACTTTTAAAAATAGTGAAAGAAAATATACTTGTATCTTAATTTCGACCTTGTTTTTGGTAGCAGGATTTCTGTTTTCCTTAGACATCAAATTACAAAAATATTTATTTATTTGAGACTAGCTGTAGGTACCCCGCGACCTTCATCGGCGTAAAACTATTAATTATTACTATTTTCGGATTTAATTAAAAAATTCAATGTTTATATTTTGTTGTGCACGGAACCCTAATATTTTTTTCTAAAATAAATGTAGTAATAATATCAGCTATTTGCCAGTGAAATTCCTGGTAAAATCAATCGAGCAGTTCCGGAGCTTAGCCGGAACAAACAAACAGACACAAAAATTTAAAAAAAAATGTTTAAAAATTAAGTTAAAAAAGTTTTTTTGCCATAAGTACCGTATTTACATTCATATGCATTCAGTAAAAATCTGTTATTTAGAAATTACAAACAGACACTTAAATTTTATTTATTTGCATAGATAGCATGTACAACATAACATACAAATGCAAGCTATTGCACAGTTAAAAGAAACAAATTTACTATTCAAAATGATTAAAACTATGTATAATTCTATTAAGATCACTTTTCATGACTAATTGAATAGAACATCGGCAAGTTTTTTACCCATGTTGGGCCCTAGCAATGGTGGAAATTCTAAGATTTGTTTGTGTAATGCATTATGTTGTCGAAATCAAAAGCGTTTCCTTTTTTCGCCAAAAGGATAAGACAAAATTAGGTTCTTAAACAAAATACAAAATGGAAAAACTTAGAAACTAAAAACAAATATAATATTTATTATAAAATTAGGTGGAATAGAATAGAGCGCTATTATGTACGACCATATGAATTACAGATATAAAGAAAGAAAAAGTAAATAAAATGAAGCTAAGTAGTAAACATAATTTTGCAAATAATGTTGTTTTTTTCTGAAAGTTATCAATTTGAGTGTTATTGCTCTAGCTGCTGCTAAATATTTACTTAATATTTATTCATAACAAGTAATCAATTAGAAAGGCGAATTGTAGCACTATAATAACATAGCTAGTGAGAAGTCCCATCAAACGAATTGGTAGCGTAGCGTCTACGTAGAACAAGCCACAAGCGGTCATCTTACTGAACGTACAATTTGTTTGTAGCACTTGCTTGCAGAGCCGTACTTGATTATCTGTAAACAAGAAATACCTCTTTTTGAAGATTTAAAATAAACCAATAGCAACATCTTAACATTACAACTACGAAGTTCAGTAGTGTAATACGACAACGTAAGATGTCTCGACTACATACTGCATCTCACAAGCAATATTATAATTAACTAGCTTCGAGCCACGACTGCGTACGCGTGGAAAACATACTCTATGGCACTCGGCAATAGTTAAGATTAATTTCGAAATCAGATATGTAGTTTCAGAGTTTATTGTCACCACGTCACCCATCGCCATGAACGTTCAACATTCTGTTCAACGGATGTTACATTTGTACGCATTCAAATTGTTACCGCGGAATAACTGGCCATCTAAACTTACAAACTTTACCTTAGTAAAGAAGAATAGATTATTATACTAGGATAGATTATACACAAATCAACACTGTCTATGATCATTTTAAATTTATTAACATAACTAAAAGTACTGAAAAATTCAAAATGATTTGAACGTTAATTTGTTTCTGGTACATTTATTTTCTTATTCTACTGAAGTAATAACTACAAAAATGGCATTTTAAGTACAGTGGTGCTTAATAAGTTAAAGTAATACTAAAACAAATTTTCTGATGAATAATAAAATGACGTCTTTGGGTAATTATTCTAAAACGGCTAGGTTTTTGTAAAACAAAAGTGGTACTATGCGGAACTTTTTTTAATACCATGTTTTCTAAATTACTCCATAATGTACTGGCATTTTTTCAGTACATAACTTCAAAAAGATAGTCAAACTGATAAGTAAAATTAATTGCAGTTTTTTATTCCAGTTATTTGCTAAGATATTGATCCAAATGCTGTGTCAAAAACTTTAAATGGTCATACTGAAAAATATTTTTTTTTTATAGCGTCTCTTTTGTTTTCAAGGTGCGATCTGATTTTCGTTGATCGAATGTCACTTTGTCTAAGCCTTAAGCCTTTTGGTTCCAAAAAAAAACTTCACACAAGGAATAGGCAGATTATTTTATTTGCTAGATACACATAAGTAGTAGTACAATTAAGGAATTAAATGCTCTCAGACGAGAACTCCATATTTCATTAAAACACATATTACAATATCTCAGATAAAACAAAGGATTGCGGGCTAGATTTACAGAAATTCGAATTGCAGTACAACAATCGTGTATGTAGTGATGAAAACAGACAAACGCAAAGGCAGCGCTGCGTCTATGGCGAAAAGACCACAAGCGTACATCTTTTTGAAGGAGGCAGCTTGAATTCTTACGATATTTTTGCATACTCCATGTTTAGCATCTGAAAAACAAGGTTTTTAAGATGATTTCAATATATTTTCAGCAAAATGATAGTCATTTTGCGGGCTGGCTGTTTAACCATCAGTAGGAAAGATTTTGTTTTAAAAAAATCAACAGAACTGTTGAAATGTGTAGGAGTTCCAAGCTGGCCATCATCGGTCTTTGTGCCTATTCTTTGTGTCTTCATGTGTATTTATCATCTTTAGTACTCACTCCCTTTCTTGCCATAATATTTGTACCATAAACTGAGTTCTACAATTATTTTCTTCCTACCCTCATTTCATGTTACTTGGTGACAGTGCAAAATATTTTTCTTCTAAGTCCAACTGATAATATAAGCGTGACTCTATCATTCACTCTTTTTTCTTTCAGATCATCCTCACACACAATTCCTTCAACTTTTTGTTTATGGCCCTCTCCCTCATTATTTATATTCATCACTCTTTGTTTTTCTAACTTCACCGATATAATATTTATTTTACCTGAACATTCTCTTGAGTTTGTTAGTTGTAGACAAGTATTCCGGACTTCTATTATAGATGAGTAGAATCTCTCACTCTCCACGCTCAAAAATATGATTAGGAGCATGTTCTTAATGATCCACGTTAGAGATAAAAATGAATGTACAGAATACTAGAATGAAATTTTAAAGGTATTTTAACATTTCGTTTCTTCCACTAGTACATGGCATATATTTATTATCTTACAAGTATATTAGTTCCACTCCGCAGAATTAAATATTCTGTGGAAATGTGTAATTTATTATTTATACGTACCAATAGATGAGTAGTTTTCTAAAATATTTTATAAGTTTCTAATATTTTCATATACACTTCGAACATTGTCTTCCAATAACAATCATTTAGTGAATTTTTAACGCATTCTAACATCTGAACATTTTTAATGCAATTTTCTACAGGCTTCAACATGCTATAAGGCTAATGAAGCTTTCATTAGCCTTATAGCATACAAAATATGCATGTCAACGCAAATGAAACAATAAGAGGCAAAAATATTTGCAAACCCTAAAGGTCGAAATTTAAAATAGCTATAAATCATCCAAGAAATATGGAAACAGTTTAATGCAATGACACAAACCCAATTAGGTAGAATAAAATGTTTAAGACTTTCGTTTATTTTGAGAATTCTGTAGACATGTTGAATTCTCGTGACAAAGAGCACGTTGTTGTGCTTCTGAATAATATTGGTGTAGTAATTCAAAAGACTAAACAAGACAAACAAAAAGAACGTATTCCATTTAGTTAAATATAGAACAAGATGGAAACCTTGGAAATCAATTGAAAACATTCCAAGGGTCAAGTAAAAGTAGACGCACAATATTGTGAGCAGCGACTACTGAAATGATGTTGTAGAAAGCTCTGTTTGTCGAGATCATGTTGTCCCGAATCTTATACTTTACACAGAAGATCATGGCTTGCATCAGGTTCATTGGCTTAAGCGCGGATTGCAAGTCTTTTTCCAGAAAATTGTCAGGTGCTGGGACACTACTTTCATTGGTGGATCCTGTTTCAAGAATAACATCGTTTTCTTTTTCTTCTCCGTCAGCTGGAGACACTACAGAAGTATTGGACGGCATGTCTGCTTCTGAGAAAAGTTGAGTCTTAATAGTAACGTGCGTGTGCCAATCGATTTTTTTTTAATTTGGAAGTGCGTTCGATGGAATATATTTTATTGAATAATATTTTTCTAGCCGGACACTACCTTAATTCAAAATCAATTTAGTAATATACGGAACAAACCAAAAATAGTAAATCTCCCAAATTAGTTACTTTTTATTTGGACTATTGTAAGTTTTCATAAGATTAAGATCGATTTTTTTTAATTTTTATTATTTTTTGACTTTAGCACTATGCTCATCTAGGACCGAGACGAAGTTGTTCTCTGATTATTTTGACATTGAATTTTACATTATATTTTGACATTGAATTTGACATTATACCTGCTATTAATTTGACATTCTATTTATTTGTTGACATATTTTAAATGAATTGACTCTTGAACTGGACATTTCACTAAATTTTACTATTAGGCTTTTAAATGTCGTTTATGCATGTATTTTTTTTTAATATGTAATGTTCAACACATAAATTGTTACCGAATAAATATATGAAATGAAAATGAGATGTGATACTTGATAAAAGAACCTAGACAAAATGACATTCTTTCAGCTCTAACTCTAATAAATTAATCAAAATTGTATGGGAATACCAAAAGCATACGTCAATGTCATTGAAAGCCACTGTTGCAAAACGAAACGTTTTGAAAGCGACTACTTAAATTTAAGGTTTTAAACTTACATTGTCAATAACATTATAAACTGAACTGAGATCTGAAAATGAAAGCCAGATTTTAGTACATATTTAGGTCAAAGACTGTTATAAAAATCATGAGAAATTTTCACCAGTTCTTTGCAGATGGAACATTCAAGTGCAAAGCCATTTTTTAACTTAACGTTCATGTCGACATCAGCTACAAATATACTTCCCTTTTTTTAAACCATATCATGCGACAAAGAAGAGGCTACTTATGAAAGGTTGTTGTACTATGTACAAGATAACAAAATATTTACATGACTGGACACCCGTTCGTTTCAAACTAAAATTCGAACAAGGACCAAACAATGCGATAAAAAAAACTTTTCTGGAGATCTTAGTCAAAGGATTTTATGTGCATCCTGCGAGAAAAAGTAAAAGCACTTGGATTGATAGGACATAAACAGTCTGATAACCACGTCAATTGTGTCTTGGTCTGTCTCTTGTTCATTTGTCTAGGGAGAATATTCGTGACGGTTGTTTTTTACCCGACTGCGGCGAAGCCCAAAAGGAGGGTTATGTTTTTGACCTGTATGTATGTATGTGGGTTTGTATGTATGTCCGTTTCTATGTTCCCTCGTAACTCTTAAACGGATGAACGGATTTGGATAAATTATACGTCGTTATGTTCGTCTTGGTAGCGCGAGTGTCACTGGCTATATTGACATAAAAACATAGAAAAATGGCAGATTTCGGGAGCCATATCATGGAGTTCACATTTTTTTTTTCTTCCTTTACCATCAAGTGGCGTATCAAAAGGTTTCAAAGGTGATTACAAAAATTCATTCCATTTTCCTTATTTTAAATTCAAATGGGCCCCGCCTGCTTCCAACTTTTGTATAATTTAAAATGTGCTTGTTTTATGCTTTCAGTTTTTTCAGTTGGGTTTTTTAGTTTTTTCAGCTACTTTTTTCAGCTACTTTTTTACATTCAGAATCAAAAGAAATTAAGGAACAATTTCGAAAGCCACACCAGACCTAAGTCGTCACGCCAGCGTTTTCTAGGTCTCCCATGGAGACGACACCCGTCTTCTGGCACCCACTGCGTGTCGACTCTGGCCCATCGGAAATGACTATTAGTAGATATTTTAGTAGTAGTAGTTTTTTTTTTTTCATCTGAAATTAGTAGCATTCATATATTTTTATCAAAGGTAAGTTCTTTCAGTTTTCTCGTCATCAACTGCCTAGCCATTCCCAACTATGTTAGGGTCGACTTCCAGTCTAACCAGGTGCAGCTGAATACCAGTATTTTACTTTCCGGTATTCAAAGTCTTTCGTTTTAATACTACTAAATATTTTAATATCTGCCGCCAACAAACACAATGAGTTAAACAGTAGGATTAATGGTGAATGACACACTTACATTACACCGAATTATTCCAATGGCTCCTGATGGAAGTTGCTAATTCCATTCGAATGCATTTTGTTTGGACTCTCCAGACTTAAATAATAACAAAATAAAACACTAGATTGTGAATCTAGTCCTAGTCAATTAAGGCGCAAGAATATTCTATAGTAGAAAAAACCGCCTGTGACCGTTAAACCGGCCCGACTTATTTAACAATCAAATTATTAACACAAAGCAGATTACTTAGGATAAATTGAAGCCCTGAGCTACGGTCATGAGATTTGACTTTTATGTTTTTGATGAGATTATGAAGTTTATCCACTAAATACATGCTCCGTATACTTTTGTTGCAGCATTGATTACGAAAATAAATAATATAATCCTCTTCTTTTTCTTTAACGTGTGGTTAGAGCCTAACCTGGTGTAAAAGTTTTAATGCCGCCCATGATCTGACTTGTCTTTACATGCCGTTAAAAAAGAAAGCTCTCAAGCATGTTGGCTTCCTCACGAGATTTTCCTTCACCGAAGCAAGTGATAATTATACAACATGAATACGAAAAATCAGAGGTGGTTTGAACTCGATACCAATGACTTGGCAGTCCGTCACACCAACAAGCTAATAAAATAATGCTAAAAATGCTGCATTAATCCTAAAAATGCTACATTAATGCTAAAACTGCTGCATTAATCCTAAAAATGCTACATTAATGCCAAAAATGCTGCATTAATGCTAATGCTACTAATAATATAACTGTTGTAAAATCAAGATAATGGTAGATTTTTGGTGCTGTTACGGACAGAGATTCCGTTCGACAAGTCTTATGGAATTCAAGATTGAACAGAAAAATTGCAAGATATCCATCTATTCTGCTAACTTCACGTAACCAGAGAGCTGGCTCTTTCTTTGGCCAAAGAATTAGCATTGCAATTCAGCGTGGCAATGCTGTAAGTCTTCTGGGCACTTTCCAGATGACAGCGATGCGGAGGAGTACTTTGACGCCTAAGTGTATTGTCGTCGTTGTTTATATGTTTATATTTACTTACATTTAGTCTTATTTTTACCATTACTTTAGTTCTCTTTGTAGTCTGCATATAATGTACACAATATAGATTTATATAATGTACACAATAAAAGAAATAAACTCTAAATTAAAATAATATTCTGACATTTTTATTTTTTCAAACGTCATTATTTAATTTCACAACAGTTAAAGATACAAAGTCAAAACATTCAAATATTACAGAAACGCAAACTGTAGTAGTACTATAATGTATGTGGTGATAAGGTTGCAAAAATGTAACAGTGTTGCCGCGTCTACGACGAATACTCCACACGAACTGAGCTTCTCAAAATCCCCTTGTATAATACGATATATGTTCTTCCAGATCCTTTTTGATGGCACTTAAATCAATTAAATAAACGGTATAATACATACAATAAATACTTTTTTAAATAATGTTTAAATTTTATAATTATAACGACTTTTGTACAATAAACTGAAAAAAATTCGCTCAGCCAGATTTAAAATTAGAATTGATGAAACAAGAATTGAATTGATTTGAAACAAGACAAAACTGGACTTATTCGTTCATAATGTGTTAGCTTATTTCATAACGATTTTAACGACATAACTTTTATACAGCTCCCAAACATAACTTTAGAGATATGGCCATTTTAATCACACGCGCCGATATCGCGCGAGACCGCAGAAGAAGCGTGACAGATGTACGATTCGCGCCAATACCGTGGTCCTTTAAGCAAAGAATGTGTTGCATGTCAATGCTAGGGCAAGTTAATGCTAATTACCTTACACCAAACATTTTCAGCGCCCCATAGTGTTCAGATCTGAATTTTATTTTATGTGGGTATGTGTCGTGATCGAACCATTATGCTAAATTCGTAAGTGACTTATGTTGAAAGGTACCAAAGGTACTTTTTTGCCTGTTCCACCCGCAACCAGTAGAACCCAAAGCCTGACAGATCGTCAGTTCGAACCTATTTTAAGTCTCATGTAACAGTTTAGCACTTACAGTCGAAACTTCGTGGCATAAACAAATTTGTTACTTCGTAAGCTACGTAGTACGTAGTAGCACAACTACGTACTTTTACAGTACGTAGTAGTGAGACAAGCAGGAAAAATGAAGCAAAACAATAACAAATTGGTATCCGAGGGGCGGAAAAAGGAAAAAATGCACACAGCATAGGAGATCGGAAGACAAGATTAAACTTATAGCGGGACCTAACTGGAGAAGAGTAGCAAACGATAGACTGCAGCTAGAGGAGCCCTTTGACAGTAGGCATACTGAAATCAAGGACATTCGATAGTAATTGTAAGTGGTACTTAATTTTTTTTTTTATAGGAAAAAATGGTGTAGGTATTTGTTAGTTTATGGTACTTTTAATATTTTTTTCTTTTGTTATTACTTTCTTTGTATATCCTGCGTTCAGTAAATAAAGATTATTTTTAAAAGCTAGGTAGTAAAAATGTTACGTAATTTCTGTTCAAAGATTTCTACATACTCACAATTTTGGGATAGTTTTAAAATCACATTGGTATGAGCTTCAGTAATTTCTCTGTAAAACTCTTCGCAAGCAATACACAATTGCGTTTCCACGAAGAATCCCTTGGAGAGTAACAGTACCATACCAACGGCATGGCTAACAACCATGAATTCTTGACCCTAAAAATGTTTGAAATAACGTTAATACATCGTGGGAAAGAGTATAAATGTTAAGATTTGGATGAAATAACAATAAAAAAAAATAACAATTGGCTTAATTGCCAATAGCCTCGACCAACATCTGAGGAGGCTCTCGCTTGGCAGCTAGACCAAGGGCTTGATTCAAAAAGTAGTACTTCTGGACACGTGGTCATTGTCAGGGGTTCCTCTCTCAGGAGCCCTGACCACCGGTAGCTCGGACCCTGTTCCCGATGCTGGTGGGTTACTATTTTGTTTTTATATTGTTTTATATTAGAATATTTATAAATGTATTTAATATGTGTAAAAAGAAATAAATAAATTGTATGCAAAATATTTCGAAGGCGCGCGCGGCGGCGCGGCGCCCCGTAGTGACCACGTTTTTGTGCGGACAACCAGGTAACAGAGCTTTTAACTTTGTGATTTTTAATGATACAGATTTGAAATTTTGTATATAGATTCTTTACATGAAAATACTAGACACGTGTTTCAGATTTCGCATATACTAAAACTAATGTTGTATATCTAAAAGTTGAAAATACTAACAAATACTTACGAAATGCATTTTCGACCACATTATTAGGATTTCAGCGTAATACAAAGATTGTATAAACGTTGTAACATAATGAAACACAATCTGCAATATAATATTATAGTCTTAGAATACTGTATTGTCTAGAATAAATAATTTTGTTAATTGGTTAGGCGGATGAAACATCAACATTTTAAAACAGATTCATCATCTGCGTAGTCTTTTCTCAACTATGTTGTGATCGGCTTCCAGTCTTACCGGATGCAGCCGGATGACCTGTATGTTACATGGAGCGACTGCCTATCTGACCTCCAGAACCCAGTTAGCACTGGGTAATACGACACCCTTTGGTAAAACTGGGTCTATCGAATGTCAAAGATCTACAAATGACAGCCAAGACCAACGGTTTAACGTGCTTTTCGAGGCACGGTGGAAATTTGGTATGTAGTGGGGTTACCTATCCACGGATCAACCTAGGCAAGCGCGGCTTAACCTAACAACCGACCCGAGTGGCTGTTATTATTTAGCCATGAGCTTGAAGAGCTCGTACATTATAAAACAGACAAAATATAAAGTTATAATTTACTATAAATCCAGAAGAATTCCTTATAAGATTCCAAGCTTCGTTAATAGAGTTTAATACATCATTAATTTCTTCCAACGCTGTATCGTTGTCCACTGTTATTTCGTCATCATTAACTTTGCCAAAATGAGTGTTTTCTACAATAGTGTTCCAGATTCTAGTTTGGTAACTCAATATATTCACAGTTATTGTTATATATAATAATTCTATATCCAAGAGCGCAGATATGGATACAAAAATACCTCTCATTATTGACCAGTTTGTGTCGAATGCGACTTTGAAAAATGTTAGGGCAACACAGTTGCATATGATAAAGACAAGTGACATCCATATGACGATCTTCAGTTTTTTCAAATCTTTGCTGTTATAAAGACTTTTGTCAATCTCGTACAAAATTGATAGCAAACGAACACTATTGTGACTAAAATACAAATTGAGAAAACACACAGCTCCGAAATTGAACGCATATTCGAAGTAAATAAAATAGTAGGCCATTTGAAATATATCATCGAAATGAGTAAATTTCATGACCAGGCCGTAAAAAGAAATCATCAGACAATTAATGAATACAGCACATATAAAGTTTTTTCTTTTTGCGACTTCCAAACAACTATGATATATATTATATTTTCGCACACATAAGATAGTATGTATGTAGTAAAAAGGATAGAAAACACTAAGAAAGTCGTCATTTAACAAAACTTTGGTTGTAGATTTCATATTGTTATTTGATCGGAAACATAAGTTAGTTTTCAGACGTCCTGCGTGTGACTAGTGAGAAATTAAAAAGCGACTATGTCAATAGAGGCTGTTATTATTACCAATAACATGGCTAGCGTTGACAAATTAATATCGTTAGAGCACTTTTAAAAGTATTAAGACGGTAGCCTACTTTTTTATAAATAGATCGTGAGGTATATGGATCAGATTGCGCACATGTGAATGTTTGATGTTCGATTTCCAAAAGTAGACTGACATTCAAGTAATCTGTAGATTTTTAACAGCCATTACAGGTAGTCAGTGGCCCGAAAGACTGACAAACAGTCTTACCAAGGGGTATCTTATACTCAGTACCAACTGGGTTGTGGAGGTCAGGTAGGCAGTCGCTCCATGTAAAATACTGGTATTCAGCTGCGTCCGGTTAGATTGGAAGCCGACCCCAACTTAGTTGGGGAAAGGCTAGGCAGATGATGATGATTTCGTGATTAGCCGATCACACAGCCATGTAGAGATTTTCTTCTTTATAAGCTGGATACACGCGGACTCAGCTTCGTCTACAGATATATAAAACTTCTCGCAGCACGTGCTGTATAAAGTAATAAGTGTCATATTCTTTGTTAGCCATATATTGGTCGCAACGCTTCGGAACATCGGCTGGAAAGTAAATAATAAAATTAGAGACGCAAACAAAAACGACAAATAAGAACCAGCAAATATAACATACACCCGTGAACAATGCTCAATTACATAACAACATTACAAATAAAACATGATTAAGTATAATGACTTTTTTAGTTTTAAAGGTCAACTGTCTATTGAAAAGTAAAAAATCGTTAATAACAAAAAAATACACTAACTTTACATCCGGTTTGTACTTTCAGTGTATAAAGCATTAAGTGGTAAATAACAAGATTCTGGTATATTGCGCTGAATGTAAAATATAAAATCTGTGAAACACAAAATCTTTTTGTTAGTTGTAGATAGACTAGAGATACCGGGACCATTTAAAGAACCAATCCACAGTACAAGGATTACTTCGCGGCAAACATAAAATAATGGAACAACTAACTAGCATCAATTTTTTGACTAATGTGACTGACTCCTTGACCATACAAAAGTGTTTGTTAATGGTTTCATTGAAATAATTGCTTTGTTTGTTTAATTGTTGAATTTGTATAGCTATCAGTTATACAAACGAACTTACCATGGCAGCGAAAATGTTTTTGTACAAATCGTAAGCTTTTAAGATGTTTTTGTATTTCTCGAACAATTTCCGACACTGCTCATCATTTTCGTGTTCATCATTCATCATCAAGATTTCTTTAATCCACTCATGTAGATATTTCTTTAACAATATAATTAATCGAGTGGCTATGATTATATTGACATCTAAGGTTGTGTACATAAAAACAATAATATTATCAAAAACAATATCAATGACATAATCGTAATAAGATGACGGATAATATATAGCACTTATAAATATGTTAATAAATATAATAGCTATGGTTGAAATGCAATTCCAAGAAATAAAACTTCGGATACTCTTGCTAAAATCGATATCCCTGTGTACAGTTTGGATCATTAAAATAAGTAAGACGTAGTTTTTTTTATGAACTAAGTCCAGAATGAACATCGTTGTGAAACCGATCGAATGTGTGACGAAGTAAACTACAGCAAAGAGTTGCAATAGGTTACTCTCCAAATGCTTCATGTAAATATCCGTGATGTCTACAGCGAACATGCGATAGATACACAGTGAATTTATGAGTACAACAGAACAGAATACAAATATTTGATATCTTCTTTGTCTTGGATAAATGTAACTGCTCTGAACATTGTATTTGGAAGCTAGAAATAGATTGAGGACGAAATTTAAAGACTGAGCAATTCTTTGTATTTCTTCGTCCAGTCTATTTTTGAATAACCCTTTGATTGAGGTCTTAAGAGAGATTTCTTGAATTGTATACATTGTTATTAGTATTCTCTTTAACTGTCTGTTACTAACACTTGACGCTACAACAATATTTAAATAAGACTAGCCGATGAAAAAATCAATTTCTTTTGATAACCCATGTGAGTGATTAATCATATCGAGATACAGCCGATATCATTTTTTTTTTAAATAATAACAGAAGTAATAAATTAAAATTCTTTTTATTTGATGACTAAGCATAACCCTGATATGATTGATAATATACTAAAGATATGGTTACAATGAGGCGAGTCTTGAGCGGGATGTGCGATGCGACTACGCCCGTTAGTCGACTGTTTAAATTTTAAAGGTTACTGAGTAGAGAGAAAGAGATTGTTATGGATGAGGATTTACTCCGACATCATAAAATCTTTTATAGCTATAATTATACTCCATGCGCTCTTTAAAACTGTCATGTTACTTTGTCAACATAAATGGCAATGGTGGAATTGTATGCTAATGTAAAGTTATTTTTTTTTTTTTTGTACAAAAACGTAAAATATATTCGATATTTTACTTTTTTGTACAAAAAAAAAAATCCTAAATCTCAACAGGTTAAGGTGTATAAAAAAACGACCTTAATGTGTGCTACAGCGAATAAAAGTGTCGGTAGGCAGCAATGAATATTTTTCGTGAATCGGAATCTTTTGTGAAAAAGTTGAAGAAATTTATAATAATATCAATTTCTTCAACTTTTTCAGCCATAAGGCTGTGACGATAAGAATAGATCCACTCACTGGAGATAATAAATTATGATACGTGGAAGATTCATATGCATGTGATTCTGAAGAAGTACGACTTGTCAGAATATGTATCCTGGATACTACCACAACCGCCTCGCTTTAATCCAAAATAATACTAATAGGCCAAAATGAATGGAAAAGCTGAATCGGCCATTTTGTTAGCTATCAGTCCGAGTAAATTGAGTTCTCTCAATGACTTCAAATTTCAAGTAGTGGGCCAGGGAACTATGCTTGTCAGACATACCAAAACAAATGCCAATCAGATGAAAAAGTCAAATGACGATCAAGGCTCTAAAAGGACGATAGAATGTTATCATTGTGTCGTCGTGGGCATTTTGCAAGAGAATGCAGAGTGAAGAACATCTGTAAAGGCAAACAAATTGCGAAAATGTTAGATCGATCGGATCGAATAATAGTGATCATAAACAGACGCCGACGATATTGATGTCGATGAGCACCATCAGTGGTGATGTTAAGTGCACCAGCAAAAAAATACAATATGGTGCATGGACAATGGGTGCTATAGTTGTTCAGATTTTTTTTTAATATGGTATACAACATTATTTTTAGTATAAGCGAAACCTGAATATAGTTTGTTCAGAATAAGTAACTGAATCGATTCCAATAATTTTTAAACCATGTTATATTTGTCCCAAAAATATTTAAAAAGGTTACACGTTGGACACCGACCGGCACTAAGTACCTATCGCAATCATTTAAGTACCTACTGCCAAATTAATATTATCAATGAGCTCAAGACGACGCTGGAGGCGCGCGCGCGGCTGTGTAGCGTGGTAAGCACTTTCTTGTGTGGACAACCAGGTAACAGAACAAGCTTATAACTTTGTGATTTTTCATGATACAGTTTAAAAATTTTGTACATAGATTCTTTACATAAAAATACTAGACACGTGTTTCAGGTTTCGCATATACTAAAACTAATGTTGTATATTGACACGCAGCATTGTCCGAGATGGTTAAATCGATTTTTCTCTTCTTTGGTTCTTTTCCGACGTTAGTCTCTCCCCCGTCACAAATTGCACCTATTTCCTATAACTATCAACTATTTACAAATGACTTATTTATACAGAAATTCACAGGGTTTGATCAGTAAACACGTTCTTGAAAATCAGAGAAATTTCATTTCTCTAGCCCGCTGATGTATTTTTTTTCTTCCCGCCAAAAAGTCCATGTGATTCTGACCGATTTTTCCAACGATTAGTTGTGTGACCAGCCATTATGTTATGCTTTTTGGATCGATCTTAATGAAATATTATTTTATTTCAATGCTTGGGCATAAAAGGTAACCAACATATTATTTCTGCCTATGTGTTCGTACACTTGGGACAGAAAAGCAAAAAAAAAAAAATTAAAAACCAGTTTTTACAGAAAATTACACTGTAGCAGTAAAACGAAATAAAGGCTGGTCACTTTCATGAAAGATATTGGTAACGATGCGTCTATTTCGAACAATCCACACGCGGTCATCTTACTGAACGCCAGATTCGTCTTTATGATGTTCTTGCAAAGATGTCTTTGACATTCTGTAAAAAATAACAAAATAATTTAGTGATAATTTAGTCCTCCTGATCGTTTTCGGTCAGCGTGGCCAACCTCAGCGGAGATTAGCCATCGGCGCAGGAGATGTTATAGTGACAATTGTTTGCTCCTGTGCACCCCCTGTTACTTTACTCTCATAGTCCGATGGGACGGTAATCTGACACGACCGGAGAGAAATCAGGGGCAGGACCAAAGGCTTAACGTGCTTTCCGAGGCACGGGGTATCATACCGCCAACTTCTTAACTTCGGCCTACTAATGAGAAAATTACTAATGGAAAACCCAAAAGCACTTGTTGCCCGAGTTGGGAATCGAACCCAGGACAAGTGAGTTCGTCACAGCAGTCGAAAAATATTAACAGTAGGAGGAGCACGTTCGTCGTGCATTTCTCTAACCTTCTTTCATGTCTGAAGGACAAGTACGTACCTATAATATGATTTATGATTTTTGTTTTTTTTTTAGTGTATTAGATATTTATGGACTTTTTAAAAAATACCATCTTATTTAATTAGTAGGTTTTTTTATTGTTACTACAGTTTTCTCTCCATTGAATTCTTTGAATTTGCCTGTACATTTAACATTACAGTCATCGCTGACATAATTATATTTGAAACACCATATGTAACGATTATTTGTGTACTTGCAAATCCATTCACTAAAGATATTTGTCCATTTAAAGTTTGGCAACAGTTTTCTTGTAGGTATGAGAGTGAACTATGAATTTTAAATTAATCTGGATCATTCCGTTTGTGTATTGTTGGTTTAGGTCGAACGTCTTGCCAATATTCATCACTTAGATCAAAACATTCAATCTCTTTATTATTTTTATCATTTAGTTCCTTGGACTATCTATCTTGTATAAAACTGTTTGGGAAGTTATCATGAGTACTACAACTAGTAATTTCTGATAAATCCGGAATAATTTTAATTTTATTATAAGCCGTAGCATAGTGGACTTTGGCAAAAAAGCTGCTAGGCTAAAATGGGATTGGGCGGGTCACGTCAGCCGTATGCACGATGACCGCTGGGCGAAAGTCTCACGACGGACGGCGCCGCCGAGGCCAGTTCAGAAGGAGGTGGTGAAATGATTTGGACGCGTACCGCGACGGCTGGCCCGAGGAGGGGCGGGAAAAGAGTACATGGAAGGAATTGGGGGAGGCCTTTGCCCAGTAGTAAGACAGTACACGATAATATAAAAAAAAAGACAAGCCGTAGAATTTATGACAGATTTATAGTGCTTTTAATATCATACGTGAAGAAAGATTTCTTCACACATCGTTGAATAAGTTACTGCTAAAAGCCGAAGTACTCGTACGGTTCCATTTAGTTCTAGCTGGCTATACCTAGGTTCGACTGGTAGCAGTTGGTTAAATTTAGATGTTTAGCTTGTGTGACAGTGTTCCTCCACTAAAATAGTTATTGCATGTGTCATAGATAACCAAAAATGTAATGAAAAATTATTGACGAGTGTAAAGTGTAGGTATGTGAAGGCACAAACTGTTTTAGCATAACCGATGCAGTTACGTTTCGATATTTATGCCCATATATATGCCCTTTTGCAGTAGTTTAAGTCTCATAATAAATAGAACGAACAATATATAAAGATTAGTTTGTACAATGTTAGACTATTTATTGGAGTGTACGTCTGTATGTGGTGCCGCGGCTTGGAAGCATACTATGTCGCCGCATCACCAATTTTGTTCAATGTGTCGCGAATCGTTAACCGTCATGCACAATAATGAACATAATTATGTACATGTTTTTGTTATAACTCCGATCCAAATTGCTTTTGTGGCGCGGACAGAACCAAGCAGTACTTTATGCGTTTTGCGAAACTTCTTTTGGGTATGATGGCCATAATAGAGACGTGGTGGTATTCAAAATATCGACACGAACTTCGCAAGATTTTTGACATCATATAAGTCCTACACAGTGCTGTCAAAGTTTATCGCGAATTCTCGTGTGGAGAATGACTCACATTAAACAAGGCAGTAGCCTAACAGATACAATACTCGACAAATCAGAAGATCCTTCCTACCCGATGGGGGATGGCGATCTCACCCTATTTATCACTTTTAGAATCATAGTCTTACTTGGACAGTTCCTCTTCTTGATAAGCTGTAAACACGTTGTCTCTGCATCCTCGATTGCTACACAGAACTTCTCACAGTGTACACTGTGCGAAAATATCAGAGTCATGTTTTTAGCTACCCATAAAAGCAACGCTAAAATGCTTAACACTGCCTGTAAGCGAAATCAATAAACAAATGAATTTGTTTACTCAAAACAAAAAATACAACAACCGCATATGGTTATTCATACTTACTTGGCTATTCAATACGGTTGATGTTTTTATTATGGAGCATATAAAGTGGGCATACAAGAGATTACGGTAAAATATGCTAAACGTCAGATATAATGCCTATGAAAACAAAACTTAAGTGATTAATTTGTTGCCAGATATTCTGTACGTCCTTAGTGAACTCAATAAGGCTAGCTACTGTATTGGTATTGATTGATTGTGTCTATAAGTCTTTGTGTAAGTAAAATAATTGTGAACTCACCAATACTTGAAAAATTGTCTTATACAAATCGTAAGCCTTGAAGATAATTTGGTATATATCAAGTAATTTCAGACATTGTTCATTGTTTTCGAGATCATCACTCATATTTAGGACTTTTTTAATCCACTCGCACAAGTATTTTCTTAATAGTACTATGATCCGGGTGCCTATAGCTAAATTGATTTCCAAACCGAAGAAAATAGTGTTGACAGCAATATCAAGAATCAAGTCTATGATATCAGGGTACTGAGTCGTTGTATAATAAAGCGTGAGTGTGAAACCATGGACGAAGATAAAAGTAAGTATTGAGATCCAATTCCAAACAATTGAACCCATAATACTTTTACTGAAATCGATACTTTTGTTTAAAGCTTGGATCATTAAAACAAGCAAGACGTAGTGGTCCTTATGCACTATATCTAAAATGATCATTACCGTGAACCCAACCATAAACAAGATGAAGTAGATTGTAATAAACAGCGAAAAAAAGTCTTCTTCTGTACTTGACATGTTCTTATTTACGTCCCTGATGTCTGTGACGACCATTCGATAGATACAAGACATATTCAGAATTAGCATACAGCAGAACGAAAATATGTGACTTATTCTTCCATTCGAATAAATATGATGATTTTGTACGTTGTATTTTGAATTTAAAAACACGCCAAGTACAAAGTTAAAAGAATACACTATTCTTTGTACATCTTTGTCCAAACTATTATCAGATAATACTTGGAATGAGTCTCCTGGATATTTTTTTTGTATTTTTAACACTTTTTCAACTTTCAACTGTAACTTGTCCATTGTAGGATGGCTATTAAGTCTGTAATAATAAAGAATTCTGTAAAGAAAATGAGACGTTACGGCGATAAAATACAGTATTTATTACAGTTGAAATATTCATGGGATCAGGTAATCCATTAGTAACTGCTGAAAGTGTTAATACATTAGTGATTATATCAGCTCTTACTGAAAAGTAGCAGAAATACAAAACTGTGTTAATATTAGATTCAATATTCATGTAATCAGTCAATCCATTAGTTACCTGGAAAGGTGTTCCTAATACATTAGTGAGTATGTTAGCTCTTACCAAAAAGATTATAAAATTTGATAAGCGAGGGTCAGGCAAAACCAAAAACAGATGACACTGCCTTTTTTACTCTCAGTAGTCTGTCATTATATTTATTTGTAAAAATCAAAGTAACAGAATACCGTATGATGTAACACTACGAATATAATTAACATAAAGAACGTACGGGATGTTTCAACATCAGTTCTATTAAAATTTTTCTTACGGCGTAACTTGCAGAACTTCGAGATTTTCAGTGTGTCTAAATATCGGCCTACTAAAGCTTAGCATGCAAAACAAAACCGACCCAAGAGCACAATGGAACCTTCAGTATTTATTTCTTTACCCATTTTTAACACATTCGTTTTCACTAGCTAAACGTGATGGAGTAGAAATTTGTTGCTTTTTATTTTTCTCTAAGTGGATGTACCACTTAACATTAATTTAATGTTATCGACAGTAACAGCCTGCTGAGTTTCAAGTTAGAATAAAAGTGAAGAGACGTTTTAGAACAACATAATATAAAGATTATCCTGTATGAGGTAAATCAAAAACAAGTCAGTCATATGAATTTAAATAAAAAATGGACCAAGAATTGAGCCCTGCGGTACTCCCCTTTTTACTCCAGATTTTTGAGATCGTATCCTGTAAAATCAACTTTGGAAATTTTATTACTAAAGTATGAAGTAAGAATAATTATCTAGAAAAGTGTTGCGGATTCCATAGGAATGCAATTTCCTAATCAATGTTTCGTGAAGGCCACTATCGAATGCCTTGAACAAATCATGAAAGATGCTTACAGCATCGCATTTATCCACGGAAATTATTATGCCCTTAAAATTTTACACCGCTATCAGTTATTGTGAAATACTTAAGTAACTTGTTTGGGTCTTTCATTAAAAAAATCAGTCTTGAGACATGTGTATCAGGACTGGATTTTTTATATATTTTTTTAATGTAACTTTCTGATACTTCTTCGTCCCAAAAGGTGTCTACGTTTGTCACGGCACCAGTAGCATTTTCCAAAGCTTCAATCAGCCATGATGGTGTGTTCAAAATGTTTAGGAAAAGACACAAATAAAAAGTCAACATATTTGTCTTAAATACAATTTTAAAGAAAATTACACTGTAGCAGTAAAACAAAGTAAGAACTGGTCACCTTAATGAAATACATGAGTAACGATGCGTCTATGTAGAACAAGCCACACAAGTTCATCTTACTGAACGTTTGATTCGTCCGTATAATGTTCTTGCATAGACGTATTTGACTTACTGTAAAAAAAAACACAATGAGATTCAAATTGTGGAGCAGAAGTAGGTTTATTATGCGTTTTTAGAACCTTCTATTGGATACGATAGTGAACTATGTTTATATAAAGATTTATTTTTTAGTTATGTCTGTCATATTTACGTAATTTTGTGACTTCCTTATTTAATATTTATTTTAAAATACTTATTTGTTCTTTTTCTCCAAATTAATGCACTAATGAACAAAAAGAATACTCTTTAACCGTATTTTTCGCTCTCGTAATTTTGAGAAATTGGTTCCTAACTGCGATCGAAATGCAGCAGCGGCTACAAACGGCAAGAGGGGTCAACGTAAGTGAGCGGAAGATAAGAAGGTGAAAGGGGGAACAGGATCTGCATACTCAAAAACAAGCTTGAGGTCCAGAACTGCTCCGGCACCATCGCGTAGCTCGACTTTGGTTCGCTCGCGAACACGCAAATTGTACTCACGACCAGTAGCGTAAATTTCTGTCGACTGAAGAATTCAGAGTGGCCTTTAGAGCTCTAGATGACCGCGAACGTGTGTGGAGAAGGCATGGGCAGAGGTTTATCAGATGCAGTTTGACGAGGAATATTTTTTTGACGAACGCACAGATTTGGCAGTTGTCTAATGGCAATGCGATACTTTGAAGAGATTCAAAAAGATTAAATTCATCTTATGCAAGATAATGCCCGACCTCACACAGCACGTTGAGTGAATTATTAACTGTCGGAGGTGAAAATTACAAAATTGGAGTGGCCAGCACGAAGCCCAGACATAAACCTGATGGAAAATGTCTGGAATATGCTTTAAAAATTATTCAAATCCAGTCCCATCGCTCCAGAGACTATCAGTCAATTGAAAACCGCTCTGGTAGCCGGCTGGGAAGAAATACCACACATGTTCATTAAAAACATAATCCACAGCATGCCCGATCACATACAAGCAGTTACCAGGTGCAGAGGTTACATAAACCCGCAGTTATTTTTAAGTTTTTAAATTCAAAAACATTTTTGAATGAAATTTAAACTTGCTGCGTAATTTCTTTTATTGTTATTTGACAAAATTTTAATAAAGTTAACTCATTTTTGAAAATTAATCATTCGTATTTAAGATTCGAATAAATATTTGAGTTTTTCAACAAAAAAACCCTGTTTCGCGTTTCATTTTGATAATAAGCCACATTACAAGCTTGGGCCACTTTCCGTGCTGCTGAGTGTACAACAAACAATAACCTATCAGACATAACACTCAATAAATCAGAGGATCCTTCCTTCCAGTTAATCACTTCTAAAAACATTGTCTTACTTGGACAGTCCCTGTTCTTCATAAGCTCTATAAACGTCGTCTCTGCATCCTTAACAGTAGCATAGAACTTCTCACATTGTATACTGTGCGCAAATACTAGAGCCACGTTCTTTGTTATCAATAAAAGTGTTGCTAAAACGTGGAACATTGTCTAAAAGTAAAATAAACAAAATTATTACTCAGTGGGTGCCTGAGGATAAAGGGTGCGGCCGAGGCCGGTCTAGAAAGAGGTGGCGAGAAGGTATTTGCCCAGCAGTGGGGAATACATGGCCATGAAAAAAATAAACAGAAAAGAGGTTACAATCGCATAAAGGTCACACTTACTTGGTTTTCCAACACTGTAGATCCTTTCACTGTAGTGCATATTAGGTGAACATAAAAGAGATTATGGTAAAATATGCTAAACAAGTGATATAATGCCTAGAAAAAACAAAAAGTTTTACATCAATTTGTGTGTACTTAGTGAACTAAATAAGGCTTTATGTCTCTGTTTAAGTACAATATTAGTGAACTTACCCATACTTGAAAAATTTTCTTATACAAATTGTAAGCCTTCAAGATACTTTGGTATGTCTTAAATAATTCCGAAATTCTTTCACTGTTTTCTTGATCATCATTCATTATTAGAACTTCTTTAATCCACCCGTACAAGTATTTTCTTAACAGTATTATGATTCGAGTGCATATAACTAAATTGATTTCCATCCCGAAGAACATTGTGCTGACAACAATGTCAAGAATCAAGTCGATGACATCGGGGTAGTAACACGTTGTAAAATATAGTGTGTGTGTAAAAATATTAATAAAGATTACAGTAAGTACTGAGATCCAATTCCAAATAATAAAATACATAATACTTTTACTAAAATCGATGCTCTCGTGTATAGTTTGGAGCTCTAAAATAAGTAAGATGTTGGCGTTCTTATGAACTATATTTAAAATAAACATTACCGTGAACCCAACCATCAACATGATGAAGTAGATTATAGTAAACAGTGAAAAGAAGTCTTTTTCTGTACTTGACATGTTCTTATTAACGTCCCTGATATCTATGACGACCATTCGATAGATACAAGACATATTCATAATTAGCATACAGCAGAACGAAAGTATACGACTTATTCCCCCAGCAGAATAAATATGATGATTTCGTACGTTGTATTTTGAATTCAAAAACACACTAAGTGCATAGTTAAAAGAATACACTATTCTTTGTACATCTTTGTCCAATCTATTTACTCGGAATGAGTCTCCTGGATCAATGTTTAACAATTTTTCAACTTTCAGCTTGAACTTGTCCATTGTGGGATGGCTTATAAATAAGTCTGCAATTACATAATTTTGTGAAGAAAATTAGACATTACGGCGACAAAATACAATATGGCGTTTATTACAGTTTAAATATTCATGTGATCAGTCAATCCATTAGTAACTTGTGAAGGACTTGTAAAATATAATATTAGTGATTATGTCAGCTATTACTAAAAAACTTTTATTTGGGAGGTTCAGACAAGACTAATACATGACACTACCCTCATTGGTAAGTATCAGTAGTCTGTCGTAATCATTAATTGATGAAACAAATTCAGTCCTAACAGTGTTAAAATATTGATTAGTATTCAAAGAACGCAAAGTCATTGCTTGCTTTCGTTCACATTTCTTTAAACTCTCAGAGAGTAAGAAATTGATTAATTAATTGAATAAGCCCGTTCTGTAAAAAAAGATCGTTTGAATATCCCCATAATTCCTCGATAACTGAATAGGTACCATACGACATAACACTTCAGAAATATGTTAAGTACAAAACTAAACGGGCTGTCCTCAAGGGCAGTTCAATTACGATGATGATATTTTTCTCGGAATGACCTGCAAAACCTCGAGTTTTTGATTATATAAATGTGAGCGTCACATAGCCTAACATGATAAGTAATCAAAAACCAACCAAGAGCTTATTAAAGAGCGTATTCAATTCCTCACCGTTTTACAACACATTCGTTTTCACCTGCTTTACGTGAGGTAGTATAAACCTATAGCATTTTCATTTCTCGTTAGGTGTAAAATTCACTCTAAACTAATTTATTATACGGTGAGGTACGCAGCTGGTGACGTTTAAGATAGAACAAAGTGAAGTATTATTTGCAAACAACAATACAAATAAATATGAAACAAAAATGGGTCAAAAATTGAGCCCTGCAGAGCTCCCATTTTTTCTACATATCCTTATCTCGTATCCTTAGATCTTATCTCGTATACATCAACTTGTTAATCTGATTACGAAAGCATGAAGTAAACATTTAGAGAAAAGCATTTGTCTTCTAAAAGTTCAATACCGGTATCAGTTGTTGTACGACCTGAACAAACTACTTATCTATATATATCCAGTATTATTTTTTCCATCTTATTTTGGCATCAATGGTATTTAAATGTACGTAACTTCCTCATAATGCTTTGGCTCTGAACGCGGACACTATAACCCTGTCATCATTAGTGCCTGTGAATTCAGACACTTGGAATAGGACCAAAATAAAAAGTCAACATATTTCTCATAAATACTATTTTAAAGAAAATTACATTGTAGCAGAACAATGAAATAATTAGTGGTCACTTTCAAGAAAACCATTGGTAACGTTGCGTCTATATAGAACAAGCCACATGCAGTCATCTTACTGAATGTTTTATTCGTCTGTATAATGTTCTTGCTAAGATGTTCTTGACATTCTGTAAAGAAATATTTCAAAATAAGATTAAAATTTTGAAGGTATTGTGTGCGTTTGAAGATTCTTCTGTTGGATATGATGATGAACTATGAAAATGTTTCAACATCTCTATGTTACTGTAAAACATTTTATAAATAGTTTTTACAACATTTCTTGCCCTTTCTTTTACATAATAACCTACCTTTTCAAATGGGCAATAGATTTAGTTCGATTTCCTTATTTGACTTTCAAAAATGCCTTTTAATAGCCTAATTGAAACACATGTTTTGACTTGGACTTGACTTTGTAGTATCGCCTCTCATGAACTACGTAAGATGTTTGACGTCAAAAGTAAAAGATTTTTGCAAAAATGCCTTTCAATAGAGGCATTTAACTCAACTCAAAGCATTTATTTCAAATAGATCCGTGACAGGTACATTTGCATAGTAAAAAACAAGCTTCCAGAGAATCCAGACATAAGCATAATAACTGTGAATGGACTGAAGTTGACCATTCAAAAATTGTACGTCTCATAGAGAAGAGTGGACAAGAAACTCCATGGACACTCTTTTCAAAGTTCTGAATACAATATTGTTACTTCCATAATTATGTAAGCACAAGTTCCCACTCAGATCCACTTACAAAAAACACAATCATATTAACGTATTCTATCATAGAAAACGCAGTCTTACTTGGACATTGCCTTTTCTTCATAATTTGTATGCATGTCGTCTCTGCATCCTCAATAGTGGCATAGAATTTCTCACAGTGTATACTGTGCGCAAATACCAGAGCCATGTTCTTTGTTAGCCATAAAAATATCGAAAAAACGTGGAACATCTTCTGAAAATAAAACCGACAAATGATTTGGTCAACAAGTAATCCAGTTCAATCAATTTTGATTATAATAATGTACGTACGTCAATTTTTTAGTGTTTTTAAAAACTTTTTGCTGGCATTTTGTAGGTGACTAATACGTGAGAAGACATGACGAAACAATCACAGAAATAATCGCCTTTTTTAAGTATAAAGATAATATTTTGATGGTATGCATACTTACTTTATTATTAAACACTGTAGAGTTTTTCAGCGAAGTGCATATTAGGTGAAAATAGAAGAGATTGCGGTAAAATACGGCAACCGTGTAATATAATGCCTGTAACAAAATCTTAATGAGTAACACTGTTTATAGTAAAGATTAATTATGTATTCTTCGTTTGCAAAATAGGGCCAGTTACTATATTTATGTATGGTGATTGGTAACAAACAACTTTCTCAAAGTTTTTTTTTTTTTTACTCATTCACTTTTATCACAATAACAGAACAGCCGTATGAAAATCGCGCGCGCGCGCCTTCGACCTATCAGATGTTAGCCGCGCGACGCTGTTCTGTCTCATTACTATGGTACCGTACAACAGTCGGTAGGCAGAGCACCCGGGCGGCTCGCAAGCCCACTCCCTAAGTTTTATTGTGGTAAAAGTGAATGAGTATGAAATAAAATGTTTTTTTGGGAAAGTTGTTTGTTATCATGAGTACAATCACGTGTTTAAGTATCGGTCACTTATTACCAGTCACCCTGTATACGTATTTATTGATTGTATCTAAGTCTTTGTTCAAGTGAAATTAATATTCACGAACTTACCAAAACTTGAAAAATTCTCTTATACAAATTGTAAGCTTTTAATATACTTTCGTATATCTCGAGTAATTTCAGACAGCGTTCATCATTTTCTTGTTCAGCATCCATCATTAATACATCTTCAATCCACTTGTCTAAGCATTTTCTTAACATTATTATGATGCGCGTTGCTACAATTAAATTTATTTCCAAAGCGATGAGCAATATGCCGCCTATATTGTCAAGTATTAAGTCGATGACATTGGGGTAGTTACTCGATAGATAATACATTAAATGCATTAAAGTGTTAAAGAGGATGATAGCAATTATTGAGATCCAATTCCAAACAATAAAACCTTGAATACTTTTACTCAAATCGATGCTTTTAAATATAGCTTGGATCATTAGAATAAGTAGGACGTTGTTGTCTTTATGCACTATGTCTAGAATGAACATTATTGTGAACCCAAGCATAAAAGTGAACAAGAGGAAAGAAGTGAACAATGAAAAGAAGTATTCTTCTAAACTAGACATATCATTATTCATATCCCTGACATCTAAGACCACCATTCGATATATATTCGACATAATCATAAGTAACATACAAAAGATTGAAAGTAAACGACTTATTTTTCCATTAGAATAAATAAAACCACCCCGTAAGTTATATTTTGAATTTAAAAACACACTCAGTGCGTAATTAAGGGAGTTCGCTATTCCTTGTACATCTTTGTCCAGTCGATTGACGGATAGTACTTGGAATGAGTCTCCTGGAACATTTTTTTGTTTTTTGAACACTTTTTCAACTTTCAACTTGAACCTGTTCATTATTGGATGGCTATGTATTATATAATGATAGATAACGTTGTCGTATTAATACCATGATGTCATTACATTAATGTGTTGATTATAATTTAAATATTCATATGATTGGTCGATACATCAGTAGAATAATATGTTAGTATTAATACATTCGTTATTAAGACAGTTCTGTCTAGAAATTTGCCAAAGTTTTCACCGTCAATTGATTGATAAGCTATCGAAATCAAAGTCAAACCATTTAGTTTTATTAGGCCATTAAAATGCACTTTTGAATGTCAAACATCACGTTGAAGTCTTCACTAATGAATACTTGGTTATTAGGCTTTTAACGTCTCAAAAAGAGAAAGAATTCAAAATAAATACACACAAGTTACGTTGACCTCATGTAAGGCGTCAAAGGCACATCACAGATAATTCATTTGTAGAAGTACAATATCTTAATGAGTAATGACTTCTATCAGGTATATTGGTAGTGCAGAATCTACATCAAACAGGCCAAATTTGCTTTGACCGCATCACATTCAAACGCGTATTTGACTTTCTGAAAAAATAAAATCGTAATATTGTTTTAAAAATTATAAAATATGCCATAAACATTGAGGGACTAAATAATATAACAGCCACACGGCTGAATCTTATAGGTTAAGAAACACTTCTCAAGGTTGGATTCGTGAATGGGTGACCAAGACCATCCATTACATACCAAAACCTCTCGGTGTGTCCTTGCTACCATGTTTTACAATCGCTTCGTGTAGTCAGAAGCCCAAAAGTCTGACAGTAGTTTGGAAGAATGTCCCCTACATCGAAACTTACAAACTTTTAACTCTTCATAATGTTAGTAAACCAAGTGTAAAAGAATATAAAATAAAGTGAAGTTCACCAAAGAATCCGCAAAAACTTGGAAAATTTTCTTAAACAGATTGTAAGCTTTATAATCTCTAGGTACATTTCAAACAATTTTAGACAATGTCCAACATTTTCGTGTTCATGATTCATCATCAGCAGATTAACATTTTTATTTTTGCTATGGAAACTTTCTTTTCATCCACTTTTATTAAAGCACTTAATTGTAGCCTTAATTAAATGGATTCCATCTATGATGTATTAAACTTCTTGTATGCTGTCAATAAATTTAATAACGATTATAGAATCGCTCGTGTGCTTGCAATCTACTTTTACTGCTTAATAATGAAGAAATTCCTCTGTTTTAATTCAAAAAAACATTGTGTGAATCACATTTCAGACAACACGTTAGACCATGATGTGCAGTCAATGATTTTGCCTTTGAACCTGATGCAATATATCATGTTCTGTCCTAAATATCGCATAAAAAACAATTGTGTTACTCCAAACAGCCTGTTCTCTTTCTTTGTTTCCCTAGTTGGAACTTTAGCATTCATATCTATGTTTCTATATCGTTCCTATCTGCTGTGTGTTTCCAAGGGCGATATTGGATTAAGCACTTTCAGTTATGTCACCTCCTATTTTGACTGCATGTATTATTGTTTTGGATTAGCTATTAATTTCGCAGTTAGTGTTATTTGCACCAATCAAGGCGTAAAATTTGTCCTGACTTTTCAAAAAGTTCACAGAATTATCAATAATGAGAAAAGATTTATACGCTCGGTTATTTTCAACTGGATTGCTGTCATGTCAACTTTGTGTGGCTACATCTTTGGTTTCACATATTTTTGCTTACAATTTTCCTTTGAATATACGTTCCATGCTTATCTTTTGGTTTTTTACGATTTGAATATGGTTTGTGCCATTCGAGGATTTAATTTGCTGGAAGATAAAGTAATTCTCTGGAATATTCAAGTTTTGTGTTCTCAAGAAACAGACAGGACGCACGATCCAAGTTATAGAAAGAAAATATTTCAGGTTTACGTTGATTTATTAGAATGTTTTGAACTCCATAAAGTGTGTATTCAACATTTTGTAAGTACCATTTCATCAGACACTAAGCATCTTTTTTAAAACACACTTCATCTTTTCTCATTAATTTGAAAACTTTTCAGATGCTTTACTACATTATAGAAGTATTCATCCACTCTCTTATTTACTTTCAAATGACACTTGAAGTTCTGAAAGCAGGTATCATCATTAACAACGATGTAAGTATTACTTTGCAAGGAAATCGGTGTGTTCTATTAAAAAAAATATCGAAGACATGACTAATATTGACTCCGCAGCGGATCAACGTATTTTTTTGTAACTTAATGCTTTTTTATCGTTGTATAAGCTGAAGGATGGCGAGGTGAGCTTGAAAACTACAGGTAGGATTGATCCACACATGCTCAAATTAGAGAGGATTGAAAAATAAAAAAAAGGCCTTTGCCTTGCAGTGGGAAGAAATAGGCTGAAAATAAATAAAAAGTGGTTGTGCCAAACGGTTATTTAATTTCTGTTTAAGAATGCAGCTTCTATGACGTCGTTTTCCGTATGCGTATGGATGATGAAGGATTTGACGCTGCAAACACTGCTAAGTCAGCAATGTGAGAAATTGTACATGGCCATACAATGTGTTCAAGACACCTGCGCACTTGTTTTGAAGACAACATGTTCAGGTTGGTTTAAATACACTACTTATATTTCATACATTTATATTCTCAGGATACCGTCCTGTAGATTATCATAAAAGTTGTTTAAATCAAATAATTTCTACGATTATATAGATGTATCCAAGATGTCGACACAGCTCACAGAATCAGCAACTTGAAGTAACAATGGGCCGGCCATATTAGTCGTAGAACCGTTGTCTGTTGGGGTAGATGTGTTCTTGAGTGGAGACTGAGAATTAGCAAGCGTCGACGCGATGCCCTCAGGCTGGGTGGAGTGGGGATCTACTCACAGTGGCTGATAGGAGATGGATGAGAGTTGCCGAGAATCGAACTGAGTGGCGTACAATTAGATAGGCCCATGTCTAGCAGTGGACTGCTGCAGGCTAATGATGATGTTGATGATTTAGTGGACCTGCCCGATTTGGTGACATTATAAGTGATGGTAAATGCTAAACTAGAAATCTTTGGAAAATACGTGACTATGCTCCAAAATTAGATATACTCTATGTTAGCTTCTTCATTAGCTTCATTTTTATTTTTGCAGAAGATGAGAAAAAACTGTGCAAGAACGTAATGCGCTTTCATCGAGCATCATTTAGCAAACTACGTTTGTGTGGCCTGTTCTACGTAGACGCTGCGTTACAATTAAGTCTGTTGAGTCTACTTACTAACTACATTATTGTGTTGCTAGAGTTTGCTTATTTGTGATTCAGACTACATTAAATTTACTTATCAAAAATACCGTTTTTGTCCAACACGGTTGCAGTGAACTCCTGCACACGTAGCATGACCACCGTAGAAACGGGTTTTGTCGACGCTTCAATCGACAAATGACAGATTTTGTTGATCTGTCATTTTGTCGATTCTTCCGTCGACAAAAGCCGTTTCTACGGTAGTCATGCTACGCGTGCTGGCTTTGTTTACTAGGGGGAATCACTGACTCCTAAGTAAACACACAGAAAGCTAAAACCTAGTTTAGGAGTCAAGGTATTTAAATTTTTTGACCTTTGTTATAAGTTGACATCTAATTAATTATGCACTATCAAACTGAAAAAAATTGAACTAAAAAAGAAATGTGTACAAAATATGCACTATCAAAATGCTATTTATAATTAGAATTTACGTTTATTTTCACAAAAAAGTTATAACATATCATGTAGATACTATTATGTTAATAATCAGTTGTAAATCTTGTTATCTTACTCAGTTAAATATTTTTCTAAATTTTCAAGAGGTGAGAGGTTGATTAACTTGTGATGATTATATCATTGGTACGCAATTTGTGTAAAAACATCCGGATTTCCGGTAACTAACCACATGTGCGAAATGAAAAGAAACTAATATCTTCTGCAAATATAAAGATTTAATTGCAATTTTGGAATACCCAATCCAAATTATACCTGGAGACAACTCATACAATCCAAAAGAGACCAAATCAACCTAAAAATGAAAAAAAACTTCAGTGGCTTCTGGTGAGAAAGTCTATACTCAGCGCAGCAATTTGCTGGTGTGAAAGACAATCTTAAATCCGTTATGAACCTACGGCGTACAACTCTGGGGCTCAGGTGCCGCCTCTAACATTAAACACCCTGCAGATAATGCAAAACGTCACGCGTCATTCTAAAAAACATTTTAAATGCACGGTGGTTCATCAAAGACTCGGAGGTTCGTGAACAATTCAAAATTAACACAGTAAAAGTGGAAGTGGCCTCATTTGTCAAACGCTTCAAACAAAGACTGGAAAGGCACCCAAATCGTCTGAGCAAGCCAGCTCATAAAAAGTGCCTGAAAAGACCTGCTATAATGGACTTAGCAACTGACAATGACAGCCGAAGCGTCGATGTTTAAAAGAGGGGAGGCTCCCAATGGGGATCCTTCTCGTCAAGACAAACCTTACTTCAACTCATCTGCTTATAGTCTTAGGACTGATTGCACGATTTACATTTTTTTTAAATTTTGACGGCAAAGACAATAGCGTTGGTAAATCTGGTAGTTCAGGCGTTGTTGTAAACCCGGTTGTTGTATCTTCCGCAGTCAACCGCAACTCTTCCTCATTTTAGGAAGATTAGGAGGGTATTGCGTCGCCGCCTTCGAACAAACGTCATAAGTACAGACATAAGATTATTTACTGACCCGTGTTTTAAAGGTCTGATTAGTGAACTTGTGCATTGATGACAAACTTACATAAAGGACTACATAAATCTGCGATATCGATACATAAGATTGCAGCAGGCGAAGAAATATCTAAGTTTTTTTTTGTAATACAAATCCTGAAAGCTTCATCATTAGTTAAACCGCCAGAGAAGAAAACGTGTATCTGAGATACCGAAATACTCTTTGAATGGATCAATAATAATACCCTAAGTTCAGACACTTTGTTTGAAGAGAAAAACAGCTGTACTTTTATATACTTGTGTCAGTCGAAGAAAGTTTTACTTGTAATTTTTCTAATTTTGAATAATGATAAAAATACTGCCCTCGACTGCCACGTTGGTCTAGTGGTCGCAACTGCTGCAGCTGAGCATGAGGTCCTAGCTTCGATTCCCGGGTCGGGCAAAGTGCTAATGGGTTTTTCCATCGGGAATTTCTCAGTAGCAGCCTGGTTTGTGCCCGGTTGATGGCAATAGGCTCGCCTCCTATTACATGGGACTTAAACATAACTGGCAAAATGTGAGCGTTAGGTACACCTCTGCCTACCTCTTCGGGAATAACAGGCGTGATGTTATGTAACGATAAAAATAGAGGAGATGGCAAATTTCCCGTTGGCCCCGAGCGGCATTAACTCACGCTTCGCCACTGATATTTGAAACTACGACTGAGGACGTTTAGGCTGATTGTGTTAGATTGTCCCGCAGAATGTTGCAATAGACCGTCCTGTGCCCTTAATTTTGCCTTCAATTATTTACAAACAAACTCTTCAGCTTTGTTATACCAAGTATAGATTTTTCTTTTTCTTTGTATACCGTTGTTCTTTTTTACCGATTATTTGTGACTACAATGTTCATGTGTGAACATTGTAGTCACAAATAATCATGTTCACACATGAACATTGTAGATTCCGAGATGCTTGTTAACTTTTCTATCATGCTTTACGTTTTTGTGAAGTAAACAACGACTTATTGTCGGGTACTAACGTTGTAACATAATAACATTATAACATCAAATAATTTTAACCCTTAATTACCCCCCCACCCTTTTTTTCCTTTTTTGTTTTAAAGTTACGTATACGGTCACGTGGGGTGCGTGACACCCGGATCATATAAATCAAATACGAAATACATGCAAAATCACGATTATAGAATAAAATAGAAAATTTTTATTTCAGACCGGAGACCATAGGATTAGTAACAATTTTACTTAACTTCTAGTGTTAGTAGGTTACAGACAGATACAATTAAAACTCAGCGTTGAGCCGCATCCACCTCCGCAGCATCAGGGAATCCCATCGATCTCAAATATACTGAGAATACTGTTGGTGCTGCCGCGAACACGAGTCATCAGTGATGCAAATCTATTTCTAATAATAGCGGCAAAACCATCAATATTATTATCTGCAAACATCCCCGGCGCACTACAACGCCACGGCAGCCGTAGCAGCACTCTCAGTGCATTATTATATAGTGCATTATTGTATGTCCGCTGAGTTAAGTTGACCCACAGCTGCACGTGTAGAAGGACTGACAGTAAGCTTTGAAAAGCGTGACTTTAACTGGTCTCGTACAACGTGCAAACCTCCGTAGGTTTGCACGTTGTAGGAGACCAGCATGTTACAACGGACAGCCAGCGACCTACGTTCCCTTTCAATGTCACAATTATGCTCGATACTTGATCATAAAGGGCACGTGTTTTTATGAAGCTGAAGGGAACTTCAGCGCTCTAAATTCAAAATTTCAAAAGTTCTAAACCTTTTAGGATGCTCTGGGGTGTGTAACATCCCATGCGATCAATTAAGGGTTATAAGAATAACTATGGAGTTTCTTGAAGGTTCTTCTCTATAGAAAATGATTAACATCCTTATAGAGATACAAAACGGCTGGAAAGCGATCGCCTCTTCTCTAGGCTCTAAGTATGAATTCAAGAGCTCCCAGCAGCCAACACCTAAATAAAATTGAGCATAAAACTAACAAATTATCATTATCAGCTTACAACAGACGACTGCTGGACAAAGGCGTCTATAGTTGCTTAGCTCGATTCTCGGCAACTCTCGTCCAGCTGCTACCAGCCCCACTGCTGATCGTCGCTACTCCTAACCTGAGAGCTTTTCACCTCAGGTCGCGGTCTCAACACAAGAACACGTCTATCCCAATTGTTTCTGGATATACAACATTAGTTTTAGTATATGCGAAACCTGATACATGTGTCTAGTATTTTTATATAAAGAATCTATGTACAAAATTTTAAAACTGTATCATGAAAAATCACAAAGTTATAAGCTTGTTCTGTTTTGTTACCTAGTTGTCCGCACAAAAACGCGGTCACCACGCAGCGCGCGCCTCCAGCATCGTCTTGAGCTCATTGATAATAATAATTTGGCAGTAGGTACCTAAATTATTGCCATAGGTACTCAAAGTCGCTCGGTATCCAACTTATAACTTGTTTAAATATTTTTGGGAAAAAATATAACATGGTTTAAAAATTATTGGAATCGATTCAGTTACTTATTCTGAACAAATTATATTCAGGTTTCGCATATACTAAAAATAATGTTGTATAAGAACATTATTATTTATACAATCATAGTAAAACACATCCACCACATCATATGTTTCCAACAATTTTAATGCTAACGAGATTACAAAAAAGCAAACTGGAGCAACACAATGGTATAGTCAGTTATTAATGCCGTCATTATCAGTGGTAAAGAAGCATCAACGTAGAACATACCACAGGCATCCATCTTCTTGAATGTCGTTTCGTTTAGGCGTTTAACATTCTTGTACAACCTTTTTTCTTTTTCTGAAATGTATAGGGAACATTAGTAATTAGAGGACCACAAAGTTTGAGAAATAAAACGTATCATATGCCCATATCTCAGGTCGAACTCGTGGCTAAATAATAACAGCTGCTCGGATCAATCTTCAGGTTATATAATGTTTTCCTAGGTTGGTCTGGGGATGGGTGACCATCCATTACGTACCGAGTTTCCTCCGTGCTTCGGAAAGCCCGTTAAGCTTTTGGTCCCGGCTGTCATTACACATACACTACCATTACAGGTAGTTGACAGCGGACAACAAGTTTTACCAAGGGGTATCGTAGTACTCAGTACTAACTGAGTTGTGGAAGTCAGATAGGCAGGCGCCCAATGTAAATAATAGTATTCAGCTGCGTCAGTATTGGACTGGAGGCCAACCTCAACATTGTTGGGAAAACGCTTGGCAGATGATGAAGCCCTTTTTTTTTTGTTCCGGGATGGAATATCCTCATGGATGTCCTCCGCTCTAGGGCCGGAGGAGGGTTCCCTAACCCTGGAAATATTCTACTTATGTGCACGTCGGAATCAGAATCCCTTCAGACGTGAATAAGTAACAGGCAGGCATGCTGACGTACAGACGAAAAGTTACTTTCACATTTTGTAACAAGTTGTGTGGTAATCGGTTGTCGTGGAATGCCCATTCCACGACAACCGATTACCACACAACTGACTCTCTGTGTTACGGATTGTGATGTGATACGGAGGAATGAGGAAAATATCGTGAGGAAAGTTTTGAGTATGAATGTGGATGGGTATAAGAGTAGAGGAAGACCAAAGAAACGACAGATGGACTGAGTAAGTAAAGGATGATATGGCACGAAAGGAGGTGTCTGATGAGAGGGCGGTTAATAGAGAAGTATGCTCATTCTCATCATTCTCTTGCCCTTATTTCAATTTATTTGGGTGACCCCAAATTATTAGATCATAAATACCTGTACAATTTGAATTCAGCAAGAGAGCGCATGTATCGTCAACTTTGTTCATAGTGATGTAGAATTTTTCGAACTCCAAGCTCAATATGATTTCTAATATCAGAGTCTTAGTTAGCCCAACGTTTGATAACAATATTGAACTTAAACCCTGAAAAAATATCGTATTCCTTATTATCTATATTGTTATTTACTGTCAGTATCTTCTTCTTTGCGTGTCGATGGACTCAAATAATGCCCGACCAGTGTATAACTGTATAGTGTGTCCAGTGTAACTGCACGGCCCTTTCGATGGCTTCGTTTAAATCCTGGAAGGTGCAGATGGCTGAGCAGGATGGTCAAGAAAGGAGGTGGGGTTCATCCAGCAAAGGGGCTCCACACTGGCATTATATTTGGGGCGAGTCGATGATACCTCATTCGCCCAGATTATTTCTACAGCGGCCGACCTACTGTCAGCATTATAAGTCTATAATATTCCGTCTACTGGTACTCAGGGCTCTTTGGGGTCGTGACCCACCACGTGGACCCAGTGCGGACTTCACTAGTTTACGTTTCGATGATATTTCTTCACGTTGTTTTAGTTCACCGTTCTTTTGTATCCATTTATTATTTGGCAGCCTAGTTCCATCAACTGCTTAGTATTGCAGTCTTCCTCACCTTTGTGGCATGCTTCCCTGGTCTGCGGGAGTCTTAACCACGCCTTAACCACGATCTTCTTAATGTAATTCATATAATCTATGGTGTCAATATTTCTCAACAACTCTTTCGTTCCGATCGACACATTCGTCTTATTTAAATAAAGGGTGTAAACACACCCTTAACGAAGCCAAAAGGCTCTTGTTCTCGCCGTCATTGCGATTTTTTTTTTCTTTAGACCACAACTACGGAGAAAGAGAACAACAGTTACGGAGATATTGGGAGTCAAAAATCCAACCTTTCAAAAATTTTTTTAAACTTTATTTACTGTTATAGCTTTACTTATTTCCGCGACCCCCGTACTATTCAATGCATCCAACAGCATAATGTTTTGAGTCCGTTATATTGAGTCCTACCGTAAAATGTGATTTTTCTCTCCAAAAATAAGAGACACATTTCCCAGTAATAATTTTTGGCTAAACATGGTTATTTAGTTTAATGTATAAAATAATTGATTGACGGCTTCATGAAGGGTTCGTTTACACCCTGTATATAAAACCAACCAAATCCCATACCACAAAATTATACAGACAAGATATTTAGAGTTGACATTCTGAAGGAGAATACTCACGGATAATTTCAAGTTCTCAAGACCTATCTCAGTGTGAATCAAAGAGTTGCAGAAGGAGCCTGCGCAGTGAAACACGATCTGTAATTATTTTAACTTAATTAAAAGAATTCGCTGAAGAAATATCTAGTAGATACATAGTCACTTACTTACCATTTGTTGGAAAGAGACCTTAGAAATGTCATAGCAATCCAATATATTAACATAAGTCTGATATAATCTATTACAATAATTCTCATTGTTCCTGTCCTCCGAGCTATGAAAATGCATCGTTTGAATATTCCAAAGATCAACTTTATTTTTTAACAACTTAATAATTCTGATAGCATACACGATAATCGTATGAAAGCTGAAAACACTGAAACCGCATACAATATTGTAACTTGGAAGTTTAAGGCTTACATTAATAAAAAGAACAATACTAATACTAGTAACTAATATCAATATGACACTTAGCCAATTACCAACGATGAAATGTTTGAATGCAATCTTATTATTAAGAAATCTGTGGACATACAAAAATTTAGAAATAAAATCTACGTTTTTATCCGTTTGAAAGATAACTGCAAAAAAATTAATTAGGAAACCAGTAGAGGTAAAAATAAAATCAAAGTAATTGAATCCGTTAAAGTCGATCTTGTAACAGTCACTAATACGTTTGCTGAAAATGCGGGAATATAAGCGATAAAAACGAAAAGATAAGAATATGATCGTGGCACACAATGAAATGAAACACGAACGAAGACTATTCGGATAAATAAAATTGTCCCTGATTCTGTACTTGGGACAGAAGCAAAGTTGCTGCATAAGGTTCAAAGGTAGAAGCATAGACTGCACATCTTTGTCAACGAAGTTGTCTGCCACAACCTCCACACGACAATTTTGACTACTGTTACTATGTATTTTCTTTTCCAGAAGCTTCATTTTCTAAATTCAGATTGGAAACACGTTGTTCTTGAAGAAGTGGTCGACATAAATGAGGCAACGTTTAAGGATTATGAACATTAACGTAATCGAGACTCCTCGTGTCTTATCATAAACCCTAATCTATAGGACGGTACTTGAGTGCTTGATCAATAACGAATGAAGTAACAACGTATGCCTTGACCTTATTTGTGAATCTAATAGGTTTGCTTTTTATGTTAAACTTTCATTTTTGTTTCCTCTATCTATAGTGACAACGCTGCCCGCGTTATCACTTAGATTTTTAGAAAATTAATCAAACTGTTTGGTTATGTTGCTTTTGCTCCTACTTTTTATTGTTCCGTGCCTCAGTCAAAAAAAACCCAACCCTTATAGGATCACTTTGCTGTCCGTCCGTCTGTCCTTTTCTCAGGAACACGTGTAGGTATCAAGCTGAAATTAATATCAAATACTCAGGTTGCTACCCCTTGAAGCAGTGAAAAAATCAAACTTGTAGATCAACGCAATAAAAAGATATGACCGTTTATGTCGCACATTTTGCGATTTCACAAGAGAATCAAAACCTATAGGGTACTTCCCGTTGACTTAGAATATGAACTTTGTCTTACAGCACATGTAAAGGAAAAAATCTAAATACCGTAAAGATGTAGCTTAAAAAAAAAACCTAAAAGTTTATACGGAACCCTCGGAATTCAACTCGCACTTGGCCGGTTTTAATACCATCATAGAAATTTCAAACGGCCATCCATTTGAGATTAGCAATACTTTTTGAATGCCGAGTCTTGGTGACGTCTTTACCATTAAATCTGTCATGTTTGATATCATCTTTCTCCGAAATCGCTGAATATTTATCGTTGTCAATGTGACTGTCTGTCACGTACTCCTAATTATTAAGTAAATATTTTAGCCTTGATTTTTATTTCAAATCATCACTCGGTATGGGCCACTTACAAACACATTAAATTTCTATTTTATGGCTTGACAGGCTGGCAAGTTACCGTAATTAATAACCAAGTGTCCTTTCTTCCTTTAAATTGTAAAAAAAATTGCATCACTTGGAAACGCATAAATTCTTTAGTTAATGGGAAAGGGACTACAGATAATAAGCTGTCTGACAGTCCGAATGTAATAATTCAACAAATTCTTAAGAAAAGATAAAAATATCTGATTTCTAAATGCATTTCTGAATACCAGTGCAACATCTGGTTGCAATTTAAGCCGGTCTTCGAAGGGCTCATGAAAAAATTGAGACGGTTGTACAAAAACACGATGCACAAAAAGACGACCCAAGCGTGGTGGTTTTTTTGGAGGCTGGGGCGGGAGAAAGATAGGTGGACGCGGGGAGTTGATTTGAAATCGCGGCAGAGTCCACACGTGGAGTGGAGCTAAGTCAGGGAGTCAGTCTAAAAACGGTTAAAGAGCTAGGACGTCCTAGGTTAGGTTCGGGAAGGTAGCGTAGTCTTGGTACCAAGATGGACATGTCCCCGATGACTGCCGTAAGAGAGTGATTAGTATTTTATAAGTTAAATATAAGTATTAGTAATAAGAGTAGTGAGTGAGTGAGTTGGAGACGAGAAAGGAAACAGCAGAAAAGGCGAGGCTCTGAGGAAGGGTGGTGCACTCGAGGCAGTCGGTCATACACCGCGATAGGCTCCGGATCCGGACGAGATAAGCTATTTGAGTTAAGTTAGGAAACGTAGTGTATACCGAGAGTCTATGTCCAAGTGCGTTGTGACAAGAGTGCGATAATTACCGAATAAGTTAAATATAGTAGGGTTATCAGACCTGTAAATAATCTAGTGTGTGTGTGTTTGTTGGTGAGCGACTGGGTGAGTCCTTTATTACAATAATTATCCTAGGCTGATGTTGTAATTAAAGTTCTTAAAACTACACAGACAGAAACGTGTGGCTGGGGAGTTTGTTCTGTCACTTCTTCTCCTCAGCTCCAACACTAGGAAGTGGTAAAGGGTGGGTCGCTTTTGGGGCTGTCTATAGGGTTTCAATAGAGTTGATCTCCAACTCTATTGCAAATGGTTCTTGAGTTTTGATTATTAACTCTGCTATCTGGTAATTCTTGAATTATGTATTCATTAGCTCTAACCATCAGTTCAGCCAATTTGCCGTTTGAGTTTTGATTCTCAATCCTATTGTGTCCAACCATATAGTGATTCTAGAATAATATGTTCTTATCTCTGACAAATGATTCGGTCAGGCTGATACAAACACGTGTCTTGCAGATGCGCTAGTTGTACGAATAGAGCACATGATCCATGGGGTGGGATTGGAATGGTTTGATACCACAGCTATGATATAACCAGTCTAAGGACTGTTAGGGACCATGTCTACTAGTTAGCATGATGATCGACGTTCTGCCGCTGAAAAGCCGCCTTTGTCACGTTCACCAGTTCGACAGAACTGCTAGGGACAATGCTCACTAGGAGCATGATGTCGACGCTTTGCCGCTGAAAAGCCGCCTACGTCACTTATGGAAGTGTCGCTCTGGGTGCTCCAGGTGTAGATGTGAAGTATCGTGTGAGTCACGACTGACCAATTACCTATTACGCTAGCGTAAGGGTTATTTACAAGAACTATTGGTTGCGATATAAATAATACTTTGTATCCCCCAGTTATATTTTACCCTTTTGAAACCACTTTCAATATATTTCATCAACTATAAATTTCCTAAACTGATATACTATATCTTTCAATCCTTTCCTTGTTCTAATAATGATACGAGGCATTGGACTTCTTCGTGTTAAGGAATTCAGTTCTTTTAGTCGGTGGAAAGATGACCAGTCTTGGGCGAGTCTTACAGGGCCGTGCGGATGGCGGTGCCCGGCCTTTTTTCCTTCGGGGAAAACCGACATTAATACTAATATTTACATGATTTAGGAAAAATGAAAATTTTATCAGCCTAGGGTAATTTACGAACAGTCACATCAACTTTTGTAACCATCAAGTGCCTCGATGAACGGCATTCGTGGAGCCAGCCAATATTCTTGCCATGGTGATAGATATGCATCACATACACGAAGCCGTCAACCAAGCATTCTATACATCAAACTTAGTAACTCTACGCAAAAATTATTGGTGGGAAAAACTTTTCTTTTGGGGTGAATAATCACGTTTACGTAACGCACGTTAACTCAATGTAACGCACTCTAAACATTATGCTAATGGACGCATTGAATAGTAAAAGGGTCATAGAGGTATTTAAAGTAAAATTATAACCTTAAAAACGAGTATTTAAGAAAAAACTCGTGAAAAAGTTGGAACTTTGCCCTCCAATATCTCTGTAACTTTCTAGTTACAGAGATATTGGAGGGCGGGTTCCCAGGTATGGTCCAGAACAAAAAAAATGATCCCAATGACGTGGAAAACCAGTGCCTTTCGGCTTCGTTATGGGTCTATTTACATCCTTTATTATTGCTGAGGTAATCCTGGTCAAATACGAGAGGCGGTTATAGCAGTGTACGTAACGAAGTTTTCGGGCCCTTTGTTTTGTATTCTTGACGCAACTCTCGAAACTATTTCACTCATTACACTTGCGCCATCATAGGTTTGGCTAACCATGCGAAAAACATCAATATTATTTAATTATTATAAAGCATTTATTTCCGATAATAATTCCATAAATTGTTAGTAACGACTTAAAGCTATGTTAGTAAAACTTATTTAAAATGAAAAACTGTTGGCCTGGAACACGTGTGCACACTGTACCAGTAGAGCACAGGAGGGCGTTCAACCCTTTCTATGGTGTTTAAGGTACTGCTGGCACTGCCGCGCTCTCGAATCATAAGGGAGGCTATACGTTTGCGTACAATTGTTTTAAAACAATCAGGTCTAGCCTAAGTAAACATTCCTGATGCGCTACAGAAGCGAGGCAGCCCCAGGAGCATTCTTAAAACATTATTATACTGGACAAGTAGAGCGTCTAGCGATCTACGTGTAAATTAATTTAATGGCTGCATTAAAGTTTTTAGTCATCATAAACTGACATGTTAAGTGTGTGAGTGTGTGTATCAGAAACTTCATTCTTCGCTCCAACGTTCAATTAGCTGATGCTGGCCTTACAGCTGTTAGGTTAAAGTAGAACTGGGCTGGTCACGTCTGCCGCATGTCGGAGGAGCAATGGGCATAAATTACCACCCAGTGGATACCAAACAGCAAGCAACGACAACGTGGCAGGCCCAGAAAAAGATGGCGGTATGAGCTGGACTCTTTCGCAAAGGATTGGCCTACAATCGCACTAGACTGCAAAATGTGGAAGGAGGAAAGGGAGGCCTTCGCCCGGCAGTGGGACAATATAAGCCAAAAAAAAAAAATGTTAACATATTATCATTTGTTTTTATTATGTTATACTGTATGAAGTCTGTTTGCATTCATGAGGTAAAAAATGTTAACAAGGACAAAGGACCACCTTTTTAATTTTCGATAGAATACTACAACCATTTATGTTGCTGGAACCTGTCTGTGCAAAGGCCTTGGTGGCCTACCATGACTTTTTTAAGCAAGATTAATTCCAGTGTGGGAAAGAAATGGCGCTAGACGACCTATACAAGCTTTGTCTCTTTTCCACACTAGAATTACTCCTGCTTTTGTTTTGGATTTACATTTTGTCTAAAAAACTTGCTTTATCGATTTTCCGATTTGCCATTACCAATACGTTCGTGGAACCATGTTTGTTACACCCTTTTCCATACAAGAAGTAGCCATTGTGCCTTATGCGTTCATCTGTTAGAAGAATGAGGCTGGTCGTGGTCAATTTCTCGTCCTCTAACACCTCGTTTTTTACTATACAAAGCTCTTATCTTCTCTCGTCATCGCGAAATCAATTTGCAAAGGAACAACAACAATTAACATACTGAACAATTAATTTAATTACTGAAGGCAACATCTAACACATTATTTTTAGTATATGCGAAACATGAATATAGTTTGTTCAGAATAACTAACTGAATCGATTCCAATAATTTTTAAACCATGTTATATTTTGTCCCAAAAATATTTAAAAAAGTTTACAAGTTGGACAACGAGCGACACTAAGTACCTATCGCAATCATTTAGGTACCTACTGCCAAATTATTATTATCAATGAGCTCAAGACGACGCTGGAAGGGCGTGCGCGGCGACGCTGCGGCGGTTTTGTGCGTAACAGAACAAGCTTATAACTTTCTGATGTTTCATTATACAGATTTGAAATTTTGTACATAGATTCTTTACATAAAAATACTATACCGTGTTTCGGGTTTCGCATTTACTAAAACTAATGTTAAGTATCTAGACATTTATTTATGACTTGCTGTTGACCGTGCCTTCGTTCGCGTTAATTTAGAATTAATTCGGGTTGTACAAAGCTCATATAATAATATAATTCAATCATGATTCGAGGACACGTGGCGACATCTATTATCATAAGAACGTTATTGTTGTTTTCCTCGGAAACAATACTGTTTTTCGGGATGAAAGGTACCCTATGTCCGTTTTTGTACACCTAACAACTTATATGCAAAATTTCAGGATAATTGATTCAGTTGTTTAGGCGTGAAAAGGTAACAAACAAACAAACATACTTTCGCATTTATAATATTAGTTAGGATAATACGCAAAATAGTCCCATAACTTCTTAATTATTAAACCGAACTACAGACACAGTCGCGTCGCGTATCCCGCCGGGATTCGTCTCAGTGTGGCCAGAGCTTTATACAGGCTGACAAAGAAAATGTTAACAACGAAACTTCAGAACACATTTAATTACAAAATCGCGAACTGTAACAAAACAATACAATAGTTTGTTAAAACACTCATCATGTGTAATAAAAACGCAGCGTCTACGTAGAACAGGCCGCACGCACGAATCTTGCTGAATGATGCTCGATGGACGCGCTGAACGTTCTTGAACAGCCTTTTGTTTTCATCTGTCAAATTATAAATTTTCATTTTTTTACAGGCAGCATTATTTTGTGTAATTTATTTCATCACCACTGCTCTCAAAACGGTGAAGGAAAACATCGTGAAGAAACCGGCATGTCCTAGAACCATAAATTCGAAGACATGTGACATCTACCATCCCGCACTGGGCCGGCGTCGTGGATTATAGTCCATTCCCTCTCTAGAGAGAAGGCCGTGTGTTCCAGCAGTGGGAACTTTTTAGGCTGATTATTTTATTATTATTATTTACATTTTAGTTAATCCAAATCCTGTTCATGTTGTGGGACGATATTTGCTCGAGCCGATTGTGTCCACTAACATTGGTTCACTACTACATTTGAATAGTAATCGTCCTTTCCGAGCATAACCGAATTGTCACTCTTCGGCGACGACGATAACGATGCGCAATCCTGGCTAGGAATATTGATTTTTCAAAAATCTAATGATGCAGTTTTACTTTTCATTAAAATCGGGCTCGAGACTCCTTTGAGCTTTTTTCGTTATTCTTCATAGTTTCGCATTTAGCCATCCACGCCCACTTAAAAAATTCAACCTGTATAGCCACCTGCACAGCTCTAATAATTGGCTAATAATCTACTGGAGACTCATCTGCAAGCTTTTTTCTCAATTATGTTGGAGTCGGCTTAAAGTCTTAACAAATGCAGCTGAATACCAGTATTTTACATGGAGCGACAGCCTATCTGATACACAGTCCAACTACTCGAAAATGTGACACAGTCATCTACTGGATACTGAACAGAATAAAAAAGTATTTACGAGTACTTTGATTCAGTGTCACCGATTTGCCGCGCTAGATCAAAACACGTGGATCCATGTAGATAAGCCGTGAAGGACAGAAAGATACCGATTTTATTTGTATCCATCAACAGTTTTTCAAAATGAATGTAATTTTTTTCCAAAAAAAGGGTTATATTGAAGTTACACAGTTTAGAGCCGTAAGGTTCTGAAGCAGCAACCACGTACTGGCACACGCAGCGTTAAAAGACTTCTCAATAGTTCTCACGAGATGGAAAAATAAATTGGTGAAGCTCAAAAGAAACCGGTGGATCGGTTGTCAAAAATATGCTGGGCCGACCCCAAATTAATTGGGATACAGGCAAGAGAATAATGATGATGATAAGAATCCGGTGGATATGAAAAGTACAGGGTTGGCTGACATGGGGTGCGTTGTCAGAATTCCTCCTCGTGTGCCCGATGGCTGCCGGTCCCTCTCGATACGTCGGGAGGGAATAGCAGCTGCCGGGTCGGTGCACCCTGGGCGTGGGCAGTATCCTTCCCCGAGGAATGGGAAGAGATTCTTATTCCTCGGGGAATGTTATGGCTAATATTCTGACATGGGAGGGGACCGTTTTGGACCAAGGGGGCGTAGCTTCGCGTGTCCGTCTGAAAAGCAGAGGGCACAGCGGAGTAGCAAGGGCGGGCTCGGTATGCACTTACCCTGCCTCCGAGCAGACAGTGAAGGACGCAGTCACTCACTGTCCCCGTCGATATCGTAATCCCACCGTCGAAGTATCGTGGATCACGTCTCGCGGCTTCGATTGGGACCGAGGGTCTTGGCTTAACCGCCCGGGCCGCGAGGTAGAAAACCTCTATTAAAAGTTACCCCGAATCTAAAGCGGCGGCGCACCGCGAGGAGATGTATGGCTGACGGGTTCCTATGGAAAATCAGTCGCTAGTGCGAACCACTGCCGGGCCTGTCTATGGCTTATCTGGGTACAGAGGCCACTGCCATGATGGACTTATTTCCCCCATACTCGTGGGAACAATATGGACACAATCTTAAAAACCCAAAGGACGGCCGGTAACGGCGAAGGAAGGGAGGAGAGGGATTCGGGGGTCGGAGTCCGGCGCCGCATCCAGCGATGTGAGCGCGAGAGGCCCGGGATTGCTGCGGTGAACGGGAAGTTCTTCCGCAAGCGGTCCTGTCCGGAGGGCGACCGAGGGTCGTCATCGGAGGGAGAGCTGGCCTCGGCTCGCAAGATCCCCACCAGTAAGCGTGGAGGGATCCGCGGCAAGGGGAGAGACCTCTCAGCGACCGAGAGGTCGGCACAGCTTGCCGAGGAAGGGCGCCACCCGGGGGTGGCCGGTCAGGGGGTGGCCCGTTCGGGCTCCTCTCGCAACGAGGCGGGCGCAGACGGCGGCTCCGATGCGGAGCGTAAGGCCGGTTTCGCGAAGGAGGTGGAGGCGGCACTGAGGGCTGTCTCCTACAAACAGAAGACCTCCACCAGGCATAAGGCCATGCCCGCAGGGATCGCCTCCATCATGGCGTCAGCGGAGGTCAGATATTTGGCCCCCGTCAAACGAAGTGGCCAAACTGCGGGCGGAGGTCGCTCGTCTGACGGCCGCCACGGAGCTTCTCCAAGCGGAGAACAGGAAGCTCCGAGCAGACCTGGCCAGTCTGCGCGAGTCCGGCTCTCGTGAGCCGCCCCAAAATGGGGGCCAGCGGCGACCAAGCCAGCCCGTGCCGGTTGAGAACCAGGTCCTGAACCTGGTTGGCAGGAGCTGGCTGCCTTCCAGGCGCGGTTCTCCGTCCTGGAGGGCATTGTCTTGCGCCCCCCCCTGGCGGCAAACAGCGCGCCCCCGGGCCCGAGGGTGGTTACATATGCGGCTGCTGCGGCCTCCGCTCTGGGGCCGTCCAACCCGGCCCTCCGGTAGGGTTGCGTCGGCTCCCGAAGGGCCGGCTCCGGCAAAACCGGCTCCGGCGAAACCGGCTCCGGCGAAACCGGCTCCGGCGAAACCGGCTCCAGCGAAACCGGCTCCGGCTAAGAAGGCGACGGCCCTGAGGCAGGGTAAGGCGGCGGCCCAAAAGAAGGGCAAGGCGGCGTTTGTGCCAGCGCTAGCCGGAAGACAGCCGCTCCCCCCGCCTCCTCCATGCCCTAAGCCTTCCGTGGCCGAGACCGGGTGGCAGGGTGGCAGGTGGCCGGGGAACGGGGGCGGGAGTGGAGCGTCGCGGCTAGGCTCAGCACCCCGAAAACCGCAGCTGTAGTAATTACACTACAGCCGGACGCGGAAAAGAGGGGCGTGAGCTACCGCGACGTGCTCGCTAAGGCGAGGTCGACGGTGGATCTCAGAGAGCTCGGGATCACTGGGGGACTCCGGCTGAGAGTCACCGCGACAGGGGCTCGAGTGCTGAAGATCCTCTGGCTGAAAAGCTTAGAGCGTCCCTAAATGCGGACGAGGCCTTACGTCCGGACCTGTCGGGCAAGCGAACCGTAACTGCCCAGTGACGGCGGCGAAAGCCATTGTGGAGGGCCGAAGGCTCTTGGTGGGCTGGGTGTCGGCGCAGGTTAAGCTGCTGGAACCCAGGCCTGTGAGGTGCTTCCGCTGCCATGTTGTTGCCATGCCACGCACCACGTGTCGGTCCGGTGCACCTCGGAGGTGGACCGCAGTGGCCTCTGCTTCCGCTGCGGCCAGCCCGGTCATATGGCCGCGACTTGCTCCACCGCGCCGCAGTGCGCCGCATGTCACCGGGCAGGGAGCAAGGCCTGTGGTACACCCACCAAGGCCAGGGGCAACGGAAGGCCCTCCGTCACCACCTCCAAAACCTCACCGTCGTCGCCATCACCGCAGCCGCCGCCACTGTCGCCGCCGCTGCTGCCACTGCTGCAACTTCTGCAGCGGGGCCCTCGCAGGGGGCCCGGGAGGAGGCTGAAATGGAGTCCCAATAACGGCCCCATTACGCCTTCAAGCGAACATCAACCACTGCGCCTGCGCTCAGAATCTGTTGATCCAGAGCATGGCGCAGTGGTCGATTAACATCGCCGTGACCATAATTTCGCCAACCACCGCCGGTAACCCGATCCTTGAGAGTGGGGTGCGTAGCAGCATTGTTCGGGGAGATCGTTGTAGTGGGAGTCTACTTCTCCCCGAACCGAACTCTCGCCGAGTTCCACAACTCCCTCAGGGAGTGGAGTGTCGTCATTGGGAGCTATTCTCTCCCCATGCTTGTGCTCGGGGACTTCAATGCCAAGAACTTGGCTTAGGGTTCTCGTTACACGGATGTGCGGGGTAGGATGGTGGAGGACTGGGCTCTGAAGACAGGCCTGGTCGTCCTAAATCGGGGTTCTGTCCCCACGTGCGTGCGGATGCGGGGTGAATCGGTGGTGGACATATCGTTCGCTAGCCCTGCTCTGTCACCGCGTGTCGTTGACTGGCGCGTCATGGAGGTGCTGGAGACCTATTCCGCCCACCGGTACATCCGGTTCGACGTCTCCACCCAGACCTCAAGCGCGCCGGTCCTACAGGCCGCGAGTGGTCCGCGATGGGCGCTGAAGCAGGTGGACCGGGAGCTCCTCCTGGAAGCCTCGATCGTGCAGGCCTGGGTGTCATCACCGGCCAGGCCTGCCGACATCAACAACAAGGCGGGTTGGTTCCAGGAGGCCATGTCCGAGATTTGCGACGTCGCAATGCCCCGAGTTCGGCCAGGAAGCGCTCGACCTGCGGGACTGTTGGAAAGAGATACCGCGGCCCTGGAACACAAAGGGCAAAGAAGGAACATGGATGGGTTTTAGTCACTGCAAGTCTGACACTCCCTTCCGCTCCGCCCAGAGCGGTCATTTGATGATTTCCCATCATAAAAAAAAAAAAAAGGTGTACTGGTGGTCGCGAGAGCTGACGTCTCTGCGTGAGGCGTGCGTTGCCGCGCGGCACCGGTACGCCAGGCATCGCAGGCTCCGCATCCGCCCTCCGGATGCGGCAGCTATTGAAGCAGAGCTTTACGAGAGGTACAGAGCGGCGAAGACCGCCCTCCAAGAGGCTGTCCGGCGAGCCAAGAACCAGGCCCGCGAGGAGATGCTCGAGTCTCTGAACGGAGATCCATGAGGGCCCCCTTCCAAGATGGTTCGGGACAAACTCCGCACCCGGTCCCCCCCGCTGACGCAGAGTCTCCCGGCCTGAGCTCGTGGAGGGCGTGGTGAGCGCTCTGTTCCCTTCACGAGGGAGGCATCCTCCCCCGTCTATGGCTCCGCCGCCGCTTGCGGTGCCGGAAGCGGACCACACCGATGACGACGTTCCAGAGGTGACTGGGGTAGACCTGAGAGTGGCGGTACGCAGGCTGAAAGCCAGAAATACCGCCCCGGGACCCGATCGCTTGCCTGGCAAAGCCTGGGTCCTGGCCTCTGAGGCTCTCGGGCCCTGACTGGAAGGGCTCCTAAGCGCATGCTTGGAGAGAGGCCAGTTCCCGCTTCGTTGGAAGACAGGGAAGCTGGTCCTCATCCGGAAGCCAGGGCACCCGGCGGACTCTCCGTCCGTATAGCGGCCCATCGTGTTGCTCGACGAGGTGGGCTAGCTCTTTGAAAGAGTCTGTTATTGCTAATTGGGTATCACTCCGGTATCACCGGGTGCCGACCTACCTTCGTCGTGTGGTCGGGGACTACCTGACGGATAAGGCCGTCATCTACCCCGGTCAGAGCGGAGAATGGAACCGGCAAAAGATGTCGTGCGGTGTTCCACAGGGATCGGTTCTGGGGCCGGCCTTGTGGAACATCGGTTACGACTGGGTGCTGCGCGCCGACCTCCCTAGCGGCGTCAGCGTAGTCTGCTACGCTGACGACACGCTGGTACTGGCACAAGGGAGGTCGCACGAGGCGGCGGCCGAAAACATGAAACGCGGGGTTGCGATAGTCGTGGAGAGGATCCGGCAATTGGGTCTCGAGGTGGCATTGCACAAGTCCGAGGCCATGTGTTTTCATAGGCCTCGGAATGCACCACCGTCGGGATCCCTACTGACGGCAGGAGGAGTTTCCATCGGCGTCGGGTCGACGCTGAAGTACCTGGGACTCGTCCTCGACAGCCGGTGGAACTTCGTGGAGCATTTCCGACGTTTGGCCCTCAAACAGGAACTGACCGGGGTTGCCTTCAAGCGGCTCATGCCCAACCTGGGGGGTCCAAACGCCTCCTGCCGGAGGCTCTACGCGGGGGTCGTGTGGTCCATGGCCGTTTACGGGGCCCCGGTGTGGGCGCGTTCTCTGAGGCGGCAAGCCGCCCGCTACCTGAACGCGCCCCAAAAGGGGATAGCCCTAAGGCTAGTCCAGGGTTACCGCACGATCTCCGGTGAGGCGGCGAGCCTCTTTGCCAGATTGCCGCCATGGGATCTGGAGGCGATAGTCCTCGCGCGCCTTCACGAATGGCGCGCGGAGGCACTGCGTCGGGGGGAAACTCCGCTGCCGCGGCATCTCCAATCGCCGCTCAGCGGACAGACCTCCGGCACGATCTCATGGTGACATGGAGAGAGCGACTGTCGCAACCCCGTGCAGGTCACTCCACCATAGTAGTGATAAGTCCCCTCTTTGAGGAGTGGCTAGAGAGGCGCAACGGCGCCTTCACCTTCCGCCTGACGCAGGTCCTCACCGGAAACGGTTGTTTCGGGAGGTTTCTGCACCGAATCGGGCGGGAGGAAACGCCCGGGTGTTTCCATTGTGAGAATCGTCCGGAGGACACGGTGCAGCACACTGTGGAGGCCTGCCCTGCTTGGGCGGAGCAGGGCCGTGTCCTCGTAGAGGCGATTGGCAGCGGCGACCTCTCGCGCCCGGCCCTGGTTCAAGCCATGGTCCGGAGCGAGAGGGAATGGGAAGCCGTCACCTCCTTCTGCGAAGCAGTCATGCTAGTGAAGGAGGTGGCAGAACGTGAGAGGGAAAGATCCTTACGTCCCAGCCACCGCGGGAGATGCCCTGGGCGTCAGGGGTCACGTGGTGGCCCCCGGCCACCGCAGGCGCGGGCCAGTGGACGGCGAGTTATGGTCTAGCTCGCCGTCCGGCCGTCTTATGACGACAGGCCGTGTCGACGGCGCGTTCGGGTCCACGTAGGGGTCCGCACGGGCCGATGCCTGCCAGGGCTGCGGGACTGTTCGAAAGAGATACCGCGGCCCTGGAACACAAAGGGCAAAGAAGGAACATGGATGGGTTTTAGTCAGTACAAGTCTGACACTCCCTTCCGCTCCGCCCAGAGCGAGGGGGGGTCATTTGATGATTTCCCATCAAAAAAAAAAAAAAGGGTTGGCTGACATGGCGACAATTGGGGGATGGACGAAAATAGTTTAGAAATACCTGAACAGTTCGACTTCAAGATAATAGCGCAAGAATCTTGAACATTTTCAATAGCGATATAGAATTTCTCGCATTGCTTGCAGAAAATTGTTTGCCACATCATATCCTTCAATATCCAGAAGTATATGTACAGCCACAGCCTGGACGTTTGCATCTAAAAAAAAGGTAAATTAAAGCAATTTTATTTTTGACAGTTTTAGATCACACATACATACAAACATGATACATGTGCAAATTGGCACAAGAATATGGAGTTTTTCTATACAATTTAGTGATCAAAACATTCTAATAATCGGCACCCTTTGGTTTTTAATAGTACCGGATTAGTGAGATTCTTCTATACATACATGTTCTTGACATACTTACAACATTTTCTTTTATTAGTTCAATTGATAGTCGAAAGTAAGGTAAACCATGAGCGAATACTTCTATAGCGTAATAACATATCTGAAAAAAAAGCAATCCAGTGAGTGGCAATCATTGTATTGTCAGTTATAGTTTCATAAGGTTTAAAATATGTATTAGTTTATTATTGTTGGAAAATGTTATTTTGTCTATGGGGCTTAGGTGTCTGAAAATAAAATGATTAATATTTATTTATTTATTTATTTATTTATTTATTTATTTACTTATTTATTTACTTATTAATTACATAGCGCTACTATATGAAGATCGCTGATGTTGCATCCGCACCGATACTTATTATTGCCGATGCATCTATGACGTCAATCGATTTCGCAAACTGTTGTTTGCTCAGTAAATTGTAAGAATGATTATTCTATTGTCCTACTTCGACCTGGAATCATCATTCATAGGATTAATTTTGTAATATTAATTCAGTAATTAAATTAATTTAAAATCATTTCGGTTTTTTTTCGATCCTCCGATCGCAGCAAACGTAATTGGCGCAGTCGGTAGGATACCCGCGAGAGATATCGGGACTCTATCTCACATCGATAATCGCGTCGCGAGTCACTCGGGTGGCTATTAAGCACCACTTCGGGCATCCTGAACCTACGGACCTGCTGCAGACCAGAAGGAGAATCCAGCCATCGATTCACGGAGAGGAACCAGAAATGAGATACCTGTAAGTACACTTGAATCATTCTCGTGTTGCACCCTTTGAATCTTAGACCTCAAGATTTACCATCCAAGGGCCTCCAGTGTGCGGGAGCCTAAATCACGACAGGCTCGCCAACGTACCGTAGATATAAATAGAGATATAACTTTGGATAACTTAGAATTAGACAATATGACTCAAGCTCAGAATAACCCGGATACTATCTACAAGGCTCTTCGCCTTGTTCCAGAGTTTGACGGCAACCCAAACATCCTTACCCGTTTCATTAGAATCTGTGATTCGTTAGCTGCGCAGTACTTAAGTAATACACCTGGCAGTGAATTTTCCAACTTATGCTTACTAAACGGGATACTTAATAAAATAACTGGGACCGCGGCGTGTACTATTAACGCCAATGGAATACCAGAGAGCTGGCTAGGCATTCGAACTGCCTTGATTAATAACTTCTCAGATCAGCGTGATGAAACCGCATTGTACAACGACCTCTCTTTAGCTACTCAGGGTAATAAAACGCCACAAGAATTCTATGATCATTGCCAAACGTTGTTTAGTACGATCATGACATACGTGACTTTACATGAGACTGTACCGACGACTGTAGAAGCGAAACGCGACTTGTATAAAAAGGTTACCATGCAGGCATATGTCCGAGGGTTAAAAGAACCTCTAGGATCCCGTATACGTTGCATGCGCCCACCAACAATAGAAAAGGCGCTCGAGTTCGTTCAAGAGGAACTCAACGTAATGTACTTGCAACAACGTGAGACCCCAAAAGCCCAAGCTCCTCCTAAAGTCGCTCATCCCACTCTAACACCTGTAGCGTTTACCCCACGACCTCATAACTTCCCGATACCAGTACCTAATTGGCCATTACCCATGGGCCAGCGTCCAGCGGGGCCCGCACCTCAGCCTTTTAAATTCCCTGCACCAGCACAACATCAACAGCGTATGCCAACGAACACGCAAAGAGTGTTCAGTGCGGCACCTCCTAACTACAACCCCCGTAGTAACATATTTAGATTAACACCCCGGAATAATGCACCTCAAGGGCCTCAGCCAATGAGTGGAGTTCAACGATTTATTCCCAAACCTCTACCTCCAACAAATCAGCCAGCAGCCCATGATTGGAATAAGTTTGGAAATCCACCACCCTCAAATTATTTTAAAGCCCGTGAAATGAATATGAATGAGTGTATGACATATGACGACTCCTATTACAACTATTACTACGAACCGGTGTACGATTACAATACTGACTACAATGACCCGTGTCACAGTGTCTCTGACCCAAGTCTCGCCGCTGACTCGACTCATTATTACGTGTCAACGAACGACCCAGTATTTGATGAATCGCAAGCGGGTGTAACCAACCATACTCAGCAGGATTTTCAGGAGGCTTCGACGTCGCAAAAACCAAAATAGAATTAAATCTTCAGACACAGAGGCAACTTCCCTATATACAAACTAGAGACCCACCTTTAAAACTTTTAATAGACACAGGTGCCAATCAATCCTTTATTAGCCCCGAAGCTGTCAAAGAATATTTCGCCGAATACCCTTTAAATTTCGACCCTTTCGAGGTAACCAACATACACGCAACAAGCAGGAACGACCATTCTATAACCTTGCCATGTTTTGCGGAGTTTAATGACGCCAAAACCATGAAGTTGTTCATCTATCGGTTTCATGATTATTTCGATGGTCTCATAGGTTTAGATCTGTTAAATGATTGGGAAGCTCGCATAGATTTGAAAGAAAACAAGTTAGTGACTCGATCTGCGATAAACCCTATTGTAATGTATAACTCGTGTAACGTAAATTTATACGAAGATATCATACCAGCTGGGAGTACTAAGGTTATCCGTATCCCCATTGATGTGCCAGAAGGCGACGTTTTTATTCGGGAACAAATTCTTTGCAATTGCATAATTCATGAATGTATTACTACCGTAAGTAATAATCGTGGCTACCTGGAAATCGAAAACCCGACACTAAACGACGTAATATTTTCAATCGATCGCCCAGCGCACGCGGAATTATTTAATACTGAGTGCAGTAGTACTCAACAAACATCGACACGCGCTCAGGAAGTAGTATCGCGTTTAAGAACTGATCACCTAAACCCGGAGGAAAAGGCTAACCTGATAGCTCTCTGTTCCCGTTACTCGGATGTTTTTTACATTGAAGGTGAGGGACTAACTTTTACAAACAAGATAAAACATCGAATAAGAACTACCGATGATGTTCCAGTGCACGCTAAAAGTTACCGGTACCCATTTGTACACCGCCAAGAAGTTAGGGACCAAATAACTAAAATGCTAGATCAAGGTATCGTACGACCATCAGAATCCGCATGGAGCTCGCCTATTTGGGTGGTTCCAAAGAAGATGGATGCCTCAGGAAAGCAAAAATGGCGTCTCGTAGTTGACTTCCGTAAGTTAAACGAGAAGACACTAGACGATAAGTACCCTATACCTAATATCAATGACGTTCTCGACAAACTAGGTAAATGTCACTATTTTACGACCCTGGATTTGGCAAGTGGTTTCTACCAAGTGGAGATGCACCCCCAGGATGTAGAAAAGACCGCCTTCAATGTAGAACACGGTCATTTCGAATTTCTCAGAATGCCGATGGGACTAAAAAATTCGCCGTCCACGTTTCAACGTGTGATGGACAATGTCCTTAGAGGACTCCAAAACGAGATATGTCTAGTCTATTTGGACGACATCATTGTTTTCAGTACATCCCTTCAGGAACATATTATTAACCTCGAAAAAGTATTCCAGAGGCTCCGAGAGTCCAACTTTAAAATCCAGATGGACAAATCGGAATTCCTGAAACTCGAAACAGCTTATCTAGGTCATATCATCAGTAAAGACGGCATTAAGCCAAATCCCGATAAAATATCTGCAATTAAGAAGTATCCCATTCCAAAAACACCGAAAGAAATCAAGCAATTCCTGGGCCTCCTCGGTTATTATCGGAAATTTATTCCTGACTTCGCCCGAACTACAAAACCACTTACTCAATGCTTGAAAAAAGGACGAAAAATCACCCTTGACTCCGAATACGTGAATTGTTTCGAAAGATGCAAGACCCTCCTGACTAATGACCCCATACTACAGTACCCAGACTTCAGTAAAGACTTTAATTTGACGACAGACGCTTCGAATGTAGCCATCGGCGCTGTTTTATCCCAAGGACCTATAAACTCGGACAAACCTATCTGTTATGCATCCCGAACCTTAAATGAAAGCGAGATGAACTATAGTACTATAGAGAAGGAATTACTTGCTATAGTTTGGGCTACGAAATATTTTAGACCCTACCTATTTGGACGTAAATTTAAAATTTTCACTGACCATAAGCCGCTACAATGGATGATGAACATGAAAGAACCAAATTCCCGACTGACAAGGTGGAGACTCAGACTTAGCGAATATGACTTTTCAGTTATTTATAAAAAAGGGAAATCTAACACAAATGCTGACGCCCTTTCTCGCATTGAAATTCACACTAAAGAAGCCATGTCCTTAATAGAGGAAATTGATGAACTCAATTCCTTAATGGGTAATCCATCAGAAACCATCCTTGGCAAACCAAACTCCTCAACCGAAACAGCACACACAAGCGTTGAGAACCCCATCCTAGAAATTCCCATAACTGACGAGCCATTAAATAAATTTAACAGACAGATATGTTTCACCATTGTAAATGACGTTAAAAAACGACCTGTAGTTACTAGGCCATTTGACACCCATACACGCATAAGTATCCAGCTATCCGAATCTAACTTAGAGGAAGACGTGATCTGTGCCGTAAAAGAGTACGTTAACCCCAAGGTTAAGACAGCCATTTTAGTTAGTCCACCACCAGCCATGTATTCAATTACACCGATTATACAGGACAAATTCAAAAGTTCATCCTTAAATCTCGTTTTAGCTAAATCCGAATTAGAAAATGTCAAAGATTATCTTCGACAACAGGAGATAATACGACACTATCATGACGGTAAAACTAACCATCGTGGAATTACCGAGTGTCATCTAGCCTTATCTCGTAAATACTATTGGCCAAAGATGAAGGACCAGATAACCAAATTTATAAACGAATGTACGATTTGCGGTCAAGCCAAATACGACAGAAACCCGATAAGACCCCAATTTAACATTGTACCACCGGCTACCAAGCCGTTTGAGACAATCCACATGGATCTATTCACTGTACAGGGTGAAAAATACGTAACATTTATCGACGTATTTACAAAGTACGGTCAAGCTTATCACCTACGTGACGGAACAGCTATTAGCATATTACAAGCCCTTTTGCAGTACTGTACCCACCATGGCGTCCCTATAACTATTATCACAGACAATGGGACTGAGTTTACAAACCAACTGTTCATGGAATTCACAAGGCTTCATAAGATCAACCATCATAGAATACTAGCTCACTCACCCAACGACAACGGAAATATCGAACGACTACACTCAACCCTTCTAGAACACCTTAGACTCCTTAAGTTACAGTTTAAAGACGAACCAATAATTAATCTCGTGCCCTATGCTCTAATAGCCTATAATAGCTCCATACATAGTTTCACAAGATGTCGACCCTTCGACTTACTGACTGGTCATTTTGACCCCCGAGACTGTAAAGACATTGACCTTACACAGCATCTATTACAACAGTATACGCAAGCCCATAGAGATAAAATGAAACATGTCTATGACATCATTAACTCGACAACACTAGCTAATCGTACCGCGATAATTGAGAAAAGAAATGAAACCCGTGAACCCGAGATAGAATACGCCCCCCAACAGCAAGTATTTATTTCAAACCCTCTTGCAAGTCGACAAAAGACTGCCCCACGATATACCCAGGACACAGTTTTAGCAGACCTACCGATTCACATTTATACTTCAAAAAAACGTGGCCCCATAGCGAAGTCAAGACTTAAGCGTATACCTAAATCAGCAAAATTGTTACAGGATCCTACTGATAACAATGCTCCCAATGACGCGATCTCAGGAGATAAGACTTGAAAGCCTCGACGATGGACCAGGACTTCTACCCTTTAAACTTGGACAAATGAAAATGACGACTCATCATCATACCTTCATTCAGTACATACAACTAAGTAATATCGAAAACAATGTTCACTCCCTACAGACCCAACTAACGAACTGTCAAAATCAAATGACTAATGATACTTACGCACTATACGAAATTCAGTTGGAATATCTTGCTAGCAAACTTGGCAATGTCCTAAAACAATTACGATCTATAGAACCCAATAGAGCCAAAAGAGGTCTTGTAGATGGATTAGGTTCAATAATAAAAAGCCTAACCGGGAACCTAGATCACGAAGATGCACTTAAGTATAATCAGGCAATTAAAATCTTAGAACGTAACCAACATAAATTAGTGACCGAATTCAATGATCATATTAGTATGAGTAAGGAGTGGATGTCTAAATATAACACTATAATTACACAGATAGTACAAAACCAGAATAAAATTAACATAACCTTAGAGACTATATTACAAAGTAATGCACTAAGTGAGAATAGTTTAATAAAATATGCTCATTTTGCCCAACTACTAGAAGTTATAAGCGATAATGTAGAAGATTTAACCCAGGAATTAATCAGGGTAGAAAATAGTTTAGCTTTCGTTCGTGCGGGTAGTACTCATCACTCAATGATAGACATAGAAATACTAGAGTCAATGGTAAGAAAACTTAAGACTATTTACGCCGAAGAGCAAGTTTTAGATCTAGAACTCAGAGATTATTATGATATTATAAAACCGGGATCATATTATGTAGATAAGCAAATAGTATTCGTATTTAAATTTCCAATCTTTTCCAAAAAAAGCTATGATCTTTATAGACTCTCTGTGGTACCTAATAAACATGCACAAGCCCTTATTCCACCCTTTCCTTTCCTTGCAACTAACGAGATGTCACATGTGTACATAGAGGCTGAATGCCCGAAGTCCAAAGACTGGTACCTCTGTGAGAAAGATATTACCCACCAGACTCGCACCAAAGCTGACTGCGTCCAGGAGTTAATCACCAACCAAGTTTTACAAGACTCCTGCAGGTTTACCACAATCACCTTGATGAGAGAAGCCATGGAGAAGCTCGACGACCAACATTACGTCCTATCCTTTCCTCAAGAAACGAAGATACAACTAACCTGCAACCGGAAAGACTACACAACGCTTCAGGGTAGTTACCTTGCAACGATTCCTGCTGGATGTTACTTGAAATCTGAAGAGTTCACCATTGCAAACGTTTACGACGAAATTAACGGCCAACCCTTGAAGTTAATGAAGATACCCTATGACGCTGAGAAGCAGGCCACCACAGCTACCCACGTCAATCTGAACTCTATTGATCTCCAGGGACTACAAAGCATCCAGGACCAACTCATGATCCAGAACCCTATTCAACTTGAGAACGTGCACACCGACGGACTTTACCACACTACAATCCCATTCTATGGAATACTATCGAGTGCAAGCGTACTCGTTATCATCGTAATGATCCGGCGCTACCTACGCAGACGTACGAACACTATGGAAAAGAAACAGCAACCACCAGCCGCAACCCTGGAAGACAATGAAAACCCTGGCGAACTTCCGGCAACATTTTCACTCAACGTGCTAAAATAGTCGCCGTTCTAAGGGGGGAGGAATTACATAGCGCTACTATATGAAGATCGCTGATGTTGCATCCGCACCGATACTTATTATTGCCGATGCATCTATGACGTCAATCGATTTCGCAAACTGTTGTTTGCTCAGTAAATTGTAAGAATGATTATTCTATTGTCCTACTTCGACCTGGAATCATCATTCATAGGATTAATTTTGTAATATTAATTCAGTAATTAAATTAATTTAAAATCATTTCGGTTTTTTTTCGATCCTCCGATCGCAGCAAACGTAATTTATTTATTTACTTATTTATTTATTTATTTATTTATTTATTTATTTATTTATTTATTTATTTATTTATTTATTTATTTATTTATTTATTTATTTATTTATTTATTTATTTATTTATTTATTTATTTATTTATTTATTTATTTATTTATTTATTTATTTATTTATTTATTTATTTATTTATTTATTTATTTATTTATTTATTTATTTATTTATTTATTTATTTATTTATTTATTTATTTATTTATTTATTTATTTATTTATTTATTTATTTATTTATTTATTTATTTATTTATTTATTTATTTATTTATTTATTTATTTATTTATTTATTTATTTATTTATTTATTTATTTATTTATTTATTTATTTATTTATTTATTTATTTATTTATTTATTTATTTATTTATTTATTTATTTATTTATTTATTTATTTATTTATTTATTTATTTATTTATTTATTTATTTATTTATTTATTTATTTATTTATTTATTTATTTATTTATTTATTTATTTATTTATTTATTTATTTATTTATTTATTTATTTATTTATTTATTTATTTATTTATTTATTTATTTATTTATTTATTTATTTATTTATTTATTTATTTATTTATTTATTTATTTATTTATTTATTTATTTATTTATTTATTTATTTATTTATTTATTTATTTATTTATTTATTTATTTATTTATTTATTTATTTATTTATTTATTTATTTATTTATTTATTTATTTATTTATTTATTTATTTATTTATTTATTTATTTATTTATTTATTTATTTATTTATTTATTTATTTATTTATTTATTTATTTATTTATTTATTTATTTATTTATTTATTTATTTATTTATTTATTTATTTATTTATTTATTTATTTATTTATTTATTTATTTATTTATTTATTTATTTATTTATTTATTTATTTATTTATTTATTTATTTATTTATTTATTTATTTATTTATTTATTTATTTATTTATTTATTTACTTATTTATTTATTTATTTATTTATTTATTTATTTATTGCTCATCCTTCGAGTGATGACACCTCTGTCATCAACATCATCATCGTCATTTCGGCGGAAAGACGTCCACTGCTGGACATAGGCATCCCCTAAGTGTCGCCAAATTGACCGGTCCCGTGCGTCTCGCGGGTCAATCGAGGTGTCAATCGCTACATTATGTGCGAACCTGGATGTAAAATCCATAAAAGTGGAAAAGAAAAGAGTTCAAATATAATACTACATTAAAAATAAAAGAAATCTGAACTTAAAAATAAAGTTGAAAACACTAAAACTACTACGGTAAAACATTAACTAAAAGTTTATTAACAAGTTATCGATGTAATTATGATTCTGTCATAGTTGAATTTTAGTTTTTAACCTTACTTTTATTGACCGCGAGGTTTATTGATGTACGAGTACGTACAAATTGCTCATGACAAATTTTGAAGAGCTCATAACACTCTAGTATATCAACGTAAGCTTGGAACATATTCTTGCTATTCACTTCATCATCCACATGCTCAATTCCTTGAGACCTTACAGCTTGAAGATTCCAGAGAATTACTTTATCTTCCAACAGTTTAAGAAGTCGGATGGCATAAATTACATTGAAATAAAAAATAACTAGAAGACTAAAAATTATAATAGAATAATATGGTAAATACATTACAAAAGCCAGATAGGTTAAAACAAACATAAAAACACCGATGAAAATGATGATGATAAGCCAATTCCATATGATAAAGTGCTTGAAACTGGTTTTGTTATTGAGAAATCAATGGACTCTTTGAAATATTTGGATGAACTTTACATTATTTTTGGTATGAACGAAACTAACAACAAAATGCATAGTAAACCGCAAACAGTTGAATAAACAGTCAAAAAAGCCAGTAATGTACGATTCACTTGACCTTCTAATAGAAGAACTCACAAACTTATACAAGGAAAAAAGAAATATGATCCATAAAAACATAGTTCCAAGGAGTGAAAGAAAACTTTGGAGAAGGCTGTTTGTAGTTATACAATCATCTTTGATGCAAAATCTAGGACAGCAGATGATATTTTGTACCACATTCAAAGGCAAAAGCATCGACCGAATATCTTTGTCAACATTGATACAAGACACGATGTCCTTGTTTTTTTTTCGTATCATTTTGGTAGATTAGAAAGGTTCAAACAAATAATGGTAATTATGGTATTATTCTACTTTATCTTCTTCTTATCGCGTGGATGTGGATGGTAAATATTGTTTGAAACGAAGCATAATTTTTCATTTAGCTCAGCACTGAGCAAAGCTACTCAAACTCGTTCGCTGAGACAGACAGGTCGTCACGTATACAAGTAACAGGACAAGCAACGCAAGTTGAACGGTGGGCCATGGTCTGCGATTAGATCTATATCTAATGAAACCATCTTTAATATTTACGGCGTCTATTGTAATCATTTAAGCCGATTAAATTCATCAAAGTAATGCCTGAAACCAATAAAGGGACAAGTATGTACTTATCATGGTACTAGCAGCCCTCTTTCTTACTTCTTCTTTATCTTCTTTACATAGAATAAAACAGAGTCACTCAAGCTGTTTGTACACTTAGGTCTTTTAAACTGCGCAACGGATTTTAATGCAGTTTTCAGCAATAGATAAAGTGATTTAAGAGGAGGGTTTATATGTTTTTGCACCCGTGCGAAGCCGGAGCGGGTCGCTAGTAATACGATAGATTCAAAAGTTTGTGAGGATGTATGGATGTCCGGATGTATCATCATCATTTCAGCCGAAAGACGTCCACTGCTGGACATAGGCTTCCCCCAAGTGTAATGCCAAATTGCATCCAGCGGATCCCCGCAACCTTCACCAGGTCATCGGTCCACCTAATGGGAGGCCTTCCAACGCAACGTTTTCCGGTTCGTGGCCGCCATTTTAGAACTTTTCGGCTTCATCGGCCATCCGTTCTGCGAGCAATGTGCCCGCCCACTGCTACTTAAGTTTGGCAATTCTTCGGACTACGTCGGTAACCTTGATTCTCTTGCGCATTTCTTCATTTCAAAAAAAGGTAATATTTGCAGTAAGAAAGGTGAATATTTATGCATGTAAATCAAATATCAACATCGTAATCAATCAATCCGAAAGAAGTTCACTACTAGGACTGTAGTAGAAGCACCAAAAAAAAGCTCAGAAACCAATAAACATGAATTTTAATTTGTATTTTAAAATTAAACACACTTTATTTAGTTTAGACATTTATTTTCAAAATAGCACACGAAATAATTACAGAAATGCAAACCCCAAAAGCACAAAAGTATAGTTAGCAAGCAACGCTATTATTTGTAAAGGTAAAGTAGAATCAACGTAGAACATCCGACAGGCATTCAGTTTGTCAAATTTTGCTTGATTTAAACGTTTAACATTCTTGCACAACCTCTTCTTGACATCTGTAATGATTGCAAAGGATGAGATTAACCAACACTCCCACTCCCAATCATCTCCCTTTGGGTCTGCACATTATGTCTTCTTCCGTACTTCTCTATTAGTCACCATCTTATGAATTACTCTCTTTCTATCCATATCATCCTTCACTCAGTCTATCTATCGTTTCTTTTGTCTTCCCCTACTTTTACATCATCCGTATGATTATATGATATATTCCTTACGACATTTTTCTTATTGCTCCACGTGGTACCACGTTGCACCGGTGCCACTTACAGACTTCTTAATAGTATGCTACATTTAACAAAAATCCATTACCTGTGCAATTCGAATTCAAAACCATTGCGCATATATCTTGAATATTATTAATTGCCATGTAAAACTTCTCACAGTGTACGGTGAATGCGATCAGCAATACCAAAGACTTAAGTGTCCAAAAGCCGAACCACAATGTTTTAAAATATACGGAATCCTGCAAAAAAAACAAATGCTATGAAAATGCCTTTCCAGCAAGTACATCAAGTAATTTATTAGTGTATTTCGACCTCCGGTAATTCTGAAGTCAGCCTAATTTGGAATGTAAAACTTGATGTTCGTCATGAATGTGTTCTTAATGTTCAATTAACTTTTTTGTAAAAAGTGTCGCTCTGAAGGTGGTCGTCACATTTTAATCAGCCGTGTTGGAGAACAGACAGTGGTCCTCGTTGATAAAACGTCAACTTTTAAGACAATTATTATAAGTATATGTATATCTACTTACACAGCAGTGGCCACCTGATATAACGAATTTTGTTTCATCGATAAATAAATGAAGATTACCTATGTAATTATTAAAGAACCGCATAATTTGAAGAACAACCTAAAATTCAAAATGTTATTTTTTTTTCAATAAATGTATAAGCGCATGCAAAGGTTTATACAGTTTTGAATAAAACTGATTTTCACTAGTTGTCCTAATCCGATGCTGTATCATGTGGCAGACATAGCACCACCAGAAGTGCGCACAATGTTCGCGATGGCAAGTTCTAGCGAAAGAGCCAAGATGGCTTTGGACACACGAAACGTTATGCACAAGAGTACCCTGGTACTGCAAAAGATGAAAGTCTATAACAGCTTTTCAACCGATTGCCAGTGTGTCAACCTACTCACTGGGAAGCGGTACGACTGAAATTGTAGAAGGACAGTGCATTAATACCAAACCCATTAGTACCATCTGCTGAAAGCCTCCCACTTGGAAATGAGCTGCCGTGGCTGACCTGAAAGTCTTATATGATCGTGGTCGAATAGACCCCGAACCCACGTTCAGGCTTCGGCCAAAGCAAAGAAAACTTACTCAGATGGAGATTTATTGATGATTGTGCACAAACGATTGGGCACTTAATATCGTGTCCTGCGTGTCCTGTTGTTTGTTTAGTATTGATGGACGCTACTGAAGGGACAAAACTCGTCGACCAGTTCTGGCCCGCCTCAATTTAGGTTGCCATCTCTTTAAGAAGAAGAATGCATAAAAGCATACGGCTTACCATTAGTTGAAAAGAAATCTTGTAGATTTCATAGCAGTCCAATATATTAACGTAAGCCTGAAACATTCTTTTACAATGATCCTCTCTGACCCTATCCTCTAGGGTTTGATATTCAAGAGCTTGACTATTCCAAAGATCAACTTTATCTTTCAACAGATGGATAAGTCTAATAGCATAAATCAAGTCTATATCAACGGTCAAGCAAACTAAATAAGCACACATCATAAAAACGGGTTTACTTAGCAGCACAGCAAGATAAATGACAAAAGTGGCATACACTAGAAACATGATGAAGGTAACCCAGTTACCGATGATAAAGAGTTTGAATGTTTTTTCACAATTTAGAAATCTGTGGATATTTTGCAATTTTGAAGTAAATAAGACGTCATCTTTTGTTTTAAAAACACTGAAAACACACTTATTAATAAACAATCCAGCAAACAAACAAAACTGGATCATTTGAATAACTGACTTCAAACCACTATTATTGATAGGCGAATGTATTGAATATGTGTAGTTAGTACAAATAATAAATAAAAATATTATCGTGCCACATAATGAAACAAACTTCGATAAACGATTATTTGGAGTAATTATGTTATTTTTAATGCGATATTTTGGACATAATGAAATAATTTGCATCAGATTCAAAGGAAGTAGCATAGTTTGGACATCTTTATCAAGGAGGTTATTCAAAACCACTTCCACACGATCATAGAAACGTATTTTTCTGTTTAATGTCGTCATGTTATTTTAGCTTCTTCTACACGAATGAAAGAGCAAAGAGTTAATAATAGTAAAATTATGTGAATCGTATGTAACTAGGGTCGGTACCGATCTGATTTATAGATAAAAGTTATTAATTATTCTATGACAGGCACAACCTTGCTACTCCTGATAAAAGTAATTGAATTACTGATGTACACATAAAATTACACCTTTAGTCACCGATAGGTTAGGCAAAACTGTACCCTAATAGTACAACCACATTTTGTTGGTTATGTTTAAGTCCCACGTAATAAGGAGGTGAGATCAAATCGTAACATATATATGTAGGTAATTATTTGTATTTGCTTTCCTCTACCTAAATAATGACCAGCGCTCTTGGTAAAGACAGGTCAACACATTGAAAACGTTAAACATTGCCGACAAGTGACACACGTGACGTCTCTTCTATCCTGGTAAAGTGTAACTATGAAACGAAGTGATTGAAGACAACCTAGGGCTTCCTATTTTGCAATCCCTTATAATTACAAATTAATTATAAGGGATTGCAAAATAGACACAGTAAGCAGTTAACAGCAGTAGCAAAAACCCATAGCAAAATTTAGCTAAACAACTTTAAATGTTTGAAAATTACTAGATAAAACCGAGACTCAGACTTTTCAGAAGCTTTTGACACTGTTAGATTACGAAAAATTTGAAACAAGAGGTTCGCAGATTAGTTGTGGCTCAGTTAGCTAAAGCCGAAAACCAATGTTAAAATATTCCACTGAATATCTTAAAGAGTAAGCTTAGTTTCTGCATTTTCAAAACAAAAAAGTGTATTGAACTAATTATTAATATTAACTTGGAGTCCCACAGGTTAGAGTCTTTAGCTCTACTTTGTTTGCAATATACACCAACGATCTTTTTATTTCTTGCTTGCTATCTGTTTAATTTTTTACTGGCCAATATGCAAGAAAGCGGTTATTAGGTTCATAAAAGTTTTTGCTTATAATTATATTCAATTAGTTTAATCTTTTTATTAGATCTTTCCTTGAATAATAAGACGCATAATAAATAAACTCGTTGCTACATCACTAGTGTCAAGAAATTCTATTCAGAATGACGTCAATGAAAAGAAAACTAGATTTAAATCATGAAAGTCAACGGATCAAAGTGTTATTAAATAACTTCGTAGATAAAGATTTGCAGTCGATTCTTCAACCTTTGAATTTAATGCAGACTGTTAAGTTTTGTCCTAAATATCGCATCAAAGATAATTATATTATACCAAACAGTCGTGTATCGAATTTTGTATCAGTGTGTGGAACAATATTATTTATATCTATACTACTTTATAACTTTTATTTCGAATCTATTGACCCTTATTTTTGGAATTTTTTTCCTTCGGCGCATATAGCCTGCTACATTAACGTTATTTTTTTTGTTACTGGATTAGTACTGAATTTTATACTTAGTGTGATTCAAACAAATAATAATGTTTCTTTCGTCTTAAAATTTCAAAATGTTCACAGATATCTGAATACGACCGGTTTCAAACACTTCATCATTGGTAACTGGTTGGCTGTCATCTTCCTTATAATAGTTAATACTTGTATTATTAGTTTTGGCTTGTTTACAAATATATCGAGTAATATTTAAAAGTTTTATAATAGTTACTTTAGACACAAACATCGTTTACGCTACCAGACTGATTCACTTGTTAAAAAATGAAATTGATCGATGGAATATTCAAGTACTTCTATTACAAACTATGGAGGATATGGACAGAGAAGATCATTGTAAAATAATGTTTCAGGCTTTCGTTAATATATTAGAATTGTATGACATCCACAGGATTTCTTCGTTGGCGCTGTGGCTGAGCGATTGATTGCTGCGCTTTCTGTCGCGGGTTCGATTCCCGCACGGAACAAATATTTGTATGGCCTACAGGTAGTTGTTCCGGGTCTAGCTATTTATTTATGTGAATTTAAATGTTTGTAAATGCACCCACGATACAGGAGAAATTCCTAGTGTGTGGCAAAGCTTATTTAAAAAAAAAAAGGAAAAAAGTTAGGATACTTTGTTGGATGCGTTGCTGAGAATTGTACTATAACTAAACGTTTATTATTATTCAGATTGTTTATCAAACCATCCAGTTTATGTACCATCATCTCATAGGCTGTCAGATACTTATTGATGTTTTGAAGCTTTCTGGAGCTCGTGACAACTATTATGTAAGTATAAGATTTTAAACTATCATGATCACTAACATTATCATTAACACTAGAAACGGGATATTTACCATGCTACAAACAACAACAATAACAACAACTTGGAGAACATGGCAAATATCCCGTTTCTAGTGTTAATGATAATTATGTAAGTATTTTACCCAATTGTATTTACTGAGGAATATCAAGTGTGAATGCTACACGAGCAGAACATGTATTTTTACTCTAAGTGAAGAATGTGAGAATGAGCGTTCAGAATAATGCACAAGGAATGGGTACCGGGGCAGAAGCCGGTTTTGATGACTCAAACTCAGATATAGATGAAGGGAGTGAAATTGTAATGGATAAGATTGTATGAGCGCTGAGGGGTATGAAAGTTAAGAAATTTGTAAGGGGAAATTTGTAATGAGGCTGAAATGTTGTAGCAGAGATGGCGCGATATCAGGTAGGTAGGAGATATGCCCATGTGCTGGATGATTGATGCAAGGATTTAATTGTACCACCATATAATGGAAGGGGGTGAATTTATGTATGTACGTATTTACTTTTGATTGAGACGTAAAAGCGCGCGTATTCTACATAGCTATAACTGATGTTCAACATTCATGCGCAATTATTATAAATTCAAATTGTACAGGTATCGTTTTTTTATATGAAATGCTCTTTAACAGGAAAGATGGGAAGAGATGAGAGAAGATGTTGGCAGTGAGTCTGCTAGACTGAAATTTAATTGAACGGGCATATTTATTGACGGATCAGACGCGTTACGCAGAGGGAGTCGGAAAACAAGCCGCGTCGCCGAGGGAAGCCTAGAAAAAACTGTAAAAAGGATAAAGAGGATGCATTCATGATTGAAAAGCTTTGCAAGCACTAGGGCAGCAATTGTTTACAAACAATAATATATATACCCATATAATCCTTTCTAGCTTTTTCTAAACGCAATCATGAGATATCAAATAGTTTAGTAGTTTGGCTTTCTTTGAGTGTTACTGCGAAATCTGAAATAAATATAATTTCTTTTCGTTCTCAATTTTCACAGATGTCAGATGATCTGCGTTGATGCAACTTTACAGTTGAATGTGATAGCTTTATTTGCTAACTGTACCTTTGTACTACTGCAGTTTGCGTTTCTGAAAGCAATTGATTATTCGCTAATAAATGATATACATAACAGATACATAGCATTTTATATCTGTTCCACAGGGTAGTGTCCTTGGTCCTACCCTGTTTTTATTTAACACCAACGACGTTTGTAAACTCACACTCACAGTTTTGCTTACTTTAAAGTGATTTATTACGTTACAAGATGGAAAAAACAGAAAAAAAAGATTATGGAAAAAAAATTGAAGCTTTTGAGCAATGACTAAAAATGTAGGTACACGAGACCCAACTAATTGATTTACAGATTATATGTGTGGGTGAAGTCATAGTTATGCACACAAACACTAAATAAAACGTGCGAGCTCGGTTTTTATTAGTGTGCGTGTGGCACATCATTTACCATATACCAATATATAGTCATCATTCACTTATGGTACTGAAGGAGGTATAATATTTTGCATCACATCACTATAGCAAGCTTGGCACAATGGCTATCGTCTTTGGTCAGTAAACAAGAAGCCGTAAGTTCAAACCTTGTATGCAACAATATATTCTTTTTCTTTTTGTATTCATTCTTTTGTTAAAACATTACTTAAAGCAGAATTTATAACGATTCGATCCCGTTCAAGGTTGGGTAATGAAGTTTCCAATGTTTGAGATAGACACAGAACTCTCAGGTCATTTTATTTCGACTGTTTAGAAAAAAACTACCGACAATTTAAAAATATTATTGTCAAACACCTTCATTTATAAAAATGAGCGTTCTTAGTTGTCAATCTACGAGTATTTGCATTACTGAGTTTATTGATTACTACTCAAGCGCATGTGTGCGGATTTATTTCTGTGGATCCAACAATGCAACATTTTATCAATGTTCAAAAGGGTAGAAATCGTTGTTTTGGATGAGCAAAACATATGTATATGTGAAATTGTGAGTGTAAATGTGGTGCTGCCCCACAAACGATGGGACACTTTATATCGTGTCCTGCCTGTCCTGTTGTTTGCTCCTGCGATGTGCATCACAGGACGCTACTGAAAATGCCAAAGTCGTCGACAAATTTTGGACTGACTCAATTTGAATTGTCATCGACACGCCAAGAAGATGCGAAATTGGAAGGCGCTTAATGATATCGGTGAGTAACAGTTACATATAACACTATGTTGATATTATACCTACTTCACTTTAACTAACTCCTCTCACCTTTCAATGTTTACTACGAATAAATAATTAATCTAACTTAAGTGCAATACCTACCATAGTTATAATAATATATTATCATGAATGAAAGATTTTTTTAAATTTATCTTAAGGTGATTATGATAAAAATTAACTTGGTCTAAAATTAGCTTGATTTAGCCCTTAGACAGTTTAAGAAAAGCTAATGTCAGTGTATATCTTATATTTAATTTTTTTATTTGTATTATTATAAAATTAATTAGGTATATATAAGTTTATTATTTAAACATTGTGTACATTATGTATATAGTATTTAAATGTAGTATAAATTTTTTATAATAATAGCTATTATTAATAGTATTATAAATACTCTTTTTATCCACAGAGGAGAACCAGATTTTGGAGACGTAGAACATCCTAGGCCAAAACCAAAGGCAAATTCATCGGCTCGACACCACGACATCGTGGCAAGGCACAAGGCTGTTCCCTTCTTGTCCACCCGCGTAAAAGCAACAGCACACAATATGTGCTTACAAACTGTCCACTGCGCACCGACAAAACCGACTACACTTTGCTAGGTCATATATTAATTTTGATTGGGAGAACAATGTGCTGATCTAAAGCGACGAAAAAACGTTTAAGTCGGATAAGGATGGGCGTAAATGTTACTAAACATATGCGCGAATATGGTTAACAGCATGAGGTGAAGGTTACAAGAAGTAATAGAAAACGAGGGTTTACAGACTCATAATAGTCGAATTTATTTTAATTAGTAGGCGAATATGAATCTTATTTTTATGCAAATAATGTTCATATTTGTTAAGCGAATGTAAACAAATATAAACCTTAGCAACAATTAGGTATAGATGTTAATAATCTCCTCCTCTAATCCTCTTTTTAAAACCACAACTCGTAAAGTATTGAAAGTATGGTGAAGTGATGTTATTGTTATGCAGTTAGAAGTTGTCATAATTTCTTACTATCTAACATGTTGATTCACTTCACCTCTAATTTTACTTTGATTCAATTTATATACCTGCTACTTTGACAAATTATTTACGTCCATCCCTACCAACAAAAAACTTTGCCTTTGTCAATAAAACTGGTAAACAACAGTGTTTTACTCATTCGAATGTCTAGTATGGATAGCTATAGCCTATATATGTTTAAAACCAGTTCGTATTAAATCATTGTATCAGCCACACAAGTTTTTTTTGCTAACATACAATTCCCACCAAATTGAACCTTAAAACAACCAATGTAAGGAAGGCACAGGTCCTTTCAAACCCAATGTTTATCTAATAAAAAATAAAATTATTTTATTGGTTTTATTTAATTACCTTTTTACTTTTTGCTTGAGTGATTTTATTGGTCACAAAATTAATTTAATAAAGAACAAAAAGTAAAAAACAGCAACTCCTCCTGGATCGAACTTACATCGTTAAGCTTAGGTCACTAACTGACGCAAGCGCTTACACCAATCAGCTATGGTGACCATGTTACGCTTGTATAAAATGTTGGCCTTATTGTAAACCCATTTTTTTTTTCCTTGTACCCTACAAGCTTAAAGATAAAAAAAATAAACCCCGTGAAGGGTAGACTACGTATACGCACACAATGATAAGGAGCGGCTGTACGAACATTACCGGCTCGTACAATGACTGTTGCCGCTGTGTGCGATGTAAACTATTTAGCTTTGCTGACTGTACATATTATTGATTAATTTAATACCAACTTTTTAATTTAGTCTAGCACTTAAACGTGATGAACATTTAAACAAACATTTCATTTTAGACGTCATATTCGTACAAGGTGTTGAGTTGACAAAATTTTATAATCTATATGAGATCAAAGAAGTTAAAGAGGTTATTTCAAACGAAATGGAAAATCTCAGCAGGAATATCGATGACGAAATTAGAATAAGTGTTAAAACTGAACTAAATAACCGGGTCGATAAAGAAGTTCAACGTTTTTTTCTGCCTCTGAAAATTGCAATTGCAAATTGTATTGCTCAATCCCAAACATTACATCAAACACAATTTCATAAATATAAATAATTTTTTTAATAACTTCATAATATTATGTGGGGTGGTAATATTTCTAACTACGTATATCTATCGCATCATGGAAATATTACTAGATGAAAATTTCAGACGATACAGTACAGTAAACTTCTTAATGTTTGCATCGATTTTTGAATTTCATTATAAATGTTTGGGATTCTTCATGAACATGGCAACTAACTTCATTAATTCGAAGAAAAGTGTTTTATTTGTTTTATATTTTCATGAAATGCACAGGTTTCTGTGGAATATCGCTGGTCTCAAACGTTTTATCATAAGAAATTGGATAAGCGCTGCTTTAATCTTCTTATTTAATATCTTTGTTGCAGTCCATGATTATTTTTATTTCCTCAACCCTCCGTGGAACGTCGTGTTATACAAATTTATTATGGTGACTTTAGATTCAAATCTAATTTACGCAATAAGTTTAATTAAGTCACTGACTGATAAAGTTAAGCTGTGGAGCATTCAGTTATTACTGATACAGAAGGATGGTAGCAGTAAACTATATATACAGCAAAAATGTTTCAAGCTTATGATCAAATAATAAAGTGTTACAAGATTTTTGTCAACCTTTTTCAGCTACTAGTAAGTAAAATTACAAAATTTATGATTTTGAATGATAACTAAGAAGTAATACAAAAAAAAAATGTGAGGTATACATCATACGCACCGTCATTGTCGTACCAATTCTTCGAATGCTATTCTTATTGGGAGACCTTTATTTTCTAACGTAGATATTCCATGACTCACAACCTAGCGAACCGTAATATGTATACTAAGAAATCATTGAATAGTTATTTTCCATTACTGAATTGAATATATTCTATTGCAGTTAAGAACATGTATTCTCGAACCCCTTCTATATTAATTGCGGCTGATTTCAAAGTTGGAATCGTTAGTCCTCGATATTAGTGCATGATACTCGTTTTTTATTGTTCTCTTCCTCAAGCATAGTTATGGTGTCGGCATTCTACATATTTTTGCATCGTTTACAGATACTGTATAACACAATAGAATCCTTCTGTCTCTGTTTGATAGATGTTCAAATTATGATTGAATTCAGCAAAATTGTGTTTAATGCTAAAGCGGTAAGCTAATTGATTTTGAGACAATATTTATATGATTTGACAAATACCTTAATTTGCATCCATGTTCATTCTTTTTAGCAAGAAAACCCATCACTACCGATTTTACTCATTTTCTGGGTATTGAAATATTACGTCATACAAATCTCACTTAGTCTAAAGCTCGAGGAATTCTATGAAGCTGTCAAGTGTGCGCAAGATTCATGTGAATTTGTTTTAGCATCAGATTGTACAGGTGAATAACTTTTGGAATCATTTGTATACATCATCATAATTCTACTGCCCTTATACCGAATTATTTGGTTTATTCCGGTCTGCCCCCACCAGTCTGTCCCCACTGGTGGTAGTTGCAACTATTTGTCGCATCTACCACCTCTGGTGGTGGTTGTGTCTGTTTAGTCGCATTTGCTCTCACCTCTGTCCCCACTGGTGTCAGATGACACTTAAAATAGTGGAATCCTCCACCAGTGGTGGCAGACTCTACGATCAAGTAGCCGTCTGACACCACCAACTATTTCAACTAACAAATAGAAAGAAGGATGGTCTTTCTGGGCCCAGCTGTAAATGCTGCCTTCAATATATGTTTGCTGGTTTATGGGTTCGGCGCCGATACACTTCACTCTTAATTTATTTGATTGCAGATGATCAAAAGAAGTTATGCAAAAATATCTTGCGCCTGCACCGTGCGTCATTCAACAAGATGAGTGCTTGTGGCTTGTTCTTCATAGATATTTGTCATCCATTACGTCTGATCGCACTTTTAACTCACTACACTGTTGTGCTTCTGCAGTTTGCTTTTCTCTAAATTTTGAATCAGTATTGTAACATTATCATTTTGTTCCTGTTGTTAAAAATAAATAAAATAACACATATTAGATTTGTATCAATTTTAATTAAACTCACTAACTTCTTATTTATTTTCAAGTTTATTTAGTCCAAAACGTGATTTTTCACCCCAAAAAAAAAGTCGTTTTGCGTAAAGTTATTTAGTTTGATGTACATAATGCTTGGTTGACGGCTTCGTACTGTCTGTTGACTGTTCGAAAGACCGCGGCCCCGGAACACAAAGGGGAAAGAAGGAACATGGACGGGTTTTAGACAGGACAAGTCTGACACTCCCGTCCACCCAGAGCGGTATCATTTGATGATTTCCCATCGTAAAAAAAGATAATTTACAAGTACTTATAGGAAGATCAAATTGATCTTCCTATGGTTTCAAAGAAATGGAAAAAAAAGACAATTATCTGGAGGACAATAGTGACATTCTATTAGCGACAAAGATGATAGATAAGTCAAATATGTGTTAAATTGACATCAACTACCGAAAACCATGCCATTAACTTCTGAAGAAGGTCCCTTCAGAAAGATGAGATTATTTGAAAGTGTTTGGCATTTGTCTAGACCCTCCTGTGTATTTTTTTTTAATACACTTCCTCGAAATCCCATATCGCGCTAATGTTAGGTTTGAAATGCAATGTTTATCACACTCGTGGTGTATTCAATTAATTTCTACTAGTGTTTTATTTTCACAGATACAATAAAAAATTGTTCTATTCCGATAATCGGTGGTGGTTGTTTTTTTTTTAACTCAGCTAAGAGGCGTATGTTTTTAAGGCCTTAATATTTATAAACATTTAAATTGTGTTTGTACATAATTTAAATGTTCAATTGTGCTCAATTAAGTTTTGACGGCACGGTTGGCCCCATCAAACTAATAAGTTTATACTTTAAAATATAATTATCTTTCTGGGGCAGATGGGTAAATAAAAAAGTTCGTATAGGTAGTCGTATTATTCTAATGCCAGGTCATCATCATCTTCCTGCCCCTGTCCCATCTTACTTGGGGTCGGCGCAATACGTTTTTTTTCTTCCATTCTCCTTTGTCAACCGTCACGCAATCATTTACACCTTTTTCCTTTATATCATTCCTCACACAAATCAAAAAATCCATCCATCGTTACCTTCTCTTTCTCCGGTGTTCCTCTCCCTCTCCGTTCATCAACATTTATATTCATCACTCTTTTAGTCACATGCAATTCGTCCCTCCTTATCACATGTTCATACCAAGACAGCCAATTCCCTTTCAACTTTTCTGTAACTGGCGCTACTTTCAAACTTCCTCTAAATACTCATTCCTTATTTTATCCATTCTTGACACACATCCACCTCATTATTTTCATCTCCAATACATGCATTTTTTTTTCATCCATCTTCTTCACAGCCCAGCATTCCGCTCCATACAGTACGACAGGTCTAATCACGGACTTGTATATTTTGCCCTTTAACTTGAGGGGCATCCGTGGGTCGCAAGTTGTTCCAGTGATCTGTCGCCATTTTATCCATCCTGAATTGATCGGGTGCGTTACGTCCCAGTCTACTTCACCAGCCCCATTCTAATGCCCGGTAATAAATCATAAAGTTAATTCCATTAAGTCCAAAATTTCAAGAGTGAAGGGGGTACCCCTTCACTCTTGAAAATGAAAGCGATAACGTAATGAAGTTATAAAATAAAGACTACAGTACCTTTTAATAAAAAAGATTAGTATTCCTTAGCAGTTCTCAAGCTACAGTAAATTTTATAAATAATGGAGTGTTTTAAGGGGAATATTGCTAAAATAATCGAAATAAATGATAAAACCGTTAGAAGTAACACTATTGATGAAGAAGTTCAACGAATTTTTTGGCCCCTGAATCTGATGCAAACTCTAACTCTAAATCCTAAATACCATATCAAAAACAATTGTATAAATTCAAATAATATATTCAATAAGTTCGTATTAATAAGTGGTATAATAACGTTCCTGACAACGTATACCCATCGTATCATTGAAATAATGTTAGATGACAATCTCAAAAGATATATTATGCATTATAGTACTAACAATTTCCAGATATTTGCGTCATTTTTCGACTTTTTCTTTAAACTCTTTGGTTTCATCATGAACTTTATCATAAACTTCATTCAAACTAAGAACAGCGTTTTATTTATTTTGAAGTTTCAAGAAGTTCACAGATTTCTTAACAATAATGCCATTCTCAGACGTTTCATTATGAGGAGTTGGATGTGCGTCGCTGGAATCTTTGGTTTTTATATCATTGAACTAACCTATTTTTACGTCATGATCAGCAAACCCCCATTGAATGTCATATTTTATCTATTGTGTGTTGTGGCTCTTGACTCAAATTTAATTTACACAATCAGATCAATGAAGCTATTGACCGATAAAGTTGAGCTATGGAATATGCGATTATTACTTGTTTGGAAAAACGAATGCACTAAAGAAGAGAGTACGGAGATGTTTAAGGCTTTTGATCAAATATTTAAGTGCTATAAGATTATTAAGAATATTTATCAACCACCAGTAAGTGAACTCTAACTTCTGAAACTGTATGATTTGATCATAATATAATCTCTGCTGATGGGGTTCATGTATGGCACAGACCTCATGTGCGTATGCGGCGTCCCTTTTTGCACCGCATGCCCTATCACCTGCGCACCTGATGACCTACTCACTGCATCAGTGAACGGGGTTCGCGTGACTGTGTTTTGGGCTAAACAAATTTGAACTTTTTGCCATCGATACGCTAAGAAGAAGAATATAATTATGTTAACTTTACCGCATGCTTCCAAACTCTGGCTTGCTAATGAAAAATTCCTAACTCGCGCGCCTCAGAAAGCACGTTGAGCCGTTGGTCCTGCGCCGGTCGGTTGAGATTGCCGTCCCATCGTTCTATGAGACTGAGGGAAGAGAGTGTGCAACTGTGTTAGCGCACACACTTGTACTATCCTACTACTGACATATACAGCCCCTCACAGTCACACACACACAGTTTCTCATACACATACATACACACTCCACTCATGTAATTTTTTATATTTTAATCTATATTATTTCTGTTTTTTATAATTATTTGCAAATTTCTTTGTTCTGTAATGAAATAGACTGGCCTCCACGACACAGGGAACCCTTGTGTGGAGACCAGATACCTATTTTTATATAATGTACCTCTGAAACAATAAAGTTATTTGTACATATATTTATACTAATATTATAAATGCAAAAGTTTGTGAGGATAGATGGGTGGAGGTTTGTTACTCTTTCATGCAAAAACTGCTGACCAGATTTGGATGATATTTAGCACACAGATAGTTTATAACCAGGACTAACACATAGGATACGTTTTATACCGGTACTACGATGCCGTGGGACAATTACGGGACTCCACACGGGCGAAGCCGCAGGCATAAGCTGGTCCACTATAATATCGGCCTGGTCGATGGCTAATATCCGCCGAGATTGATCGCCGTGACCGAATACAGTAAATAGGACTATTATAATTATTATACTTCATTTAACACTTTCAGATCCTGTATCAAACGACAGAGGCATTGTTCCAAGGTTTAGTTAATGTTCAAATTGTGATAGAATTTTTAAAATATAAGTTGAAGCTTGGAGAGGTAAGCTTACCTTTTTCAGAAATAATTCTAAATTAATAATATTATTACTAATATTATAGAGGTAAAGTTTCCAAGTTACGGTGTAAAAGGTTATCTCCATCCAAAAACAATGATTCCCGATGTCTACAGCCTGCTGGTACACCAGTGGTGGACAGCGATACGATTTTTAAAAATAATTCTCTCTTTCCACCAGAGTGGACAGTGTCACAACCTTTTAAAATTATTCCCCTTAGACACCACTGATGGACAGTGACACGACTCTTTTAATATTTCTGTTGTCCACCACTGGAGGACAGCGACACAATTTAAAACATGAGTGTTCTCTTTGTCCACCAATGTTCAATGTTCCGTTGTTGTTGTTATATTGTTCTTTGTTTTTTAGGACATGGGGGAGATAAATACTATTATGCTTGATTATTTGCTTTAATGATACAATTATTATTAATTTAATAAATCTAATTGATTATGTTATTTTAAATTATTACGTTTAAATTAAATTACTTATTTTAAATTATTATTTCAATTGCTTAAGTTTGTATTTTGATTTTGACAACAAAAATATTCATAAAGTGAGAATTTATTTAGTAAATAAATAAAGAATTTATAATGACTTTATAATATTTTTATTTGTCTGACTAAATAAATGAATTAAATAGAATTGAATGGCGGACAGTGACAAAATTAAAAATTCCCAGTAACCACCAATTTCATTTTTGCTGCTATTTTAAAAATTAGAAAGAAAAAGAAACGATGGATGGACTGTATAAAGAATGATATGGCAAGAAAGGAGGTGTCGGATGAGATGACGAGTAATCGACAAGTATGGAAGAAGAAGACATGCTGCGCCGACCCCAAATGAATTGGGATAAGGGCAAGAGAATGATGATTCTATTTTAAAAATTGTTATTGTGTTAGAATTAACATCATTATATTATTTAGCACTTTTACGAAAAATTTTGCTAACTTTTTTGTTCTAGCGTGGAAGTCCTGCTGAGTCGATATTCCTTGCTTTTTGGGTGATAAAGAACTTGACCATACAATTCTCACTCAGTTTACAGCTCGAGGCATTTTTATGATACTGTAAAGTATTCACGAAATGCATGTGAATTCATTTTGGCATCAAACTGTACAGGTAAATTAGTTTCTAAATCATCTATGTTTGAATACCAATACATCGTGATTTTTTAGTCGTCTTACAACGGCAGCCCACTACATGTATCCAATGACTAATAAAATAGATATTTATGAGATTTGAATAAAATAAAAATATTAATCAATATTATGACGCATGACGTAGTTGAAACACCCTGTCGCCAGCGATGATCTACTCGACTCGAGTACTAGGTAGGTATATTCTTCCGTTTGACACGTAAACATTAATAACAGGATGTTTCATAATTGTAATGTATTATTATTTTATTTTTCTTTGTACCTATTAGCTTAATTAATGGTAAAATAGAAATAATGGTGCTTAGAGGTATTTTATGTCGGATACATTGAGTGGACCACCTTTGTAAGACGACTAAAAAGTCACGGTGTATAAAACCGGAAGGTCAAAGCGATGGTACCCACCGCTACGTGTTCGATTTACATGCACCAATTACAGGCAGAATTCGTTTATTGAAACTTTAAGACGGGACATGGGCTGCGATTCTCCATACAAATTTTGACGAAATCGACGTTTCGTATTCACCTTTTTCTTCCTGAATCAATTTTTTTTTCATAAAATCAAGGTGTACTGTAAACACGTAGATTTTATGAAAAAACCTTTTTTTCAGCAACTAATAACTACAGAAAATACTGTTGACGAAATATAATAATAAATATTTTATAAATATTTATATTTTTAAAAGTTTTTGTTTTAGATGAAATATTTTATTTTATAATTTATATGTATAGATATAAATAAAGGAAAAATAATCCTTTATTGCTGTTTTACAATTATTACATTTGTTACTGACGATCGGTTTTTTTTCAATAACAGGTTGTCCTTCGACGACATGATGGTTCCTTAATAGCTTTAAAAATTGTTTCATGACAAGAATTTGGTATACTGCAACTAATAAATAAAATAAAATAAATAAAATGGATGCGAGCCGCACGGGACCGGTCAATGTGGCGACACTTGGGGGAGGCCTATGTCCAGCAGTGGACGTCTTTCGGCTGAAATGATGATGATGATGATGAAATAAAATACATTTATTTCGAGCAACCTTACCTCATATTACAAATACAGACAACACACAAATGATAATAAAACAAAAAAAATAATAAAACTAAAAACAAGGAGATCAAAAGACAACACCTAACCGGTGCTGCTGACGGCAACATGCCTATCACAACAGTGCCGTATGTACGGGCAGTCCATCCGGTCCGCGATCATCGCCAAGACAGCATTGGTGCTGCCCCGCACCCTACGCACTAGCGACGCACCCCTCTTGCGCATGGTCGCGTAAAAGCAATCAGTGCGCGCCTCCGCGAACATGCCTGAGGCGCTGCAGTAGCGAGGCAGCCCCAATACGCGTTGTTGAACTGGACGCGGAGGGCCCCGTAAGATGCACGCGTGTAAACCGCCCACAGGCCGCACGTGTAGAGGGACGTGCAGTACGCCCTGAAGAGCGTTATCTAGACATCCCTCGAGCAGCGCGCAAACCTACGTGAGAGCATGCTCGCCCGCATCGACAAGGGCTTCGCCACAGTCGGGTAAAAAGGGTAAAATAAAAAAACTGTTTTGCAAAAAAGTCGGAAGTCAGTGGCAAAAAGTCAATGAAACCAACAAAGTAGCCAACTTCTGAAAGTTGGTAGTGAGTAAAGTTTTTAGTGATTTTTTTTAAAGTGGTTTTTTTGCAATTTTTTTTTTTCGTTGCATTCCTCATACTATACTGCATCGTTTCTTTGGTCTAGTGCTGCAACTATACTAAACACCATTTTTTTCCATTGTTGACAGATGACAATCAAAAGAAGTTATGCAAGAATACCTTACGGTTGCATCGAGCGTCTTTCTCCAAAATCAGTGCTTTAGGCCTGTTCTATATAGATGTTGGTCAACCACTACGTCTGCTGGCACTTCTTACTCACTACACTATTGTGTTGTTGCAATTTGCTTTCCTCAAATCTTAATGTATTTTATAAACCTTATGAATTGAATCCTTGTTTAATTATTTCACTTTTTTATTTCTTAGCCAGTTTTAATAATTATAATAATTGTATAATATCTAAATTTTATAGTCTACTACCAGTGTTGGAATTGTCATATTATTTCTTGAAAATAACCAAACTACTTTCTTAAATATTGTCCATGGAAGTGTACTGATTTCCAAAATACGGGTTCTTTACCTGCTTTGAAAGTCAGGCGTCCTTTTAGTTTCTTGCAGCCTTTTTTTTGGGGTATTTCTCAAAGCGCAACTATTTTTAAGCGTAACCAACTTAGCGCAACTAAATTATTCCTCGGAGCGCAACCATTTAATGCGATCACAAATCAATTTTTTTTTTTTTTTAATGTTGCCCAACTCTAGGAATTTCTCCTGTATCGTGGGTGCGTTTACAAACATTTAAATTCACATACACAAACAGCCAGACCCGGAACAACTATTTGTAGGCCATACAAATATTTGTTCCGTGCGCGAATCGAACCCGCGACACGAAGCGCAGTAGTCAATCGCTCAGCCACTGCGCCAACCGTGCCGTCAATTAAAAATATAAGCACAACCATGATGAAAAATAGAGAGATATATTATCATTAATGAATCCATCATACCCTTCTCTATTTTTCGTCATGGTTGCGCTTTAAGGAATAAACTTATAATCTTTTTAATTTGAATTTGTGAGCGCAACCAATGTTTGCTCTATGAGGAATAATTTAGTAGCGCATAGTTGGTTGCGCTTAAAAATAGTTGCACTCTGAGGAATCCCCTTTTTTGTATCGACCCTAATAAATGAATTTGTTGGGCTATATTTTACTGAGTCCATAAAAGGATTATTTATTTATTTAATTCCAAGAAACATTCGACTTATACTTTCTGTTAACCTTACCTGGTAACAGATTGTGCAACATAAAAAGTTAGTAAAAGACCAAGAGACAGTCTAAAAAATTTGAAAATACCCGAAGCCGAAAGGCACTTATTCTCCCCGTTATTGCGATCATTTTTTTTTGTACTGGACCGTACCTGAGAACCTTCTAGTTACGGAGTTATTGGAGGTCATTATCACAGGTTTTTTTTTTAAAGTAGGTACTCGTTTTTAAGATAATACCTATAATTACGTCCATTACCCGTTTACTATTCAAAGCCGTACCGTAAAACGTGATTTTTCTTCCCAAAAAAAAGTCGTATCCCAACATTTATATTTTTGCGTAGGGTTACTTAGTTTGATGTACAGAATGCTTGGTTGACGGCTTCATGAAAGGTCCGTTTACACCTTGTATTTAATGATGGCAATAAGTCAGCGAGTCATTAATAATGTCGTTAATGAAATGCATGATGAAAGATTAGAACCAGACTGGAGGACCTTTGATGGCTAATAATCATATACAAAAAGCATTACAGAAGAATAATCTATTATTTATACATAAATAAAAATTGAGGGCCTTGTCTGTGATAAATTGCCGTATATTTGGTTTTAACATAACAACATCACGCTTGTAATCCCTGAAGGGTTAAGCAGAGGTGTACCTAATAGTAGGTGTACCCTTGTAACAGGGGGCGAGCTTATTGCCATCAACCGGGCACAAATCTAGGTTCCGTGGCTGCTACTGGCAAATTCCTGAGGGGAAAAAATCCAATGACAATTTGCCCGACCCGGGTATTGAACCCAGGACCTTATGCTCGCGATTGCAACCGATAAATTATTTATTTGATTTTTGTTTTAGAAGACAGAATTTATTTAACATTAATAATTTCATTTCTTTTTTTTTTCTTTGCTGTGTAAAACTTTAAAAAAAAAATATCCCTTAAAAAATCTAAAATAAGGTATTCAAGAGAAAAACATATCTTAACGATTATAAAAACAATCTTGTTAAAGTTGTATTTAATCATGTACTTGACAAAGATTTGCAGTCAAAGCTTCTTTCTTTAAACCTAATGCAGACGACTCTGTTCCTACTATACCTACCCAAATATTTGATGAATTATTATTCGATACTTTATAACTCTAAATAAACCCAAAACTAATTTTTATTGGTATGTCCGACAATTTTGCGCATTATTCCATTTTGCCTGCGCCTGCGTCTACATCACTGAATAATTGGACAGGCACGTTAGTGGTGTGGTACAACTTTTGAACTTTGGTCCATACATATGATGCTTTCAGACATGCGTTAATTTCGTCTAGTGCAGAGCCTCGCTCGATGACAGCCAAAGTCTGCCTAAAGTCCCCAGCCAATAAAACCACCACACCACACATTAACATTTGATTCCTGAGTATGTCTTGTAGACAGTCATCAAGAGCTTCGATGGCATCTTTGTGTGAGATAGTGCACTCGTCCCACACAATCAGCTTGCACTGTTGCAACAGGACGCCACGGGCACCGCTCTCACTGATGTTGCACGTCGGGGTTTTTCAATAATACAATATAAGAAAGATACAGAAGATACTTAGATAGAGAAGATTTTGTTGAATTAGCAATATTTTAAAACGGTATCAGGACATTTGCACGAAAGACATTTGCGCGAAGGAGATTTGCTTTAACCCATATGCGCGAATGGACTTTTGCGCGCACTTAAGGTTATATTGAACAGTCTACTAGTCTATTACAACGTGATAAAATGCGTAAAAGATTACAACTAGCTCGATAAGGATCAAGAAAACATTGTATTACACTAAAACATTAAAGGAAATAAATGATTTCTATCATTTCATTTCATCATTTACAGGAAACGTTTGAGACCTTGCCTATGATAAATTAGCCTTATACCACATTTGAAATTTCGATAAAGATAAAGATATATTCGCTTTTAATAATATGTATATTTGAAATTCCTTTCCATAATTTAAGGAACTTCGTTACCGTTTAAACGTCGGTGAAATGGGTCTCAAAGAAATGTACAAGAAATTCAGTAAGAAAACATGTCTGAAGGATTACATCATCAACCGTGTTAAAATAAGATTTAGTCATGCAGTCGACAAAGATGTGCAGTCAATGCTAATTTCCTTGACTCTTATGCAGGCTATTCTGTTCCTCCCTAAATATTCAATTAAACATAACTTTATAACTCCAAATCGACGGGCAGCCAAATTTGTATCGTTATTCGGGACAATATTATGCATTATTCCATTTATAACCCGTTGTATTATTAGACTGGAAGGTCAACCTTTCAGCCGCCGAATCTTTAATATCTTAACGTCCTGCCTTTTATTCATTGATGTTTTTTTCTACTCTTTTTCTTTCGTTGTCATCTATATTCTCAATACCATCCACGCGAAAATCAATATATCTCTTGTCCTCGCCTTTCAAGAAGTTCATAGATTCCTCAACAATAAAGACATCATCAAAACCTTTGTCAAATGGAACTGGATTGCAGTTATTCTGATTTTGGGCTACAATTTACAAGTTTTAGCCACGAAACTTTTATGGAAGTCAGGGTGGCTCTTTATGTGTGATTTGATTTTATTTTGCTTTGACGCAAATATGATCTATGCAATCAGGCTCATGAGCTGCCTGGAAACTTGTATTGCTTCAACAAATAATCAAGTTTTCAAACCCCGGAATCACAACAACGAAAATAAACACATTTGCAAGTTCCGTGTTTACAGTAAAATTTTAAAATGTTATAATGCTTTCAAAATAGCTTTTCAGCCATTGGTGAGTATACTTTGTTTGACCTTTGATTTTTTTCGAGTATATCATTATTAATATGTGCTAAAGTGTTTAAACAGCTGCGTATCTTCCTTCGTAACCCTATTTTCCTTGTAGCATGCTCATTTCAACTGCAGGTAAATTGTACCTTGGATGAATAATGATACCGTAAGCGATAGTCTGAAAGTGGTGCTGATGACTGAAAAGAGAAGTTGAAGTTGTGTTAAAACTGATTGTTATGTTCATGGATTCTTCCGTTAGTAAGAGATATGTTGTGAGAGAAGTTTGGAGTATGAATGTAGATATTTTTTGTGTAAGGGACGACCATACCAGACCATAAACATGTGAGAAGATGATAATGCCCAGAAAGAAGGTGAATTCGGAGATGGCGACTAGTTGAAATGTATGGAAGAAGAAGACAAATTACTGTGCCGACCCCAAATCTTACTACTATTATAAATGCGAAAATTGTGAGGATGGATTTATGTATGGATATTTGTTACTCATACACGCAAAAACTACAAAACATGATGAAATTTGGTACACAGATAGTTTATAACCCGGTAGTAGGTATGGTAAGTAGGTCAATTTACTGTGAAAAACTTGCAATTAATCGTAGGGGCTGAAAGTTTGTGTGGAAGTTCGTCATATGATAGGAAATCCATCATTAAAATTAAAAAAATAGGGTAAGACTAAGGTGAATGAAGGTAAGGTGGTTGTTATAGTATGGGATTCTGACACGGAACAATAAGAAATATGTTGTAAAGAAAGTTGTTAGTGTGAATGTAGAAATTTTATGAATAGGGGAAGACTAAGGTGAACAGTGGATCGGCTAATTTTATTGTCATAGTTTTGTACTTTGAGTAAGATCCCATTATGAAATAGGTATTAAGTATTATTAATCGATTTTTCAATACCTGATAACTAACCTTTTATGTAGATGATGAAATGTATGATGAAAGATAAGAACTTGATACTCCATGAAGACTATTATGATGGACACGAAGAAAAAGCAATAATTTACGAAGAAGTGTTTGAAGATATGATAAAATTTCCTTACAGCGCATTAACTATTTATACCTTTAATGTTATTTCTTTTACTACATGTTAAACATTTCTTTTCATAAGGTTTATCCATATAATTCAAACGTGATTGTAATGGGTCTAAAAGAATTCTACAATATTCTATTCAAGAAGGAAACATTTCTTAACAATGGAGTACAAATTTTACTTTATCATGAAATTGACAAAGATGTGCAGTCTATGCTTTTACCTTTAAATCTAATGCAAACTATAGTTTTCTCATCCAAATATTTAATAAAATATGACTTTATAACCCCAAATAAACACAAAACCATGTTTTTATCATTATGTTGGACGATAATGTGCGTTCTTTCATTTTCAACTCGTACAATACTAAGAACTGGATTTCAAAATCCTGATATTTTCATGCATTGCCTTTTTTTCTTGGACATATTCTTCTATTCGATTTCTTTCGTTAAAATTTTTATTCTCAACTTTGTCCACGCGAAAATCAATGTAGCAACCGTCCTTGCTCTTCAAGAATTTCATAGGCTGCTCCATAATGCGGACATTATCAAAAGCGTTGCGAAATGGAGTTGGATCTCAGTTATTCTGATTTTGACCTTTTATTTATTGTTTTTAATTCATAATGTTACTTTTGGGTCACCCTGGTTCATGCTTCTTTGTAGTTTTTTTTTATTCTCATTTGACGTAAATATGATTTATGCAATAAGACTCATAAGTTGCTTAGAAGCTTTTACTGTTTCATGTCATAATCAAGTTTTCGATCCACATAATAACGAAAGGAAACACATTTGCAAGTTTGACGCATATAATAAAATATTGGAATGTTTTAATCTTTTCAAAATTTCTTATCAATGTTACGTAAGTTTTTTTTATGTTAATGATCAAGTCCCAGACTAAGATGAATAGATTTTAACCTTTTGAACCCCAGAGCACGCGTGTGCCCTCCACGCCAAGCCACAATTTCACGTATCATTTTGTCACACATATTTGTGTTGTTTGACGTTCAGTCACGAGCACCAATATGTTAACACTTAAGAACTTTTTATATTGTTTTTTTCCTAATATTCTGATTTTTCATGTTGTTATGAACATAGAATTCAGAACTCACATTTTTATAAAAAGATCCTATCTCCAAGTTACAATCGTTATTTCTCGCGAAAATTGGTTTTAAAATTAAGGAAAGTGTTTAAATATTGGTGCTCGTGACTGCACAGGGCACGCGCTTGCTTGTCACGTATATGTGACAAGCACAGGGCACGCGATTGCTTGTCACGTATATGCGACAATGGCATTTAAAAGGTTAAAGCTGTTTTAAAATCACTTTTTACATTTATATGGCAGCGTGTATTACATTTTAAAGTGATTTAATTTATTAGAAGACCGTTTCAACTTTCAGGTTTTGATTCACACCCTTGAGACATGCATCCACACACTCATTGATGTTCAATTTATCATCACGATAGCGAGTAACGAATCTGTAAGTATTTATTTTACAACAGAATTTCTATCTATTTTATTTTAAAGACTACTTTCACTGATATGATCGTCGGCTTCTTGTCTTTCCGCATGCAGCAGAATACCAGTATTTTAAATAGAGAGACTGTATCTGACCTCCGCAACCCAAATACTGGGTAAAATGATACCACTTGGTAAGAGTGGTTGTCAGAGTTTCGGGCTACTGACTACCTTAATTTAACTGATATTTTATTTGTTGCAATTTTGGGCGTCGTCCAGGCTGATATCCCGGTGGTTTAAGCGATATTGTCAAATTGGTGTCACTGCCTCCCATGTAGCGGCACCGATTGGAAGCTCACTTTTTTTTACATATTTTTTTGTAGCTTTAGTCGTTAGGTACGCTAGTTACTGCTGATAGTATGTCACTTTCTCTAGAATAGAATAAAAATAGAAAAGAAATAATTGATTTGCATTGAATGTAGGTACATACATGAGTTGTTACAGTAGTCATTATTTGTTCCTGATACATTCTACCATTTGAGATGCAACAATTTATACTTACAACTTCAATTTTAAAACTTTCACAACAACTCAACAAATTAAAACAAAAAATCAAATCAAAATAAAGTAACATAATAATAATACAGATAGGCTAACGGAGAGTACTTGCATAGACACAACCTCGTTGCTAAAATTATCCACCAGCAACTTGCTTTGAAGTACAACCTTGTGGAATCAGAAGTGCCATACTATAAGTATGCGCCCGACCCAGTTCTCGATGATGGGAATATCACGTTTTATCGGGATCGATCTATCATCAGTGACATATTATTGTTGCCAATAAACCTGACGTTGTGGTGATAGATCGAAAGGAGCGTCGCGCAATGAATGTTGATATAACGATTCCGCATGACGAGAACCTCGTGAAACCAGAGAAAGATAAACAATTCAAATATCCAGATCTAACTCGCGAGGTTGTCGCCATGTGGGACGTGAGCACAGCAGTCATTGTGTCGATAGTCGTGTCGGCCAATGGTTTAATACACAATAGCCTTGACCAACATCTGAGGAGGCTCTCGCTTGGCGGCTGGATCAAGGGCTTGATTCAGAAAGCAGTACTTCTGGAGACGGCGAGTGTCGTTAGGAGGTTCCTTTCTCAAGAGCCCTGACGACCGGTAGCCCGTACTCTGTTCGAGATGCCGGTGGGCTACTATTTTTATATGTTTAAATGTTTTTTTATAATTTTTGTTATTGAAAATATTTAAAAATGTAAATAATGTATTAGGAAAACGAATAAAGGAAATAATAATACAGGTATTTTTTATCTGTTAGGAAATCTGATACAGAATAATAACATTTTTGTATTAATATAGATGAAAGCTGTTTTTTAAAAAGTCTAAAAGGTTGCTCCTTGATGTTATTTGGAAACTTATTATAGATTACAGGTGCCATAGACGATCCCCCGCTTGCCACAGTTATATCACCGTTAGTTTACATCTGACAGCTGCAGTTCAAAAGCAACCTTATTGTCACTAAAATAAAGACCACTATACAAGGTGTAAGCGGACCCTGCGCAAAGCCGTCAACCAAGCATTGTGTACATCAAACTAAGTAACTCTACGCAAAACTTATTGCTGGCAAACGACTTTTTTTGGGGTGAATGATCGCGTTTTACGGCAGGACTCAATGGAACGCACTCAAAACATTGTGATGAGGGATGCATTCAATAGTACGGGAGACGTGGAGGATTTAAAGTAAAGTTATAACATTAAAAATTAGTTTAAAAAAAAAAGTTGTGTAAAAGTTGGAATTTTGACCCCCAATATCGCGTGACTAGAAGGTTCCTAGGTATGGTCTTGAACAAAAAAAATTACAATGACAGGGAGAACAAGTGCCTTTCGGCTTCGTTGAGGGTACTTTCACACCCATTATTTTTGATAGACTTGTTAGTGATATCCTGATAGCAACCGAACATCAACCTTATTGCTACAAGCATTCAGTTCAATGATTTTGATAGCGATGCCAGGGCGGTATTAAAATAACTGTGTCTGCAGGTCACTTGATACATCTTCGATACAATGACTAAATAATAATTGTGGGTTCTTTGTTTCAGTATATTCCACTGGTACTACTTTTAAATCTTCAATGTATCTTAAAGAATCTGTATTTGCAAATGCTGTTCAGTTGGCGTTGTGAGATGTTCTACTCTGCTCTGAATTTATTTCAAGATACCTGTACACTTACTATGAGTACAAATTGTTCAGGTACATAATTATTGTCATAGTCATTTATATTTTTAACCAAAGTTTATTGAACAGCATAGTCGATACTCGTAATTGCTTAACGATGGACAAAATCTATTCGTGTTTGTGACAGTTCACTTTACTAGGCATTTATGTTTAAAAAAATGGTAAAACAATTGTTTTTTATTTGTAATTGCAAAGCCGACTAATGGTTCGAAACTTTCTACCACATTCCTTCACTGTCAGTTAGGCTGCATTTCCACCAGAGATGTGCTAGGTCGCTGAGCGATGCGAGGATGCGTAGCGATGCAGTGAAACGGTGCGCAGATGAGCGGTGCGAGGATGTGTAGCGGGGTCGTTTCAGTTGCGAGCAGTAACCAAACCGTCTAGTGAATTATTTTTTCGATCTCTTCCGTCCTTAGCACATATCCCTCGAACATATCCTTCGCAACACATTCCTCGCACACATCGTGCCTTTGTTTTGTATTGTACAAAAACCTCACTCCGCTGAGCCGTTTCCACTAGAGCTGCGCTGAGCGAGGCTAGGTAAATGAATCGATTCTATTGGTTCGTAACAAACAGATCCCTTATAACGCGTCCTCGGTGGAAAGCAGGCTTAAAGTAGATTTTTAGATTTTATGAATAAGTCACTGGTTGTTACATTCACAGATGAAGAGAAAAAAATATGCAGAAATATTCAACGCTTACATGAAACGAATTTCAGCAAGGTTGACTTATGTGGACTGGCCTCCGTCGACGCTACGCTGCCTCTGGTGTTGCTGGGAATACTCACCAACTACACTGTTGTGCTTTTGCAGTTTACGTTCCTGAAAACTTAGATATCTCACTAAGAGAGTGTCTAGCTGTTAAGATGATCAAATTAAATATTTGTTTGTAACAGATAAAAGTAAATTATATTTTTTAGTTATATTCATAAAACATCCTAATCCTAACTAATATTATAATTAATGCGAAAGTAAGTTTGTTTGTTACTTTTGTACGCCTAAACTACTGAACCGATCATCCTGAAATTTTGGTGCACAGAAAAGGACAAAGGGTACCTTTCATCCCGAAAAAAGTACTGTTCCCGAGGAAAACAACAATAACGTTCTTGTGATAATAGATGGCACCACGTGTCTTTCGAATCGTGATTGAATTATATTATTACAAGCAGAGTATAACCGAAATAGATTGTCATATTATAAATTAACGAGAGCATTGTGGAGCTGTGTCGCAAACTGTGCTCCACCTCCTATCCCGCCCTCTTAGAACAAAAACATGTAGCCGATGTGACCATTGCGCTGCTACCGATGACGCGGTGGAAGTGGCGAAGTTCTGGCCATCAAAATATTAAAAATGTTGTGCCAGTGACACGAAGAAGAACAAGGGGAGAGCCTATTGCCATAAGCTGACTACAAATCCAGACTCCGTGGCTGCTACTGAGAAATTCCTGATGGAAAAAACCCAAAGTCACTGCCCGAACCTGAAATTGAACCCAAGAGTTCATGCTTATCAGTCGTGCTTGCGACCACTCGACCGACGAGCCTATTTTTAACTCAAAAATTAGTCACAATTAATGTCACTTATTTATCTCCTAGGGATTTTAATGAGGAAAATTATGTGTTATGAACACTATTTTGTATTACAATAAACAATTATGGACTAAGAATAAATCAGTATTTACGTGTTTCGAGACCATAGTGCACGAATAGTGACGATGTTGCGGCCAAAACAGAGTAACAGTCAAGCGAAACGTGTAACGTATCACACTCCACGCGATTCAGGTATCAATACACAAATTTTATTTGTTGAGTCTGTTCCACTACTCGAAAAAAGCTTCAAACTAAACCAGATATAAGTTTTTAAACTATCATGGTCACTAACATTATCATTAAGACGAAAAACGGGATATTTTCCATGTTTACTGATTGTTTTGAGTTCCCAATATTATCATCCGTCGTCATCCGTCGTTCGTTATTGTTCCGTTATTATTATTTTTATTTTTTTGGTTTGATGATGATGATGGTTTGGTTTATCCGTGATCATGGTGCTTGCAATAGCGCTGAAATATCGGGAACTAAAAACAACCGGTAAACAAGGTAAATATCCCGTTTCATTTTTTCAACTGAGAAGCTCGTAGCTAAATGATAACAGTCGCTCGGATCTATCTTTAGGTTAAACCGCTATTGCCAAGGTTGGTCCGTGGATTGACCCATTTCTTGCAGATTTCCCTCCGTGCCTCGGAAAGCACGATAAGTCGTTGGACCCGGCTGTCATTTGCAGAGCTTTGATATTCGTTACAGGTAGTCAGTGGTCCAAAAGTCTGAATACCAGTCTTACCAAGGGGTATCATAGGGGTATAGTTAATACTGGGTATTAACTAGGTTGTGGAGGTCAGATAGGTAGTTGCTCCATGTAAAATACTGGTATTCCACTCTTCTAGGGGGAGCCACTATTGCGAGCTGGTATAAAGCAGCTAGTGGTGTTGGTTTTAGGTAGAGTGATAATTCTGCGTGTTACATGAAGGTGCTACATCTACCTCTCGGTCATGAGCGGATCGATGTCACACTGGGTATGCAAATTCGGCAGCCGCAAAGCAGAAAGCCGTGCCAGAAGTCCGAAGAACATGTGCGGCACCCCAGGCGGTTGATCGACGTATTGAGTTATTGCGAGCGCCCACCTTTAGCTTGGTCTTAATACAATGATGCTTATAGGTGATTGAGCGATCTAGTGTGGCTCCCAGATAGACCGGGTTGCCTCGCCATTTTATTTACCAGCTAACAGCAATATTTAATTATTATTAATTAGTTTATCTGTACTAAATATAATATTATGAAGCTGAAGAGTTTGTTTGTTTGGTTGAACGCGATAATCTCAAAAACTACTGGTCCGAATTGATACTTTTAGTATTGGATAGCCCATTTATCGAGAAAGGCTATAGGCTTTATAACATTACGCTACAACTAAAAGGAGCGGAGTATTTACGAAAAAGATTGCAAAAACGGGGAAAAATCCAAACACAGATGAAGTTGCGCGGGTCAGTTAGTTTAAGATAAAGTTAATCCATACAACTAATGAATCTCTTTAACCATTCCTTAATTGAGGAAAATTAAAATAATAGCGTTATCAGTGTAGCATAACTTGTTAATAATGCTTATTGTTTAAATCGTAACAATGCGAGTCCAGCGGTTTTCCAAGGTTTCAATCCCTTTCACAAAAAAAGTTTTGTCTTGGTCCTGCAAAAAGCTGTCCACGGCATCCATCACCTCGTTATTGTCTTCGTACCTGTTTCCCCTTAAGTATTTTTTCAATTTGGGGAACAGATAAAAATCGCTAGCCGCCAGATCTGGTGAATAAGGGGGCCGGTCAACCAATTCGAAGCCAGCTTGCTGAATGGCAGCTATCGCAACTGCCGACCTGTGCGCGGGTGCGTTGTCGTGATGAAACAGCACGCCTCTTCGAAGTTTCCCTCTCCTTTTCTCTTTGATGGCATTCCTCAACTTGGGAATTAAAGCTGCATAATATTGGCCTGTAATAGTAGTTCCACACTCCAGGTAATCAATCAACAATATCCCTTCTGAGTCCCAAAATATTGAGGCCATAATCTTGCCAGCCGATGCCACGACACGAAACTTTTTCGGGGTTGGTGATGATGGCCGTTTCCATTGCGAAGATTGCTGTTTTGTCTCGGGATCAAAATGATGGACCCATGTTTCGTCCATTGTTACGAAAAGAGACAAAAAGTTTTCAGAATCTTCTTGAAACTTGTCCAACAATATCTTCGAAATGTCAAGTCGATTTAGTTTCTGACTGTCGGTTAACATTCTCGGTACCCATCTTGCGGAGACTTTTCTCATATTCAAAGATTGTTTCAATATGGATTGAATACTTCCAAATGCTCGTTTCTTGAATTAAGTATCGGATGGTAACTCTTCGATCGCTCAATACAATTTTCTCGACTTTCGCAACATTTTCTTGGGTGACTGACGTCGATGGACGGCCGCAACGATGTTTGTCGTAGGGAGAACGAGCACGGGCTCGTTTTCCCTACTCAAAATTGAGAAGCCGCCCTTGCGATAGTGGAATACGGCGGAGCAGACTCTCCTAATGTTGCCTCCAAATCGCAATGAATCTCTTGCGTCGTTAACTTTTTTAAACAGAGGTATTTAATAACGGCTCGCACTTCGTTTTTCTCCATTTTCGAGAACACGTTCCGACACGAAGCAAACAAATGACTACATTCAGAAAAAAACAAAAGAGAATCGAAGATTTTTTTCTTTATTAATATTACAAAGCTGAGCTATGTATTTTTTTTTCTTACTAAGGCATACTCCTTAATCGTTCTCACTACTTTTTGATCCCTCCTAGTACATAATACAATTTGTAGTCGGGCAAGTCTAAAAGATGTCATAACTCCCATGAAATCGATGACTGTATTGATACGTTTAATATTTTAGGTCAAGAACTTCCAAAGGATGCAGACAAAAGTTTTTTGGACCCAGGACTCCAGCGTCACCTGAAGTCCAGGAGTTTGGACAATAGACAGGGAATCCGGTATGTGTCTCTTCGGTCTCATTGATTTCTACCACTCGATAGGATCACTCGCGTGTCTGTCTGTCTGTCCGTCTGTCACGGTCAATTTACTCCGAAAATAATAATCAATAATCTTTATTACACAAGAAAGTGGTTACAAAATTGTGTAAAGTCCCTGATTCCTGTGCTAGATGATGAACCTGTGCTACAGGAGCCAGTACCCTCTCCAAGAGGAGATATTACAGAATCTTATGCAAAAGGGTAACAAAAAAAAAAAAAAAACTATAGAACAATAAAAGATAAACCAAAAGCGTTTATATATAAATATGGCGTTTGCCTATAGTTGCCTGTGAGCGTGTGTGTGTGTGTGTCAATGTATGTTTGTGTGGCTGACTGTGAATTTAATGATCAGGAACGGTTTTCAGTAATCGCGAGGTAATTGGGAGTCTGTCATAAGTTAACATTAATGTTACTTCGACTTGTAAACATAGCTCTAAGCTGTGATCTTACTAATTTAATTCTTAAAAATGTGTATTAAAATGAACCTGGATTCTCAAACAACCTGTGACTGTGACAGTGTTAACCTCTTTTTTTATGAAGATTAGACTAAATTAAAAGTGATAATACCCCTAGTAATGTAACTGTGAATTACGCCTACAGAAGTGAACATTATAAACTGTACGTACATTATTTTAATATTTTTAATCAATACCAAAAGATTAACTCTAATAACAGTGGAATCACACGTATTTTGAGTGCTTTTTACGGATCTCAACGAAGATGAATTCGTTTTTTATTTGAAACGGTGGTGCACTACAACGCCATCCTACATCTAATACTTGAATCAAGTTGAGCTGTCCTCCAAGCGGGGTTGCCAAAACTAATAACTTCATTACAATGAAAAAATATTGAAAAAAGCGACATCTGTTAGATCAGTTACCAACTAAATTACTTACTGACGTCAATGAAATCACAATAGAAACGCAATTTTGTCAATCTTGTACCTGAGCGATTGGCGCATCGGTTTGAGTACTTGCTTTCCATGCGCAAGACTTCGAGTTCGAAACCTACGAGTGTGAAATATTTTTGAGGATTTATTTGTATTTAAAAATGAATTATCTGAATAACATAACATTCAGGCGCACACGTACACAGTCGAAACCAAACAATGATGATAGTGATGACATTATTTCACAAAGTTTGGAACAGACAACAAATAGTTTACCAGAAGTATCGGAAGACGAAGATAATAATGAAATAAAAATATTAAAGGACAAGATAGACAATTTAACTTCTCAACTAAACAGCGCGCATAAGGAGATTGAATCATTATCATTAGAAAATCATAATTTGAAGAAACAAAACGAAGAATTTTGTAAGAAGAACATGGTATACAAAAAAATAGCCAATAGTCCAGCGAAAGTAAAAGTGACGACACCTAAAAATATTACAAAAAAACTCACAAAAACCAAACAAACGCAGACAATTAGGATTAACGAGAATGACACCGCATCGGAAAATAACTTGAATAGTGGAAATGACAGCAGCTTAGGCATTACAAGTACAAAAGTCATACGAGACACACAAAAATGCCATAATATACCTAAAATATGCTTAATTAGTAGTGAAACCTCAAACATGTTATATAACATTGCTACCACTACTGGTCTACAAAGTTACGACATGTGCCACTACCGTTAACCTAAATGTGGATTGGAACAATTATTGGATAAAATTGACGGAAAAGTAAAGGACTATACCCACTCTGATTTTTGCATAATTTATATAGGTGAAGAAGACTTTCTTAAAACCCGTAATTATATAGAAATTGTGATATTCATAAGAGAAAAATTGTTGAACCTAACCCACACTAACTTTATAATATGTTTACCAACCTATAAATTTATGGAAAACGCTAACATTATGTTTAACAGCCGAATTGAAACCTTTAATAATCTTCTGTATATGGATACAATTACATACAGCTATGCACACATCTTAGACTCCAACCTAAATCTGCCCTACAGTTATGATACATATAACTTACGGTATAAAACTTTAAACAAACATGGCTTAAAAATTGTTGTGTCGGATTTGCATAACCTACTTAGTCATATATGCAACCTGAATATTGCGCACTCAGAAGTCGACTACTCCATTCTAAATCAGAATAAAATCTCTGCAAACCCAAAACCAATAAACTCTCAGTTTTTTCTTTAACAATCTTAACATATTTCATCAAAATATAGCAGGATTAATTAACAAATCGGATACACTTTTAGTTAAATTAGATGAATTGTTACATCAAGGAACCTTAATAGACATTATTTGTATAACAGAGCATTTTATAGAAGCTGGCTATGAAAATTTAGTTCACATACCGAATTTCAGCCGAGCGGCTATTTTTTCACGAAATACAAAAAGAGGAGGAACGTGTATCTTTGTCAGAAATGGACTACAGTATAAAGAATTACCGGATATAGCTAAACAATCAGTTTCGGGGATATTTGAATGTTGTGCTGTGGAGCTATTATCGTATAATATCATAATAATTTGCATTTATAGGATACCCAAACATAACTTGTCAGTTTTTTACGAAAAATTAGAGAATATACTACGAAAACTTAGTCTAAACTCAAATAAAAAAAATTATAACAACCGGTGATTTTAACATTGATATACTTAAGAGAAATAAAACTACTTTAGAATTTGAACATTTTCTTCTACAATTCAATCTTAAACTAGCACTTTACAACCCCACTAGACTGAGTAGTGACAGTTGTATCCATAACTTTGCTCACAATTATCAAAAAGAATGCAAGGCAAAAATTTTTGATTTTGGTCTCTCTGATCACACGTCTCAAATTCTTACTGTGCCTATTGAAAAAACATGTAAATTAACCCATTGGAAATTCAAAAAGCAAGATATCTCTACGGACAACCTAATGACATTTAAAGCTCACCTTGAATGTTTATCTTTCACGGAAGTATATAATTCTAAAGAGGCCCATGAGTCCTATGATAGGTTCATGGATGATTTCCTAATGCTAACAGAAAAAACAGTCACCATAAAGACTAATAGGAAAACTAAATGGATATCTCGTGGGATAAAAATCTGCAGTAGGAAACAAAGACAACTACTTTGGAAATATAGGTGCAAACCTGACATAAGCAATACAAAACCTTTTAAAAACTATACTGTATTATTTAAAAAAATAATACGTTTAACCCAGAAGTCGCAAAATAACCATTTTATAAAGAACTCTCAAAATAGATCGACGACATCGAGACAGTTTGGAAAATAAAAAATAAATCTAAATCACGTTTGCCACATCATACAATAACTGCCATACAAAAAGATCAACTTTCCTTAACGAATCCTATTGACATATCTAATGAATTCAATAACTACTTTGTTGACGAAATCGAAAATAATATACAAAATGACATGAAGTTGACTAATCAAAATAATATTGGAAATTTGACAGCGCAATCCATATTTATGTTACCTGTTTCGACGACCGACATTATTAAAATAATTGACAATCTAAAAAATACAAACACAATTGGTTATGATGGTGTATCTACTAAAGTTATTAAATATGTTAAAGAAATTATAGCGCCACCTCTCGCACACATCATTAATTTATGCATCACTGATGGCATATTTCCGAAAGGTCTAAAAAAAACCATTATTAAACCTTTATTTAAAAGAAACGACAAAACAGATGTAAAAAACTATAGGCTGATAGCAAAAATCCCAGTACTTTCAAAAATATTTGAAAAAGTAATTTATAATTCAATTTATATGTACTTTGAAAAGTTCAACCTATTCTGCCAGGAACAAAAAGGATTTCGTAAAAATCATACTATTAATACGGCACTGTACGATTTAAAATAAGATAAAATAAATATATAGATAAAAATAATCCAGTATGTGCAGTCTTTACTGATATGACTACATAATCAAATGCCTTAGCATTTGATTATGTAGATCATAAGATATTACTGCAAAAATTACATGGATATGGCATAAGAGGATTCTGAAACTTATTGAATCATAGTTTAGTGACAGATATCAATACACGGAAATATCTAGAATATATCATAAGACTAAAACGCAGATCATATACAGATCAAAACCAAGACACTTAAGATATGGCGTGCCCCAAGGTAGCGTGCTAGGGCCGTTATTATTTCTGATATATATAAATGATCTGCCAAAAATAATACGACACAAAATGATTCTATTTGCCGATGATAGCACAGCTGTTATAAAATGTAATAATGCAACAACTTATCAAAATTATGTCAATATCATCCGTTGGATGAAAAATAATAATCTCGTAATTAATTTAAATAAAACCAAGGTGATGCACTTTCATCAACGAAAACCACATCCAAATATTGATGTAACTTATAATAACCACAAAATAGAAGAATTTAATAATGTTAAGTTTTTAGGTATTACCATCGACAATAAGCTTACTTGGAAACCCAGGATAGAAGAACTTTGTAAACGCCTGAGTAAATCTGCTTATGCACTGTTTCAGTTATCAAAAAAGGTGAATAAAGATACGTTACTGGTAGCATACCATGGACTTGTAGCTTCTGTGTTGCGATATGGCGTAATTTTTTGGGGGCAGTCGACTGACCGTGAGCTTATATTTAGGATGCAAAAAAGATGTGTCAGAGCAATGTGTAATATAAAAACAACGGATAGCTGTAGACCCTGTTTTAAATCTCTAAAAATACTTACCCTTCCAGCATTATACATATTGGAAACTGAGTTGTTTGTGAAAAGAAACACAATTATTTGAAAAAATATCTTCCGCTAAAAAAACTCCATTGCGTGCTTAATACGTAAACAAACTATGTCATCTTAAATGTAAGACCGCATTGATGCAAAAAAGTTTTTTTGGTATGGCACCTAAAGTGTTTAATAAAATTCCTGATGACATAAAAAATATGACATTATATAAGTTTAAAAAAGCTATTATCAAATTATTAATTGACAAATGTTATTATAATGAAGACGAATTTTTGAACGACCATTTTGAGAATAATGCATTTTTTTTTACCTTTACTATAACTATTTATTAATTTTATTGTATTTGATGTTTTTTCTTTTCAGGTATTAATTAATTCAAAATATAAATTGTTTTTTTTAATGACATAATGTAATGACACCTAATGGGTCACTTATAAATTTGTATGTCTTAATTATGACAAAACATAGCACACCCCTATTTATGTAAACACCTATGTTTCACTAAAAAACTGATTGATTGATTGATTACTAAGCCATTTGAGCCAAAAGTTGTACAGTTCGTCCGGTCCCGGTGACTTCCAATTCGGTAACGGACGATTATTATCAAAATTGGCTCCATTTCTGGGATAGGTTCACACACTCGCTCGACATCAGGCATCCAGTCAGCCTCAGTATGACAAACGGGTACCGACCAGATGCTGCGCCAGAAAGAACTCGTTGGAGCATCATCCGGGCGGAACACGTTACTCCCAAGCTCTGTATACCCACCTCTCATCGCTCTGGAACATGCGATTCTGTGAGAACCGATCTACCCGGCGCTTATACCTTGTTTATACCTTTATTCAAATACAGTTCTTTGACAACAACCAACTCGTTTGGTTGACACATGTAAGTTTAGTACATACTTTTATGTTATTTACGTAAGATTTAAGTAAGTAGAAACTACCGCAGGCACTGCCGATGGTTTAAAAAACAACGAGTCAGTTTAGCCGCGAAGACGTTTTAATACAATGTTTCATGCAGGAGCCCAGCGTACTGCCTTGAGGAGCACCATAATACAACCAGGCCCGATACTTACACTCCCTGCCACTCTTACAGACTGATCTGTCCAAAAGATAATCCCAGAATTGTATGTAACTTTAAATAAAGTTTTGTGTTATAGATAATTTTGTTTTATTTCGCCTAAATAATTTCTAAAAAGGAAAAATAATATTAAATAATGTCACTACGTGTATAAATAGTCACAAAAATTCGAATCCAAAAAGTAATAAAGTATTTTTATTATATTAGTAAAAAGTAAATTAAATAAAAGTAAGTTATACTAAAAGCTTACATCTATTTAATTAAAATAAGCTTTAAGTGCGCAATGATAACATATTCAATATTATGGCCACGTGTCATAAATAAATTAATTCTGATAAGTAATTCATAAAAGTAGAATGAGCTTTAAGTGCGCAGTCAACTTATGCTATTGATTGATGTATCACTTGTTAGTAAGGGACCGGTCTTCGAACACTGTTTAAAAATGGAGAGACCTCGGCATTTACCACAAAATGGTCGTGTTAAAATTATCGTCAACAACACAATGGATAGAGACGTGCAGTCAATGCTCTTGCCTTTGAATCTGATGCAATGTTTTAGTTTCTGTCCTAAATACTGCATCAATGATAATGTCATAACTCCCAATTCTTTCGCTTCCAATTTTGTTTCAATTATTGGAACATCAGTATTTATTTTCTCATACCTATTCCGCTCCCATTTCATATCTCATTTTGAAGATTTTCTAGGGCATACTACTTTTATGTTTGTCACTTATTATTTTATTACTATTGTCTGCTGCATAGGATTCATTTTCAATTTCATTATCGGGATAATTCGAACCAAAGAGTCGGTAAAATTTGTCGTCACTTATCAAAAAGTGCACAGATTTGTCAACGATAATTCCAGTTTTAACCACTTGGTCATTTGGAATTGGACCATGTTTGTGGCTCTGGCTGCTTGTAGCTTTCTTATAGCTGGTTCTTGCCTACACATAGGATTATCTTTATTTGATGTATATGTTGGCTGGCTTGTGTTCGTTTTTGACATTAATGTTATCTATGCCATCCGAATGATCAAATTGTTGGACAACAAGATAGTTCTTTGGAGTATAGAAAATTTAAATACTCAAAATATACAGGACTCGCACGGAGAATATTACTGCAGAAAACTGTTTCAAGCTTATGTTGATATATTACAATGTTATAATATCCATAAAGTTTGTTTTCAGCTTTTCGTAAGTATCTTTAATTATTGAAAATTGAGTTATGTCAAAAACACGAATAAAGTGAAAATTATTGTCTTTTTTCCAGATTCTTTATGAGACGGTGGTAACGTTAACTGGCTTTCTTATACGAGTACAAGTGATAATAGAATTTTTAAAACACGGTGCGGTGACCAAAACCGAAGTAAGTTTTGCTATCTTTTTTTAAGGCGTGTAATAATTATTAGGCAGAACTGCAGTGACATTGCCGCCAAACCGCAATGGCTGTCTTATTTCTGTGAAAACACTTTCCGCGGCAATGTCACCATGGACGTTGTTTTTTATAAAAAAAATGAAACGGGAGACTTAGCCGCACTAAAGCTAAAGTTTGTCGTCACTTGCAAAAAGGTGTACTTAAATTACAATTTATATAATATCACGACCTCGAAAGGTGTCCCGTTTGCTAATTCATTTAATGGGTGTAAAAAAGACCGAAATGCTTCCCGTCATTGTGATATTTTTTTTTTGTTCTGGATCAAAACTGGAAACCTCCTGGGAGTTATAGAGAGAGATATTGGAGGTCAAAATTGTTTTTTTTTTAATGCAAGTGTTTAATTTTCTAAATTTATTTTAAATATCTCCATGACCCCTGTACTACGCAATGCATCCATCATCACAATTTTAAGTTTTAAGTGCATTACATTGATTCCTACCGTATCATGATTATTCACCCTCAAGAAAAAACTCGTTTCCCAGCTAACTTTTTGCGTAGAGCTAGGTACTCAGTTTGATGTACAAAATTCTAGTTGGTGGTTTCGTGAAGAGTAAGTTTTTACCTTTTTATTGTTATAGGACTCAGCAACTGAAGGGTCGCTATCCCTTTTGTTGTGGATGACAAAGGATTTGATGTGGCTGACAATATTGAACATGCAATGCGAGAAATTCTACATAGCCATTGAACAAACTCAAGATTCTTGCGCACGGATTTTGATGTCAAATTGTTTAGGTATATATTTTTTTGAGTTTGATAATAGGAATGATAAGACAGGAGGACCTAGATTGCTGTCAGTACGCTGCAACATGCTGGCCCACAGGTTTGGGTGTACAGAGGGGGTCAAGATTACTGTTGTGTTATTTTTAAATCAATTTCCCCGTAATTTTACACCTGCAGCCTGTGGACTAGTCATAGTTTACGTGCGTACAGCGATCCACATGTCCAGTATAATATCGCACTCAGGATACTGTCGAGGCATCATGGCTATGTAGCGCGTCAAAGATGTTTGCGGAATGACATACAGGTGATTTTGCCGTTTTGCGGTCATAATGCGTAAAAGAAGCGCTTGGCAGTACCAACACTATCGTGAGTTTATTCGCAGATAGATGGGAGTCCCCAATGCTGCTACATTGGATGACACTCCACTGAGAACAAATCATGTATGTTTACTTACACTAGTAATTAAGACCATTGTTATTAGCACTATATGCGTAGCCCAAAATAAATGCTATAATAGTAACAAAAAATAATTGACGAACAACTACCGGAATCATAAAAAGAAGGACGGAGAAGTTGACGTGCGTCGGACATGCCACCGTCCAGATGCGTCCCATCAGACATATTATTTCTGGTTATTCTCGTCTGGCTAATGGCGAGGACTTGCACAGGCACAACCAAGTAACCAGAATTATTCACCAGCAATTTTCCTTGAAATAAAAACTTGTGGAATCTGAGGTACCGTACTACAAGTATGTGCCAGACCCAGTTCTCGAAAAAGACAATGTCACGCTGTACTGGGATCAGCTTAACATTACTGACAGGACTATTGTCGAAAATAAGCCAGACATAGTGGTGATAGACCGATCAACGCGCTGCGTAATGACGTTTGAATTGCGTATTGACGTAGTCGATGTGACCTCGTGAAAGCTGGGAAAGATAAACAAATAAAATATCTCGACTTGACTCAAATATGAGACAAGGCAAATCGCTGGGATATGACAGCCTTAGCATAGAACATTTTGAACATCTGCCACGACTGCTAGCTTTATTGTTTACGTTCTGTATCCGAAACTCCTACCTACCTGCTGCGTTGCTCCTACCCACCAGTGACAAGGGTAATTACGGACCGATCTCATTAGCGACTATTACGGCTAAAGTATTTGACGGTGTGTTTGGAGACAAATTAGTAAACATCTTATAATATACGATGCTCAGTTCGACTTTAGGCCTATAGTTACCAGAAGCATTTTTTAGTACTTTTTTGAACCCTCAGGGCCACACAGCAAAACAGGTCTCATTTTATTGATCTATACGACACAAAATTAAACAAATTTGAGGACTCGATGACTTAGGCTATTTTGATTTTTCGAACTTTTATAACGTGTGTCGATTAAGGCATTTGGCTTTTTCGCCATGGTTGTGGTTTTGTCGTTTGGCCTATTTTGCATTAAACCAAAACAATAAGCTACGTCGTTAAGCATCAATATCAACAATAATCTAATAAGGATTGATTTTGTTTCTTCTTACAGTCCCTCTAATGAAACAAAAAAAAAATCTTGTATTATTTTATTCTAAGTTGATGCTTGAGCCAGTTTATTTTCAGCAATTTTATTTACGGTAGGCATTTAAACCATTTTGCCTTTCTCAAAAAATAACTAAATTTGGTGCATTTTAGGCTTACCAACATACATTTTCTAAAATAATACAAAATTACCAACAGTAATAGCTTAAAAAACTTTCTTACTTAATTAGGGATATACTTTATTGAAGAGATAAAAGTCTAACAAATAGTTGTTTTTTATGATTTTTTTTTCCAAAAAAAAGAAACTTTAATCCTTCCTCCTGCAAGTTTTAGCCTTTCAACCGTCGATATATTAAAATGTTTTTTTTTTCATTAAATATATAAATGTGTATGTAGATGAATAAACGAAATAAATAATAAAGCTTAGAGCAGTGGTACTTGCTCAGCGTTTAGTTTTTCTAAAATTATTGTCGCTTTTGCAGTTTTTTAATTTTTTATCCCCGATTGTTGCAGGCCCTCAGAACTTGTTTTAAATCACACTACATCATCCATTTTAAAAAGATTTTTTTTTGACAGATGTTCAGAAAAAGCTATGCAAGAACGTACTGCGCTTACATCGAGCTTCGTTCAACAAGATACGTGTGTGTGGCTTGTTCTACTTAGACGCTGCGTTTCAACTGAGTCTGATGGGTCTTCTAACTAATTACACTATTGTTTTGTTACAGTTCGCAATTTTGTAATAAACTCCAATAAATTGATTGAGTTGTTAATTTTTATTATTATGTATTCCTACAAATCAGTGATGTCGTTCCGGTATGATAGAGTTTGGGCAACTTTTCCTTCTACGTTATACGGTTGTAGTCGACTTCAAAATTCTATATAATTTTAGTAAACTTTCAAATCATCGATAATTTTATTGGTTTTTCCCAAATAATGTCTACAAAGGGATATTCAAAATTATGGCCACGTGTTTTATATAAATTAATTTTGAAAAGTAATTCATAAAATTAAAATGAGCTTTAAGTGCGCAGTCATAACTTATACTATTGATTGATGTGTCACTTGTAAGCAAGAGACCTGTCGTCAAACACTGTTTAAAAATGGAGAGACTTAGACATTTACCACAAAATGGCCGTGTAAAAATTATCGTCAACAACACGTTGGACAGAGACTTGCAGTCAATGCTCTTGCCTTTGAATTTGATGCAATGTTTTAGTTTCTGTCCTAAATAGTGCATCAAGGATAATGTCATAACTCCCAATTCTTTCGCCTCCAATTTGGTTTCAATTATTGGAACATCAGTATTTATCTTCTCATACCTATTCCGCTCCTATTTCACAACTTATTACGAAGATTTTCTTGGACGTACTACTTTTATGTCACTTGTCATTTTATTACTGTTTTCCCTGTCAGTTATGATACCCTCTATCTAACAGAATCTTGATGCTCCGAAATTTATTTGGCATAACACACCTGGCATAATCTTCTTTAAACGAATAGTTTCAAGGCATAAATATTATTTAATATAATTATTGTTTGGCCGCATGTTTATACGTCCGAATTTACAATGGCATACTTTTAAGATAGCAGAATTTTACTTTATTTTATTTGGCATTTACCTTTGGGAAAGTTAATATTCCGCACAATTTCGTTTATTTACAGCGATGATTATTTGGTAAAATATCAATTTAATGTTTAACCTTAAATTAAAATATTGTCTTTTAAAGTCAATATGTTGTGCACAGACAATAGCCCATCTTCCATCTTGCGCTGCATGCCCTAACACCTGCGCACTTGACGATCTTATGACTGCTACAGCGAGCGGAGTTCGGATAGCTGAATTTTGGGCCAAACAGATTTAACTAAAAAATTTCCATCGACACGCTAAGAAGAAGAATATGTGATATATATAATATATCTACAAAAGTTAGTGACAGAAACTTAATTATGTACTTGCTAGTGCTTGCGGCTTCGTCCACGCGGAGTAGTAAATCGTAAATCTGTATTTAAATATAAAGATGATCGTTTCTTTACCATTTTCCTATTTTCAGTCTCCCGAGTTCATCGTTACATGTTTTTTTATTTTTCATATTATTTCTCACAATTTGAAAAACTAAAGTACCTCTCATACAAGATGGATGTATGACGATAAAATCGTTAATGCCATAAAGTATTACCTGCAATGCCAAAGTGTGGATGCTTTACCATAGCATTTGTTTCTGCAGATGATGCGAAAAGACTGTGCAAGAACGTGCGGCGCTTGCATCGTGCATCGTTTAGCAAGATACGTGTGTGTGGCCTGTTCTACTTAGACGTTGCGTTACAATTAATTCTGATGAGTCTTCTTACTAACTACACTGTTGTGTTGCTACAGTTTGCATATTTATGATAAAAGTATTAAATGAATGTATACTGCGAGTAGTATTTTTATTATATCCTCATTTCTTCAGCACAAAGTGGACCGAGGAACTCACAACACTAACATAGCTCGTCAAAAAATTTTCCTTAAAATGATTTATGTTGCGCTAGTCCAGTCAGTACTTTTCTATTGAATACCTGTCTGGGGAGGGTGTAGCCAAAACAAAAATTCTAGCTGTGGAAAGGGCACAACGCACTCTTATCAAGTGCATGTATTAAAAAAAAAGAGATATCCTACTGAAGACCTATTTCGACTTAGTGACTTGCTCTCAGTCAGGAAACTTTACATAACACAAATTATATTAAAAAAAACACAAGTCTCTTTCCTATGATGCTGGCATACTGACAAAAATGAGGAAAGACATGATATTAAATATCCATAGGACAAGGACTTTTATTTGCCAGTATGCAATGTAGAAAACGATCTGCTGCGCTGTATAATAAAATCAATAAATACATCTACATGTATCCCAAAACCTACTATGACAGTAAAAAATAATAATAATAATGGAATGGATACAAACGCTTACCTATAATGATACCGAAAAACTTTTGAAACCTTGACACACACACACACTCACGCACAATATGTAGACTCTGCCACACCTACAAGCTACACTATCTCTCTCACTCACATATACTCACACACATACTTACACCCACTCATACACACATTTGATTTAATGTAAGTTAATCTTAATCTTAATTTATCTAGTTTTAGCTTAAAAATTAAACGTTTGCCGTTTGTATAACACAACTTGCTATGGAAGAGCGGACTCACCTATCACAGGCACTATCTGCATAAAAGGAGGATCCAATCACAAAATTTTGTTGATACCTAAACTTGTACTACCAATAATCTATTTTTTTATAACTATACAATTTTCTATCACTTTCAGAAAACTATTGTTTTAGTTATTATTTTGTTCCCTATAACAATGTTGTCCTATTTAACCCAAAGGTTGACTGGTAGAGAATGCCTCGTGGCGTTAAGTCCGCTATGTAGCACTATAATATTGTACATGAAGTTTAAATAAATAAAACGTTTTTATAAAATAAACTTATTGATGGTTAATGTCAGTCCAATGTCAAAAACTAAATTGAATTGACATAAGGTACCGGATAGTTTTCAATTATCGTTTGATCGTCTCTTTGTCTAGGCCCTCTTGAGAAAATTATAAATATACTAGCTTATGCCCGCGGCTTCACAAGCGTGAAATTCTGTAACTGTCCCACGGGATCATACTACCGGGATAAAAAGATTATAAAGTAACTGTGTGCCAAATTTCATCCAAATCCGGTCAGTAGCTTTTGCGTGAAAGAGTAACAAACATCCATCCATCCAGCCATCCTCACTAACTTTCGCATAAAAATAACATTTCGCAGATAAATATAACCAATATTTATATTTATCTGCGAGTTTTGCAACAATTGTGCGAGCAACACGTGTTACTTGGATTATATCTTCATCTTCAATAGGGGCGTTAACAGTTCTGGCAAATTGGACTAAACAGTTAGCAAAGTTTTCAAAGCGTTTTTCAGTTAAACCATTTATTTCAACATTGCTCTCTCGAAATTGTTGTTCAAGTAAATTAAGTCTGTCTAATAAATCTTTCATTGAAAATATTAGTGTTGCATTCTCAATTTCCAGTTGTTGGACGATGGAGTTGTTTGAGTCTATGCGGCAATCAATACGAAAATCTTCAAATTGTTCATTTATAAAGTTTAATGACTCATGGAAACCAGAAATCTGCCCAAGTACTTCATCCAGTTTTTCAGCAACAACTTCTTTGACCGTTTTTTTAATAGTATCACGTATCTCCATTTTAAAGGTATTCAATATGCCTCTCAATATACTCTTGTATATATATGGATTAACGCTTGACAAATATTTATCGATAGGGGATGAAATGGTTACGGTGGTACCACTTCCTATATACTTAGGCCTAGGACTGTTATCGTTGTCGCTCAAGATGTTCACTTAGGGAGAACCAGTATCAGCATTGCGTTTCTTTGGAAGTTTGTTACAATATTCCTTGCACTTCCAGCTGGCCTTTTTGTCAGCAATCAACATGCCGAACCTCCTATCCGTTAATTTGGAACACTTGCGATCATAATGCGAATTACATTCAACGCAAATTATAAACTGCTGATCAGGTTTTTTTTGTTTACGTCCAGTACATATAACGTTTGGCATTTTTACAATGTTTCTTGTCAGCAGGCCTAGCCAAGTTACAAACGTTTCTTAATCAATCTTTTTCTACAATCGTTGACGCCTCGGCGTAAGCGATTTGAGAAAACGCTAAGTTGGTAGCCAACTTGACACGACTCCGTCAATCGCTGGTTCTCCAATGTTTGTAGAAAAAACCTATACTTTAGTCTATGGTGAGCGTTCCTACCCACGTCAAACTAACGTCAAAGCCACAGTTGTTTACTTTGTGCGCGGGCTGAACTTTTGTTTTGAATTGTTAAGAAAGGAATAGTTCTTTTAAGTTATAAAAAAGTAAGCGAAATAAGGAACAAGTTCTACTTATAATTGGTTTATTACAATATCACAGTGCGGATTGTAATTTTAAACATTACCGTGACTCGAAATAATATGATATGATCCTGCATTTAAATGAAAGATACAGTTGTTAAGAAGTGAAGTGATAACTTTTATAGGATGGTAATCATATCTCGAACAAGTTCGCAACTTTATTGGTATTCATAGAAAGGTACGAAAATTATTAGTTATTTCGTAAATATCTTCCTGTATAATTCGAAACTCTATCATACTCGGGCACTTGAAAGTTTGAAACATAGGCAATAACGTGATACACGACACAGCTGAATCATAAGGACGCCTATTGTTATCGTTAACTTTTGGGTCTCGGCGATCGCTCAGTGGTCGTTCAAAAACTTCGACATCGTTTCGTTAGCGCTTGTCAAAACTGTACTACGATTAATATGGGATCTAGCGATCAAAATTGTAGACACGATTATATTTCATTCTATTATTTTGAACGCTCAGATAAATTGTAAACTTGTCTACGAATTTTCTATTCGTTTGTTTTGACCACGTGACTTAACGTTGAGATGATGTCATTCCCATACATTTGATTCGTTTTCTATTCGTGTTAACGATTGTAGATTGTCAACTTGGCTAAGCCTGCAGCAGTAAGATAGAAGCATGCGGGTAACCAAAATTTTTAGGGTATTTTCGTTATCTGATTTGTTTTCTTGCAAGTATCTAATGCGTTTTTCTTTTTTTTTTACCATTGTCCTTTTTTTGGTGGTCTGAATGATTTCTAAAAGTTTGTCCATCTATTTTAATGGGACCTTATACAACATTAGTTTTAGTATATGCGAAACTCGAAACACGTGCCAAGTATTTTTATGCTGTTAACATTTTTCTTTTTTTGTTCCGTCCTGTTGAATTTATAGTAATTTATTGTTTATTTTTTTGTCATTTTGTATGATGCACGTCATGTCCCTGAGACAAATAAATATATTTTCTTTCTTCCTTTCTTCTTCTATGTAAAGAATCCATGTACAAAATTTCAAAACTGCATCATGAAAAATCACAAAGTTATAGGCACCACGCGGCGCTGCCGCGCGCGCGCCGCCTGCGTCGTCTAGAGCTCATTGATTATAATAATTTGGCAGTAGGTACCTTAATGATTGCGATAGGTACTTAGTGTTGCTCGGTGTCCAACTTGTAACCTTTTTTTAAATATTTTTGGGACAAAACATAACATGGTTTAATAAATTATTGGAATCGATTCAGTTACTTATTCTGAACAAACTATTATCAGGTTTCGCGTATACTAAAAATAATGTTGTATAAGGGACACCATCACAAGAATTCAGAACATGATTCAGACTCACCGACCAGCATTTAATATTCCGTTGGTTACTAAAGCAGAATCAGATGTTCTATTTAACCGTGAAGATAATGAGGCTTCTGTACAAAACCGCAGATTTACTTTTAATAACCAACGAAAAATTTAGAATTATGTAGATACTGAATTCAGGGTAACAGGTAGCCCGTCGATGTCCGTTACACCGTGAATGTTTATGTTTTAATATGACAATTGGCAGATGATGAGACAAAACCTTGGAAGAATGTACTGCGCTTACATCGAGCATCGTTCAGCAAGATATGTGTGTGTGGCCTGTTCTATTTAGACGTCGGGTTAAAACTATTTATTTTAAGTTTCTTCACCAACTACTCTATTGTGTTAATATCCTTTGAATTTTTGTAAGTTTTGTTTAATTAAATGTATTTTGTTGATATGCTTTATTAATTTATCTTGACTTGGCACACGAAGTTGTCGACATGTGAAATGTGAACTCGGCTATCATTATGCCGATTGCCGTTACGGCCAATGTCTGATGGCCAAGAGCCTCGACGAATATCTTTCGAGGCTGACGCTTGGAGGTTCGGGGATGTCCTTTATTATTATTTTCTACTCACGTTAATATGCAAAATATGTCGCCAAGCCACAATTTCACCTACTATTTTGTCACTTATTTGTGTCGTTTGGCGTACAGGACACGCGTTTGCTTTTCACGTGTGACAATGGCGTTCAAAATGTTAAAATTTTCGAAAGCCAAACACCCTTCCATCAAAAAGTAATAAAACGATGATGTGGATGATATTTGTTCTCCCCTCCTCTTTCCATCGATTGCCAAGTCATTCTATAAGAAAAAAAGATGTCCCATATTGATACGATCACTGAAAACTGTTGTTAGTAACTAATTAGCTAACAATTTATGACAAAGTTGTTGGATAGATGCTCTCATAGATATGCTTCCTGTCGGAGCACTAATTGCCGTATTTTTTTTAATGTGTTAAACCCAAACTTTCAGCGTTTTTATCAAAAAAGCTCTTTCCACTGCCACCAGTTCCACTCACAAAACAGCGTAAAACATCGGCTTTATTATCAGTCCTGTCATTTTGTTGTGATAGCTTGGCTAATATAATATGCATCATATAAATATAATTTATAGCTCAAAGCACCCACGAATAACGTATCTTTCTATCAGTATAAAACATTTCAGAATTGAATAATTACTTCCGGAGATTACCCCCTACATACAAACTTACAAACAAATGTTACCTTTTTATAATATTAGTATAGATTACAATCGTGTGATCAAGTCGTGGCTATACGGTACTCTATTTTGTGTAAATAATTTCGTCACCCCTGTTCTCAAAGCGGTGAAGGAAAACATTATAAGGAAATAGGTATGTCTCAGAATCGATATATCGAAGATATGTGACATCTATTATGGTACAATCCATTAGGTCTGCGTCCCGGCAGTGTAAAACATTTTAGGCTGATTATGATCAGTGTTTAAGCATGACAGAAAAAAACAGAGCGTCTGCGGGCCGAGCGCGTGTTAGGTCGGGAGGTTATAATTCCATGTATTTTATATGGCCGACATAAGTGGTCTAGCTATTGTTTTTAAACGTTATCAGCGTCTTTAGCATTAACTTGATAAATGTGTTATCGTTATTCTGTTACCAAGTAGAATCACATGACAGGCATTAGTAGTTACCAAATAGTATTCAATATTAAAATCAAAATGCTAAAAATCGGATTCCGGGCGTTACCCAATTATCGATTGGAAAAGGATATAAAAGAAATAGCGTATTCTTTTAACTTTCCGTTTAATTTGTTTTTGATATCAAAATATTATATTCAAAGTAATCATATTCATGTGAACGGCAGAAAATATCAACTTCTTGCGTTTTGTTGTTTAATACTAAAACTTTCTCTGTTGTTCTATCGAATGTACACCGTAGACATAATAGAGGTGGACATGCCTGAATCTGACAATATACTGATCTTAATTGTTTGTTTCTACGTTAATCTCAGCTATATGATCGCGTTCACGATGATGTTCATTCTGGATTTTGTCCACAAAGACAACAACGTCCTGCTTATATTGAAGATGCAAACTATATACAAGAGCATAGATTGCAGTGAGAGTATCTTGAGTTTTATTATTTGGAACTGGATCTGTAGTATAGCCATCATCTGCTTTGATATTATTCTATATACGTTATACTATAGCTATTATTTTTATTTTTACTACAATATCTCCAATGTTGCGATTGACTGCTTTTTTGATATCTATTTCATCGTGTTCGATATTCATATCGTAATGGCCACACGAATTATGATATTTATCAGAAAATATCTCGAAGAGTGGGTTGAAGATGTCTTGGTGTTGGAGGATGAACTGGAGAATGAAGAACAATGTCTTAAATTGTTTGAGACATACCAAAATATTTTGAAGGCTTACGACATATACAAGACAATTTTCAAAGTTATGGTAATTTCTTGAGATATTTCATGAATATAAATTTATTTCGTCACCACATCTCTCAAAACGATGAAAGATAAATGATCTTGAAGTGAAGCATTTCTCTCAAAATCAAGCCACCTTTGGTCTGGGATCTCATTCTTCATGCATCTAAATTTATCTATCACGTTATTTACCACGTGTTTCATTCTTTCTTGCTTTTATTTTACTTGGCGTGTAAGTCTGTTAGTTATTTGGACACATCTTTCGTCCTGGTGACGATTCACCAGGACGAAAGGTGTGTGAGGTATCACAGGCATATAATGACAATGACTTTAATAACATGACTTGATCCTCTTTCATAAATCCATAATTGCTGAACTACGCTAATAACTGTACTTTGTTATAGGCGCTAGTTTCGACATCCGACGCATGTTTACGTACCGTATGTTATTTCGACATGTGGCTCTATATGCTGAGAACATCTGGAGGCACGATTACAGCAGTAAGTGAAAAACGAATCAATGGATCAGTTTTCAAAAATTATTGACTCTTTTATATAACGTTCACCGCACGGGATCGGTGTCACCTCATCAAGTGGATGTGGTCGTGATCCAGGCAAAAACTTAACGTAAGCTTTCTGCCGGATCAGCTCAGCACATTCAAGGCGTCACCACGGCGTTACGTTCGGCTGAGCGAAGGCAGCGGACTACCCTAAACGAGGGGACAGCTCACTGTAAGCGGGGCTTCGAATGGCGCGCGGAGGCACTACGTCGGGGAGAAACTCCGCTACAAATCGCCGCTCATCGGACAGACCTCCGGCGCGATCTCATGGTGACATGTAGAGAGCGACTGTCGCAACCACGTGCAGGGCACGCCACCATAGTGGCGATAAGTCCCCTCTTTGAGGAGTGGCTAGAGAGGCGCCACGGCGCCCTCACCTTCCGCCTGACGCAGGTCCTCACCGGACACGGTTGTTTCGGGAGTTTCCTGCACATAATCGGGCGGGAGGAAACGCCCGGGTGTTTCCATTGTGAGGATCGTCCGAAGGACACGGTGCAGCACACTGTGGAGGTCTGCCCCGCTTGGGCGGAGCAGCGCCGTGTCCTCGTAGAGGCGATTGGCGGCGGCGATCTCTCGCGATCGGCCCTGGTTCAAGCCATGGTCCGGAGCGAGAGGGAATGGGAAGCCGTCACCTCCTTCTGCGAAGCAGTTATGCTAGTGAAGGAGGTGGCAGGTCGTGAGAGGGAAAGAGCCTCACGTCCCAGCCGCCGCGGGAGATGCCCTGGGCGTCGGGGGTCACGTGGTGGCCTCCGGCCACCGTAGGCGCGGGCCTGTGGACGGCGAGTTATGGGCTAGCTCGCCGTCCGGCCGTCTTATGACGACAGGCCGTGTCGACGGTGCGTTCATGTTCCACGTGCGCCTCAAAGAGATGTCAGCAACGCGCTGACTGCGTTTTTGCCTTGTTGGCCCTGTTGGCTTTTTCATATTGACATTATGTTATTGTATTATACCACACACGACTTAATGCTCTAATTAGATTGACAAGTTTATTGCTGGGTTATGCGGTGCCGGTATATTGTGCCATGACCTTAAGTTGTCGTTGCAGTACGTGGTTTTATAGAAAAATTACTGAACAGCCCGTGTTGAGGCGAGGCTGATTTTTGAGCTATATACGGATCGTGTAAACCGATCACATATTAAGGCATGTGACGTAATAGTGTTTGAAAGTCATGTCATTTTAAACTGTCTTACTTATTTTTTAATCTATCTACCCGGAAGACGGAAGGCGCTATGGAGTCCGGCCCAGAAAGAGGTGGCGAGACGATCTGTTCGCGTACCGCGAGGGCCGGTTCGAAGAGGCACGGGAAAAGAACTCATGGGAGGAATTGGGGGAGGCCTTTGCCCAGCAGCGGGAGAGCACATGCTAATAAAAAAATATAAAATCTATTTTCAGCTTGTCTTTTTTGATATCTTCATATTATTATGTATCATATTTTTACGTTCCAGGCTTTGATAAAGAGTATTACTATAATACTATGGATTACTAAGAATATATTATTAGTAATCATACACAGTATGTGTTGCGAGAAGTTCTATATAACTATCGAGAATGCTAAGACGGCGTGTATACTGCTGATGAAGAACAGGAACTGTCCAAGTTAGACTTTTTTAGAAAACGTACCATCAGTTTGGGTGTTGTTGATGAAAAATCTGATTGTGCATATTCCTTTACAGATAGTCAAAAGTATCTTTACAAGAAAGTGCTACAGATAAATTCATCGTTCAGTAAGATGACCGCGTGTGGCCTGTTCTATGTAGACGCTACGCTACCAATGTGTTTGTTGGGAGTTATTATTAGTTACGTTGTAGTTCTGTTACAATTCATTTTTTTGTAAAATATAAAAACAACATTATGTAATTGTGTCTCATTAGGACTCTATCGTCTACAACCCTATCCAAAATTAACGTGAATGAGCGCAGTCGGGGCTTAATTGAAAGAATCAGAATCAGAATCAGAATCAGAATCTTTATTTGTGAAACATAGGTATTTACATAAAGGTCTTAAGTTAATTATATGGGCGCTATGTTTTGCCGTGAAGGCGTACAAATATTATTTAAAATAAAAGCAAACAGTAAAACAAAACACAAAAAAATAAAATAAACGGCAAAGTAAACAAAATTAAACACTTACGAGAACATAAACAAAAAAATAAAAACTATTTTAAATTCAACCTAAAAAGAGAAACAGACTTAAAAATATTTAAAAATTACATCAAACGTTTATTGCACACAAAATGTTAAAAATTATCATTGAGAAAATCTTCTACTGTATAATAACATTTTTCTATTAACAGCGAGTATATACTTTTCTTAAACTTTAATAGTGGTAAATTTTTTATGTTGTCGGGTATTTTATTATAAATTTTCGGAGCCATGCCAAAAAAACTCTTTTTCACTAAAGCGGTTCTGCATTTTCTGTCGCACAGTTTATTCACATATTGAGAACGCATTGGAGTCTTTTTTACTTCAGATAGTTTTTGAAACAGGTGTAAATTGGTTTTAACAAATAAAGCAGTCTCGTAAATGTACATAGCTGGCATAGTCAGTAATTTTAATGATTTAAAATGAGGTTTACAAGTTTCGATGGTTTTTAAGCCACACATGGACCGAATACATCGTTTTTACGCTTTAAAAACAATCTCTCGATCTGTAGATTGCCCCCAAAAAAGAATACCAAACCTCAGAACTGATGCAACCAATCCGTGATACGCTATTAAAAGTGTTTGTGTATTAACTTTTTTGGACAGCTGAAACAATGCAAATGCAGATTTATTTAATTTCAGACAAATTTCTTCGATATGGGGTTTCCATGTAAGTTTACTATCAAGCATTATACCTTAAAATTTTGCGTTGTTTGTATCTTCTATTTGGCACTTATTATAAGTAACATGAACTGGAGGTTTTTCACACCTTTGATGAAAGTGCATTACTTTTGTTTTTTTTAAATTAATCACTAGGTTATTACTATTCAGCCAGTTAATTATTTTATCGAGGCAATCATTTATATCATTCTCGTAATAGACAGGATTACTACATTTTACAATAGCTGTACTGTCATCGGCAAAAAGAACCATATTCTGAGAAATGTATATTGGGAGATCATTTATATATATTAAAAAAAGTAATGGCCCTAGAACGCTACCTTGAGGCACACCGTATTTTTTAGCTCTTGGTTGAGATGTGTAAATGGTTACTAAATTGCTTTTTTGGCATAGGTGTGATATGTCTGTGCACTGGGATCTGTTATCCAGATATGATTCCAAAAGTTTTAAAATATTACCTCGGATTCCATAGCCATACAGTTTTTTTAGCAAAATCTTATGATTCACATAGTCAAATGCTTTCGTCATATCGGTATATATTGCACATACCGGAGCTCTTTCATCGACAGACGTCATAATATAAGAGAGTAGGTCGAACAATGCCATATTTATATTAGTGTTTTTACGAAATCCTTTTTGTTCGTTGCAAAATAACTTATTTTTTTCAAAATATATAATTTTTAACATCTGATTTATCCTCTCTTTTAAATAAGGGCTTAATAATTACCTTTTTCAGACTATTAGGAAAAACACCATTAGTAATGCATAAATTAATAATGTGCGTTAATGGTGCTGCTATAACTTCTTTGACATATTTTACAACTTGAGTGCATACTCCATCGTAGCCAACAGTATTTGTATTTTTAAGATTATTAATTATTTTTATTAGGTCAATAGGTAAAACTGGTTGCATATATAATGACTGTGAACTTAAGTTGTTATAAGTATTTTTACTAGTCGAAGAAACGTTACTATTTATATTTTTTTCAACTACATCTACAAAAAAGTTATTAAATTCGTTTGCAATATCCGTGGGGTGTGTGATAGTGGTATTACCTCTCTTTAAAGACGGTATTAGATGTTGTGGTAGGCGAAATTTGGATTTGTTAATTACTTGCCATGCAGCTTTTGCTTTGTTTTGAGAAGTATTTATGAAGTGGTTATTTTGAGTTTTCTGTGTTAATCGTATAACTTTTTTGTAAATCTTAGTATAATTCTTAAAATCAATTTTATTTTTACAGTCGGGTTTAAGTCTATACGCCCAAAGTAATTTTCTCTGCTTTTGACTACAGATTTTTATTCCACGCGATATCCATTTGATTTTAGTATTTGTTTTAATCGTTACATATTTTGTTGGAAAACATAGATTATATCATCAAAAAATCATCTGCAAAATAGTCATACGAGTCATTCACATCATTAGTGCTATAAACTTGAGTGAAAGATAAATTGCTCAAATAATTTTTAAACTTCTCTAAGTTTTCTGGGCATATGTCTTGCTTTTGAGTTTTCCAATATTTAAGTTTACATGATTTATAAATAGGTACACTTAATATTTGAGATGTATGATCTGATAGAATTAAGTCAATTATTTGTGCTTTACAGTCTTTTCTGTAGGTGTGGGCAAAGTTATCTATGCAGGTGTTGCTGCTTAATCTAGTAGGCTTGTCAAGGGCTAACTTAAGATTAAATTGTGCAAGAAAATATTCAAATTCTAGTGTAATTTTATTTCTTTTTAAGATGTCAATGTTAAAGTCGCCAGTTAGGATTATTTTTTTATTAGAAAGTGAACAATTTTTCCTTAATATATCCTCTAATTTTTCATAAAATATATTGTAATTGTGTTTAGGTATGCGATATATACAAATAATAATAATGTTATGATGTATTAGTTCCATAGCACAGGATTCAAAGACACCCGACACTGAATGTTTTGCTACGTCAGATATTTCTCTAAATTGAAGTCCGGCTTTAACAAGTATGCACGCACCCCCGCGCTTAGCCTTTCTAGAAAAGAAAACTGCTGGTATAAAATTAGGTATATGCAACAAATGTTCATAACCCGACTCAATAAAATGTTCAGTTAAACAAATTACATCAATATTAGTTCCTGCGTTGTGAAGCTCTTCTATTTTGACTGTTAGTGTATCTGATTTGTTCATCAGTCCCGCTATATTTTGGTGAAGTATATTTATGTATTTATAGAAAAAACTGAGAATTATTTTGTAAGTCTGTACCAGTTATTTCTTTTTGTGGTTTTTCGGAACAATCAAATTCTGAGCTATTAGTAGTAGTGGCTGTCATGGTGCTACAGTATGAGATCATGTCTATTAAATCTAATATAATAATTTGTAAACCTCTGTTATTTAGTGTCCCGTAATGTGGGATATATGTATCATAAGTGTATGGTAAATTAAGGTTAGAATCTAAAACGTATGCATAATTACATGTTTCTACATCCATATAGAGTAGATTATTAAAAGTCTCAACTCGGCTGTTGAACATAATATTTACATTATTCATATATTTAAAAGTTGGTAGGCATATTATAAAATTAGTATGATTCAGAGGTAATAATTCAGAGGTAAAAATAAAAGAGCGAGTGAACTGTATGAAAAAAAAACACTGAAAAGCGGAAAATAACTTTGCTTTCGAAAGTCGGTGACTTTTGTTTGTTTCATTAACTCTTTAGTGTTTTTATTGTTCCGTACTTACCAAAAAAAAACGGAACCCTTATAGCCTCACTCGCGTGACTGTCTGTCTGTCTGTCCGTCTGTCACATCCAATTTACTCCGAAACTACTGGACCGATTGAGTTAAAATTTAGTACACATTGTGTAAGTCGGTGACCCAAAGACGGACGTGTAACGTAAATTGAAATTGAAATTGAATTTTAAACATGGGACCACTTTTGGGGGTAAATTTGAAAATTAAAAAAAAAGTTTTGCAAACTATATCGTGTTACATATCATGCTCATTATGAGCATCTCAAATTTATTATTTGAATACAATAATAGTAGTAAGATGATAAAAATTACGAGAAGCTCGTGGCTAAATAATAACAGCCACTCGGGTCGATATTCAAGGTTATGCAGTGTTTGCCAAGGTCGGTCCGTGGATCCACTGAGTTTCCTCCGTGTCTCGGAAAGCACGTTAAACCGTTGGTCCCGGCTGTCATTTGTAAACATGACAGTCGTTACAGTTAGTCAGTGGTCCAAAAAGTCTGACAACCAGTCTTACCAAAGGGTATCGTATTACCCAGTACTAACTGGGTTGTGGAGGTCAGATAGGCAGTCGCTCCATGTAAAATACTGGTATTCAGCCGCATCCGGTTAGACTGGAAGCCGACCCCAACATATTTGGGAAAAGGTTAGGCACATGATGATGATAGTTTAAAGCCATAAAAACGTATAAAACATAGCTAATGTGGAAATTACGCAACAGACATGTAGACATAGTTAAATTATTTTGTTACACAAGTTATGATATTTTTAAACCATAAATTCGTTAATGTGTCTACATTAACTATGTTTTGTACGTATTTACAGTTTCCAATAAAAAATATTATTACTTATGTAACAAAAAAAAACGATTATTACAAACAGATCTCCCAGCAAAAGTATGCGCTTCGAATAATCACCGCTTAGCTTGGCAAACATGGTAATAAAAAAGTAGAAACATTGCCTGTCTTTCATATTCATTCGTAAATTATTTATTAATACAGAAAAGGTATGGTAGGCATTTTGTTAATCTCACAAAGATTAACGAAATACATACCTTTTATGTTTAAACAAATGCGTGTTTGCCTTGTCTACGTTTACTACAATAAACAATTAAATTATAATATTTTACTTCTAACGACAGCTTGTCTCATTAATTATAGTAAATAGGGAATGAAAAGCAGGCATTAGTCACTAAGCGACGGACACCTTGAGTAGTTGTGTTGTTTTACGTAACACGATGTCACAAACACTAAAATGGTCACACTGTAATCGGCTAGAAAAAGATATAAAAAGAGTAGCGTTTACTTTAAATGCTCCTTCTTATTTATTTTTTAATTCAAAATATCATATACGAAATAGTCATATTTACCCACCTGGACTAAAGTATCGTGTATTTGCGTTTTTTTTAATGTTAGTCACAAATGGGATGTATTTCTTAAGGATGTTTACCGTAGACACCATACTTGTGAATAAGACAAAATTTAAATATAATGTCTTCTTAGTTTCTATAGTTATTCATTTCATCAGTTGTATAGTGGGGTTCACTATTATATTTATTTTGGATAACATCGTCCACAAGGGTAATAACGTCTTACTTGTTTTGGAGTTCCAAACTCTGTATGAGAGTATGAACTTTAGTAAGAGAATCCGTCGTTATATTATATCGAACTGGATCTTCATGGCATCAACGTACTGTATTCTTATTTTTCTAAATCTCACGTATACGGAGACCTTCGCTGCTTTTGACTACGCTACGATTCTTAAAGATACTTGTGAACTCCTGTATATAGTATTGGACATCAATTTTGTTCTATCCATTCGTATTATAATATTGTTAAGGATATATCTTGAAAAGTGGATTGACGATGTCTTGCTGATGAGAGGTGTAGACGAAAATGATGAACAGTGCGTAAAACTATTACAGACGTACGGAAATATTTTGAAGGCCTACTATTTGTACAAGAAAATTTTCCAGGTATTGGTAAGTCCGAAAGTTTTCTACAACATTATTGTCTCCTTATTATCCCCTATTATGGGGTATTCCTCAAAGCGCAACCATGATGAAAAATAGTATGATAGATTCATTACTTTTTTTCAATAATGTTAAGCCACGAGCTCCTAACATGCATAAGTACATTATTCATATTTTTTTCAGGTTCTTTATCACATAGTGTGTACATTTGAACGCGCTTTATATTATGTCAATATTATTATTTCCTTGATGAGCATGCTTGCTGAATTGGGAGATGAAGTAAGTATAAGATGTGTTTTGATGAATCAGATTTGTTCTAAAACGTTCAGTCCAAGTACCAAAAAAATCGAAGACATATAACATCCACCAACTCGCACTGGGCCCACGTGGTGGTATATAGCTTATAACGAGCCTAGCTTAAGTTACTCCTTATAACATCAGCTATCTGCCAGTAAAAGTCCCGTCGAAATCTGTCCCGCCATTTCGGAGATTAGCCGTAACAAACAGACACACAAACCGCCTAGTGATGGATGCATTGCATAGTACAAGAGTCATGGGGGTAATTTAAGTAAAGTTACGACATTTGAAACTTGTAGGTACTTATAAAAATGTGTGAAAATGTTAGGAATTTTCGAGTTCGAGTTATTGTCTAAAATCATAACTTCATCATCTGCTTAGCCTTTTCCCAAACTATGTTGGGGTCGGCTTCTAGTCTAACCAGATGCAGCTTTACATTGCATTACATGGATCGACGATCATGGAAGACTATCGGACCTCCACAGCCCAGTAACTGTGTAACATGATAAATGTATTATATTGGTAAGACTGGATGTCAGACTTTCGGCTTCTGACTACTCGGAACGACTGTCAAAGATCTTTTAATGACAGCTGGGACTAACAGCTTAACGTGCTTTCCGAGGCACGAAGGAAACTCGGTATGTAATGATGGTCACCCATCCACGGATCCACATCGGCAAGCACGGCTTAACCTTGAAGATCAGCCCGTGCAGCTGTTATTATTTAGCCACGAGCTCCTCCGTCTAAAAGTATAACAATAAATGTTTTACAGGTTTATTTACCGTGTGTTTGGCTTATTTTATTCTGGACAAAAGATATAGCACTAGTCATAATGCGCAGTGTACACTGTGAAAAGTTCTATATAACTGTTGAAGAAGCTGAGACGGCGTGCATACAGCTTATGAAGAGCAGGGACTGTCCAAGTAAGTGTTTTAATCATACTACAAGTCAACTGTCTTGTTGGTTGAAAATATCTTGGTGATTCTATATCACCATTGCAAGATTATAATTCTGTGGTCATGCCAGAACTGACTACGATTTTGTGAAGCACTAGCTTCTACGCGTGACTTTACTCGCGTGAAACAACACATTCAATGGCACTCGGAAATAGTACAGTAGCCTTCCTTCAGTGAAAATTTTTTTGTAATCGGACAAATAGTTTCCGAGATTATTTTCTACGTCCAAACTTACAAACTTTACCTACAACATAAGTACAGAGTAGCGACAATTATTTCTCGTAATCTGCAGGCATGAGGGAACGCAGGTCATGGTACGAAATGTCCCATTATTTTGGGTTCAATACCAGATTTGCGCTTTAGGCTAGTATCGAATGTGAATCTTCACCTGAGCTTGATTTCTTTGCTTTGACCAACCTGAGCCCAGAGCCTCACACAAACTCCTGAACAGACGATGACCGGGACGTAGACATTCTCTTGTATTAAATTTATCCCAATTGATTTTGGCTCGGCGCAGTATGTTATTTTCTGTCATATTTCTCTATCATCTCAGTACATTCTATTCCTATCATTTTTTACAACATCCATCATTTATTACGTCTCACTCTTTTCTTATAGTCATCCACATTCATGCTCTAAATTATATTCAGGACAATTTCTTCACTTTTTGGATTCCTCAGTCTCATTAATGGAAACGATGGAAGGTCTGTGTGAATGATGATATGGCTAGAAAGGAGGTGACTGATAAGATGACGAGTAATAGAGAAGTATGTTACAAGAAGACATGCTGCGCCGACCCCAAATAAATTGGAACAAGGGCAGGAGCATGATAAAGCAATCTCATTGATGTTCAATGCTTTTTTCTTTATAGAGTTGCAGCGTTATCTGTGCAAGAACGTGATACGAGCTAATCGTACGTTCAGTAAGATGACCGCGTGCCGCCTGTTCAATGTAGATGCTGCGCTACCTGCGTCTTTAGTGGGAGTCGTCGGTCATTACGTTATTGTGCACTTGCAATCCTATTATCTGTGAATTAATTGTCAAAGAATAAATATATCAACTAATCGTTTTTCTATTATTCTTATTACCGTCTCCTTGCCCATAAATGTTGTCCGAGTGATGTAATTCATACATTTCGGCGACTCCTATCGACGCAGAATCGGCTTGAACTGATCACGTAAATCATCATTTAATTATGCGCGGTGTCGAGTCAAGTCGAGTTGCGCCAGCGTCGTCCACACAAAACTAGGCATAATGTCGTATTTTTCGCTATAAATATTTCCGACCGGCTCAAGCCGATTCTCCGTGTCTGCAATGTCCGTTTAGTCCACTCTCGGCCCCTCGCCCCTTAATAAATAATGTGTCCACTACACTCTTAACGATAGTTTATTCTCGAGAGCTCTCCTTGGGGGTCGAGAGTGGATTTTATTTTAGAGCCAAGTTTTAGTTTCGCCCCCCAAAGTACAGTTACGATGAAAAATCATCAGTTTACTATAACTACTAAAACGTAGAACTAGGACTAACCACCTAGTTTATTATACACCAATATATATATATATATATATAGTTTATAACACAGCTCTTTTACAGTATAGTTGATTCTAAAGTTACAATGGCGATATTATCGCCACCAACCACCAGCCACATCAACCAGCCGATATCTTCCGGACGACCTTTTTTAGTTTATTTGCGTGTCCCACTGCTGGGCATAGGCTTCCCCTTTGTCCTTCCAAACCTTTCCATCCTGACAACCTTAACGAAATAAAAATCAAGAAGGAGGTAGCCAGTTGTGTCCTGCCACCAGTACCAATTAGTTGGCATCGTGTACAAACCGTCGTTGAAATATTATGCTGTGACATTTTGACTACTCACTGGTATTTGGAGTGAGGTTACTTTTGAATAGCGTCATTAATGATAAATGAAAATTTTAAAGCAGATAACATCTTTGCAAAGTGCTGTATTATTTTTTTCATTTCAAAAGATCTTAACATCAACTAACTTCTATTCCCACAATATATATTTAATCCTTAATTACAAACTAAAACCTTAACTAAAAAATAAAAAACAAGTCCAATGATTTCATGAGAATTGTGTCCGAAAATGAAAAACTGAATACTAACATTTTTATTGCAGTCTGGGGGGGACCTGCAAAGAAATGACCCACAGAAATGTCTCCCGACTGCAATAAATATTTTGGTTTTCAATTGTATTGATAAAACGGGACAATTAAATCATTTATATATTACGTTCCTCGAAAATAAAACAAAACTGCATCTGTAAACTTGAAAAACCTTTAGTCAGCCGCTTATGAATGAAACGCAAGTAACGAAATGCCTGGATAGGAAATTACTTGAACAGTTTGACATTAAAATAAGTGACTGCTCAGTGCACACGAATCTTGCACACTTTGAATAGCTGAGTAAAGTTTCTCACATTCTTTGTTCAATATTGTTTGATAAGTTAAATTCTTCCCCATCTAAAGAAATACGACCAGCCCCTCTACGGTTAATATTTTCTGCAACAAAATGAGTGAACATTAATTGAATACTTTGTAAAGAATTATCGCCATCAACATTTATGTTGTTTGTAAGTTTGTATGTAGGGGGTAATCTCCGGAACTAATGATCCAATATAAACATTTTTTTTATTGGTAGAAAGCTACATTATTCGTGAGTGTGAAAACAATGTATGGCAACCTGGTCCGCCTTAAATAGTTCTACAAAAAAGTACGAAACACCTTATTTCTTTCTTTTATATTTGAACAGATATAGTAGCTTTTATGTATTAAAAAGTATTTTTCAACAAACTTACGTTTGGGCGATTTTTAAACAACAAAATATATAACGTTATCAAAAAAATATTGTTATGATCACAAGCACATCATAGAGATATGATTTGCCTTTTACAGTATGTCAATTGCTTAAATAGTTTCGTAGATAATATGAAATTATTAAATCGCAAAATGCCGTCCAACATTCACGAACCGCATTAGAACATACTTTGTGCGTACGTTTTATATATATACCGATAGATGGCGTTGAGCAAATACGTCATCTTTCTAAATCGCGGTGTTAAGATTTTTCGCGGATTAATGACCTTCTCCAGTTATGTTCAGTTTCTGGTAGGTAGGTAGGTGTGTCGCTTCAGGGTATCTTTGTATGTCGTTGGATATTGTTGGTCTATTGGATCGTTTTGGTTGCTGTTTCCTTAAAATACAAATGCTTCGTTCTCATTCTCCGAAGTAGAGATGTGTCGTGAATAATAAATCGCTGTGCTGATGTACAAACTATTATAATGATTGCCGTACATATTACTCATTTGCTTGTGATGTTTATTATTATTACTTTTTTCGTTAATCTTTTTTTGTGGGTGATGTCGATGGCAAACTGCCCCCTGACCCCAAATGAATTGGGTTATGGGCAAAAGACAGATGATGTCGATTTGTGTCGGCCCAGAACTGAGCTACCCCTGCCCTTCTAATTGACATGCTTATTCATGCATTCCGTTTGACACTATTATTAAATTTTTGCTACTGTTAGTCTGACATTTTTTTTTTATTTTTTGTAATTCTAATGATTTGACATTTAAGTTTATTAGGTATCAATGCAATTTCTCTTTAATTTTAGAATTGAATATTATTTGCATGCCCATGCGACGGTAGAATATGGAGGACTATATTATGTTAAAAAAACAACTATGTACCAATTACCCATGTTTGCAAAGAAATAAATTAATGACTTGATTTGTCGTACTTGGTAAATTTTGTACTAGGTGCACCTAGTCCAATTTCGTACAAATACTCCTAGTACAGTCTGTGTCCAACAATATCTGACCCCCTTGAGTAATAGCGAATTTGAACCTTATCGCTTTGGAATACTCCTTCGAGCATTCCATAAATCATGTTGATAAACGATTTTAATCGTTATCTTGTTGTCGTAAAGGTTGAAAGACTAATGAATATTAATAAGCAACACGATTACTAAAAATAACCAAGGCGAGGGTGGATTAATAAAAAAAATATCGCGCATCAGTAACACTGGTTAACTGGTTACCAGCTAATTTCCGTGATATATTTTAACAGTTGCTTGTGATTGTGCGATAATGAACTTAATGAATATACGACATGGTTCAAATTCTTTAAAAGACAGAACACACATCAGAGTTGAATTGATCTCATGGTCACTATGGCAAATAGGTATTCATCGTTAAATGGGCTTGAAACCAAGATAACTTAAATACAACTATCTTTTTTTTAACTTTTCTTTAACGAAAGAAGTCGCGAAATGTGTTCTTATTTGAAATGCGAAGTTTGTATAGGATTGAAACAACATCATTTCAAGTAATGAAAATGTTTATTACTTATTTCATTAAAATATATTTAAGTTAATAAAGTAAGTAAATGCTCATAGTTCAAAATTAATATACATTTTATTTTTAATAAACATTTTGAAAAGGCATGTTAATGCTTGGAAGTTTGCTATTTTACGAGATAATGGATTTAATGTAATTCAACATGTTATTTATATAGAAAAATGTGTTTCCGTTCATAACAATAACATCACCACAGAATCTGCAACATTTTAATGGTTTAGCATTCATTGAATTGAGCATTTACTTGATTTGTTTAAAAATACTTAGTAGTGAAGTGAAACACGATCTTGCTAGATCATGACCGATTTATTCAACTGTACGGTATGCGAACTAAACATTATTATGAGACTACCCTCAATTTATGATAATAACATACAATAAGTAGATGTTAGTAGCAAAAGTGGCTCACCGTCTCCTTCTATAACTTGACCACACACCATGTTTCAACACCATTTTTTTCCTCTCATGAGCTCCCATGTCGATGACACGATCTCAGCCAAATTGTTTTTATTTCGCACTTCGAATATGTCTCAATTTAAAACCACACCATTTGGCGCCATAGGTTTTCTATAGGATTCACATCGGGACTTTTAGATTGCCAATTAATAACTGTTACACCTTCTTAAACAGCTAACCAATTGTGCACAAGGCACGGTGGATGGTGCAGGTACAGTGCACCCGCAAAGGAAATAATTACTGTGGTCGCCACCATAAAATCATAAAAGATAAGGAATGCGAGCTCGGTGACACAATAAAAGCAACACAGCAGTAAGGCAAGTTTGTTTAAAGTAGTGTTTGATCATTTAAAATGTGATTTTTTAATTTTGTTTTGAAAATATTAAACGAGTTCGCATCCTATACTACAGTACTTTCACAGTTTTTATGCCTTGTGACTAGGATTGTAGCTACTTTTCATTTTTGCCTTTGTTTCGACAATTCAAAAGTGCCTGTAACTGGCCTACTTAAAATAAATGCTTTGATTTTGATTTTATACATCTTTAGGTAGCTGATTATATGGTTGCACGCCCTCAAAAATAATTGTTCTCTCACCATTGACCGTCCGCACTCGTGGCAGTAAAATGTGCTCCTTCCTACGACTGTTACGATTATGTACTTGATGTATTTTAGTGAAATGTATTTGTGTGTGAATGGACTTGTTCAGAATTTTTCTTATAAGTATGCTGGTACAGTATGCATGGAGTTGTCTAATATTCATGAGTTTCGTTTCCCTGTAAATTATAATCGTAGGTGTAAGGTAATCATAGCGGAACAGCAGTTTAATGATTTTATTTTGAGCAATCTGTCCTTTAGATTAGTTTTCGGCGCGTTGCCCCAGATATCAATGAGATACATCAGATGTAGCTTCACTAACTGGTTGTAAATGGTCTACCCTCATCGCCCAAAACGTTTGTGTTGTTTCTTGTTTCGTATTTGTAACCTACCTTCTTCTGATTTGTTTACTTTGTACTTGTTAAAATGATATATGTTAAGTCGATGTATTATTGCAGTGGTAGTTTTAAGATACACATTTGTTTTTGTTTATATCTACGCTTACTGGCAGATAACATTGTTCAAAAAATATTTATGTTTTCTCTGTAAGTGAATTTGTAATTCTTTTGAGAAATAAATATCTTTAACCGTAAACCTTTTACAAATGTTAGTGCGCATTCACTGCTATTAGGCGCAGACTGCCTTTTGTCACTTAGATCAATTTAGTATTCATCTACCCCACATCCTTTATAATTATAAATTTTGTGGAGGTAAAGATTTTTTATTTACCCAGATGTTTAAAAGATAAGAAAAAGGATAAGAATAAATTTATTAAAACATTGTTACAAACATTTTCTTAACCTAACTTAGCACATCGATCGTAACAAGTAAAATTTTAATATATTTAGAAAACAGAGTTGCGTTTACTTAAAATTAAAACACAAATAATATGTTTGATTTTGTTGATCTGATAGTTGCCAAGGTAAATGCGGAATAACATTTAAAAAAAAACAAAATGTTATTGCAATACTAAAAAATAAATTCTAATGTTTAATAATGTGTGAGAGCGTGTGTGGGTGTGTGCGTGTGTGTGTGTGTGTGTGTGTGTGCAGTTGTGTGGGTTTTTTGCTATTATTTTATGTTGTTTAGTTTAATTAACTTTATATTTCTTCCGTCTCTTCATATGACAGTTTGACAAACCATTTAGTATCGTTTTCTTGCATGAAAAGTTGCTCATGTTTTTAATGTCGCAGATTTTGCTGATTCTATTATATATAAATATGGATATGCGAGTAAAACGGGCATCGTCTGGCTAAGAGGCTATTTGCTTCGGGAAGAGGAATGTTGAGGACACGTTTAGAGACAAGTTTTTCATAATCAGATTCTAATTTCCGTTAATAGGCCTTTCGAAATTAACGAAAACACGATAATGATTAAAATAGCTTAACAAAAATATTTATTTAAATGCACGAATCACCTTTCTACAATCATTGTTTTAAGTTAATTTTTCAGAGTAATCAGATTGTTGCCTTTTAAATCACATGTAGGAAATCAGCCTTGAAAATTTTAATTCATCCGCATGTGTCCGTTTTTAATTCAAAACAGTGCAACTACTACAAGTGCATCAATATTTTACAAGATTAATTATATCTCATTGAAGTCAAGTATAACACGACGACAAAAATCTTTTTTCTTACAGCTAAGGTACCAAGACTAAAGAAATGCAAACTGTAAACTGTTAACAGTAAGACAATAGAATAGTTTGAGATAAGCGTCGCCAGGTGCAGTAGTAGACATACGTCTACGTAGAACAGTCGACAGGCGCGCATCTTACTGAACGATGCTCGGTGCACGCGCCTCACGTTCTTGCACAACTTCCTTTCTTCATCTGTAAAGAACAGTGCACATTATTTACATTAGTATATCGAATATAAATATATAAAATCATAATTTCTGACACTTAAGTACAACGATACATATTTTGTTAGTTATAGGAATAAAGTAAGAATAAAGAAGTTTAAGAATGTTGATGGATGGAGAGGGAGAGGAAGGCCAAAGAAAAGATGGATGGATTGTGTGAAGACTGATGTGAAAGAGAAACGAGTAAATGACATCGTGACGTCTGACAGGGGAGAATGTACGAAGAAAACGTGTTGCGCCGACCCCAAATAGAATAGAATATAAATAAAGTAAGATAGGTTAGAAATGAGGTAACAGCAATTAAAATTTAATTTATTAGTAGCCTGTAATCAAAACTCGAGGCTAAATAAGAGCAGCCGCTCGGATCGATCTTAAGGTTAAGCCGTGCTTGTCTAGGTTGGTCTGTGGATGGGTGACCACCCATTACATACCGAGTTTCCTCCGTGCCTCGGAACGCACGTTCAGCTGTTGGACACGGCTGTCATTTGTAGATCTTTGACAGCCATTACAAGTAGTCAGTGGCCCAAAAAGTCTGACAACCTGCCTTACCAAGGGGTATCGCATTAACTAGTACTAACTGGGTTGTGGAGGTCAGACAGGCAGTCGCTCCATGTTAAATACTGGTATTCAGATGCATCCGGTTAGACTGGAAGCCGACCCTAACATAGTTGGGAAAAGGCTTGGCAGATGAGGAGTCTGAATTCGTGCCTGGTCGATGGTATTAACCTCGCAACTAACTATTACATTAGATTTAAACAAAACTTGCGAAACAAGGGTCTAGCCACTGGCAAGTATTTCGAAATGTTGTATGTATCATCATTCTCCTGCCTATATCTCCTTCGTGTTATCTATACGAATAAATAAAACTAAACTAAATTCGAAATAACTGCTTTTTACTGATTGCATACGAAATAATATACGGTGTAACGCGGCAAATATACGACCACGGCAGAAGCACTTGCGCGCACGTGAACGACAGCGCGCGTCATCGCCGCACACGGCCCCCGCAGAGCCCCCACTGCCTTTATAAACAGTGCCCGGCGGCCTACGACTCATTAAAGATTCGCCAGTGGTTCAAAACGGTCGTGTCGCACAAAGTCGCTGTCATAGTCAGGCCTCCGTTGGCCGGCAACAGTGACCCGGCGCCACCTCTAGCGCCCAGTACTTTTCCGCGACATATAAATTATTCCGCCACCGTCCGAACCGAGAAAAAAAATAACGGTCATTTCGACTGTTATTTTTCTAAGAAAAAGTGTGTCTTCGCTGTGACCGTATGGGTGCCTAGCGCCTGTGCGCTCACAGCGAGGTACCCATGTGCCGCACGGTGCTGTGCACCGTAGCGGTAGCGGTGGACTACGGGACACCACCACCAGCGAAGAAGAAGTTTAAGAAATTAAGAAATCTCCACCTGCGGACCGGTCGAGGGGGGGCCGGACGGCGTCGCTCCCGATCATTGGGGACTCGCCGCCCCGGTGCTCTGCCGACCGTCGTAGAAGAAGAAGCCAGGAGGCGCTCGCGCCCACCACTAACAGCGTCAACCCAGCTGTCACTGGTGTCAACGACAGCCACCAACACCACCGGATCACCGTCGTTACCGCCGAGGAGCCAGCTTGCGGTCCCCATTCCGTCCCGTGCCACTGCCAATGCGGCCCGAGATGTGCGCACGTCCTCGCCCGCACCCTACCGCTTGCTGGCAGGCTCAGCCGCCACAGCCGTTACCCAATTAGCGATGATGACGTCGCCGCCACCACCTCGAAGCGCTGCCCAGGACTCTCCGGCAGCAATGTCATATACGTGCGACATACTAAAACACAACGACTCCACACTAAACGACATACGGTAAGCGTCGTGTGCTAAGTTAATATAGGCACGACGCAACCCGCTCCATCCATACACAACTCCACTTGCGACCATACTCAGTGTTACTCTGGTACAATGCCGCTCACACACACACATACGGCCCCTTAATCCGGAACGCATCGGCTCGCTTCGATAACGTCTGCAGTCGGGGGTCGCCCTCCTCGCTAGTAAGCGCCTGAGTCACCTCTGTCGCCGGTCGTCTCCCGTTACCGGAGGTCTCACCTGGCGGTGGCAGACCGCCGAGGTGGCGTGAAGCAAGCGGCCTTAGGTCGGTCTCGTATGCCCCCGCTTCTTGTTGATATCGGACCAGCTTCTACCTTGTGCGAACATATTGTAGATCATCCACAATATTGTCGTACAGTGTACGGTGCGCTTAGGTCTTCGATAGGGTTTAGTTAGATCTGTTTTGTATTAGACTAGTGACCCGCCCCGGCTTCGCACGGGTAGCCTCTGACTTCTGGAGGATAGATGGGTTAAAAAGTTTAAGCACATATCTGTAGGTACGGTGGGGTGGCACATTTATTTTGTTTCATGCATTATAAGATTGCGCTAAAGGTTTACACGCTCCTAATATAATAGTGTAGAATAGAGTCATTTGTTTGCACTTATCTCGGGAACTACCGATTATGGAAAATAGTAAGGCAGAAAAAGAGTCCATAATAGTTATGTATTAACATATTTCTTGATATACTACATTAATGACTTCTTCAGGAAAAGGCGCAAATAAGAACCTATTCATCTTAACTAGTTAAGTTTTAACGTGCCAGAAACGTTAAATTGGTTGTGTTAAAAATATTGAACAGTTAGGGCAATCCAGGTAACGTTCTATGTCTAGAGATGTGTCTGGAGTTATTTGAGTTGAAAAGGCAAGTCCATGGGTATTATTGGTAGTAGGGATTTAATTTAGTAAATAAGTGATAGTGCATTGTCATGTAATACAAAATGCGATCGACTTGCTCATTCTCATTTGTCTTGTTACACGAAAAATCCTGCTTGAGTTGAAGAGATCAGCTACGCTCGATGTAAAATGCTGGCATTCACTACATGCGACTTAAAGTCAAACCAAGTTTAGTTGGGGAAATTCAGTCAAATGGTGATGATCTTGCTAGTGATTCGTCAGTCCCTAAATTTATCAGGGAAGATAATTGTTTCTTATTGAAAGGGTGCTCTGGTTCAACTGGCAAAATTTAACTGAAGTCTCCAGATAATAAAACCGTACAGCCAGCCACCCCAGAGGGCTTCTAGTGCAAATCTCGTAATGTCCTACCATTGGGTAGGCGACCGGGTCTGAGTACCGTAGGTTAGACTCATGACTTCCTTCGTGGCTCAGTAATATCTCATTAATATAGCACGGGTCGGTAATTGCGAAACGACACGTTTTAAATGGCCTGTTCGGTCGTGCGGAAAGTTCTTTTCGTAGGTTTTGCAAATGTTTTCAGTCATTATTACGCAATGCTATTATTAGAAATAATGAAAGCAAAACAAAATAGCAAATTATCTGAGAAATTTTCCTCGTTGGTCGAGTGGTCGGAAGAGTTACTGCTGAGCATGAGGTCCTGGATTCCGAGATCGAGCAGTGTTATTAGGTTTTTCCATTAAAAATTTCTCAGTAGTAGCCCTGAGCTTAAATGTGCCCGTTTGATGGTAATAGGCTCGTCCCTTATTACATAGGACTTAAACATTACTGACAAAATGTGGGTGTACTATTAAGGGTACACCTCTGCCTCACGGTTCTGGGAAACACAAACGAAATTTTATGTTCTACAGTAACATTATATTATGTTGTTGTTTGTGTTGTACATCATATTGCAGCTTCATATAGCGTACTTACTCATTGAGAGTCATCTTCTAATGGCTCTCGTCGTCGTTATAATATTATTTTGTTGCGCGAGTTATTTTCATTCTATGATATTTCTAAGATACTCATTTAAATGAAATAGTGCAAAGAGATCCCGCTACGCTTGCTGGTCGGATTCTTATGGTTCTTATGGGTCGCGTACCGGCCTGGACCGCTTGCGAAAGAACTCCCTGTTCTCCGCAGCAGCCCCGGTCCTCTCGCGCCGGGAGCTCACTGAGCCTCTCGCGCTCACATCGCTGGATGCGGCGCCGGACTCTGACCCCGCATCCCTCTTCTCCCTTCCTTCGCCGTTATCGGCCGTTTTTTGGGTTAGAATTTTTGCACTGTTCCCACGAGTATGGAGGAAATAATTTCATATACAATTTCATTGTTAGGGTAGTTGACTTGCCACCTAGCAAGAATATGAACGGACTCATCACGAGCGAACCGGTCCGCGGGTCCCCTGCGGAGGACTGACTTTTTCACTCGAGATGGTTCTTCAACGACATGAGGTCGTTGAATATTTCTTCTAGAATATCTGGTACAGTGCTCCCCCCCACCGAAGCGTACTCTTGGTTTTGAAGTTCTTCCAGACCTCGTGTTGTAAAAAGAATCACGGATCATCAGCATAAGGGTCAGGGTAAAGTAGGAATGCGGGTTTCAAGCGATCCACGGAGATATTCTTCGGTTTTCTATTTATTTGAATAGTATACGTTTTGTCATTTCGTTGTAGAACTCGGTGTGGGCCGTTCTACGTAGGTGGGAGCGGCTTGCGGGCTGCATCATTACGCACAAACACATGCGTACACGTACGTAGCTGTCGAGGCATGTACGTTGTTCGGCGATCGGTGTTGATGTGTGGCGGATAGTTTTTTCATTGCGCTCGTTATCACGTCTTCGTGATGAGATTGAGTTTGGTTAGTTATCTTCACGCTGAACATTTCACCGGGTAGTCTAAGTGACTGGCCATATAGTGTTTCTGCTACAGAGACGTCCGTGTCGTTTTTCATTGTTGCACTTAGAACAAACATAATTGTCGGTAGCTCGTACATCCAGCTTGTACTTTTTAGACGAGTTGTTAGTGCAGTTTTCAGTGAGCGATGCCACCGTTCAATCATGCCGTTTGCTTGCGGATGATAAGCAGTCGAACGTGTGCGCTCGATGCCTAATCGCTTTATAAGACTTCTTAATAGCTCTGATTCAAATTGACGTCCTTGGGCGCTTTTCAATCGTTCTAGAAATCCAACCTTCACAGCACCTGTGACTGTTTCGGCAGTTATGTCAGCGACTGGGTAAGCCTCTGGCCATCTCGTCGTCATGTCGATGATTGTCACACAGTATCGTTCCCCATCTGATAATGGCAGTGGTCCAATGATGTCGATGTAGACATGAGACAGACGATCAGTAAGTTCAAAAGCTACAAGTGGTGATACAGTGTGTCGTTGAGTCTTCGTTTGTTGACATGCGATGCAACTTCGGGTCCAGTTGATTATGTCGGCATTCATGCTTGGCCAAAAAAATCACTTCGTTATCAAATGCCTGTTCGTAGGCGCTGTTTGTTGACATCTCGCATAATATCTTGTGATTTGAGTTGTTTGATTTCTTGTGTTCAAATCGTAAGTTTTTGTTACGCATGACGTTTTTAAGTTCGCTGTAATCTTTTTGTTATCTCGTCGTAATCTATCGGAGATGGTGCCGTAATTGTTTCGAGTCTTGATAAGGCATCGGCTACAACGTTTTGTTTACCATCGATGTGTATGATTTTCAGCGTGAATTGGTTGATATAACGCAGGTATCTTGTGCGCAACGGTGTTTATGTCTTGCTGTAGTCTGTCGTGAGTGCAAACGTTAGAGGTTTGTGTTCGGTGTATACGGTGATTTCTTCGGTATGTTCTTTCTTTTCCTTCAAACATCCTTCGGAAATGACGGATAGCTAGGTAGATGGCTAGCAATTCGTGAGCAAACGTGCTGTATTTAGTTTGCGCGTCAGCTTTTTACCATTTGTTGCCATCTCCCGTTTGTGTACTGATGAAGGGCTGCACCGACACATGTCTTCGATGCGTCGCACATGAGTGATATTGATGCATGTGTCGACGGATGTAACAGCATAACGGCATTTTTATGCTATCTCTGCATGATTTGAATGCTTATTTTTCTTCGTTCGTCAGCTGTATTTGTGTTTTGTCGTTCTTTTATGAGATGCGAAGGTACTTGAATAATTTTATATTTTCTTTGTAAAAGTTGATAATCCCAAGGAAGCGTCGTAGTTCTTCTACTGTTTTTGGTTCAGGATACGCTTGAATGCTTTTGACGCGCTCTTCAATAGGATATATCCCGGCAGCCGATATGTCGTATCCCGCAGGAACTCAAGTTTTTCCTTGCCGAAAACGCACTTGGACACGTTTATTCGCAGTCCATGTTCTTGTAACCTCTTGAAAACTTCTTCTAGATGTTGTTGGTGATGTTTTGGGTCAGGGGACGCCAAAACAAGTCCCCTATCCTATGTATAACCACTGACTACGTCACTCGCTCAGGTGGGAGTTGTACACACGTAAATAAGCGCGCGGTCGGCACCTCAGTGTCAGACGCGCGCGCACCGCGTGAGATCATTAATGGTGTCGTCTAAGTTTGCTAGTACAGCTACGTTATTTGTACAGATTGAGGCTTGCCTCAATCCAAGACCCATTTGTCAACTTTCTCAAAATCCTGATGATCCAATGCCAGTCATTTTTTAATCGGAGAACCTCTAGTTCTTGTGCCGGAAAGTAATTACGAGCGTAAGCTCTGTGGACACGTTGAGGCGATGCCAACTCGTACAAAAATGACCCAGGATTTTTGGCGTTGATGGTCTATGAAAGTTCTAACTTCAATGTTGCAGCATTATAAATGGTTGTAAAAAGACTTAGAGCTGAATGTTGGTGACGTTGTTCATGTAAAAGAGGACAATCTTCCTCCTGACAAATGGTTGATGGGTAGGATTTTAGAAAAGCATCCTGATTCGGACAGAGTCACACGAGTGGTAATTATAAAATGTAATGGTTCTGTATTTATAAGACCTACTTGTAAACTGTGTGTATTACCAACCAGAGATAGGTGTTGTTTGTTTTTTATTTATTTTGTTTCTTTATAGTTTCGGGGGATGTCCCATTGACCTCATGGTGGGTGGTTTTAATTCAAATGACACCTTATTCGAGCATGTCCTCTTGGACATGCTTGCTGGGCGGAATGTCAAACCATTTCACTTGTTTTTATTTAGAATTTGTAAGAATTTTCGATATTTAGTACCGACGATCTATGTAGATGGCGTTGTCGTCGAATTAGATCGCGGTATGGTTTCGTTACAAGCGAAATTATAAGTAGACCAGAGATTTTTTTTTTTGAGATTTTTATTGGGCGATAATTAATATTTATGTCGTTGTAAGCTATCCTTACGCATAGTTTTATTGAAGATTGTCGTGTGAATCTTTTACACATGCATTGTGAAAGATAAGAATATGATGATGAATGTCGAAACTATCTCTGAATTAGCAGCTATCGACATGACAAAGAATTCGTTTGGACATGGATCTTCAGTACCTTTGGTCTCAAAACATGGATCTTCAGTACCTTTGGTCTCAAAACATCCAAGTTGCAAAATATCTATGTCACAAAACGTTCAAGTTGCAAAACAATCAAGTCTCAAAACATCCATGTCTCATAATATTAAATTTTTTGTATGAGTGGATTATTTTATTCTGCAGTCATAATGCTTAGCCTCTTTTCTCAATTTGAATAAAAACAAACATTTTTTTTTGTTTGTAACAAAACGGTGTTTTATAATTTATTTGTTTTATTTTCCTATAATTATCTCCTAAACTGTGATCTGAGTGTTTTTTTTCCTTAACTGAAATAAATAGTATCTAAAGTAAATAGCAAAGTTACATACCGTTTCCGTGATCATTTGTCTTTTATTTATTTTTTGTATTTCAGATTCCAAATTTTTTCTTAGGACCTGCAATAATTTCGAGTGAGTTTTGGTCAGAAACAGGATCAATGAACATCAAAAAAATGTATTGGTTAAAATTTTCAAACCAAAATGTATGGGAAAAGTTTTTTGAAATTTATGACTTTTTTAGTACTCCAACCTGGGGTGGTCCCATAGAAGTTTTTGATCAGTATTACAAACAAGATTGATTGACATCAAACAAATGTTTCGTATAAAATGGCCATCATCTTGCTAACTGTATTTTTTTTTAAATCTAATCTGAATTTTCTTTAAAATCGGGAGCAAAATTTCACGAAAAATTATGGATAGTCTCCTAAGACCATTTTCATGTAGCTGCAACGGTTAAGGTAGTTCCCTTTACTGCCCCGTTGAACGTTTCCACCGTGTATAATATTACATCTTACACGTCTACTTACTAAATACAAAAATAAAATTGAATATTATGAGACATGGATGTTTTGAGACTTGATTATTTTGCAACTTGAACGTTTTGAGATCTAGATATTTTGCAACTTGGGAATTTCGAGATTTGAATCTTATGAGATATGAATGTTTTGCAACCATATATTATGGTTATTGTGCAACTTTAATGTTTTGAAACTAAACCCTCCAGTCATGAGTATTACAAAACCCTGTGATTATTCTGTGTCATATCAGAAACAAAACTACCTCGTGCAAGAATGACTGGAGAGAGTTAACATCAGAAAACTGATAGTATTATGTTGTTAAGCGTGTTAGTCTAAAAACTGGAGAGAGTTAACATCAGAAAACTAATAGTATTATGTTGTTAAGCGTCTTAGTCTAAAATGTAAGAGGACAGAAAGAGAAAAAATAACGCTTGTCACATCGAGAATATATATAATATTAATTCTAAGTTTTCAGGAACGTACACTGTAAAAGCACCACAGTGTAGTTCGTGAATAGATTTAGCAACCCTAGAGGAAGCGTAGCGTCGACGGAGGCCAGTTCACATAAGTCAACCTTGCTGAAATTTGCTTCATGTAAACGTTGAATATTTTCTTCTCTTCATCTGAAAATGTAATAAATAGTGGATTAAATATATAATTGAAAAGTGACTTTATTCATAAAATCTAAAAAACTATGCATGTTTAAAAGCAAAATGATCAAAATTGCTCCATACTTGTTGGTCATTGGCTTTTTCTTTTTGAACAAGTACTTTTTAAACTGAAATCTTTCACTAATAAAACTGAACGTGATCAGCACAAATCTAAAACACTTTCAGGAGCTGTCAGGGTATCACTGTTATCATTGCTATGGTTTTTAGACAAAAAAAAACGCCGTTAAAAGTGTGAAGTGTGATAATTAATATCGAACCAATATGATTTCAAGACCATTGTAACAACACTAAGGAGGAAACTATCTGTCACATAACCACACGAATAGACCTTTTTCATTGTGTGACTTACAAGTCAGTGACATTATGTAACAATTACCTAACACGTTGACTCGGTCGGTTTTAAGCGACGATCAATTACCTGAGCAACCTGAACTGAAAGTACGTGAACAGTAATCTTGAAATAAGTTCAGAGCTGAGTGGAACTTCTCACAACGCCAGCTAAACAGCATTTGCAAATACATATTCTTTAAAATACATTGATGAAATAGCAGTGGAATACACTGAAACAAAAAACACAGTAGAAATACAAGTTATTTTTGTCACATAATCATACAACCGAAGGTGACAATGTATCGATCGGCCTAGCAAGCTAGCGATCGTCTATTATTTAACCCTGTTGAAACACGTCTAGCTTCTACTACCCACAACAACTCGGGATGTATAGATAATATGGCGCTAGACAGGAGTGACGTAATATCAGCAATAAAGATAATGGGAAAGTCAAAAATAGAAAAGGTGACATAAGCTGCCGAAAAGTCAATGTTAATCCTGTTGAAAGGCTTAATCGGTGACGGTACTACACAGATGGCGACCACCGCAAATCACCACAATTCCAAAATTAAAATTAAAATCATATCATTGAAAGTATCGACTTCAAATTAGACTCAAATACTGTTAAACACTATTTTAAGCTTTCACGGTTTGCAACTAAACTTGTACTGTCACTTACGGCTACGGCTTACGGCTTGTCAACCCGCGATCATGGCGCTTGCAACAGCGCCTAAATATCGGGAGCTCAAAATAATGAACAATCACGGAAGATATCCCGTAAGTGACAGTACCTACAAGTTCAAATACTGTTGCACAAATGAAATACTTACAAATTCTTTACTCGCTATCATAATGACAAATTGAACATCAATGAGTGCCTGAATACATGTCTCAAGCGCGTGCATTAACATCTGAAACAAAAACGTTAACAAACGAAATCAGACAGAGTCATCTTACATTGGTTTAGTATTATATGCGAAAGTTTGTGAAAATGGATGGTGTTAATGATGTACGAAGGATGGTGGCACCACCATCCGGTGATAGTCTACCAAATGAAAAAAAAAATCACGAAGATTCAAATTCAAATTATTTATTTGTGAAACATAAATAAGATCTAATTCGAATGTGAGGATCGCTATGTCTAACCTAATAGGCATACGAATATCGGATACTTATAAAACTAATTAAAAAAATAAATAATAATAATTAGATTCAAATTATTATTCGAATTAAATTAAGTACCATAAATCATTCAAATTAAATAAAATACTATTACATTACACCCTTAGATAGAATTTAGCTTAAATAAATCGGACATTTGACTCACACAACGACATACCTAATTATTATTTATTTAATAAAACGGATAAGAATTCACCAGTGGAATAGTACGCTTTTTTAACCATAAAGTCTGTTAGCATTCTTTTGAATTTGTTAACATCATTCTCAACTCTTATAGTCGTGGGTATCATATTATAGATTTTTGGAGCCATTCCCATAAAGCTTTTTGTGTATAATGCTGTCCTTACGAGGCATAGCGTGAGTTTTGTCCCGGTGACGTTTACTAATTAGGGTTTCAAATAAATTTAAGTGTTTTTTAACGAACATTGCAACTTCGATTTGGCCTATTAATCAGATTGGCCTATTAATCTAGGAGTAAACGGTCATCATGATCATCATTTCAGCCGAAAAGTCCACTGCTGGACATAGGCGAATCAATCAATGGGAGTAAACGGTGTTCATATATTATTGGACACGAAAAAGAAAAAAAAACAAATGAAAAGATGCCGTTGGATCAAATGACACAGTGGAATGACAATGGAAATGATGCAGCTGATGAACTCGCCAGTAGGGGCTCCAATACAAAAGCCTTCGGACCCGAACCCATTGTGCCCATTCCTTTCAAACAGCTAAGGAGTTGGTTAAAGGATCACACTCAAACACAAGCAGAGAAATGGTAGACCTCGACACCAGGCAAAGCTATGCCATTCCTGGATACGAAGCTGACCAAACGCCTTCTGCGCCTGGACAGAAGTAGCCTGCGACTCGTGACGGGGACCATCACTTGACACTGCTCACTGAACAACCATATTCACACCCTAGGTATCACTGACAGTCCCCTGTGTACAGCGTGCATGGAGGCGGAGGAAACAGTAGCACATGTACTTCTCGAGTGCACCGGAGTCACCCAGATCCGCAAGAAAACTCTTGAAACACCAAGATCCCTTGCGGATGTTCTGAGAAGACCGGGAAGAATGATCTATTTCTGGAGGGAGGTGGGCTGGCCGGAATAACGGCTGCCATAGCTCACGTACAATGGTCCACTTTAAGGACTAAGTGCGGAAACCAAAATCCTAACATAGAACATAGATACCGGTAGAAAACATAATCATCTCCTTCTTCAGAAGTCGATAAAAAAGCAAAAAGTCCAACAAAATTGTTAATACGTAAAGGTCTTAGAAAGACCCTTAACGAAGCTGCAAGGCTTTCCCGATCATTGCGATATTTTTTTTGTTACGTTTTGGTAGTAAAATATTTTTTTTTAAAGACCAACAAGTTTTTAATGTTATAACTATACTTTTAATACTTTCATGACCCCTGTACTATTTAATGATCCATCGTCACAATGTTTTAAATGCGTTGCATTGAATCCTACCGTAAAGCATGATTTTACACCCCAAAAAATGTCGTTTCCCGGCAATCATTTTTGCATAGACTTGTTTGACGGCTTCGTGAAGGGTCCGTTTACACCTTGTATATCAGTTACATAATAAATATAGTCGAGAATATTCAAAGGACAAAAAACTATACTTACAAAAGGCTCATATATATAATATTGTAGTAATATTATAGTGTACACGTGGATCTTGCAAATGTGTTTATTTTCATTATTATGATACTGGGGCTTGAACAGTTGATTATTACATAAAACAACGTAAGTTTCCAGGCAGCCAATGATTCTAATTGCATATATCATATTTGTATCAAAACAAAACTCACACAGTTCACAAATAATTATGAACCAAGGTGCCCAAGGAATAACAGCAGTAATAAAATGTACTAAATAATAGACCAAAATCAGAGACCGAAATCAGTTCCATTTGGCAACGTCCTTGATGATGTCCGTATTATTGAAGAGTCTATGAAGTTCTTGAATAACAACGACGATTCCTATATTGATTTTCGAGTGAGCAATGTTGAGAATATAAAAGACAGCGATAGCAGTAGGATTAAAGAAGGTCCAAGACAATGTGGAAGTGCCAATAAAGAGCACGTTCGTGTAGTCCCAATGTGTGAATTAAACGTAACACATATTGAATATTATTTCGGTTATGACTTCATTTGATCTATTAAAGTCACTTTTTTTTTAAATTATTAAATGTGCCTGCTCTTGACCTCAATCACGCCTGATGGAAAGCGATAGATGAGGTCTATGATGGGACGAGCGTGCCCAGAAGATGCCTGTTCACTTTTGCTTTGAAGGCTGACGGGTTAAATGTGGGAGGGAACACAAATGCCGGCCATGCTAGTCCGGTGGTAAAAAGGTGATGGTGGGATCAGGTCGTTGAGCTCCTGCGCACACTCTCCGAAGTACAGTCTGTAGAAGACCGACAAGCAGGCATCATTACGCCGATAAGCTAGGCTGTGAAGCGTAGCTGCCAACGTCTCGTCGCCTATAAGCCTTTTAGTTCTGCGTTCCACCGAGTCAAGTGCAACAAGCGGGTATTTTGCTGAGCCATCCCACAAGTGACTGCAATACTCCATACAGGAACGGACCTGTGCTTTATACAAACTAAAAAAGCTGTCCAGATGTGATATTATATAAGCCTGACCTTATTCAGGATGCCCAGCTTCTTAGCTGCGGTCTGAGTTTTTGACTCGATGGTTGAGCCGAAGTTGAGATCCGATGTCAAATCCATGCCCAGAAGCTGTAGGCGGTCGGTAACTGGTACAGACTCACCTCGGAAAGTAGGAGATAACTGGAACTGGCTCCTTTTAGCAGTGAAAAGACACGCCTGTGTTTTCTAAATTTGACTAGATTGTCGTCACCCCACTGGAAAACGAGATTTAGGGCTGAAGGCTCATTCATATGTTGTATTGTATTAAGATTAACAGCAAAAACAACAAAAAAAAAAAAAGTTAATGAAAAACAAAGTTACTTCTGCAGTTTGTTGAAAAAGTCCGATGTCGTAAAAACTAAACATCAAATTTTATTCAAACCAAATTTCGTTAGTTTTATTACGTTCTACAATCCTACGTTTTTCAGAAATTAATTATTAATTATTTTTTGATTATGATTAAAAATAAAACGTAAAATTATGAGACAAAAATATATTGAATTTGAGCATCCTAGGTCGCTGGTAGCTGTGGGTGTATTTGCGTCAAAACTCGATAAAAATAAGGTATTTAAAAATAAGTTAAAGGTATTTTTTTTTAATTAAGCCAAAAATATGCTCAATAGTCAAAATTATTATAGTTGACCAGTTGCCGATGAAGAAGTTTTTGAAATTGGTCATTATTATTGAGATAATATCTGTGAACGTCTTGAAATTTTAAAACAAATGTATTTTTTTTTTGCAAAAATGGAAGGCAAATTAAGATAACACAATTTTTGTTTCCTTTATATTTTTTTCCTGTTATTGGGTGTTTCTATGGCCCTGACTATAAAAAAAAACTGGGAGATTGCTAACAGCTTTATTTTTTGAAATATAGACTTTTACTATTTTGACTAAATGAACGACAAAACTCCAGTAGTCTGCTATCATATGTGAGTCCCACCTTCCCTGATAACGCTCTTCCATTGTCCGAATATCCTGATAAAATCTTTCTCCTTGCCCCTCACTAAAATCGCCTAGATTTTGTGGAAATCGGTCTAAATGCGAGTGCAGATAGTGGATTTTTATGCTCAAGTTGCCCTCTAGTTCTTGGAAGTTCGACAGCATGCACTCAACAAGCTCGACATGGTTGTCAGATTTCTTGTTACCAAGGAAATTACTCATAACCAAAATAAATGAGTTCCAAGCTTTGGATTCGAATTCAGTCATTGATTTGACAAAATTATTATTTTTACGACTTGCCTAATCTGTGGCCCATCAAAAATACCGGCTTTCGATTTTTCTGTACCTAATCCTGGAAGCTTGTGTGAAATAAAATTAAAACATTCGCCACTTTTGTCAAGCACCTTTACAAACTGTTTCATTCCGAGTTTGACATAAAGTGGTGGAAGTATTATGCGGTCTTGGCCAACTAAAGGATTGGATCTTGGATCTTGGATCTGGATTAAGTACACAACATCTTCTTGACGAAGCCATATCGAAAACAATAACAAAATATATTTTAATGTCCAAAAATAGTAATTGAGGGTAGTTAGCTATAACTCAAAAACAAAAGCTGTTAGAGAGAAATTATTGCCATACTTAAAAAATGCTTGCCAAATTGAGATAGAAACAAAAAAAAATCACAGGAAACAAACAATTTTTTTCTTTTGTTAACTAGTGTAATCATTAAAATTCCACAACTCAATAAAACGAAGTCACATCTTTGTAAATGAGTTTATTTAAGAAAACTTCCTCACTGTAACTTTTTAGATAGGAAAGTATTTTTCTTTTTATTGTCTACATTTCATTTAGACTTCTTTTACACGACTGAAGAATCAAAGAGACATCTAGGTGGATTATATTTATTAGGTCTAGATCTTATTGATAGATGAAGTAAACTTAATACAATAAATATGACAACCTTGATTCACTTAATAAATGTAAGGATATTGATTTTTATTTCTGTATAGTGGAATTTTGAAAGTGGCGCGGGTGACTGAAAAGTTGTGTGGTAATCGGTTGTCATAGTAATATGTGCAGGTCTACTGCGGAGGAATGAGGAAAATGTCCTGGGGAAAGTTTTGAGTATGAATGTGGATATAAGTATAGAGGAAGACCAAAGAAACGATGCATGGATTGTGTGAACGATGATATGGCAAGAAAGGAGATGACTGCTGAGATGACAATTAATAAAGAAGTGTGGAAGAAGAGGATATGCTGTGCTGACCATAAATTAATATTGATACGTAGAGTTATTATGTAGATGATTTCTGAATTAATATTTACAAAAAACAAACTACTATTCAACTCAGTGTTATCTTTAATGCAATTTATAACATTATTACATTGATTTATTAAAGTTATATTCAAAGGAAAGCAAACTGTAACAGCACAATAGTGTAGTGGGTAAGAAGTGACAGCAGTCTTAGTGGATGAGAAACATCTATGTAGAACAAGCCACATGCGGACATCTTGCTGAATGACGCACGGTGCAGACGCTGGATATTTTTGCACAACTTCCTTTGATCATCTATAAACAAATAAATTGAATTGACTGCAGTACTATTGAACAAGCCAAAAAGCTTCAAAGTACTTATATCATTGCAAAAGTTATTTACCTGTACAGTCTGATGCTAAAATAAATTTACATGAATCTTGAACACACTTGACAGTGTCATAGAACGCTTGGAGCTGCAGACCGAGCGAGATTTGTATGGCATAATTTTTCACTAAGCAGAATGAAATTAAAATCGATAAGAGGGGATTTTCATGCTAAAAAGAATAAAAAAACAATTGTAATAACATTTATCATATAACGTATTCATCTACCGATTCATGAAAATATTCTTTCAAAAGCGGTTCACTTACTATCCTAGTTTTATACTCAATCTTGCTGTATTCAATCACAATTTGAATATCGATCAAACTTTGCCAGATGGCGCCTGCGGTGTGGTATAGGATCTGGAAAAAATAATAAATAGGTATAAGGTACAATGTAACATAGACCGAAACCACATGAATGAATGCAGATGACAAACACACATTTTAACGAATAAATAGTCAAAGCTAATTCAATTAGATAACGATGGGAATCACCGACACGAAGAAGAAGAAGAATGGTTGATATCTCGTAATTACTAAGAGAAGTATCAGCTGTAGTCATGATATGAGGAAAATGTCGTTTTTTTAATAAACAATAGAGAAGATCAAAATCACAAAATTATAGTATTTGGTGCTTACTGGTAGTTGATAAACGTTTCTGACTATCTTGTAACACTTTAATATTTGATCGTAAGTTTCAAACATTTTTGCTGTCTGTAGTTTACTGAAGCCATTCTTCTGTACCAGTAATAATTGAATATTCCACAGCTTAAATTGATCAGTCAATAACTTGATTAGTCTTATTACGTAAATTATATTCGAATCAACAGTTATCATTATCAATTTATATAGGACGATATTCCATGGAGGTTTATAGAAGAATAAATTATCATAGGTTACGACCAAGACGAAAAACATGAAGATTGAAGCGACGCTCATCCAATTTCTTATGATGAGACGTTTAAAATCAGCAGCATTACTCCGAAATCTATGCACTTCTTGAAAGTACAAAATAAATAAAACACTCTTCTTAGCATAAATGAAGTGAATAGTCGAGTTCATAATGAAACCCAAACACTTAAACTGACATTCGAAAATAGATGCGAATATCAGGAAATCAACCGGACAGTATCGTCTGAAATTATCATCAAGCATTATTTCCAAGAGACGATGAATATACACTGTCAAAAAAATTACAGCACCACATATTGATAAAAACTTATTTAACAAATTATTTTGAAATATGAAATTGTTCTTGATGTGATATTTGGGATTGAGTAGTAGGATTTGCATCAAATTCAATGGAAAAAAAATTCGTTGAATTTCTTTATCAACTTTGTTATTTAGGTTAGGTTTAACAATTATTCCGATTTCAGTATCCATATTCCTGTTCACAGTCTCCATTTTGTGATGCATTCACTGCGGCAAATGTAGGACTGTGTATTTTAAAGGATATTTATGACGAAAAGGCTGATAGCTTAAATATTAGTTTAGAAACTTATAACCTTATTGCTTCCTTATTGCTTTCAACTAAATGTGTAAATAAGGTTATATTGGAAGCGTCGTAAATGAAAGGCGTATTCGTAATTAAATTACGTTCATAAGGCCCGGACTCCACCAAAACGGAGATGTGTGAAGCGGAGAGGAGACGAGATGCGTAAAAGCTAGGGTGTACCCACCGAAGCTGTGCGGAGATGTGAAATGCGGAGCGGGCAGGAGATCTGTAAAGCGGAGATGAGAAGTTTAAATAACGAAATTCTAACACGGCTTTAAGCTTTAACGTTTTAAGACTAAACTTATACTGTCACTTACAGGATATCTTCCGTGATTATTAATAATTTTGAGCTCCCAATATTTCGACGCTGTTGCAAGCGCCATGATTGCGGAATGACTGACAGTCATCCCGCGATCATGCGTGCTCAAAATAATTTATAATCACGGAAGATATCCCGTAAGTAACCAACACAAGTTTAACGAAATTCTATTGGTGGTTTACAACACATCTCTTCTTCTTTTCTCTCGTCTCCGCTTCGGCCCTTGTTGTTACAAAAGCTCGACGCTCGCCGACAGCCCTCCGGACTCCATCTGATCTTACCCATCTATTATCGTTGAAACTAGTGTTCTGCTTATAATATAAAATGCTCTCTTCTGTTCTCAATCGCTCTTTTACTGTTGAGAATCGACTCCATTTTAACTTGATGAACACTTTTGATTTAAAAGTATATTTACTGCGGCCCATAAAAAGTAAGTAATTAAAACGATATTTTTCTGACATGTGATTTTATAATTTTGGTTATTTGGCTATGACAAGTTGATTCTACGTGCAATCTGATGATTTTTATTTGTACACAAAAAACTGAACTTAAATTTTAATTATGACCCGGTGGTAATTGTGTTGTAGGAAAAAACTTCTAGTAAATCGGGTCCCTAGCTTTGTAATAAGAGTTAAAAAATTCTATAATTATGTAAAAATCTCTACAAATAAATAAAATTGAAGTGTATATTATACCAAAATAACAGCTTTTTACTGGATGCATATAAATATAATTTATAGCCTTTAGCACCGACTAATAATGTAGCATTCTGTCAGTAGAAGACTAGATTTTTAAGAATTGGATCATTAGTTCCAGAGATTACCTCCTACATACAAACAAATTTTACCTCTTCATAATATTAGTATAGCCAAAATGTAAACTTTAAATGAAAGCCTGAAAGTCTGTCCCAGTCATTCTAAGGGGTATCGTATTACCCAATTTCTGAATTGACTGGATTTGGAGGCCAGATAGATACTCCGTAAGAAATACTGTTACTTAGCAGCACTTGGTTATACTGGAGGCCGACCCGGACATAATTGGGACAAGACTTGGCAGATGATGATGAAACTTTACAGAAAAGCGAACTGTAACAGCACAACAATATAGTAAGTAGTAACTAAGCAAAATAGGCCACATGCAGTCATCTTGCTGAATGATACACGATGCTGGCGCTGGATATTTTTGAATAACTTCTTTTGATCATCTGTAAAAAATAAATTTTAAAAAATAATTTTTTGATAAAATAAAGAATTCTGTTTTCAATTATTTTAAAAAGGGAATTTCGCAAAAAATGCAGTTGTGAAATGTTGCTGCCGTCGATATTTTCGCGGCCATCTGAATCTCTTAAAGCCAGTCTGCATTCGGCAGTCTAGAAAACTTTACTCCACTGCTCGCGAGCGAACCGAATTCGAGCTACGCGATGGTGCCGGAGCAGTTCTGGACCTCGATCGGCTCCTCAAGCACGCTGATCCCATTCCTCCATTCTCCTTCTTATTGTCCGCTCACTTACATTGACCCCTCTTGGCGTTTGTAGCCGCTGCCGTATTTCGACCGCAGTAAGGAATTAATTTCTGAAAATTGCGAGAGCGATAAATAGGTCATCTCGCGCTGATGTACACCTAATATCGCCACATCCTGGCCATCTAGGCCATATCTGGTCGTACCTTGTTAAGGCGTACCTGAGAATTGTACGCGGTACATTTAAAGTTTCAGCAATATCTCGCTACATTAGCCACTGGCTCCGAAGCAATACCACCCTTAACCTTATTTTTTTTAAATTTTTGTATTGAAATAATAAAGCGGTTTACAGAGTATATCCACCTACCAAGTTTCAACTGTGTTGTCCTAATAGTTTCGGAATAAAGTGGCTGTGACATACAGACGGACAGACAGACAGACATGACGAATCTATAAGGGTTCCGTTTTATGCCATTCGGCTACGGAACCCTAAAAAAGAGTTTTATGAAAAAAAATATCCGTAGATAAAATAAAGAATTCTGAATTCATTATGTTAAAAAGTAAATTTCGCAAAAAATGCAGCTGTCTTTTTGTTCTTTACTGCCGTCGATATGTTCGCGGCCATCTGGATCTCTTAAAGCCAGCCTGCATTCGGCACTCTAGAAAACTTTTCTCCACTGCTCGCGAGCGAACCGAAGTCAAGCTAGGCGATGGTGCCGAAGCAGTTCTGGACCGCGACCGGCTCCTCGAGCGCGCTGATCCCATTCCTCCATTCTCCTTCTTATTATCCGCTCTCTTACATTGAACCCTCTTGGCGTTTGTAGCCGCTGCCGTATTTCGCCCGTAATAAGGAATTAATTTCTAAAAATTGCGAGTGTGATAAATAGGTCATCTCGCGCTAATGTACACCTAATACCGCCACATGCTGGTCTCCTCGTATCTAGACCATATCTGGTCATACCTTGTTAGGCATATTTGATAATTGTATGCGGTACATTAAAGTTTCAGCAATATCTCGCTACATTTGCCACTGGCTCCGTAGCAACACCCCCCTTAACCTTTTATTTTTGTATTAAAATAATAAAGCGGTTTACAGAAAACATCTACCTACCAAGTTTCAACTGTGTAGGCCTAATAGTTTTGGAATAAAGTGGCTATGACATACAGATGGGCAGACATGACGAATCTATAAGGGTTACGTTTTTTGCCATTCTGCTACGGAACACTAAAAATGCGTATATTTAAAAAAAAAATATCCGTAGATAAAATAAGAATTGTGAATTATGTTAAAAAGTGAATTTCGCAAAAAATGCAGTTGTCTTGTTGTTAAAAAATAAAAATTGGTAACAATAACAAATTTCTGTCTGCGTCGACCTTGCTCTTATAGCATCATCTTTGTGGAAGTGGATGTGCCCTGGATGTAAGGCAAGGTACCACGGACAGACAACTCCCAAACTTCTGTCAAGGGAACAGACACCAGAGGCAGAATTGACTGGCAGAAAAGCTGGCAGAAGTTTTTTATAATTTAAGCTGCGTGAATACCTCTAAAAGTAGTTATACCTTTCGTTATATTTTTAAAACTCATTGTCTACAGGAAAAAACAGATGAAGGTTGGTCAAATAATAAAGAGTATAAATGAGCACAATCACAGCAATGAAAAAAAAATGTAAATGATGATTGGAGGCTTAGAAACAGACTAAAAAAACGGGCCCTTTCTAGTATAGACTCACCACCACAAGTGATTCAGGCAGGTATTCAGGACATACCTAGTGGCAGTGTGCCTTACTGACCTAGCACAAATGATATGAGAATTATAGTTCATCGGGCAAGATTATAGGGAGTCTCAGAATAAAGAAGAAGATGGAGCACGTGAAAGCATTCGATGATGCTCGAAGGTAGTTTTCAAGAGCGCCATCATAATTGGCCGGAAATTCTATAATTTCCCGAAATTTCCTTTATTTGAAGACAATTTCGTTTCATTATAAGCTCTAAAAAGTTGTTCATTTGCCCAAAAATAAAAAGTCCATCCAAAAACTTCCATAGAGAAGGCTGATCAGCTGATAAAAATCTCGAGAATCCCCTCTGAAGTCCTTCATCGGGGTTGTTAGTTCTGGCTATACCCTGAAGAACAAAAGCATTAAAGTATTCCACATATTAATAGGGAATATAGAAGCCCGCCTGCTCCGTCTTTATAACCTCCCGATACGGTTATATTCGAAATAATCAATGACTTCTCAAAGACCGGAATGCTCAACATTTTCAGCTTTCTTATCCATAAACATGACAGATATCGATGAGCCGAACATTCCATCACTACTGTCTGGCGGAGGCGAAGTACTGTTCGCGATGGACCCTGGTGATGTCCATGCATATCTGGTTGTGCATCACCGGCTGCACATCCGTATGAGGTTCTATCTTCACTACTGGTGTAGCATGGTCGAAGCCGACAAGTGTCCTTCATGCTGGTCTGTACGCCACTGCGACCCGAACAAGTCGTGGAATTAATTTTTATTCATCATTCCAAATTCAATCTTCGGATTCTTCTCCGTCGTACTTTATTATTTCTCTCTTGAGAGGTTGAAAACGTTTTTTAAGTTATTTTCGGCCAATGAATTTGTGTGCGCGCGAAGCTAATGCACATTGCGGTTTACACTGATCACTGTGCGATTTTGGTGTTCCAATGGATTTTGTTAAGTTCTCTTTTTCTTTTTTAAAATAATTCGACTTTGTCGGCAAGGTAACTGTTATTTTTTTGTTTGTAGCTACACCATCTATTTTTTTTTTTTCGAAAAAACTGGCACTCCCAATTTTAATGTGTCTTCAACTTTGTTGACTTTTTAAGCACCAGGTGTTTGTGTTTTAACTTTACTGGACAATGCAAATAAACAAACATAATCAAAATACATACTTTTATTTGCGTAACAAGATAAATAAAATAAACATGCGAAATAAACATATTTATTTTTTATTTGCATACATATCTATCGTGAATAAAGTCCAAATTATATCAGTGCACGATGATTCATTGTAACTTTAGTTACCTTAGTTTGACATCTGTATTTTTATTTCTTCAAAGTAGAGTTCTAATTGCTAAACTTTGTGGCTTTCACGAGGAAAAATAGTCGTTGAGTAATCATTGACGAAGAAAACTACCAGGTTAGAGTCATAATTTTATTTATATTTCGGTTAATTCCTTTTTCTCTTAACCTTATCAAACCCTTAAACGACACAAAAAAAATAAAAGAAAGAAAGAAAAAATATTTATTTGCCGCAGGGATATGACGTGCATCATACAAAATTGCAAAAAAATAACAACAAAACATAAATAAAACAATAAACTATAAATTCAACAGGACGGAACAAAAAAAGAAAAAAGTTAACAGCTTGCACGTGCACGTCGTGACTGCGGCAAGCAGGTTACCACTCAACATGATGCTGTGCTATGGGGGGCCCAAAACACAGCGCTAATTTTCAGTGGTCACTCGTGAAAAAACGTACGGAAGCCAAGACAGCATAAATATTTTTTTCATCAATTTGAAAATAAAATAAACAGTACTTGGGTTATAATATAAAACAGGTTGTTGAAATAAGGTCCTCTTATAGAGTTAGCAGCTTTCTTATCCAGGAACATTAGAGTTATCAATGAGCCGAAAATCGTATCACTACTATCCCATCACTACTGCCTAGCGGGGGCGTAATACTGTCTGCGACAGACCCTGAAGTGATGTCCATGCCGATCTGGTTGTGCATCACCAGCTGCACGTCCGTATGAGGTTCACTCTTCACTACTTGCAGTCCCTGGAACTGGTGCAACATGGTCGAAGCCGACGAGTGCCCTCCATGCTGATTTGGAGGCCACTGCGACCCGAACAAGTCATGGAACTGATTCCCGTCGTACTTTCTTTTTTCTCTTTTGAGAGGTTGAAAACTTTTTTAAGTTGTTTTCGGCCAATGAATTTTTGTGCGCGTGAATCGAATTCGCGTTGCGGTTTACGCTAACATCACTGTGCGATTTAAAAAAAAAAAAAACCTTCAATTTTGTTGACTTTTTAAGTACCAGGTATTTGTGTTTAAACAAACACTTATAAATATATTCCGGTCAATCGGTGATGTGAGATTTCTTTTTGTAAAGTTTATTTCAGGTAATTTTGGTACATTTTGAAGAGCAACAATTTTTTTGCCATTTTGTCTCCGTGGTTATGTTTTGTTTTCTTCCTCTCCTTTCGTCTTAAATAAACATTTACGTAAGGCACTATTACTTTTTATTGTAATTATTCACTTCTTCCCTTATTCTACTGGTTTTATTTTTATCTCTTTATCAATATTTGACAAACAGAAAAAATCTGTAAAGAGAAAACCGAAACAGAAGAAGAATTTATTTGGATTTAAAATATGTTTTGAGAAAATTTAAAGTACCAACGAGTTGTTGTTGTCAAAAGATTTTATTTAACCGAACAGTGGTGCTCAATTATTATTTGAATTTTAAATAAGTCGTTAGCCGCCAGTACGTTCTATTTTCCAAAAAGAAAATAAAAATCACGTCATTTGCACTTGGCACTTTCACTTGTTTTGTAAAAATATACAACATTAGTTTTACTATATGCGAAACCTGAAACACGTGTCTAGTATTTTTATGTAAAGAATCTATGTACAAAATTTAAAAACTGAATCATGAAAAATCACAAAGTTATAAGTTTGTTCTGTTATCTGGTTGTCCTCACAAAAACGTGGTGACCACGCGGCGCCGCCGCGTGCGTGCCTCCAGCGTCGTCTTGAGCTCATTGATAGTAATAATTTGGCAGTAGATACCTAAATGATTGCGACAAGAACTTAGTGTCGCTCGGTGTCCAACTTATAACTTTTTTTAAATATTTTTGGAACAAAATATAACATGGTTTAAAAATTATTGGAATCGATTCGGTTGCTTATTCTAAACAAACTATATTCTGGTTTCGCATATACTAAAAATAATGTTGTATATACGTGATCACTTCACTGCTGTGTGCGGATCTTTTTGAAGAGCAACAATTTTTTTGGCATTTTGTTTACTTGGTTATGTTTTATTTTCTTCCGTTCGTCATTAAAAGGTTGAAAACTTATTTTCGGGCAATGAATTTTGTGTGCGCGCGAATCGAATTCGCATTGCGGTTTACACTAATATGACTGTGCGATTTTGGTGTTCCAATGGATTTTGTTAAGTTCTCAGTACACCATCAGAATTTATCTTCGAAAAAACTGGCACTCTCAATTTGAATGTTTCTTCAATTTTGACTTTTTAAGTACCAGGTATTTGTGTTTATTGTAACTTATAAATATATTCCGGTCAATCGGTGATGTGAGATATCTCTTTGCTAAGTTTATTTTCGGTAATTTTGGTACATTTTGAAGCGCAACAAATTTTTTGCTGTTTTGTCTCCATGGTTATGTTTTGTTTTCTTCCTCTCCTTTCATCTTAAATAAACATTTTCGTAAGGTACTATTACTTTGATTGTAGTTAATCACATGTTCCCTTATTCTACTGGTTTTATTTTTATCTCTTTATTTACAAACAGAAAAAATCTGTAAAGAGAAAACCGAAGCAGAAGAAGAATTTATTTGGTTTTGAGTGAAAATGTAAAATACCAATGTGTAGCTGTTGTCAAAAGATTTTATTTAACCAAACAGTGGTGCTCAATTATCTAAATTCCGTTATCTGAATGTAAGTGGAACACAAGTATTTGAATTTTAAATAAGTCGTTAGACGCCACTACGTTCCATTTTTCAAAAAGAAAATAAAAATCTCATCACTTGCACTTGGGGGCACTGTCACTTGTTTTGTAGAAATATATATACGTGATCACCTCACTGCTGTGTGCGGATCTTTTTATAAGGGGTCGCGTCGAAGCGTACTTCACCTTTTTTCCTAAACGGAGTGGAAGGTTCACCGACGCGAAAACGGTTAACACCATTCTGAGCCCCCCACATAGAAATTTTTCATCGGTTATTCAAAAAAATAACAGCTGTTTCCTACAAAAGTGCAATACCTATACGGTCAAAATGTATGGAACAGTTGATTTTTTTTCAGATCATTACAGATTTCAGATTAGACATCATTGCGAAGACTAATTTGTAAAAATTGTTTTATGAGAGAAATACATTCCTATTCCTACACAATCTTGCTACATCACTGCCCGGCAAAAAAAGCGTCATAACATAAAAATGACTAATTCGAGATAAAGAGACTTTTAAGATTGTTTAATGTTAACTACATTGATAATGTAAAAATTATAGGAGTTAAATTACTGATTTTTTTTTTTGGAAATAGTATGGCTATATACACTTCATATAGCTTATACTTTTCAGAAGTATTATATATTTTTTTAAGTAACTTTCAAGAAATATTTAATTAGGGATATGTTATGACTCTTTTTTTGGAGAAAGTGAACATATTTTGGGAGATGATACTCTTTTTATCGTATGAAGAAATAAACTGTACTTAAAAATGTTCAAATTTTCTTTAAATAATACAAAGTAACAAAATAATAAACTTCTTATCAAAATAATCTTGAAGCTAAACTCACAGTTAGCTTAAATTGCAGGTAACAATATCTAATAATACTCAACTAAAAGGAACTAAAACAGGAACTTCTTGATTAAACATTTAAATATTAAATGATTTTGTCGTTAAACCAAGGTCTTCAAGACAGACGCTTCAGTGAGTAAAAATCACTACATGACATTTCTGTAATGGCGTAGGGTCTGCCCTTTTTCTTAGCGCATTTTATGGCTTCCACGTACTGACTGGGTACATAAATTGAACCCGACTTAAGTCTTTTCTGAATTTGCTTTTCAATAATATAATGTACGGAGTTTGCTTCATTTTGTGTGTATCCTGTTATTAGGTACTTGTGTGCTATAGATCTTATCTTGAGGAATTTCAATAGTGCGAACAAGTAAACAGAAACAATAAACCGATTCTTATTCTGAGCGCAGCAGTTGTCGGAGTAGAATATCAGATCTAGTCCAGGTCCATCGTAATGTAGCAGTGTATTTTCGATAAACTTGATTACATAAGATCCTGCTTCATCAGCCCTGCGGTTTGCTTCACCCTCATGCCAAAAGAAACAATCTGTTTTATCATTACCGATGTGTGAAATAGTAAATTCAAAGTATTAAGCTTGGAGTTGTAGTAAAAAGTAGACGTATTTCCTCGTGAAAGTTGTAGGACAGCCTGTAAATCGTAAATTGCGACAATATTATCTGGTCCGATGTTTGTTTTATCTGCGTCTTTCTCTTTTCTGGACAGTTCCTTTTCTTCAATGTGTTTTAAATATTCATCTTCTAAGTTTTCCTTCGCGCTTCCTTGGGCATTTTCATATCGTACGCTTAATTCGCACCTGCCTTTCTTTGACTTAAAAAATAAAAAGACTAGTTTACATTTTTGTAGAAAGAACGAATTAATACAACATAAAACTCAATCTGTGTTATGTCTTTATTACATTATTTTCAACTAAAATATACTGAAACCGTCTAAAAGAGAGTAACTATACAGGATAAGACTATTTTCTTTAAAATATTAAGCATTCTAAAACATTGTTTTGTCGAGAAAAAAGTCATAACAGAATTTGATGCACTTTTCATGTTAAAAATTCTATAATAAATTTTTGAAACTTACCGATACAAATTCACAACACACATTAATACACTTATTTGGCAACACAATACACAACCGCTCTGTATCAATACAACGGCTGAGTGAAAAAGAGAACTTAGCGCCATCTCTCAGTAACTAAGTACAACATAATAATGACGATTTTACAGCCAGTCAAATGAAATATTGGCTATCTAGTGATAGAAAGATGTCAAAACGTAATTTTTATGTATTATGACGTTTTTTCTTAGCCGGGCAGCGATTTTATTTGCAGACCCTAGGACTGGTGTAGCACGGTCGAAGCCAACATGTGCATGTCCATGCTGGTCTGGAGGCCGCTGCGACCCGAATAGATCGTTAGATTGATTTCCGTTCATGATTCCAAATTCAATCTTCGGATTCTTCTTCGTCGTACTTTCATTTTTCTCTCTTAAGAGGTTGAAAACCTTTTTAAGTTGATTTCAGCTAATGAATTTGTGTGCGTATGAATAGAATTCGCATTGCGGTTTACCCTGATGCGATTTTTTAAATATATTTCTTCAATTTTGTTGACTTTTTAAGTACCAGGTATTTGTGTTTACACAAACACTTATAAATATATTCCGGTCAATCGGTCATGCGAGTTTTCTATTTGCGAAGTTTATTTCAGGTAATTTTGGTACATTTTGAAGAGCAACAAATTTTCTGCCATTTTGTCTCCGTGGTTATGTTTTGTTTTCTTCCTCTCATTTACGTAAGGCACGATTACTTTTTTGTAGTTATTCACTTGTTCCTTTATTCTACTGGTTTTATTTTACCGACTTCTACTGCTATTCCTTCACGGTACACGCCGTGCAGCTGTGCAATTCACTTCCGACTGACATTAGGGACTGCCAAACTCTTTCAGTTTTTCTACTCCCAAACCACTTGAAAAACATAAAAAAAAATACTGAAACAGTACAAATGTTCTTTTAATCAATTAAACGCGTCATGAGGATAAGAAAATAATTACACCAAGTGTTGAAAAGTCTTCTTAAATATTTCATAAGCTTCCAATATTTCCATATAAACTTCAAAAATTGTATTCCAGTGGAATTAGTTAACTGAATTTCCCACGTGTGACATTTGAATATTTTTGATCAAACTCTTTAATGGGTTCGTTATGAGCTTCAAAATTGTACTGGCATACAAAACATGAATGTCGAAGACAATCTAAAAATAGGCCGAGATATTTAAGCCACTTTTAGAAATATTGAAGACTAAGTAGGAATAAAAAATCCAAATGACATGTAAACAGTTTAATGAAATAACGCAAACCCAGTTGAAAACGATGAAGTGTTTGAAATTTTCATTTATTTTGAGTATTCGATAGACATCTTGGATTTTTATGACAAAGAGTATGTTGTTGTACTTCTGAACTATATTGGTGCAGCATCTCAAAAACCGACCACAGCCGAGTAAACAATAGACATGTACTGAAAACAAATGTAGTAGGTATATATTTAAATCCTTCATAATGAAATGTGGGTGAGAAACCAACCAGGCATAAAAGCAAAATAACATTAATGTCGTCGTAAAGAAGATTGAACCAATGTAATAAAAAAACAATTGGTAGCAATAATGTTGTTCCGAATTTTGTACTTAGCACAGAAGAACAAGGCTTTCACCACATTAACTAGTTTTAAAACAAATTGTAAGTCTTTTTCAAGAACATTTTTAAGTAGTATATCACTGTTTTCACTGATCGTGGTTGGTTCCGCTTCAACTATACAGTAATTTTCTTTTAAATCATTGTTTCTGTTAGTTGCAGACATGTCTGCTACAAAACGGAACTGAAAGTTTAGTGTTTGTGTCTAATCAATAGATTTTAATTTGTAATACCGAGAAAACAGTTTACTCTGCAATTACTTAAATTTCAATGACACAACTATGTAATAAAAAATCTTAAATGGAGAGAATGAAAACCGATAAATTCGCCCGACTGCGTCAGAAAACGTCTGGTCACCTTTCCCAGCCTCACTGAAAATTGTATTATTATTCCATTTAGGGTACATGAGCGACACTTTGTCTAGCAACGTTTAATTCAGTAATTCTCACTGAAAAATTTCACTGAATCATTTTAGTGATGTTTAGGCTGCCTGAAGGCGTTTGCCTGTAATAATAATTCAAGAGAAAAAGTAATTAAGTCGTTTTAGTTTCGAGTTTAGTAAATATTAGAAAAATTAGTTAATTCTTCCATAATGCTCTGGATTCCTAAGTGTAGACTGGTTTACTTTTCACTTCTCGTAAAACACAAACGAAAGCAGTTAGTGTGTCGCTGCGAGAGCGAGCAGCGCGGTTCGTGGTGACTTTTATTCATTCGCGGCATTAACGTCAACCGACGTTCAATACATGCTTGTCTATATTGCCTGTGTCTCGGAGGTTGTGGAAGTCCTAAAATAGCTTGTCAGCTGCACAAGTCCCTTTACAAGGATGTGCTTATATTTCGTAGGACACATCGAGTTCTAAAAGTGGTGTGGCCGCCCTCGGGCCAGGGGGCGCCCTGTTTGCCGCCAGAGGGGGGGCGCAGGACAATGCCCTCCAGGATGGAGAACCGCGCCTGGAAGGCAGCCAGCTCTTGCCGAACCAGGTTCAGGACCTAGTTCTCAACCGGCACGGGCTGGCTTGGTCGCCGCTGGCCAGGTCTGCTCGGAGCTTCCTGTTCTCCTCTTGGAGAAGCTCCGTGGCAGCCGTCAGGCGAGCGACCTCCGCCAGCACTTTGGCCACTTCGTCTGACGGGGGCCCCGCATATCTGGCCTCCGCTGACGCCATGATAGAGGTGGCGCTCCTCGCGGTGCGCTGCAGTTTGAGATTCGGCGTAACTTTTATAGAGGTTTTCTACGTCGCGGTCCGGGCGGTTAAGCCAAGACCCTCGGTCCCAATCGAAGCCGCGAGACGTGATCCACGACACTTCGACGGTGGGATTACGATATCGACGGGGACAGTGAATGACTGCGTCCTTCACTGTCTGCACGGAGGCAGGGTAAGTGCACACCGAACCCGCCCTTGCTCCTCCGCTGGGCCCTCTGCTTTTCAGAGGGTCACGCGGAGCAACGCCCCCTTGGTCCATAACGGACCCCTCCCATGTCAGAATATTAGCCATGGACAGTAACATTCCCCGAGGAATAAGAATCTCTTCCCATTCCTCGGGGAAGGATACTGCGGCCCGGCAGCTGTTATTCCCTCCCGACGTAACGATAGGGACCGGCAGCCATCGGGCACACGAGGAGGAATTCTGACAACGCACTTCATGTTTGATCCCTTAGGGCTAATAGCTGCTGTCATTATGCAAATTAAAATTTATATGAAAAAATTGTATGCATTGAAGTTAGATAATCTATAGTACCCTCCAATGAAATAGTAGAGTTCAACAAACTTCTATTTTGTCTTTGGTGGTTGTATTAAGGTTCACTACTGCTTGGTGTCTGAATGCAAGTGTATTGGCGACTAACTTAATACTATAACAAGTAATGGTTTTAGAGGCGACATGAGATAGACATATAGTTAGGTATGTGGATATGTGACTTGCGTAGCTACAAAGACCATTGTCAATCTAACAGTCTTAAAAACATGAAACCTATTAAGGTTCCTCGATATGTACCTCAAGTGAGGAGCATTCAGTTCAAATTGTATGTATCTTTCAAGGGTTTGGATGTTGCTTATACCTAAGAACACTTTGCAAGGATGGCACTGTGAAAGTAGAGCTCTTGTGTGCGAAATCTCTAGTTTCGCCAATAAGAAGATCTCACACGATTCTACAGCGTGAACTGAATAGCGCACTTCTTCTTTCCCAATTAGCAAGCAGAGCAAGAACCTCCCTAAAAAGTCAATATGCTGATATTCTCATATTATTATGTCCTGACTCACAAATAGTCCTCTATTGAATCTAATCAAACCCTATTAAAGGGAAACATTATGTCTCTAATAGAGTCAAACAAATAAAAGATCATACCACTAATTGTATGTGGTCATTAATTGTTAAAACTTCAGAGAACCCCACTGATCTATTACCGCGAGGTGTAGATCCTGATAAATTAATTAATTGTTCAAAATGGCGGCATGGTCACCAATATTTATCAAATGTAGAGTATCGTGCTTTCCAAATAACTTCCCCTTGGAAAATATTTTACCAACTGACGTAGAGTCCAAAGTTGTAGACTCTACCTCTAAACTCCAATGCAATAATTTTTGTAAAATTGAGCATGGTTTTAATATTTTTGACAGATACTCAGATTTGAACAAATTGCAAACTCAAGTTGCTTACATTTTGTGCTTTAACCATAATGGTAAAAACCGACCAAGTGTGAGTCGTACTCACACGCACACAAGGTTCCGTAGCACCAAACAATATAATAAAAATATTTTGAAGGCTCATTTATATGTTGTATTGTATTACAATCAACAGCAAAACTTAATTTGTTTTTCATTGTACGTTAATGAAAAACAAAGTTACTGTTGCAGTTTGATTAAAAATTCCATCTCAACAACTAAACAACAAATCTTATTCAAACCAATTATCGTTGAAAGATTTTTGTACATTCTGCAATTCTACGTTTTTTCAGAATTTTCCTCTCTTACTTCAGAAATTATTGGGGAGGGGGGGGTGACACATTTTACTACTTTGGAAATGTCTATCTTTCAAATTATTGACTTTGAGTAAAAATAGTTTTAGGAACCTCAATGTCATCTTGAAAGTCCTATATAGATACCGCACGTATGGTTTGAAGAAATTTTTTTTTTTGATTTCTCTTCCATGTTTGGGCGAAGGGGCCACGAAATACATTATTATGTTTAAATATGTATGGAGTGATCGGTTTAGAAAATAGCTGAAATTTCCATTAGTGTTTATACATTAGTCATGGAACAGTTTCTAAATAAAGTTTTAACTAAAAAATAATTAAGACGATTGGTTAGTCTCCAACTCTGCAGGTGAAATCTCTCTTGAAATTTTTAAGTTCATTTGAGTCCCACGTTTACGTTTAAAAATTAAAAGCGACGAGTATATGGATAAATTGTTAGACATGTTTCTATTCACAACAGCGAACATTAATTATATTATAAACATCGCATTTCACAGAAAATTCATTTGCAGCAGTACAATAATGTAATGAGTGACAACTCCAATCAAACACATTCGCAGCGTAGCGTCCACATAGAACAGGCCACAAGCGCTCATGTTTCTGAACGTTCGATTTACTCGCATCACGTTCTTGCAGGCATGTTTTTGACTCGCTGAAAAATACTTGAAAAAATTATATATAATAATAATAATCTATAGAAAATAGCTGAAATTTGCATTAGTGTTTTTACATTAACTTGTTTACTTCATGGCAGTCGAGTGTTGAATCTTTCCTCGCTTCTTGCGTACTTTGACATTGTTGTAGTTGTTACTGTCATATTTATACCTACATTATAATTATCGATACCTGTTTCGCTGTTTTTCATAAAATCGTCTTACTTGGACAGTTCCTGTTCGTCATAAGCCGAATACACGCCGTCTCAGCTTCCTCGACTATATAGAACTTCTCACAATATATACTGACTGTAATTACAATTACCATGTTTTTTACAAACAAACACACTATCGCACAACAGTTCGACAAATCCTGAAAAGTAAATATATTTTATTATTTAATCATGTTTGGAACTGCAACAGTCATAAAAACCGAATCAAACGAAAAAACTTCCACTGATAAATATATTTAAGTACTATGTATGTCTGTTACTATGTTTTTTGGGTATAAGAGTAGAGGAAGACCAAAGAAGCGATGAATGAACTGTGTTAAGGAAGATATAGCAAGAAAGGAGGTGTTTGATGAGATGACGAGTTTTAGAGAAGTATGGAAGAAGAAGATAATTATGCTCCGACCCCAAATAAACTGAGATAAGGGCAGGAGAATAATGATGATTCTGTATGTCCTTTTAAAGACATAACGGCTCAAAGGATTTGAATGTTTTGGAACACACACCGATAGACCGTAACTGGTATTAGAATTTAAAACATTTTTTTTTACTCGGTAGGGCTTTTGTGGGTTAATATAAGATTCCCACGCAGGGAAAGCGGTAGTTGAAAGTGAGTTTTTATATATGTATATGTTGATGCGATAAAAAATAGATGCTAAGATTATTACTTCATTTTAATATGAGTAAATGGTAATTGTAATTTCTGATTAATCGTATACGCTGATCCTGCCATCTATGGGATATTGTGACAGCCATTACAACGCATCACATGATTGCTGGAATAGACCAGCGCCATCTATTGGCTTGTTTGTGATCTGTAACTCAGAGAGACTGTAATTTAATCATCCAGAGATATTTCGAAGAGTATGGTAGAATTGTAGCAGTTGCCTGTTTTGCCTGTTCCTATTCCTAGGAACAACCATGTCGGTCAATGGGCGGCTCAGTTCCTAGACAGCTTTTCAAGTGCCTGTAATTTTTTTAGCCTATCTAATTTTAAGTAAGTTTGTTACCTTTTCACGACTGAACCACGGATCCGATCATCCTGAAATTTTGCATATACCTTGTCATGTGTACAGAAATGGACATAGGTTACCTTTCATCCCGAAAAAAAGAATTGTTCCCGAGAAAAACAAAAATAACGTTCTTATGATATTGGATGACGCCACGTATCTTTCGAATCATGATTGAATTACAAGCAGAGTACAACCCAAATTGATTGTCAAATTATAAATTAAAGCGAGCGAAGCCTCTGGCAAAAGCTAGCTTGAAGTAAAAGTTTACGAGTTTTAGTCAGATCACGTCAGCCGATAGGGGACTGGGAGACAATATGGCAATATCGATATATGGAGATGATTGTGTTCGTCTGGGTTGCCCATCTTGACTTTTAAAATACTTACTTCGTTTCCCAATTGCATTGATAACAACATTATTTCGACGTAGCACAGCATGCGGTAAAATATTCCAAATGTGTGATACAAAGCCTACGAACAAAACATACTGCAATTAGTAACCCAGGCTTTCTCTAGCTGCGGCTGGAAACTCATAATCTGAAGCTACTTCTCTTTTAGATGATGATCTATTCCGAAATTTTTTGATAAAAGTGTTAGCAAATTGTCCAGGTTTCACGCAATAACTTAATAAAAGAAATTATAAACTCATTCAAATGTATTTTATCTTTATACTGTCAAACAAAAACCATCTCTAAGTCTTAAATTTAAAACAACAAAATCAAAACGCTCAATTTAAATGGAAAACTTACTAATATTTGAAAAATTTTCGTGTATGGATTGTAAGCTTTTACAATCTTTAAGTACATCCCAAACAATTTCACACAATGTTCGCCATTTATATGTTCATGGTTCATCAGGATAACTTGAATCCATTTTTGGAGATATTTTCTTAACAATATTATAATTCGGATGCCTATAACTAAATTAATATCTGATGCGATATACATCACGTCACTCATATTGTCGCAAATAAGGTCAAAGAAAAAGTCGTATTCATTTGCTACGTAAAACAGTGTTTGAAAAATAATGTCCATACAGATAACTGTAACTATTGAGATTCAATTCCAAATAACAAAACTCTTGATGCTAGTATCGATGCTTCTGTGCATATTTTGGATCTTCAAAATGAGCAAGACATTGTTTGTTTTATGCATTTCATCCACTATGAACATAATTGAGAAACTGATCGCAAAAGTAATAAAAAAGATAGCACTAGTAAGATTCATAACATTATTTTTTAAGTTTGACTGATTCTTTCTCGTAAAGTCTACGGTATATATCCTGTAGATACACAAAGCATTCATGAGCAACATAAAGCAAAATGCTAATATTTGATATTTCCTGCCTCTTGGATAAATGTGATAATTTCGTACGTTATATTTTGAGGCCATGAAGAAATTAAGCGGGTAGTTGAAAGAATTCACTAGTTTCTGAACATCTTTATCCAGACAATTACTGAGTAACGGGCGGGACGGGATCTCCGAGACGAATATTGGTTTTGGTGTAATCATAGTCTGTATCAGTTTCAACTGTTTCAAGTTTGATAACATTTCTCTCTGTACCATTTATCCAGTACTGTATTAATTTTATTATAACACAACGGATCAATAAAACTGTGTTCACATATCAATGGACTGTTCAGTGTTCAGACCAAGAAGCAAATAATCTTCAGAAATGTCTTGTTGGTTGATCCATTAGTAATATTAAAATTTCTAGGTTGTTTAATACTATTGATCGATTAACTAAATGTAGGCAGGCAATGTAAAAGCGGTTCGATACCCAAGGTTTTTGGTTTTTTCTAGAGCTAGCTTTTCTTAATGATATTTACGGAACTATTTTGCTGAGATGACAAACAATACAAAAGTATGGAAGAAGAAGACATGCTGCGCTGACCCCAAATAATTTGGGATAAGGGCAGGAGAATGATGATCGTACTGAAAAACATAGTGTGACACAATATTGGGTCAATTACTAGATCTGTATTCAAATTCAAATGTTATTTGCTCAACACAGTACATAATCATACATTTCCAGATGTCAAGTGAATGCGCAGTCCACTATGTTGTACCAATTCAGGCATGCAAATTAATTGTTGTTGTATTGTCAATAATTGGTTTGTGGTATGTCCCAGGGCAGTATTTTTGAACCGAACCTGTTCTTAAAAGATCTTATTTTAAACTTCATATAGGTAGCCCTATATGAAGTTTAAAATAAGATCTTTTATTAAAAAAATAATTACTACTATTTTTCATAAACAGCATTTATTTACTATATAAATGTTTTGATTTCACAAAAAATGGTATTGCAAAAGTACAATGATATAACTCGTAATAATTGTCATCAGAAACATTGGTAGCGTAGCGTCTAAATAGAACAGGCCACACGCAGTCATTCTACTGAATTTTATATTAGCCCTTATCACATTTTTGCAAAGGTTGTTTTGGGTATCTGTGAAAAAAGATGTCATTATTGAAAGGAACGCAAGATAAATAACTTTTTATGTTTTTTCTTCTCTAGGTAATCATCATTATAGCAAAAAGACGTCCACTGCTGGGTCTAAGTCAAAGCATTTCTGGCGTGGGTTGGACCCTGCAAGGCACTTTAAATTATGTATTTGTTCACCACTACTCTCAAATCGATGAAAGAAAATAAAGAAAACGGCATGTCCTAGCACCAAATATTCTAAGATTTGTGGTATCCTTAGCCCTTTTGCTGGATTACGGCCTAATTCTTCAACAGAAAGGAGGCGTGTGTCACAGCACTGTGTACTTGGGAACATTACAAGGTGATACTCTATACTTATGCTTACATATATTAAGTACTTACTTGAACAGTTCCTGTTTTTCCTAAGCTGTATACAAGCGATCTGAGCTTCCTCAACGGTCATGTAGAAATCCTCACAGTATCTACTATACAAAATGACTAGTATAAAATTCTTTCCAAACCATAAGGAGAGCGCAAAAATTGTCAACAATGTCTGTGAATTGAATGAAATCATCATTTTATGACTGATCATTTTACTGGATCTTGAGCGACCAAAGGATCGAATGAAAAGCAATTTTATGCACCTGGAATGAGAATGCTTATGGAAATGTGTGGTGTTAAGTGAATGGATAAAACATGCATGAAAAAATCAACGCAAGATTGAAAGAGGCAGTGGTGAATGAAGAAGAAATTTGAAATCGGCTACCATGCTATGAGGAAAGTGTAGTGAACTAGTTAACATACAAACTTAAGGCTCCCATAGAAGCGATGGATGACTGTGTGTAAGATGATATGATGGAAAATGAATTCGTTTAAGGACAAGACAATAGTGATTATGATTAAGACCATTTTACAAATATTGATAATAGGGAACTATTGAATGTTGAAATCACCAACAAAAAAGCCAATTTCATGAGACAAAGAGTTCAACACTTACTTCAGTCCCCAATTGCGCAGATAGCTTCAGAGTAGATAACAGTAAATCGGCAGAATAAAGACAACGGTAAAATCCGCAAGTTATTACCTGCAATACCTGTAAAATACAAAATGTAAAATTGAGTCATAAATATTAAGATTTATCTACTAAGTTCTCCTAGCACTATAAGCCATGAAGATCAAACGAAAGTCACTAACACGAACTACCATTGAGTAGCCAGAATGTCAGAGTAGTAAATAGTATTTTAATGTATGCGACGCGACTTAGGTACCATCACAGGCTTTAGGCCCTTTGTGCACAATGCTACGCAAATCTTCAATACTAATGTTGTATACTTACGTCACGAAAAACTTGTAGAGTATGGTCCGTACACCCGAGGCCCTAGTACAGAGTGCGTGGTATAAACGTAAGTGGATTTTTAAATTAAAAATACTCGTTTCACATGTAATATTTTCATAATTTTACGAATTTATTCATGCTATGGATGATACTGATTGTGCTTGTTGTTAACCATTTAACTATGCTACTGTACAATAACTTTATTTTCGATTAAAAAATGACGTATTTACGTTACGATGACAACGCGCGGTCGTGCTAGGACCCTCCGGCATCGAGTCGCGAGACGCGAGTGTCATATTTAACCATTGTAGGCGTGAGAAGGAGAAGAAATTGTCGTAACAGAAAATACAGGACTCATCTATAAGTAGAAAGTAATATACAGTGCAGACTGTTTGTTGCAGCAAAAGAATTACAACAAACAGATGCCAGTTATAATGGGTGTAACAAACCCTTTACGAAGCCGAAAGGCGTGGAATCAAAAGCCATACTATAAGTATGCGCCCGACCCAGTTCTCGATGACGGTAATATTACGTTATATTGGGATCGATCTATCGTCACTAACCGGACTATTGTTGCCAATAAGCTCAAATTGTGATGATAGATCGATTGGAGCAATGATTGTTGATATAACGGTACCGCATGACGAGAACCTTGTGAAAGCAGAAGAAGATAAACAATTCAAATATCTTGATCTGGCTTGCGAGGTTGTCGACTTGTGGGACGTGAGTACAGTAGTCATTGTGCCGATAGTCGTGTCGGCCAATGGCTTAATAGCCAATAGTCTCGACCAACATCTGAGGAGGATCTCGCTTGGCAGCTGGATCAAGGGCTTGATTAAGAAAGCAGTACTTCTGGACACGGCGCGTATCGTTAGGAGGTTCCTCTCTCATGAGCACCACCACCACCGGTAGCTCGGACCCTGTTTTCGATGCCGGTGGCCTACTATTTTTATATTTTTAAATATTTTTTATGTTACTTTGAATAGGAATATTTAAAAATGTAAATTATATGTAAAGAAAATAAATAAAGAAATCAATAATTATATTCAAAGTTTATACTTTCAATAAGCGTAGCATTGTGTACGAAGGGCCTTACGTGTGTCTTGTTGATCACAATCAACAAGTCACACATATAATTTAATTTAGGAGATGACGAAATATTTGTGAATGTTAAGCTACTCCATAAATTTTCAGACCGCATCAAGTCAAAACAAAGCCAATAGTTTAGGGATAAATAAAAAGTATCAATAACTTACCAATGCTTGAAAAATTGTCTTATACAGATCATAAGTTTTTAGAATGATTTCATATATTTCGAGCATTTTCAGACAATGCTCATCATCTTCCTGGTCAACATTCATCGTTAATATATCTTCAATCCATTTATCGAGGTATTTTCGTAACAATATTATGATTCGTGTTGCTATAACTACATTGATGTCCGACGCCATGATAAAAAGGTCGGTCGAAGCATCAAGTATGATGTCTTCAACGCGCGAGTAATCAAATGATATATAATACAAAACATTTACAACCATATTAATACAAATGTTTGTTACTATTGCGATCCAATTCCAATAAATGTAACTTCGGTAGTAACCCCTATTTAAGTCGATGCTCCTGTGAATAGTTTGGATCTTCAAAATCAGTAAAACGTTGTTATTTTTGTGGAATATATTCAGAATGAATATCATCGTGTACCCGATCATAAAAGTGATGTTATAGAGAATGTCTGAGAGTTCCAAGAAACCTCTTTCTAAACTTGTCTTATGTCTACTCCTATGTGTTACGTTAACAATAAACATCTGGCAGAGACACAGCCCATTCATGAGTAACATAAAGCAGAACGCTAAAAAGTTATATAGTCTTCCATTTGCATAAATTCCATTATTTCGTACTTTTTATTTTAATCCGAAAAAATAATGGAGAGTAAAGCTAAGAGAATAATCAATTCTTTGAATTTCTTCGTCTAAATGATTATGGAGTAACACTTGGTTTGAAACATGAACGTTAATTTGTTTTTGAGACATGATTTTTGTCCTTTCAGTTTCCGTTTCCGAGGACCAATGCTTGACAAATAAAATCAAGCACTAGTCTTTAACCATCGCGTAACGGAAGTTGTTTACTAATGGGACAAGGCAACTAAGAAATGAAATTAAAATGTCAGTTTCGTATTGACAGACAGCTCCTGTTTGAGCCCACATGAGCAATTTATTAAGTTTGTATGTAATTGGATTTGGTTAACACCCACAATAAATTTGGTGCCTTATCTACCTGCTCTAACAAAGACATCAACAACCCAGACCTGAAACATTGTGGAGTCTATGTACTAGGGCAGGGCTATATTCAAATGACAATAACTCTTGAAATAATTAATGTTGAGTCAATATTCCGTAGGTAGGCAGGTAGGTAGGCACTTTGTAGGTTAACTCAAATACTTCTGATTTATCACACGCAACATGCACGGGTTAATGTTGCACTTGAGTAGGGAATGTATGAAATTATTTTTTTAGTTTCTTTTTCTTTATTTTTCAGGAAAAAATATTTAATCATTTGGTAGCATCGGCGTTTATCCTTGCAATAAGATCATTTGCACGTCCCTAGGTCTCTTAGATTCAAAGATATTAGCATTTCTTTGAACATACCCTAGATCAGCCGATTAAAAAACAAAGTGGTTGTCATTCGCGGGGAGTGGTGTTAGAAGTATTTATAAACGTGTATTTGTCGATAGAAATGAGTATATAATATGCCCTTAAAGTATCGGTAACCGGAAGCCAAACACACTGTATAAGTACCTAAACATCGCTAGTCCATGAACGGACACATTGTGTAGTTAGCTGGAGCGTAGTCCAGATTATATTTGGAGGAGGGGGGGATGAACAGTGCCAGCCTGGGCCTAGTATAGGTAGCAGAATAGACACGTTTTCAATTGCGGTAAAAGCAGTTAAGACGTTTCACGAGACCGGTTCCCTACATTCGACGTTTGTTTGTTCTATGTAATGTCTATGTTGCTTCGAAAATATTGTCTTATAATGATACATCGAATCTGGCATGGGAAATATAGACAAAAAAACAAGGATTTGATGTCTATCGTGTTTATTAATGCATAAAGAAATTTATGAATATTTGCTTATGGCAAATACATAAATTGTAATAAAACGATGGTATATGTAGTAATAAAGCTTGACAACTGTATAGGTAGCTCGGCGTCTATGGTGAACAAGCCGCACGCGCTCATCTTCTTGAATGATGCCTTCTGTAGACGTTGGATGTTCTTGTAAACTCTTTTTTCTGGACCTGCTTTAAAGAATGTTTCACAGTCCCAATTTATAATGAAATGATTGATTTTTTTTTTGGAATAATTTTTACTAACCGGAACAATTCCTTGAATTTATGAGCCTTACACTGATACTCTGAACATCTCTCATTGCTGCATAAAATTTCTCACATTGTACACTTAAATATATAAATAGTATGACATTCTTCATGTTCCAGACTTGCGTTATATATACTAGGATGAAAAACTGAAACAGTTACATACATTCATGTTTACAAAGTCTACTTACCATATTAGTTATTAGTTATAAACACGGAGATTATACTACGAATAACACAAAAATAATGCTCTTTAAGGGGGATATTTATTTCAATATTAACACACACGGATTTTTTGAGCGAATTTTCTGTTAACACATAAATACTTAAACTGTCTCCACAAAGTTATCGCCTTCCTTAATAGCAAGCATGATGCGATAAATTAACTGACTTCTACACATTTTTGATCCCCACTACAAATATTAAGAGGTAGCTGATGACAATGTGGCTTATGGACTCTATACAGGGCGACATTCAAGCAAGTAAGAAAATATCATTAAAAAGAAGAAAATAAACCATGGAGTAAATGAAAACGAAAAAGAATAATTTTCTTAAAAGCTTTAACCCGAGTGCAATTAGGTAAAAAATACGCAAAAGGTGGAACGAAGTTAATAGTGGTTAGATTTTGATGTGACTTTTTATTGAGTTTGAGGTGTGGAGAAGAATGTATTTTCAGCAGAACTAAAGGCAATTTGTGCAATATTTCGGCTAAATCAGAAACCGGGAAGTGAGTCAAAGGACCATGGACATTTTTCTAAGAACTCTGGGCGTACGACCAACTGAATTGAAATAGTAGCTTATACTCGTAATTAGGACTTCGATTCAACTAGCACCTTAATCGCCGGGAACGGAAAAAGTGCTACTTGCAATATGCTGCCTTTTTCTGTATTTTGCCAAAAATTTGACCTATTATTCAAACTAATAATAAACCTAGTTTATTATTAGTTTAACCGACCTTAGACCCTGCATGCCTCGTTTGCCCATACATAATGGGCAAACGAGGCTGCTCTGGATTCGCAGTAGTCAAACTATTTTGATAACTGCGAAGACCTCACCGATGCTCACTCAATCCTGTATTGTGCGGCTGTAGCGGCATGTCGTTTAGCTCATGTCAAATTCTCTGATGACAGAGTTACACGACCTTAACCGGCCGTACCGCCATGGCAGTATAGAATTGAACGACGTATTGGTGGGGCCAGAACACTCATCGGCAAACTGATCTGCTTCAGAGAGGGCAATACTCGCCCTAGAGTGATGCGTTTTGTGAGGCGGGCGTTCTCGGGGACTGATATCAGTCCTCGCGACTACATGTCCCGAATCACAGAGCGCATCGACTTCCTGAAGCAGAAAGTGTATGCATGGGCAAACCGTATTCATAGGTATAAGCGGCGGGTGGACCGGCACACTCAGAATCGCACATTCCAAAAAGATGAAAGGTGGGTTTATAGGGCTTGGGAGCGACCGGACCAAGGTGTGGCTGACACGCGCCTACCGGATGATCATGCCAAGTGTTCGTTCTGGCGCAGCATCTGGTCGGTGCCTGTTAGCCATACCGATGGTGAATGGACTCGGGAGGTCAAGCGAGCGTGCGATCTAGTACCAGAAATGGGGACAATCACTATCAGCCCCCAAGACGTAGTTCGTGCAGTCCGTCCGTTGCCTAACTGGAAATCTCCAGGGCCGGATGGGCTGCACAACTTCTGGATTAAATGGTTTACAAGGTCGCACGCTCGCCTGGCGTTCCTGTTCCAGTCAGCCTTAGAGTCAGGGTCGCTGCCAGAGTTCCAGACTACAGGTATAACCCACCTGCTCCATAAATCGGGTAGTACTGCGGAGCCCAAAAATTATAGACCGATTACCTGTCTTCCGACGGTCTATAAAGTTCTTACATCCATTTTGAGAGCTAAAATTAACAAACACATTGATGACAATTCTATCATATCCGCTTCTCAAAATGGATGTAGGAACGGGTCCCGCAGTACTAAGGAGCTACTCCTCATTGATATGGTCATTAGTCAACAGGTTCGCCGTTCCCGAAGGGATCTGTCGACATGTTGGATAGACTATAAGAAGGCCTATGACTCGGTGCCACATACATGGTTCATGAGGGTGCTAGAGTTGTATAAAGTTGATAAAACTCTGCGCACCTTCATAATGTCATGTATGGGGCAATGGAGGACAGTCGTTCGCTATCCAGGATGTCGGCAAATCCAGAGGAATAGCGAGCCGATAAGGATAGAGCGAGGTATATTTCAGGGCGATAGTTTCAGTCTACTTTGGTTCTGCTTAGCCTTGAATCCTCTTAGCACGCTGCTGGAGGATTCAGGTCTAGGTTATCGGTTGAGGAGAGGTGGTCAAGTTATATCTCACCTCCTTTACATGGATGACCTGGAACTCTTTGCCCCCAACGATTTGCAACTGATGGAGCTACTGAAGGTAACTGAAACTTTCAGTAGCGCCATCAGGATGGAATTTGGTGTGGACAAATGTGCGGTCATGCATGTAAAACGAGAGATTGTGGAATCTGTGGGAACCCAGCTCTCGGATTCCATAAATCTTAGATCCCTCTCAGCAACCGAAACCTATAAGTATTTGGGTATGTCGGAAGCGCAGGGCATCAATGTTGCTGACATGAAGCAATCGTTGAAGGAACGCTTCTTTGGCCGCCTGAAAAAAGTATTTAATAGTCTTTTATCAGGCGGAAATAAGGTGCGTGCCTTTAACGGTTTGGTCATGCCGGTTTTGATGTACTCTTTCGGCATACTCAAATGGACTCAAACAGAACTAGACGCTCTGGATAGGAGGGTCCGTGTTGACGGCATATCGAATGCATCACCCGCGTTCTTCTGTTATGAGACTTTATATCCCGCGGAGGTGTGGGGGTCGAGGCTTTTTAAACGCCAAGACTCTCCACAATCGCGAGATATGCAGTCTCAGGGAATATTTCCTTGAAACCGACGTGGGGATGCATCGAGATGTGGTCGCGGTGGACAAGGGCCTCACCCCGCTCTCCTTGGCTAAAGAGAACTGGCGCAAACCTGTAGTGCTTGACACTAACGACCGCATGGAGGTATGGCAGAGTTCCTTGCTTCACGGACGCTTTTTCCGGGCCCTGCATGGGCCCGATGTAGACCTACCAGCGCCCGTAGCCTGGCTACGTTCCGGGGACCTCTTCGGAGAAACTGAAGGTATTGTTTGTGGAATTATGGATGAAGTTATGATGACGAATAACTACCGGAGATTTATTGTGAAGGACGGTACGGTTGACATATGTCGGGCATGCCATCGTCCAGGCGAATCAATCCGTCACATTATCTCCGGGTGTTCTCGTCTGGCTAACGGAGAGTACTTGCATAGACACAACCTTGTAGCCAGGATTATCCATCAGCAACTTGCTCTAAAATACAACCTTGTGGAATCGGAAGTGCCGTACTATAAGTATGTGCCCGACCCAGTTCTCGAAAATGGCAGTATCACTTTGTACTGGGATCAATCCATCATCACTGACAGGACTATTGTAGCCAATAAGCCTGATATAGTGGTGGTGGATCGATCAGAGCGGCGCGCAATGGTTGTTGACATAACGGTCCCGCATGATGAGAACCTCGTGAAAACCGAGAAAGATAAGAAAATCAAGTATCTTGACTTGGCTCGCGAGGTTGTCGGTATGTGGGATGTGGACTCAGCGATCATTGTGCCGATAGTCGTCTCAGCCCATGGCTTAATTGCCAAGAGCCTCGACCAATACCTGAGGGGGCTCTCGTTTAAGGAATATTTAAAAATGTAAATAATTTGTAAAAATATAAATAAAGGAAATAATAACCTAGTTTAAGGACGGGGGCTCCGTAACACAGCCTCTACAGTCTTAAGTAGATTCTATATCTATTTGGCTTTATCCAAATGTTTACGATATCAATACAAATATATTGGACAACTTATTGTGAGATATATTTTTCAATTCTGTTGGACACCCATTTTGACTATAATAAAATAAATAAGAATAAAAATATTTAATAGTCAGGAATCAAGGTCCACAGTATTAGTTTCACTGTGTCCCTTTGACTTGATTCTGACAAAATTACTTTACAGACACCGGGACAGGTAAAATTAAATAAAATATTTTTTTTTTAGCTAACCCTAACTAAGTTTTTAGGAGTCATCATTGACGAACAACTTAACTGGAAAGCTCAGGTTGAAAGCGTATGTAACAAAATAAATAAATTTGCTTATGCCCTGAGACAAATTAAAAAAGTAACTAATATAAAAACGGCTGTGATGTCATACCGCGCATACGTTGAGTCTTCTCTGCGGTATGGAGTAATAATGTGGGGAAATAGTACTGATAACAATAGAGCATTTGTCGCCCAGAAGAAATGTTTACGAGCTATTTACGGGATCCCGTCTGATGAATCTTGTCAACCGGTGTTTAAGGAGCTTGGTTTGTTATCATTACCTGCATTATACATTTATGAAACATGTATGTTTGTTCGGAAATATAAAGAAATTTTCAAAACAGCAGGAGAAATAAACTCGAGAAGTCGGCGTGACCAATACAGGCTAGTGCTGGATGAGCTGCCCAGATCAGCTAAATATAATAAAAATACTTCTGCTATGTGTGTAAAAATTTATAATAAATTACCAAATATGTTAAAAGCACTAAATTTTAAGCAATTTAAAACCGAATTGTATGAATGGCTTATTAATAATAATTTTTATAGTATTAATGACTTTTTGAAATTTAAATAATTAATTGTATCCTATGTTAAATTGTAGTATTATAGTTGTAAGTAAGTTTGCATGCTTTTTCATTAGGCAAAACATGCTGATCTAAAATGTTTAATAACAACCTGTATACCGTGTTTTATGCAAATAAAATATCTTATCTTATCTTATCTTAGTGTCGCCGCAGTCTTTCGATTTTCAATTGATTTGTTTTGCATTTGAAGCCGTCAACTAGTTGGTGTATTGAGTCCATTAGCGACACTAATAATTTTTTTATGGCATCAGTTCAACGATGATGTAAACATTTTATGATTAATCACTATAGTAATTAAAGTACTTACAGAAGCATTATTATTCAAAGTTAATAACGTAGCCACATTCCGTAAACAGAGGTAAGCAGTGAATATTGTATAAAATGCAATCTGGAAAAAAGCAATATTAATATAAGAATCATAAACGCTTCTTCAAACTGTCATGAATTTAAAAAAAAACTTACCAGTTGTCGAAAGGTCGTCTCTATAATCATGTAAATCTGTAACATGTTCACGTACACATTAAACATCAACCTCCAATAATCTTCGCTTTCTGACTCCTCGGTGTCGTTTACCCTTTGCACTTTTTCGATCCACACACGTAACATTTTCTCTAATAATTTCAATAAAGCCATAGCATATACAACGTTTATATCAAAGCAGATGCAAGTATACATCGCAATGATATCAATAACATCTATGTTAGGGAAAACACAGAAAAAAGAAATCATGTAAGTCATCCAAATAATATTGAGACTTATAACCCAAGTCCAGTTGCTGACGGTGAAATCTCTGAGATTATTGCCAAGAATTTGTAGGTCTCTAAGCACATGTTGGATTTTCAAGACCAACAAGATATTGTAGCGGCTCTGATCTACATTCGAAATATTGTTCAACAAATGTCCGAATAAGTAAATCAATAAGTCAAAAGTGTTGCTAGTACAATAAAACCATCTGTAAATTCCCCACTGATCACTAAACTGTATGAAAATACTGATCAAATGATAGAAATCGTAGCACCAAAATATGAGTATACACAAAACAGTCAAAAAGTTGTAAAGGTAAGAATTTGACTTTATAATATTGTTATGAATGGAATACTTTGCGTATAGAAAAGTATTTTGAATCAGATTTAGCGGTTTAAGCACTGATTGCAGATCTTTTCCAATTATGTTATTACAAATCACTTCATTAGATGCAACATTTTCGAATGCAGCAATGTTTCTGTTTGATTTTGAGGTTTTTAAAAAAGAAAACATGTCTTTTTTACTCCACAGTGTCATGTTGACTGATAAGAAATGAATAGAAATCGATAGGCGAGTAATTTACTAATTACTTTAGATGGCTTTTAAGTTCCGGGTGTAATTAATTTTGAAAATTTCTTGGCTAGACATTACAACAATTGTTTAGATGTTAAAGAAGATTTTGAAAACGTTGGTGGAACCTTAAGAAATAGATCGATTATTAAATCAAATGATCGCAATATGAAACAAATCGAAAAAAAACTCTAAAAAGTGGAAAATAACTTTACTTTCGGAAGTCGGTGATTTTTGTTTGCTTCATTGACTTTTTTTCCACCGACTTCCGAAAGTTAATTTAGAAAACAATGTATGTAATGTAGTATTCTTATGATAATCCTGCCCCCGTAGCATGACCACCGTAGACAATGATTTCTTTGACGGAAGAATCGACAAAATGACAGATAGTGCAAAGAAATCCTTGTCTACGGTGGTCATGCTACGGGGGCTAGTAGTATATCGTAGTATTAATTAAAATATTTTCAGTTATACACCTGCCACTGTTTGTCTCTGCATCACCCAAAGGTTGATTGGCAGAAAATGGTTATGGCAATACGTCCGCCTTTGTATTGTGCTTGAAGTGTTAAATAAATAAATAAGAAAAAGTATACGTTTTTTATGTATACTTGAAAAAATTTCGCTGCATAAAAGCTCTCACATCCCACACTCAAGCATATCAAAAGGATGGAAGCATATGAAGATAAAGAAGTTTGGCTTTAGTTTTCAAATCATTTATACATCTTTTGCTCAGAATAGTTACAGCACTGATAACAATATTTGTGTCACTTGTTTAAATTATTACTTTACAATTCTTTTTTTTTACCTTTGTATAGATTCTTATTTACCAATTGTTTGTAAATGTGTGAACATTGTAGGCTTTGTAGATTCCCAGCTGCTTGTTAACTTTTGTTAACTGTTTATTTTGTTCTACATTTTTTGTGTAGTAAGCAACGACTTATTGTCGGGCCTACGCTGTCCCCCCATACTTAAGTACAAATGCTGTATCTATGATAATATTGTTACACCAAATGATTTGAAAAGAGTAACCATGGAGTTTCTTGCCGGTTCTTCTCCATAGGAAACGACCAACCCGAACCGTGCACCTTTTATCGACGTTTTATAAGTGCCCATCTAGGCCTATGTAAAATGACAGCCGGTGGAACTTCGTGGAGCATTTCTGACGTTTGGCCCCCAAACTGGAACGGACCGGAGCTGCCTTCAAGCGGCTCCTGCCCAACCTGGGGGGTCCAAACGCCTCCTGCCGGAGGCTCTACGCGGGGGTCGTGCGGTCCATGGCCCTTTACGGGGCCCCGGTGTGGGCGCGTTCTCTGAGGCGGCAAGCCGCCCGCTACCTGAACGCGCCCCAAAAGGGGATAGCCCTAAGGCTAGTCCGGGGGTACCGCGCGATCTCCGGTGAGGCGGCGAGCCTCCTTGCCGGATTGCCGCCATGGGATCTGGAGCGATAGTCCTCGCGCGCCTTCACGAATGGCGCGCGGAGGCACTACGTTGGGGGGAAACTCCGCTGCCGCGGCAAATCGCCGCTCAGCGGACAGACCTCCGGCGCGATCTCATGGTGACATGGAGAGAGCGACTGTCGCAACCGCGTGAAAAACGCCAACATACAACGCAAACGCCACCATAGTGGCGATAAGTCCCCTCTTTGAGGAGTGGCTAGAGAGGCGCCACGGCGCCCTCACCTTCCGCATGACGCAGGTCCTCACCGGACACGGTTGTTTCGGGAGGTTCCTGCACCGAATCGGGCGGGCGGAAACGCCCGGGTGTTTCCATTGTGAGGATCGTCCGGAGGACACAGTGCAGCACACTGTGGAGGCCTGTCCCGCTTGGGCGGAGCAGCGCCGTGTCCTCGTAGAGGCGATTGGCGGCGGCGATCTCTCGCGCCTGGCCCTGTTCAAGCCATGGTCCGTAGCGAGAGGAAATGGGAAGCCGTCACCTCCTTCTGCGAAGCAGTCATGCTAGTGAAGGAGGTGGCGGAACGTGAGAGGGAAAGAGCCTCACGTCCCAGCCGCCGCGGGAGACGCCCTGGGCGTCGGGGGTCACGTGGTGGCCCCCGGCCATCGTAGGCGCGGGCCTGTGGACGGCGAGTTATGGGCTAGTTCGCCGTCCGGCCGTCTTATGACGACAGGCCGTGTCGAAGGCGCGTTCGTGTTCCACGCGCGCCTCAAAGAGATGTCAGCAACCACGTAGGGGTCCGCACGGGCCGATGCCTGCCAGGGCCGCGGGACTGTTCGAAAGAGATACCGCGGCCCTGGAACATAAAGGGCAAAGAAGGCACATGGATGGGTTTTAGTCAGTACAAGTCTGACACTCCCTTCCGCTCCGCCCAGAGCGGTGGGGTCATTTGATGATTTTCCATCCTAATAAAAAAGGCCTATGTAAAATAAAATATTTAGATTTTTTTTTTTTTTTTTTGATGATATTCTGTAAACTCCATGTTTGAGTAAGCAATGTAAAATGCATATTTCGAGGCTGAAATTTTCAGGTTGATGACATTCAAATTAATGCCCATTATTACGAGTCTACGCTTAGTCGAACCTTGTGTTGCCCTGCATCGGTGTCACTGCGGTGAAGCTGTCGGCAGCCTCGGACACCATGGCCTGCCCTGCTACAGGAGCGCAGGTTGTATATGCACGTCACGCCAGCATTAACGACATTATTCGTCGATCCCTTGCCAGCGCGTATCAGCGGTTTTAGAACAAAACTATTTCTATTTATTTCTTTTTTACCCCATCGATTATTTTATCGATTTTGTTACACTTGAAGTTCAATCCCATCTCTGAAAAAAACAATCGCCAGATGTCAGCAGTCAGACATCGTTTGAATGCTTTGCCGTTTGCTTGTTAGTTGTGATATTTTTATATTTTTATTGACTCTCGCTTTTCTATTGACCCTCGCTTTTTATTTGACTTATTGTGTGTGCACGCCTACCTACGGACCTCTAGCTACTCGACACGGACTAGCAATTGCAATCAAGGTAAAAGTTCATAGCAATGTCATGTGTTTGCAGTTTTTTATACCCATTGACGTAGGAGTCACACGATTTTATTTTCAGGATTGTAAAGATATGAAAATTTCTTGAAACTTTTTATATGAAGTACTAATATTCAGCTTTTCAGCGTAACATATTGCTAGGTACCATATTTATACATTGTGTTTAACACTAGGTAGTTTGATGTTAATTGTTGTAGAGAACGAAAGTCAATCGATCGGTGAGTAATTTACTAATACTTTGGTAATTTATAAATACAATAAGTTGTTTTCATACTACAAACTCTACAAAGTGGTATTTTAATAAGCCTATTTCACGGGGAAAAGGCCCAAGGCAAGCATTAGCCGTTTATATCTGTCACCCTAAGACTTCGTTACCGACAACCTACCAACTATAAATGCACCCGTTATGTTTCTAGAAGAAGATAGCAAGTTGAAATGCTGTTTATAAAAATACGAAACGGCAATCAATGAAACATTTATTCACATTACAGATATGTAAACTGTAAAAAAACAATAATGTAAGAAGCGATGTAGCTGGAAAACTGCACAGGTAGCTCGGCGTTTATGATGTAGCCACACGTGCTCATCTTGTTGAATGATGCTTTTTGTACACGAAGAATGTTTTTACAAACCCTTTTTTCAGAGTCTAAAAAAGTGAAAATAAAAAATAGTAATATTTTGCACTAAGGAAAACTGATAGATGATTGCGTCCTTTAACAGTTTTCAGTATTCTTAGTGTATTGCTTTGATAACGTCATAAAGTTTTAAGTAGATGTAAAACCCATACCCGAGCAATGTCTTGACTTCATGAGGAGCACACAGATACTTTGAACATCTCGCATTGCAGCATAGAATCTCTCACATCGAACACTCAAACATATTAATACGATGGAACTCTTCGTGTTCCACATGAGAAATGTTAAATTGATGGCATACTGAAATAAAGACGAAAACAAATTAAAAAAAAAATCTTGACAGAATTGTGTAATAAAGGGAAAAGTTTTCTCTCTCCCTTCGGCCTGCCGAGTCGCCGCACTAGAATACAATTTAGATATTGAAGCAACCCAGATCTTTAAAGTGCAATATAGGTAGTATCCCAGAAGAAGAGGTATTTTTCTTTGAATGACGTGTTCCCAATAATGAATTCCACTTCAAAACTTATTTTCATACCAATGCCACTTTTGTTAATTTCATTATATATTCCGTAAACACCGCTTCAATAATCGATTAGTATTTAAATTGCACGATTACATTGATTCCTATAAGCCCAAGACATTTTTTTCCTTAGCCTATATTGCGCACTGCTGGGCAAAGGCCTCCCTCATAGCCTTCCATTTTCCTCACCGTGTGGTTTTCTTCGGCCAATCTCTCACAAACGCTTCTATTTCGTCACGCCAGCGTTTTCTAGGCCTCCCTCGGCGACGATGCCCGTCTTCTGGCAGCCACGTCGTAACGTCTCTGGCCCATCGGTCCTGATGCATTCTACAGACGTGTGCCGCCCAATCCCAACTACTCAACCCAGCAGTCTTGTGATCCATATCAGCGATTCCAGTTTTTGAGCGTATTGTAATATTGTAAATTCTGTCGCTGAGCTTAATATGGGTATTAAGCGATAGAATTCGCGATATTTATTTACTTACTGAAATTTCCCCATTTGATATGAATGTTAATATCGAAGCCACGGTCCGCAACCAAAAGAATGCCGCCAATATTAAATGGAAGTTAATCTGAAAATTAAATTAAATAATATCACTCCCCATGACACCTACAAGTTCATTTTGTTTCATGTTTCTCGGGTTAAAATTTTGAGATCATCATAATCTGCCTAGCGTCTTTCAAACCATGTCATTGTCGGTCTTCACTTTATAACTGAATATAGCTGATCAATATACATGTTTTACAAGGATAACTTTACAAGGACTAAAATATTGATGAATATGTATTTTGATGACTATAGAGGCAGAGGAAGACCGATGAAAAGATGGATTACGTGAAGAATAATATTATGAAAAAAGGTGTTAACGATAGCATGACGGTTGACAGAGGAGAACGGAAATAAAACGTGTTGCTGGGTGAAACCCTTGTTAAGGCTGATTGATTTTGGGGCTTCGACCACTATTTTTATTAAACTCAATAAATCTATACGCTAAAAAGACCCTTTTTTATAAACTTACCATTATTTGAAATATCTTCTCGACAATCATGTAAGACTCCTGTATTTTCAGGTATACATCAAACATTTTGTTACAGTACTCATCTCTGTCCAAATTGTTGCTGTTCCTTGAGTTTCCAACTTTTTCTGTCCATACACGAAGCAGTTTCTCTAATAATATCAGTATGAAGGAAGCGTACACAACGTTCAAATCGAAAGCAATGTAGGCGTATCCCGCCATAATATCGACAAGACTTATATTGTACATGAAATTTAAACCAACGACGAAAATAATGCCATAAATATTGAGAAAGAAAACCCAAGTCCAATTACTAACAATACAATGTCTGAGTTCGATCTTATTTATTTGTAGGACTCTGAGTACGTATTGGATTTTCAAGATCAACAAGACATTGTAGTAGCTGTACATGATATTTGAGACGCTGTTCATTATATCCCCGATAAGAAATAAAATGAATCCAAAAACAGCGCATGAGCAGTGGAATAAACTGTAAACCGCATTAAAATCATTAATGTAAGAACTCATTGACATGATTAAATCATGCAGATGGGCAAATTGAAATACGAGCATGCAAAATACTTTTATACAGATGTAGAGATATGTATTAGAAGTGATAACATTGTCACTAATTGAATACTTCGCGCACAAGAAAATACTTAGCATCAGATTCAACGGTCTTAGTACTGATTGTAAATCTTCTTCAATAACATTGCTAATAACTATTTCAGCAGTTGAGACAGTTGACAAATTCTCGATTATAACGGCGTTTTTGTACGGTTTGAAACGCCTCTTGAAATATGAGAACATGCTAGTTTCACGGCTGTTTAACTGTTTCAGTCAAATTGATGTACGGCACACATTTCATGTCCGGATATTGTTTACTGTATTTAATTTAATGGCTTTTAATAATTTATTACGCCGCTTGTTGTTGTATTCTTTTGTATAGGTACTTTCTGTGACATTTGTTAAATATATGTTAAACCAACATACTACAGTGTTGCTTTTAATTTGTTGGTAGCCACGTCAATATTGTCAAAAAACAAATTTGATCAAACTGGACATTATTTTACAGAAACACAAATTGAAGAAATACAATAGTATAAGAAGTAATAAAACTTGACAACTGTAGAGATAGTGGCGTCTATGATGAACAAACCGCAAGCACTCATCTTCTTGAATGATGCCTTCTAATGACGTTGAATGTTCTGGCAAAACCTTAACTATCAAAACCTTAAGTTTTGATAGTTTGGGGGTCTGCACACACACAATTACATGCTTATCTAGCTGAACACAGGACAGTTCGACGCAATGTTCAACCGAGAGACCTACTATGTCATTACGTTGCTTATATTAAACACATTTTTTTATTAATATTACGGAACCTCCACGCAGCATAGATTTATGGTTAAAGCAGCTACCCACCGTATAGTTTTCATAATTAATAAGCATTTGGTAATCCTTTAGCTAATATTCAGTAAAACAAATAGTGTCAAACATTTTCTAAAAACAATTTAATTTCTAATAATTTGGAAGAAATGCCTTGGATATTTTGGTGGAACAATTTTAAGGTATTCTGCTGAGGCCCTTTTTTCCTAACTAATTGAGTGCAAGAAGGTACGTTGCTGTTGGTAGGATTAACAATAATGTTAACGGTACCTTCTGTTGTCTCACTTCCTAGTTTAAATTAATATTAATATCTGGAGTGAGGCCCGTGCTATCCTCAGACAACAAGACTAATACCCTAATTGAGAATTTTCCACAGTGACACATATATCCTCCTCAGTATAATGTTTGTAAACATTTATAGCACTAATGCTATTGTTAGCTGCGTCTCCAACCTACACCCCACCAGAAAGCCCGGACCATATGACCGAGCCTATTTAAGTCAACGCGTAGCGTGGCTAAGGGTTCATTCCGTTATTCGGCGGCGCGCTCTAACTATTCCTCTTGATTTTATTCACTCGATTAATTTTGTAACTTGTTACTTAAAACAAAATTTTTTTTTGTTTTAACTTTTAATGTTTGTGTTTTGGTAAATTACATTTGTTGTCCTGATAGTTATTTCATTTCAATTTTCTAAAACTATATTTATTTAAGGTTACCTGTACAATAGTATTATTACTAATAGTCGCAGTGTTAAGTTTATCAACAAAAGACTTGATATATAGTTATATAAGTGTTTCACTGTAGTGACCTACTAAGAAATGTACATGTTTATGTAACATGTGTATATAATTGTTTTTTTCTATTACCTAAACTTTCTAAATATGGAAAAGCACACAATATGATACTCTGATACACAGTCAGTGATGTGTTCCTTTTTAATCTTAGAACTATTACCAACACATATCGTAATTGTAGTATTAGGATTACAAACATTATTTGTTACTGATGCCATAACCTGTTTGTAGGTCGACCCTGGCATATAATAATTTTCGATAAAGGTATTGTGATGACCGGGGTTCCAAGTAAACTGAATGGGAGAAGGAAAAACAGGTAGTCTAAATAAATTTACTAAATGGTTGGTTCCAAGCTCTCTTGCTATCTAAATACCTTAATGACTTAACAACGGAAATAAAATAAACTTAAAAAACGGAAATAAAATAAACGTAAAAAAACATATGTACAAATAAAACATAAATCAAACAAATAAAAATAAAATAAAGAAAAGAAAATATATTGATATAAAATAAACGTAAAAAAACATATGTACAAATAAAACATAAATCAAACAAATAAAAATAAAATAAAGAAAAGAAAATATATTGATTGACAAAAAGATATTCCTCAGGCTGGGATCGAACTCGAAGTCAATAGATCGCGAACCAGCACTATGCCAGCTGGGTTCTTATCTACCGTGGCGAATATGTCGACCTCTATTTCGCAATGAATCAATAGCTTCATCGATCGAAGCCAGAACTGAATCCATAAAACTTGCGTCTGAACGATAAGAGCGTTTCCGCAAGCTGTACCGTGTCGTACCGAAAGATCGGTGCGTAGTGTACGGTCGGATGGTGGAATGTCGAGTCTAGTCATTATTTAGCCACGCCTTTGCTAGAAAAAATCGAGTTCATCTTCAAGAATCAGGTAAGAATAATGAGAGCTGGATAAAATAATACAAGCACTTACACCGTCACCTGTTGCCATAACCTTGCCTAAAATTATGACCCCAGAAACGTTTCACAATGTAAGGTATGCTGTGAATACTATATAAAATATTATCCGAAAGAAAAAAACGTGATAAAGTAGAACCATTTCTAAAAACTTAGTCATTTTCTGTAGAATGACCATAAATAAAGAAGGGATTAATAATGATACAACGACAGAAAGAGACATAAGAAGCCAACAAAAAATAATTTTAAACAAGATAAAGTTTAACGTTCCCCATGTTAAATTACAGACCCTCTGTCTGTGTGAGTAAGCGGGCCTCAATTCACCGTGCGTGTTAGTAGATATCATATTCTTTGATTTATAGGTTTAAAGACATGCTGTTTTCTTCACTTTTTTTAATTTTGTTAACGTAGCAAAATAGAAATGAATTTTGTTTGAAGAGTCAGCATCACAAATTCTTTCATTTGATCAAACGTATGCTCGTCTAGCTTTATTTAAATATAAATTAACCACTTGTTGAAACGTTTTCTCAATTAGCTCATAAATATCCTGCATATTCAAGTACACATCGACCATCATATTCCAGTACTCATCTTGCCTTGAGTTCTCAATGATTATTGAGTTTTCAACTTTTTCAATCCAAACGCGTTGCAATTTTTCTATTAGTTTCACTAACAGCAAAGCATATACTACGTTGACATTGAAAGCGATGCTAACGTAAGCCGTAACAATATCGAAAATTCGTATTTCAAGCGTAACAAGAATGTAAACAAAATATGAAAGTAATAATCGATACATTTAAGATGAAAATATAGACCCACAAAACAAAACAAAACAACAAACAAAACAAAACGACAAATAACAAAACACCCAACAACAAAACTCCTAATTTCGTCCTTATTTTTTTGAAGGACTTTGAGTGACAAGCAAAAATTTTGGATTTTTGATATAAACAAGATGTAGCGGCTCTAAATAATATTTGAAAAAATGTTTATTAAATCCCCAGTCAGGTAGAAGATGAAGTCAACAGATACTCCTAAGTAAAGCAATCAACTAATACTTCTTCTTTCATTACTTAATGACGTTACCATGATGATGGTATTATTCAAAAAGCCACTGTTTAATATAAGCATGTAAAACATTCCGATAAAGTTGTAACGAGAAGTATTAGCAGTGATAATGTTGTTACGAACAGAATACTTCGCGCAGATGAAGAGACTTTGCATGAAATTCAATGGTATTTGTAGTGGTGTGTGTGTTTATAGTTAGTATTCATTCAAAATACATAACGGACACTGATGAAGTCGCGAAGCAACATCTAGTATTGTCATATTTGATAATTTGGAAATTAATGATTCTATGGAATGTTATCCTTGATTCGTTGTTTTATACTTCCATGAAGCCGGAGAAAAATTATAGTGAAGTTGTTGCTCATGGAAGTAATACATTAGCTAGTATACAACCTGACTGATTAAATAAAGAAGGCCTATTGAAGATGAATTCAGTATTCAATTCTTTATCCATTAGCTTAGAAATGGGCATCCGTTTATTTTTGAAAATCAGTTTTACTCTCTCCATTATTTTAATATTGATTAAAAAGCAGAATTGATTTTGATATGTTACAGAAAGGTCCTCGATTCGCCTGAAGAAAAGCAATAGATGAGAAGTGAAAAATGTTTTTACAATTCTTACAAAAACCCAAACTGTAAAATAACGATAGTGTACGTAGATAAAAAGGATGATAATTGTAGAGGTAACTCGGCGTGTATGAGGAATAAGCCACACGCGCTCATCTTCTTGAATGAAGCCCATTGTTTTCGCTGGATGTTCTTGCAGGCCCTATTTGCTGACTCTGCAAATAAGGACTTTTGTATGTATGGGTTACGGAAAAACAAAAAGGTACTAGGGTTTGCATTATTTTAAAGGTACAATACCGACAAACCACAGCGGCCTAGCCGGCGCTAGCGCTTTAATAGATAGGAATGACACTTTTTTTGTAATTCTATGAAAATTGTTTCCGTAGATGACGACTGTGCCGTTTTTGGTATACATTTGGCATTCATCTTCTTTCTACCGTGTCGATAACAATCTAAATTGGGTTGGCCCAGAACTGAGCTACTAATTTGGCGCTTTCGGTAGCGTCCGTCAGTTCCTGTAGTGAACAAACAGGACACACAAGACACGATATTAAGTGCCCCATCGTTTGTGGAACAGCATCACATTTAGCATTGTTACATTATGTTAGAACATTACCGGAACTATTTCTTGATTGCATGATCATTACGCAGGTAGTCTGAACATCTCCCATCGCTGTATAGAATCTCTCACATTCCACGCTTAAGTAAGTAAGAACGAAGATATTCTTGAAATTCCAAACATAACACACTATAGCCAGAACCAATGTCTGAAAATTGAAATGACGAACGACGACATAATTAAACGGCTTTAGTGACTATATAAGTAAAAATAAAATATTATTGTAAAATGTATTCAAAAACAGCGGTTGTCATTAGCAGTAGTTTTAGTGTTAGATACAGAATACTGTTGATACTTACACGACCATTAAGAGCCTGTTCTGCTATGTTTTGTAAAATTAACACCATAGTTACGCTCCGTAAACTAAGATACGCGCTAAATATCGTATAAAAAAGAATCTGCAAACGAAAACAAAAAATAAATTAAATATTCCTTTCGTATAAAGGAATATTTTTATCAGATATAAGACTTAAAACAATTTAACATAAAAACGAGTCGTTTCTCGTAAATTTGAGACTAGACATGAATTGAACAAGTGTATGTTTGTGATACATTACATTTTTATCGAAATCGTGTATGTAACGTCGTCACCCTGGAACCAGATGGCTAAGTCGGAAGTATGAAGCACGAAGAAGTATTATATAATTGCATTATTTATCTTCAAGCTAATTCAATTTTTTTAATAAACTCAACTTGTGTCGAAACGTTTTCTCGATGATCATGTAAATATCCTGTATATTCAGGTATACATCCAACACTGTGTTCCAGTACCCCTCTGTTTCTAATTCTTCTGTATTTTCTGTCTTTTGAACCTTTTCAATCCACACACGAAGCATTTTCTTCAAAAATTTCAACAGGGTCAAGGCGTACACGACGTTAATATCAAAAGCAACGCAGGCATATGATGTACTAATTTCGCAAAAGGTTAGAAAAAAATTTCTTTGCACAGTGAAACAGTAACAAATGACAAAACTGATGCTAAGAATATTAAGGATGATAACGTAGATCCAGTTACAGATAATGAAACTTCTGAGGTCTTCGTCTTTTTTAATTATTTGTAGGGCTCTGAGGCTTCTGAGTACGTGTTGAATTTTTAAGACCAACAAGATATTGTAGTTACTCTGCATCATGTTTGAGAAGCAGTTAATTAAATCCCCGACCAAGTAGAAGATGAAGTCAACAGAACAGTTCAAGCAAAACAAAAAATTGTAAAGGCCCCACCATTCGTCGTGTAAATAATTGATCATACCGATCAAATGACGCAAACAAACACATCGATATACGACGGTGCAAAATACTCTTAAAAAGTTGTAAATGTCAGTATTAGGAGTGATAATGTTGTCACGAATAGAATACTTCGCGCAAATAAAAACACTTTGCATCAGATTCAACGGTCTTAGTACTGATTGCAAATCTTTTTCAATCACGTTATTACGGAGTTTTTTGTTACTTGAATCCATTGTAATATGGTCCACTATAACAACAGAGCTTATGGTGGATTTCTAACAATTTTAAATATAAGATGTCTGAAACACTGAGAAGTTTAATGTTGTTTGATGTCGAAAAGGAAAGTTTAATGATCGTCGAGTAGATATCTAATACTTCCGTAAGTAGCGTTTAATATTTAGTATCTTGCTCAATGTCATTAATATCGTTGATTGTAATAACGGTTTTGTTTTATTGGAGTAGAACTGAATGCCTTAATTATAATGTATTCAGCACATCAATCTACTACAATCTGTTAAATTTCTTTAATAGATTTTCAACTTTATCGCTAAAGCATTAGATTCAAGGTTGATTAAGAAAATTTGACAGTTTCAGGTAGCTTGAATGCGTGTGAAGTTCTATTGGTACACTACTATGTCAAGAAAGTACCGGAAAATGATCAATATTACACAAAAATATAAAGTAAATTATCGGCAATTTAATAAGTGAAGAAATTTAATTGTTATACACTAAAAATGGTTCTAACAACTAGTAGGGGAAAGTTACAGCAATATAGCACATGCAAGTGTTGTAATATCGGAACATAACACGCTCAGAGATGAGAACGGTTGTAAGATCACATTATACGGCAGCAATTCCAAAAAGTAAATACATAACTGAACCAAGAGAAACCCGAAAAGGTGTTTTATTTACCGAAAAAAGATGGCACTGTAGTCCCCCGTCTGTAAAATTTTCTTTTTGACCACGTTGGGTTTTAAAAAAAACAATGATAAAATTCTATCTACCTGCCTCGACCACAGCAATGATATACATAGACAAACGAGGAAAACACAATAAAACTCCAAAATTTGATCGTGATTTTATCACTAAACATGTTGAAACTTTCAATCCATCCGCACCGCATTATCACCGAGAGCATGCCCGAAATCGTCGGTACTTACCAAGTGAAATAAACATTAACTTCATGTACAAAGACTTTTGTACAAAGCACCCCGACGTAACAATTGGATGTGAAATGTATAGAACACATTTAAAAATCACGAATGTGTCATATGCCCGTTTTGGTAATGAGGAATGTGAACTATGCGAGACATACACATACATTGCACACACGCGATACTCAGCACGATGCTCGCATAGAAATAACAGCCGATTGCATACGTTGCGAGGAGTGGGTGGCTCACCATGAAAAATACACTACTGCGAGGCAATTATACGATTCTCACAAATCAAAAGAAAAAAATTGAGGACCAGATATGTTACAGTAGTGACTTACAGAAGGTTATAATGCTGCCAAGGAACGAAACATTTAAAGCGGTTATATTTTGTCCAAGACTCACAGCATTTAATCAAGCCTTCGCTCCAGTTGGAAAAAATACTAAAGATCCGCTCGCGGCTATTTGGCACAATGGCATCGCTCTGGTTGAAAATAAGATCATATAATGAGCGTTTTGCACGGCTCAGAACAAAAATTGGCTGTTTTTTTCTATGTTAGCAGACATTATCAATAGTGAAGCGATTGCTACAGAACGTATCATATTATACTACTTCGAATCAGCCCATACATTCATGAGTTGCGAGCAATACCACTACCAAGGCGAACTCTCGATGAAAAAAAGAGTAAAATTTACGATTTCCCTGATTTCGAAGACTATGAAGCCTCAAGATTTTGATTTATGTATTATTGACAGATTGTGATTTAATAGTTTCGCTTCGATAGATTAGCAGTATGTTACTGTTCACAATAATTCGACAGTTTACAATCTCGCTAGATAGATTAAAATCTAACGATATTTACAATTTAACGGGGACATTTATATAAGTCAACAATCATAATACATAAACTTTGGTCCATATTACTGCAGATAGGCAAATTGTAATAAAACGATAGCATATGAAGTAACAAAACTTGACAACTTCAGAGGTAGCTCGGCGTCTATAATGAACAAACCGCACGCGCTCATCTTCTTGAATGACGCCCTTTGTACACGTTGGATGTTCTTGTATACCCTTAATTCTGGCTCTGTAACGAATAATGTAGAGTACCTTTATGTAGGTATATAAGTACATCAAAATCATCTTTTTTAATCCATGTATAGGTGTAGCAAAATAATATCATCTTATCAATCCATGTATGTTCAGTTTACACTGTGATAAGTTATACAATAATAGCCTTGTTCCTAAAACCAGCTTTGTTTATGCATTAGGCGCGTTCCTCTTCAATTGTGGTTGTGGATCCGATGAAAATGATAGTTCTTGGTTTCTCCAACATATAAAGTGGTGGTTGGTGTAAGGAGAGCTAGACACTTGGTACAATAGAAAACGGTTTTAAATTAAGGTTTTGAAATGAAGCTATACAGAGTAAGGTTAAGATTTTAATGTGGTTAGTATTGAAGAAAAATTGAGCGGTTAACGTTCCACGGAGAAAAATTCGGAAATCCCCGTAAACTGCTCCTATTGGTGCTTCTTCGATGACATCCCTTGAGGTCCTCTGATTGGCTGTCCGAAGATGATATGATAATTTTGAGTCATGACTCGGTAGGTGCCCAAAAGAACGGAACGCCTAAGGTTTTGTGATAGCAAATAAGCACGTCATCAACATCATGAGTGAACAAGCTTTATCCGTTATCTTAAATAAGGCATTATTTGAAATCTTGGTTGCTACATGTGTGCATTTATGTGTTTCCATCGTTTATTCATATTACGGTATAATCGCAAGTTAACGTACCAGAACAGTTGTTGGACTTCATGAGCAGAACACAGGTGCTTTGAACATCCCTCATCGTTGCATAGAATCTCTCACATTCCATGCTCAAGCATATGAGTAAGATGATTGTCTTGGCGTTCCATAACTGCATTAAGATGAGAGCCATGATATACTGTAGACGAAAAATGAAAAAAAAAATCTGCCGTTGAAAACCCGGCCAAGTGTATAATAACAATATTTTTAACGCTCATAGCGTTAAAAATTTTTTTTTTTTTTTGTTAGGGCAATTTACACTCAACAGCCTATAATAAATCCTATATCTTAAAAGCTAAATATCAAATTTTATTCCAACTAATACTTTTTAATTTTTTTTTTACCTTCTATAAAACGTTTTTTTTTTCAGAATATTCCTCTTTTACTTCAAAAATTAGAGAAGGGACACAAGTATTACGGCTGATAAAGTAAATATCTCAATAACCATCAAATTCAGAAAAAGTGACATTTTGAATTCAACACACATTTGCACATTTAGGTTGCAGTCACATTTCCAGAAGAACATCATCTTCTGTTGTCAATCTTTCTTGACGAACACTGAATTGATTATACAAAATTAGTTTTAGTATATGCGAAACCTGAACGTGTCTAGTATTTTTATGTAAAGAATCTAAGTACAAAATTTCAAAACTGTATCATGAAAAATCACAAAGTTATAGGCTTGTTCTGTTACCTGGTTGTCCGAACAAAAACATGGTCACCACGCAGCGCGCCCGCGCACACGCCTCCAGCGTTGTCTTGAGCTCATGGATAATAATAATTTGGCAGTAGGTACCTAAATGATAGCGATAGGTACTTAATTTCGCTCGGTGTACAACTTGTAACTTTTTTTAAATATTTTTGGGACAAATTATTACATGGTTTAAAAATTATTGGAATTGATTCAGTTACTTATTCTGATCAAACTATATTCAGGTTTCGCATATACTAAAAATAATGTTGTATCAAATTGTCCCAAAATTCCACTTTTAGTGCCCAGTTTGTAGAACTGATCATCAGACTTTTCAAGAGCTACGGCCAAAATTGAACGGGCATTTGTTTTTGATCTGTCGACTTCAGGTATTTGGTAGGTAGGTTTTGGGTCATTCTTACTGTGGTTCCTTCGGCTACTGGCGTTGCAGCGCTGCCGTGCGCCGGCCGGCCTCGCGGCTGAAGCGACAGGCGCAAGCGCGGAGGTGGGGCGGGAAAACGAGACCAAAACTACTAACCTCAATTTGACCACTTTCGATGATATCTTTCACAATTAATACCGATGCTAGGTTCCGCAAACTAAGGTAGACTGATAATATCACATTAAATAAAATCTGAAATTAATTAAACTCGTTTAATTTTTTAAATCTCTTTAACTTTTTTCTTATTTAATAAAAACTTTTTACATTACTTCTTCCATAATAATATCTGGTTAATAATAAAGCGCAGGCCACACCGCCACCTAGCGAGCGAGTGCGCTGGGCGAGCCTCGTTTCATACTTCGTTTCGGCTCTTTCGGTAGTTCGCGGTGTCAACCAAAGTATGAAAAGAGGTGAAACGATGCCTCGCCCGGCTGGCTCGCTCGCTAGCTGGCTGTGTAGCCTGCGCTTTACTGGTTAATTTACCATGTATTGAAACGTTTTCTCTATAATCATATAAGACTCCTGTATATTCCAGTACGCATGAAACATGAGATTCCAGTATTCTGCCCTTTCTGTGTTTCTCGAATTCGACATTTTCTCAATCCATACACGAAGCAGTCCCTCTATTAATTTTAACACTGACAAAGCATATACAACATTCATATCGAAAATTATACACTCGTAAGTCGATACAACAGTAAAAATACTCAATTTGTTAATAAAATAAATATAAAGACCGGAACCGATACAAAATACATTAAGAATCATAACCCAAGTCCAGTTGTAGACAATGAAACCTCCGATTTCCTTTTTTATTTGTAGGACACTGAGCACTTGTTGAAGTTTTAAGACCAACAATATATTGTAGTAGCTGTGTAAGATGGTTGAGACGGTGTTGATCAAATCCCCGATCAAGAAAATAAGAAAGGTCACGAAAAGGCCCGAAAGAAAGAACATACTCAATCCCAGTAATCGATTTGGAGCGTCGACACCGATATAAAGAATTATCATATTGTACAAATATACGCTTCGATATACGATCATGGAAAATACTCTCAAAAAATTGTAAAAGCTAGAATTAGAAGATATAAAGTTGTCACGAATCAGTCAGAATACTTTGCACCGACGAAAAGCCTTTGCATCAGATTCAATGGTCTTAGTACCATTTGTAGACCCTCATCAATCTTGTTGTGTACTATGCCGTCACATGAGAATGTTTTATTCCCAATAATAATAAAGTTTCTGTTTATAATAGAACCGTTTTTGAAATATGAAAACATGACTGTTACAAGGCCGTTGACTATCTGCGTATTAATAAGTTGACTGATGAAGAAAACGGAAGCTTCATAGGCACGAAACTGACTATTAATTTAGTAAATTGTCACTAGCGTAAACATCTTTTAACGACTAGTACAGTCATCGCAGGCAATACATATTAAGAAATTTTAGTTACCAGACAGTTTTCCTTTGATATAATAATAAATTGAGTTTTATTAAAATATTTAATAAATTTTATGTGTGTGTCTAAGGGTCTTAGCAAACGGGCATTTGTTAAAAAAAAAAATATCTGTGTTAGTGGAAACATGAAAGTAGCCTTTATTTTATAAAAAGTTCAACCACTTTTTAAAAGGTTTTATTTTGTTTATACCGACATGTTGTCTTCTTGTAATCTTCAATAATATGTATGACGTAATGCACAATGATGTTACTTTACGCTTAAGTTACGTGTTTTTCGTATTGCCTAGTACCCACATCTTTACATTCTCGTATTCTTGTTGATTACTTATTTGACGACAATGTTTACTCTGTCAATTTTATTGTGACATTAATGAATTGACCATATCCACCCATTACCCATTTACCCATTACCCATTTATCCATTACCCATTTACCCATTACCCATTTACCAATTTACCCATTTACCCATTACCCATCTACCCATTTATCCATTACCCATTTACCCATTATCCATTTACCCATTACCCATTACCCATTTACCCATTTACCCATTACCCATTTACCCATTACCCATTTACCCATTACCCATTTACCCATTACCCATTTACCCATTACCCATTTACCAATTTACCCATTTACCCATTACCCATCTACCCATTTATCCATTACCCATTACCCATTTACCCATTACCCATTTACCCATTACCCATTTACCCATTACCCATTTACCCATTACCCATTTACCCATTACCCATTTACCCATTACCCATTTACCCATTACCCATTTACCCATTACACATTTACCCATTACCCATTTACCCATTACCCATTTACCCATTACCCATTTACCCATTACCCATTTACCCATTACCCATTTACCCATTACCCATTTACCCATTACCCATTTACCCATTACCCATTTACCCATTACCCATTTACCCATTACCCATTTACCCATTACCCATTTACCCATTACCCATTTACCCATTACCCATTTACCCATTAACCATAGTTACATTAACCATAGTTCCGTGGTATCTTCGCGTCCAACTTACCGCAGTGTCTCAAGACGAAAGTCTATGACCAGTGTGTTTTGCCAGTGATTACATACGGGACCGAAACATGGTCGCTCACGTGGTCGTTCAGAAGGCTTAAAGTCACCCAAAGAGCAATGGAGAGGGCTAAGCTCGGAGTTTACTTGCGTGATCAAATCAAAAATGAGGACATCCGCAAGAGAACCAAGGTTACCGACAAATTGCCAAACTTAAGTGGCAGTGGGCAGGGCACATTGCTCGCAGAACGGATGGCCAATGAGGCGGAAAACTCTCTTCTGGAGTGGCGATTGCAAACCGGAAGACGTTGCCTTGGAAGGCCTCCCACTAGGTGGGCCGATGACCTGCTGCAGGTCGCAGGGATCCGCTGGATGCGAGTTGTATGGAACTGGTCAATGTGGCGACACCGAGAGGCCTATGTCCAGCAGTGGACGTCATTCGGCTGAAATGATGATGATGATTATTTATCTCTATGCATAAATACCTTTCACATAATTTTAGGCTAGTTAATTAATTTATAAGTTGTTGTTAGTGGTAAAGTATATATTTGATATACTTGAAAACAGCTGCAGAAAAATATGCTTAAAGATACGCAAATTCAAGTAAGACAATAGTAAATGCAGTAATAAAGCTTGATAACTGTAGGGGTAGTTCGGCGTCTATGATAAACAAGCCGCACGCGCTCATCTTGTTGAATGATGATGCCTTCTGTACGCGTTGGATGTTTTTGCAAATTCTTCTTTCTGGTACTGTGAAAACAAACTTAATTCGGTAATGGGTGGCAAGGTTTCCATATCTTAAACAAAATATTTTACCCGTAGATTAGCAAGTATATTAGACGTAATAGCCAATACCATCAAAAACATAACATGTACAAAAATGCAAGTCTCGCTTTAAAAACATTAGATTTCACAACTTTTTACGGTAGAAGAAAATTTTTGCCAGACTTGCATTTTTTGTAATGTTATGTTTTTGATGGGATCTCATATCTTTTTGTAGGTAGTAGTCGTAGTATAAGCGTATTAAAGGAAACATCGCTGTGACTCACTATTTCTACCTATATCCACTATATGCATTACTAAAATACTTACCAGAACAATTTCTAGACCTCATGAGTATTACACAGGTACTCTGAATATCTCTCATGGCTGCGTAGAATTTCTCACATTCCAAACTCAAACAAAAAATAACGAGGATATTTTTCAAGGTCCAAAATTGAATAACGATTAAAATCGCGATATACTGAAAAGCAACAGAAAAAGTAATTCTCTCAACCCAGAAATTACACTGGACATGATTCGTATTTCGACTACTTACTGTACCGTCTTCTACGTAAATTCTTAAAGTTAATGCCATTGCTAGGTTTCGCAAACTTTGGTAAATTGCTAATATCACGTAAAAAACAATCTGGAAAAATAAAAGCTGTTTCACTAAAGCATTTAGAATTAAGCTCATACAAGTTGTGGTATAAATAATGCCATAATGTGAATAAAATGACGACATTACTTTTACCCCCGTGTATAATGTTGAGTCATGACTTTACTTTCCATATTTAATAATGAAATGCTCATACCTGATTCCTGTATCTTCAGATATACATCAAACATTATATTCCAGAACTCCTCTGTTTCTGGTTACTCGTCGTTTCTTGAAATTAAAACTCGTTCAATCCATTCACGACTTATTCTCCCTAATAATTTCAATACCAACAAAGCATATACAACGTTCATATCGAAAGCGATGCAAGCGTAAATCGCTACGACGTCATAAATATCCAAGTCAAAAATAGAAGAGTAACCAATTATGAAACATATGCAAAATATATTAAGAATGACAACGTGACTCCAGTTACATATGGTCAAACCTCTGAGTTCGTTACTCTTAATTTGTAGGAGTCTGAGCATGTGTTGGATTTTCAAGACTAACAAGATATTGGAGTATCTGTGAATCATGTTTGAGACGCTGTTTAACAAATCTTCGATCATGTAGAAGATAAAGTCAGTAAAAGTGATCGAAGAATAGAACAAACTGTATACTCCCCACTTACTATTAAATTTGATGATTAAATTGTACAAGTAAAGACTTCGGAATATTAACATGCAACAAACTCGAAAACAGTCGTAGAGATACGCATTAGCAGTGATGATGTTATTACGAACGCAATACTTCACGCACACGAAAAGACTCTGCATCAGATTCAACGGCCTTAGTACAGATTGTAAATCTTTTTCTAACACATTATTCAGTAAATTTGTATTAGATGAGACTGTTGGTGCATTGTCCATTAAAACTGTGATTTTGTTCGATTTTGAACGACTTTTGAAATAGGATAACATGTTTGAAGCCCACGACAATTTGGTGTTGATAAGAAAAGGAAGTCAATCGATAGAAGTAACTTACTTTAGTAAACAGTTCTATAAATACGTACTAAATATTTTATTACATTGTTTGTTTTCATTAATATCCACAACTAGCAGTTGCCCGCGGCCGCGCTCTCGCGTAAGTATGAGTAAATGATAAATGGTTGTATAGAAGTCGGTGATTTTCAAAGTAAGAAGCATAATAAAGAAGTGATAATAAAGTGTGTATACAGAAAACATTTTGCTTTACTTCAATTTGAATTACACATATAACTGAAACATTTATTGCTAAACAGAGCAATTTTTTTTTGTATACTGTTTTGTTTGGGTTATGAGATATTAAGTTTAATTATTTTCCCAATAATCATTAAGATTATTTATTTGGCGGCACTATGGCGTCATTAAGCATTTTAATAGAAAAAATGGCACCTAGGGCAGGGGTGGCGAAGCTTTATGAATCAAGGTTCATAAAGGTTTGCCACCCCTGCCCTAGGGGATGATATCATACAATATGTTCATGCAAACGTGCTATCCCTTCAAAACAAAAAATAAACAACAACTTTGCTTGCCTGAGGAGTCGAATTTCCAAAAACTTTGAAATACAATGTATCAATTTAATCAAGAAGCACAAATAGTAAATTTTAAGAAGATCAGACAATTTTGTAATTCTTGTACCTACTTATTTTTCCACCCCATTTCTCCCGTTTAGGGTTGAATTTCCAAAAACGACGAAATAAATTTGTATTTATTTTTGCTCAGAAGCTTTCATTTCAAATTTCATTGTTTATGTTGCTTAAGAATAAAGTCATTAGTGTGCAAGCTCAGCTCTAGTTTTTTATTTATTAGGGTATGTGTGGGTTATTATACTTGGGCTTGTTAGGTATTACATGTTTATTGAACTGCAGATATATCTAACCTGTTCAGGCGTAAACGCCTGTTCTACACAAATAGCAGAAAGTTGCGAAACACTTAATTATTAAAACTGTCATAGGTGTTTCGGCACGTTTTAGCAACTTTTAATGTCATCGTTCACTTGCCTCACAACCATTGTACGAGCAACTTCTAATTAATATATTAAACCTGATTTCGTTAATTTTCGGAGTTTTTACTTTGATTGGCACCATTACATCCTCTAAAGTTGTAACATGGTGGCCCATGAGGGGAACTAGTCAAAATCGCGACTATTTAATGTAAAATCTACGAAATAACGACGTGGATTGGGGCATCGTGACAACGCGTGCGCGGCAGTGCAACCTCAAGATTTGAAGCCTGCTGTGGAAGATCCAAAGTTCACAGAGTCCAGCGTGTGGGGAATTGCTGTCTGGGCAACTGAAGAAGCCAGCCTCCGAGCCAGTGGTGCCGCTAAAGTATCACCTCGTGTGGAGCGTCAAAGTGTCGTACCAAAGTTGAGTGTCCATCCTTTGTCTATCCTTCCTATTACCTACCTATTTGAATATTGACTATTGCATTTCATTTGTGTGAATCAAGGTATATTCGAGTAAATTAAGTATTACAATTTCTAAATATTTCGTTAATTGCGAAATCATACTTAATTTTTTTTTTTTTCATGTACCGTCAATGAAAATAAAATCTTACATAAGTTGCATCAGATCGATTAAAACGATTCTAATAATCCCTAATTTATATTCTACTGTTTCCGAATAGTATCTATCCCTTTAATTCAGGAAAAAATAAAAAATTCATAAATTCATTTAATTTATTGTATCTTTGTCGTTGCGTTAATAGTAAAAATAGGAACATTAGAACAGCATTAGTTTTTACTCAAAATTGAGCGAGATTTGCCGACTATTTCAGATCTAACCACGAGTGCGAGAATACAAACCGCGTGGGCCGGTTGCGGGGTCAAAGTCCTCCCACTAGCATCGTTAGCGGCTGAGCGTGCTCGCCCGGCTTCTATGCTTCTCAGGTGACACCGAAACGAGGAACGTGAGCCCATTCCATTTATTACTTAGTCAATCTTATTTTTCTTTATTTGCAATGGCTGAAAATAGGCTTTTTGAAGAACTTTTTACGAAGAGGGCGTCCGCCAAAGGACAAATTACTAAATTTAAAAATTACCTCAGTAGTATTTCAAGTGAAAGCGATTTAAATGAAATTCAATTGACAGAGTTGAACATAAAGCTTGCTAAGTTTGAAGCCTTATCAGTCAGGGTTGATGATTTGCAGAGTGAAATAGAGGTTCTGGATCCTGGTAACATTGATGCTGAAATTGACGAACGTGATACTATCGAACAGGAAATAGTAATTAATATAGCTATTGCTAAGAATTTAATATCCAAGTTTTCTAGAAAGGCTGAACTCGAATTAAGACGTCATTCCGTTCATAATATTACATGCTGTTCTGAAGACCATCCTAGTTTAGGTTTGAAGCTTCCGCAAATTCAAATTCAACGTTTTAATGGTGACCATTTCCGCTGGCTTGAATTCAAAGATACATTTGAAAGTTTAATACACAATAATGATCGGATTCCAGATATATATTTAAACTCATATTTACAAGGCGATGCAGCTCGAGTCCTTTCTAATCTCGAGATCTCATCTAAGAATTACAGTGAAGCATGGAAGTTGCTTTGCAATCGTTACGATAATAATGACATATTAATTAATCATCATCTCAATTCTTTATTGAATATAAAGCAGCTTCCACGCGAGTCAGAACGTTCTTTGAGATACTTAGTCGATCACATCACTAAGAATTTACGTGCGTTGGTTAGTTTATTTCAGCCAACGGATAATTGGGATGTCTTGATTATATTCATTTTATCAGCAAAGTTGGATGGTCACACTCTATTAAAATGGGAAGAGTACCGTACCAGTAATGTAAGCGAAAGACCGAAATTAGAGCATTTCTTTAAATTCATTACAGATCGGGCTAATGTGCTCGAGTCAGCACACCGAAATAATATGCATGTTGATAATCTTATGGACAGTAGGACGCCTACGTCTCAGCGTTCTACTCCCAACAATAACCAAACACATAAACATAGTCAAAATAAGACGCCAAGTAATACGGTTAAGTCTTTTGCAAGCACTAGTAGTAATGTTAAGCATAAGGAACCAAAGGGTTTCACATGCATTGTTTGTGACGGCTGCCATCGTATCTACGATTGCCCAGCCTTCAAGGCTAAGGGCATTGATGAGCGAATGTCAGACGTGACAAGGTATAAACTGTGCATTAACTGTCTGAGACAAGGTCATGCTGTTAATAACTGTCGCTTTAGGTCATGTCAAGAGCCTGAATGCAACGAAAGGCATAATAGCTTGCTACACCGTCCGCCAACGTTGACGACTCAGACTGCACACGTTGAGGAATCAGGTGATTTAGTAGCTAGTTATTGCAATAAAAACACAAGTTATCTTTTATTATCTACTGCCATGGTCGAGGTATCGAATCCATTTGGCCAGCAAAAGTTCAAAGTTCGAGCGTTGTTAGACTGTGGCAGTCAGTCTTCTTTTGTAACCGAATCTCTAAAGATAAGGTTATCTTTAAAGTCCCATCATATTGACTCACTAAAGGTCATTGGTATAGGCAACACACAAGCAAATAATGTCACTGAAAGCTGCAACAATATATTGCAATCATTAAATAACAAATTTAATATAAATTGTTCATGCTTCGTTTTAAAAGAACTGACGGGTCGTTTACCGAGAATTCCCGTCGATATTAGTGCCCTAAAATTACCAGAAAATATCCAATTGGCTGATCCTATGTTCAATCAGCCTGCCGACATAGATGTTTTAATAGGCGCCGACATATTTTGGGATATTTTAGGGAACGAACAGATTTCTTTGGGAACCAATAATCCTAAGTTGCGAAGTTCTCAATTAGGTTGGATAGTATCCGGTCCAATTAACTCAATAACACCGCATCAAAGCGTACACTGTAACCATAGCGTAGTTTCTAAAAACAACGATGGTAATCAGGTTATTGAAAAAATGCTAGGTAGATTTTGGGAATTAGAAGAAGTACCCAAAAAATCTATTATGAGTGAAGGTGAAACTTATTGTGAAAAACATTTCATTACTCATACCACAAGAACTAAGTCAGGTAGATTTTGCGTAAAGCTACCCCTTAAGGATACAGCTGATTGTTTAGGTGATACCTACAAGTTAGCTAAGCGGCGATTCTTAAACATAGAAAAGAGATTTAAACGTAATAATATGTTAAAAATAGAATATAATAAATTTATTAAGGAATACGCCGACTTAGGTCATTTATCTTTGCTAAATAATGAAATATTAATTCCTAATTATTATTTATGCCATCACGCAGTTCTAAAGCAGGAGAGTGAATCCACAAAACTTCGTGTAGTGTTTGATGGGTCTGCTCCATCTTCCTCTGGTTGTTCCCTTAATGATTTATTAATGGTAGGCCCCACAGTACAAGATACTCTTTTCTCCATTTTGTTACGCTCCAGGCAATACAAATACCTACTTACGGGCGACATAGAAAAATTCTATCGCAATGTGCTCGTACACAAAGATGATAGGCATTTGCAGCTCGTTCTGTGGAGAGACGACGAGTCTAAACCGATTCAGACACTTCAACTTAACACTATAACTTACGGTACAGCGAGTGCAAGCTACCTTAGCACACGTTGCTTGTGGCAGGTAGGTCAAGAACATAATGATGAACTAATTCGCACAATCATTCAAAAGGATTTTTACGTCGATGATTTAATTACTGGATCAAATGATCCACAGCAATTAAAATATATACAAAACGCACTATCTGAGGCATTAAAGTCAGGATGTTTTAATTTAAGAAAATACAAAACAAATCATCCGTCCATATTTGATAATGTTGCTATCAATGAACAGGACAAGCTCATTTTTAGTGAGTCTTCAAGCACCCTAGGCTTGGGCTGGGCCCCTGCCAGTGATACCTTGAGTTTTCCTATAAAGGGATTTTCCCACGACACTAATCATAATATTATATCTAAGCGATTTATAATGTCAAACGCGTTCAAAATATTTGACCCATTAGGTATATTAGGTCCCATTGTAATAAGGCCAAAAATAATGCTACAAAGGCTTTGGCAACTTAAACTTGACTGGGACGAGCCTGTGCCTCAAGAGATAAGGGAAGAATGGATCGATTTCTCCGAAAGCATAAAATACTTGCACAATCTACGCATACCGAGGTTAGTTCTAGGTGACTCACCAAAGGTCATCGAATTACACTCTTTTAGTGATGCATCAAGTTATGCGTACGGCGCATGTATTTATACGCGAACGATCAGCGCTAACGGTGACATCACGGTTAGACTAAAGTAGCTCCACTAAAAAGTACTACCATACCACGTTTGGAACTGTGCGCCGCCGTACTCGCTTCTCAACTCGTAAAATCAGTAGTAGATTCATTGAGGTACAAGCCAAACAAACTAATACACTGGTGCGATTCAAACGTAGTGTTGTGCTAGATACGTAGTAACGTCAGCAAATTAAAAATATTTGTAGCTAATCGTATCACGGAAATTGAAGAATTAACTTCATCTTCGGCGTGGCGATATGTACCTACAGATTTAAACCCTGCTGACTTATTATCAAGGGGAGTGCATGCTAAACGACTAACGTCGATATCACTCTGGTGGACAGGGCCTTGTTTTTTAATCTATAACGAAACCGAATGGCCTAAATCCAACCTAAAAGATTTAGAAATATTACCCGAATTAAAGGCGCATCCTACAGTCATAAAGTCACTCCTTATCGATTTTGAAAAATATTCATCGTTATCAAAGTTAGAACGGTCATTTGCTTACGTTCTTAGATTCATATTTAATTTAAAAAATAAATATAACAAACGAGTTGGCACGTTGTCCGCTAATGAGTTGCGTGAGTCATTCCGCTCGCTTTGTCTTATCTCCCAAGGTCAATCGTTTTCTATTGAATACGACCTGCTGGTAACTGGTAAACAATTAAATAAAAATAGTAAGTTACTAGCATTATCGCCTTTCTTAGATGAATACAAGTTAATTCGTGTCGGTGGACGAATCGATGCGTCCAGTTATTCATTTGAAAAGAAACATCCAATATTACTTCATGCAGCGCATACTTTAACAAAACTTTATTTTATTAGACAACATATTAACACCATGCGGTCCTCAAATGTTATTGGCTACTGTCAGAGAAACGATATGGCCAATTAACGGTAGGATACTAGCGAGGCGCACAGTAAACAACTGCGTACGCTGCAGGCGTTTAAAAGGCACAACTTTACAACCTAAAATGGGTAACTTACCTTCTCAACGAATAACGCCAGACTATCCATTTTTATCCGTTGGCCTTGACTTTGCTGGCCCATTTTACATAGTAAATCGTAAAGGACGCGGCTGTCGCATTGTAAAATGTTACTTGTGTCTGTTTGTTTGCCTTCGTTACAAATGCATACACCTTGAAGCAGTTAGTGACTTAACGAAGGATGCATTTATAATGTCATTAAAACGATTTATATCTCGTCGTGGCAAGCCAACTGAAATATTTAGTGACAATGGTACTAACTTTGTAGCTGCCTCGAAAGAAATAGGCTCGTTCATCAAACAGAACCATGAACCTTTAGTTGACTTTGCAAGTCAGCAATCTATCAATTTTAAATTCATTCCGGCTTACTCTCCTCATTTTGATGGCATATGGGAAGCCGGGGTTAAGTCGGCAAAACATTTATTACGACGAGTTTTAGGCGACTGTCACTTAACGTTCGAGGAACTCTCTACTTTATTCGCACAGGTGGAGGCAATACTCAATAGCCGTCCCTTGTGCCCTCTCTCATCCAGTCCTAACGACCTCCTTTCCCTCTCCCCAGGACACTTCATCATTGGCCGACCGCTGATCGCTCTGCCAACACCAAACCTGGAAGACGTGAAGGAAAGCCAATTGCGACGATATGAGCGCCTTGAGAAGCTAAGGCAACATTTCTGGAAAAGGTGGCAGAAAGAATACCTTTCTGAGTTACAACAAAGGACAAAATGGCGTACAAATACGTCAAAGTTGGACGTGGGAGATATGGTGCTACTAGTTGATGACAACGCGCCCCCTCTTGCTTGGAAACTGGGCCGCGTACTTCGCCTCATATCCGGACCTGACGGGATATCCAGAGTAGCAGACATCCTCACCACCAAGGGCTGCGTGCGACGCGCCTTTGTGCGACTCTGCAAACTTCCCTCAGCTGAAGACTTAAACGGTTGAAAGCTACCTTTCAACGGCCGGGAATATGTTCAGGCGTAAACGCCTGTTCTACACAAATAGCAGAAAGTTGCGAAACACTTAATTATTAAAACTGTCATAGGTGTTTCGGCACGTTTTAGCAACTTTTAATGTCATCGTTCACTTGCCTCACAACCATTGTACGAGCAACTTCTAATTAATATATTAAACCTGATTTCGTTAATTTTCGGAGTTTTTACTTTGATTGGCACCATTACATCCTCTAAAGTTGTAACATAACCAGTGGAAGCTAAAAAATTCAATTAGACGTTAATTTGGACATAATAATGCCTAGCACGGGGCAAATAAAGTTACTATGAACGCTACGTAGTAATAATAGAATTTAATGGATTGCCTATCGATTGGTTTAGTATTTTTCTTTAATTGACACTAAACTGTCAAGCAGCAAACATGTTTTCGTATTTCAAAAGCTATTTTAAATCAAACAAAACCGCTGTTATCACCGGAAACATACCAACTGTCTCGTCCAACGAAATATTGCGCAATTACGTGATTGAAAAAGATCTACAATCAATACTAAGACCGTTAAATCTGATGTTAAGGCTTTTCTTCTGCGGGAAGTATTCTATTCGTGACAACATAATTTCGTCCAATACGTACATTTACAATTTTATACGGGTATTTATCATGTTAACATATCGCTGTGTCCTTTTAAACAAATGGGTGAATTATGTGATAGAAGATTGTCATCATGCTTGGGGGGACTACAGTACATTCTACTCTTCGATGCTTGCCCTTGACTTTGTTTCGTTATTTATCGGAGATTTGATGATCACGGTCACGAACATCATGCACAGCTCTTACAATATCTTGGTGGTCTTGAAAATCCAACACATGCTCAGATTCTTGCAGATAAATAGCGGCGAACTGAGAAGTTTCGTTATCTGCAACTGGGTTTGGGTCTTTAGTTTAAATATTTTTTATATAGGATTCATCACTAGTGTTTGGTGGGTTTTCAACTTGGATGCCGTCGACATAACAGCTTTTTATGCATGGATTGCTTTCGAAGTGTTAGTTGTAAATGTTTTGCTGTCTTTGAAAATTATTAAGAAAATCCTTTGTACTTGGATTAAAAGAGTTGAAAACTCACAATACGCTGAATATTCAGGAAGTAAAGAATATTGGAACACAATAATTGATGTTTACGGGAATATAATAGAGACCTACATGATTATCGAGAAGACTTGTCAATACTTGGTACGTTCGTTAATAATATCTACAAATAAGTACAAATAAAAATCATACTATAATATAATGAGTTCCTTCTGTTTTCAGATTGTATTTTACGTAATATTAACAGTGTACTTCAATTTTAAGAACCTCGTAATGGTGGTTACTATATTAAGAACTTTAATTGCAAAAGGTGAAATGAAAGTAAGTGGTCGGATTACAAATTTATTTGTTATAAATTCATGTACATTGGTACATAGGCGGACTTAATGCCACAAAGCATTATCTGCCAGTCAACCATTGGGTTTAATAGTACAACACAAAGTGAAGATTTGTCAAAAAACGAATTACTTGATTGACCACTACAACCGTTTACGACCACTAGACCAACGCCGCCTCATCGGTCTAGTGGTCGTAAACGCTTCCGAGCATAAGGACCTGAATTCGATTCCCAGGTCAGGCAAAGTGTTATCGGGTGTTTCAATCAGGATTTTTTCAGTAGCAGCCACGAAGTCTGGATCTGTGCCCGGTAGATGGCAATAGACTCGCCCTCTATTACATGTGACTTAAACATAACCGGCGAAGTGTACTACAAGGCACACCTCTGCCTAACGCTACGGGGATTACAGGCATGTTATGATAAAACTAATTATGTTGTTACCATTACAGCATATCCTTCTGCTAATCCTCAAGAATATCTAACTACTTATTTGCTTGAGCGTGAACTGTGAGGGATTCTACGCAGCTATGAGAGATGTTCAGAGTACCTGTGTAATGCTCAAGTCAAGACATTGTTATGGTTGGTATTAAAAGTGTATCAAAGATTGTTTTTGTTACAATGCGTGTGTGCACTACGACAAGAAACGATGGATGGACTGTGTGAAGGATGGTATGGCAAGAAAGAGGTGTCTGGTGAGATGACGAGTAAAAGAGAAGTATGGAAGAAGACATGACCAAAATTGGGATAAGGGCAGGAGAATGATGATGTTGATGCCTGTGTGCACTACATTATTCCTTATAATATACCGATGAAAAGACAAAATTTGGTCACACATCATTAGCGTCATATCAGCTGGAAGATGTCCACAGCCAGACAGAAGCCTCCTCCAAGAGTCGCCACGCCGACCAGTCCTGTGCTTCTAACATTCAGCGGCTTCTTTCGGCTACCAGTTTATCGGTAGACGCCTGTATGTATTAAGTTAGTACTAGCCTTAACTAGTTTTTCTGCGTTTTCTCGGCAGTAACAACCGGTTACCGTTATGACCAAATAAAAACCTCGCTTAGAATAACGATGTTTTAATTTGTTTTAGACCGGAGAGCTTGCAAGAACATCCAACGTGTACAGCAGGTATTTTTCAAGAAGATGAGCGCTTGCGGCTTGTTCATTATAGACGCCGAGCTACCTCTAAATCTGTCAAGCTTTATAACTACTTATACTATTGTGTTGTTACAGTTTGTGTTTTTGTAAACATATTACTGATTGTGACGACTAATAGACCTGATATGAAAATCATGATGTGTTTTTTTTTCATTTCGTTGTTATTATTACAATTTAATGACCAAAAAAATTATACGTTGGTTCAATTCATTCGATAGTTTACACCTCGATCATAACTTATTTTAGACCCACTAATTACTTACACTGCTACCGATAAATAATATTTTATAAATGACGCTATCGGTGATCGGCTCCATTATCCAGAAAAGATATAATTGGGGGGTTCACAGCTTATCGTTTACTCTGAGCATGACTACTGATATCAGCTTCTACTTGATCAGCGATTTAATAAACACCAAACATCGTGCACAGTTACTACAATATCTTGTTGGTCTCAAAAATCCAATACGTGCTCAAAGTGCTACAAATAAAAGCCGAAAAACTCAGAGGAATCGACTTTAGTCGGCATTCTAAATATTTTTTCTATTGGTTTCTCCGTATGTTTCAGTTTTATTTTTGTTATGAGGATTCTTGATTATTCGTGTTTACTTTAGCTTCGTTTTCGAAACTAACGTTGTATATCCTTTGATAATATTGAAATTATTAGAGAAAATGCTTCGTGTGTAGATCGAAAGAGTCCAGAACTGAGAGTCAGAGACTGGAATATAATTTATGATGCATACCTGAATGTACAGGAATCATACACAATTCTAGAGACGATATTTTGGCGAATGGTAAGCACATTTTTAATTGGTATTGGAAAAAGCTCGATTTTCGGTTGACTAGTAGAAAATGCCTATGACTTTAAGTCCGCCTCTGTACTTTGTTCTTGAAGTCTTAAATAAATAAATTGAAATTTTTAGTGCTACCGAGCTTCAGCAGAAAGAGACAACCGTATTAATATTGTGTTTTTGTTACCAGGTTACATTTTATACGGCATATGCAGTGTACCTTAATTTGAGGAATCTAGCTATGGTATTTTTTTTAGACATAGACTCTTTCGGAAGCTCTACTGAGGTCATCGACCATTGTACTGAGGTTCTCCGTGGTCTCAGCCATGACCATTATATCGTCGGTAAACCGAAGGTGAGAGATGTACTCGCCATTGACGTTGATGCCTAGCCCTCTCCAGTCCAAAACCTTGAAGACATCCTCCATGGCAGCGGTGAACAGTTCCGGAGATATGACGTCTCCCTGTCTCACACCTCGCTGCAGAAGGATAGGTTCCGAGGTTGGGACCTGAATTCGGACTGACATGGTTGGAGAGACTGCAGTACAGCCCAAGTCTCGATCGAATCGAAGGCTTTCTCGTAGTCCACAAACGCTAAGCAGAAAGGCAGGTTATACTCTTCGGTCTTTTGTATAACCTGCCGCAGCGTATGTATGTGGTCTACGGTGCTAAAGCCTTTTCGGAATTCGGGAGGCTGAAAATCGACAAACCTGCGCGCAAGACGATTCGTGATGACTATTGAAAACAACTTGTAGACATAGCTTAGAAGTGAGATGGGCCTATAGTTCTTCAGCCGGGCATTGTCGCCCTTTTTGAAGAAGAGTACCACCACACCCCTGCATCATGCCTGCGGCGTTTTCCCCTCGAGTATGACGGAATCAAACTGCTTCTGAAAAGCCTAAACCGGTTTTCCACCCGCCTTCAGGAGTTCGGCCGTTATTCAGTCATCACCCGGTGCCTTGTTATTTTAAAGCTGTTTCAGAGCCATCCTAATCTCATACAGGCTGATCCGAAATGTCTTCGGTATATTGTCGGATCAGTCTAGCTCTTGGGTTAGCTTGATTTGCAACAGGTTTACTGGTTGAAGTGTACAACTGCCCACAAAAACTCTTGATTTTCCTCAGTAGCTCCAGTTTGGCGCTTACGATCTTGCCGTCGTCGGTCTTCAGTTTCGTGAGCTGGCTCTGCCCAACAGCCAGATCTCTTGAAAATACATTGGAGCCTTTATTCCGCTCCATAGCGTCTTTAAACTGGCTGCCGGGTACTAGGGGCCATTTTTGTGTTGCGATCATTATTGGGGGGGTTTTGCCATAATCGTCACGCTTGGCAGGCGGGTTGGCGATCGCAGTATGGTTGTTATAAAATCACAGAGAACGCTGCTGCCCATTCTCTGGTAACTCCCTTAGTCACCTCTTACGACACCCACGGGCGGGAAAATATGGGATGGTGCTATTCTTTACGTCCGACACCATACGGAACATGTCCATACGCTTCCGAAAGAGTGGGTCTTAAAATGAACATGGATAAAACCAAAGTCATGTTGAATGCCCATGTAACACTCACTCATACCAAGATCGGAGACTCTATACTCGACGTTGTAGACGATTATGTCTACCTGGGACCAAAGGTCTAGTTAGGTAGGTCTAACTTCGAGAAAGAGGTCAATCGTCGAATCCGACTCGTCTGGGCAGCGTTCGGGAAGTTGCGTGGTATCTTCTCATCCAACTTACCGCATTGTTTCAAGACGAAAGTCTACGAGTGTGTGTTGCCAGTGATTACATACGGGACCGAAACGTGGTCGCTCACAATGGGCCTCATCAGAAGGCTTAAAGTCATCCAAAGGGCAATGGAGAGAGCTATGCTCGGAGTTTCCGAGCATAGCCCTCTCACTCATAATCTTCATGAAACTTATGAATGTATCTAAAAGTGTCTTTTTCATGTTTGTTACAGTATGTCGCGCCAGCTAAAAGATAGAGAAATCGCAGAATACTTTGAACTTGGTGATGGGTATAAAAAAATTGCCGAGCTACAGAGACTACTGGTCTTGAGAACCTGATTTGCATGACAGCTATGTTTCAAAGTTCATGAGCTTCAATAGATTCAGATGGCCTTTGAATTACTTGCACGTAAATGACAATACTGTAATTTCCAACAGAAATTGCCCTGATTTTGACAAACTTTATAAAATTTTACCTCTACTCGACATTCTGCGAACTAATTTTCAAACAAACTATTAGACATCAGAAAGAGTTGCGATTGATGAAAGCATGATCAAATTCAAAGGCAGGAACTACTTGATACAATACATGCCAAAAATACCGACTAAACGAGGGTACAAGGTTTGGATGAAGTGTGCACAGTCAGGTTAACCCTTGACTATGATTTATGCACAGGCCCCCCAACTTCTGTACCCTGCTTGGGTACAGAAGTTGAAACTGACTTAGGTGGTAAAGTTGTCAGGAAATTCTGCGAAAATTTGAAAGACAAAAATTGTAGTCTATTTTGACAATTTATTCAACAGTTACCCTTTGCAAGGAAAATTACGAGAGGACAAAATTTTTGCCTGCGGAACGATGAATTCAAACAAAAAGCTCTTGCCAACCCTAAAAGAAGACAAGCATTTACAAAGAGGCGAACATGATTACCGTATTAGTGACACAAAAGTAAGTTTGGTGAAGTGGAATGACAAGAGATCAGTATTTATTTTGTCAAACTATCATGATCCCAATAATGTCAGAGAAGTTAACTACAGAGAGCGCGATGGTACCAGTGTTGAATTGTCCTGTCCAGAAGCCGTGAAAGATTACTACGGGAATACGAATTTTGTCGACAAATTCGATCAACTAAAAACCAGTTATGCTATTGACAGAAAATCCCACAAGTGGTGGCTCAAGATTTTTTTCATTTCCTTGATTGTTGTGCTGTCAATGCCTTTTTAATTTATAAAGAACTGCAGTCCTCTTCACGCCCAGACCTAAGCACGTTGACTTAAAGAATTCAGACGAAGCGTATACCAGGGTCTATTATTTCAAACAACCCCTAAATAAACACAATTAACAAAAGTAAGCCCACATGATCATTATTCTTGGACATCGCCAGGACTTACTTTCGTATGCTCGCCTTTTAACAAAATTAGTCTTGTATACATGTGATAATGTAAACTCTACATTACACAGTCATTATTCAAACACGGCCGTTTCAAATTGTCTTAGGTAGGACTGGATAAGTCGTCAATATTGTTGTGTCAGAAAAGTTTCTAACAAAATGTTAAAGAAATTTAGAACCATACCAATTATATCTACTTACCCAGTACAAGTATTACTCAATAATCGACTAGAAAAATAAGTGCAAACAATACTTTATCCATTTAATTTAATATTGAATTTATTCCTTTGTTCAAAGTACCGTGTACATGATAATGTTATAACTGCAAGCGATAAAAAGGCCTACATACCACAGGCATTGGGTGTTAGCTATACGATAGCGACGATTTATTATGACTTATACAAAAATCGGATGGACAGAATTTTACAAGAAGCTAATTTTAGTACCAATACCATATCAATCATTACAATATTTGTGTTGCCCACCTCACGTTGTGTTGCTTCTGTAATGAGTTTTGTTCTTAATATAGTGTATCGTCATAAAAATGTCTTACTCATTGAGTTGATCCAGATGATACATACGAATATTGACATTAGTAAGAGTGTCCGAAGTTTTGTTGCTTGGAGTTGGATCTCAGTTTCAATTATGTGTTGTATCAGCATATTTATTCATATTACAAGTTATGTAGAGTTTGGTAACTTTACTGTTGTAATTATTGTTGATCTTTGGTTACTCATGGGCATTGATATGAATTTCGTTTATGATCTTCGAGTTCTTATATTATTAAGAAAATATATCGAAAGATGGATTAAAAATGTTCAAACGATCAATGCTGCGCAGGAGAACGATGAAACCTGTTGCATGAAGTTGTTTGAAACGTATCAAAATATTTTGAAGGCTTTCGATGTGTACAAGACGGTTTCCCAAGTATCGGTAAGCTTTCGTACTAACTGTTTGAAATTATTGTAGTAATTCAATATATATTTTTTAAACATTCCGAACTCATCATCTGCCTATCCTTTTCCCAACTCTTGGTCGGCTTCCAGTCTAAGCGGATGCAGCTGAATACCAGTATTTTACATGGAGCGACTGCTTATCTGACCTCCATAACCCAGTTAGTACTGGGTAATACGATACCCCTTGGTAAGACTGGTTATCGGACTTTTGGACCACTGACTACCTGTAACGACTGTCAAAGATCTACAAATGACAGCCGGGAGCAACTGCTTAACGTGCTTTCCGAGGCACGGAGGAAACTCGGTATGTAATGGGCGGTCACCCACCCACGGACCAACCTAGGCAAGCGTGGCTTAACCTTTAGATCGACCCGAGTGGCGGTTATTATTTAGCCACGAGCTCCTCTAATAATGTTTGGAATTTAGATCTAATCCTCTTTGAAATCTACTTTACAGTTACTGAATCGCACGATCAATGCTTTCGGTCGGAATTTATGTATTATTGAGAGTTTTTTACAAACAGTCAAACAACGCAGTCGTGAATATGGGCATGTAAGAAGTACTTTAACATTTAGCTCAGTTTATTTTTAACCCCCGACGCAAAAAGAAGGAGTGTTATAAGTTTGAACGCAATTTGTGTGTGTGTGTGTCTGTCTCTGGCACCGTAGCTCTTAAACGAGTGAACCGATTTAAATGTAGTTTTTTTATTTGAAAGCTAGTTTCTTGGCGATGGTTCTTAGATACGTTTTATCAAAATCGGTGCAGCCATTTACTAGTTATGGGGGATGAAAGTGGGTATGAAAAATCGAATATTTTCAAATATTCCCAAGTGGGGTATCAAATGAAAGGGCTGATGCGTATTTTACTATTAGACATAGACATGTCATGTCATGTCATGTCTATTAGACATGTTTTATCAAGACCGGTTCAGCCATTTTATTGACTTTTCAAATGTTTGTTCGCTTTTCTTTGCTGCGATGGCGTGTTTTAAATTTTTTAGTCGAGACTTATTGGCTATTAAGCCATTGGCCGACACGACTATCGGCACAATGACTGCTGTACTCACGTTCCACATGTCGACAACCTCGCGAGCCAGATCTAGATATTTGAATTGTTTATCTTTCTCTGCTTTCACGAGGTTCTCGTCATGCGGAACCGTTAGATCAACAATCATTGCGCGACGCTCCAATCGATCTATCACCACATTGTCGGGTTTATTGGCAACAATAGTCCTGTCAGTGACGATAGATCGATCCCAATACAACGTGATATTACCATCATCGAGAACTGGGTCGGGCACATACTTATAGTATAGCACTTGTGATTCCACAAGGTTGTACTTCAAAGCAAGTTGCTGGTGGATAATCTTGGCAACGAGACTGTGTCTATGCAAGTACTCTCCGTTAGCCAGACGAGAACACCCAGAAATAATGTGTCGGATCGATTCTCCCGGACGGTGGCATGCCCGACATATGTCAACCGTGCCATCCTTAACAATGTATTTCCGGTAGTTATTCGTCATCATAACTTCGTCCATTATTGCACAGACAAAACCTTCGTTTTCCCCGAATAGGTCACCGAAGCACAGCCAAGATACGGACGCCAAGAAGTCTACATCAGGCCCATGTAGGGCCCGGTAAATGCGTCCGTGAAGCTCCTTGCCCTGCCATACCTACTTGCGATTATTAGTGTCTAATACTCTAGGTTTGCGCCAGTTCTCGTTAGCCAGGGAGAGCGGGGTGAGGCCCTTGTCCACTGAGACCACATCTCGGTGCATCCCCACGTCAGCTTCTAGGAAGTATTCCCTGAGACTGCATACCTCATGGTTGTGCATGGTCTTAGCATTTAAGAAGCCACGACCCCCACACTTCCGCAGGATATACAGTCTCATCACCGACGACCGTGGGTGATGCATTCGATTTGCGGTCAGCAGTGCACGGACCCTCCTATCCAGGGCATCTAGTTTCGTCTGAGTCCATTTGAGTATGCCGAAAGAATACATCAAAACTGGCATGACCCAACCGTTGAAGGCGCGCACCTTGTTTCCGCCTGACAAAAGACTACTTAGTACCTTATTCAGGCGGCCAAAGAAGCGCTCCCTCAACGATTGTTTCATGTCAGCAGTATTGATACCTAATGCTTCCGACATACCCAAATACTTATAGGTTTCTGTTGAGGAGAGGGATCTAAGGTGTATGGAATCCGAGAATTGAGTTCCCACGGATTCCATAATCTCCCCTCGCTTCACATGCATGACTGCACATTTGTCCACACCAAATTCCATCCTGATGGAGCTACTGAAAGTTTCCGTTACCTTCAGTAGCTTCATCAGTTGCAAATTGTTGGGGGCAAAGAGTTTCAGATCATCCATGTAAAGAAGGTGAGATATAAGCTGACCATCTCTCCTCAACCGATAGCCTAACCTGAACCCTCCAGCAGTGTGCTGAGAGGGTTCAAGGCTAGACAAAACCACAATGGACTTAGACTATCACCCTGGAATATACCGCGCTCGGTCCTTATCGGTTCGCTGTTTCCCTGGATCTGTCGACATCCTGGATAGCGAAGGACCCTTCTCCAGCACCACATACATGACACCAGGAAGGTACGCAGAGTTGCATCAACTTTATAAACTCCAGCACCCTCATGAGCCATGTAAGAGGCACAGAATCATAGGCCTTCTTGTAATCTATCCAACATGTAGACAGATCCTTTCGGGAGCGGCGAACCTGTTGGCTAACGGCCATATCTATGAGGAGTAGCTCCTTAGTACCGCGGAACCCGTTCCTACATCCATTCTGAGAGGCAGACATGATAGAATTACTATCAATATGATGGTTGACTTTAGCTCTCAAAATGGATGTAAAAACTTTATAGACCGTTGGTAAACAAGTGATTGGTCTATAATTTTTGGGCTCCGCAGTACTACCTGATTTATGGAGCAGGTGGGTAATTCCTGTCGTCAAGAACTGGGGCAGCGACCCTGACTCTAAGGCTAATTGAAACTGGGACGCCAAGCAAACGTGCGATCTCTGAAACCATTTGATCCAGAAGTTGTGCAGTCCATTCGGTCCTGGAGATTTCCAGTTTGGCAACGGACGGACTGCACCAGCTACGTCTTGGGGGCTTATGATGATTGCCCCCATTTCAGGTATTGGATCACACGCTCGTTCAACCTCCCGGGTCCAATCACCCTCAGTGTGACAGACAGGTACCGACCAGATGCTGCGCCAGAACGAACACATGGCGTCATCATCTGGTAGACGCGTGTCAGTCACACCTTGGTCCGGTCGCTCCCAAGCCCTATATACCCACCTTTCATCGTTTTGGAATGTGCGATTCTGAGTGTATCGCTCCACTCGCCGATTGTACCGACGAATACGGCTTGCCCATGCACAAATCTTCTGCTTCAGGAAGTCGATACGCTCTGTGACACGGGCCAAGTAGTCTCGAAAACTAACATCAGTTCTCGAGAACGCCCGCCTCACAAAGCGCATCACCCTAGGTCGAGTATTGCCCTCCCTGAAGCAGATTAACTTGCCGATGAGTGTTCTAGCCTCACCGATACGTCGCTCAATCCTGCACTGCCAAGCTGGAACAGCTAATTTTGGTCGTGAAGCTCTGTCGTTGTTGGGAAATTTGGCGTGAGCTACACGACATGCCGCTACAGCTCCACAGTACAATATTGAGTGGGTATCGGCGAGGTCTTTGCTGGTGTCAAAGCAGTTTGACAGCTGCGAATCTAGAGCACACACCAGCGCCTTGTTTTTCTTGTGCATAGGCAAACGAGGTAGTCGTTCCCTAAGTTCAGGCGGTGTGGAACGATATTCCCGGAATACATTCTCCAAAGCGCTCCTCAATTGTGCGTTGCACTGGGTATTCACGGATATAACTTCATCATCATCCCCTTCACCACCGCGGTCGAACCGCGGCGAAGCAATGGTAACATTTTGCAACTGCACCGCGATCATTTGTGAAGCAGGCGTAACTAGGTTACTCGTGATTCTGAGCGTAGTCGATCAAGTACGGTATCATCCAACATCATAGTTACGTTGGATGACCCGCACCTGATCCGACAGTCGTTGCGCCGCTGACACGCTGACAGCTGGCTCAAGCACCTGAAACAGAGAGAGCATCCGACCACGGTACGCAGTCAAGTTGCTTTCCCCCTCAGTAGCCCCATAATATGCACGCATGACTTGTTCATTAATGGACTGAGTCCATCGCATGCGCGACACATTTCCAAATTTATATTATTATTGCACCTATTTAATAACCATGATTATACTTTTCAGTCTTCCTTCTCGAATTTCGTGATTGGCATTCTGACAACTATGTGGATAATCAAGGACGTACTGAAAGTAATAATTCATTGTGTGTACTGCGAGAAATTCTACTTAGCCATCGAAGAAGCTGAGACGGCATGTATACAGGGTATGAAGACAAGAAACTACACAAGTAAGCATGTTTTCTTATTTTAATGTATTTATCAATAGGAGAAAAATCTAAATAACCAATTGAATCTTCAAACTCTCCTGAAGGGTTAACAGCTCAACGACCTATGTTGTTCCAATCGTATGTGATTCAGACGAACTAAGAAAATGTACTGAGGATACTTTTAAGTATGAATGTGGATAAATGGCTACAAGGGTAGGGGAAGACCCTAGAAATAATTTATGGACCGCTGAAATGACGATTAATAGGGAAGAGTGAAAGGTGATACGGCAAGAAAGACGAAGAAGATACTGTGTGGCAAATAAAAGAAGTATAGAAGAAGATACTGTGTTGATGCCGAAGAAATGGGGATAATGCAATAGAATGACGATGATTTTTATGTTCTGATGGAAAGCCCTTTCTTACAGAAAGTCAAGAACGACTTTGCAAGAACGTTCTAAAGAAAAAAAGATCCTTCAGTAAGATGACCGCGTGTGGCTTTTTCTACGTAGACGCTAAGCTGCCTTTGTGTTTAATGGGACTTCTTACTAATTACGCCGTCGTGTTATTGCAGTTTGCTCTTCTATAAATTCATGCCAAATTCATTAACACTAAAATACCTCATGCATGCACATGCATGAGATATTTTAGTGTTAAGATTAAATCTGGTGTGTAGTAGTTAATGTGACATTTGAATTTAGACAGTTGCTACTCGGGAACGAAACAGTCTCATATACCTTTAAATACATTAAGTTTTCGTGACTTTGAAACCGGAACAGGTTCTGCTCAAAGTATTCTATTCTTGACGATATTATTACTTCTAATACGTATCTTTACAGTTATGTCAGAATATTTCTCATGGTCATATATCGATGTGTCTGTCTATTTCAAATGATAACTTTAATAATAACAAATGGTAGGGTTTTTACAGTTGGTCAATTTCTCATTTTCCTTGATTGGGGACATAATTAACACTGTTTCAAACATCATGCACAGCTACTACAATATGTTATTGGTCTTGAAAATCCAACACGTGCTTAGACTCTTACAAATTAATGGAAATGAACTTAAATTCTTTATTGTCAACAATTGGGCTTGCGTTAGTCTTAAATCTATTTTGTATTTTTTTTTAATGACTTATTTCTGTTTACTTTCTGACCAAGTAACTTATATTGATATAGTATCGGCTTATGCCACGATAGCTTACGATTTTAATGTCGCGTATGTTTTGTTGATTTTGATATTTCTGGAGAAAATTCTTCGTGTATGGATTGAAAAAGTTGGAAACACAAGAAACACTGAGGATTCAGAAAGAGAAGGCTACACTGGAACACAATGCTTGATGTATACCTAAATATATAGGACAGTTACATAATTATAGAGAAGACGTTCCGTCATATGGTAAGTTTATCTTAAAAAGTTTATATAATAATTCCAATGCATAGCATGCATAGCACCGACTACATCATATAGCAACTGATGTGTCCCTTTTACCCAGTGTCCTGAGAAAAACGATCATCGCAAAATTAACTGTTCGTCGCGACATTTGTCAGCTATTTTTATGGAAAGCCCATAACAGCCCTCTGTTGGTCCTTTCCGTAATAATAAAATTTGAACATATATTTAACAACAAATCACTCACTTATTTAATTTCTTCTTGGCAGATTCTTTTTATACGACATTTACAGCTTACCTCAGTTTGCAGACCGTAGCTGCAGCAATAACTTTTAAAAGTTTGATAGCAGCAGGTATCCCTAGAGTGATATTAGATAATAGATACTCACTGCAATACTATAAGTTTTAAGCCTAGCGTGTAACCATGATTGTGTTAATTGTGCAAAAGACAAATAAATAAAAGCATCCAGATCAGTAAATCAATTCAAGGCCGTATAAATTCCTAGATGATTTGTTTTGTTTACTTTTTCTATCATATCTTATGATTCTGTTAAATACTCACTTGTTGTCAAGCCTACGCTGACTTCGCAAACTAAGTATAATAATGTAGCAAAATAACAATGTAAATCCAAATATTTTTTAAACAGTCAGTTTTTCCTGTTTTGTTGGTTCTTCTCCATAGGACCAACCAGAACCGTGCACCTATGTTTTGACGTTTCACAAATGTCCATATAAAAACAAATAAATAGCATGCGTTGCAATGCAGCTTTTTACCTACCTACTACAAACCTACTACTTACCTACTACGTACCTACTACGTGCCTACTACGTGCCTACTACGTACCTACACACACAAACAAACTTGTCACTGAGTCAAATAGAGCTTTAAACCTCACGTAGATGGGCGCATGGCACGTAGTGTGGAGCAGGGCATGCGGGTCGCGAGAGTTTTTACTTATTAGTTATATCATTTCTTCTTATTGTGAGAAAAGAGAAAATTAGAATGATTTGTTTCTTATAACTGTGTAATAGCTTGAATTTGTAAGGTATGTTGTACTTGTTATCTCAAATAAATAAATAGTTTTGTAATTTGATGGCCAAGGAAAACATAAATCATCTGCTACCAAAAATAACGTCGAGAAAGTAATCTTTTCATTATGCTTAGTGCGATAAAGTGCTTTTACTCTAATTGAAATATCAACTTTAGCGTCACCCTCCTACCGCTAACAACTATACGACCATGGAATCGTACACAACATTTTATAACATAAGAACGCACTATTAATAAGTACTTTATCATTGAATTTGATAATGTCGTTTAAACTTAAAAACATATACCGAAAGAAAAACACAAAACCAAACTTGTCATTATATCCACCCGAAATATTAGTAAATAATCGTCTAGAAATGGAAGTTCAAAGAATGTTTTATCCATTACACAGCCCCCTGCTTCTATTGTTCTCTTCAAAGTATACTATCCAAGATAATTATATTACTCCCAACGGGAAGATGCGTACTATGGCGTCGTTCTTAAGTTTATGTTATATTTTAATAATCTGTGTTTATTGCATGTTTCTCAATCAATCTAACGTAGAGTACATAATTACTCATAGTGACACTACAGTTTTATTTACCGTTTTTGTTTCCTACGTTTACTCTGTTATCGGTATGATAATAACTTTAGTTCTCAGTATTGTTCACAGTAAAAACAACATATTACTCGTTTTAATCATTCAGATTATAAATAAAAGTATGGATTTTAGCAACAGTGTTAGAAATTACATTATTTGGAATTGGATCTCGGCCGTCCTTGTTTTCGGTGTTAACATTTTTATTTACGTCGTAATATATCAAGAAGAATCTAAATTTAATTTCTATGAGTGGCTTGTGCTAATTCGCAACTATTTGCTTATAAAACTTGACATGGATTGTGTTTATGCATTTCGTGTTTTGGTATTATTAACAAAATATCTCGACGATTGGATCACAACAGTTGTGAAGCTGAGCAATGAGAGACACGAAAATGATACGTATTTTACTAAATTATTTAAGATATACCAGAATATTCTGAAAGCGTACAATGTATACAAGACCATATTTCAAGTATTGGTAGGCACACGAATATTAAAACCATCTTTTTGTTTTATTAATTAATAAATATGCAGCTTGTAGTTTTCTCTTTTGCAGATACTGTATACCACGATCAATGTGTTCGCTAGAAATTTACTCTACTTGGGCACAATGTTACAAATATTACACAATCCAGCAGAATCACAAAGCGAGGTAACATTTCACTACTACAATTGCAGGTTTCTGTGTCCGTTATAAAATTTGAAAGTTAATTTTATGATTGGTGCTAGTTTTTAAAGCTGACGAATAACAAACTATGATCAATCAAAAATATGATCAGAATGTCTGAAAACAGAGTATCTCTTCCTTTAATCACAGCCTTAATAAATAATGAAATATTTTAAGCCGATCGGAAAGAATCAGTCCTCGTTGATGACGTTTGTGACGATTTTATGGATAGCTAAGGACATATTACAAGTGTTTATACACAGTTTGCAATGCGAGAAGTTTTATATATCTGTTGAGAAAGCTGAAACGGCTTGTATACAGCTTTTGAAGAACAAAGACTGTCCAAGTAAGTATTTAAAGTAATTTCTGCGTTTTTGTCATCCTGCTTACTGGCATTTTGCGAATATGTCGTTAAGCGTTTCTTTTATGCAAGAGAACCGTTCATATATGACCAAATTTTAATCATTATTGTTCTTTACAGATGATGAAGCACGTCTATGCAAGAAAGTTCTGCAGGCGAATCAATCGTTCAGCAAGATGACGGCATGTGGCCTATTCTATGTAAACGCGGCGCTACCTATTTCTTTGATGGGACTTCTCTCTAATTACGTCATTATACTCTTGCAATTCGCATTTCTGTGAAACAATACAATAATTGATGAAATCATTTGAGATTTTACATTCAATAAATGTTTGATGCTAGTTTCTACAAATTTTTATTTAACACATTTTTCGTTTTTGACTGTTTGTGGTAGTTCAGTCTAGATTTCGTTACATTCTCGTTAAAACTGACCATTGCGTGTCGGGTTAAGTCCCTAAGCACGGTTCACTCGCTCTTAGACGGATAAGCCGGTAGACCAAAAAAGACTACTCGAACCGACAGAGCCAGGTAAGGATGATCGATATTCATCGATAGTAGATAAAAACATCGCCACATCAATTAATAACAATAGGTTAAGCCGCACTTGCCTAGGTTGGTCCGCGAATGGGTGACTGTCCATTACAAACAAAGTTTCCTCCGTGCCTCGGAAAGCACCTAGAGCCGTTGGTCCCGATTGTCATTTGTACATCTTTGACACTCGTAACAGGTAGTTAGTGGCCCTAAAGTCTGACAACCAGTCTTACCAAGGGATATTGTATTACCCAGTACTAACTGAGTTGTGGAGGTCACCCATCAGCACAATGTTTTGAGTGCGTCACATTGAGTCCTACCGTAAAACGTGATTTTTCACCCAAAAACAAAAGTCGTTTCCCAGCAATAATTTTTGCGTAAAGGTACTTACTTTGACGTACATACGTACGAGCGTATGTCCTTGGTTGACGGCTTCGTGAAGGGTCTTTTTACACACTGTATATATTTTTTAAACTCAAATCTTATTATTTAAACTGTCTAATGATACCTAATTTCATCTTAGAACCGTGTTAACATCCCAATAGATATTCAGAAAAATGACAACTTCAAGCTGTTAAAATCCAAGATCGGACTCTTATAAAAAAATCTATTTGTTTCTGTCCGAGAATCAGGTACCTTAGGTATCATCATAATAATCGGGGTTTTCACTAGTGCTCGTGATTCCGTTACAACTAAATTAAAACGATAGATGTTTTAAACTCAGAGATGAAAATAAAGAGGTGAAAACGAAAGAGAGCTTTTGTTTTTCAAATAATAAAAAGCAACAGCAATGTGGAGGAGTACTTTTACACCTAAGCGTCCTTTAGTTTCCTTGAATAATATTTTATATATATACATATTATTTAATATTAATATAAATTTTATTTAAAAGAAACAAAAAAGAACTACAAAAGGACTCATTTACATAAAACAAACCACATTTTATTTTAATTAGGCCGTTTTTGTAAATGTTCTAATTAATTAATTCGTTATAAGAATGATGTAGTACTATTTTATTTTTAATTAATATCTCTTTATTGTTACTAACATTATGAGTTATATTACTTGAATAAATAATTTGATTATTAATTATAATTATTGGCCTTTTAATATAATTGAAATACACATTCCTTCTATTCTTAAATAAAACGAATTTGGAATGACTTACTGTGTGGTGTGCTAGTGTTTTCACTAACATGGATAAAATGAAGTCTTTTAGAAGAAAACAGTTCAACGCCAAAAAAAGTTGCCGTGTGAGAACCACAGTAGACAACATGGTTGACAAAGATGTGCAGTCAATGCTTTTACCATTAAATATTCTGCAAATCATGTTTTTCTGTCCCAAGTACCATATCAAAGATGACTTAATAAATCTAAATAGCCTGGCATCGAAATTAGTATCACTGTGTTTCGTGATGGCCGTTTTCCTTATTTTCATACATCGCATCTACCATCTGCACTATGAAGAATTTACGAGAAAATATGTTCATTCGCTATATATCTGCTCTTATTTTGACTTCGTCTCGTATTCTTCAGGATATGTTTTAAATTATGTCATTAATGTGTTGTATACGAAAAGAAACATAACGTTTGTCTTGAAAATCCAAGACATTCACAGATTTCTCAATGACAAGATATATTTTAAACGTTTCATTATTTGGAATTGGATCAGTAGCACCTTAACCTTAATATCGTCCATTTTCTTTACCATGTGTTGTTGCTTATTATTTGAAGTTCCCTTGCACGAAACAATTTGACTTTGATGTCTTTTGATATGAACATTTTGTATGCCGTCAGGGTTATCAATTTTTTAAGCAATTGGTTATTTTCATTATTTTTTTGTTCTTTGTTACAATATTTAACGCAAAGGTTGACTCGTACAAGAAGTAGATAGACTTTAAATATGTAGAATATTACAGAAATTTTACAAGAAACTTCGGTATACATGTGTTCGTAATCATTCTCCTCATATATGGCTTGAATGATTTTGATTGTTTTTTAACTTATTGGATCACTTAGATGGTTCTCAGCTATAGTTGGACCCGTGAAGTGGCGCTGTTGTCAACCTCCATTGAATATTGTGACAGGACAATGTCTGTCGGGTCACTAGTAATACAAATAACATTTAAAACCTTTTCATTCTTATTTATCAAATTTATAAGGAATTTTGTTTTTAGCTAACAACATACTTAGCGTCTCTATTTTTTTACTTATGGACAGTAAAAAGTTGGATATTTGAAGTAATTTTTTACAGGTAATTTTAGTTTATAATTTCTTCGAACATTTCCTCATCTTTCTGCTCTTGTCCCATGTACTTGGGCTCAGCGAAACACGTTTTTTTTCATCTATTTTCTCATGTCAGCTGTCACGCTATCAATTACTCCTTTTTCTTTCATATTATTCCTCACACAATCCATCCATTGTTTCCTTTGTCTTCCTCTCCCTCTCCATCCATCAGGATTTATATTCATCACTCTTTTAGTCATATGGGTTAGTTGTTGTATTAGTTATTCGCGACTTAAGATCATATACAAAAATCCGATGACAACAGCTGTATCCCACCAGACACAACACCCGTCTGGACTGAGGACCCCCCCTTTTCTATGGGGGATGAAGAACTTTATACCCAGTTCTTCATACTCCTGTATGAATATAAATGCTCATGCAAATATTACCGATGCTGAGAAGAAATTGTGCAAGAATACTCAACGCTTGCATCGAGCGCAATTCGAGAAGATGAAAGTCTGTGGAATGTTCTACGTAGATGCTAGTTTTTCATTAACAATGATAGCTTTAATATCTCACTACACTATTGTGTTACTGGTGTTTGCGTTACTTTAGTTTTAGAAATGGCTGTTAAAAATGTTATAATGTTAAACTTTATTATACCGATTAGCGGACGACTTATAAAAAATGTATTGATCCGATTAGCCGATTACTAGACACTTCGTCTAGAAATAGAAAAAAGAAAAAAAAAAATGATACTACATTTAATAATTATAATTTTTTTCTTTAGACGCTGAACTGAAATTGATGTAAATGTAATTTTTAATAATAATTTGTTTAATAAAAAGAACTAGCAACATTTTTGGTTTTATTTACTAGAATCCATTTATGGTTTGGTACAATTTCGCTCTTTCACAAATTGGGATTTCCTATCACGAATTTTTTATACCAGCCACGTATTTGTGCCCGGTTGATGTCAATAGGCTCGACCCCTATTAGATGGCACTTAAACGTACATAACTTGCGAAATGTGTGTGTCCTGTTGGGTACGCCTCTGCCTAACTCTTCGGGGATTATGTTTTGTAAAAAAAACGTTATCCTCCTGTCTTTATTTTTTTTCTTCTTGCTTATAACTTCCATTCCATCTCCGATTAAACTTTCTCACTATTATACCATCTTCAAAATCCTAAATCCTTTCATCTTAATCGTTTCTTGACCTTAACTTACTTACAAAGCCATCCAAATAACACCAGACCCAACACTTCCAACAACATGGTTATGTGTTACAACAACAACATTTCCAATATATACAACATTAGTTTTAGTATATGCGAAACCTGAAACACGTATCTAGCTAGTATTTTTATGTAAAGAATCTATGTACAAAATTTCAAAATTGTATCATAAAAAATCACAAAGTTATAAGCTTATTCTGTTACCTGGTTGTCCGCACAAAAACGTGGTCAACACGCGCGCGTTCCTCCAGCGTCATCTTGAGCTCATGGATAATAGTAATTTGGTGTTAGGTACCTAACTGATTGCGATAGGTACTTAGTGTCGCTCGGTGTCCAACTTGTAGCCTTTTTCAAATATTTTTTGGACAAAATGTAAAATGATTTAAAAATTATTGGAATCGATTCAGTTACTTATTCTGAACAAACTATATTCATTTTTCGCATAATTATACTAAAAATAATATTGTATAATTAATTTTAATTATCTTTAACGAAACTTAAAATAATAATAAAAAATAAGTACTTATAGACAAGAATATTAATGTTCTTAAAGTACTATTAGTCACATATCAATAATTTCAAGGTACCTTGACAGTTTATTTGTACGATAAAACTAATCTCTATGGATACAATCGTAAATTCATTCGTGTCTGCGTAATTTATATAAAATGATGTCTATTATAGGACGACAACAGAATTATCACAAAATAAATAATTATTTAATTACCATCCCATTAAACAATGTGGTTGACAAAGATATTCAATCGATGTTTTTGCCTTTAAATCTAATGGAAAATCTTTCTTTCTGTCCCAAGTATCGCATCAAGGATAACTAAATACGGCCCTAACAGTTTTACATCGAAATTGGTATAATTTTGCGCCATGATGATATTTATATTTCTGTTCTCCTACCGTATCTACAATCTGTGTTCAGACGAATACTTAAGAAAAGATTTTAACTTGGTGTATATTGCCTCTTATTTCGACTTTGTCTCGTTTGGGACAGGATTCATTATAAATTATGTAGTCAATGTATTTCAAACGAAAAATAACATTGTAATCGTCTTGTACATCCAAGAAGTTCACCGATTGCTTAACGAGAAGTTGTACTCTAAGCGTTTCATCATTTGGAATTGGATCAGTATCATCTCATTCACAGTTTCTTATGTGAACATTATCATCTTCTACAGCGTAACGTTTCAGCTTGCTATCTACGAATTTTTTTGTGGTATATCTTTATTGAGTTTCGAAATAAACTTCTTGTACGCTATCAGACTTATCAAGCTCTTGAAAAGAAAAGTTGATTTATGGAACATTCAAGCTCAGCATTTGCAACAGATGGATCAAAGCGGCAAAGAAATTTATTGCAAAAGTATGTTTCAAGCTTACGTTAATATTTTAGTGTTATGAAATCTATAGGACTTCTTTCCAGTATTTTGTATGTACTCCTTTTTGTAGAAATTTGGTGGTTAACAGGTTCGACAAGTAGATCTAACAGTTTTCGTTATTTTCAGGCCATCTATCACACTTTTGAGTTATTTTGCCACGTTGTGATCAAGTTCCAAGTAGCGCTTTAAGCTTTTAATTTTGCGGCCCGTATTGGCTTGTATGTGAGTATTTTTTAACTCTATCAAAATCTAACAAGCCTATTTAGCCTATTTAGCCTGTTAGCCTATTTTATCCCACTGTTAGGCAAAGGCCTCTCCTCATGACTTCAAGATTTTGGAAGGCATGGGGAGGAGGCCTTTGCATAGCTCGAAATATGTTAACGTAATACTGTGGTGTCAAGGTAAAAGGGGATGAGTCAGAAATTTTCAAAAATGAGTTGTTTACACAGTTGGATAAAATATATTACTAAGTTTTACGGTAAAAAGGAGATGAGTCAATATAATGTATTTTTATTTCGTGAATCTCAAATAACAAATAGAGTCTAGTCTTAAACAGCAAAAACTAAAAAGTAAAAATGAGTTATGTGTAGTCATCTTTTTATTACATACGTAATTCTTTACTTATAAAATTAAGTATAGTGAGATAAGTCGACTCGTGCCTAAATTCGTATTCGTCGTTCCGCGTTAGTTGCATTTCGCGAGAGAAGTTGACGTGTTTAGACCTGTGTAAAAAACCCAATATTTTGGTTTACGTATGTATTTGAGTGTTGAAACTCATAGAAATGAATAGGATTAACAAGATAATGCCACTGGCTCTAAATGAAATACAAATGAAAATAAAAAAGAAATCTGTAAGAGTAACAGGGATAACAAACCCTGATAAACGTGGATCACATGCACCTTCTAATAAGATAGGGGATGATACAGTACAGGCAATTAAGGATCACATTAATTCTTATTAATTATACGAAATGACTCTCGAGGTTGTAGACGATTATGTCTACCTGGGACAAACGATTCAGTTAGGAGACTAACTGGATCGACTGTTACTGTAACTTCGAGAAAGAGGTCAATCATCGAATCCGACTCGGCTGGGCAGCGTTCGGAAAGTTGCGTGGTATCTTCCCGTCTAACTTACCGCAGTGTCTCAAGACGAAAGTCTATGACCAGTGTGTGTTGCCAGTGATTACATACGGGACCGAAACGTGGTCGCTAACAGTGGGCCTTATCAGAAGGCTTAAAGTCACCCAAAGGGCAATGGAGAGGCCTATGCTCGGATTTTCCTTGCGTGATCAAATCAGAAATGAGGACATTCGCAAGAGAACTAAGGTTACCGACGGAGCCCGAAGAATAGCCAAACTTAAGTGGCAGTGGGCAGGGCACATTGCTCGCAGAACGGATGGCCGATGGGGCCGAAAAGTTCTGAAGTGGCGACCGCAAACCGGAAGACGTTGCGTTGGAAGACCTCCCACTAGGTGGACCGATGCCCTGGTGAAGCTAGCAGGGATCCACTGGATGCGAGTCGCACGGGACCGGTCAATGTAGCGACACATGGGGGAGCCTTATGTTCAGCAGTGGACGTCTTTCGGCTGAAATGATGATGATGATGATTATACGAATCGCATTACAACCGAAGTCATACAAACAAACGCTATTTACCGGCAAGGCTGTCACTAACAATAATGTACCAAACATACAAAGATAAAGTCAGCAATCCCGTATCATATACCTATTTTGGAAATGTTTTTCATACCATGCGTCTATCTTTTAAGAAACCTTCTTTGGACACCTGCAATACATGTGACGCATACAAAATGAAAATTAAATTGGCTTTGCCGCCAGATTCATAAATTTTAAAGAAGGAACTTGAAGTCCACCAATCAGAAGCTGATTCAGGTTGTTCTATTAAAAAAATGGACAAAGAAAAGTCGAGCGATGATAAAAGAGTTTATTGTTTTGACCTCCAGCAATGTCTTCCAACCCCTTTTTTAAAGACAAATATCGTTTTTTACAAACGGCTGACGGCAAACGGCAAAAAAAGCATTTGCTACATGTGGAGCGAAGCTGACGGAGGACGTGGAGCTTATCAAATAGCAAAATAGCCACGTTGCTGCTATGTTTTTATGCATAAGCAAAATTAAACCAGGTTTGCTAATAAATCACAAATTTTTAGTTCCCGGGCATACGCACATGGAGTGTTATGAATCCCGAAAAATGTTATGAATGTCAAGTGCTTATAAACCAGGAAAAAAACGAGATCTTCTTGGTATTATTCATTTAATTGATAGTAGATGCCATGACTTCTATAACAAATTAGAAACTAGTACAAACACGCGAGATATATCCCGATATCGAGGAGTTCATCGAAGCTTTAGGTTACAGTATGATTGGTATTTTGCATTCATGGTACTTTAATTTCATTTATTTTTTATTTTTATTAAAAGCGTTCATGCATGAAGAGGTTAATGAATGATGAAGCAAAAAGCTTTGCTTGGAATGATGCAATTGATGTGCTATAGTCTCTGCCTACCTCAGTGGGAGTCAGGTGTGATGATTTATGTATATATAATTAAAAACTGTCAATATTAAATACTTAAATAAACAACACATAAAGAGACGAGTCAATAAAAGGATTTTTTTATTTTTTTTCTTGTTATGGAAAAAGGAGTTATGTCAATTATTTTAATAATTAATAATAAAAAAAATTTTTTGGGTACATATAAAAGACGACTAAATTGTTAAATGAAAATTAAAACAATTTTGTATTAAGTATTTTTATATATTTTTGATTAAACTGCATTTATCTTACAAAACAAACAAGCGTTTTCTTTATTAGCCCCTGGTGAAAAGTAGTGTTTTTAGACTCATCCCCCTTTACCTTGACACCACAGTAGTTCGATGACTTACAACTACAGTCTAAATCAAGAAACAGTGCATCCTTATCATCATCAGTCAAAAGATGTACAATACTGAACACAAACACCACCAAGTGTCATCACATTGCCCGTTACTGTGCCACTCAAAATTATAAAATAAAACAAAACATAACATAACATCACGCGTATAATCTCAGAAACGTTCGGCAGAAGTGTACCAATTGAGCTAAATCTGGTTAGACTATCATTATAGCTAGGAAAAAGCTAAGCAATGATGACTAAACAAAATATAATCAAGAAATCAAGAAAAAATCGGTCTTCAGATAATGAGAATGAGGTGATTGATGAATGAGCTAGATTCGCGTGGCCGAGTTTTGGGCTAAACATATTTTAACTTTTTGCCATCGATACGCTAAGAAGAAGATTGTCCCACTGCTGGGCAAAAGCCTCCCTTCATTCCTTCCAACGACACGATTCTGTGCTACTACTTTCCGATTCTCGAGGAAGACATACAGTTCGTCCCGCATCTCCTCCGTGGTCTGCCGCGACCCCGTGTCACTGTTTCAGGGCACCAATCCTGAGCTTTACGGGCCCACAGTTCGGATTCACAGACATGTCCTGCCCTGATAATGTTATTGGTCAAATGAATTTTGGTTGGTAAGACATGATGCTACTTCTTAAATTAAATAACATGATGCCTGTATTCTCCAAATAATTGGGCAGAGATGTGTAGGAAGACTTGATTTTAGGGGCAAATATATTGCTATCAACCTAAAAGACTACTATGAAAATCCTGATGAAGGAACCTAATATCACATTGCCGGACTCGGGAAAATCTTGTTAGTTACACATAACATCACGCCTGTAATCCCCGAAGCGTTAGGCAGAGGTGTACATTAAAGTACACCCACATTTTGCCAGTTTAAGTCCCAGTTTAGGCCGAGCCTACTGCCATCAACCGTGCGCAAATCCAGGCTCCGTTGCTGCTACTGAGAAATTTCTGATGGCAAAACCCAATATCACATTGCCCGACCCGGGAACAGAACCCAGGACCTCATGCTCAGCAGTTGTGCTTGCGACCACTAGACCAACGAGGCAGTCTTATTAGTGACATTTTTCCAAATTTAATTTCGTCATATTCCCGAAAATTTACTTATGGAAAACATTATTTTCAGATACTGAAAAGAAGATGTGTAAGAACATTAAACGACTACATCGAGCTACATTCGACAAGATGAATATTTGTGGAATGTTTTACATAGATGCAACTTATCCGTAGAAAATGATAGCTACAATTTCTCACTACACTATTGTGTTACTACAGTTCGCGTTGCTTTAGTTCCTAAAACGATTTAATCGTCATTTTAAATATTAACAATGTTGTAGTAAAATAAATCATCGGCTGTTTTAGTCCAAGGGTTAAGCATCAGCCAACTTCCGACCAGATCGGCATTACTTCACCTTATTTGTTTGATCAAGATAGTTGCCTATTCCAAAGCGTTGTAAAAGAGTGTCCACTATCCTGTTGACCAAAAATTCTGTGGATACAATATTTCAATTTAGATAATGAACCGGTTTGACCAAACACAGGTTCGGGGTATGGACAAATTGTAGCTACAGCTCCGGTCACGGACACCTGAAGCTCCCGGGATACAAATATTGTCCGGGGTTCACAGCCAGTCAGTAATTTGTCCATACTAGTTTTACTGATTCTCTAATGTTTCCAAACGACAGTTAGAAAAACATTGAAGTGTCCACTTTGTTTTGATTAAATTCTAACAGAACTAGAGCAATTAATACTAATGGACTGTATGCCAAAATTGAAACCTCTAATTAATAACACGTTCGGCAAAAACCTTTTCCATATATTCAATGGCACTTTTGTGTCAGAGTAACCTACCTGCAATTATGTTGAAAAGGGGAAAAAACATTTGAAAGCAAAAAGTTGTAGAGTGACAGTCATGACGGACAACTCAATTGACAAAGATGTGCAGCTGATGCTTATTCCTTTGAATCTTTTGCTTAATATCTTAATGAGTCCCAAGTATCGTATTAAAAATAACTTTATAGAACCAAATAGTTTGATAACGAGTATAGTTTCATTGTGTGTCGCGATATTATGTAGGTCTCTTTTCTTATATCGCATCTACGACCTACATTTTGACGAAGTTAAAAGAAAATACACTTTTATCATTTACATATTCTCCTACTTTGAATTTATCTTGTTCAGCATCGGATCCATCATTAACTACCTCGTTAATGTCTTAAACACTAAAAGGAATATTTTGTTTGTCTTGAAATTTCAAGACCTTCACAGATTTCTGAACGTAAAGAAGAAATTCAAGTGCTTTATCATTATGAATTGGATTAGTGTTATTTCGGCCGTATGTTTCTATATTTTTAGTATTACCTATACTGGTTTAAAACTAAGGCTTCCTCTTTACGATTATTTCTCTGGGTTAGCTTCGATGTTGTTTGCTGTTAACATCGTGTATGCTACAAGATTAATACTGCTGCTACGATGCAAAGTTCATTTGTGGAACAGCCAAGCTCAACATTTACAAAGGATGGATCTTTGTGACAAAGAAACTTATTGCAAAAGAATGTTTCAAGCTTACGCAAACATTTTGGAATCTTGTGGCATCTACCAGTCATGTTTTCAGCAAATGGTATTACATTTTATATTCTTTGGTTTAATGATCAGTGACAGTGGTCTACTTATGTAAAAAAAAATATTTTCAGATGGTGTATCATACTGTTAGATTTTTCACGTCACGTTTTAATTAAATTGCAAATAACAATTGAAGTTTTTAAAAATGCAGCAGTCGATGACGAAAATGTGAGTATTCATACGAATATGTGAGTATTCATTTCAGATATTTCTATACCAAAATTCATTCTTAATTTTTTTTTTATTACGACCAGTTCCATCGCAATCTCTTAAACAATTAATCGACAATAATAGGGTTCATGAATCTCAGAAAAAGGTCTGGCTCCTCAGACATCCTCCTCCGACTCACTATACTGAGCTGCAGAAAAGCTCCCCGCGGGACACCAACTGCCATGGCCTACCTGGAAGACGCTAAGCTGACTTCGAAGCCAGGTGTGCCGCTGCAGGTACAACTTAACGGAATACTCCCAAAGTCGAGCGCGACGGTGGAGTCTCATCCCAAACCATGGCCCACCTCCTGACCTGCTCTTTGTGCAACTCCACCTGCACATTAAAGGGCCTGTCCGAAGCCACTTCCAACGCCGTCGACGTGGCTGAGTTCTGGTCGAAACGACACTTGAAAAAGTAAATAAAGTCAAGAAAAAGAGAAAAAATAATAATAATAATACCATAGGTAACTGAAAAAGTAAATAATGTCAACTAAATCGAACAATAATTAATAAAAAAAATGTCAAACAGTAATAAAAATAAAATAAAATGGTTTCTAATTCAATTTAATACCAATTTCAATTGGAGCAGTTCAATCCCAAGCTTTTTTGTCCTCGATTTAATCCTTAACAGAATAAAAGGCTATTTGGCAAAGTTTACGTTTTATAAAAATGTTGAATTTATTAAGGCTTAGTTCATGAATGTGGCCTGGTAGTTTATTATAAAAGCGTATACATTGACATCTAAATGATCCACCTATTTTCTAGACCCTTGTTGTGGGTACAATAAATTTATTTTTATTCCTTGTATTTATTTTGTTCATCGACTCCTAAATAAACACAATTAAAAAAAGTAAGCCTACATGATCATTATTCTTGAACATCATCAGGACTTACTTTCGTAAGCTCGCCTTTTAACAAAATTAGTCTTGTATACATTCCGATAATTTAAACTGTCCATTACAAAGTCATTATTCAAACATGATCGTTCCAAATAAATAAAAGTCATTTTCTGAAACCAATAATTGTGATATTGTCTTAGGTAAGACCGAATAAGTCAACAATATTGTTGTGTCAGAAAATTTTCTAACAAAATGTTAAAAAAATTTAGAACCATATCAATTATATCTACTTACCCAGTACAAGTATTACTCAATAATCGACTAGAAAAAGAAGTGCAAACAATACTTTATCCATTTAATTTAATATTGAGTTTATTCCTTTGTTCAAAGTACCGTGTACATGATAATGTTATAACTGCAAGTGATAAAAAAGGCCTACATACCACAGGCATTGGGTGTTAGCTATACGATAGTGACGACTTATTATGAGTTATACAAAAATCGGACGGACAGAATTTTACAAGAAGCTAAGTTTAGTACCATCTTATCCATCATTGCATTTGTGTTACCCACCTCGCGTTGTCTTGCTTCTGTAATGAGTTTTGTTCTTAATATAGTGTATCGTCGTAAAAACGTCTTACTCATTGAGTTGATCCAGATGATACATACTAATATCGATATTCGTAAGAGTGTCCGAAGTTTTGTTGCTTGGAGTTGGATTTCAGCTTCCATTATGTTTAGTATCAGCATGTTTATGCATATTACATATTATGCAGAGTTTGCTAACGTTACTGTTGTAATTATTTTTTATCATTGGTTAGCCATGGGTGTTGATATGAATTTCGTTTATGATCTTCGAGTTCTTATATTATTAAGAAAATATATGGAAAGATGGATTAAAAATGTTCAAACGATCAATGCTGGGCAGGAGATCGATGAAACCTGTTGCATGAAGTTGTTTGAAACGTATCAAAATATTTTGAAGGCTTTCGATGTGTACAAGACGGTTTCCCAAGTATCGGTAAGCTTTCGTTCTAACTGTTTGAAATTATTGTAACAATTCAATATATATATTTTTTAAATTCAGAACTCATCATCTGCCTAGCCTTTTCCCAACTATATTGGGGGCCGACCCGTCTAACCGGATGCTGCTGAATACCAGTATTTTACATGGAGCGGCTGCCTATCTGACCTCCACAACCCAGTTAGTACTGAATAATACGATATCCCCTTGGTAAGACTGTTTGTCAGACTTTAGGGCCACTGACTACCCGTAACGACTGTCAAAGATCTACAAATGACAGCCGGCACCAACGGCTTAACGTGCTTTCCGAGGCACGGAGGAAACTAGGCATGTAATGGGCGGTTACCCATCCACGGACCAACCTAGGCAAGCGCGGCTTAACCTTTAGATCGTCCCGAGTGGCAGTTATTATTTAGCCACGAGCTCCTCTAATAATGTTCGGAATTTAGCTCTAATCCTCCTTGAAATCTATTTTACAGTTACTGAATCGCACGATCAATGCTTTCGGTCGGAATTTATGTATTATTGAGAGTTTGTTACAAATAGTCAAACAACGCAGTCGTGAATATGGGCATGTAAGAAGTACTTTAACATTTAGCTCTGTTTATTTTTGCATCTATTTATTAACCATAATTATGCTTTACAGTCTTCCTTCTCGAATTTCATAATTGGCATTCTGACAACTATATGGATAATCAAGGACGTACTGAAAGTAATAATTCATTGTGTGTACTGCGAGAAGTTCTACTTAGCCATCGAAGAAGCTGAGACGGCATGTATACAGGGTATGAAGACAAGAAACTACACAAGTAAGCATGTTTTCTTATATCAATAGAAGAAAAATCTAAAGATACAATTGAAACTTCAAACTCTCCTGAAGGTTTTTAACAGCTCAACTACCTATGTTGTTCCAATCGTATGTGATTCAGACGAACGATGAAAATGTCGTGAGGATACTTTTAAGTATGAATGTGGATGAGTGGCTGCAAGAGTAGGGGAAGAACCTAGAAATAATAGATGGACCGCTGAAATGACGATTAATAGGGAAGAGTGAAAGGTGATACGGCAAGAAAGAGGAAGAAGATACTGTGTGACAAATAAAAGAAGTATGGAAGAAGATACTGTGTTGATGCCGAAGAAATCGGGACTATGCAATAGAATAATGATATTTTTTACGTTCTGATAGATAGCCCCTTTCTTACAGAGAGTCAAGAACGACTTTGCAAGAACGTTCTACAGAAAAAAAGGTCATTCAGTAAGATGACCGCGTGTTGCTTTTTCTACGTAGACGCTAAGCTGCCTATGTGTTTAATGGGACTTCTTACTAATTCCGCCGTCGTGTTATTGCAGTTTGCTTTTCTATAAATTCATACCAAATAAAGTGTGTAGTAGTTAAAGTGAGATTTGAATTTAGACAGTTGCTACCCGGGAACGAAACAGTCTCATATGCCTTTAAATACATTAAGTTTTCGTGACCTTGAAACCGGAACAGGTTCTGCTCAAAGTATTCTATTCGCGACGATATTATTACTTCTAATACATATCTTTACATTTTTGGTGATTTAGCACAGTTTCACACATCATGCACAGCTCCTACAATATCTTATTGGTCTTGAAAATCCAACACGACCAGACTCTTACAAATTAATGGAAATGAACTTAAATGCTTTATTGTCAGCAATTGGGCTTGCATTATTGCCTTAAATCTATTTTGTATTTTTTTTATTATGACTTATCTGTTTACTTTCTGACCAAGTAATTTATATTGATATAGTATCGGCTTATGCCACGATAGCTTACGATTTTAATGTCGTGTATGCTTTGTTGATTTTGATATTTCTGGAGAAAAATTCTTCGTGTTTGTATTGAAAAAGTTGAAAACACAAGAAACATTGAGGATTCAGAAAGAGAAGGCTACTGGAATATTATGGGCTTGATGTATACCTAAATATACAGGACAGTAACATGATTATAGAGAAGAAGTTCCATCACATGGTAAGTTTATCTTAAACAAGTTTTTATAATATTTCCAATATCTGCGTAGCACCGACTATATCATATAGCGACTGATGCGTCACTTTTACCCAGTGTCCTGAGACAAACGATCATCGCACAATTACCTGTTCGTCGCGACATTTGTCAGCCGTTTTTTTAGAAAGCCCCTATCAGCCCTCTGTTGGTCCTTTCAGTACTAATAAAAATTTGAACATATATGAAACAACAAATCTCTCACTTATTTAATTTCTTCTTTGCAGATTCTATTTTATACGATATTTACAGCTTACCAGACCGTAGCTGCAGCATTAACTTTTAAAAGTTTGATAGCAGCAGGTATCCCTAGAGTAAGATAACCCTTTATGGGGCAGAAGATTCTGGCTTATATATTAACAATTAAACACTGGGATGTTAAAACTAATATTTAATGAAAATTTTTGAAATTTTGTTTTTTTAAATTATTCAAAAAAAATAATGGTGTCCACATTTTGGAAACTGTCCTTTCTCACGTATGAAATTGTGCAAAACATGGTGCAATGCATAATGGCACTTTGCATTTGACACACTCTATTTTGCTCTTTTTTCCAAGTGCTTTACTGCTGCAAGCTCTGCACCTTCTATAACTGGGCAGCTCTCCAGGCATATGCGATCCCACATCATTCAGCCTTATCTCATCAGGGATACCATAAATAGACTTCTGCCTGCTTGTTTGTCCCTTTGGTCTTTTGGTCGCAAAGTTGGGCAAAACAGATACCCTTCGTTTCCTGGAGCTGTAACTGTTGATCAGGTTACGTGCCAGGTCAGTGCGGAACTGCAATGCACTTATTGGGTTATGCACTCTGTCATTATGGGTATGAAGTATGTGGGCATTCGTGATAGCTGCGTCCACCAAAAAATAAAATATACGCATCCACCACCTTCTACTGCGTCTTGAATTTAGGATAAGTGCCCCTTTTCTGGTCAAATCTGTCCACACCTCCCATCCTTTTTGTGTACTCTAAAATGCCCATAGGATAAGGAATATCAGACTTCGTCCCATCTTTTTGCGTTCTTTTACAGGTTTTCTTTTGTCGAGGGTGATATGCAGGCTGTACTTAGCACATATACCAATTTGGTATCCTTCCATACGAAGAATGCAACGTTTTTGTTGACTCGCCATTTGTGTTGGCCTTTGTCCAATTTTAGAGCGGCTGGTTTAGGTGTATTTTTCCTTTTCCTGTGGCTTTTATCAATTCAGGCAAATTTGTGCGGTCTTGACGTACTGTGGCTGTTGAGTATATATTTTTTTCGAATAGAAATTGCATTAGCTCACAGGAGGCAAAAAAATTGTCAAACGCGACATGAGTGTTTTCAGCATTTTGTTCAATCAGATTTTTGCACAGTCCTTTCACCACACTTGCACCTTTTTTTTTTTTGTTCTCGATGTGGAAATCCTCAATGAATGTCCTCCGCCCTGGGGAGAGCGGAGGGGTCTGTCAGACTCGTACTGACTAAAACCACACCGGTGTTCCCTCGCACACTTGCACCGGAGATCATGGGAACTAGTGCGCCTTCCACGATCCCCGGCTAGTGCCGGCCCGCTTCTGCGGGCTTCCTCAATTCCGCGGGGGGAGTGAGGTGTCCCCCGCGATTTCCAATAGGGGCACGCGTGGAACACTACGCGCCATCGCCTCGGGTCCAGTTATATGAAGGGACGGCGGACGTCCCTGTGTCGTACCTGTGTCGCATAAACCGGGAGCCGGACGCCCGGTGTCATCACTGCGTCCACTGCTTGGAGGACACGGCGCAGCATACGCTAGCAGAGTGTGCCGCATGGGAGGAGCCGCGCCGTGCCCTCATAACAGAAGTCGGAACCGACCTGTCTCTGCCGGCCGTCGCTCGTTCGATGGTCGGGAGCGCAGAGTCGTGGGATGCGGTGATCTCCTTCTGTGAAACCGTCATCTCACAGAAGGAGGCTGCGGAAAGGATGCGGGAGGCCGAGACCACTCTCCCGACCCGCAGCAGACGTACCGGGCGTCGGCGGAGGCGGACAACGCCCTCTTCCAGCCACCCTAAACGGGTGCAGAGGGACGGCGGAAGTGGGGGCCTAAGTCCCAACGCCTGTCGAGCACCAATCCTAGATACTTCATGGTGGACTCGACAGCAATTTGGGTCCCCCCAACCACAATATGTGATCCCGGTGGCGGCGCCCGCCGGGGGCCATGAAAGACCATGGCCTCGAACTTGTTGAGGGCCACCTCCAGGCCCAGGCGCCGTATGCGGCTTACAATCTGCGAGACCGCAACTTTCGCTAGCAACGCTGCCTCCCCGTACGAGCTCCTCCGGGCCGTGACCAGCGTGTCGTCGGCGTAACACACCAGGGCCACCCCCGGTTGGAGCTCGCCTCTCAGCACCCAGTCGTATCCGATGTTCCACAGGGGTGGGCCAACGACTGAACCCTGTGGAACACCGCACGATAACCACACTTGCACCTAATCCAACTTCCGTGGTGTCGTCTTTTTTACCAGTGTATACTTCAAACTGGTAAAGATACCCCGTCAGACTGTCACAGCGCGCCCAAACCTTGAAACCTCGCTTGATGGGCTTTTTGGGCATGTATTGTTTGAGCGTGCTGCGACCCTTAAATTTTATCATGCATTCGTCAATGCTTTGTGAGGAAGAGCATGATGCACTATTTTGAAAAGCGTCATTCATGCTGTCGATCAAAGGTCTGACTTTGTATAGTTTATCAAACACTTGTTCATTTCTCTTAGGCATTTTACTATTGTCATTTATAAATTAGACAGAATCTTTTTGAATCGCTTCACTGGCATGACGTCTGCAACCTCTTTTACGCAAAACAGTGGATCAGAAGACCAGTATAGTGTCACATTAGGAAGTACATGAAGTCCCATGAATATCAGAATTCCAAAAAAGGCTTTCAGTTCAGTTATTGTGACAGGTTCCCAAACTTTCTGGCGGTTTTGTGTTGCATATAAATTAGTTTGGTCAACAATGGTAGCTAGGATTTCATCCGTCAAAAAAGCTCTAAAATATACAGCAGGACTACTTCTGTTCGGGATAAACTGTTTCGGTTTCAATACTCTGTCATCGAATTTATCAATTGGCGGATTGTGAGGAAACTGCACTTTTTTCCAATGTTCATCATCGTCATCACTATCAGAGCTATCGTCAGATGATTCTGTATCTACTACATCAGCGGGACGTGTAATAGTTCGTGGTATTGGAGTTGCAGAAGCAGTTGTTAGAACAGGAGACAATCTAGAAGTTCCAGGAGAAGGATGTGGCTGTGTGGAGCTAGTATGTGTAACAACTGTACCTGCTGGAGAAGATGACTCTATCCCCAGGTTTGAAACTGATGCAGATCTAAGAGGCAAGTTTGGATCCAAAATTACTTGAAGTTCAGCATTACTTGGCGGTATGAAAATAGTTTCGGTGTCGTTCTCGTCACTTTCGTTATCGTCTTCGGAGTGTTCACCATCCGACAATGCGAACAGGTCTTCCAGAACATCTTCCAGTTTATCTAATGGAATCGTCTGAAATGGAAATACTTAGTTACAAAAAAACCTAAATTATAAATCTGAACCATGAAAAAATATCATGACCTACGCGGGCAGTGTCCAAAATATGGACGTCATTGTTTTTCGTTTCTAACAAGACATGTGAACCAGATTCTCAAAAATCAGAGCTTTTACCCCATATTTACAACATTTGGAACGATACGTAAAAGAAAACTTACCTTTTGATTCATTGCTTTTGAAGATTTTCTTAGATTTTTAAACAACACTCAAAAATCATCAATTTTTGACATAAGATCGATCACCTGATAAAAGTCGTCCATGTTAGTATTTTTTTTTTTTACGTTTTGTTAACAGTATTTATAGGCTCAACCAAAGAGCCAAAAGTGACATTTGTTTAACGTTTAGTTTAGCCGCGAAAATTCAAAATGTATGGTGTCCAATATATGGACAGAGCGCCATAAAGGGATAATAGGTACTCACGGCAATACTATAAGTTTTAAATTATCTTGCTGCGCCCTAACAGGGTTATGTACTCACTAGTTTTAAGCCTAGCGTGTAACTGCATAAGACAAATAAATAAAAATATCCTGATCAGTAAATTCCTAGATGCTTTGATTTGTAACTTTTCTATCTTATCTTATGATTCTGTTACATACTCACTTGTTGCCAGGCCTACGCTAACCTCACAAACTAAGTATAATAATGTAACAAAATAACAATGTAAAACAAAATATTTTTTAAACAGTCAGTTTCTTCTGTCTGGTTCTTCTCCATAGGAAACGACCAACCAGAACCGTGCGCCTATTTTGACGTTTCATAAATACCCATATAAAAGTAAATAAAATATTTCGATTTTATTTCAAACTAACTGTACCTGGCATGCGTTGCAATGCAGGTTCTTGTGGAGGTCATCCATCAGCACAATGTTTTGAGTGCGTTACATTGAGTCCTACCGTAAAACGTGATTTTTCACCCAAAAATAAAAGTCGTTTCCCAGCAATTATTTTTGCGTAAAGTTACTTAGTTTGAAGTACATAATGCTTGGTTGGCTTCGTGGAGGGTCCGTTTACACCCTGTATATATTTTTTAAACTCAAATCATATTATTTAAACTGTCTAATGATTCATAATTTCATCTTAGAACCGTGTTAACATCCCAAAAGATATTCAGAAAAACGACAACTTCAAGCTGTTCAAATCCAAGATCGACTCTTATAAAAAAATCTATTTGTTTCTGTCCGAGAATCGGGTATTACGTAAGGTATTGATCATAATAATCGGGGTTTTTAAAAGTGCTCTTGATTCTGTTACAACTAAATTAAAACTATAGATGTTTTAAACTCAGAGATGAAAATAAAGAGGTGAAAACGGAAGAGAGTTTTTGTTAGGATTTTTTTTTCAAATAATAAAAAGTAACAGCAATGTGGAGGAGTACTTTCACACCTAAGTGACCTCTTGTTTGCTTGAATAATATTTAATATATATATATAAATATTATTTTATATTAATTTAAATTATATTTAAAAGAAAAAAAATAACTAATTACAAAAAAAAAGACTAAAAAAACAAAAGTACTCATTTACATAAAACAAACCACATTTTATTGTAATTAGTTCTTTTTTGTAAATGTTCAGTTCTAATTAATTAATTCCTTATAAGAATGATATAGCACTATTTCTTTCTTAATTAATATCACTTTATTGTTACTAACACTATGAGTTATGTTACTTGAATACATAATTTAATTATAATTATGGGCCTTGTAATATAATTGAAAACACATTCCTTCTATACTGAAATAAAACGAATTTGGAATTCCTTACTGTGTGGTGAGCTAGTGTTTTCACTAACATGAATAAAATGAAGTATTTTAGAAGAAAACCGTTCAACGGAAAAAAAAGTTGTCGTGTGACAACCACAGTAGACAACATGGTCGACAAAGATGTGCAGTCGATGCTTTTACCACTAAATCTTCTGTAAATCATGTTTTTCTGTCCCAAGTACCATATCAAAGATGACTTAATAAATCCAAATAGCCTGGCCTCGAAATTAGTGTCACTGTGTGTCGTGATGGCCGTTTTTCTTCTATTCTTACATCGCATCTTCTATCTGCATTATGAAGAATTTACGAGAAAATTTGTTCATACGCTATACATCTGCTCTTATTTTGATTTGGTCTCGTATTCATCAGGATATCTATTAAATTATGTCATCAATGTGTTGTATACGAAAAGAAACATAACGTTAGTCTTGAAAATTCAAGAGATTCACAGATTCCTCAATCACAAGATATATTTTAACCGTTTCATTATTTGGAATTGGATCAGTGGAACTTCAGCCTTTATTTTATGCAATTTCCTTACCATGATTTGTTGCGTATTATTTCAATTTCCCTTTCACGAAACAATTTGTTCTATGACTTTGATGTCTTTTGATATGAACATTTTGTATGCCGTCAAGGTTATCAAATTTTTAAGCAATAAAGTTGATTTATGGAACATTCAAGCTAAAAATTTGCAACAAATGGATCTTAGTGAGAATAAAGCATACTGCAAAAGAATGTTTCAATCTTACGTGAAGATTTTGGAGTGCTATGACATCTACCGCTCTTCTTTCCAACAAATGGTACATCTGCTTTTTTCTTTTATTTTCCCTAACAATATCCTAATCAATAATGATGATCTTCTTCTTTAGAAGAAGCAGAATAAGGATGATGTAAATTTATCAAACATTTTCTTTCTAGATCCTGTATCACACTTTTGAATTATTTTCAAACAAATTAATCAGAACTCAAATATCAATTGAAATGTTTAAAACGAAAGCATATGATGAGTTAAATGTAAGTATTGGAATTAAATCAAACTGGTTTGGAGGTAGGGTTTTCTGTATACGCCCGTTTTCGAAAAACAAAATGTTATTTTCATTAATTTTTGTTTTTTATTACAATATTTAACGCAAAGTTTGACTGGTAGAAGAAATAGATGAACCTTAAATATGTAGAATATTACAGGAATTTTATAAGAAACTACGGTGTGAGTGTGTTCGTAATCATTCTCTTCACATACAGCTTGAATGATTTTGATTGTTTTTTTAACTAATCGGATCACCTAGATGGTTCCAAGCTATAGTTGGACACGTGAAGTGGCGCTGTTGTCAACCTCCATTGAATATTGTGACAGGACAATGTCTGTCGGGTCAGCTAGTAATACAATAACGTTGAAAACCTTGGCATTCTTATTTATCAAATTTATAAGAAATTTGGTTTTTAGCTAACAACATACGTAGCGTCTCTATTTTTTTACTTATGGACAATAAAAAGTTGGATATTTGAAGTAATTTTGGGCTTGTACATGGAAAAGTTCTTCACAACAATGTGTAATGTTCAGGACTCATGCGCGTGTATTTTGAACACAAATTGTACAGGTAATTTTAGTTTGTAATTTCTTTGTGAGATCTAATGCCTGGTGTTTGAGGTGTTCGATCATTTCATCATCTTCCTGCTGTTGTCCCATGTTTCTTGGGCCCAGCGAAACACGTTTTTTTCTCCTATTCTCTCATGTCAGCTGACGCGCTATCAATTACTCCTTTTTCTTTCATATTATTCCTCACACAATCCATCCATTGTTTCCTTGGTCTTCCTCTCCCTCTCCATCCATCAGCATTTATATTCATCACTCTTTTAGTCATATGGGTTAGTTGTTGTATTAGTTATTCGTGACTTAAGAGCATATACAAAAATCCGACGACAACAGCTGTGTCCCACCAGACACAACATCCGTCTGGACTGAGGACTGAGGACCCTTTTCTATGTGGGATGAAGAACTTTATACTCCTGTACGAATATAAATACTCATGCAAATATTACAGATGCTGAGAAGAAATTGTGCAAGAATACTCAACGCTTGCATCGAGCGAAATTCGAGAAGATGAAAGTCTGTGGAATGTTCTACGTGGATGCTAGTTTTCCATTAACAACGATAGCTTTAATATCTCACTATACTATTGTGTTACTGGTGTTTGCGTTACTTTAGTTTTAGAAATGGCTGTTAAAAAAATGTTATAATGTTAAATTTTATTAATCCGATTAGCGGACGACTACTAAAAATTTTATTGATCCGATTAACGGATCACTAGACATTTAGAAATAGGAAAATAGAAAAAAAAATGGATACTACAGTTAATAATTATAAACTTTTTCTTTAGACGCTGAACTGAAATTGATGTAAATGTAATTTTTAATAATAATTTGTTCAATAAAAATACCTAGCAACATTTTTGGTTTTATTTACTAGAATCCATATTTTATGGTTTGGTACAATTTCGCTCTTGCTTACATTCTTAAGAGGGAACAGGGGCTGCGATTCTCCAAACAAATGTATTCCACTTTCTTCTTCCTGAAACCACTTTTTTTCATAAAATGACCACGGTCTACTGTAGGCACGTCTCTGTCATTTCCTTTTTTTCAGCAAATAATAAGTAAAGAAAACATGACCCTCCAAAAATTACAAGAAATGCCCCATTTTTACGCCGTGATTAGAGGACTACCAGACAAACTCAAAATGTTTTTAACATAAATATAAATTGATACTACGACTAAACATACTCTTTCTTATAATAATAATGTCAAAAATATATGAATTGGCTCAGATTTCTAGGTGAAAAAAGGGGAATACGAACGTCGATCTCGTCAAATTTCTTCAATGCCAAGAATTTGGCTTGAGGTTCTCGTTACACGGATGTGCGGGGTAGGATGGTGGAGGACTAGGCTCTGGAGACAGGCCTGGTCGTCCTAAATCGGGGTTCTGTCCCCACGTGCGTGCGGATGCGGGGTGAGTCGGTGGTGGACATATCGTTCGCTAGCCCCGCTCTGTCGCCCCGTGTCGTTGACTGGCGCGTCATGGAGGGGGTGGAGACCTATTCCGACCACTGATACATCCGGTTCGACGTCTCCACCAAGACCTCAAGTCCTACAGGCCCCGAGTGGTCCGCGATGGGCGCTGAAGCAGCTGGACCGGGAGCTCCTCCTGGAAGCCTCGATCGTGCAGGCCTGGTTGTCATCACCGGCCAGGCCTGCCGACATCAACAACGAGGCGGGTTGGTTCCAGGAGATCGAGTGTCCGAGATTAGCGACGTGGCAATGACCCGAGTTCGGCCAGGAAGCGCCCGACGTCAGGTGTACTGGTGGTCGCAATAGCTGACGTCTCTGCGTGAGGCGTGCGTTGCCGCGCGGCACCGGTACACCAGGCATCGCAGGCTCCGCATCCGCCCTCCGGATGCGGCAGCCATTGAGGCAGAGCTTTACGAGGGGTACAGAGCGGCGAAGACCGCCCTCCAAGAGGCTGACCGGCGGGCCAAGAACCTGGCCCGCGAGGAGATGCTAGAGTCTCTGAACGGAGATCCGTGGGGGCGCCCTTACAAGATGGTGCGGGACGAACTCCGCACCCGGCCCCCCCCGCTGACGCAGAGTCTCCGGCCTGAGCTCGTGGAGGACGTGGTGAGCGCTCTGTTCCCTTCGCGAGGGAGGCATCCTAGGGGTCGTATTGACGGTGTCTCTTGACATCGCCAACGCCTTCAACTCCATGCCCTGGAGCTGCATTGGGGAGGCACTCCGGTATCACCGGGTGCCGACCTACCTTCGTCGTGTGGTCGGGGACTACCTGACGGAGAGGACCGTCATCTACCCCGGTCAGAGCGGAGAAAGGAACCGGCGAGAGATGTCGTGCGGTGTTCCACAGGGATCGGTTCTGGGACCGGCCTTGTGGAATATTGGTTACGACTGGGTGCTGCGCGTCGACCTCCCTAGCGGTGTCAGCGTAGTCTGCTACGCTGACGACACGCTGGTACTGGCACAAGAGAGGTCGCACGAGGCGGCGGCCGAAAACATGACACGCGGGGTTGCGATAGTCGTGGAGAGGATCCGGCAATTGGGTCTCGAGGTGGCATTGCACAAGTCCGAGGCCATGTGTTTTCATGGGCCTCGGAATGCGCCACCGCCGGGATCCCTACTGACGGCAGGAGGGGTTTCCATCGGCGTCGGGTCGACGCTGAAGTACCTGGGACTCGTCCTCGACAGCCGGTGGAACTTCGTGGAGCATTTCCGACGTTTGGCCCCCAAACTGGATCGGACCGGGGCTGCCTTTAAGCGGCTCCTGCCCGACCTGGGGGGTCCAAACGCCTCCTGCCGGAGGCTCTACGCGGGGGTCGTGCGGTCCATAGCCCATTACGGGGCCCAGGTGTGGGCGCGTTCTCTGAGGCGGCAAGCCGCCCGCTATCTGAACGCGCCCCAAAAGGGGAAAGCCCTAAGGCTAGTCCGGGGTTACAGCACGATCTCCAGTGAGGCGGCGAGCCTCCTTGCCGGATTGTCGCCATGGGATCTGGAGGCGATAGTCCTCGCGCGCCTTCATGAATGGCGCGCAGAGGCACTACGTCACGGGGAAACTCCGCTGCCGCGGCAAATCGCCGCTCAGCGGACAGACCTCCGGCGTGATCTCATAGTGACATGGAGAGAGCGACTGTCGCAACCCCGTGCAGGGCACGCCACCATAGTGGCGATAAGTCCCCTCTTAGGAGTGGCTAGAGAGGCGCCACGGTGCCCTCACCTTCCACATGACGCAGGTCCTCACCGAACACAGTTGTTTCGGGAAGTTCCTGCACCGAATCGGGCGAGAGGAAACGACCGGGTGTATCCATTGTGAGGATCGTACGGAGGACACGGTGCAGCACACTGTGCAGGTCTGCCCCGCTTGGGCGGAGCAGCGCTGTGTCTTCGTAGAGGCGATTGGCGGCGGCGACCTCTCGCGCCCGGCCCTGGTTCAAGTCATGGTCCGGAGCGAGAGGGAATGGGAACCCGTCACCTCCTTCTGCGAAGCAGTCATGCTAGTGAAGGAGGTGGCGGAACGTGAGAGGGAAAGAGCCTCACGTCCCAGCCACCGCGGGAGACGCCCTGGGCGTCGAGAGTCACGTGGTGGCCCCCGGCCACCGTAGGCGCGGGCCTGTGGACGGCGAGTTATTGGCTAGCTCGCCGTCCGGCCGTCTTATGACGACAGGCCGTGTCGACGGCGCGTTCGTGTTCCACGCGCGCCTCAAAGAGATGTCAGAAACCACGTAGGGGTCCGCACGGGCCGATGCCTGCCAGGGCTGCGGGACTGTTCGAAAGAGATATCGCGGCCCTGGAACACAAAGGGCAAAGAAGGAACATGGATGGGTTTTAGTCAGTACAAGTCTGACACTCCCTTCCACTCCGCCCACAGTGGAGGGGGTCATTTGATGATTTCCCATTCAAAAATAAAAAAAAAGGGAGTGAGAGCGCACATAACGTGTTTCTGGAAAAAAATGACATTTGTTTCATGTCGGCGCGGGTGAAGCCGCGGGTAGAAGCTAGTACTATAAATCATTTAGATAGGTTTTCTTAAAAGATGAGACGATAACTGTCGAGTATTTCTATACTCGACAGTTATCGTCTCATCTTTTAAGGAGTTCTACATCAACTAACTCCCATATCCATCGTTGTCTTATTAGAGTCAATCCGAACTTCCTAACTAATGTTATAAATGCGAAAGTAAGTTTGTTTGTTACCTTCTAAACCACTGAACCGATCATCCTGAAATTTTGCATATACTTTGTCCGGAAACGAACATATGGTACTTTTCATCACGAAAAAAAGTACTGTCCCCGAGCACATTTCGTGCTTTTAATATGTACATTTATACGATATTATGTTGCATATAATCCAGTCCCTAGTTATTGGTAAAACAATGCTTAAATTTCAATTTATCTAAGACCTCAGGTATTTTCTTCCGCAATGATAGTCGACAAAAGGTAATTAAGTTCATTTATTTATCGTCGTAACTTCGAGATCATTACATACAAAAGCAAAATCTATAAAAATGCGAACTGCAGAATAATGACAGTGTAAGTACTTAATAAAGAAAGCATTTTTAATGGAAAAGTAGCATCAACGCAAAACATTCTGCAGGCATTCATCTTTTCAAACGTCGCTCGATATAGCCGTTTAATATTCTTGCACATTTTTTTCTCAGCATCTGTAACAAAATTACATCTAAAGCAGCTTGTTACAATAGCGAGATAAATCAAATCGTTTTTGATAAGTAATTGCTAATATCTGCATTTTATTTTGTTTGTTCGTTTGGTTTTCTTCTTTGTTGTATCGAGGATTTTCATCATTAAGTTCAATGAGCAGTTCAAAAAAACATCGTAAAAATTACCTGAACAATCCGAGTTCAGAATAAACATGCATGAGGTTTGAACGTTATTCATTGATCGGTAGAACTCTTCACAATACATGCTCAAAATAATTTCAAATATCAAAGATACCAACATGTACAAACTAATTATAGCAAACCGTGCTGATAACTGCAAAAGATATTGATTTTTAACGCATACAAAATTAAACAACACGTTCCATTAATAACACATTTATAAATTTTACATTTAAAATAATATAAAAAAACCAATACTCACATATATTATTTCAAATCCATGTATACGTGCAGCTAGTTTAAATAATTCAATTGAAGTTTGCAACCTGATTAAAGCATGACAAAAAAGCTCAATGCTTTGAAACACGATCTAAAATAAAATAAACATTATGTACACATTATTATGGGCCATACATTTTTAGCCATTGACTAATGATGTAATCAGTCATACCGTGTACTGGAAACAATTCTTGTATAACTGATAACATTCCAAAATATTAACGTAAGCTTGAAACATTCTTTTGCAGTAACTTTCATTTTCGATACGATCAATCCGTTGCAAATGTTGAGTTTGAATGTTCCATAAATCAACTTTGTTACACAGTAGCTTTAAAAATCTGATCGCGCAAATATAGTTTAATTAAAAAAAAAGGAGAAAAACAAAAGACATAAACTGGGTGATAGAAAGGTCAAAAATAACTAAACAAAAAACGGAACCAACAATGAATTTTCCGAAGATAGCAATGACACTGATCCAATTCCAAATAATAAAGCGCTTGAAAAGATTATTTTCGTTTAGAAATTTGTGAACGTTTTGAATTTTTAAAACCAACGAAATATTTGTTTTCGTTTCCAAGACATTGATTCTATAATTTAAGACAAATCCGACGGAGTACAAGAATAGGTCGACGTAGGAAATGATGTACAATATATTTAAATAAATTCTTATTTCTTCACTGAAATGCAGCTGATAAATATGGTAAATGTACAAAATAATGGCTGATATCATGACACAAAATGACACCAACTTCAAAGCAATGGTGTTTGGATGTATAAAGTTATCCGTAATACGATATTTGGGATAGATTAAAATATTTTGCATGAAGTTAAAAGGCAAAAGCATGGACTGAACATCTTTGTCAACAGAGTTATACAACAGAACTGTTACACGATGGCATTGTCCTTGGTTCAAAAGTGTTTTTCTTGTTCTTATAGAAGTCATTTCACTTTAGTTATGCGAACACAATTGAAATGAATTATTTAAAATTCCATTCTCCAATTAGATAAATAATAATTACAATCTTGTTCAAATAAGACGTTTATTATTAATTTGTTTATATCCATCCTCCATTAAGAATATTAGATGTACTAGTATTATATGCGTCATATATGTCACTGATCATTTAACTTTTGAGAACAAAATGCTGTTGAACAAAACGAAAAAACTTGCGAAAGAACGACGTTTTTTTATAAACTTTGGTAGTTCATTACAAAATCCTTCTAAAGAAAAATACCACCTCCCATCACATTAAAACGGAACAAGATTTAAACAAGTTTTTGAATTAAAATGTTGTGTCAATTTTGCTTTTCTGCTTTTTTGGGATATTGTCAGTTTGTACATTATGTTAAATTGAGAGGGAGTGAGAGTGTCTATAACGTAAGTTTCTGGAAAAAAATGTAATTTGTTTCATGTTGGCGCGGGTGAAGGCGCGGGTGAAGCCGCGGGCTGAAGCTGGTACTATAAAACACTTAGATATGATTTTTAAAAGATGCAACATGAAATGATAACTGTCGAGTATAGATATTTTAAGCAGTTCTACAGCAACTAACTCCCATGTCCATCGTTGTCTTATTAGAGTCAATCTTAAATTCCTAACTAATGTTATAAATGCGAAAGTAAGTTTGTTTGTTACCTTCTGACCCACTGAACCGATCATTCTGAAATTTTGCATATACGTTGTCCAGAAACGGACATATGGTACTTTTCATCCCGAAAAAAAGTACTGTTCCCGAGGAAAACAACAATAACGTTCCTAAGAATAACAGATGGCGCCACGTGTTTTTCGAATCATGATTGAATTATTTAATTACGACTTATTTTGACTATTTATATTATTGTAGAAACTTTAGTAGCGTGTTAAGAGTTTAATAAAGGTAATTGAGATCATTTATTTATCGTCCTAACTTCGAGATCATTAGATACAAAACCAAAATCTATAAAAATGCGAACTGCTGGATAACGACAGTGTAAGTAGTTTATAAAGAAAGCATTTTTAATGGAAAAGTAGCATCAACGTAGAACATTCTGCAGGTGTTCATCTTTTCAAACGTTGCTAGATGTAGCCGTTTAATATTCGTGCACATTTTTTTCTCAGCATCTGTAAAGCAGCTTGTTAGAATAGTGAAATAAATCAAATCGTTTTTAATAAATAAATAAATCATTTTATTTCGGACAACTAAATGATACATAAATTGTTAGTAACAGATTTGGACTTAAACATTATTGTTAGTAACTTAACTACAGACGAATTAACGAGGGGACCACCCCAAAAGCTAAGTCAACGAAATAGTAGGGTATCAGTCTTCTCACAAATTATCTTATTTTGGTGGAGGAATTATCAGCCGCCACCGCCTTCAGGAGGCTATTATGACTGCTCCTGCCCCTGCCTGCGGTTGGTGTTCATAACATCCCAGGGGAGTTGCTTAAGTACGGGGGTGAGAGACTGCATGAAGTCATCAGGGATCTCTTCGTGAAAATGTGGAATGAAGAGTGGGTGCCAGATACTTACAAAGTATCTCGAATAAGCGCCCTATATAAGAACAAAGGCGACCGATCAGACTGCAACTCTTATCGTGGAATATCGCTGCTGTGTACCTCTGGAAAAGTATTTGCGAAAATCCTCCTCAACCGTCTTATTAAATTGTCAGAAACAATCCTTCCAGAGACCCAATTTGGCTTTCGTCCTGACAGAGGGACCTGTGAAGCTATATTCTCTGGTCGCCAGCTTCAAGAGAAAAGTAAAGAACAAGGTCGACCCCTATACCTCTGCTTTGTCGATCTTGAAAAGGCATTTGACAGTGTTCCCCGGGAAGCTATGTGGGCTCTGTTAATAAAACTAGGATGCTCTGAAAAATTTGTTAGAATGATAAGGCTTCTGCATGACGATATGTCCTGTTGCGTCGCGGTAAAAGGCGAGCAATCAGACTTTTTTAATGTCACCTGTGGCGTAAAGCAGGGATGTGTTCATGCGCCAACACTCTTTGCTCTGTACTTTGCCGTCGTCATTCGAGAAACCCATAAACATATTTCGGAAGGCATTTGGATTCGTTTCCGAACCAATGGTAATTTATTCAACCTTGCCAGACTGAAAGCCCGAACAAAAGTCTCTTCTGCCACGATTACAGAGATTATGTACGCTGATGACCTGTGCTTCGTGGTGGACACTTGCGACAGTTTGCAGGCGCTGATAAGTGGCCTCAATGACGTTTGTTGTAAGTTTGGTCTTTCAATAAACGTCAAAAAAACCGAAGTTATGGCTATGAACGTAGACGAACAGCTGTTAGTTCCTGACATCCTAATCGGCAATGGCAAGCTGAAACAAGTAGAAAGCTTCAAGTATTTGGGCAGCATAATCGAGATCCCCTTTACTGGTAAGTAAAGGGGATCTCGACGCAGAGGTTAATCAGAGAATATGTGCTGCAGCAGCAGCTTTTGGCAAATTGCAGTCCAAAGTTTTCAGTTCGCACGATCTGAAGCTGACTACCAAGATCTCTGTGTACATGGCAATAGTTCTTCCCAATCTTCTGTACTCATCTCTGTGTACATGGCAATAGTTCTTCCCAATCTTCTGTACTCGTCAGAAACGTGGTGTCTCTATCGAAGACATATACGGACCTTGGACAAATTCCATCTTAAATGCCTCCGAAACATCATGAACATCAGATGGTCGGACCGTATTAGAAATACGAACGTCTTAAGACAAGCCAAGGTACCTTGGCATAGAGGCCTACTTGATGAGACGTCAGCTAAGGTGGTGCGGGCATGTCTCTAGAATGCACGAAGAGAGACTGGCGAAGCGCATCTTCTATTCTGAACTCCAGGAAGGAAAACGGAAACGTGGTGGTCAGTTTTTACGTTACAAGGATGTTCAGAATAGGCACTTCAAAAGATGCGAAATTGACCCCTTAGTGTGGGAAAAGCAGGCACAAAATCGGCTTGAGTGGAGACGTCGTGTGCATCGGCAGGTCAACGCTTTCGAAGAGAGAAGAAGGTCGCAGCTAGATTTAAAGCGTGATAACCTTAAAACTAGGCCACCTGCAGCTATACCCTACAATTTCGTCAATGGTGTTCTGACATGTCCGCTTTAAAACTGGTACACGATACCCTGTTCCTTTGTTAAAAATGATTTCTTACTGTTATTATAGACGTCATTTCAATTTGGGTATGCGAACACAAATTAAATTAATTGATTGAAGTCTATTAATCGATTTTATAAATTAATGTATTCTATTTCAAATAAGACATTAAGAATATTAGTCATCATAGACAATTATCCCACATTTCTGGTTGATTACTAGTAATGTGGAAAGTGTTTAAAGGAATGAAGATCAGAAGATAACTGTCAGGTTTCAAAGTTATTGTTGATCATAATTTGACGTCATCAATATTAAGCATTTCGCCTTTTTTATCTACGAGCTGGTATACTCCCAATTCGAATTTTTCAGAACCTGAATATGAAACGATTTCTCTATCTTTATATCTATACAGGGTGGAAGGGACACCGACGTACAAACGCTTACCAAGTATTCAGTACATCATTTATTTATCGTCCTAACTTCGATACCATTACATCCAAAATCAAAATTTATAAAAATGCGAACTGTAGGATAACGTCAGTGTAAGTAGTTACTTAAATAATTACATAATCATAAATCTTTAGTTTTTGATATTAGGTTAAAATTGGAAGGAATTCATATTTTGTGAAATGTTAAGCTTTTGTGAAATGTTAAGAGTCTAACAAAAATTAGCACTTAAATCCAGCTTCTCTCAGCTAAATGGTTGTGTTAGGGTATGTGTAAAAATTTACGGTGGTAGTATACAACGAAGTTAAAAAAAAAACTATCACAGCTAAGTAGGCATTACAAGTTTATGAGCAGTAGTCGACCAACTTAAAATGTACTTGGATAACATATTTTCGTAAATATAATGTATATATGGAGCACAGGTTTTTCAACTGCAAATGTAAGTTTGTTTTTTTTTTATTATTACAATAAAAATCATCGTTCAGAGGCAAATCGGCTCGAAGGAAGAGAATTAAATTAACATTTTAAGTCTACGAAACCCTACATATGCACACATACAGCCCACACCAAATTGAACCTTAAAACAACACATGCAAGGAAGGAACATATTGGAAAAAACGAGACGGATCATTTGCTAATGACCCAAGTGTGATGTAATGCAAGGGTGTAGTGTAATGTTTATCTAAAAAAAAAACAAATTATGTTATTGGTTTTATTTAATTACCTACATTTTGCTTGAGTGATCTTATTGACCATTTTATCTTATAATTTAATAAAAATCAAAAAGTTAAAAACAGCAAAACAAAATTCCTCAGCTGGGATCGAACTCACGTCGTTGAACAGTAGCTATCGCAGGCGCTTACACCAATCAGCTATGGTTACCATATTATATACACATAACAAAGAGCGGCTGTATGAACATTATTGTCTCGTACATGATGAAATGACAGTTACCGATGTATGCGTGATGTAAACTAATTAGCTCTGCCAACTGTACCAGAACCTTCATTTATTACACTTAGTTATAATTAGGGACCGGATTATATGCAAATGCATATTAATTTTCATATTATGGCTATTTTTTAAAGGTAATGCATAATTTGACTGAAATCAGCAGTTTATTTTTGGGCATGTCTCTTTTAACTTTATCTAACTGGAAAAATGCAAAAGATTGCCAGAGACGAACACTTTGAAAAAATGTGCCAGAGGTGGACACTTTTGTATTAGATGTAGATCGATCGTTTTCAAGTTTTAAAAATATTATATAAAGCTCGATTAGCCTACTGATAAGTTTGTACAGTACCCAGTTTTCAACGAAAAAATGGTAATATCACGTTGAAAATATAGTAAATTAAAAAAAAATAAACACTGCTTTATAGTGCTTATTCCAATTTTATATTGCATATTCAGGCTCTTTTATTGCATATTTCGAGCATTTATATTATGCATATTCCTACGATATTAAGTCGCAAATAATCCGGTATCTAGTTATTACTAAAGCAATGCTTGAATTTCAATATGTCTAAGATCTCAGGTTCGTTCTTCTGGTAGTCGACAAAAGATAATTAAGTTCATTTATTTATCTCCTAGTACTTCGAGATAATTACTAACATCCAAAAATTTTCTCAAAATTTCTATTGTTAGTTTACGGGCTTTCATATCCTCGGTCCTCGTAACTGAGAAATAAATCAGGAATATCCTGGCTTCAACACTGATTAAATTTTATGTGCCGTGCTTCTCCGAGGCTATCGATGCTTGGAAACTCGCTTACCCGAATACTGAAGGACCCGACCATCCATTTTCCCAGAAATGGAGGAAGGAGCCGCTCTGCAGAGTAGTTCAGAACAACCTACTGAACATGTCTGCTACTATTTCCAGCTTGGACACTTCCCGTGACCCAAGGGCTGGCTTTTATCTTGGCCAGAAGCTTAGCATTCCCATACAATGTGTCAACGCCGCCAGTCTCTTGGTGACATTACCAGTTGACAGCGTTGAGGAGTTTTTTGACGCCATTTTTTAGTTTATTTTGGAATTAGTTACTTTAGGTTATTTTTATTTATAAGACGTGTACTATTTAAAATTAGTGTTTATGAAAATGAATAATTTATTATTATCATAATTGCCCCATACTCGAATAAATTAATTACATCCAAAAGCAAAATCTATAAAAATGCAAACTGCAGGATAACGACAGTGTAAGTAGTTAATAAAGAAACAAAATTTAATGGAAAAGTAGCATCAACGTAGAACATTCTGCAGGCGTTCATCGTCTCGAATGTCGCTCGATGTAGCCGTTTAATATTCTTGCACATTTTTTTCTCGGCATCTGCAACATAATTACATCTAAAGCAGCTTGATAAAATAGCGAGATAAATCAAAACGTAAAAACGTTTTGATGTAAGTAATTGCGTGTCAATAGAATAGAATAGAATAGGATATATTTTATTGTAAAACATGAGTATACATCAAATAATATGTGCAAGGTCTTAAAAAATGACAGGTAGATCTACATGTTTTGCCATTTAAGGCGTACAAAACAACATATTTTTGGCTAAGAATAAACCAAAAAATTAAAAAAAAAAATTGAGTCTACACAGCAAACTATGATATTTAAAAAATAGAAAGTATTGATTTACAGATTGGGGGGTCAAATTGTGAAAATATCGTAATTACAGGAATCTATTTAATTAAATGCGGTCATTTAAAAAATCCGATATGGATTAATAGCATTTGGCTATGAGATATTTTTTTAAATGTATTTTAAACAGAGCAGTAGGCATTTGCCTAATAGGTTTTGGGATTTTATTATAAATGATTGGTGCTAAACAAAAAATACTTTAACGCATCAATGCCGTGGTTGATCTTGGTACGCACGAATAGAAACGTCTGATAGTTTCTTAAATAGGTTAGGATTGGTTTGTATAAAATTAGCTATTTCATAAATAAATAAGGAAGGCAGACTTAAAATGTTATATTTAATAAAATACTGTTTGCAACTATCAGTTATTTTCAAACCAAACATAGCCCTAATACACCTTTTTTGTGACCTAAAAATGATTTCTTTATTCGTAGAGTTTCCCCAAAATATAATTCCAAATCTCAATATGGAGCCGACAATACCATGGTAGGCAGTGTAATAAGCGCGTTGGTACTTATAATAGGTTTTAGTTTGTAGATAGGCAGAAGAACATACTTTTTTATTTAATTCTTCTGCGTGTGCTTTCCAGTTCAGACGTTTGTCAATTGCTACATCTAAAAATTTTGCTGTATCTACATTTCTTATAACAGTTAATCTGTGGTGAACATTAATATTTGGTGCTTCTAAACGTTGACTGAAGAACATAATTTTTGTTTTTTTCAAGATTGATTTTTAAATTATTGAATTGATTGTATTATTAATTTCATGTTCATACCTATCTTTATTTATAGAATTAATAGTGACCGTGCTGTCATCGGCAAAAAGTGATACTGGATAATGAGTTGCTAATGGCAAGTCATTTATATAGATTATAAATAACAAACCCAATACGCTCCCTTGCGGGACCCCAAATTTAACTATACGTTTTTTTGATGCATATGTTTCTTCTTTTTTAGTATTAATGTTTATTTTAGAGATTTCTGTAAATTGTTTACGATTTTTTAGATAAGATTCTACGAGATTTAGAACATTGCCTCTAATGCCATAAGCTTCCAGTTTACGGAGGAGAATGTCATGATTTACATAATCGAAAGCCTGGGTCATATCGCAGTAAATGGAACATACCGGCGTTCTTTTATCCACATTACCCATAACGCTATTTAAAAAATCAAAAATAGCCATGTTTATTGTTTTATTCTTGCGGAAAACTTTCTGGTCTTCTGTAAGAATGTTGAATTTTTCTAAATAGTTATAAATTTGATTATAAATATATTTTTCAAAAACTTTTGATATTATGTTAATAAGTGCAATAGGTCTGTAGCAGCTCATACTCTGTTTGTTGTCTTTTTTGAAGATGGGTTTAACTATAGTAGTTTTTAGACTTTCCGGGTATGATCCGGTGGCTATACTCATATTAATGATATGGCTTAGGTGGTTACAGATATGATAAGCAATATACTTTAGGAGTTTGGTGTTCCCATCGTATCCAAAACTTGTGGTATTTTTAAGTGATCTTATAATTTGAAGTATGTCATATGGAGTACAAGGGGCCATGAACATAGATTGATTTGATTTGGAAATATTCACGGTTACGTCCTTACCAGCGACAGTTATTGGTTCTATCTTTTCTATAAAGAAATTGTTAAAAGCATTCGCAATCTCTCCTGGCCTGGTTATAGTTGTATGGTTTGGTTCTATGGAAGTGATACTACCTTTTGGTAAATTGAGTTTAGACATATTTATAATCGCCCATGTGGCTTTGGATTTGTTAGTAGATAATTTTATTGTACGATTGTTTTGTGCTCGTTGCGTTAAATTAATTATATTTTTATATATTTTAGAGTATTTTTTTAATTTAGATTTATTTATATATAGTTCCACATAAGCTCTCTCTTTTTTTTGCTACAGATTTTTATGCCATGCGATAGCCACTGAGGTTTTACTTTATTTCTTATTGTAATGCTTTTGAAAGGAAAACATAAATTGTACAGCATCATGAAAGCTTCCAAAAATACATTATATGCTGTGTTAGGATTATTTGTATTATAGATTTCGGAAAAAGAAAAAGTTTTTATATAATTTTTGTAATTTTGCATATTTTCTTTAGTATAGTCTCGTCTATTTGTTCGCCAATGGTTTATTATTATTTTTTTACTGACCGGCAATTTTAGTACTTGCGCTGTGTGGTCTGACAGGCCGAAGTCAATCACATCAGATTTACACTTCTTCCCCAATGAACTCGAAACTACTAATGATTTGCATAATACGAGATGATAATACATACTAATGAGGAACATACACACATACATACATACATACATACAAAATCATAACCCTCCTTTTTGCTTCGCCGAAGTCGGTTTAAAAAAGCGTTAAAATTACCAGAACAATCCGATTTCAGAATAAACGTGCACGAGGTTTGAACGTTATTCATTGATAAGTAGAACTTTTCAAAATTTACGCTCAAAATAATTTCAAATATCAAAGATCCCAGTAGCCACATGTACAAGCTAATGATAGCAAACCGTGCTGTTAACTGCAACAAAGATTGATTTCACGATATGAACAACATGTTCCATATAACACATTTGTAAGTATTAAATAAAAAATGATATGGTATCTATTATTAAAAAAAACCAATGCTCAACGTTTTCAAATCCATGCATAAGTGCAGCTAGTTTAAATAATGCAATTGCACCTTGCAGCCTGACTAAAGCATGACAAAAACTCTCAATGCTTTGAAACACGATCTAAAATAAATTAAACATTATAATATACTTTTACATAATTATTATTATTGGCCATACTTTTTTAGCTATCGACTAACGATGTAATCAATAATCAGTCATACCGTGTACTGGAAAGAATTCTTGTATATCTGATAACATTCCAAAATATTAACGTAAGCTTGAAACATTCTTTTGCAGTAGATTTCATTTTCGCTACGATCCATCTGTTGCAAATGTTGAGTTTGAATGTTCCATAAATCAACTTTGTTACACAGTAGCTTTGTAAGTCTGATAGCGCAAATATAGTTTAAATCAAAACAGAAGAGAGAAACCCAATACAAAAACTGGGTGATAGAAAGGTCAAAACTAATCAAACAAGAAACGGAACCGACAATGAATCTTCCAAAGATAACAATGACGCTGATCCAATTCCAAATAATAAAACGCTTAAAAAGATTATTTTCGTTTAGAAATCTGTGAACGTTTTGATTTTTCAAGACAAACGAAATATTTGTTTTCGTTTCCAAGACATTGATTCTATAATTTATAAGAAATCCGACTGAGTACACGAATAAATCGACGTAAGAAATAATGTACCCAATATTTATATAATTTCTTATACGTTCATTGAAATGCAACTCATAGATACGGTAGCTGTACATAATAACGACTAATATTATGACAGACAATGAAACCAACTTCAAAGCAATGCCGTTTGGGTGTATCAAGTTATCCGTAATACGATATTTGGGACAGAGCAAAATATTTTGCATAAAGTTTAAAGGTAAAAGCATCGACTGAACATCTTTGTCAACAAAGTTATCTAACAGAACTGGTGCACGATAGGCTGTTTCTTTGTTCAAATGTTTTATTCCTCTTATTATAGACGTCATTTCGATTTGGGTATGCGTAATTATTTAATTGTTTGGAACTCTATTAATCGATTTCATAAATATAGTCTAGTTCAAATAAGACGATTATTATTTAATGTAAATAGTAGTCCATTAAGAATATTAGTCATTATTGATAACTATCCCACATTGTAAAGCCTGCTTAACTGTGATCGTTTTCTTTTTAACGAGGGTTTTTTTTATGTTAGATAAAAAATTCCCACTTTACGTGTACAGGAGATACCCTAAAAAAATACTTTTCGAGATTCTATTTTACCACTTTGTCAGCGTAACTAATCTGTATATTCATGTCAAATTACAGCTTTCTAGTACTAAGAGTCTTCGAGCTAAGCTGCGGACAGACGGACAGATGGACGGACATAAAGAAACTATAAGGGTTCCTTGTTGACTACGGAACCCTAAAAATCACGAAATTTATTTTTTGAAAGTCGTAAACGTTTTTTCGTCGCTATAAATCAGCACATTGTTCTCCCAATCAAAATTGATCTATGACCTAGCAAAGTGTAGTCGGTTTTGTCGATGCGCAGTGGACAGCAAAGGTGCGCGCTGGCTTGCTGCAACGTAATCTAGCAGAATGCAGGTGATTTCTCACAGTTTGTAAGCACATATTGTGTGCTGTTGCTTTTACGCGGGTGGACAAGAAGGGATCAGCCTTGTGCCTTGCCACGATATCGTGGTGTCGAGCCGATGTATTTGCCTTTGGTTTTGGCCTAAGATGTTCTACGTCTCCAAAATCCGGTTCTCCTCTGTCAAAAACAGTATTTATAATACTATTAATAATAGCTAATATTATATATACTACATTTAAATACTATATACATAATATACACTATGTTTATACCATATACTTATATATAATTAATTAATTTTACAATAATACAATACATAAATACAAGATATACACTGACATTAGCCTTTCTTAAACTGTCTAAGGGCTAAATCAAGCTAATTTTAGACCAAGTTAATTTTATCATAATCATCATAAGATTAAAAAAAATAAAAAAAACTTTCAGTTATGATAATATATTATTATAACTATGGTAGGTTAAGTTACATTAATTATTTATTCGTAGTAAACATTGAAAGGTGAGAGGAGTTAGTTAAAGTGAAGTAGGTATAATATCAACATAATGTTATATGTAACTGTTACTCACCGATATCATTAAGCGCCTTCCAATTTCGCATCTTCTTAGCGTGTCGATGACAATTCAAATTGAGTCGGCCCAAAATTTGTCGATGATTTTGGCACTTTCAGTAGCGTCCTGTGATGTACACACATCGCAGGTGCAAACTACAGGCCAGGCAGGACACGATATAAAGTGTCCCATCGTTTGTGGGACAGCACCACATTTAAACTCACAATTTCACATATAGATATGTTTTGCTCATCCAAAACAACGATTTCTACCCTTTTGAACATTGATAAATGTTGCATGGTTGGATCCACAGAAATAAATCCGCGCACATGCGCATGAGTTGTAATCAATAAACTCAGTAATGCAAATACACGTAGATTTACAACTAAGAACGCTCATTTTTATAAATGAAGGTGTTTGAAAATAATATTTTTAAATTGTCGGTATTTTTTTTCTAAACAGTCAAAATAATGACCTGAGAGTTCCGTGTTTATCTCAAACATTGGAAACTTCATTACACAACCTTGAACAGGATCGAATCGTTATAAATTCTACTTTAAGTAATGTTTTAACAAAAGAATGAATACAAAAAGAAAAAGAATATATTGTTGCATACAAGGTTTGAACTTACGGCTTCTTGTTTACTGACCAAAGACGATAGCCATTGAGCCATTGTGCCATGCTTGCTATAGTAATATGATGCAAAATATTATACCTCCTTCAGTACCATAAGTGAATGATGACTATATATTGGTATATGGTAAATGATGTGCCACACGCATACTAATAAAAACCGAGCTCGCTCGTTTTATTTAGTGTTTGTGTGCATAACCATGACTTCACCCACACATATAATCTGTAAATCAATCATTTGGGTCTCGTGTACATCATCCATTTTATTTCGTTTAATTGAAGCTTCTAGAAATACAACATCCCTACTTATGACTCCTTTTTTTGTTTCTGGATCTATGAATCGGTAGCCTTTTGTATTGTCACTGTAGCCAACAAATATTAACTTACGTGACTTCACTTCAAGCTTAGATCTGCTTTCTTTAGGAATAATCACCATTGCAGGACATCCGAAAATTTTCATGTGACTCAAATTTGGCTTCTTTCTAGTTCATACTTCATGAGGCGTCGCATCAGATAAAGTGCAGGCAGAGTGGGGCAAAAACTAATTGTGGAACAATTAACAACTAACAATTAAATTGCCAAATTTAGTTGCAACTAACAACTAAAATAATTAATTGTAATTGTAACGTATCGCAATTAACAATTAATTAATTGTGCTTGTAAAACTTTGCAATTACAATTAAATTAATTGTGCTTGTAAAAAATTGCAATTACAATTGATTAATTGTTAATTGTTTGATGCACGTTTACAATTACAGTTAACAATTAATAAATGTCAGTAACTGAAAAACAAAATGCAAACAATACAAGAGCATTCTCCTTAATATTCTCAAAGGTATGTAAAGCCTGGATTTAAGCCAGAACATTACTTAAAAGTGTAGCACAGGTACCTAACTAGAATAATTCAGGATTGGATGGTTAAAGGAAACAAGGATAACCGTAGTTTTAAATACAAAGAAAATAACTTTTATAAATCAACCTTTATTTAAATCAGTTTTTACGTTAAGCATTGTTCATGATTGTTCAGAGAGAGAACTATTCATTTGTTCTTGATTTGTTCTTATTTATGTGTTCTTTGAATAGTTAAGATTGCACTTCAACACGACCCTCTTTTCAAACATTTGGTCTGTTAATTTATGACTTCTTGGCAAATTTGTCATCGTAGCAAAAGAGAAAAGTCTCTCCACTGCTGCGGAAGAAGGTAAAGGTGTGTTATATATTATAAAAACTCTTTTTATTTCAGGGTATCTGTTCAGCAGATTTAGTTATTCATTTTCTTCAGCAAAGAAGTGTAACATCAATAACTCAGCCTTTGTTTTTGGGGTGTTCGTATTAGTAGATGCTGTAAGTGCTGAATAATTATTATTATCTGAATCAGAATCAGAATCAAATTCAAAAAAAATATTTTCTTTATTTCTTTTTTTTGGTATTTTTTGTTGGGGTTCTTCATTGAGTTCTTTTGAAATAACGGTTTTAAAAAGATTCCGTACTTTAGTTCGGTCTTGACTGGTTAAGCAAGGTAGCCACTTATTCTTAAAACGAGGATAAGAAAGAGCAGCTATTGCTGCATGTTCTGCCTCAAAAGTGTTAAGATCAAAATACTGTTTAAATCTAGTTTCAATGCTTATTCTGTAAGTCTCAATCAAAGGTGCACAGTAAACTAAATCGCCTCTCCTTTCAATTTTTTGTATTTTTCTTCGTAATGCTAAAAGGCATGGCAGTACAACACCAAAATAGGTATTGTTTTCACCTTGCATGATATCCAATGCTTCTGCTACTGGTGCAGCACAGATCAAATATTCTTTTAAGTAATCAAATTCGAAATCTTTTATAGGATTTGTAATATTTAAAGATCTATGCAGCTGCAAATTCTTTTCTTGGATCGACAAAATTTGTATATATGGTTTCATCCGGTCGACTCAATGTGTGTTTTAATATGTCTTCTATAAATTCAGCTGTTTTTGGGCGGCCGGCTGAATTCCATAGAGAGTTGCATTTTTTTATTGTATTAGCATGTATATCACATAATGGAGTCCTTTTGTTAGTCAAAATTTTATTGGCATCAACAGTAGCACACAAGCTTAAAGTATGCGCACAGCATCTTAGATGGGCAGGCAAAAAAAATCTTCTGAGTTTCCTTCGTCCAGACTTGAATCAGATTCTACATCTGTATCTTCAGACACAGGATCTTCCGGCTCATTGGTTTCATTAGTACTGATGTTAGTAAGTTGCACGCCAAAAGTGCGAAATGCTTTAACAAAATTACTGCCGTTGTCAGTAACTGATGCAACTACTTTAGTACCGGTCAAACCAAATTCTGTGTAAATGTGTTTAATTAAATCAGTAATGCAGCATGTCAGCGGTTCAAAGGAACTCATAGCTGCGACCAGCTATGAGTTCCTTTGAACCGCTGACATGCTAATGCTACTGAATGCCGTTTCAAATCTTTTGTTATCCAATGTGCTGTCATATCTAAAAAGCTTCTCTTCTTTCCAGACCAAATATCTGTTGTAGTGCACACGAAATCAACATCCATTAATTCCGATTTAATAGTAGACATTTGTTTTTCATAGTAAATTTTTATACGGCGACTCAAACTTCGATGACTTTAAGTTTTAAACCCTTATCAGATATCTGCAAATTGGTGAATATTTTCAAAAAGTATGGGTTTTCTACATCTCAATGGGATCATAGAGTGAATAAAGTAATCAATAATATTTTGTACAAAATCCTCTTGAGTATATGACTTGACTTCTCCACCTTTCTTCGATTTTTTTAAAGAAACTAATGTATTCTTTTTATCTTCTTTTTTTCTTTTTATATATGTTTTATATTCATTTACGCAATCTTGTCCATGTTTCCGTTTGAGGTGACTCAGAAAATTAGATGTACAATTATCAAATCCCCTGACTTTAGTAGTACTAGGCAAGCATTTAGTACACAGAGCTGTGATTTTATGCCCTGTTGATTCCTCTGGTATATATTTAAAAAATGTACCGTCAAGTAGTCCAAGACGCGGTAGTGAAGTCGTCGATATACTTGAGCCCGGAGACTGCAACTCTCGATCCAACGAATTAGTATTGTCCGTGTCCGAAATATTAATTGACGCTGACGACATGTTACTATAATCATCTTCATCCATAACTAACAAGTTTTTAGGAAGTTGTAGAAATATCCGTACAATAGGTATATGAATTGTTCAAATCACACGCAGTATGTACATTCAAAACCAAAACGCACTGAATGACGTGACTCGTGTTGTAACTCGCTCTGCGTGAGTGCGCGACACAATCAAGTTGCGACACGTACAGCGGTCAGCGGTAGACTAACACAAGAAATATTGAGGAGCGAGTGAGGCGCACAAGACGAAGGGGGGATGCGGGGCGTGCAATGTGCACGCTATGGACTCCTACCATATTTACATTCATCAAATACGTAGTTAAATTAAATATTAATTGTTTAAAACAATTAATTTAATTACAAATAAAATTTTAATTGCAATTGAATTAATTGTAAACCACAATTAACAGATTTCATTGCAATTGATTTTAATTGCATTTCACAACAAAAAAATAATTTAATTAATTTAATTGCAATTAATTTATTTGAAATAAAAATTGTAATTGTTTGCCTCTACAATTAAAAAAATAATTCAATTGTGCCCAACACTGAGTGCAGGTGGGAAATCGGTTCACAATATATGCAGCTGTAGCAACCGCTTCTGATCAGAATGTGACCTGCAATTCAGCATTTAACATCATAAATTTAGCGCGCTCTATCAAAGTTCTATTCATTCTCTCACTGAGACCGTTTTGCTCAGGAGTGTATGGATTAGATGTCTGGTGCAGTATTCCATGTGTCCTCAAGTAGGCAAAATTTTTATATTTGTATTCGGTTCCATTATCGCTTCTCAGAGTTTTTATTTTTGTACTTAACTCATTTTCTACTCTATTCTTAAATTCCACAAACTTGAAATATTTCGCTTTTGTTTCTAATAAAATATACATGTACTCGTCGAGAAAAGTCATCAATGAAGGTTACAAAATACCTTGCCCCTCATAAAGAAGTATTCTTCATCGGTCCACATACGTCACTGTGAATTAGCTCTAGCAACCTGGTTGCACGGGAGCCTTCAGTTGGGAGTGGTTTTCTTGTTTGCTTACCTTCAAGACATGTTACACAAATGAAATTTTCTTTTCTTGGGGCCAGCTTTACACCTTCTGTACAATTAGGTATTTTATTAAGATTCGTGAAATTTAAGTGACCCATCCTTTGGTGCCACAGATAAGTATCATCATCAGTCTTACCCATCATGACTTGCATGTCTTGATTTTTACAAGTTTTTAACGTCTCATTGATTAAGTCAGCCCTTGCAACTAACTTGTTGCTGGGATTGTAAATTTGACAACCATGTTCGTTGAATATTACCTTACATCCACCTTTAATTATTTTGCTGACTGATAACAAATTTTTATTTATTTCTGGTACTTATAAAACATTCCTCACCTGTATTGAATCGGTGCTGCCATCTTTTGCATTTACCTTGATACATACATTATCGCAACATTCAACTTTTAATACTTGGTTGTTAGCAATCTTATGCTCGGTACAGATGAAGGAGTAATATCAGTGAGCCAGTCCCTATTTCGAGTCATATGCATAGATGCCCCTGAGTCAACATACCAAAAATCGAAATCATTTAATGTGGATGCTGAAAAAGCAGCGACATATCCTGTTTCTTTATCTGTTTAACTTTATTATTATTATTTGTCTTCTTATGCCAACACACATTCTTATTGAGATGTCCGTACTTATTACAATGAAAGCACCTAGGGCCTTTCTTATTTTTGAATTGATCACTTTTGGGCTGATTTTTTGAGTTTGTATAAAGTCCGGTAGTGTCTGATGTCTTTACTTCTTGTAATAATTTATTTTTCACTAAATCAGCATTAATCTTCATACCGGAACTTTCTAAGCCCATGATTATGGGCTTGTACATTTCTGGCAACCCTGCCAGCATTAGTGTGCCCAACCACTCATCGTCCACATTGAATTTTATATTCCTTAGCTTCTGCGCGGCTGTCATTACTTTGTTTACATAATCTTCAACGGATGAACTGCTTTCCAAATTGGCATTAATGAGGTCTTTTAATAAACCTACTTTACGAGTTAATCCGCTGTTTTCAAATGCCCGTGCTAAATTTTCCCATACCTGTTTTGCATTTTGAGCTTCTTGAATATGTACGTATAAAATCGGCTCAACTAATAATATTAACTTTGACTTGGCTTTGATGTCTTTTTTAACGGAGTCAGGGTCAGTAGCCACCGGTTCTTTTAAAACGCAGTTATACATATCTTCAAGTTGTAGGTATGCTTTGACTGCAAAACTCCAACGTGCCCAATTCTCACGACCCGTTAGCTTTTCAATTGACATCGTTGAACTGCTTCCAGCCATATTTATATCGTAAATATTCAATCCGTAAATAATAACTGAAAAGAAAAAAAATGACTCGCGAGCCCGGTAACCAAAAGTAAGGTTATACTCGTGGTTTTTCTTGTACTATTATAAATACTGTTCAAAACACAAAGATAACTTTAAACGGCAGGCTTGGGATGGCCCATAACCTGATGAAATGAGGCGAAAGGCAATTTGTAAGACATAACTATTTAATATAATTAAATAATTTTACAAACGTAACTGTCAGTGCATAGATACATGGACGAGAGCACGCCTGTATAAAATACAAAGACGACATGCACAGACACATCACATATTGCTAATTAACTTAGCGCAGGCGTCCATACTTTCAACAGTCGTCCTGTATTAGGACCTAATAATTAAATAAGAGTATTATTTTCTGAAAGCGGTGCCGTATAAAAAGTATTTCTACATCTTAATTGTAATTGATCCTTATTACCGACTGACCCAGGAGTTCGTGGCTAAATAATAACAGCCACTCGGGTTCATCTTAACGTTAAGCCGCGCTCGCCTAGGTTGGTCCGTCGATGGGTGACCACCTAACCATATAACGAGTTTCCCCCATGCCTCCGATAGCACGATAGTCCCGGCTGTCAGTTGTAGATATTTGACAGTCGTTAAGTAGTCAATGTCCCCAAAGTCCGACAACCAGACTCACCAAGGGGTGTCGCATTACCCAGTGCTAAATGGGTTGTAGAGGTCAGATGGGCAATCACTACATGTAGAATACTGGTATTCAGCTGCATCCGGTTAGACTGGAAGCCGACCCCAACATAGTTGGGAAAAGGCTAGACAGATGATGACAGTCAATTAAGAATATAAGTGCCAGTACCAAAGCCTATGCACTGACCTTATTGGTGAGGTTTTTCAGAAAGGCCAGGTGTGTAGTACTCGCAAGCAGCGCGACTGTATGACCATTGTATGAACGTGGACGAGGCAAAAGGATCGTAGCAGATGGCGTTTTTGATTACCGCCATGGGTAAAAACCGTGAGTTTTATGTATGTCACATAACATCACGCCTGTAATCCCCGGAGGGGTAGGCAAAGATGTACCTAAAAGTACACCCACAGTTCCCCAGTTATGTTTAAGTCCCTTGTAATAGCATAGCCTTGTAATAGGGGCAAATCTAATAATAATAAATTGATTATAAATATTTATAATCAAAAGTTCCTAAGATAGTTGTCTTGCTTGACGGTTGGTTTCGCTACTTATTTTTCCCATTAATAAAACAAAAATACACCAAAAGAACCAGAGGTTTTTTATGAGACTAAAAGAAGAACCTTTATGGGGAAGCACTTAAAAGAAGTGATGTGCATGAATGATTTCTTCTTAAACTAAAATTGTTATTAATAACCTGTCACATTCAAGGGCTATATTTATTTTGACTTACCTAGGTCATACGTTAAAAAATTGATTGCCTTATCTCGAGATTCATCAACAGTTAGAGGCAAATCAATAATACAAGTTTTTTATTATAGTTTTTGATTTCCTTAATAACGTTATGGCTAGGCTTTTGGGTTACGAGAACTTTTGCACTGCAAGTTGCATTGAACCAACATTGCGAGAAATTCTACATGTCACTGAGTAGTCTTCAGGACATAAACGCACTTATTTTGACTTCAAATTGTACAGGTTGCTAAGCTATTTAATTTAATACTAGCTTTAGACCGCGACTTCGCTCACTTAATGATCGGAAATTATTCCTCGGGAACGTTTTAAATAATAAAGTCCATGACACTAGGGGATACTGTATGAAAACCTCTGGAAACCTTGCAGATGCTGAGAAGAAGAATGTTAAACGACTACATCGAGCGAGATTCAGCAAGATGTATGCCTGTCGGATATTCAACGTTGATGCTACTTTACCCTTGAAATCGACAGCATTTCTTACTAACTATACTTTTGTGCTGCTGCAGTTTGCATTTCTGTAACCCTGGTACTTAGTAAAATAATTACTATCAAAATATTGCATTGTATTTTTTCGGTTTACCAATGTAATTGAGAAATAAAGTACAACAATTGACCGTATTTATGCAAAAAGCCACCACCCAACAAACACTCACTTCTAAGATATCAAAGAATTTACAAAAACATGTGCAGCTCTGTTAGATGAAGTTACATTGAGTCCTACTGTAAAACATGATTTTGTACCCCAAAACAAAGTCGTTTCCCAGCAATCATTTTTGCGTAGAGTTACTTAGTTTGATGTACAGAATGCGTGGTTGACGGCATCGTGAAGGGTCCGTTTACACCCGGGTTGTATAGGTGGAGTGACGATCTCAACAGGGTGGCTGGTAGCTGCTGGAGGAGAATAGCTGATAATTAAGCTGAGTTGCGTGCAATTAGAGAGGCCTATGTGCAGGAGTGGACAGGCTGTATTTTGAACAAAATATGATTCGCGACCGTAACATGTATGTATTTACAGAATTATAATCATTAATTTCATCAACACAACCCTCCAAGGTCATTATTTTCATCTTTTTCATGAAATAGTAAGAAAACTTGAATTTCGGGGGCTACCTTAGCGCATCCTGCTATATATCCGGTTTATTTTCTCAAAAATGTGGGTAAGTAACAAGTTATTTATGAAACTTTATACCACTTTGATAGACAGTTCAAAATATATTTAGCGTCCATTCCTTCGTTCCAAATCAATAACATAATTATAATAATAACAACCTTGTAACCAAGATTATCCATGACCTACTGGCTCTAAAATACAGCCTTATGGAGAGTGGGAAGGGCCGCGATATAGGTACGTGCCCGACCCAGTTCTCGAAACTAGCAATATCACATTGTTCTGGGATCAATCCATCATCACTGACAGTACTATTGTAGCCAATAAACCTGATATAGTGGTGGTGGATCGATTAGAGCATCGCGCAATGATTGTTGACATAACGGTCCCGCATGACGAGAACCTCGTGAAAGCCGAGAAAGATAAGCAAATCAAGTATCTGGACTTGGGTCGTGAAGTTGTCGATATGAGGGGTGTGAAATCAGCAATCATTGTGTCGTTTGAGTCAATGGCTTAATTGCCAAGAACCTCGACCAAGACCTGAGGGAGACTCTCGTAAGTCAGCTAGATCAAGGGCTTGATTCAGAAAGCGACACTCCTGAACACGGCTCGTATTGTTAGGAGGTTCCTCTCTCTGGAGCCCTGACTCGGCAGTCGGGGCTCCAGAGAGAGCTAAACTAGAAAGCTAAGGAAGCCAAGCTTCCGGCGTAGCTTGGCTTCCTTAGCTTCCTAGTTTTGTTTTTTTATTTTTAGGTCAGTGAAAGCCTCTAAAAGAAAATTAAATAGAACTGGTACAAGAAAACAATTTTATAACGAAAAATTTCTGTCATGGCCGCTTACGGGTTTAATCCCTCCTCCAATTGCTTCCATTTTTTTCTCGTGTTGTTGGAAGCGGCGAACACCAGAATCAATAACATAAGTAAAGACAAACATTGGAGGTTTACTTAATTTTATGAGGCCTTTTAAATGAAAGTACACACATCACTGTGTGTACTTTCATTTAATTTCAGTATCTTTATATTTTCGTCGACACTACATCACAGACAGTGTAATTTCAAGCAATTAATAAAAGAACGTAATGATGTCTGTATCGTCGAGTATTCAAATCGAAGAATTCCCTAAAAACAAAGTCGATAAAGATGTTCAATGTTTACTTTTTCCATTAAATCTTTTAAAAAAACTATTGTTTTATCCAAAGTATCAATTTAAAAAAAACTTAATAACCCCCAACAGTCGTATAATTAAGTTAATTTCATTGTGTGCGGTAGTTTTTTTTTTGTCATGCCATATTTACAATATTATTTCTGTACTGCAAGACGAAAACATGATACGATACCAAACAATAAGTTTCCTATATTTCGCTTCCATTTTTGATGTGGTGTCCGTGAGTGCAGGTTTCATTTTGAACTATGTCACCTATTTTATTCAAACCAAGGAGAATGTTACTTTCTTTCTCACCATTCAAGAAGTACACAGGTTTCTCAACAAAAACGTCAGTCGCAACACTTTCATCATTAATAGTTGGATCAACGTCGCATTAATCATAGGCTTTTATATCATATCTGCGATTTATATAAATATAGAATATCTCCATCCTCCATGGTACACGACCGTTCATATAATGTTTCTAATAACTCTCGACTCTGATTTCATTTACGCAATCCGATTAATACGGCTAATAATTGACGAACTTGTTTTGTGGAAGAGACAAGCCTTATATTCTCGTGAAGACGGTGGCAATGAAGAGTATTGTAAAATAATGTTTCAGACTTATGTCCAAATATTAAAATGTTACAAGATCGTTAGAAAACATTATCAACCAACGGTGAGTCGACAAAATGAGGATGAATGTGGATGGGTATAAGAGTAGACGAAAACCAAAGAAACGATGGATGGACTGTGTGAAGAATGATATGCCAAGAAAGATGTCTGATGAGATGACGAGTAATAGAGAAGTATAGAAGAAGAAGACATGCTGCGGCGCCTCCAAAGAAATTGGGATAAGGGCAGGAAAATAATCATGATGAGTCAACAAAATTTATTGCGTGGAAATCGGTTGTTATGGTACGTAATGAGTCAAGAGGTGGGTTGTGGAGGTCAGATAAGAAGTCATCATCATCTTTCTGTCCTTGGTCACAAAAGGATTTTTTCTTCTTTGTCAATCTTCACGCTTACTCCTTTCTCCTTCATTTTGTTCCTCAAAAAATCCATCCATGTTTTCATTGGTTATTCTCTCCCTCTCCATAAAAAACATAATCAGCCTATAATGTTCCCACTGCTGGGACACAGGCCTCCTCTCTATGAGAGGGAATGGGCTATAATCCACCACGCGGGCCCAGTGCGGGTTGGTAGATGTCACGTCTTCGAATTTTTGGTTCTAGGACATGTCACATTCTCTCCCTCTCCATCCATCAATATTTATATTCATCACTCTTTTAGACACATGTGTACCATCTCTCACAGAGGTCAGATAGGAAGTAAAATATTAGTATTCAGCTGCATCCAGTGAGGCAGTGGGGTGTGTAGGCTGGAAACTGAGCCCAATATAGTTAGAAAAAGGCTAGGCAGATAATGATAGTATGTGATACGAAGAAATGAGATTGGGATGACGGCTAAAGCAGCTGTATGGATGAAAAAGACAAACTGCACTGACTCAAAATAAGTTATTATGATTGTGAGTAAGAACAAACAAACATGAATGATTTCGATGTTGTTACATTTGAAATAATTAACTGATAAGTCATTTTCTCCTAAGCATCTCTATCAACTATCATTTAAGTATTAGAAAGATGTTACTAGATGTTTCTCGTTTTTGCTAGCTGTAACAGTTTATGCTAAATGATTCATGTCGTTTGTCTCATCATTTTATTTTTTGCCATCTTTAGTATGCTCACATTACATCCCCAAAACAGGACAAGTGTTTTTCAAAAATCTTTTTGGTCTCCGCTTTCATATTTTCTCTTTAATGTAATATTTTTTCAGACTCTTTTTAAAACGGCAGAATGTTTCTTTCATGAATTAGTCAACTGTCAAACCTTGATTGCTTTTTACCAGTTTTCTTATAAAAGAAATGAACAAGTAAGTATTTTAACACTGTATATTTCAAAAATCAAAGTCGATAAGTGTATGGACGATTATAATTACGCTCCGATAGTGTGGAAATAATCTCTGACCTAACCTAATTTTATTTTTCGTTTTTCTAGCATTTTGTACAAGGATTGCTTTTCGCTTGGTTATTAAAAGACTTGGCCTTACAAATCATGCTCAGTTTTCAACTTGAAGAGTTTTATGTAACAGTGGAAAATACTCAAAATACCTGCTCTATTATTTTAGCATCGAATTGTACAGGTAAATATTTATTAATTGTTCTAACATTTGTCTTTACGATAGCTTAAGATAATAAAATTTAAGTAGTAGCAGTACTAGTTCATAACACCACCACCATTATTTTCAATGTTTTTTTTTGCCAAGTTGCGTTGCTGTGATGCGATTTGAAGGGTGGATGTTTGTGTTAAAAACACACAAGACCAGGGGTCGGCAAGTAATTTTAAGCAGTGTCCAGATACCGTTGAATTTTTTTATCGAGATCCCAAAAAACATAATGCTTTGTTACTGTATACAGTCAGCAGTTACTTTGCAGCATCAGTCGTAGGTACTTATTTGTAAAACAGGTTCTACAAAAGTACTAGCTAGATTCTACGTGGCTTTCAAATGTATGTAGTTGTATAAAAATATCACTAAAATTAACTTAAGAAACTTTATGTAAGAAGTAGGTATATTTAACAATATCGCGATCCAAAGTTCGATCTTCTGTTCTGGACCATCTCTAGACATTCCCGCTTTGTTTCTATACGGTGATTAAAATCATCTTAAAAAAAGTCACGGCAACATTTTAATTATAATAAATATAAAAAAAATATGTAGCTTGACAACATTGTACTGATATTGATAATATTTTATTTACAGAGGAAGAAAAGAGGCTTTGCAAAAACGTTCTTCGTTTGAATCGAGCGTCCTTTGAGAAGATGAACATATTTGGCATGTTCTACGTTGACATTTGCCATCCATTACGATTGATGTCGCTTCTTACCAACTACATTGTCGTGCTTTTACAGTTCGCGTTTCTGTAATCCTAGTACTTGGTAATCTTATAACGCATAATCAGCCTATAATATTCCTACTGCTGGGTTACACAGAACACCAATCCAGCGTGCACGCCCAGACCTCGTTGTTAGATCAGATGACACATATCTTCAATTTTTTGGCCGTTTCGAACGCCGACTGCGTTCGTCTGGACTAAGATCGAAATCGTTTAGGTGGCATCTTTTTATTATCATCATTATTTTATTAGTAGCCGCTCATCACCATCAAGAAAGATTAAGAAAGATATAATATTGTATGGAAGGAAATAAAATCACGAGACAGTTTTTTTAACTTTGTTTAATTTAAAGAACTACTTATATATAATTATTAGGAACTAAGTTTTGCATATAATTAGTTTGTGTTTAATTTTTTTAATTAGTGTTATTTATTCACAAAATAATAAAAAATCGATTCTTACGGTTGGCTCGTGTTCCAGCCACGTCTTTACCAAAGCGAAGCCCATGGGCCTCTGACTTGACTTAACATACCGTCAAGAAATATCTCTCAGGCATGCTGGTTTCCTCACGATGTTTTTCCTTCACCGAAACAAGTGATAATTTTACAATACGCAGATGAATCCGAAAAATCAGTCTTGGCAGTCCGATTCATAGGAGTATTTGTATGATAGAAATTTAAGGACCACAGTAACAAATACAGAAGAAAACGTCGCGCGTCGATTCATCCATACGTTGTGTTGTTACAAAAAAGCAAATTGGAGTAAAACAATAATATGACTAGTAATAATTGAACAGAAATGTATCATTGTTACTGTGTCAATAGTAAACAGTCCAGATGCACTCATTTTTCCTATATTAATATCCATCATTCGTTTACTGTTCTTCCAGAGTCTTTTCGAATTCACTGAAAAACAAATATTTTTTATTAATATCATAGCCAGCTGCGTCCCTCTGCAGGGCAAAGACCTCCCTTCCCTCCTTCCTCTTACTCCTATGCAGTGATGTTTGTGGCCAATCTTTAAGGTACTAGCCCAGTTAGTAGTTAGTTCACATAATGTAAACAAAATTACAAACAAATGTAATTAAAATAGCACGGATAACCTCCAATGGGGTCATTACTCATCATTATGACCACCTTTTACTGTGGAACAAACCTTGAAATTACGATAAATATAGCTTTCCCCTACAATATGTCGAGCTATGCGAACATACATTTATGGGGCAGCTGATCTTTGTTTTGAAGAAGAGGACTTGGCCCTGATCACCGCCTGTAAGTTGATTATTTAAAAATATGGCACCAATTGGTGTCGTATTACTTAGTAACTAGATTGCGAAGGTCAGATACGCAGACACTCCATGAAAAATACTGGTATTCAGCTGCATCTCTGCTGCTGGTTAGTCTCTGAAGCCGACTTCGACCTAGTTGAGAAAATCCTAGGCATATGGTTATGTATTTGCAGAAGAAAGTACGTTATCATTTGCCATCATCTTATATACTTTAAAAACACGTACCGTCTCGTGATAATTTCAAAATAACGTTTGCGTTTCTTTAGTTCTGTTACCCCCTTATTTAATAAATTACATAAATCGGGGTGATTTATTTCTGTTCTGTTCTGTTTATGTTAAATAACATTTTCTTTTTCTCTCTGAACAGACCGTATGTTCGTAAAGTTAGCCGCACATCAGTCGTAAGTAGTTTCGTCGTAGCAGCAAAGGTGATTTTTGTAGTGCATGTGTTATTTTTGTATTTCACAGATGCGCTGGACAGTACCTTATACATTAATCATACATTTTGTATCATTAATTCCTAGGCTACCTAGGCTCTCAAGTTATTATGATTGTCAAATTTAATTCCGTTAATGTACCTTTTTTACACTTTCAAACAAAAGTAATAACGTTATGAAGATTCTTTTAAAACATTTTAAGCTGACAGCTTTTTCATCAAGAATGTCCTTCAGAAAACACAATCGTTCATTTGCCGCAGTAAGTGTTACACATAATGGGGACTCTGAACAGGAATATTGATACAGAAATCGGAATAAGCGTTAAACCTGAATTTAACAAACAAGTTGATAAAGATATTCAACGAATTTTCTTTCCTCTGAATTTGATGCAAATTCTAATGCTCAATCCCAAATATCACATCAAGAACAATATCATAAATCCAAATAATGGTTTCAATAAGTTCATAATAATTAGTGGTGCGGTAATATTTGTGACAACGTATATTCATCATATCCTGGATATACTGCTAGACGACAATGTCAGACGATACACCCCAATTACTTTCCTGATTTACGCAACTACTTTCGATGTCACTTTCAAGAGTTTGGGATTCATCATGAACTTGGCTATTAGCTTCCTTCACTCTAAGAAGAGTGTTTCATTTCTTTTATACTTTCAAGAAGTGCATAGATTTTTGAGTAATGCCGCTGGTCTTAATCGTTTCATGACGAGGTCTTGGATGTGTGTGGTTGCATTCTTCACGTTTTATATCTTTATGGTAGTCTATGAAAACTTATTCTTCTACAAGCCTCCGTGGAATGCCGTCTTATATACATTGATAATGGCGACTCTGGATTCAAATATAATTTGCGCAATAAGACTTATTAAGTTACTGTCTTATATAGCTGAACTTTGGAATATTCAGTTATTACTGATACAGAAGAATGGCTGCAGTAAACTACAGACAGCAAGAATGTTTCAAGCTTATTATCAGATATTAGAGTGCTACAAGTTTATCAAAAACATTTATCAACTACCAGTAAGCAGAAAATATCATTATAATTTTGTGATTTTTAATGAATTCACGATTGCATGTATATCTTTTACGGCTAAAGATGGGTGTGAAAATTAACTTAAGATTAGCCGGTCAATTGCACATTCGCCGAAACGCAAAGTCTAATATGTTTTCAATCTGATTTTCATTTCAAATAATTTAATCTGAAGTATTTTTTAATTGGGGTTAGGTAGGACAGAACTCTGTCCACACGCGCAGGAACCGTCAAAATAAGAAGATGATGACGACAATGGTAGTTCTACTGATGTTTGCCATATTTTTCATGCTATAAACTCTTTACCATAATCATTATCATTTACAGATCCTGTACAATTCTACAGGAGTCTTCTGTCACAGTTTGATTAATATTCAAGTTTTGATTGAATTCTGCAAAATTGAGTTTGGAACTAAGGCGGTAAGTTAAGCACTACTGAGAGAATATTTCCATACAAAGACTAAAAAAATAATAAATTCTTTTATTCGTTCCAGCATCCTTTCATGTCAATTTTAATATTTGTCTGCTTATTGAAGAATTATTTCTTGCAAATCTTACTCGGTCTGCAGCTCGAAGGATTTTATAAAACTGTCAAGTGTGCACAAGATTCATGTGAACTTATGTTAGCATCAGACTGTACAGGTGAACAACTTTTGAAACAATTTATAAGCCTTGTGGCTAATTCAATAGTACTACAGATAATTCTTATTTACTTTTTACAGACGATCAAAAGAAGTTATGCAAAAATATCCAGCGGCTGCAACGTGTATCATTCAGCGAGATGACTGCATGCGGCCTATTTTGCTTAGGTGTTTCTTATCCATTAAGACTACTATCAATTCTTACTAACTATACTGTTGTGCTGTTACAGTTCGCTTTTCTTTAACGTTTCAACATTATCTGCCAAGGCTAGTCCCAACTATATCGAGCACGGCTTCTAGTCTGACCGAGTGCAACTGAGTACCAGTATTTCACACGGATTGACTGTCTATCTGAGCTCCAGCTGTCTGTCCAGTGCTTCTGTAATACGATACTCCATACGATAACTGGGATGTCAGACTTTCAGGCTTTCCTTTTACGTTTATCTTTTGTAATAAAATAAATCGAATTGTAGTACTTTAAATAATAATAAATTCAGAATAAACCTAGTAGAAAGCACTGACCAAGAGTACGGTATAAAGCACCCAGTCAATCTCATTCGCGATCGGGATTTTTAACAGATTTACAATGACGATCCAGATTTTTATCGCGATGAAACGAGACATTTTGTGATGTTGCTAAGCTGGCAGGTGGTATAACAAAAAGTCTCTATGTCACATAAATGAGCTACAAACGTGGGTCCTTGCTATTTAACTATAGTAGACTAAGTACTGAAGTTAACTTAATTAAAAATCAAAATAAAATAAAATTACAAAAATAGAAAACGTTTCGACTTTTTGAGTACCTACCCCTGAAAAGTGCGTTTCAAGGATAACATTTTTTTTTTGGATTTTTATTTTCGTGCCGTAATGTTTTGACGCTTTCTAACTTAGTCTCATTCATTATTCTCCTTTGCTTAATCAACGATTTTAAATTCATCTATAGATTTTTCTTTATATCTTTTGTAAAAATTAATAACTGTTGAACATCGTACTATTCATGAACACGAATACAGTAAAAATTAGATACCAAACTTTAGTTACTCGTGGCGTTTCAATCAAAATTTGATTAAACATACGTTGTCATTAATAACCTTTCTGTTTCAACGGCGGTTATCTCACCAAAAAAGTTTTCCCTTTAAGGACAGACAGTAATTTAATTAACTTGATTAATATCATTGCATTAGTATCTTTTATCTTTGACAAAATCTATTTCAAATAAAATGAGTTTCGCTGTTTGACTTAGGATTCAACAGTATTCAGTGTTTATTTATAGTTTGTAAAAACTGTGTTCAGTAAAACTCAACAAAATGAAGCCAATGAGAACAAAAATACATTCCAAACTGCAAATTCATCGCGTGGATTTTTTCTTAAATAACTTCGTTGACGAAGATGTGCAATCGATGCTTCTACCTTTGAATCTGATGCAAACTATTCAGTTATGTCCAAAATATCGCATTAAAGATAATTTTATAACTCCAAACAGCCGACTTTCGAATTTCGTTTCATTTTGTGGCACGATCTGTTTTATCTCAGTTCTTCTTTATAACTTTTACAACGAGTTTTACTCGACTGCAAGAAAGCATTTTCTTTATTATATTATATTATTTACCTGCACCGTCAATTTAGTTTATTTCAGTTTTGGATTCTTAATGAATTTTAAACTAAGTGTGTCTCAAACTAACAAAAATATTCAGTTCGTTTTAAAATTTCAAGATGTTCACAGATATCTCAATAATAAAACCAGTTTTAAACACTTTACCATCTTTAACTGGTTAACTGTCATCATGCTCTTCGTAATTGTTGTCACTACTATTATTTCTTTTTGTGTGTATACTCAAGACCTTCAGCCAATATTAATAGGTTTATTTTTCATTAGTTTTGACGCAAACATCGTCTATGCTATAAGACTTATTCAGCTGTTAAAGCATAAAGTTGATCTTTGGAATATTCAAGCTCTTCAATATCAAAACTTGGAGGATAGGAACGGAGAGGATCATTGTGAAAGAATGTTTCAGGCTTACGTTAAAATATTGGACTGCTTTGACATCTTCAGGGTTTCTTTTCAACAAATGGTAAGTGAAAATCAGTTTACTAATGGAACTTGAAGCGATGGACTTGATTTTGTTGAGATGGGTGCGTGGAGTGATAATCTAACCACTATTACAAATGCAAAAGTTTGGATGGATAGATAGATGATTGTTACTCAATCACGCCAGAAGGGCTGAACGGATCTTTATGAAATTTGGCACAGATATAGGTTACACAATACAGTATTAGTTTTAGTATATGCGAAACCCGAAACACGTGTCTAGTATTTTTATGTAAAGAATCTTTGTACAAAATTTCAAAACTGTTTCATGAAAAATCACAAAGTTTTAAGCTTGTTCAGTTACCTAGTTGTCCCTACTAAAACACGGCCACCGCGCGGCGGGCGCCCTCGCGCCGCCCGCGCCTCCAGTGTCGACTTGAGCTCATTGAAAATTCTTTTGCTGTAGGTACCTAACCGTATGGTGATTGTATTGTAATTAACAGGTGGCAACATTTTCTATCACACTTGCAGGCTTTTGACTGTCGTAATGTTCAAGTGTAGGTAGATATTATTATGTACTTTATTCGCAAATGCAGCCGTAATTGATAAAATGTAGTCAATCTGATTTGTTGCAACTTATGCCAACCATTTAAAGTTCAAAGAGGATGAAAAGTGCTAAACATCACATAATCGTATCTTTCTACAATTAACCACCCTGGCGAGTTTAAAAATGTTAATCATCACACACACACATGGTTACACGACACTTTTTACATACGATAGGTACACGATCTACCGAAACTAACTTACTAACTTTAGGCTCACGGCGCCGCCGCGCCGGGTGCGCTCGCGATCCGGGAGCGTGACACGTGCGCATTAACCTGTAGCATCTGAGCGACTGAAAGGGTTGTGTTTCCCCCGCGCGGGCGCACAGCTGTTCGCTAGCGCCGTATGAATGCGGATAGATACTTAGTGTCGCTCGGTGGCCAACATACAACCTTTTTTAAATATTTTTGGGACAAAATATAACATGGTTTAAAAATTATTGGAATCGATTCAGTTACTTATTCTGAACAAACTATATTCAGGCTTCGCATATACTAAAAATAATGTTGTTTATAGCCTATAGAATACTCTTATCCCGGTAGTACGATCCTGTGGGACAATAACCAAACTCCATGCGAGCGAAGCCGTGGGTTTCAGCTAGTAATTAGATAAAAGAAGTAATTAGCACATGATAAAGTTTGGAAGTGTGGCTTGTTACAGAAAAGTTAAAAGAGAGTTGTCTCTCTTCATCATAATCAGCCTATAATGTTCCCACTGCTGGGACACAGGCCTCCTCTCTATGAGAGGGAATGGGCTATAATCCACCACGCGGGCCCAGTGCGGGTTGGTAGATGTCACATGTCTTCGAATTTTTGGTTCTGGGACATGTCGGTTTCCTCACGATGTTTTCCTTCACCGTTTTGAGAGCAGTGGTGATGAAATAAATTACACAAAGTAATGCGCCTGCCTGGGTTCGAACCCACGACTTACTACTCGCAAGTCGGGACCGCCACCACTGGGCCACCGCTGCTCTCGTGTGTCTCTCTTGGTTCGGACATATGAGTGATACATGTTAACTTTGACGGATGAAGACAAAGAGAAAAAAAAACCAAAGAATTGTGTGTGGAATCATGAAGGAAAAAGGTGTGACAGTTCCTAAATTACTCTAGGCTAATAAAATTTTCGTTTTTCCTAAATCATGTAAATATTAGTATTAAGGTCGGCTTCCTCGAAGGGGAAGAGACTGTGCACTGCCATCTGCATGGCCTTGTAAGACTCGCCTCCAAACTTGCGCATCTTTCCATCAACTAAAAGAACAGAACTCCAGGCCTGTCCCGACTTTAGAAGCTAGGGGACATAGAGGGGTACAAGGTGAAGTTAATAATGGGGATTCTCAGTTAAGACATTTACATGAATAATAAAGTAATCAAGTCTTATAAAAGTAAATCAATAATAAAGTATGAAGCTAATAAGACAAGATGGCTCAAAAATATGATATACAACATTATTTTTAGTATATGCGAAACCTGAATATAGTTTGTTCAGAATAAGAAACTAAATCGATTAGAATAATATTTAAACCATGTTATATTTTTTCCCAAAAATATTTAAAGAAGGCTACAAGTTGGACACCCAGTGATACTAAGTACCTATCGCAATCATTTAGGTACCTACTGCCAAATTATTATTATCAACTAGCTGTGCCCGCGGCTTCGCTCACGTGAGCGCACATTCTTTTGTCATTCTCAAAGTTTATGAACGTAAGCAAAATATAGATGCAACTCATGATCTATCTTAGGGCCCAACGGTTAATATCCTAAACAATTTAAAAAATAATATTTCAGCTCTGAGAGCTCAATCAATCGATGGAAAAAATGTGATGGACAGAAACGATGGAAACAAAATTGAGAATTTGCAAAAACAATTGCAATGCAATGCAAAACATGTAATTGAAAAATACTGCAAACGCTTGAATTTAATGTATTTAGCAATAGAACCAGAAAGACTATGCGCTTCAAGAATCTTCATGTTTCCGAATTAACACGAACATCGCTATAAAGCTTCTAAGTTTGGTTTTTCAAGGCATTGTAGTGCATTCATTCCGCACTTTTAGGATTTTAGTCGTATAATTGTAATATTCTAACAAAGGTGATACATAAGGGACCACCCATAAATTACGTCATACGAATTTTATGATTTTTTCACCGGATGGAGGGGTCAAAAAATCCGTCCTTATCAGAAGGTCAATTTTTGTGAGACTCCGGGCTCCCAAGTGTGACGTCACATATTTTGCAATATTACACGCTGCCCGCCGATAGAGTTGGAAATATTTCTTTAATAAGTTTTTCGTTAATAGTTCAAATTTCGTGTTTTAAAACTTAGCAATATTAGTTTTTTAAATGTGACGTCACCAAATTTAGGACCCTTTCCACCCATTTTCACACAATGTCACACTTTTTTGTCACCCCCCACCTCTTTAACGTATGACGTAATTAAATTACGTCGTAAATTTTATGGCTGGCCCCTAATAGACACGCACTTCCATGGTAGCAGCAGCTAACTGTGACTCCTGGAGTATCTAAATTGTACCACCTACACCTGCGATTTAGAGGACTTACTGTCAAAATCTCTACTGAAACCGCGATTAACGTAGCCACCTGGGTGCTAATAATGTGATAAATCATCGATACAAAAGAAGAAGAAGAACATGGGAATTATATTAGATCTCATATTTCCGAAGATAGACCATGATTGCCGAAGCGGATACTTTTCCAAGGACTCTGATGAACGGGCAAAAAAATAAGTTGAAGCTTAGACGCAAGTATTACGCAGATCGATGTAACAAATAGTGTTGAAAGCAAGCCATTTGACTATTCACTATATTTATGTTACTACTGACTATTATTAATATTTTGCTCCGAAGTTCAAATGCAAGTGCAATCATGGGCTTTTAAAAGTTAAAGATATGCCGCGAGTGAAACAATTTCTCTTACGGATATAACTCCTCTACACTCTGGGGTACCTACCATTATAAATAAGCCTGTCTAGTATCAAAAAAAATCCTGTTTCCTGAGTCAAAAATATGTTTAATATACATGAAAAAAAGCATAACAAATGGGTTGCCTGATATTATTAAGTGAAGACTATTTAAAATTGCGACAACCGTGGGGCTTGACCGATTTTACTTAGACAACCGAACGTTATGCCATCGTGTTTGTAATAAAATTACCTATCTGTTCTTTTAATACATATTTTAATAAGAAAATAGATGAGTGGACATATAGTATCAATTTATCTATTTATACCTTACAACTCTGTAGTAGGGACAAAAAGATGACAACCTAACAGATTCTTGGCTTGATTGCTTTGTAGATATTTACTCTAATTCCATTTTGATTTCGTTTGGTTTGAAAAAAAGATTAGTTCCGTTAGTTATAATAAAGGGTAGCCTTGACTTAACTTTATCAGGCAACCCATTCGCAATGTTAGTTTGTTCATATAAGTATTTTACTCCGTTAACGTAAGTTTTAAATAGCCGTTCTGAGGCTTGTCACTGCCGGGGTTTTAGCCTTTTCCCACTCGCACAATGTGGACATGATCATTAATCTACTAAATTATTAGTATTCGAAGTCATTTCGGTAGGCACATATAAAAATACGAAATCCTGAAAGTCCTGTTTTAATATTCAAACGAAACTATTTTATTTAGTTTGTGTGCGGCCAACATTGGAAAAAGGTGGTCTGGTTGAATTTGACAACGCCATTGTCTTATTTTGGTATTGTCCCCATAAAGTTTTTATTTTGTGGGATATTGTTTATCTACCTATTATCTAAGAACTAATCTTATTTAATACATCATTTCACTGGTCACCATTAAATATAGTAAAATCCAAATAATAGTAATTTTATTATTTAAATAAACTTCAGTTGCTGTAAATTGCTGCAAATAAAATGATATATCTAAGCCGGAGAGGTGATCTGTACCTCAGGACCTTCCTACTTCAGACACCTTTCTCTATTTAAGATTGTGCATATACCAGTGCCTGTTACTTCTGATGTTGAATTAAATAAAGATTTATGATTATGATGATTAATTTTTTAATACCTATCTACCGACGCCTAATATATAATAATAGCTTTCTCGTATTGCTATTTTTTTTTATTATTTAATTGCCTCGTAAACGAAAATTGAAAATATTTTTTTTATTTAATTTAATAATGTTATATTCTCAGCCTTTCCATCATGTCCTACTTTTTACATAAAATGAATGGTCATCTTATTAGAAAGAGACTAAATTAGCGTTAACCTCTCTTTTGGTGGCAATTTTTTAATGCAAGCAAGAATTGCAGTTGTACACACGGCGGCACATGAAGCTGTAAAACTCCAGTATAAATTGACCTCACTTTATATAGATTTATATACAATGAGAGATCCGCATAAACTGGTTTTTTAAAGCTTGACTGGCCGTCGCGTGCGTACGTAGTACTTATTACTTCCGTGCAAAGAGTAAAGACAAAAGGAAAAATAAAACAAAATTAGTTTTCAGCCATTCGGAGTGACTACACTACGACTAAAACCTATTTACGTAAATTATTTTTATCATAGAAATCGCGTTTGAGGTTACTAACAAAATTTTAAAAGTTAATATCTTTTGCGTCTGTTGGTCGATTTTGATGAAATAAACGCTACATAATACCCACAACAATGCTTCTTATTTTGTATTATTTAGATTTTGAATACAATGACGGATGGCCGATGGGGCCGAAAAGTTCTGGAGTGGCGACCGCGAACCGGAAGACGCTGCGTTGGAAGGCCTCCCACTAGGTGGACCGATGACCTGGTGAAGGCTGCAGGGATCCGCTGGATGCGAGTCGCACGGGACCGGTCAATGTGGCGACACTTGGGGGAGGCCTATGTCCAGCAGTGGACGTCTTTCGGCTGAAATGATGATGATGATTACAATTAGGGGTTTTTACGTGATGCGCGCACAAACGAACCGACAAACAGACAAAAATTAAAAAAAAAGATATTTTTACTTTCTAATACTTATTTCTCGCACTTTCCAGTGACTTTTTTGCAAAAATCTGTAATGTACAGACACGGAAAGTCTACGATTTTATTATATGTATAGATATAGATGAGCTCAAGACGACGCTGGAGGCGCGCGCGCGAGCGCGCCGCGTGGTGACCACGTTTTTGTGCGGACAGCCAGGTAACAGAACAAGCTTATATATATATAACTTTGTGATTTTTCATGATACAGTTTTGAAATTTTGTACATAGATTCTTTACATAAAAATACTAGACACGTATTTCAGGTTTCGCATATACTAAGACTAATGTTGTATAATGAAATGTTTGGCAAAGGAAACGTTCCCCTTGCACTTAGGAATTTATTTATTTTCCTTTATTCATTTTATATACTTATTTTACATATTTTTTTAATATCTTAAAAAAAAAAACAAATAAAAACATTTAAAAATATTAAAAAAATAGTGGTCCGCCGGTTTCGGGAGCAGGGTCCAAGCTACCGATGATTAGGGCTCCAAAGACAGGAACCTCCTCACAATACGAGCCGTAGCAAGGACTACTGCATAGTACTGCACCTTGGCAAGATCTGACCCACCAGAGTATAAGAAGTGGCTAGGACTGCACGTTTACTCTTCAAGCCGATACAAATCAGCTTGAAGTGCTAGTACATCTTTGAGCGTTGAAATAGTGTCAAAGATTTTCATGTCATCGGCAAAGCATGATAGTTTAGATGAATGGAGGCACTGATCGATGTCGTTCACATAGACTACAAATAAAGAAGGACCGAGCAACGAACCCTGAGGCACTCCGCTGGGCACGTTTACCCAACTAGACATATAATTATTGAGTATTACTGCTTATTATCTGTTATCAATGTACGAAGAGAACCACCTCAAGAGATCCCCACGGATACCCATGTAGCTTAGCTTCTTTTTCAAGGTGTCGTGGTCGATCCGATCAAACGCCTTGCTATAATCTGTGTAGACCACATCGACCTGCTTACCATTATCCATAGCATCCGTGATGAAATCGTTAAATAAAATTAAGTTAGAAGTGGTACACCGTCCTTTTAAAAATCCGTGCTGGAAAGAGTTAGCAAGGGCGGGATATAACTGGTTATAGACAATCCTCTCAAATATTTTAGCTATAATGCACAGCTTTGATATAGGCCTATAATTAATAATCTCGCTTTTAGACCGCTTCTTATGCACCCGTGCATATAATAAAACCAGATTTCCATACTTTGGGGACAACACCTTGAGTCAAAGACTTGGAAAACAAGATTGAGATAGGCAGGGCAATGGAAGGCGCACATTTAATTAGAAATTTAGATGATATTTTATCAGGGTCTTTAGCTGGATCCAAGTTACATAGTAAACCGGTCACAACATCAACATTCACTTCTATGTGACAAATGTCAGATGAAGTTCTGTTAGTATCAAAAGGGAAAACAGGAGGTGAATTGGGAGCATTAGATGAAGTGGGGTTGAGGAAAGTCGACATGAAATAGGACGATAAAGCCTCACAAATAGAATCTCCGGTAAGTAATGATTCATCGTTATAATTTAATGTATTAGGTATAGTGTTAGAATTGTAGCAATTTTTAACAAAGGACCAAAAGTGTTTAGGGTTATCTTTAATTGATTTTTCAGTTTGATTAAGATAATATTTATAACATGAAACTTCCATAGTCTTGACTCTGTCTCGCAAATATTTAAAAGTTAACTCGACAGATTTATTATCGTAGATCTTGATTTTTTTTAGATATTTATATTTTTCTTTAATTTTTTTGACGAGTGATGAGCTGTACCAGACCGGGTATTTTTTATTACGTACTAGCTTTTGTGGTATATACTTGTTTTGATTTTTTTATGGTGTATATAAAGTACTCAACCGACTCATCCAATGATCGGATTGAAAACTCATTTTCCCAATTAGTACCTGAAATCTCGTTATTTATGGAATCAAAATCGCCTTTGCCATAGATATATCGCAACCGCGGCGCATGGTCAAGGGGAGGTATTTCAAAGACGTCAATATTGATTAACAGCGCAGGATGATAGGGATCAATGGGCACTAGAGGGTCAACACACTCACTAACACAGGCTGACTTATTTGAGAGGACTATGTCCAACAGTTTCCCGTACCCGTTAACTACCCCGTTATACTGTCCAAAGTCCAGCGCACATAACTCGTCCGCGAACAAACATTCGTCACTAGTCGCGGGGTTCACTAGAACTAACGAAAGGTTATTAGATTGAGCCCATGAGATTCCACTCATATTAAAATCGCCTAAAACTAAAAACACATCTGAAGTTTTATTCAGAACTGTATGGTTCAGTTTGGTCAGGAAGTTATTTAGTCGTTCAGAAAACGAAAACCCTTTGTTTTGTTTACACAAGTAAACAGCGCAAATATATAGGTTCACGTATTCTCGTGACTTCGAATTTTTAAGCCATAAGTTGATCCAGAGATCCTCCGCCGAGGAGTGTAGTAGCGGTTGCGGAGTGACAGGTGATTCCCTACGCGTCACTATAAGTACACTACCACCTCTCGTTTGTCCAGTCATAGCATAATCCCGGTCACGGCGCCACACTAAATAACGATCATCAAACAACTCCGAGTTTAACACACCATCTTTTAACCACGTCTCCGTTAAAACAATAACATCGTAGGAATTATGTGAAACCTGACGGTAGAACAAGTCTGTCTTTGTTCGCAAACCCCGTACGTTCTGATAAAAGTCAGTAAGACACTGTTCACTGTTGTTAGCCATTGCACATATATCCAACAATAATTGAATAAACATCAATAACAATATGATATTATAAAAATTGCTAATTCATTTCGAGACAAGTTACGCATAAAAGAGGCATGAATTTATAATGTGGGTAAAAGTAAATAAAGTTAGCAAGAATGTATAAATCATCCGATGTTAGGCAGGACATGACTGAGTGAGCAAGCATGCAGCAATATATCACACGCATATGCGTAAGCGAAACAAATGTATAGTTAAGTATTGGAACTCGAAGACTAACAGCGCGGTAAGGAATACAATAGAAGCTCATTTCATCAGATTTTAGTTATGTTGAGAAGTTTTTTTGGATTCCACACTGTACACTCATATGGTCGTTGACATAAATACGTTATGGCGCTCCTTGAAAACCTATGTCAGAGCTGGAGAGATCCTTAACAGCACGATCAGCGGCAATAAAATCTTCTTTTGTATATCTATTGAGGAAGCTCACTATCACTAATTTTTCCTTGGAATTATGTAAGGCACCCTCGAAATGTAGTTAATCTGGCTCTTAGAATAATTGTAACTGATTTTGCTACTGATGGCGTCGACGATTGAGAATAAGTTCTCATCCTTCTTTAGGGGGACACCCTTAATCTTCACATTATTTAGCGTGGATTGCTGATCAAACGAAGAAAGCTCAAGCTTTGTTGAGGCCAACTCTGTCTGCAATGAAGACACAGTGTACTGAAGCTTCTCAAACTCGGCGGATTGTTTTTCTTGTTCAGAAAGTCTGGTATCGAATTCATCGAGTCTACCACTAGAGAAATCACAACTTTTCTTAAGCTCAGTCAACTCATCTTTAATCGATCTTATGTCGCTGACTAGGGATGCATCGTCATCAACGCTTTGTGTGTAGGTCAAATATTATAATAGTGAAATAAATAATTCTCCATTTTAGTTACGTACTAGTGCTCGCCGAAGACAGTTGTTTTATTTACATGACTCACAGTACCTAATATACACGTACGCAGTAGGTACACTTACATTGTGGTGATAAAGCGGCAGTTCCGTCTTGCTGAAATAAATTATTATTAACTCGCTCCTCCGCATTACCGCCAAACTGCTACTTAAACAAGGAGTTAATTAGAGTTAACACTTACCACGTATTCAAAGTTCATTGAAGAGAATTAGTCTTTAACTAACTTACAGAGTACTGCATACATTACCAGTTTCGCCACTGCCACAGCTTGGCTTCTCCCGCGCCTCGACACTTACTTTAACTAAACTTATTACTATTACTTATATTTAACTTATAAAATACTAATCGCTCTCTTACGACAGTCCTCTGGGACATGTCCATCTTGGTACCAAGATTACGCTAACTTTACGAACCTAACCTAGGACGTCCTAGCTCTTTAACTGTTTTTAGACCGACTTATTGACTTAGCTCGACTCCACGTGAGGACCCTTCCACGACTAAAAACCAACTGCCTCTCGTCCACCACCCTTTCTCAGCCCTTGGCCTTTCTCAACATACCACGCTTGGGTCGCCTTCCCAGAATTGGTTAAGTACTGTTTTTGTACAACCATCTCAATTGTTTTAAGGGCCCTTCGAGCGCCCACGACCGGAGTAAATTGCAAACAGATGTTGCTCTAGTATTCAGAAATGCGTTTAGAAATCAGATATTTTTATCTTTTCTTAAGAATTTGTTGATTTATTACATTCGGCCTGTCAGTTAGCTTTAATCTCTAGTGCCTTTCCCATTAAGTAAAGAATTTATGCGTTTCCAAGTGATGCAATATTGTTTTACAATGCAAAGGAAGAAAGCACACTTCGTTATTAATTACGGTAGCCTGTCAAGCCATAAATTAGAAGTTTAATGTATTTGTAAGTGGCCCATACCGTGTGATGATTTGAAATAGCAATCAAGACTAAAATATTTACTTAATTATTAGGAGTACGTGACAGACAGTCACAAAGGAGAAAATATGAGAGATGGTTGACAAGGCAGAATGGATGAAGAAAACGTGTTGCGCCGATCCTAAGTTGCATGGGACAAGGGCTGGAAGATTATGATGAACTCAAACCGATGAATCATTCTTTTACTTCTAATTTTCCAGATCGTGTTTCAAACTATCGAGTTCGTGTATCAACATCTCATAGGTGTACGGATAGTTATTGAAGTTTTTAAAATTAGTCATTATCATTATGTGAGTATTTACATAACCAATACCTGAATTCAGATTAACAACAACTAGCAAGTCTTTTCTTATAAACAGTTTACGCTTTTATAACAAGTTGCCAAAGTCAGTTATAGAACTGACCGATGCAAAGTTGAAAAACTACATCAAATGTGCCAAAGTTGAAAAACTACATTTTCAGCTTTATCGCTAAAGTATTAGGTTCAAGGTTGATTGGGAAAATTTTACAGTTTTGGGTAGCTTGATGGGCTGGTGTCTGTACCTACACACGAATTCTTGGATGAAGCGCTGCTCTCTTAACTAGACCACTGAGTAATCTAAATTCTTTGTTCTTACAGGGTTACGTGTACGTATCCTTACTGTGGTTAGCCTTCTGGGTAATTAAATCTGTAACACTACAAATCGCAGTAAACCTAAACTGCGAGAAATTCTACATGTCTATGAATAACATTCAAGAAACATGTGCACGTATTTTGAATTCGGATTATACAGGTATACGTTTTTGTAATCTTTATTTTTTATTTTTCGTTTGGTCAGTGCCTAACCTGGTGTCGAGAGTATTTATGCCGCCCATGGGCCTCTGACTTGGCTTTACATGCCGATGTCGTCAAAAAATATCATCTCTCAGGCATGCATGGTTTGGTTTCCTCACGATGTTTTTCCTTCACCGAAGCAAGTGATACTTATTGTGTACACATGAATCCGAAAAATCAGAGTTGCGTGTCTTGGGTTCAAACTCGAGACCTCTGACTTGGCAACCCGACGGTCACACCACTAGGCTATCACTGCTGATATTTTTTAATAAGAAAAAAATATTATTATATTTATTTTTACCCATCTTTGCAACAATTTTAAAGCATTAGTACTTGGAAATAAACATAACTTTAATTTGTGTAAATTATTCATCACAACTGCCCTCAAAACTGTGAAGGAAAACATCGCGAGGAAACCAGCATGTCCGAGACAAAAAAATCGAAGTCATTTGTGAAATGCGTTGCGGCGATCCCAATTAACTTGGGAAAAGGTTAGGAAGATGATGGTGCTGTTGTGTCGCCACCAACAGACCCCGTTGATGAATTGTGGTCCAATCCATCACACAGAGAAGAGACCTGTGTCCCAGAACTGGAAAAATATATGGGGCAAGCTGATCATGCTTATTCTTGCAAACATTACAGATACCGAAAGGAGGTTATGTAAGAATATTAAACGTCTACATCGAGCGAGATTCGACAAGTTGCATGCCTGTCGTCTATTCTACGTTAAGGCTACATTCCCCTTCAAATTGATAGCATTACTTGCTAACTATACTTTTGTGCTGCTACAGTTTGCGTTTCTGTAAGAATCATGTCATTGTTTGTGAATAAATGATTCTATTAATTTCATCTACAATGTCTATTATTTTAATACTGATTGATATACGGTACTCCATTTTTTACTGGCTGAGACGGCAAACGGAATGCCACCATCCATGATGTACTGGCTGTGATTAAACTAGGTATCTCCAAGTCGTGGCTCATTTCAATTCAATTCAGTTATTAACATTTGAGCTTGACATTGTTACTTGCCAGCGGATCTCATTCGCATAGTGAATATTCGTATTCTTGCAACCAGAACTGTGATACTTGAGCCAATTGAGTACCCGTGGAGCTTTTTGCTGGTTCATCTCCATAAGAAACGACCAACCCGAAAATAGTCCCTTTTCTTGACGTTTTACAAGAGCCCATGTAGGCCCATGTGAAATAAAATAATTCGATTTTGATTTTGAATTACAGACATAGCTTTCTCGCAACAGTTAGTAGTGGCCAAGTTTCTTGAACATCTGATACACAGGAGGCTGAGTATGTCACTTAATATTGACTTGGCCGGCTTACATGTCGACCAGAGGTGTCAACTGACATGACTATATTATTCTCCCGCAAACGGGTTGTCCATTGAGCAGCGGTGGCCCAGTGGTGGCGGTCCGGCATGTGACATCTACCAACCCGCACTAGGCCCGCGTTGTGGATTATAGCCTATTCCCTCTCATAGAGAGGAGGCCTGTGTCCCAGCAGTGGGAACATTATAGGCTGATTATGTTAAACAGGTTGTCAAGGATTATCTAGATCAGGAAACCAGTGTTTATGCTTGTTTCTTAAATCCTTTTAGCGCTTTCGATATCATTAATGATCTGTTGCGAGGAAAGTTGAAAAGTAATAATGCGCAGGCTGAGGTTACGGGACTTATCATAGATTGTTACTAATCAGTCCAACTATGTCAGATAGGGTTGTTCTGTGTCAGCTCATAGTCACTGGACTATGAGCCTTGGTGTGGTGTTAAGCAAGGGTGTCACTTCACTCAACCTGTTCAATATTTACGTAAATTACCCACCTACTCGCCCGTGCCACGTTAGGTAAGTAGCGGCTCGCGCCCGAGCCGCTACCTACCTAAAACCCGATCCTTTTTTTACGAGCGGCGGGGTGTCGGGTGACCGACGCTCGGCGTGTAAACAAAAAGTTTCTATGAACTGATAGTAAACTAATGACTGTTTACTCAAGTGTATAGAGCAAGCTTCACAACGCAAGTTGTTTCGTAACTTTGAATGACTGCCTTTGTGTTTTATAAACCAAAACAAAAGAAAACTTGTATTATTTCAAAATTTAAAGCGATGACCCTATGTCTTTTTAAACCTAAATTATAGCCTTACTCAGTAGGCATCAAATGACATCATAATAGTGACCACTCTTCCCACAAAGTTTTGAACTAAAGATATTAATAACATCTCGTGGACTAAATTTCTAGTCAAAACAAATACCTACACTACGTAAGCAAATCATTACACACCTTCGAACTCTTAACTAAATGGTATGGAATTGGTACTAAATCGTTTGTAATTAATCACGCTTTATGGTTAATTCACAATGACTAAGTACAAACTAGCAATTTAATAGTTATATCACGTTTTTATTCATTTAAAGATTTTTCAGACAACATTACACTCTATTCCAACATCAAATAAAATTTGTATTATTTCAAAATCTAAAGCGATGACCCTATGTTTTTATTGACTTAAATTATAGGCTAACTCAATATGCATCAAATGACATCATAATAGTTACCACTCTTCAAACAAAGTTTTGATATACAAATAATAATAACATCGCGTGTACCAAATTTGTAGTAAAAAAATGTACCTACAACGCTCTGGCGCAACGTAAATAAATCATTTCACAACTTCGAAATCTTATCTAAATGGTATTTTACTCGTACAGAATTGTTCGTTATTAATCACGCTTTATGGTTAAGTCACAATGACTTACGTACAAACTAGCAATTTAATAGTTTTATCACGTTTTTATAAACTAGGATGCGATGTTGTGCGTAGAATTGTATTTTTCAACCTTCAGTTACATTTATTGTATAAAGGGCCACCACATATTGTTTTAAAAATTTGAACTGTGTGGTGCCAACAATCTTGGATTAAAATGGTTGTGACATACGGACGGATAGACAAACAGACGGACCGGACGAATCTGTTAGGGTACCGGGTATCCATTTCTTGCCATTTGGCAACGGAATCCTAAAAATTTGAACTTAAGGAAAACAATTGAGTAAACGGATTCTTAAACAAATTTCGTTCGTCAATTGTATCAGGATAGGTACACTGGAACGCGAATGAATGTACTTGCACAAAAGAAACTTTCAAAAGTTGATTTGGGCAGGTGTCCATTCGCGCAATTGTCTTGTCTATTATAATTATAAGTGATGAAATGCGTGGTAAAAAATGGAACTTGACTCGATAAGGATCGAGGGTACATTGTCTTTTACACTAAAACATTAACAAAATAAAACATTTACATCATTCAATGCATCATTTATTAAGAAATGTTTAGGACCTTGCCTATGATAAATTATCCTGCCACTACAGACATTATGATTTCTGATAACGATAAAAAAATTTTTTGATAGAATTTGACTTTTATAATACATCAAATTCCTTTCCATAAATATGTAAGTTTTCTTCCGCTTAAACATTGATGAAATGGGTTTTAAACAATTTTACAAAAAGCTTTCAAAGAAAAAAAAAAATTCGAACGTTCCTAAAAACAATCAGGTCAAAATTGTATTTAATCATGAAGTTGATAAAGATGTGCTGTCAATGCTCCTTCCTTTGAATTGAATGCAGACTATTCTGTTTCTAACCAAATATTCGATTAAACATGACTTAATAATTCCAAATAATTCTAAAACCAAAATTTTTATCACTGTGTTGGACAATATTGCGCATTATACCATTTTTAACCCGTTCGAGTCTAAGAATAGAACTTATGAATCCGAGAATATTTAACATCTTAATGCGCTGGCTCTTATTATTCGACATCTTCTTCTACTCTGTTACTTTTGTTCTCATTTATATTCTCAACATTATCCGCGTGAAAATCAATATATCGGTTATACTCACCTTTCAGGAACTTCACAGATTCCTCAACAATAAAAATATCATCAAAACTATTGTCACTGGATTTCAGTTATTCTAATTTCGAGTTATATTTTAGAAGTTTTAACCATCAATGTTATTTGCAAGTCAGCGTGGATCTTCATTTGTAATTTGGTTTTATTTTGCTTTGACGCAAATATGATCTATGCAATCAGACTCATGAGCTGCCTGGAAACTTATGTTACTTTAACGAATGAGCAAGTTTTTAAACTCCGGAATTCTAATAACGAAAATGAACACATTTGCAAGTTTCGTGTTTACAGTCAAATATTGGAATGTTATGATGTTTTCAAAATGTCTTATCAGCCTTTGGTAAGTGTATTTTTTGTCTATTAAATATTTTCTAGCATACAAGTACAAAGAACAACGACAGAAGCTTTATAAAGCCCCATCCAAAAGTCGGAAAAAAAAGATATTGAAATCGATTTACAAGCTTGCCAAATATAGCATTTAATTTTTGGTTTATTACAGATTACTAAAAGTATTACTTAGACAGGAAACGGGATATTTACCATGTTTACTATTTTTGACGAGTTCCCGATATTTCGGCGCTGTTGCAAGCACCATGATCACGGATAAACTGAAGTTATTGCGGGTGGGTGTTTATGAGCAGACAAATCGGTCTACCCTCTTTCTTGTTCGTTTTTTGCACTCAGTACCGCTACCACTGTCACTCGCAACTCGATTCTGTTCCCGACATACGAAACTCACTGTCAGTAATAATGTTAGTGACCATGATAGTTTAAAATCTTATATTACTAAAAGTATGTTTAAATGCCCTTAGAAATAAACAATATATACAAACAATATTTAATTGGCGACCTGGACGTCTGCGCGCACATGGCTACCCACCCAGTACCCGAATGGCCCATAAATTTTGTCCGCCAGTGTAGCTAGAATATTGTAAGGGCTTTATTTAAGTAAGGTTTTTAATTAGCATTAGTTAAGGTGAAGTTTTAATTGTGAAAATAATAGTAACAGCCACGGAGTCCGGATTTGTGTCCGGTTGATGTCAATAGAGTCGCACCCTATTACATGGGACTAAAACATAACTGGCGAAATGTGGGTGTACTTATTAGGTTCACCTCTGCTTAACCCTTGGGGTTTACCGGCTTGGGGCTTTTTGATGTCACGTGTTTTTTTTTGTTTACCCGTATTTTCCCACTCCTGAGCAAAGGCCTCCCCGATTCCTTCCACTTTTCACCATGGTGTGCTTCTTCTCGCCAATTGGCGAGGAAGCCATCCAAGACATCCCGCCTTCTTCTCTTTGGTCTACCGCGACCCCGTCTAGCTGTTTCAGGGTTCTAGTCTTGCCATATTCGGGCTCACAGCTGTGCCGGCATCCGGCAGACATATCCTGCGCAGTTCCATTTTAGTCTGGCAGTTTTATAAGGGACTTCGGCAATTTGAGTTCTGGAGCGCTTTGTGGTGTTCCTTATCCGGTCAGTTATTTTTCCATTCAGTATGCTGCGCTCCATCGCTTGATGGCATACCTTGAGTTTGGACTTCTGTACGTTAGTCAAAGACCAAGTCTGTGCATCATATGTCAGGATGGGGAGAATACACATGTCCATTAGCTTGCGTTAAGGGGATAGGTAAATCCCCTTGAATAGCTCTTTCATGGACCAGTAGCTCTTCCAGGCGTTTTCCGTGCGTTTTACCAATTCTTTACCTTGTCTCGCCTGGAAGGAGACTACTTGGCCCAGGTAGATGTATTCTTGGATATAGGGTATTTTCTCCCCGTTTAAGTGCACGTTGATGAAGTCATATTTTATAACTTAATAATTCCACCTTGAACATGACGCATAAAGAAAAAAACAATCTAATATTCATCGAGACATGCTTGAGACCTTGCCCGTAATAAATTACCCTTCTGTCATACTTTAGATCGAGATAATATAAAGGGTTATTGTTTGTATAAGACACATACAAAGTACAACAATCAATTCCTTGAGTAACATCCTTTTCGTTTAGACGTTATTGTGATGGGTCTTAAAGAATTCTACAATAAGTTGTTTAAGAAGAAAACCTGTCCGATCGATAACAATAATCGAGTAAAAGTCCTACTTCGTCATGTTGTTGATAAAGATGTGCAGTCTATGCTTTTCCCTTTAAATCTAATGCAAACTATAATATTCTCAACCAAATATTCGTTAAAATGTGACTTTATAAGGCCAAATGCACCCAAAACCAAATTAATATCATTCTGTTGGACTATATTGTGCATTATCCAATTTGTAATTCGTTCAATTCACACCTTGGGATTTCATGAACGTGCTCTTTATTTGCAAGTCCTCATTGCCTTGGCTGACTTCTTTTATCCAGCTGCTTTCGCCATCCTGTATATTCTCAATATTGCGCACACGAAAATCAATACAGAAATCGTCCGTGTTATTCAAGAACTTCATAGACTCTTCAGTAATACGGACATCATCAAGGACGTGGCTAAATGGAACTGGATTGCAGTTATTCTAATTTTGTTCTTTCATTTAGTAATTTTTAGTTCTGTTTTTATCCTTTGGGCACCTTGGTTCTTAGTTATTTGTAACTTGATTGTATTTTGTTTTGACGCAAATATGATATATGCAACTAGAATCATTAGCTGCCTGGAAACTTACGTTGTTTTATGTAATCATCTACTTTTCAAGCCCCAGAACCATAATAACGAAAATAAAAACATATGCAAGTTCCACGTGTACAATACAATATTGGAATGTTTTAATGTTTTCAAAATATCTTATGAACCTTTAGTAAGTATTGTTTGTTGTCCTTTGAATATTTTTGACTTTTATTTTATAGCTGATACACATGGTGTAAAAAAGACGATGTGTGGAGTGACAAGAATGGATGAAGTAAGGAAGTGAGTATTCAGGTTAAACGAAGTTTGAAAGTGGTGCCTGTTAGAAAAATAAAAGGATGTTGTCTATCTTGGTATGCACATGTAATGAGGAGGGATAAAACGCATGCTACTAAAAAGTGATGTATATTAATGCTGGCGGATGGAGAGGGAGAGGAAGGCCAAAGAAAAGATGGTTGGATTTTATGAGGAATGATATGAAAGAGAAAAGAGTAAATGATGCCGTGTCGTCTGACAGGGGAGAATGGAAAAATAAAAGGTTTTGCAACGACCCCAAATAGAATAGGACAAGAGCAGGAAGATGATGACACAAAGCCGTCAAACAAGCATTCTGTACATCAAACTAAGCAACTCTACTCAAAAAATATCGCTGGAATTATTGATCCTACCGGATTCAACGTAACGCTCAAAACATAGTGGTGATGAATACATTGAATAGTACAGGGTTTGTTTTACATTTAATAGTCATGGAAGTATTTAAAGTAAAATAACATTGGAAACTTTTAATTTAAAAAAGCTTTATTATTGGAACTGGACTTCCAATCTCTATGTAGCTAGAAGGTGCCCAGGTATAATCCAGAACAAAATAAAATATTATAGTTTAAAAATAGTAAAAAACTTGCTTAAAGTTGGTTTTAAAAAACGGTTTTTGATTACCGTTTTCTGGTAGATATAAGGCCAAACATGCTCTAAGGAGTCAGTTAAATAGGTACATCAATAACTTCTATATAGAAGTGATTATTTAAAATGAAAAAAAATTGTTTCAGGTGTTAATTCACGCGCTTGAGACATGTATCCACGCACTCATTGATGTTCAATTTGTCATTACTATAGCGAGTAACGAATCTGTAAGTATTTTATTTGTACAACAGAATTTGAGTCTTAGCTCGTGGCTAAATACGGCTGTTAAGCCGTGCTTGCCTGGGTTGGTCTGTGGATGGGTGACCACCCATTACATACCATGCCTTTAAAAGGCACAGAAGCATTAAAGGACTTTACACCGTGCCGTAGTGTGTTTCTCCTGCTTTAAATGCTTCTATCATTGCTTGAAGGTACAGTAAACTATGGAAAAATGTGTCTAATGTTTGAAACAGGGTCTGGAAATAAAACGCATTTGAAATTAAGTAAAATTTACCAGAACGGTTTGAAAAATTCACTTGAAAAAAAATGTATCTTACCGAAAACTTAAATATGTACTTGAACATATCAAATGCTTCCAATAGATCGATATATGATTCGAAAAGCTTTTTCAATCTATCATTATATTTTTCTTCTCCTAACTCCGAGCTCAGTTTACTATAGAACTCGACCTCAGAGATCCATGAAAACATTCCATCTCTTATCAAAGCAATTATAGAAACACCATAAGTTAAGTTTACATCGAAGTAAAGTAGAGTGTAAAAATGTATTGCTGTTACAAATTTACCAGCAGATAGCAACACTGATAGCAAAGTCAAGACTATGTCGCACAATTCCGGTCCAGTTTCTAATGATAGACGTTTTATATGCCTTGAAATTACTTAACCTGAAAGCTTTTTGAATCTTTAAAATCAACTGGACGTGGTTCTCCCTTAGAATGATATTGAGTATGTAAAAAGAAACGAAAGGAATCAAAAACAAGACAAAATTTATCTTTACAAAGACAAATAAGAATTTATTCACTGTTTTATCAAAGTCTTTTGTCATGAAAACTGTAAACAAATGAAAACTTATGAACATAAGGGTCCCAATAAGAGAAACGATATAGTAAGAGACACGATGAGGTCTTATACAATTGTACTCAATGCAGAAAGGTGATAAGAACACTAAGTGCTGAAAGCAACGGAACGGAAACAGCAACTTTTGAAAATTTCTGTCCAAGAAATTGTTTGTAATAGGGTCAATACATATCTGTGTCTTCATATTTTATTTTGATTCAGCCGGGCAGCCGTTTGACTATGGAGACGAGTTCTGAGAAATGAAGCCATTTGTAACAATTAAGAAATAACTTTGTTTCTTCATGAATTGTTTATTTACATTTTAATCAAGTAAAAGGGTTTTATTTGGTTTGTCGAAACCATGAGCTATGTATCGTTTTGGACAAATAAAATTGTGTATCTGTTTTGTCTGTTAGTTTTTACTAAATTTTGATCTAAAGATCATATTTTTTATTTTATACCATTGAAATGCAAGACAAGTGGCTTTATCGCATAAATCATTATAGAAAAAAAAAAATATCCACAGTTTTTACTATAGTTTTGCCGCCTAAACAACCAGGTTATAAGAAAATGGAAAGAATATTAATTTGAATAAAAATACCATCTACAAAAAACTAGTGTAATTACAATCATTCATGGAGAATTTCAAAGAAATCAAGAAGAATAGACTGAGCCAACCATATTTATTAACTAAATATGATTGTATCAGGCAGGGCTAGTGTTTGGGTTAGTTTATGGTTATCTGTATTTGTTACTGTATCTATTTATATAGATTTAACATAACATAACATCACGCCCATAATCCCCAAATGGATAGGCAGAGGTGTACTTAATAGTACACCCACATTTCGCCAGTTATGTATTAAGTCCCATTTAATAGGGGGCGAGTCTATTGCCATCAGCGGGGACAAATCCAGACTCTGTGGCTGTTACTGAAAAATTCCTGATGGAAAAACCCAATAACACGTTGCCCGACCTGGGAATCGAACCCAGGACCTCATGCTCAGCAGTCGCGCTTGCTACCACTGGACTAACAAAGAAGTCAGTTACATAGATTTGTAAATGCTATATGTTTGAATGTTGATATGTAACAGGTACACCACAGACTACCTGCAGTACGGTCTCTCCCTCTTCCTGTAATTCATCCAAAGGCTGTCTTGAAAAGATCGCTTTTAGCGATAAGACCGCCCCTTGTGTCACCCTATGTAAAATGTTTTCTTTTATGAATGTTACTTGTGTGGTACACCAGCACCTAAATAATAAAGAATATTCTATTATATTCTGGGGACATCTTTGAACAGGTCAACTCAAAGATAATGCTGATATTGAAAGAGAAAGAAAGCCACTGTCGGTGAGAGGTAATATTATGATCGCTCACTGGCCATTAAGGGCATTACATGGCTCAAATCCCAAAAACAGCGTATGTTCAAAGAAATTTGTTGATGAATCCCTTCGTGCGTTTTCCGTGTAAAAAAAGTATGTTATAGTTAAGTTCATCACAAATATTGTATTGTTTAAAATTTTAATAAACCTTCTCAATTTTTTTTTGGTTAATCGTAGAAAATAGGTCCTTTTTCAACCTTAATTGTAAATTATCTCTGTAACGACTGAATAGATCGGCATGAATTTTGTAAGAACAAATACGTAATGATATACTTAACAATCTGTATTGTTTTTTTTTTTGTTATTTCTTTTAATATTTTTAAATAATAAATAAAAACCGAAATTTTGCGAAATGTGCGGGGCAAGTCAACAAAAACCAGTACAGGGATCAAATCATCAAGGTCATCGAGCAATGTAATGCCCTTAAGTCGCGCAAGTGCCCAGTCGCGCAATTGTCCATGCGCGCAAATGTCCGTTCGCGAAAAAGTCCATTCACGCAAGTATCCATGCGCGTAAATGTCGGTTCGCGCAAAAGCCTTTCCGCGCAAGTGTATCTTAAAAAAAGTAACTCCATAGTACTATGAATTGATTGCAACTTTTGATACAATCATCTCAATGGTCATCCGCGTTCGAATCTTATCAACAGCCGTTCACACATTTGTACAGAAAACTCAAACTATATTTCAACTTTAATTACTGTTGCTATGCCAATGAGGGTTTACAGTGGAGTAGGCCTGTTTGCTTTAACGTATCATTATTATTTTTTAATTTCGTTAATTATTTATTCTGTCTGTCTGTTACGCAAATAAAAGCAAAAACACAATTTCATTAAGTATGGTCAAGCAAATTAATATTCCAGTACTTTTCCAGGTGTTAAATTATTTTTGCTGTCAGCATTTGCGTTCGAAAGTTTACTATAAAATGAGGTCCATGGAAAGAAAAATTGGGTGCCAAACTGCAAGAAATGATCCGTTTGAAACCGTATTTAGCGAAAAAGTTGATAAAGACGTGCAGTCTTTTTTATTTCCTCTGAATTTGATGCAAACGCTAGTGTTAAATCCAAAATATTGCATCAAGAACAATTTTATAAGTCCGAATAATGGGTTCAATAAGTTAACGATATTGTGTGCGACAATAGCATTTCTGGTAGGTTACGTGTATCGTCTACTGGAAATAACGCTGGATTCAAATTTGAGACGATATGGCACGATTGCTTTCTTGTTTTCCGCATCTTACTTTGATTTCATCTTCTACTGTACGGGGTTCGTTATTAACTGTATCATCAACATCAGATTAACGAAGAAGATGGTCAAATTCGTTTTGACATTTCAAGAAGTACATCGATTTATTAACGATGAGGACTGCATAAAGTGGTCTGTTATAAGAACCTGGATCCATGTCTCGTTATTGTGGGGATTCTATATTTATATTTTTATATTCATGTGTGTGTCTTCATGGTGATTTCAAGTCTCGATACTAATCTAATTTATGCTATTGTCTTAATTGAATTATTGAAAGACAAAGGTAAACTTTGGAATTTGGAAATAAAGAGTTTGACGGAGAATCACTTCAATGATGTGCATTGCAGAAAAATGTTTGAAGTTTATGTTGACATGTTAAAATGCTACAAGATAGTCAAAAAAGTTTTTGAGCTACCGGTAAGTGACGTATTTCAACTTATTCTTTATGCCAAACTTTTTACGTTTTTGTGCTAAAGAACCAATTGGGTCGACAAATTCTCGGTTGCCTTTGGCATTAGGACCACCCCTGTACTCTGTGATTAAAATTTATACATCTACTGGCTACCAGCCCCGGCTTCGCACGGGTAGTAGAGCAAGGCAGCTTGGCTTGGTATCCGGCACTACCAACAATAATAGTCATATTTCAACCAATTTACACAAAACGTTGACAAATTATATACCTTCTTCATGAATTACTCCATCTATTGGTGAAAACCTCATGAAAATTCGTTCAGTAGTTTTTTAGTTTAACGCGAACAGATACACGCGGCGGAGGACTTTTTTTTATAATATACTAGCTGTCCCGCGCAAATTCGTCTGTGTCACATAAGACAGAGAGGGGATACAATTAAAGGAGCACATCACACACATAATTCCGCATAATGACAATGCGGGCACGGTACTTTAGCATTATTTTCCTGCGGAGTTATTTTAAAACTTTGAAAAACCATTCATTCTTTCATGAAAAATCTTAACACCGCGATTCAGAAAATGGAGTCAAAAGAACAACGCCATCTATCGAGCACGAAGTTAACCTGATAATAGCAGTAAAAAAAAAATGCATGGAAAGCGATCGAACACACACTTTATAGGCTATGTATATTTTCAAAGCAGCGTCATAATTATAGACTAATCTGGAGTACCGTTTGCTATCATAAATTAAAAAAAAGCCGGTCAGTCAATTTAAAAATTATCTTTTGAGCACATTTTTATGCATTAGTACCATTTTGGTTCAATAGATGTCGTTGCATGTATCTTACAAAATGATGATAAGTTCTTCTTGAACACTTTAAATTCATATAATTCATAAAACTATCATTGTAATCGGTGCTCATAGAGAGCATAAATAAACATCGTTTGAATGGTTAAAAAAATAGTTTTATACAAACTAAACGTTTGTATAAAACTATTAAGGCTTTAAAAAAAGTCAACATACCTATTTACAATAAGTGAAAACCGGCTGGGGATCGAACTTGAGAACCATGGTTATTATGAAATAATACACCATTTAAAAAAAAAATCAAAAAGAGTACATATTAGCTCAGGCTCGAACTTACCATGATTTATGAGCATGGGCACATTTTTCTATATTTTTTAAGTCACACGAAAAATTATTTGTTACTTTAGAACATTTCTGTAAAAAAAACTACTTCTAAAAATAACCCTGATAACCCCAACTATCGCCCTTTTAATTTGATCCACGATTTTTTAGCCACCCTGTATACATACTGTAGGTCCACCATTATAAACCATTATAAAAAATCAAAATAAGACTTTTGTGTTGTCAAGATGAAATAGTTTTTTTCTTGGGATAGGTTGCAAATCGACTCGATACGCAAAAAAAAATTGTTGGTATCTACCTACCTATTCCAGCTGAAGAATCATAACTTACATTTGTTTACCTGATGAGGCATAGCTTTGTTTCAATAATGAGATTGATTTATTTCAGGTTCTTTATCAAACTATTGAGACTTTCTTTCTTTCTTTTTTTCTTCCGTTGCCTGATCAACGTTCAAGTCATGATTGAATTCCGTAATATGTTTTTGGTAAGTCATTATTTCAGTCGAAAGACGTCCACTGCTGGATATAAGCCTCCTCCAAGTGTCGCCACATTGACCGGTCCCGTGCGTCTCGCATCCAGCAGATTCCCGCAACCTTCACCAGGTCCTCGGTCCACCTAGTTGCGTTGGAAGCCTACCAGGCTTCCAACGCAACGTCTTCCGGTTCGCGGTCGCCACTCCACTTTTCGGCCTTATCGGGCATCCTATCTGCGAGCTATGTGCTCTGCCCATTGCCACTTATGTTTGGCAATTCTTCGGGCTACATCTATAACCTTGGTTCTCTTGTCTTCATTTCTAATTCGATCACGCAAGGAAACTACAAGCATAAGCCCTCTCCATTTGTCTTTGGGTGGCTTTAAGAAATCTGATGAGACCATTATGAGCAACCACGTCCACGTCTTGGTCCCGTAAGTAATCACTGGCAACACACACTGGTCATAGATTTTCGGCTTGAGACACTGCGGTAAGTCAGACGAAAAGACACCGCACAACTTCACGAACGCTGCCCAGCCGAGTCCGATTCGACGAATGACCTCTTTCTCGAAGTTAGACCTACCTAACTGGACCGTTTGTCCAAAGTAGACATAATCATCTACAACTTCGAGTGCCGAGTCTCCGATTTTGATTGGAGTGGTCGTTACATGGGCATTTAACATGACCCTGATTTTGTCCATGTTAATTTTAAGACCCACTCTTTCGGAAGCTCAGCTGGTCTCAGCCATGACCACTACATTGTCAGTAAACCGAAGATGAGTGAAATACTCTCCTTTGAAGTTCACGACTAGCCCTCTCCAGTCCAGAACCTTGAAGACATCCTCCAGTGCAGCGGTGAACACTTTCGGAGATCTGACGTCTCCCTGTCTCACACCTTGCTGCAGAAGGATAGGTTTCGAGGTCTGGTCCTAAGTCGGACTGACATGGTGGCGTTTTTGTACAAACACTTCAACATCTCGACGTACCGGTAGTCTTTTTGACACCGTTGGAGAGACGTCAGTACAGCCAAAGTCTCGATTGAATCGAAGACTTTCTTGTAGTCCACAAACGCTGACAGAGAGGCAGGTTTTACTCTTCGGTCTTCTGTAAAACCTGCCGCAGCGTACGTGCCAAAGCCTTTTCGGAATCCGGCTTGTTCGGGAGGCTGAAAATCGTCAAACCTGCGTGCGAGACGATTCGTTTAATTACATAAAATTATTTTTAACCAGAGCTCTGCCACCTCGATGGCGTCACAACTCATTGCGTTTCTTCAACTTTGAAGTTTCAAACTAATATTACGGGATTTCATCTACAAAAAACCTATTTTTTTTTCTAGCTAAGAACTCCATACATTTCATTGTTCTTGTACTCCGGTATGATAAAGACTATGATAATACAAATTACACTGAGTTTGCAAATTGAAACGTTATATGATGCTGTCAAGGATGGGAAATAAATATGCGAACGCTTATTGGTATCAGAATGTACAGGTGAAAAAATTATTTGAATAAAAAAAAACTGTAGCAGGCTGATCGGTCAGCTGCAGTAAGTTTTGTTGATCCACATTCTCACTCGCTTAATTTTATTAAATAATAGTACCTTAAAGTCTTTGAAGTATTGTATGATCAGTGATAGTTTAGCGGTGTACCCGTCGGACTGCCAAGTCATAAGTCTCGAGATCGAACCCAAGACATCTGATTTTTTGGATCTATGTGCGAAACAAAGAAAGATAAGCCTATAATGTTTCATCTACTGGGACTTAAACCTTCTCTCTATGTCCTAATGCGGGTCACAAGTCACATTTCTTCGAATTTTCTTTGATTTATTATTATGTCAAAGAAAATTCGTATTGTAACCTAACCAAAAGACTGTTTTGTGTAATTTTGTCCATTTTTGTGTAAATGTTTCGTTTTATGTAGTCAATAAATATTTTAAGTCCTTAAATACAATAAAGTCCCAAAAACTCATTCCAGATGATCAAAAGCAGTTATGCAAAAATATTGTGCGGGTGTATCGTGCGTCATTCAGCAAGATGAGTACATGTGGTTTTTTCTACGTCGATATTGATCTACTATTACGTCTAATGGCTCTCCTTACTCACTACACTGTTGTGCTATTACAGATTGCTTTTCTATAATCCTGGTACCTACTATTAAAGAGTGTCCTTGTTGTTGAATTTTTATTTTATTATTCTCCCAAATTTACAAAAATTGTAGCTGCAATAATTGTGATGATCTTAATGATGGAACCAGACCAGTATCAAAGATAGTAAATTTTAGAGGGTCAAACTCAAACACAAACTCAAAGCATTTTTAATGTCAGAAAAACAATTACTCACTAAAGTATGATGTGTTTTTTTTTCTATTTACTGTAAAATAGAATATGTTACTAATAAAATAATGAATATGGTAGGAATAGAACTTTTTACTACGTACACCATAAAATTTATTTAATTGATCAATCTGACTTTTAAGCATCTCTGCCCTAGAAGCCTTAGGGGATTACAGGCGTTATGTTAGCTATATTTTTATATAATTTGCAATGGTTTTTAAAGAGTATCGTGTAAATGGAGAAGGGAGACAGGCCAAAGAAGCCTGTCTCCCTTCTCCATCTTCTCTCTTTCTCTTCTATATCTCCAAGGATTTTAGTCAGTACAAGTCTGACACAGAACGAGAGTGGTCATTTGATGATTACAAAACCGGAAAAAAAAGTCTAAAGAAAAGATTAGAAGAGATTGTGTTAGGAATGATTTGAAAGAAGGAGTAAATGATACCGAGACACCTGATAGGGGAGAATTGAAAAAAAAAACCGGCCAAGAACATGTCAGAACACGCACAGTAAAGGGTTCCGTAGTTGGGTTGTAGGAAATATTTTAATTTAATAGTTTATCCCAAGAACAAACTTACATTTTCAGATCAACGACTACCTGCGGTATATCAATATTGAGTCAAACATTGGTTATAAATAGCATAAAAACTCTCCAATCTTCTAATAAATCAAAAGATATATTTTGATTACGTTGACTAAGAAGGTTGAATTTTTTGACAGCTTGAAGGGACTATTGACTTTAGTATTTGATATAAACATGCCACGCATTCCCGAGAAAAAGAGTGTTGACGCACTGACAGGCAGACAGACAGACGAATAACGAAGTGATTCTTTAAGAGCTACGTTTTTTTTTCCATTCAGGTACGGAACCCTAAAAAATGTATTGCACCGTCACGCGTCACCAGGATGATCAATCCAATTCATTCATGGCCAACATCTCTCTCGTCATTCTCCTGCCCGCATCCCAAATTATTTAGGATCGGCGCATATGTCTTCTTCTTCCATAATACTCTATTACTTGTCATCTCATCAGACACCTCTTTTCTTGCCAAATCATCCTTCATAAATCTAATCATCGTTTCTTTGATTTTTTTCTACTCTTATACCCATCTGCATTCATACTCAAAACATTCTTCACGACATGAAAATTTACCTCATTCTTCCACATCACATGCCCATACCAAGGCCAACCGATTGCCACTCAACTTTTCAGTCAACGGCACCTCTTTTAGACTTCCTCTTTTGCGCTTATTTTATCCATTCGCGTAACACCACACATCCTCCTTAGCATTCTCATCTCAGACACATGCAAAAGCCTAACATTTTATTCATGGCTAACACCATCATCCATAATAAACTAAGAGAATGCCAGTTTGACTATCTCTTAAACGCTATAGCAAATGCACTTACATAAAATCATTTAATCTTACTGCTTATCTTATCTTACTATTATTATCTCTTATCTTATCTCTTACTTGAAAATATTATTACTATTATAAATGCGAAAGTTTGTGAGGATGGACGGATGTTTGTAACTCTTTCACACAAAAACTTCGGAACGGATTTGGATGATATTTGGCATACAGATAATTTAAAACCTGAATTAACCTAAGATACTTTTTTCCTAGCAGTACGATCCCGTGGGACAATTACCGGACTCTAAACGGGCGAAGCGGTAGGCATAAACTAGTTAATTCAACTTATGTTGCTATTTGACAATGTCAACTATAATGGTGATACGATCAGCACGTTTGTCGAATTGATAAATGAAGTTGAGCTTCATTTTAGAATTTTAGTCCTACGCTTGAATTGTCTAGATATTAAAACGGTTCAGTAAAGATATTCCCAATATAAAGTTTCATGGAACATGATGTGTCAGTTTTAATAGTATCTTAAGCTGCTATGCAATGGCGTCGTACAGACAAGAAATTTTACTAAACATCCATCTGCAAAACGATGTCCAACAAATTATTTACCCTTTAAATTACTTTCTACGTCTACTCTGTTCCTCAAAATATGACATAATAAATAACACAATTGCTCCAAATGGAAAGAAATCAACTCTATTTTCGGTTTCGGGTGTGTGTTTAATTGTAGTGATTTTCCTATTCCGTGTGTTTATCAATAATGAAATAGGTTTTTGGTTCATCACACATCATTTTATGTCTTTTATGACTACCACGCTGTTTGCCTTTTATTACTATTGCGGGATGGTGATGATTTTTTTTCTTAATTTCGTACACAAGTATGATAATGTCTTGCTTATTCTCATGATTCAGAAGATACACAGGAGCTTCAACTTCAGTAAACGTATTCGTAGTTTTATTATTTGTAATTGGATCTCTGTTCTAACCATTTTGTGTGTTAATATCTTAATTATTGCTTATTCTACAACCAATGATTTCTTCAATTGGTTGGATGTTATTAGTGACATCATGTTCATGACATTTGATTTGAATATAGTTTATGGTATTCGTGTTTTAATATTTTTAACAAAATATCTTAACTTATGGATTAAAAGTGTTTCAAAGCTGAATGATGAGCAGGAAAGCAATGAATCTTGTACGAAATTATTTGAGACATTCAAAAATATTTTGAAAGCTTACAAATTGTACACAATGGTTTTTCAAGCAATGGTGAGTTTGAATTTTTTTTTAAATATTGAATGGGGCTACTCTTGACCTCAATCTAGTCCTGAGGACAGAGATGAGGTCGACGATGGAACGAGCTAGCACAAAAGAAGCCTATTAACTCGCGACTTCAATAGATTAGGGTCATATGAACTATAGAACACCGACGCAGGCATGGAATTCCACTCCTTGGCTGTGCGCATAATAAACGATGTAGCAAAGCGCTTCGTACGAACGTGTTGAACATCGACATGGTATAAAGCTTAGTAATCACCAGCTTATCGTCATCAATGAGCCTCTTGGCTCTGTGCTCAACAGAGGCGAGTGGCTAATTGGTATTTGGCTGAGCCATCACAAAGGTGAGAGCAATACTCCATGCCGGACCGAACTTGAGCTTTATATAAGACAAGCTGACCAGGCTTGAAGTAACGCTTAGCCTTATTTAGGATACCCAGCTTTTTTGACGCAGTTTGAGCATTCGACTCAATGTAGGCACTGAAGTTGAGATTTGTACTAAGAAGCCTGAGGCTGTCGATAACTGGTAGAGATACACGCCGGAAAGTAGGAGCCAGATTGGAACGGAACCTACTTCTTTTGGTGGTGAACAGGCACATACACACACAAAAAATCAGCTGTTCCATAAATTTTGACCGTGTAGGTATTGTACTTTTGTAGGAAACAGCTGACTTTTTTTTTAATAACCGTTGAATAATTTCTATGTGGGCGGGATCAGAATGGTGTACTGCATCATATCTGAGAATTTGGCTGGTCTTTGGAAACTAACCCCGTGTATATTTTTTTTCAGATTGTATACTTCACGATCGACACGTTTCTCCGCTCTATATTTTATTGTGAGTTGATATTGGATTCGCTCAAAGCTCTGGCTGTGTTCGAATTTAATGGGGTAAATATTGCGTTGTTAATTTATTAGATTACCGTCGGTTAATGTAAAGTAGTAGTCAGAAGCCTGTTCTGACAATCAGTCTCACCAATGGGTTGTGGAGGCAGTCGCTTCATATCAAATACTGGTATTCTGTTGCGACCGGTTAGACTGCAAGCCGAACCCAACATAGTTGGGAAAAGTCTACGGAGATCATAATCGGTTAATTTTAATAGGTATCCCAAATAACTTTTGAATATCAATAATAAAAGGATGGAACCGCAGTCCTAGTCACAAGGCATAATAACTTGTGAAAGTACTGTAGTTGCCCATTACAAAGCGTAGATCTCTATGGAGAAAAATGCGCAAGAAACTCCATGGACAATTGGATACTCTTTTAAATCAAAATATTTTTAAGAGATCTTGGTTGCATCATTTATGTTGAGATTATACATAAATGTGAGAACGATGTAGAAAGACGTGCACATTAAGAGCGTCCAGAGTAAAAAGATTGAATCAACAGTTCAAAAATCAGGTTATTAAAGTAAACTGAGGCAGCTAAGAGGTGACCAGTCCCAACTGACGCCCGTTCACGAAAATAACGCATGGATCAGCCCCATTCAGCTCAACCATTTTGATGTGAACTAAATGATCCGACACACCCGCCACCATCAGCAAGATATTTGAGTGAGCATGACATCCTCTCAACCACCAGGGCACAGTCGAGGCAATGACAGTACTCACACATGTGTTATTCAATCATACAATGCTAGGAATTCGAGTCTGTACAATGCAAAATAGTCTTACAGTCTTCTACAGCTTGCATATTAATTTTTGGTTGTGGAACAGGTAAGCATTTTTATCGTCAATGTAATCCCACAAATTACAATATGCTTATCTACATAGTGTGCGTTTTATACATGTTTTTTTCGTATCATTCAGTTGTGGTATGTAGGGAGGTATTTTATTGTAAAATTTTAAACAGTACCCCAAGAAAGATGAGCATTCACGCTTATGATGCTATACTATATTATACGGAGTGTAAGTAACATTGACTCACAAACGATTATCACGTGTATTTTATTTCATTTATTCCTTTTCAGTTAGCTCTTAGCATTCGGGCAATTATATGGCTGAGCAAAAATATGACGCTCTTGATAGTACATTGTTTCCACTGTGCAAAATTCTATGTAGCTGTGGAGAAAGCCAAGATGTCATGTATACTTCTGATGAAACAACGGAACTGTCCAAGTGAGTTCAAAAATCAGGAATTTCTAAATTGTATGACTAAGCATATTCTTTAATTCATGGCTTCCTTAACCAAAAAAATCCTTTCTCTCTCGTCCACGTACTGGGCTTAAGTAATTTAATATAACAATATGATGTACAGTGACGGTATTTTCGGGTCAAAAATTTTCAAGGCAATATGCTTTGCATGCCTCTGGCCACCCCGCTTGTCCACCGCTCTGTGCTCAAACTCCGGATGCCAACGACTTTCGCCTTATGGGTGATCTACTGCAACTGCCCGTGTTTGTACTTTTACAATAAACTCCAAAAGAAGAAGAAGCAAGCCCTAAATTTCTAGATTCACTCTTAACAATATTTATGATATTCAATCATGCAATCATCTTCAAAGCACTTGAGGGTAAATCAAAGAATATTTTCAAATTATTATAAATAGGACTTTACCGTTTGAGGAGCTCGTGGCTAAATAATAAGAGCCGTTCAATCTTCAGGTTAAGTCGCGGTTGCCTAGGTTGAACTGTGGATGGGTGACCACCCATTACATGCCGAGTTTCTTTCGTACCTCAAAAAGCACGTTAAGCCGTTAGTCCCGGATGTGATTTGAAGATCTTTGACAGTAGTTACAGGTAGTCAGTTGCCCGAACCAGTCTTACCAAGGGCTATCGTATTACTCAGTACTAACTGGGTTGTAGAGGTCAGATAGGCAGTCGCTCCATATAAAATGCTGGTTTTCAGCCGCATCTGACCCCACACCCCTCACAACATAGTTGGGAAAAGGCTAGGCAGATGATGAGGGCGTTTGAGTTTTATATTTCACTAGCACTTCTCCCGCGACTTCGTCCGCAAAAATTGTGATACCTCAGCTAATTTGCATGATACAAATATAACTTATAGCCTATGTTACTTCCTGATAATTTAGCTTTCTATGTTTATATAGTGAAAAAATGGTTGAAATCGGTCCAATAGTTTTTGAGTTTATTCGTTACAAACATGCAAAAATACATATCTTTCCTCTTTGTAATATTATAAGTTTAGATAAACAGATTATTAATATTTTAATTACATGATTCATTTACAGGGACTCAAAAGCATCTCTGCAAGAAAGTACTAAGTACAAGTCGAACGTTCAGTAAGATGACCGCGTGTGGCCTGTTCTATGTAGACGCTACGCTACCAATTTATCTGATGGGACTTATCACTAATTACGTCATTGTTCTGTTGCAGTTTGCTTTGTTGTAATCTCATCATCATCATTTTGCTCTTGCGCTTATCCCAATTGTGTGTCTTCTTCGTCAATTCTTCCTTATTACTCGTCGTCGCACACCACTAGTGCACGCTCTAAGACCGCGATACCCAAAACTCAATTTTTAAAATGGAAGTAATTATAAAAAAGCACTTTAATAATTACACAGGGTGTAAACGGTCCTTAACGAAGCCGTTAACCAAGCATTCCGTACATCAAACTAAATAACTCTACTCAAAACATTGTGCTGATAGATGGATTGAATAGTACGGAGGTCGTGAAGGTAAGTAAAGTAAATTTATAACATTAAAAATTTGTATTTAAAAAAAAAAACTTGTGTAAAAGTTGGAACTTTGAACCCCAATATATCCGTAACTAGAAGGTTCCCAGGTATAGTCTAGAACAAAAAATGATCACAATGCTTTTACACCCTTTATTATATGTATGAATCACCCTGTCGCGTATACCTACCCTTTTTTTCGGATGGGGAATCATCAAATGACCCTTCCCCCTCTGAGCGGAGTGGAAGGGAGTGTCAGACTTTTTTTGACTAAAACCCATCCATGTTCCTTCTTTGCCCTTTGTATTCCAGGGCCGCGGTATCTCTTTCGAACACCCCGCCAGGGTCGCGTATACCCTTGAAAATAAAATCTGCTTAAAGGTTATCAGTTGACTAGGAGCCATCTTCAAAGTTAGTGTTTTCTTCCTTTTGAATTTGCGTCTTATTTTGTTGAGCTATTTGATTATAAATTACTGTGTGACTCTCATCAACATTTTCCTGCCCTTATCCCATTCTTTTCGGGGTCGTTGCAAGAAGTTTTCTTCTTCCATTTTCCCGTTTCAGACGTCACGGCATCATTTACTTCTTTCTCCTTCATATCAGTCCTCACGCAATCGATCCATGTCCATTACTCTTTTAGTCACATGCGTTTCATCCCTCCTCATTACATGTCCATACCATACAATTACTGTGTGACTATTAAAGCTATTTCAAATCTAAAACATGTCGGGTGTTGAGCAAGGGTGTTACTACATATTTCAATGAAGTTACTATTTTACTGTATTTAATAACAACTACTAAGAATATATTTTTAATCAGATCGCAATATCTTGAATTCGCGCAAAGTGCTTTTACTTTTCGATTCAGTTTTTTATTGAAGAAGGTGTTGTGTACGAAAAACACAAAAAACTACCATTAATAATTTTGTATAAGTAAGTAAATAAGACAAGTTTGTAGCGTTGTAACAAATCATTAATTAGTAAGCAAAATAGAACGGGGCAGACTGCCAAAGTTGTCCTATGCGTGTTGTACGTACAGACGCCAGCACATCGAGCTACTACAATCTGTCAAATTTCTTTAAAAGATTTTAACTCTATCGCTAAAGGAGGTCTCTTCAACGTCAATTGGGAAAATTTTACTTTAATTTTTTTATTTTTTTTTATTTTTGAGTTTCGAGAAGTATGATAAGCTGGCGTCTGTACATAAATTATAATGTCACAAAATTTGTAAATTGATAAATTAAATAGTATTTTAAATGAGCACCACATAAACTTGTGATTTTGGATTGTATAATAACAAAAAATACGATTTATTTTTGTATGTGTGCTGAAAGATTTATGAATTAAAACATTTCTGCTTTCACTTAACGCAGCTCACTTATTCGTGATGAAATGGCATTTTTAGTATTCTTGAAGATTCAGAATATTTTTTGCATTTTATAATTTTTTTACGACTGCCTGGTTGGTCGTGTGGTCGCAGAGCGACTGCTGAGCATGAGGTCTTGGGTTCAATTTCCGGTTCGGGCAAAGTGCTATTGAATATTTCCTTCAGGAATTTCTCAGTAGTAGGGACTCAAACATAACTGGCAAAATTAAGGTGTTCTGTTAAGAACACCTCTGCCTAACCTTACGGGGATTACAGGCGTTTCGTTATTTTATGTCTATCATTTTCTTCCTTCATAGTTCTAAAATCATTTATATGGTGCACTTAATAAAGGCTATTTCGTACTTTATTTCTGCCTAGCCCAAATCAACAAGGCAAACTGTAATAACATCAGTAGGTACTCCAACACTAGGTAACCAAACTCCTGTGGTAGACGTCCATCGACTGTGACCATCCGACAAGCAGTCATCTTGTGGAAGGCTGCGAGGTTCAGTCGCAGCACATTCTTGCATAACCGCTTGGATACCGCTGTAACAAAGAAGAAGTCCCTTAAGAGGGAACAGGGCCTCCGAGGAATAAAAAAAAAATGGTATTTGAAGAAACTACTGCCGTCGCGCTGCATCAAACCTGGTCCCGTAGAGTGCGATAGGGACAGCTGCAGCTCAGGCCGATTTATATCACAAGAAGTTTGATGAGATTGACGTTTCGTATTCCTTTTTTTTCTCCTCGAAAACTTAGCCGATTCAATGCCTGGTAGTCCTCTAATCACACCAATGGCATTTTTTTTTTGGATTTTTCGAGGGTCATATTTTTTTTACTTATTAGTTGCTGAAAAACAGGAAATGACAGGGACAGGGTTTCACTAATTATTTTTGTCTTAGGTTCTATTCAAAACGTCCCGTGGGCTTATTTCCGTCTATAACGCGAGCGAAGCCGCAGGATTAAGAATATGAATGAAAGGCAGGTAACAAAGTAGATGTGGGTGGAAACGCCGTGAGAGGATGCCATTAGACAACATGACACGGTCACGGTTAGCGCAGTGGCTGAGCGAGCGAAAAGCTGCTACGATTTCATGTCGAGGCCCGATCCCAGCGCGTAACAGATATTTGTATGACCTACAGGTAATTGTTCCGGGTCTGGCTATTTGTGTATGTGAGTTTAAATATTTGTGAACGCACCCACAATACAGGAGAAATCCTAGAGTGGGGATACGTTTAAAAAAAAAAGAAGGAAAACGAATGACCATTGTCTAGAACAGAAAAAGAAATTGTTTGGTGTCACCAGTCTTTTGAGTGTTCTTTAACAACCAACAGCAGGTAGCGTCTACATCACAAACAGCCATGTAGAACTTCTCACAATTGACGCTGAACATACTTGTTAAAGTCATATTCCTTAGTATCCAAACGATGGTGACAATTTGAAGAGGTATGATTCTCGGCTTAAACAAAAATAATCTATTCAGTATTATATATTATACGGTATTATATTCAGTATTATGTATTATACATAATGATGAACTTGTAGTAAAACATGTCGTATGTCATTGAAGTGAGTCTGTCTGTATAGTCGCAAAAGGGTTGACATTCCAATGAACATAAAGATGGTATCTCTATTCTCTACTACTACTTCAAGTAATGTTAGCGTTCATACACGTTATGTACAGATGCCAGCACATCAAGCTATTACAATCTGTCAAATTTTTTTAATAGATTTTCAACTTTATCGCTAAAGTATTAGGTTTAAGGTTGATTGGGAAAATTTAATGTTTTAATGTTTTCGATCATGTTTACAATTTTTTGTAAGGAAAAATGGTAAGCTTTTGCACGGCAAAGGGACAAAACACAGGCTAGCAGATTTTTTATCACAATCTTGAATCTTACCGAGAAATGATTCGTAGCCAAATAGTTTTCAAATTCTATTGTCAATTCTAAGAATTGTAAAGAATGCAAAAATGTGACGACTGCTTGGAACAATATCTGTAAATAAATGAAACTTGATTAATGAAACTGTACACAGTGTGTAATTAAGTTAATGAAAGCTTCAAAATAAATTATTGTAACAGTATGAACAACTTTTATTTTGGGACCAATGGCGAAACAGTAACAATATTCCTTAAAAACGGGTTGCAAATGTGTCTCGAAAACTAAATCATCATCATCATTCTCCTGCCCTTATCCCAATTTATTTGGGATTGGTGCAGCATGTCTTCTTCTTCCATACTTCTCTATTACTCGTCACCTCAGCAGTCACCTCCATTCTAGCCATATCATCCTTCACATCATCCCTCCATCTTCCCATCCATCGTTTTTTGGTCTTCCTCTAGTCTTATAGCCATCGTACTCAACGTTTTCCTCACTACATTTTCCTCATTCCGCTTCACATGTCTTCTACAAAACTAAATCAAAACTCAAACTGTAAATCTTACCGAATACTGAAATATTCTCTTGAAGATGTCAAATGCTTCCAATAGAACAGTATATGCTGGTAACAGTTTTTTCAAGTTATCAACGTACTGGCCGTCTTCTAGCTCCAAGTTCAATTTACTGTAAAACTCCACCTCAGCGATCCATGCAATCATTCCATCTCTTATCAAGGAGATCACACGTATGCCGTAATTGATGTCCACGTCAAAATAAATCAAAGAATAAAAAAAAAATGCGTTGCGCACATTAGTCGACATTGAGGCCATGATGAAAACTACGATGAATTCCAACAAAAAGCAAATCCAATTCCAAATAGTATACGACTCATAATTCTTATAATGAATGATTCTGAATGCTTCTTGTATCTTCAAAATCATTTGCACGTTGTTATCTCTTTGGAGAATATTAATACAGTAAAAGACAATAAACGAGATAACCAACAATAAACGGTTCACATGACTGAAATATACGAGAAACGAACTGTAGTGTCGAAAATTTTCTACATTTAGGTAATTTAACGAATGGAAAATGATGAAGACAAGAGTACCGATGAGAGACGCGATATAGTAGGACACACTATGGGGACTGATACAATTGTGCTTTACGGCAAAGCTTGATTTAAAAAATAAGTGCTTCATACACATAAATGGGAGGATCATGTTTTGGAACCTCCTGTCCAAGAAACTACCACTGATGTTTCTTTCGTGGGCTTTTTTCGTCATTTTATAATAAATTTTCAATATCACTTGGATAGAAGTCTTCGTTTGAATCAAATATGTAGCTACTTGGTCCATGTCAATACCGTTAATCAAATTGAAAGGGTTTTTGTAGCTACAAATACGTAAAGGTCTGATGTACTCATACAAATAAATTAAATTAAAGTATCTGTTTGTAATTTCAAACTAACAATTTTTTACTAAATGCATTTGAAAGTATATACGGAACTTATAACAAAAAAAAAACTGTTTTTTAATTTTTGGCTGTCTGTTTGTTCTGGATAATCTCCGAAACGGCCGGACCGATTTTGACGGAACTTTTACTGGCATGTAGCTAATGTTATAAGGGGTAACTGGGGTTAACTTTTATTTTCAAAAAAATAAATTCGCGTTCGGGCTTAGTTCAAGTCATGGTCTGGAGCGAGAGGGAATGGGAAGCCGTTACCTCTTTCTGCGAAGCAGTCATGCCAGCGAAGGAGGTGGCGGGACATGAGAGGGAAAGAGCCTCACGACCCAGCAGCCGCAGGAGACGCCTCGGGGGCGGAGGCCACGTGGTGGCTCCCGTAATCGGGGACGAGCCTATTGCCATCAACCGGGCACTAATCCAGACTCGGACTGCTCCTGAGAAATTACTAATAGAAAAAAACAAAATAATATTTCGCCAGACCAGGAAATCGAACACAGGACCGCATGCTCATCACTAGACCAACGAAGCAGTCTACTATTTGATTGATTAGAACGTTACATTTAGAATGAAACATTTACGAGCGGGACCAGTTTGAATTTGTTTTGAATACGTCTTCTCATATTACTTTTTCGGAACTTTTAAAATAAGGAATAGATAAAGTACATAAGAGGGAGTCTGAAAGTGGCGCCGTTGACTGAAAAGTTGTGTAGTAATCGGTTATCGTGGTATGGACATTATATGACGCCGAGGAATGAGGAAAATGTAGTGAGGAAAATCTTGAGTATGAATGTAAATGGCTATGGGAGTAGAGGAAGACCAAACAAACCATGGATGGACTGTGTTAAGTATGATATGACTGGAAAGGAGGTGACTGCTGAGGTGACGAGTAATAGAGAAGTATGGAAGAAGAAAACATGCTGCGCAGGAGTTGAGCAGCGGTGGCCCAGTGGTGGCGGTCCCAACTTACGAGCAGTAAGTCGTGGGTTCGAACCCCGGCAGGCGCATTACTTTGTGTAATTTATTTCATCACCACTGCTCTCAAAACGGTGAAGGAAAACATCGTGAGGAAACCGGCATGTCTTAGAACCAAAAATTCGAAGACATGTGACATCTACCAACCCGCACTGGGCCCGCGTGGTGGATTATAGCCCATTCTTTCTCATAGAGAGGAGGCCTGTGTCCCAGCAGTGGGAACATTATAGGCTGATTATGAAGGACAGGAGAATTATGACGTCGTTAAAATGGTTCTTGTAGTTTAGTTCTATAGGTATAATCGTAAAATGAATAAAATTTAAGTAATTAATATTGATTTCCTTCTTCCATTATATCGTAATGGATTAATACCTGCGTTTAATACATTACATATCGAAAATGGTTCCACTTCTGTTTCTTGGAAGCTACTGTAAGTGATGGTTTTAAAAATGAAGAGATTCTGTGATATCAGACAAAACGATCCTGAGAATTTCGTTTTAAACAATCTAGTGGAAGAAGATGTTCAGTCAATATTTTTGCCTTTAAATCTGATGCAATGTTTTATGTTTTGTCCTAAATATCGCATTCATGATAATTTAATACATCCAAATTCTTTAATTTCAAATTTTGTTTCACTAATTGGAATGCTTCTATTCATAATTATAAACGTATACTACACTTATATGCTATTTCTTCTGAATTCTCACGCAGATAGTTCAGTATTTCCAACTTTCATAGCTATCATGCAATATTTTTCTGACACCATATTTTTCGGTGTTGGAGTCGCTTCTAATTTCGTGTTAGGGATAATTAACTCCAAAAAAAATATCAAGTTTGTCCTTACATTTCAACAAGTGCATGGATTTCTCAACAATGAATGTTCCACCAAACGTTTAATCATTTGGAATTGGATTATAATAACACTGTTTCCATCGATCTATATCTTTGTTTACACTTATTTCTTTATAAGACTACATTTACCCATAATTTTATTTTATTGCATGTATCTTCTTATTTTTATGAACTGTAATGTAATTTACGCCACTCGTGTTATAAAATTACTCGAAGAAAAACTCGCTTTATGGAATAATCAAGCTTTGAATTCTCAAAACATTGAGGAAACCCTCAGACCAAGATATTGCGATAAAGTATTTCAGGCTTACGTTATTAAATTGGATTGCTATAACATCATTAGAGATTGTTTTCAGTCACTTGTGAGTACTATCTATAATCCTAATGGATCTTATCCTATATTGATGCTTTGATAAAAATGAAATCTTCTTCAATTCTCGATTTAAATATGTGCTGACACTTAAGAATCCTTTTGATTAAAAAAAAAGCTCGACTACTTGTGTTTTGCAATGTGACGTTGCAACACTTTTATATGTTAGCCCTTCCTCTACAATTTTTTTTCATCATCATTCTCCTGCCCTTATACCAATTTATTTGAGGCTGGCGCAGCGTGTTTTCTTCTTCCATACTTCTCTATTACTTGTCATCAGACACCTTGCTATTCCTTTGAAATAATCAGTCATGATTTGAATCATCAGTTCTTTCTTGATTACTAGAACGATGGTGCTCATCATCATTTTCTTCTGATCAGGTATTGTCCCTTTCAGATACTTTACCATATAGTAGCTGCTTTATTACACTCTCTGGGTTACATTCAGATGGCGATCGGAGAATGGAAAGATGGACATTATGGAAATATGGTAAGAAGTATGATCTTGTTTTTTTTTTAGTCTGAATTTGTGCCCTGTTGGTGACAAAAGGCTCGCCCCGATAACTGGCGAAATGTGGGTGTACGCCTCTACCTTACCCTTCGGGGATTACAGGCGTGATTTTACGTGTTTTTTACGAAGTTCGATTTGCTAGCATTTTAATCTCCTGCTCTGGACTGAGGCACCGCTTCTTAAATAGGGAATACCTTGCAAGCCCAAACGGTTTTATTCAACAGATACTGAAAACTCCAAAATTGACATTTTTACTTCTACATGAACGATATTATAAGAGTAACCAATTGTATTGATTTTTTCGTCTCATTATCGAATTCGTAACGAGTATGTTATCTTTATTTACCCAAAAACATGTACATACTTCATCTATGTACGTTTTTATTGGATTTTCCGGATCCGAACCGAATTCGGTAGTTCGCCAAATGAGACGGGATTGCAATCCCTAGTTCAAAGTGTGAAAGCTTCAGATATTGTTTATTTAAAAGAAACGTACTTTCAGGTACAGTCGCCAGCGCATCAAGTTACCACAAACTGTCAAATCTCATTCGATTTTGAACTTAACTGTTAACATTTTATGGTTTGTTTTGTTTTTTTTTTTTTTTTAAAAACCATGATAGATCATGTAGAGAAATTTTACTTTAGATAATGTTGGCTTCTTTCGTAATTCAAAAGTTAAGTTTGTTTTAGGATGACGGAACCATTGCTTCAATGCCCTTACTAATGTGGGTGATAAAAGATGTGACGTGTCAGACCGTACTTAACCGACAATGCGAGAAATTTTATTCAGCTCTTAAGCGTGTTCAAGATACTTGCGCAATCATTTTGAAGACACGTTGTTCAGGTAACATTAAAACCCTTGTTACTATCATATTACACCAAATATTAGACCTCATTGGTCAAGTGGTAGGAAGTGCGAATGCTGAACTTAAGGTCCTGGGTTCGATTCCCGGGTCGGGCAAAGAGTTATTGGGTTATTCCATCAATAATTTCTCAGTAGCAGCCACGGAGTATATATTTGTACCCAGTTGATTGCAATAGACTCGCCCCCTTTTTTCATGAGACTTAAACATAACTCGCGAATTGTGGGTGTACTATTAGGGAAAATGTGCTATTAGTGTTAGGCACACTTCTGCCTGACCCTTCTTACCTGCCCATTGTTCTCCATAGAGATCTACGCTTTGGAATGGGCAACTACAGTACTTTCACAAGTTATTATGCCTTGTGACTGGGACTGTAGCTTCGCCTTCTTTGATTTTCTGACATTCAAAAGTGCCTGTTATGGTCTAATTGAAATACTTTTGAGTTTGAGTTTGTACATTTAAAAAATTAAACATACTGATTGACAGATGAAGAGAAACAAATGTGCAAGAACGTGCTGCGCTTACATCGAGCATCATTAAGCAAGATACGTGTGTGTGGCCTGTTGCACTTAGACGCTGCGTTACAACTAAATCTGATGAGTCTTCTTACTGACTACACTGTTGTGTTGCTACAGTTCGCATTTTTGTAACCCAGGCTGTAACAAACATACAGCGCCATCTAGTGGTACTTATCTAAAGCACTATGATGAGCGGACCTATAACAGCAGACACCAAGTATATTATAGACATGTGACGCCATCTACTATCTTCGCGTGTAAGAATTCGTAACTACAGCTACGGACGACCACACAACGATATTATGTACATATGTAAACCGAAACCGCTTTATAAGCAGAGCTGTCTTCGGACAAATTATCATTCACTAGCTAGAGGTTCTGAGCGCTGTAGCCACGCATCTAGCTCTGATCCTTAATAAACCTAGTTCCTGCTTTGATAGCCTAGCAGTCTTCAGAAACTAGACAGCTAGGAGAGGTCTGAAAGGCGATAGCCGCGCAGTCCCTTTCATCCCTCCACTTAGGATTGCAACCTGACATAAATTATTGACTATTGAATAAAATTAAATTATTGAATTATTGACCTGATATAAATTATTGTAACTGTTGTAAAAGTATAATAAGCCAGTTGCCAATAAAATATCACCGAGTCAATGGGGCTTTAATTTCACCAACAGCAACCCTATACCCTACTTAATAAAATCGATGTGTTTCGTGTAAATATTTCGTCTCACCATCATCATCATCATCATTTCAGCCGAAAGACGTCAACTGCTGGACATAGGCCTCCCCCATGTGTCGCCACATTGACTGGTCCCGTGCGACTTGCATCCAGCGGATCCCTGCAACCTTTACCAGGTCATCGGTCCACCTAGTGGGAGGCCTTCCAACGCAACGTCTTCCGGTTCGCGGTCGTTACTCCAGAACTTTTCGGCCCCATCGGCCATCCGTTCTGCGAGCAATGTGCCCTGCCCACTGCCACTTAATTTTGGGTATTCTTCGGGCTACGTCGGTTACCTTGGTTCTTCTTCTGTCTGGCTGTTCACAATGGTGTGCTGGTGCCTACACTTATGTATGGAAATGAATGTTGGGTGTAGCAAACGAGGCTTGAAATTAGAATGAATGCTGTGGAAATGCGTTCCTTGCGAAGCATGTGTGGTGCTGAATGATAAAATGAGGAATGAGGTTATACGGGAACATTGCGGTTTAAAAGAAGATGTAGTGACAAACATTGAAAAGAGTATGCTTAGATGGTTTGGTCATGTGGAGAGGATGAGTGAAAGGCGACTACAAATTAAAGGTATTTACAAGGCAGATGTGAGTGGCAAAGCCGCGCGACGGGAGGGGACGCCCTAGAAGAACATACACTGACCTTATTGGTTCTTCAGAAAGGTTAGGTGTGTAGTACTCTACTAGATTTTTTATAGTAATTTCACGCGAATGAAGGTCGCGGGCACCACTTAGTAAATAATAAATAATGTATGGTAAACTCATTATGTCAAATATAATTCAGTAAAGTACATAATTGACACTTTTGTCAATATAACAAAATTAGTTTTAGGTATGTGGGCAGTTAAAACATTACATTTTGTATTAGGAAGCAAAGGAGCTTCCGTCAGAAACTTGAAAAAATTAAGACCCTTAGAAATATTGGACAGACAACAGTGACAACTATTATGAACAATAGTGTGGATAAAGATGTGCAGTCTATGCTTTTGCCTTTGAATCTTATGCAATATATTATGTTCTGTCCCAAATATCGTATCAATAATGATTGTATTACTTCAAACGGTTTCATCTCCAATGTTACTTCAATGATTCTAACACTTGTATTCAGTTTTTTAGTAGTTAGCGGCTTGTATACGCTGTTTTTTTGCCAGGATCTTATCAACGCTTCTACGTTCATGTATGTAACATCTTACTTTGACGCTTTCTACTATTCCTTAGGATTTACTATAAATTGCGTAGTTGGGATAGTTCAATCTAAAAAGTTTATTAAGTTTGTCCTTACTTTCCAAAATGTGCACAGATTTTTAAAAAATGAACCCATTTTTATGCAGTTCATCTTATGGAATTGGATAATTGTAGTCGTGGTTCTGTTTGGCAATGTCTTCGTTATCTCTGCTTTTTGCATACTGACTAGTTTGCCCTTCAGTTCGTACTATTTTTGCTACTTTATGGTATTTTTTGATTTCAATATTATTTATGCCATTCGAGTAATCAAATTATTGGAAAGTAAAGTAATACTCTGGAGTATAAAGAGTAGAGAAGTAAATTTACAAAACAATAGAAATGGAGAAAGCGATCGTATAAAAGCGTTTCAGGTTTATGTTGATATATTAAACTGTTATGACATCTACAAAGATTGTTTTCAGCAATTTGTAAGTACATTTCAATCATTTCATTTCGATCTTGATTTTCTTTACACTGCCATGGTAGTAAAGAGAATCATAATCTTATGCCCCTTTATTGCTTTTCAGATTCTTTACTATGTTATATTAGTATACAGTAACTCTTTGATTTACGTCCAAACATCAATAGAAACGTATAAAAAGGGCGTCGTAATTAATGGCATAGTAAGTAACTTGTTATGTATCTACTTTTGTGATCTGACGTCACGGTTAGTTTACTCTGTGCTGTCAGTTGTCAGTTTTTATGTAATATTTTCATCTATCAGTGCAGACACAATTGTGTACTTTGTGCAATTTTTAGATTTACTACCTATTGCCCGCGGCTTCACTAACCTTATGATTAAATATAGCCGGACTTTACCGCTTTATAATATTAGTATATTAACTACTTACTCTATATATATGTCGGATCCGGTCATTAGTACGGACTTGGAATGAATCGCAAGTACGCCAGAGGTAATATCACGCGATCTACTTACAAGTCTACCCACTCCACAACGTGCTTCTACAGAGTTCTGACGTTTATAGTTCAAGGCGAGAGCGACAGTGAGCGCCTGATCGCAGTGGAGTTACTATAATAGAAACAGTGTATCGCATCCAGTGTATTTTCATTGCACAAAACCCATCTTCTACCCACATGATGTACGAGCTTAACGGAAATAAATTTTGATAATCCAACAACGGTTCCGGTTCTGCATGGTGTCCGGACGTAAAGAATAGCACCATCCCATATCTTCCCGTGGGTGTCGTAAGAGGCGACTAAGGGACTTACCAGAGAATGGGCAGCAGCGTTCTCTGATTCTACAACAACCATACTGCGATCGCCAACCCGCCTGCCAAGCGTGGCGATTATGGCAAAACCCCCCTTCTTGGGGGAGGCCTATGTCCAGCAGTGGACTTTTCGGCTGAAATGATGAATCCAACAACAGAATTAGGATCAAATCGTGCTAATGAAATCATACGCGGGGACAATGACAATAACAATCAGTGACGTTTACTTTTTGAAATGCAAAACCAACAAATACACGCGCATATAAAAATCTTAAAAACCAGCCAATGAATAGCAAGCTAGAGTTGCCGGAATTCGATCCCGATAAAACGGAGTCCATTGCGTGCTCGTGGTACGTCATCACTGACTTGTTTCTTGTTGTGTGTGTAATAGGAGGAATCCAGTATAGTGAAGCAAGGCATTAAAGGGCTTCGTATCTACATGGTTGTGGCCTATCCAGGTGTGACGTGGGACCGGTATATAAAATTGTTCAAGGACAGATTCGTTAGCGTCGTAACTTTTACGGCTACCCTCATTATCCTGAGCAGTGATAAAAAAGAAAACCCCTACAGATATGAAACGTCAATAGTTTTCATCGCTACCCCCAATCAATTAGTAGGGAGTAACATAAGCTATAAATTATATTTATATCATGCAAACTAACCGAGCTGTCACAATTTTTGCGGACCAAGTCGCGGGAGAAGTGCTAGTTGGGTCAGTGGATACGAAACGGGGCACTATGAAAAAGTCTTCTGTCTGCGGGGTTTAAAGTAACCTAACCTAACGTCGGGGTGCCCCAAGTCCCGAGCTCACTTCGCTCGCTCTTGCATCTATAAACAATTTACGAGTTAAGCCTTTTTTTTCCTGTGCCCCGTTACGTATACTCCAACTGCTAGTTGTATATATAAACGCCAGGTATTTCTTTCAATTTAATATTTTCCATAATTTTTAAATTGACAAGGAGTCGGTTACTCAGAAAATTGATTCTAGTTGCCCATTCCAAAACGTAGATCCACTGCACAGAAGGAAGGACAAGAAACTCCCTAGACACTCTCCTTATGGTTACTATGTTGTTTGGTTACAGGATGTATCAACTGTAGTGGCGCTGTCCGTGGGCGCTTGGATTATAAAAGATTTGGTGTATCAGTCAATGTTGAGCCAGCAGTGCGTGAAATTCTACTTGTCTACTAAACGTGTTCAAGATTCGTGTGCACTGATTTTAATGTCCAATTGTTCAGGTAATGTCTTGGTAAAATAATTACAACTTCAATCATCAAAAACGTTTCCATGTGTGAGTATAATGTAGCGGAAGTTAAACGACTCTCGTTTTAAACGTTTTTGCTGACATTACAGTCCATTCTGAAATTCATCCTCATTTTATAATAATTAAAATATCCAACAGATGACGCGAGAAAGCTATGCAAGAACATACTTCGCTTACATCGAGTATCATTCAGCAAGATACGCGTGTGTGGCCTGTTCTACGTAGACGCTGCGATACAATTGTGTCTGATAAGTCTTCTTGCTAACTATATTGTTGTGTTGCTACAGTTCGCATTTTTGTAATCAAAGCTTCAATAAAAATAATCTAAAAAAAAATCTTCCTATTTTTTTTAAAAGAGACAAGTAGCTCGCTACGGTTGTACACTGTTTTATAGACAAAAGTTTTATAGAATTCAAAAATTTTCTCATATTATCATATCAAAGAATACTCAATACGCAGAATACTTACTTCGAAAAAAATTAAATCGTAGGTTTTTGTTGCAAATAAAATTTATTGTTTCGATATTCATATCATAGAATAACTAATCAAATATTATTTATACTCAAATTGTTTAGTCAATATAAAATGTATTGCCAAGAATAACATTTTATCGAGTGACAACAGTTTCTGAATGTTTCAATTCATACCTTCGAGAAAATGCAGATCCTTCTATAAAATAACAACACCGCATTAACAAAAACAATGCGGGTAATCTTGTTATTCTCAATAATAGTGACTTAATATACATGTACGTACTGTGTTTATTTTACGGTTCATAATTGTTGGAGTGCCCTAATTTTATTACTGTGACCAATTTCGACGTCGTTAGTCACAGGTTTAACCTAACGTAACCTATTTGGTCGAAGTAAACTGAACGTTTCAACGTCAACGTAACTATCAAAATGTTGTAATATGGCGTATTCGACGGGTAGCCCCGCTACGCGGGGCTCCTGTTTCTGTCTGAAGGGTTTAAAGTAACCAGTGGACGGGACAATTATGTCCGAAGTCGGTGTGCCCGAAGTCCTGAGCTCGCTTCTTTCGTTTATTTAAACTCGCTCTTGCTTCCTAAGTTTTCCTTGCCACAATGCATTGTTTATGTTGGTGTGGTGAGTAGTGTATACAAAACAACATAAAAAAATAGGGGTATGATAGACGCATTCGACCGTGTGTATATTTATTTATAAAATTATGGATAGCATAACGTCTACTTTTACATTTTCATTGAAATAAAATACCAAGGAAAAATACACCGAACAAACAATATTCGTTAAAAAAATATTCTACAGTTTGATAAGTGTGTTAAATAAAAAATGTGTTTATAAAATTCATTGAATTGTATTTCTGTGAAATAAGTTTCATTCAAGTAAATAGTCGTTAAAACAATAATATTGCAAATAAAAATACAAGAACCAAATATTACATGAAACATTTTCGGCGAAACGAAATTCTATGAGATTTCTGTCTGCGAAACAAGGGGACACCATCTCGCTACATACGAACTAAAAATCCTGCATCGCGCAATCAAAGATATCCGCGGGATAAGGATTATATACAACAGTCAAACAACAACTGTCGAGCAGTAGCCCACCAGACACAACACCCGCCTGGACGGAGGATCCACCCTTTTCTATGAAGTATGAGGAACCTTACCAAGTCAAATTCAAACCAGCCAAGTGCGAGTCGGATTCGCGCATAAAGGTTTTCGTACCATCGTAGTAGGGGAGTCCCCTTTAATGTATTTTTAATACTTGTTGTTATAACGGAAATTCACATTCGGTGAAAATTTCAACTGTCTACCTATTACGGATCATGAGATACAGCCCGCTGACAGACAGACGGACGTAGAGCGGAGGCTTAGTAATAGGGTCCCGTTGGTTACCCTTCGGTTACGGATCCATAAAAATACAATTAATACTTTAAATGTTACGATAAGCCCAACTAACCATAAAAGAAACTCCACATGGTACTCACATTTACAAAAAAATAAATAATGCTTCTAAATTATTTAATAGTAGGTAATCAAATTAATTAAGTATTAAAAAAAACGAGAGAAGGAACTAGAGGGGAGCAATCTCTTCTACACTCTGTTGTTCCTCATACCTGTACAGCGGTAACATATAAAAAAGTTTATTTCGGAATAATAACACAATACTAAGTACTCGTATAGTTAGTAAAACGATGATAACTGCAAAAGTATTAACTGTAGCGCAGCTGACAGCGCCCTTCTTTAAATACTGGAATGATGTTCCATGCAAAAAGTGCTTAATAGGTAATTAAGTTAATTTAGATTTAGTTAATTAATAATAATAAAATATACGATAAAAATAAACAGTACAGGACATAATATAATTTGGGATGTAATTTGACGTTGAGTTAATGTGGTGAGTGTAGGATGAATGGGTATGTGGCTGTGTGTAAATGAGGTGTGCGGGCGGTGTTTGTGGTATGTGTGTTGTGTGTGAGTTTGTTGGGGTGTGTGAGGGAGTGATGAGTATTTTACACTCCATCAAAGGGTCCATCAAAAAGGTGCCTGGATATTTAGGTGTACAGACTACTAAACTGAACAACTTTCTTCATGGGACCAACATATTAACGTTAAATTAAATATCAGTTGCCCCATCATTCATTCGGGTCGAGAAAGAATTAAAGCTTTGTACTGGAAAAATATGAGCAGTCCCATGCTCATATTTTTTTCGCGATTGTGATGTTAGTTCCATGAAGAAAGTTGTTTAGTTTAATGGTCTCTGCCACACTCTTGAATATGACCACAGCTTTCTGATGCTTTATAACAAACCTCTCACTCTCACGAAATAGAACAATGCGTTTTCTTAAAAAAAGAACATAGACAACAAGACAGTGGGACCGAGCGGACGCACCTAGCAACACACCTTTAGAGAAGTTTCCTAAATATTACTAAGCTTTTAATAAAATAACTAGCTGCTGCCCGCGACTGCGTCCGCGTGGAAATTTTGATGCATATACGGGTTGGTAGGGACACCGACGTGAAAACTGTTACCACGTACTCAGTGCATCATTCTGAACCATACCGAAATTTTCCAACGTTCATTAAAAAAAGAGGCTCCAAATGAGCAGATGTCCAGTGTGTGTATGAAAAAAATAGCCTATGTTTTATTTCAGACCATAACCTATCTCTGTGCCAAATTTAATCCAGATTTGTTCAGAGGTTCCGGCGTGATTGAGTAACAAACATTCATATGTAGTGGTTTCTCTAGATCGAAAATAAACCTATTCGAACGTATTACCGGGATTAAATCTATCCTATGATGAGTATGAATTAGGTGACAGCCCATAACATTAGAATTCCGTTAAGTAATTAATATTGATGTTATCAATCAAATTGATGGGCATAGATAAAATGTTTAGTATTCATTGTTCTGTCAGTTTTGAACACGGAAACTACCAACGTGAACTTATTCATAATGAAGACGATAAGAAATAGGAGACATAAATATTCTGTATCGATTATTTTGAACATCACGGTCGATAAAGATGTGCAGTCGATGCCCTTTAAATCTGATGCTAAATATTGTATGTTTTCCCAAATATCGCATTGAACATGATGTTATAACTCCTAATAGTTTCATCTCCAATTTGGTTTCGATTATTGCAATACCAGTTATAATAGGTTTATTAGTATACATCACCATCGGAGCGTATTATAATGAAGATTTTTTCACTACTTTCGTGTCTGCAAGTTGGTTGTATGACTTTCTCTTCTATTTCTTGGGATTAACTATGAATTTTGTAAGTGGGGTTGTTCAAGCTAAAAAATCTATTAATTTTGTCCTTACTTTTCAAAAAGTTCACAGATTTCTTAACTGCGAAGCCAGTTTCAACCGTTTCATCATTTGGAATTGGATCATTGTAATCTTAGGTCTGGGTGGTCATATCCTCGTTATAACTGTTTTTTGCGAACTAACTGGTATACCTTTAATAGCGATGTTTGTTTGTTACATAGTAATTGTTTTTGATATAAATATTCTTTATGCCATTCGAATAATGAAATTGTTGGAAAATAAACTTGTACTCTGGAGTAATCACGTTTTAAATTATCAAGTAACAGAAGATACACGCATTAAAAGTGATAGCAAAAAAGTGTTTCAGGCCTACGTTGATTTATTAGAGTGTTATTTCATCCATAAAGATTGTTACCAGCAATTCGTAAGTACCTCCTATTTCATATTAAAAAATATGTATTTGGTATGATGAAGATGAATCCGGACACTATCCGTCTGATCTTTGTACAATACATGTTGCTGGTAAAGGGGACTACTACACACATAAAATCGGGTTAGTATTAAAATCCCGAAATTTCATAATAACTGACTTAAATACCGAAGTACAAAACAACGAAATTCAAAATACCGAAAGTTTTAAATGCCGACAGAATAACTAAAGTCGGCATTTAAAACTTTCGGTATTTTGGTTTTTCGATCTAACGATAGAAACATAAAATACCGATTTCTAAATGCCTGAAAGTATAAAACCCCGCATAGACGAAATCCCGAATGGACGAAATACCGATGGATGAAATCCCAAAGAGCGGCGACGTAGTTCACGGGATTACTCATAGATGGCACTACAATACAGTTTCAGTTTACTTCGACCAAATAGGTTAGGTTAGGTTAGAACTGTGACCAGCTACGTCGAAATTGGGTATATTAAAAATAAAATTAGGTATATTGAAGTGCCCTAATTTTATTCTGCGACCAATTTCGACGTAGCGCTTGTCGGCCGCTGCGGCGGTAACGCTCGTTTCGCTCGCTCGGCTTGCGCGTAGTTGGTTACAGTTCTAACCTAACCTAATCTATTTGGTCGGAGTAAACTGAACGGATACGTATTGCATGTCACTGTCTTAGAGATTTTAGGCTTTGGGATGTAATTTCGGGATTTTGAACTTCGGGATATAGATCTTCGGCATTTTAAGCTTTCGAGCAAATTAAGTTTCGGGATTTAAAACTTTCGACCAAACAATCATTCGGTGTTTAATTTTTCGGGATTTCGTCCTTAAGTATTTTAAAACACGGTCTTTTAAATTTCGGTATTGTAATACGTACCCATAATATCACACCTATAATCTCCGACGGGTTAGGCTGAAGTGTACCTTTTAGTACACCCCCATTTCGCCAGTTATGTTTTAAAATCCTATGAAAAAAAAAGGAGACCAATTACCACAAATTCGCTTTCACCCAAAAAGGCTATCTAGACAAGAGCTACATATTTTTGCAAATAGTTTAAAATATCGCTTCTTTTCAGATACTTTATTACATTATAGAAATATTCAGTCACGCTCTAATGTTCTGCCAAGTTTCAATCGAAACGTTTAAAATCAGATTTATTGTTAACGAAATAGTAAGTATAATTTCAATGTAAAATTAATAACCTATATTAGCCCTATGTACTACAGGAACTAGGTGCAGATTTTCAATTAGTTGACCTCCAGTATCACTAAAAGTGTAAGCTCGTTTAAATGTTCTTGACTGTCCTAGTCCATGGGGCTTTTTTTTTTAGGATGGGAAATCATCAAATGACCCCCCCCGCTCTGGGCGGAGCGGAAGGGAGTGTCAGACTTGTGCTGACTAAAACCCATCCATGTTCCTTCTTTGCCCTTTGTGTTCCAGGGCCTCGGTATCTCTTTCGAACAGTCCCGCAGCCCTGGCAGGCATCGGCCCGTGCGGACCCCTACGTGGTTGCTGACATGCCAGTCCATGGGGCTCTAGCTAGATCTTTGTTCAAGGCCAGGTTTCCTCGGGCCTGTGGACGGTGATTAATAGGCTAGCTCGCCATCCAGCCGTCTTATGACGACAGGCCGCGTCGACAGCGCGTTCATGTTCGTGTACGCGCGCCTCAAAGAAATGTCAGTAACCATGAAGAGGTCTGCAAGGGCCGATGCCTGCCAAGGCTGCGGGACTGTTCGAAAGAGATACCGCATACTGGCATACTGGCCGAAAAGGCTAATTTCACATCAGGCGAGTAGCGGCCAAACGCAAGAAGTAAAAAAAATAAAAATAGGTGGCAGACCAACTTGAGTGGCAAAATTTTGGGGGAGGCGTTTGCACGGCTTTGAACGAAAATGTACTCGTTAAAAGATTTTAGAAAGAAATGTATACACCATTAATTCTTTTGTTACAGGATTTGTCATTCTACGGAACCGTGATAGTAGTTCTTTGGATTGCAAAGAATTTGATGTATATAACAACACTGAGCCGGCAATGCGAGAAATTCTACATATCTGTTGAAAGAATCCAAGATTCATGCGCATTGATTTTAATGTCCGATTGTTCAGGTCCCGTCCAGTGTTTAGACTATTCTTGACTTTACGATCATCTTTATCACTTATAAAATGACACTTTGAGTGCTTGCAGACATACTTTTAAACGTGTTTGAAATACTTTGAAACATTCTGTCAAACAATGCAATTTTCATTTCACAGATGATCAGAAAAAAAAATGCAAAAACGTGCTTCGCTTGCATCGAGCATCATTCAGCAAGATACGCGTGTGTGGCCTGTTCTACTTAGACGCTGCGTTACAATTTAGCTTTGTAAGTCTTCTTACTAACTACATTATTGTATTGCTGCAGTTTGCATATTTGTAATAAAGGTTTTGTTTATTTTGTTCCTTTTATTACAGTCTTCTTCCTAACCTTGTCTCGTGTTGTAAGAAACTTAACTAAACACAGAACATTGACACTGATATAGGGACTTGCTCCGAATCCTTAAGTGATTACATATTTACACAATTTACGAACTATACACAAAAATAATAAAAAATTGTTCATAACAAAAGCAGCATAGAATTAGAGAGAGTCAAGAATAGTGCCCAGAAGGATAGCAGCATTGCCACGTTGGATGGCAATAATGTTTCTTTGGCCGAAAAATACGCAAGCACTCTGGTCACGGGAAGAGTCGACCAAACGCTTGACGATGTTCCGAAATACTAGGTGACTCTAGTGTTTTAACCCCAAAAGGGTCAAACGTATAAATACTAATGAGGTTATTGTATTTGCGCCATTTGATGTTTTCAGCACCTGCATTTAACATTTTATTTAGGTTTATTTTATCCCTTACATTTAGTTTTTATCTCATATATTATGTGTTTTGTACTTATTAATTTGTTAGTAAGATGTTTGTTGTTGTTAAGTGTTTGGGCCGCTTTTTGCGGTGAAAGCCTCCTCTATACTGTTCCAGCTGACTCTGTCTTTTGCCAGTCTGGGTCAAACTTTTACATATGTCTCTTTCCTTATTGTTCCTAGTATACTACAGCTAGATGGTGATCATCTTTAACGGTTTCTCATTTTCAGAATTGGGAGTATTTAATTTCTTCGTCAAAAAGCCAAACTTAGGGATGGGTAGTGACCAGAGCACAATATATGAAGCAGATCAATTTACAAAATAAAAAATAGTTTATTGTCACAATTGGCATAATCAGCACATTTAAACGTATTTGGAGCCTCCTATTAAGCAAAACAGTGCCTGTATTAGGAGACTCCGCGCTTCCATATCATTGCCGTATACTTATACTAACAATGAGTTACAAAAAAGTTGTGTACTGTGACATTAGGAGTAATATAATTCATTTCGTTGATTGCAACCCACGGTATTCGAAGAGGCTGATATGTATAGTTTTATACCAAATACCTCATTAATAAAATCTACGCTTTGCAGATGATACCACTGTCATAGGGGCAAATGACAAAGAACTCCCTGAGCTTCTACAAATAGTACAATCAGTGAGTGTGGAATATGGACTCCATATCAACCGAGCTAAAACTAAGCTAATGTTTGTGGATCGTGCCGGTACACCTCTGCGTTACTCTTAGGGATTACAGGCGTGATGTTATGTTATGTAGAATTAAATGGCATACTCACAGTGAGGCAGTTTAATAAATAAAACTATTTGATTGCTTAGTAAATTACACTTAACGATGGACGGGATATAAAATGTGCAAAAGGCAGGTTTTATTCTGTAATGTGACGTAATTTACAGAAAATTAAATTGTAGCACTATTATAATGTACTGAGTAATGTATCCCATTAAATATATCGGTAGTGAGGCGTCTACACAGAACAGGCCACACGCGGACATCTTCTTGAACGAACGGTTTGCCTGTATCACGGTCTTGTAAAGACGTTTTTGACTTTCTGAAAGAAAAACGTTTGATTGAACTGATTTTTCTTAGAAAGTAGGTTGTTCTGTCCAGCTGCTGCCAATTTTCTCTGTGTTGCCCAAAAGTCTCCCGGCTATTGCCCAACGTAGAGAAGATTGGAAAGGTATAGGGCAACCTACCTTTCCAATTTTCTCTTTGTTTTGATTTCTCCGGCCAATTAGTCAAAATTCAGGAACGATTCCAAATTGTCAGCCAGCGTCTCATGATACTCACCATTAATTTGAATAACTTCTCTATAATCCTATAGGCCTAAAAAAATATTTTGGTATAAATCGAACATTATATCCCAGTAGGATTCATTGTCCGGATATGTTGTGACGTTTCTTCGTTCTTGGACTTCCATAATCCACATCTTAAGCGTCGTTATTAGTTATCTCATAAGTTGCAAGTCATAAATAATATTAAAATCGAAAGATATAGTAGCAAATGTTGATATCACTCCAAAAGTACTGATGACAGGAAACTCAGTACACACATAGGTAATGTAACATACAAAGAAACAAGAGATGATAGACAACCAGTTCCAAATGATCAAGCTTCTGAGGTTTTTATTACTAATACTCAGGACTTTCAGAGGCCTATGGGCGGCATAAAAACTCTGACACCAGATTAGGAACTAACCACACGATAAAGAAAGAAAGGACTTTCAGAACGTGCTGAATTTTTAAGACCAACAAAATATTGTGATCACTCCCGATGATATTAATATAGTTGTTTAGTACGAAGCTAGCGGAGTTGAAGAAGCTGTCACTAATGTTACTCAGATAAAGGAAAGCGGTCATACTGAACGAGACAAAGGAAAAAGATTTTTTTATTAAAACATGCAAATTGATTATTCTCAACGTTAACATACAAACGACTCCTAAAATGTTGTACAGACGACTATTGGGAAAGATACGGTTATCGCGAATTGAATACTTTGAGCACAAAAAAGAAGCTAGCATTAAATTTAACGGCCATAGTACTGTTTGTAAATCTTTTTCAATTACGTTGTTCAGAAATAGTTTGTTGGACAAAGTGATGACCGAATTTCTATTTAACGGTATGTTTTTTAACGATGAAAACATGTTTAATACTCCAGACATTTAACACTTAGATATGGTAATACCATATCTAAGTGTTAAATGTCTGGAGTAGTAGACTACTGATAAAGAAATCAATATATTGTGTTTGTGTTAAACTTCAATTATTAAAAAGTAATTAATTATGTGGATAGGTTTGAATTTATTTTATGAATGTGTCCCCACACATGAATAAATATGTATAGACCCCATTGGACATAAAATTTAGTTACATTCTGATAGAATAGAATAGAATAGAATAGAATAGAATAGAATATTTATTTGCGTAAAACATGGTATACAGGGTGTTAAATACAAATTGAGGCACAAGCATGTTTAGCTAGGATAAAACATAGCATGCAAAATTTTAAAGACAAGTTAAGGCAATCGTATTTTTAAAAACATCAAAATTTTTTTTCTTCAAATTCTTTTAAACTATAAAAACTACACTCGAGTAACCACTTATGAAATTTAATTTTAAATAATTTTACATTTAACGCTTTGAAATGCCTAGGTATTTTATTATAAATGCGCACACACATTGCCAAGCAGTTACTGTTGTATTTAGATAGTCTAGGCAAATCATTTAACACCAGTTTATATGGATCTCGTCGGTTCCGAGGATTGACATCATTGGCAGTCTTAAATAGTTGCTTATTATTCATAACAAACACACATATTTCATAAATGTAAAGCGACGGTAACGGTAACAAATCAAGTTTTTTAAATATTGGTCGACATGTGTCGTCGGGCTTAAGTCCACAAATGATGCCCTTCAAGTGCCTACCCCGTTGTTGCCTAGTTATAGTTACAGTCAATAAAATGAAGCAGAACACATGGAATTCGAGACTGAACTAAAATACCCCATTTCTAACCAGATGTGTGATTTCAAAGGATCTGAATTGAAGGATCATAGAATCATTTTCCAAACTCACTTGTGATTTTTTTAAGAAAAAGTCATGTGTACACTAAACTATTTATTTTAAAGAAAATAGAATTGCATTTGCATAATGACGTAATGAGCGATAACTTGCATCAGATTTAATGGTAGCGTAGCGTCGACATAGAACAGGCCACACGCAGTCATCTTTCTGAACGTTCGATTTGCATGTAAAACGTTCTTCCAGAGACGGGCATGACATTCTAAAAATAAATTTAATTATAATAATTTAATTCTGATTAGTCTTTTAAATCAAGAAATGTCATCACTGCTTCATACCATCATTCCATTCATGCCCTTATCCCAGTTCATTTGAGGTCGGCGCAGCATGTCTTCTTCTTCCATACTTTCTATTACTCGTCATCTTATCAGACACCTTCTTTCTTGACATTTCATCTTTTACACAGTCCATCCATCGTTTCTTTGGTCTTCGTCTACTCTTAAACCCATCCAAATTCAAACTCAAAACTTTCCTCACGACATTATCCTCATTTTTCCGTAACATCATCACCATCCCTTTTGAGGCTCAATGTTCTGATCCATACCAGACAGCAGGTCTAACTATTGTTTTATAAATCTTCCCCTTAAGTTTAAGTGGAATGAGGGAGTCGCAGATTGTTCCCGTGACTTGCTGCCATTTCATTCATCCCGTGTTAATTCTGTGCTTAACGCTACAATCTATTTCGCCATCACTTTGCAAGAGTGAACCGAGATACCGAAGGCGCAACAACAAATTTAATAGTGATTTTAAAATTCTTACTTGTATAATTTCTGTTCTCTATTAACTGTATACACGACGTATCAGCTTCTTCAACAGTTGCATAGAACTTATCGCAGTTAATACAGTGTGTAATTACTAATACTAGATCCTTCGTGAGAAATAAAATAATAACCAGAGACCGAATCAAAACCTGGAAAATAAATAAATTAGGCAAAACTTAACTTCGCATATAACCAAACGAAGGTCAATCCCAGGACATCAAACATTTTTGCTTACATTATTACTCATATCAGTAAATTTGTTCATGTTCAGCTCGTAAACCATAAAGTTGACATAGCATAAAGCGCGTTGAAATGCGACAAATGTGCGATATAACACCTGAAAATACTAATAATGTATTCCTTCTTTGGTGACAACATAAAAATCCACAGAGTCATACAATACAAGATGTAAACGGACCCTTCACGAAGCCGTTAACCAATTATTCTGTAGATCAAACTAAGTAACTCTACGCAAAAAGTATTGCTGGGAAACGAGGTGAAAAATCACGATTTACGGTAGGACTCAATGTAACAATTTAACCTCCACGACCCCCGTACTTACTGTACGGCGGTCGTATTAAGAAAAGGTAAGGTTTAGGTATTTAAAGAAAAGTTAAAACATTAAAACTTATAAAAAAGTTGGAGCTTTTACCCCCAATATCTCTGTAACTAGAAGTTTCCCAGATATGGTCTGGAACAAAAAAATGATCGCAATGACAAGAAGAATAAGTGTCTTTCGGTTTCGTTAAGGGTACTTTTACACTCAATATAAAATAAACCATCAATTAAGTCTATAAGCGACACATGATATAATATTACTAGCATGGGGATAGCTAGACCGATGACAGGAAGACAGCCATCGGGAATGTTGAAGTTAGAGAGCTGTGTGTTCACACTTTGGGAGAGGCCTATACTGTGACATTATAGGTCTTTTCTAATTAATTGATCAAAAATAGCTCCAGACCACTAGTCTTAAAGGATATTATAGAATAAGCACTTTCAACGCGATGATGGCGCTTACAGGAAATAATTATGTCTGTCACTATGTTAGATTTGGCTTCCAGTCTAACTGGATGCATCTACAAGATTTAAAAGTCAAATGTGTTTGCCAGATGTCAAACTACTCTGTGCGCCATTGCAACATTATTAAGTTCGAAAAATTTTAGTGTTATTGATTTCATAAATATGACGGAGGTTCGTTATCAGTGGGTCGCGACATCGGAAATAAAACTCACAAAACCTTTGTTTACACTTTTAATTACTTGCTAACACGCACTCAATACAAAATAATCAAGGATGCCTCAGATATGGCTCGATTAAGAATTTAGGAACGCGGGAAGTTTAGCGCGGAGTAACGAACGTCTACCTAGACTGCCGGACCGATTCAAAGTGCCCTCTCTCAACTGTCACCGCACACGTGTACTACCCCCGTTACAGGTTAGCCAACCTACCTGTCTACGTCAGTACCTATCAATGTCGAATAGCCGATTATACTTCCGGATCGACATTTGACTCGATTATTCGCTCAGTGTCGCCATTACTCCACGCTAACCATCCCCAAGTTATTACTTGACGTTCCCAAATATTAGTTGTCAAATCTAACTACATAGTTCCTCCAGTGAGAGATAGATGGCGCTGATCCAAACCGACTGATATGCGTCGACGCTTCGACACGGCCGTCCTGATGATCACACGTCCTCGTGTGGAGTACCTGAAATGAAAGAAAATTCTCGGACAGTACTCCTACTAGTCGTTCGGCCATTCCTGGCCCAAGTGGGTGGAGAATAAAACGTATTCTGATCAAAATCATTACAGGTTCTAACGAAAATCATAACAAACTCTTTCTCTCAAAGCTGACATGTCGATCAACACCCATACTCATTCAAATAATAGGAAACTCATTAAAATATTGCAGTGCTCATACTCTGACCTCCATCCGGTCTTCAACATCACGCTTATAACCTCCATCCGGTCATAAGCATCAAACCAATCGACCTCCATCCGGTCTTCAACACGTAACCTCTATCCGGTTACCTCCACATGTAACCTCCATCCGGTTACAAACAACACCATCAAGATAATCATTTCGAGCCATTCAAAATAATTTTTAAAGTAGGTTTGTTCAACATGTTACTTCATTTTTCCTATAACGTTACAGATTATAAGAAAACTCTTACTATGCTAGGTACTCTAAATGTTAAGTTGACTACTTAGTATTCAAATAGTCTTCTCGAAGGACTGCAAGATACTCACTAACTCTGCTCTACGTTCCGCCGGTACATCAGTATCGATAGAGTTCCAGTCAATTTCAGGAGTTCGCTCTACCTTACAAGAAGCCATAAAAGGATACCTAAAGATCTTAATTCGGTCAGTGGTCATCTGAACAGTCAAACCATGTTCTAGAATCTCACGTCCAATCATAATACCATAACGTAGAAAATGATCAGGCAATACATGAAAACAAATCTCAATACTAATGTCATCGATCTCTACCAAAGCCAAAATCTGTATCGTAGAGTTACGGAAGTCTGCCCTATCCCAGTCATAGTCACAGTCTCATCAATACGCTTTCCTTTAAATTTACAGGCTACAGATTCTTTAATTAAAGAACACTCTGCATCAGAGTCGTAATGAAATGAAAATTGCTCACCGGAGTGACGTAGAGTCCCAGTAGGCGCGTTCAGGAGGCACAGGTCAACCCTCTTTTCATTGACAGGCTTGGATGACCCGGAGTCGGCGCTGCTCCTCTCATTGCGCCGTGGGCAGCTCGATGCGTAGTGGCCTTGCGCGTGGCAGTGGAAGCAGGTGATCCCGGATGCATGAGACTTCGCAGTTGTCGATGAACCCCTTCCGTTGCCATTGCCGTGGTTGTGGTGCTTCGGCGTAGCTTGAGTATCCTGTTTCACGTCCTTGCGGTAGCAGTGCACGGATTTGTGACCCAGCTTGCCGCAGATAAAACACTTCAGAGGCTTCACAGTACTATTCGCTTTGTACCACTTTTCAGGGGCATCACGGTCATCGCTAGGTAGCTTTCTCTTCATAAAAGAAACCGCTTGCAGCTCTTGTTGTAGCTGGCCACGTGTCTGAATATCGGTCGTGAAAGATAGGCGTTGCACACGGCGATCGAATTGAGAAATGTGAGCCAATATAGTACCTTCGTACCTTCGAGGTAAATTTGTCTTCCCGGATTACAGCATGGTGAGGTAAGTATACCGCCACTTCCTTATTTTTATCATTCTTGTCTATCTGCCTCATGTGTCCTAGTTGTAAATATTCTTCTATTACCTGCTTGTACTTTTCCTTTAGATCTGTATTTCTTTCTAGCCTTTTTTCTAAAAACTTAAATCTTTTTTCAGCGATAGTACGAGAGTTTCCACCTTTACAAGAAGGATTTTCATCGAGGAACGGTAGTTTCACTACGTACCTTCCACTGCTATCCCTTACTGTAGTTTTAGTATAAAACTCTTCGCACTTCTTTTCTTCAGGTCTTAGTATTTTCTTTGAACTATTTTGCTCTTCAATTTCCCAAAATTTTCTTAATATTTCGTCTTCATTAACTTGTGCATGCAAAACATTAACTTTAGGTGAACTTTCAGATGAGTCTTTACTAACTGCCCCGGACAGAACCCACCCTAAGGTAGTGCTCTGAGCAATCAGAGTGCCTGACGGACTCTTAACTATGCCTGCTTTAATGATGCAGCTGTAAGCATCAGCGCCTAGTAAAACATCTATTTTATTGGGAGTGTTGAACTTTGGATCTGCAAGCTGCAGCGTGTTGAAGCTTAACCAATCTGAGCTAGTGCTGACTCTACTCTCAGGTAAGTGGGATGTAATTTTACTTAGTTCGTAAGCGTTACTTTTAAGATTAAAATTTGAATCTAGTCGAGATAGAATATTAAAATGTACCATGTATGTTGCCATGGTTGAACTATTACCACCAAGGCCTGAAATAGTTCCTTGAATAGGGATTTTTTTCAGATTGAGTAGCTGAGCTACGGCCTCTGTTACAAAACATGCCTGCGAACCCTGATCGAGCAAGGCTCGGACAGTCTGAAATTCACCAGAGCGTGACTAGGCTTTTATTAGTGCTGTAGCTAATAAAACCTGTCTGGGCTTGGGAATATTACCTGTCGATAGACACGAAACAATCGGACCAGTATTAGATGAACCAACACTGTCGATAGCCGATGATGTCGAAGGTTGGTCCTTTTTGTCCGACTCCTGACCTAAATGCAACAGCGAATGATGGCGCTTTTGACAAACCTTACATGTGGTAGGTTTTCTACATTCAGAAACAATGTGGTTGCCGCCTAAACAGTTGAAGCAAATTTTACGTTTTGCTACAAAATCACGTCTAACTTCAACTGTCTGCTTTGAGAATTTCTTGCAGAAACAAAGTTTGTGTTCTTCTGAGCAGAACTCACATTTTATTGGTGAACTCGTAGCCAACATTGCCTTTGGAGTATGAGCAGATGAACTTTTATTATTGTTATTGCCCTGATGAACTGGTGCCCTTTTAGGCTCTAAACACTCTAACGCACGAAACCGATTTTCCATAAAGGTTGAAAAGGTTGAAAGTTGGTAAGTCATTGTTGGAGTCATTGTTGCAAATACTAAGCTCCCATTGTTTACGCGTTTCATTGTCTAATTTAAAGGTAACAATGTGTATGATAATGACATCCCATGTACTCACGTTTATATCCAAATTTCTCAACGCATTAAGACAATCGCACGTGGTATCAAGCAACTCCTTCAAAGCTGTAGTTGATTCCACCTGCATACGTTTTTGACCGAACAACCTCCTAAGAATACAATTTGTTAAGTATTTTTTATTACTGTAACGCTTCTGTAACTGAGTCCAGCACTGAATGTAATTGGCATCAGTTATAGGAGTATGACGTATTAATTGCTCTGCTTCACCAGAAAGTTGACCTTTTAAATAATGGAGCCTTTGAACATTATCTAAAGTATCATTTTTGTGTACTAATGATGTAAAAAGATCATGGAATGTTGTCCATTCATCATATTTTCCTGAAAATGTAGGAATAGATGTTTTGGGCAACTTAACAAAAGAACTACTTGCTTTACTTATACTTGTTGAAGCATTATCTGTTTGATGTACAGAATCCTTAGCTAAACGAATTTTATTAATAGATGTTTTCATTAAACTTCTATAAAAAACATAAGTGTCCTCTGTAGCATCATAGATATCAACCACTTTCTGTACTATCTTCTGCTTTATAACGTTCATATAATTTAGTGTTGGTTTCTTTAAACAATGCCCAATCCCTTTCTAATAATTTTTGCCTTGTTTCAATGTATTCTAGCGTTAATCTATCTTGACTACATTTCTTAAAATTTGTCAATCCCTTTGTCATAACATTCTGTTGATCTTTTAAAACATTAATTAATCCTTCCATTTTATAATTGATTTATGTACTTGATTAATAAATAAAATGCGTTTAAATTGATTTTAACTTGATCAAAATTTTATAAACACAAATGTATAAGTTGATAAATCAATGTAAGTAAAGAATAAGAATATGCAAAACTTCTGAGTGTTGCAAACTTAATCACAAAACTTATAAGTTAATGTCAGCTGACTAATATTTTCTAAGTTTGAACAATCCTAACACACAAAAATAATACAAGTCTCAAAACTACTTAAAATTTTACAAGTATTTTGGGAACACACAAAATCTAGTGGAAATCGACTTCGCTAGTGTACCTTCAGGTCAACCACCCCTAAATACCATCAGGTATTTAACACTGGTCCTACGAGCCGGATCATTTGGACAGTAAAGTTTTTGTGACAAGTGGCGCCCTCTGGTGGCCGCTATCTGAACTGCGCGTGACGTCACCTGTGACGTCGCGTGATGGCTGCGCCTGCGTCACCTTCCTGTCATCCAGTGAAAGTGTTGATCTGAGAGTGGCGCCCTCTATGGCCACTCCTTGAACTAGTCCGCAACTGCTGACTCAGCTCACCGCCAATGCTGGGTGAAGCTGTCGCCTCTAGTGCGGAGGACCGTGTACCTTGCTGCAGCGATCCACTGCAAGTACACGGGACGGAGAAGCGGGCCAACGGTGGCTCCACTTGTCACAAAAACTTTACTGTCCAAATGATCCGGCTCGTAGGACCAGTGTTAAATACCTGATGGTATTTAGGGGTGGTTGACCTGAAGGTACACTAGCGAAGTCGAAACATGAAACCACTGTGTACTGATCTGACTTGACAGCTCTTTATTAAAAAAAACTATTTGCTTATGTACTAACCGATGCCGCGATGTAACAAAACGATAGCGACTTCTAATTCGCCGTCAACGCCATCTATCGAGATCGCCGGAAGCTTTACAAATAATTAAGTCGTAAACAGGCATGATATCATGCTTTGACTAACTGTTACTATAGAAACAGTTTCTTTGTTAGAAATTGGATTAACTGAAAGCTTATATATACATGAACAGCAGGATGAATCAAGACTGACGGGTCTGAAACGTCATACAGTAGGAGCCTGACCGCAGACGGTCGTGGTCACCGAGGCAGACCGAAGAAACACTGGCGTGACGGTTTGGACTCGCTCTTGACTGACTGGCTGGAGAAACAAAGCACATGGAGAGCTGGAAAGGAATGGGGGCCAGCGTTATCAGGCAGTGGGAATCTGCAGGCTAGTTTTAAAAAAAACAGTCTTGGCTGATGAGAAAACGACATTAATAAGTCCGATTCACACACGCATTTTATTTTACAGAAAATAGAACTGCAGCTGAACAATAGCGTAATGACCAACAACTCCAAGCAAGTACATCGGTAGCGTAGCGTCGACATAGAACAGTCCACACGCGGTCATCTTACTGAACGTTCGTTTAGTTTGTAGTACTTTTTTGAAAAGTTGTTCTTCACATTCTGCGAAGAAAAAAACATACACTGTAATGTTATGTTTATAAGCATTGTTCTGCCAAATGTACTCGTACTAATCCACATCAAAATGGATGTTGCTTGTCCGAAATAAACGTTATTTTATTTTATTTAAAAAATGTGTCGGCGCCTCACACACGCGTGGTCAACCGCGGGGAGGGCGCCGGTCTTGGGGTACCGAAACCGGCTGCGCGAGCGACGCTGCGCGCCCTACCAAACACTTTTTTGTTATATTGAATTCCGTGTGTATTAATGAGTCCTTGTTACTTGAATAAATAAAATGAATAATAATAATTAAGGGGTACTTCTTACTTGGGTAGGTCTTGTTATTCCTAAGCTGTATACACGCCGTTCTAGCTTCCTCAACGGTTATGTAGAATTTCTCACAGTAAACTCCGTATATGACAATAAGTGTTAGATCCTTTACGATCCACAAAATTAGCGTAATCATTTTCAACAGTTCCTGAATAACGAAGAAAAAACACTGTAATTTAGCAAGTTACACACACTAAAACTTTTAAAAATTCTCTTGAATACGATTAATTCATAACCTTACATCGTGTTTCACTTCTGCAGATATGTGTGGACGTATAATAAAGTTAACGTAACACAGGGCGCGATGAAAAGCGCTATAAGTTTGATATAAAGTCTGCAAACGAAAAAAAAGGTGTACAATAGGCTGCTTATGCTGGATTGAGTTACATAACCCGCAGGTCATCTCGACCAGTCAGGACGCCACTATATACCTAGACTGGCTAGAGAAGCTATTGAGATTACCAAATATAGGAACTTCAACCGGAAGGATGGGTTTCAAATGTCGAGAGCCTGGAATCCAGTGGTCCAGCTGTGTAAAAACCAAAAAAGTGCCGAAAAAAGTTCGTGAGCGGACACAGTGAGTTTCGTGTGTCGGGAACAGAATCGAGTTGTGAGTGACAGTGGTAGTAGTACTGAGGGCAAAAAACAAACAAGAAAGAGGGTAGACCGATTTGTCTTCTCATAAACACCCACCCGCAATAACTTCAGTTTATCCGTGATCATGGTGCTTGCAACAACGCCGAAATATCGAGAACTCAAAACAATCAGTAAATATGGTAAATATCCCGTTTCTAGTGTTAATGGTAAGGCTGCTTATCGTCTGTATACCAATGTGCACGTTAGTGCAAAATAAACTACATGTCGTAAACTTAGGTTTAGCTGCAACCACCGCTGGCCATAGGCAAGGGGTTGCAAGGAATTAGGGGCCAGCTAATCTTAAGTTTATTTTCACACCCATCTTTAGCAGTAACGAACCCGTCACGACGCCGTCAACCAAGCATTCTGTACATCAAACTAAATAACTCTGCGCAAAAATTACAGCTCGGAAACGAATTTTATTTTTTGGTGTGAAAAGTCACGTGTTACGATGGGATTCAATATGTAACGCACTCAATACATTTTGCTGATGAATGCATTAAATAGTACGGGGGTCGTGCAGGTATTTAAAGTAATGTTAAGACATTAAAAACTTCTATTTAAAAAAAAACTTGTGAAAAAGTTGGAACTTCAACCCCCAATATCTCCGTAACGAGAATGTTCCCAGCTATGGTCTAGAACAAAAAATGATCGCAATGACGGGAAAAACACGTACCTTTCAGAGTAAGAGTAATTATACACAACAACATACGAGTACAAGGCGAATAAGAATTGTTGTAAGAATCTCACATACTTACCGATACCTGGAAAATTTTATTGTGCATATAATAAACTTTTAAAATATTTTGGTATATCTCAAGCAATTGTGCACAACGTTCACTTTTCAGCAGCTTTATTTCTTTAATCCACTCATCTAGATACATCTTTAACAATATTATAATTCGGATGATTATTACAAAGTGAACGTCGAATGCAGTACAAATTATGTCGCAAATGGTGTCTATGAAAAGACAGAATGAGTAAGTATCAAAAATGCAAAATACATTGCAATAAGGGTAATCTGGACTGTGGTAATCAATGTGATCGAGATCCAATTCCAAATGATAAAACTCCTAACACTCTTACTGAAATCTATGTTTGTATGTATAGTTTGCAACGTCAAAATAAGTAAGACATAGTTGTCCTTATGCACGATATCCAGAATGAAATTCATCGTGAACCCAATGGAACTAGTAACGAAGTAGGAAGTGAGAAACAGTGAATAACTATCGTATTGAAACCTTATCTTGATATCATTAACAAAGTCCATGGTGAACATCTTCAATATACACAAAGCGTTTAAGATTAAGAGAAGAAAAAACGCAAACACTTGATATTTTTTGCCATTTGGATAAATATGGTTATTTCGCAAACTATATTTTGGAACCAAAAAGAGGTAGAGGGCATAAATGAACGCATACACTATTTTTTTGTAATCTTTTTCCATACGATTATAAAGGATTTTGGGTAATACGATTCTTGCTGATTGGGACATTTTGTTTAATGTCAACTTCAACGGTTCGACACAGTATGAGTAATAGTCTCAACTCAAAATATACAATAATGTTAATGAGCCAATTCAAGTGGAAATACAATTGTGTTTATATTATGCTTATTTAGAAAGACTGCCTCGTTGGTGTAATGGTCGCAAACGCGACTGCTGAGCATGAAGTCTCGGGTTCTCCTCCGCGATCAGACATTGCTTGTCGTCCTCGCCTCGAGCAGTAAATATCAGGGCTCTGTAGAAGCACGCTGTGGTGTGGGTAGACTGGTAAACAGGTCGCGTGTTGTCACCACTGGCGCGCTTGCGATTCGTTTTATATCCGTACTGATGACCGGATCCGATATATATTACAGTCATAGTCCTGGGTGCAATATTGTTGCTTCTATTCTATTTTTAGAATCTTCTTGTCGATTCCCGGGTCGGGTAAAGTGTTATTGTGTATTTCCATTAGGAATTTCTCAGTAACAGCCACGGACTCTGGATCTGTGGCAGGTTGATGACAATAGGCTCGGCCCTTATTACACGGGACTTAAACAAAACTCGCTAAATCTAGGTGTACTAATTAGGTCTCGTTACGTCTGCCAAACACAGGGGATGGGATCACAGGCGTGATGTTACGTTATATTTAGAAAGAGAGGGTCTACTGTCTCCTATGGCACTATCTTACTCTATTATGGGTCATAAAGTAATAATGTTGTAAGAAGTGGTGACAGGCGGGGGCCTGTGATCTATAGGTCGGACAAAGTTAGAACTCATTCAAATTCAAATATTTTTATTTGTAGAACACAGGTAAACTAAAGTACAGATTCAATACTAAAAGTTGTTTAATTAGTTATTATGACCAAGTTTCATTAAGTTGATTGAGTATTGATTATATCTATAGTCTCGTTATATGTTACACGTGTCCAGTTAATACTTTACCATTACTATTTCATTGGTAGTTAAAAGAACAACTGTAAATGATCTGTTAAAATATGAAGAACTTTCAAAATTTTTTACGAAACTATCCCGTGAATTTTCTTTTAGAGAACATTGTGGACCAAGATGTTCAATCAATTCTTTTGCCTTTAAATCTGATGCAGTACTTGATGTTTTGTCCTAAATATTGCATTAAAAACGACGTAATAACTCCAAATAGTTTCATGTCCTATTTTGTTTTAATGTTGGCCACACTACTAGTTATATTTTTGATCCTGTATCGTAACTATATGCAATACTTTTTTAAAGATTTTATGGCAAATACTGCTTTTACATATTTCATCGCCTATTTTGACTGTGTTTGCTATACTGCTGGATTCATTATGAACAACGTGATCGGGATTATTCATACCAACAAATGCATTAAATTTGTTTTAACTTTCCAAAAAGTGCACAGATTCCTCAACAATGAAATGAATACCAGACATTTCATCATCTGGAATTGGATCACTGTAATCGGGTATATTTGTGCTTATATGGCCGTTTTCTTGCCAACATGCGTACTGATCTTTATATATACTTATAGAACTTTCTATCATATTGGTTTTGTGTACGTTTTTATGTTTTTCGATTTAAATGTTATTTATGCCATTAGACTTTTGAAAGTGTTGGAATATAAAGTCATTTTGTGGAATAATCAAGCTTTAAATACTCAAAGAGAAGACATGCACAGAGGAAACTATATTAAAAACATGTACCAATCCTACATTGATATATTAGAGTGTTATGATATCCAGCAAGCCTGTACTCAGCAATTCGTAAGTACTCTACACATAAATTGAAAGACACAAAAACACAGTTTATTTTTGAAACGAAAAGTAGTTGAGGAAAGGTAGTTGAGTTCTAATATAGAATGACATTTAACAAGCAATGAATGTTTGTAACAAGCAAACCATCACTGCTGGGGTGATTGTAAAGAATACAATTGTGTACCCGCACCCAGCCAGAAGTGACGAACAGGAACACCGTGTGGTTTTGTCAGTAGGAGTCTGCTAGACCCCTCCGCCTGCCCTACAGCGAAGAACATCCATTGAAAATTCCCAAAAGTAAAATAAGGGTTAGGTTAGGTTAGGTTTGTTTCAATAATGATCAGTAAGTTAAACCCATTCGACTTGAAATAAAAAGAGAATCCTTATTTTTTTTTTTCAGGGTGGGAAATCATCAAATGACCCCCCCCCCCCCCGCTCTGGGCGGAGCGGAAGGGAGTGTCAGACTTGTACTGACTGAAACCCATCCATGTTCCTTCTTTGCCCTTTGTGTTCCAGGGCCATATTCAACTGTTTTGTTCCGTCCTGTTCTATTTATAAATATTTTTTATGCGTTATTTTTTACTTACTTTTTCTCATTTTGCATGCACGTCATGTTTCTGTGACAAATAAATATTTATCCCTTTTTCTTTTCGTGCCATTGTTTTCTTTTCGTGCCATTGTCTCGTGTTATTTGGGATCAGCGCAACGCGTTTTTTCTTCCATTCTCTCCTGTCAGTCTGTCGCTATCACTTACTCCATTTTTAACCACTAAACCTGAAAAAACCTGTTCATCAGACCTCTTTTCAGATACTGTATCACATCTTCGAAGTCTTCATTCACGCACTGATTTACATCCAAGTGACAATTGAAATATTAAAAAGAGGATATTTGATTCATGAATCGGTAAGTTTCTCTAATTTGAAAGTTATCCACTACCATACGATGTTGGTTCCATAGAAAAAGTACCAGACTCTTAAAATAATTATAAACGGACCCTTTCGGTAGGACTCAATAAATCGCACTTCGCACTCAAAACATTGTGTTGATGGATGAAGTATAGCTATAAAAAAAAAAAAAAATGTTGAAACTTTGACCTGGAACGCACTGAACAAGAATGACTACTTAATGGTGACATAAATACTCCTTCTCTTTAATTTTTATGCCGCACTATATCCAGAACAGCAGTAGTCTTGGTAGTACTACTTAAACTGCCGAGCTGTCTTTAGCTTCGACACAAAATGTTGATGCACAGCACTACAGACCGTCTGAGGTCTAAACTTTGTCACTTCTACACTCAGTACGAATACGGTGCTTCTTACCAGATCGTGATCCACTTGCTGAATGCAAGTTTTTCTTACTCTTTCACTGTTCCTTTCTGATTGGTTTTGTTGCGAGGTCCAAAACCCGTTTAATTCTCTCTCGCTCGTCGTCGGACTGGGCGCTTTTTCGCTGGTTTGCCACGGTTGATTCTAGCTTTCAGGATTGCAGTGGTTTAAGAATAGAAAGACTGTCTTGTGTGCTCCTTAATTTCCACGTATCCCTGCCTTGTAGCGTCACTACGAAAAGTACTACAGCGCCATCTATGCCACAAAGGAAGAACTAACAATAAATTCTGAAAACTATACATAGGGCGATTAAAGTTATCAGCAACTTTAGACTGTATAGAAAAATCCGACTACAACTGTCGGGCAGTAACCCACCAGACACAACACCCGTCTGGTTAGAGGATTATCCCTTTTCTGTGGGGGTGAAGAACTTTACACCCTGTTCTTCATACCCCTATAACTTAAATAACGTCACTGATGCAAAAATTAACTTGACCACCAACTATGCTCAAACGAAATTGTCTAACCAAAGTATCATCTATACGAAAAGAAGAAGATGAAGTAACGTCTGTTAACGCAGCACCTATTGTTTATTTTACAGAGGGCTGCATCTGTGGCGTCACTTTCCATATACTTTTGGATGATAAAAGATTTATATTGGCAAGCAATGTTGAGCATGCAATGCGAGAGATTCTACTTAGCTATTCAAAATGTTCAAGATACCTGCTCACTCATTTTGCAATCGAATCGTTCAGGTAAATAGGTGAAAATACATTCGGTATATATTGCATTGTTACACCTAGGTATTCACACTTAAATTACGAATATGATGGTTCTGTCTATCTATTACATTTTTCACTTCGGTGGGACAACATGTAGACCCCTGTTTTGGGTTGGAACATGGGACACTTTTTGTCCAAGTTCGCGAGGATTATTTTCGACCGCCAAGAAAGTGAAGCTACGAGCAAAAGGTAGCGCTGTATATATATATACTTTAAGCTGAAAGCCTATTCTTTGCAACTAGTACGTAGTTAAAATTGTACTGTCACTTACGGGATATCTTCCGTGATTGTTCATTATTTTGAGCTCCCAATACTTCGACGCTGTTGCAAGCGCCATGATCACGGGATCACTCGAGAGGATGGTTTCAAATTGTCAAGTACGTGGAATTCAGTTCAGAGTATGCTCAAAAGTAACAGCCGGCATCGTAATAAGGACTCAACAAAACCGGGTGATACTGTAAGTATGTTTTTCCTTGACTTAGTTTTGAGTTCCAGTAGTGCGCGTAGCAAAAGACTAATAATTTATTTACTATCCACCCGCATTCTCCAGTCATCTCGCATGGCTCTTGCAACATCGTCCAAATATGAGCTCAGAATAATTGAAAATCACGGAAGATATCCCGTAATAAAACGTTCTTGAAAACCAAATACTGTTCCAAATTATGCTTTCTATTAATTAGTATATTTTTATACGACTTGTAAACGCTCTTTCTACATCCAATGCGTTTAATGGGCACTATTTGGTTTTTTATGGGTATCAGATCGTCATTATTGCATTTTATTTGTCAGATACATTTGAAATTAAAAGAAACATGCACGACATGCTGATTATAGCTAAAATATGCATTATCTCTATCTATTCTTCTGCTCTTATCCGCCTCCATGTGCTCCTCAGTGAAACTTCTCTTTAAGCCATTATCTCGGTAGTGACGTTCTTTCTAGCCATATCATTATTCAAACAGGCCATCCACACAGTATGTCTTCTATACTTCTCTATTACTCGTCATCTCATCAGACAGCTCCTTTCTTGCCATATCATCTTTCACACAGTCCATCCAACGTTTTTTTGGACTTTCTCGGCTCTTATCTACATTCATACAATATGATTATTGTGCATTTTTGTTTTTTGCCATAACTAACATTATGTCTACTTTTGCCTGTTTATAGATGACGAGAAAAAGCTCTGCAAGAACATACTTCGCTTACATCGAGCATCATTCAGCAAGATACGTGTGTGTGGACTGTTTTACTTAGAAACTGCGTTACAACTAAGTCTGATAGCAAATTTTACTAGCTACACAATTGTTTTGCTGCAGTTCGCAATTTTGTAAAAAACGTTATTAAATTAATGTAATTTGTAGCTGGTATAAAACTCTTACTCCAAAAGTTCAGTTCTATCATTTATTTATGTTTACTAAATTGTCAAAATGACGCAGCAAACCCTTTGTTCATGATTCCTTCCATAGTAAAAGTTGTTCATAACGGTTAATACAACAATGACTCCGCAGAGGTCAGAAAAAATTGTTTTTTATTACTTTTGCCCTTGCGTTCATTAAGTTTGCGACGTAAATGTTTTTCTTTCTTTCTTTTTTTATATTAAACGGAGCTACTCTTGACCTCAATCTAGTTCTGAGCACAGAGATGAGGTCGACGATGGAACGATCTAACCCAAAAGAAGCCTGTTAACTCGCAACTGAAATAGATTGGGATCATATAAACTTGGGAACACCGGCGCAGGCAGGCAATTGGACTCCTTGGCTGTGCGCATAATGAACGATGTAGCAAAAGCGCTTCGTGCGAATGTGTGGAACATTGACAAGGTATGGATAACCTGTACTGCGTCTGGACTCCCGATGGAAGAAGGGAGATGGTGGAATGAGCACGTGGAGCTCTTGCGCACACTCATCGAAGTACACTTTCTTTCACTATATTAAGTTATTACTCAGTTATTTTAATCGTCATCTGGCTTGCCTTTTCCCAACTATGTTGGGGTCGGCTTCCAGTTTAACCAGATGCAGCTGAATACCAGAATTTAAAAAAAAACTTACAAAGTTTTTTATCATTAAATACATAATTCGCACATGCAAGGTTTTTTCAAAGATACCATTGAATTAGTCGCTACGCTACCTTTTACTTCAAAAATCAAAATCCAGTTTTCAGTTATTTCAAATATGTATATCATACCATGATATTCCAAGTATGTGCCCGTTCCGGTTCTCAAGAAAGACCATGGTCACGTTGTATGGTAATTTTATTTTACTTTCAAAATAGCGGCCACGCATTAAACCTACATTAATCAATAGCTAGTATCAATACAGACAAGTTTTGTGTGAGACAAAATCTTCTTAAGCGTCTCGTTTCGAGACATCAAAGCTATAATCTTTGCCGTCAGTTCAGTTTTGATTTAATTAGGCGCTCATAAAACCTGAATAAATCAATAGCTGGCATCGAACGATCATACGAACAAGAATTGCATGCGTCACGGTTCTCAGATATAAGTAATTAAAGTTATAATTTTCACCATCAGTACACGTCACATTTCTGAAATATAAGCTATCAAAGTCGTGGTGGAGTACCAGCTTTGTCCACAATTTGCCAGTTCTGTTAAAGTTCCATCCAATATGGGGCGACCTTGTTGCCATCATCCGGGCACAGAATCTACGGAAAACCCAGTAAAGCTTAACCTAGGAAGCGAACCAAGGACATCTTGGTCAGCAGAAGCATTTGCTATCACTTGGGAACTCGCGCGCCTCAAAGAGATGTCAGCAACAAAGAAGGAGTCCGCAAGGGCCGATGCCTGCCGGGCCTGCAGGACGAAAGAGATACCGCGGCCCTGGAACACAAAGGGCTAAGAAGGAACATGGATGGGTTTTAGTGAGTAGAAGTCTGACACTCCCTTCCGCTCCGCCCGGAGCAGTGGGGATCATTTGATGATTTCCCATCCGAAAAAAAGGTAGTACTTTTAAAAAGGATAAAAAATAAAACTAAAAAAGAAAATGGGTGAAATTAATACTTTTAATTAGATATGATAAGCTAATTACTTACATTACAGTTCAATACATACGTAACAATGTACGTACTTATGGAGCAATTATTGGTAAGACTGGTATTCAGACTTACTGACTACTAATACTGATTTATTCTTAGTCCATAATTGCTTATTGTTATACAAAATAGATAATTTCATAATACATAATTTTCCTTATTAAAATCTCTAGAAGACAAATAAATGACATTAATTGTGACTCATTTCAGTAAACAATAGGTAAATTGGCAATACTAGTTTTTTTTTTTTACTGTCTCGTCGGTCGAGTGGTTGCAAGCACGACTGATAAGCATGAAGTCTTGGTTTCTATTTCGGGGTCGGGCAGTGACTTTGGGTTTTTTCCATCAGGAATTTCTCAGTAGCAGCCACGGAGTCTGGATTTGTGCTCAGCTTATGACAATAGGCTCTCCCCTTGTTCTTCTTCGTGTCGCTGGCACAACATTTTTAATATTTTAATGGCCAGAACGTCGCCACTTCCACCGCGTCGTCGGTAGCAGCGCAATGGTCACATCGGCTACATGTATTTGTTCTAAGAGGGCGGGATAGGAGGTCGAGCACAGTTTGCGACACAGCTCCACAACGCTCGCGTTAATTTAGAATTTGACAATCAACTTTGGTTGTACTCTGCTTGTAATAATATAATTTAATCATGATTCGAAAGACACGTGGCGCCGTCTATTATCACAAGAACGTTATTGTTGTTTTCCTTAGGAACAGTACTTTTTTTCGGGATGAAAGGTACCCTATTTTCGTTTCTATGCACCTGATCGTTGATTTTCGTATATGCAAAATTTCAGGATGATCGGTTCAGTAGTTTAGGCGTGAAAAGGTAACAAACAAACTTACTTTCGCATTTATAATATTAGTTAGGATTAGGAAGTTTAATGAATACAACTAAAAATATAATTTACTTTTATCTCTTATAAACAAATATTTAATTTGATCATCCTAACAGCTAGACACTCTCTTAGTGAGATATCTAAGGTTTCAGGAATGTAAACTGCAAAAGTACAACAGTGTAGTTGGTGAGTAGTCCCAGCAACACCAGAGGCAGCGTAGCGTCGACGGAGGCCAGTCCACATAGGTCAACCTTGCTGAAATTCGTTTCATGTAAGCGTTGAATATTTCTGCATATTTTTTTCTCTTCATCTGTGAATGTAACAACCAGTGACTTATTCATAAAATCTAAAAATCAATGCTTCTGTAAACATATTTTTTGAGCAAAGTTCTACTTTAAGGCTGCGTTTCCACCGAGGATGCGTTACGAGGGATGTGTTTGTTAAGAACCAATAGAATCGATTCATTTACCTAGCCTCGCTCAGCGCAGCTCTAGTGGAAACGGCTCAGCGGAGCGAAGTTTTTGTATAATACAAAACAAGGGAAAGATATGTGTGAGGAATGTGTTGCGAAGGTTATGTTCGAGGGATGTGTGCTAGGGACGGAAGATATCGAAAAAATAGAAGTCACTAGACGGTGTGGTTACTGCTCGCAACTAAAACGACCCCGCTACACATCTTCGCACCACTCATCTGCGCACCATTTCAAAACAGCACATCTCTGGTGGAAACGCAGCCTAACTGACAGTGAAGAAATGTGGTAGAAAGTTTCGAACCATTAGTCGGCTTTGCAATTACAAAAAAAAAACAATCGTTTTACCATTTTAAACATAAATGCCCAGTAAAGTGAACTGTCACAGACACGAATAGATTTTGTCCATCGTAAAGCAATTACTATACTATATACTAATCAATAGATAAACTTTGGTTTAAAATTAAAATGACTATGACAATAATTATGTACCTGAACAATTTCTACTCATAGTAAGTGTACAGGAATCTTGAAATAAGTTCAGAGCAGAGTAGAACATCTCACAACGCCAGCTGAACAGCATTTGTAAATACAGATTCTTTAAGATACATTGAAGATTAAAAAGTAGTACCAGTGGAATATACTGAAACAAAGAATCCACAATTATTATTTAGTTATTATATCGAAGATGTATCAAGCGACCTGCAAACACAGTCATTTTACTACCGCCCTGGCATCGCTATCAAAATCACTGATCTTAATGCTTGTAGCAATACGGTTGATGTTCCGTTGCTATCAGGATATCACTAACAAGTCTGTCAGAAATAATGGATGTAAAAGTAATCTCAACGAAGCCGAAAGGTACTTGCTCTCCCTGTCATTGTGATATTTTTTTTACCTCGTAACGATACTCGCCGTGCCCAGAAGTACTGCTTTCTGAATCAAGCCCTTGATCCAGCTGCTAAGCGAGAGCCTCCTCAGATGTTGGTCGAGGCTATTGGCTATTAAGCCATTGGCCGACACGACTATCGGCACAATGACTGCTGTACTCACGTCCCACATGACGACAACCTCGCGAGCCAGATCTAGATATTTGAATTGTTTATCTTTCTCTGCTTTCACGAGGTTCTCGTCATACGGAACCGTTATATGAACAATCATTGCGCGACGCTCCAATCGATCTATCACTACAATGTCAGGTTTATTGGCAATAATAGCCCTGTCAGTGGCGATAGATCGATCCCAATACAACGTGATATTACTATCATCGAGAACTAGGTCGGGCGCATACTTATAGTATGACACTTCTGATTCCACAAGGTCGTACTTCAAAGCAAGTTGCTGGTGGACAATCTTGGCAACGACGTTGTGTCTATGCAAGTACTCTCCGATAGCCTAGCTGTATTATTATTATGTTACTCTATTTTGATTTGATTTTTTGTTGCAAGATAATTTGTTGAGTTGTTGTGAAAGTTTTAAAATTGAAGTTGTAAGTATAAATTGTTGCATCTCAAATGGTAGAATGTATCAGGAACAAATAATGACTACTGTAACAACTCATGTATGTACCTACATTCAATGCAAATAAATTATTTCTTTTCTATTTTTATTCTATTCTAGAAAAAGTGACATTCTATCAGCAGTAACTAGCGTACCTAACGACTAAAGCTACAAAAAAAATGTAAAAAAAAAGTGAGCTTCCAGTCGGTGCCGCTATATGGGAGGATGTGACACTAATTTGGCAATATCGCTTAAACCACCGGGCTATCAGCCTGGACGACGCCCAAAATTACAACAAATACCATATCAGTTAAAGTATAGGTAGTCAGTAGCCCGAAACTCTGACAACCACTCTTACCAAGTGGTATCGTTTTACCCAGTATTTGGGTTGCGGAGGTCAGATACAGTCTCTCCATTTAAAATATTTATTCACCTGCATGCGGAAAGACAAGAAGCCGACGATCATACCAGTGAAAGTAGTCTTTAAAATAAAATAGATAGAAATGCTGTTGTAAAATAAATACTTACAGATTCGTTGCTCGCTATCGTGATGATAAATTGAACATCAATGAGTGTGTGGATGCATGTCTCAAGGGTGTGAATCAAAACCTGAAAGTTGAAACGGTCTTCTAATAAATTAAATTACTTTAAAATGTAATACGCGCTGCCATATATGTAAAAAGTGATTTTAAAATAGCTTTAACCATTTAAATGCCATTGTCCATGCGTCATCGCGTGCCCTGTGCTTGTCACATATAAGTGACAAGCAAGCGCGTGCCCTGTGCAGTCACGAGCACCAATATTTAAACACTTTCCTTAATTTTAAACCAATTTTCGCGAGAAATAACGATTGTAACTTGGAGATAGGATCGTTTTATAAAAATGTGAGTTCTGAATACTATGTTTGTAACAACATGAAAAATCAGAATAGTAGGAAAAAAACACTAATATGTGTGACAAAATGATACGTGAAATTGTGGCTTGGCGTGGAGGGCACACGCGTGCTCTGGGGTTCAAAAGGTTAAAATCTATTCATCTTAGTCTGGGACTTGATCATAAACATAAAAAAAAACTTACGTAACATTGATAAGAAATTTTGAAAAGATTAAAACATTCCAATATTTTATTATATGCGTCAAACTTGCAAATGTGTTTCCTTTCGTTATTTTGTGGATCGAAAACTTGATTATGACATGAAACAGTAAAAGCTTCTAAGCAACTTATGACTCTTATTGCATAAATCATATTTGCGTCAAATGAGAATAAAAAAAAACTACAAAGAAGCATGAACCAGGGTGACCCAAAAGTAACATTATGAATTAAAAATAATAAATAAAAGGTCAAAATCAGAATAACTGAGATCCAATTCCATTTCGCAACGCTTTTGATAATGTCCGCATTATGGAGCAGCCTATGAAATTCTTGAAGAGCAAGGACGGTTGCTACATTGATTTTCGCGTGGACAAAGTTGAGAATAAAAATTATAACGAAAGAAATCGAATAGAAGAATATGTCCAAGAAAAGAAAAAGGCAATGCATGAAAATATCAGGATTTTGAAATCCGGTTCTTAGTATTGTACGAGTTGAAAATGAAAGAACGCACATTATCGTCCAACATAATGATAAAAACATGGTTTTGTGTTTATTTGGGGTTATAAAGTCATATTTTATTAAATATTTGGATGAGAAAACAATAGTTTGCATTAGATTTAAAGGTAAAAGCATAGACTGCACATCTTTGTCAATTTCATGATAAAGTAAAATTTGTACTCCATTGTTAAGAAATGTTCCCTTCTTGAATAAAATATTGTAGAATTCTTTTAGACCCATTACAATCACGTTTGAATTATATGGAGAAACCTTATGAAAAGAAATGTTTAACATGTAATAAAAGAAATAACATTAAAGGTATAAATAATTAATGCGCTGTAAGGAAATTTTATCATATCTTCAAACACTTCTTCGAAAATTATTGCTTTTTCTTCGTGTCCATCATAATAGTCTTCATGGAGTATCGAGTTCTTATCTTTTATCATACATTTCATCATCTACATAAAAGGTTAGTTATCAGGTATTGAAAAATCTTTTAATAGTACTTAATAACTATTTCATAATGGGATCTTATTCAAAGTACAAAACTATGATAATAAAATTAGTCGATCCACTGTTCACCTTAGTCTTCCCCTATTCATAAAATTTCTACATTCACACTAAAAACTTTCTTTACAACATATTTCTTATTGTTCCGTGTCAGAATCCCATACTATAACAACCACCTTACCTTCATTCACCTTAGTCTTACCCTATTTTTTTAATATAAATGATGGATTTCCTATCGTATGACGAACTTCCACACAAACTTTCAGCCCCTACGATTAATTGCAAGTTTTTCACAGTAAATTGACCTACTTACCATACCTACAACCGGGTTATAAACTATCTGTGTACCAAATTTCATCCAAATCTGTTTTGTAGTTTTTGTGTGTATGAGTAACAAATATCCATGTATGAGTCCATCCTCACAATTTTCGCATTTATAATAGGAGTAAGATTTGGGGTCGGCACAGTAATTTGTCTTTTTCTTCCATACATTTCAACTAGCCGCCATCTCCGAATTCACCTTCTTTCTGGGCATTATCATCTTCTCATATGTTTATGGTCTGGTGTGGTCTTCCCTTACACAAAAAATCTCCACATTCATACTCCAAACTTCTCTCACAACATATCTCTTACTAACGGAAGAATCCATGCACATAACAATCAGTTTTAAAACAACTTCAACTTCTCAGTCATCAGCACTACTTTCAGACTATCGCTTACGTTATACCTACAGTTGAAATGAGCATGCTACGAGGAGTGCTCCCTAGCATTGGCATGGTATATACAAGGAAAATGGGGTTTGTGGAAGATACGAAGCTGTTTAAACACTTTAGCTACATATTAATAATAATATACTCGAAAAAAATCAAAGGTCAAACAAAGTATACTCACCAAAGGCTGAAAAGCTATTTTGAAAGCATTATAACATTTCAAAATTTGACTGTAAACACGGAACTTGCAAATGTGTTTATTTTCGTTGTTGTGATTCCGGGGTTTGAAAACTTGATTATTTTATGATGTTGAAACAATACTAGTTTCCAGGCAGCTCATGAGTCTGATTGCATAGATCATATTTGCGTCAAAGCAAAATAAAATGAAGTCACACATAAAGAGCCCTGACTTAAATAAAAGTTTGGTGGCTAAAACTTGTAAATTGTAGCCCAAAATCAGAATAACTGCAATCCAGTTTCATTTGACAAAGGTTTTGATGATGTCTTTATTCTTGAGGATTCTATAAAGTTCTTGAAAGGCGAGGACAACAGATATATTGATTTTTGCGTGGATGGTATTGAGAATATAGATGACAACGAAAGATAAAGAGTAGAAAAAAAATCAATGAATAAAAGGCAGGACGTTAAGATATTAAAGATTCGGCGGTTAAAAGGTTGACCTCCCAGTCTTATAATACAACGGGTTATAAATGAAATAATACACAATATTGTACCAAATAACGATGCAAATTTGGCTGCCGGGCGATTTGGAGTTATAAAGTTATGTTTAATTGAATATTTGGGAAGGAACAGAATACCCTGCATAAGATTCAAGGGATTCAGCATTGACTGTACATCTTTGTCGACTGCATGACTCAATCTTATTTTAACACGGTTGATGATGTAATCCTTCAGACATGTTTTCTTACTGAATTTCTTGTACATTTCTTTGAGACCCATTTCACCGAGGTTTAAACGGTAGCGAAGTTCCTTAAATTATGGAAAGGAATTTCAAATATACATATTATAAAAACAGAATATATCTTTATCTTTATCGAAATTTCAAATGTGGTATAAGGCTAATTTATCATAGGCAAGGTGTCAAACGTTTCCTGTAAATGATGAAATGAAATGATAGAAATCATTTCTTTCCTTTAATGGTTTTAGTGTAATACAATGTTTTCTTGATCCTTATCAAGCTAGTTGTAATCTTTCACTCAGTTTATCACGTTGTAATAGACTAGTAGACTGTTCAATATAACCTTAAGTGCGCGCAAAAGTCCATTCGCGCAAGTGTCCCAGCGGGCAAAAATGTCCGTTCGCGCAAATGGGTTCACGCAAATGTCTTTCGTGCAAATGTCCTGATACCGTTTTTAAATATTGCTAATTCAACAAAATCTTCTCTAACTAGGTATCTTCTGTATCTTTCTTATATTGTATTATTGGAAAAACCTCAACGTGCAACATCAGTAAGAGCGGTGCCCGTGGAGTCCTGTTGCAACAGTGCAAGCGTTCGATCGTGTGGGACGAGTGCACTATGTCACACAAAGACGCCATCGAAGCTCTTGATCACTATCTACAAGACATACATAGCAATCAAACGTAATAGGTGATGTGGTGGTTTTATTTCCTGGGCACTTTATGCAGACTTTGACTGTCATCGAGCGAGGCTCTGCAGCAGACGACATTAACGCATGTCTGAAAGCATCATATGTATGGACCAAAGTTCAAAAGTTGTACCTCACCACTAACGTACGTGTCCAGTTATTCAGTGATGTAGACGCAGGCGCAGGCAAAATGGAATAATGCGAAAACTTGTCGGACTTACCGATAAAAATTAGTTTTGGGTTTATTTGGAGTTATAAAGCCATGATTAATTGAATATTTGGGTAGGTATAGTAGGAACAGAGTCGTCTGCATTAGGTTTAATGAAAGAAGCTTTGACTGCAGATCTTTGTCAAGTACATGATTAAATACAACTTTAACAAGATTGTTTTTATAATCGTTAAGATATGTTTTCTCTTGAATACCTTATTGTAGATTTTTTAAGGGGTATTTTTTTTTAACTTTTACTCAGCAAAGATATTATTAATGTTAAAGAAATTCTGTCTTCTAAAACAAAAATCAAATAAACGATTTATCGGTTGCAATCGCGAGCATGAGGTCCTGGGTTCAATACCCGGGTCGGGCAAATATGTCGGGCCACGGAACCTAGAACCTTTGTGCCCGGTTGATGGCAATAAGCTCGCCCCCCGTTACATGGGTACACCTACTATTAGGTACACCTCTGCTTAACCCTTCAGGGATTACAAGCGTGATGTTGTTATGTTAAAACCAAATATACGGCAATTTATCACAGACAAGGCCGTCAATTTTTATTTATGTATAAATAATAGATTATTCTTCTGTAATGCTTTTTGTATATGATTATTAGCCATCAAAGGTCCTCCAGTCTGGTTCTAATCTTTCATCATGCATTTCATTAACGACATTATTAATGACTCGCTGTTCTTTTTGCCATCATTAAATACAAGGTGTAAACGGACCTTTCACGGAGCCATCAACCAAGCATTCTGTACATCAAACTAAGTAACAACACGCAAAAATATAAATGCTGGGAAATGACTTTTTTTTGGGGTGAAAAATCACTTTTCACGGTAAAACTCAATGTAGCGCACTCAAAATATTGTGCTGATGGATGCTTTGAATAGTAAACGGGTCAGGCAGGTAATTAAAGTAAAGGTATTATCTTAAAAACTAATATTAAAAAAAAAACTGTGAAAATGACCTCCAATAACTCCGTAACTAGAAGGTTATCAGGTATGGTCTAGTACAAAAAAAAATATCGCAATAACTGGGAGAATAAGTGCCTTTCGGCTTCGGGTTTTTTCACATCTTTTAGATTGTCTCTTGGTCTTTTACTAACTTTTTATGTTGCACAATCTGTTACCAGGTAAGGTTAACAGAAAGTATAAGTCGAATGTTTCTTGGATTTAAATAAATAAATAATCGTTTTTTGGACTCAGTAAAATATAGCCCAACAAATTCATTTATTAGGGTCGATACAAAAAAGGGGATTCCTCAGAGTGCAACTATTCTTAAGCTCAACCAACTATGCGCTACTAAATTATTCCTCATAGAGCAAACATTGGTTGCGCTCACAAATTCAAATTAAAAATATTATAAGTTTATTCCTTAAAGCGCAACCATGACGAAAAATAGAGAAGGGTATGATGAATTCATTAATGATAATATATCTCTCTATTTTTCATCATGGTTGTGCTTATATTTTTAATTGACGGCACGGTTGACGCAGAGGCTGAGCAATTGACTACTGCGCTTCGTGTCGCGGGTTCGATTAGCGCACGGAACAAATATTTGTATGGCCTACAAATAGTTGTTCCGGGTCTGGCTGTTTGTGTATGTGAATTTAAATGTTTGTAAACGCACCCAAGATACAGGAGAAATTCCTAGAGTTGGGCAACATTAAAAAAAAAAAATAAATATTGATTTGTGATCGCATTAAATGGTTGCGCTCCGAGGAATAATTTAGTTGCGCTAAGTTGGTTACGCTTAAAAATAGTTGCGCTTTGAGGAATACCCCAAAAAAAAGGCTGCAAGAAACTAAAAGGACGCCTGACTTTCAAAGCAGGTAAAGAACCCGTATTTTGGAAATCAGTACACTTCCATGGACAATATTTAAGAGAGAAGTTTGGTTATTTTCAAGAAATAATATGACAATTCCAACACTGGTAGTAGACTATAAAATTTAGATATTATACAATTATTATAATTATTAAAACTAGCTAAGAAATAAAAAAAGTGAAATAATTAAACAAGGTTTCAATTCTTAAGGTTTATAAAATACATTAAGATTTGAGGAAAGCAAATTGCAACAGCACAATAGTGTAGTGAGTAAGAAGTGCCAACAGACGTAGTGGTTGACCAACATCTATATAGAACAGGCCTAAAGCACTGATCTTGGAGAAAGACGCTCGATGCAACCGTAAGGTATTCTTGCATAACTTCTTTTGATTGTCATCTGTCAACAATGGAAAAAAAATGGTGTTTATTATAGTTGCAGTACTAGACCAAAGAAACGATGCAGTATAGTATGAGGAATGCAACGAAAAAAAAAATTGCAAAAAAACCACTTTAAAAAAAATTACTAAAAACGTTTACTTTCGGAAGTTGGCTACTTTGTTGGTTTCATTGACTTTTTTGCCACTGACTTCCGACTTTTTTGCAAAACAGATTTTTTATTTTACCCTTTTTACCCGACTGTGGCGAAGCCCAATAGGACATGGCCATGGCGCGGGAACGAAGGGCCTTGTCAATGCGGGCGAGCATGCTCTCACGTAGGTTTGCGCGCTGTTCGAGGGAAGTCTAGATAACGCTCTTCAGGGCGTACTGCACGTCCCTCTACACGTGCGGCCTGTGGGCGGTTTACACGCGTGCATCTTACGGGGCCCTCCGCGTCCAGTTCAACAACGCGCTTAGGGCTGTATTGGGGCTGCCTCGCTACTGCAGCGCCTCAGGCATGTTCGCGGAGGCGCGCACTGATTGCTTTTACGCGACCATGCGCAAGAGGGGTGCGTCGCTAGTGCGTAGGGTGCGAGGCAGCACCAATGCTGTCTTGGCGATGATCGCGGACCGGATGGACTGTCCGTACATACGGCACTTTGATACGACATTGTGATAGGCATGTTGCCGTCAGCAGCACCGGTTAGGTGTTGTCTTTTGATCTCCTTGTTTTTAGTTTTATTATTTTTTTTGTTTTATTATCATTTATGTGTTATCTGTATTTGTATGTATTCCAATATGAGGTAAGGTTGCTCGAAATAAATGTATTTTATTTATTAGTTGCAGTATACCAAATTCTTGTCATGAAACAATTTTTAAAGCTATTAAGGAACCATCATGTCGTCGAAGGACAACCTGTTATTGAAAAAAAACCGATCGTCAGTAACAAATGTAATAAATGTAAAACAGCAATAAAGGATTATTTTTCCTTTATTTATATCTCTACATATAAATCATAAAATAAAATATTTCATCTAAAACAAAAACTTTTAAAAATATAAATATTTATTATTATATTTCGTCAACAGTATTTTCTTTAGTTATTAGTTGCTGAAAAAAGGTTTTTTCATAAAATCTACGTGTTTACAGTACACCTTGATTTTATGAAAAAAAAATTGATTCAGGAAGAAAAAGGTGAATACGAAACGTCGATTTCGTCAAAATTTGTATGGAGAATCGCAGCCCATGTCCCGTCTTAAAGTTTCAATAAACGAATTCTGCCTGTAATTGGTGCATGTAAATCGAACACGTAGCGGTGGGTACCATCGCTTTGACCTTCCGGTTTTATACACCGTGACTTTTTAGTCGTCTTACAAAGGTGGTCCACTCAATGTATCCGACATAAAATACCTCTAGGCACCATTATTTCTATTTTACCATTAATTAAGATAATAGGTACAAAGAAAAATAAAATAATAATACATTACAATTATGAAACATCCTGTTATTAATGTTTACGTGTCAAACGGAAGAATATACCTACCTAGTACTCGAGTCGAGTAGATCATCGCTCGCGACAGGGTGTTTCAACTACGTCATGCGTCATAATATTGATTAATATTTTTATTTTATTCAAATCTCATAAATATCTATTTTATTAGTCATTGGATACATGTAGTGGGCTGCCGTTGTAAGACGACTAAAAAATCACGATGTATTGGTATTCAAACATAGATGATTTCGAAACTAATTTACCTGTACAGTTTGATGCCAAAATGAATTCACATGCATTTCGTGAATACTTTACAGTATCATAAAATGCCTCGAGCTGTAAACTGAGTGAGAATTGTATGGTCAAGTTCTTTATCATCCGAAAAGCAAGGAATATCGACTCAGCAGGACTTCCACGCTAGAACAAAAAAGTTAGCAAAATTTTTCGTAAAAGTGCTAAATAATATAATGATGTTAATTCTAACACAATAACAATTTTTAAAATAGCAGCAAAAATGAAATTGGTGGTTACTGGGAATTTTAAATTTTGTCACTGTCCGCCATTCAATTCTATTCAATTCATTTATTTAGTCAGACAAATACAAATATTATATAGTCATTATAAAATCTTAAAAAAAAAAAAAAAAAAATATTTATTTACTAAATAAATTCTTTATTATGACTTTATGAATATTTTTGTTGTCAAAATCAAAATACAAACTTAAGCAATTGAAATAATAATTTAAAATAACATAATCAATTAGATTTATTAAATTAATAATAATTGTATCATTAAAGCAAATAATCAAGCATAACAACAACAATATAACAACAACAACGGAACATTGAATATTGGTGGACAAAGAGAACACTCATGTTTTAAATTGTGTCGCTGTCCTCCAGTAGTGGACAACAGAAATATTAAAAGAGTCGTGTCACTGTCCATCAGTGGTGTTTAAGGGGAATAATTTTAAAAGGTTGTGACACTGTCCACTCTGGTGGAAAGAGAGAATTATTTTTAAAAATCGTATCGCTGTCCACCACTAGTACCAGCAGGCTGTAGACATCGGGAATCATTGTTTTTGGATGGAGATAACCTTTTACACCGTAACTTGGAAACTTTACCTCTATAATATTAGTAATAATATTATTAATTTAGAATTATTTCTGAAAAAGGGAAGCTTACCTCTCCAAGCTTCAACTTATATTTTAAAAATTCTATCACAATTTGAACATTAACTAAACCTTGGAACAATGCCTCTGTCGTTTGATACAGGATCTGAAAGTGATAAATGAAGTATAATAATTATAATAGTCCTATTTACCGTATTCGGTCACGGCGATCAATCTCGGCGGATATTAGCCATCGACCAGGCCGATATTATAGTGGACCAGCTTATGCTTGCGGCTTCGCCCGTGTGGAGTCCCGTAATCGTCCCACGGCATCGTACTACCGGTATAAAACGTATCCTATGTGTTAGTCCTGGTTATAAACTATCTGTGTGCTAAATATCATCCAAATCCGGTCAGCAGTTTTTGCATGAAAGAGTAACAAACATCCACCCATCTATCCTCACAAACTTTTGCATTTATAATAATTATTAGTATAAATATATGTACAAATAACTTTATTGTTTCAGAGGTACATTATATCAAAAATAGGTATCTGGTCTCCACACAAGGGTTCCCTGTGTCGTGGAGGCCAGTCTATTTCATTGCAGAACAAAGAAATTTGCAACAAATTATAAAAAACAGAAATAATATAGATAAAAAAAAAAAAAATTACATGAGTGGAGTGTGTATGTATGTGTATGAGAAACTGTGTGTGTGTGACTGTGAGGGGCTGTATATGTCAGTAGTAGGATAGTACAAGTGTGTGCGCTAACACAGTTGCACACTCTCTTCCCTCAGTCTCATAGAACGATGGGACGGCAATCTCAACCGACCGGCGCAGGACCAACGGCTCAACGTGCTTTCTGAGGCGCGCGAGTTAGGAATTTTTCATTAGCAAGCCAGAGTTTGGAAGCATGCGGTAAAGTTAACATAATTATATTCTTCTTCTTAGCGTATCGATGGCAAAAAGTTCAAATTTGTTTAGCCCAAAACACAGTCACGCGAACCCCGTTCACTGATGCAGTGAGTAGGTCATCAGGTGCGCAGGTGATAGGGCATGCGGTGCAAAAAGGGACGCCGCATACGCACATGAGTTCTGTGCCATACATGAACCCCATCAGCAGAGATTATATTGTAATCAAATCATACAGTTTCAGAAGTTAAAGTTCACTTACTGGTGGTTGATAAATATTCTTAATAATCTTATAGCACTTTAATATTTGATCAAAAGCCTTAAACATCTCCGTACTCTCTTCTTTAGTGCATTCGTTTTTCCAAACAAGTAATAATCGCATATTCCATAGCTCAACTTTATCGGTCAATAGCTTCATTGATCTGATTGTGTAAATTAAATTTGAGTCAAGAGCCACAACACACAATAGATAAAATATGACATTCAATGGGGGTTTGCTGATCATGACGTAAAAATAGGTTAGTTCAATGATATAAAAACCAAAGATTCCAGCGACGCACATCCAACTCCTCATAATGAAACGTCTGAGAGTGGCATTATTGTTAAGAAATCTGTGAACTTCTTGAAACTTCAAAATAAATAAAACGCTGTTCTTAGTTTGAATGAAGTTTATGATAAAGTTCATGATGAAACCAAAGAGTTTAAAGAAAAAGTCGAAAAATGACGCAAATATCTGGAAATTGTTAGTACTATAATGCATAATATATCTTTTGAGATTGTCATCTAACATTATTTCAATGATACGATGGGTATACGTTGTCAGGAACGTTATTATACCACTTATTAATACGAACTTATTGAATATATTATTTGAATTTATACAATTGTTTTTGATATGGTATTTAGGATTTAGAGTTAGAGTTTGCATCAGATTCAGGGGCCAAAAAATTCGTTGAACTTCTTCATCAATTGTGTTACTTCTAACGGTTTTATCATTTATTTCGATTATTTTAGCAAAATTCTCCTTAAAACACTCCATTATGTAAAAAAATTTACTGTAGCTTGAGAACTGCTAAGGAATACTAATCTTTTTTATTAAAAGGTACTGTAGTCTTTATTTTATAACTTCATTACGTTATCGCTTTCAAATTTTGGACTTAATGGAATTAACTTTATGATTTATTACCGGGCATTAGAATGGGGCTGGTGAAGTAGACTGGGACGTAACGCACCCGATCAATTCAGGATGGATGAAATGGCGACAGATCACTGGAACAACTTGCGACCCACGGATGCCCCTCAAGTTAAAGGGCAAAATATACAAGTCCGTGATTAGACCTGTCGTACTGTATGGAGCGGAATGCTGGGCTGTGAAGAAGATGGATGAAAAAAAATGCATGTATTGGAGATGAAAATAATGAGGTGGATGTGTGTCAAGAATGGATAAAATAAGGAATGAGTATTTAGAGGAAGTTTGAAAGTAGCGCCAGTTACAGAAAAGTTGAAAGGGAATCGGCTGTCTTGGTATGAACATGTGATAAGGAGGGACGAACATGCATGTGACTAAAAGAGTGATGAATATAAATGTTGATGAACGGAGAGGGAGAGGAACACCGGAGAAAGAGAAGGTAACGATGGATGGATTTTTTGATTTGTGTGAGGAATGATACAAAGGAAAAAGGTGTAAATGATTGCGTGACGGTTGACAAAGGAGAATGGAAGAAAAAAAAGTATTGCGCCGACCCCAAGTAAGATGGGACAGGGGCAGGAAGATGATGATGATCTGGCATTAGAATAATACGACTACCTATACGAACTTTTTGATTTACCCATCTGCCCCAGAAAGATAATAATATTTTAAAGTATAAACTTATTAGTTTGATGGGGCCAACCGTGCCGTCAAAACTTAATTGAGCACAATTGAACATTTAAATTATGTACAAACACAATTTAAATGTTTATAAATATTAAGGCCTTAAAAACGTACGCCTCTTAGCTGAGTTAAAAAAAAAAACAACCACCACCGATTATCGGAATAGAACAATTTTTATTGTATCTGTGAAAATAAAACACTAGTAGAAATTAATTGAATACACCACAAGTGTAATAAACATTGCATTTCAAACCTAACATTAGCGCGATATGGGATTTCGAGGAAGTGTATTAAAAAAAAATACACAGGAGGGTCTAGACAAATGCCAAACACTTTCAAATAATCTCATCTTTCTGAAGCGACCTTCTTCAGAAGTTAATGGCATGGTTTTCGGTAGTTGATGTCAATTTAATACATATTTGACTTATCTATCATCTTTGTTGCTAATAGAATGTCACTATTGTCCTCCAGATCATTGTCTTTTTTTTCCATTTCTTTGAAACCATAGGAAGATCAATTTGATCTTCCTATAAGTACTTGTAAATTGTCTTTTTTTACGATGGGAAATCATCAAATGATACCGCTCTGGGTGGACGGGAGTGTCAGACTTGTACTGTCTAAAACCCGTCCATGTTCCTTCTTTCCCCTTTGTGTTCCAGGGCCGCGGTCTTTCGAACAGTCAACAGACAGTACGAAGCCGTCAACCAAGCATTATGTACATCAAACTAAATAACTTTACGCAAAACGACTTTTTTTTTTGGGGTGAAAAATCACGTTTTGCAGTAAGTCTCAATGTAACGCACTCAAAACATTGTGCTGATTGATGAATTGAACAGTATGGAGGCCGTGGAGGTTTTTAAAGTAAAAACGGCGAGAGCGACTTTGTTTATTCTAAGTAAAGATTTAACCATTTTTGTAAGCTTTTATTTTTAACCACACGATAAAGAAGAAGAGTGTTAAAATCATTATTACAGGAATGCAAACTGCAGCAGCACAAACGCATAGTTAGCAAGTAACGCAATCATTTTAATCGGAAAACCAGCATCAATGTAGAATATTCTGCAGGCATCCAGCTTGTCGAATCTCGCTCTATGTAGACGTTTCACATTCTTGCAGAACCTCTTTTCCATATCTGTAACAAATTTAATGGTGCAATGTAGCATGTGGGCAGGGCACATTGCTTGCAGAACGGATGGCCGATGGGGCCGAAAAGTCCTAGAGTGGCGATCGCGAACCTGAAGACGTTGCGTTGGAAGGCCTCCCACTATGTGGACCGATGACCTGGAGAAGGTTGCAGGGATCGGCTGGATGCGAGTTGCACGGCACCGGTTAATTTGCCGACACTTGGGGGAGGCCTATGTCCAGCAGTGGACGTCTTTCAGCTGTAATGATGATAACGATGATGATGAATGTAGCATTTTCTTTTAAACCTTAAAGTACAAACCTTCTTTTTTATAACTAGCTGTTGCTACTTCCCTATTTAAAACTGATTTCGTTACAATTTCAAGGGTTTTATTATTTGCACGGTACCCTATTTTTTTTTCCAAAATTAACGTAGCCTGAGTTACTCAGTTGCCAGTAAAAGTCCCGTCAAAATCGGTCCAGCCGATTCGGAGATTAGCCGGAACAAACAGACGCAAACATTAAAAATGTTTTTGTTGTAAGAACCGTATACTTTCATAATTATGCATTCACTAAAAAGTTGTTATTTTGAAATTACAAACAGACACTTCAATTTAATTAATTTGTATAGATAACTTCCTGGCTTAATGTCTATTTTTTTAAATAAATATATGTATAGACCGACCGCTTTAATGAGTCCTCGTGAAGGTATTAATTTAAATGGACATTATTATAGACCTAGGCCATGCCCCATATGTTGGTGTTCAAAGTGTCCAAATGGCTAAACCTGTAACTGTACTTGTAAGGAACTAAAAACCGACATTGATGCCGCAATTGCCTTGGCTACCAACCGGGCCTAAGACATAAAAATCCTAATGAGTTAGGATTAGTATCCTAATCCTAACTTCCTAACAAAAAAAACTTAGTAACCAAAATTAGTATAAAATAAATGACAATCGATTCGAAAAGAATAATTAATGGAAATGTATGGGGTTAGACATACCTGTACTATTCGATTTCATTAGTAGCGCGCATGAATCCAGAACATTATCCACAGCTATGTAGAACTTCTCACAATGTAGGTTCAATGTGATTTGTATTGCTAAAAATTTCACAATCCAAAAGCAAAACCACATAGACAATAGCCATGTTGGAAGCTGTAAAGAAGAATTAGTCTTTTAGTCTACTAATATATTATATCCTTTTATACGGGGTGGAAAGCACACCGACGCGAAAATGTTACCACGTATTCAGTACATCATTTCTGAGGCCATCTTCATAGAAATTTTAGATCGGTTATTGAAAAGAGACTACATCCCAATACTTTACCAGCTGGTCCTGAATGATAAATTTCATTGAAAGAATCTTATATCATCATCTGCCTAGCTTTTTCCCAACTATGTTGGGGTCGGCTTCCAGTCTAACCGGATGCAGCTGAATACCAGTATTTTACATGGAGCGACTGCCTATCTGACCTCCACAACCCAGTTAGTGGTTACTGGGTAATACAATACCCCTTGGTATGAGACTGGTTGTCAAACTTTTTGGGCCACTGACTACCTAATGACTGTCAAAGATCTACAAATGACAGCCGGGACCAATGGCTTAACGTGCTTTCCGAGGCACGGAGAAAACTCGGTATGTAATGGTTGGTCACCCATCCACAGACCAACCTAGGCAAGCACGGCTGAACCTAAAGATCGACCCGAGCGGCTGTTATTATTTAGCCACGAGCTCCTAGCTACGCTAACAACATCTATGACAGAAAATAAGAACTCAAATTCTGCATCGCGCTATAAGAGTTATCAAGGAGATAAGGTTTTCAACAACAACCTTCGGGCAGTAGCCCTTGAGAGGCAACCCCCGTCTGGTCGGAGGATCCTCGCTGTTCTAAGAAGGATGAGGAACTTTAACCTGTCCCTCATACCTATTCGGTGATGGCAAGCCGTAAGCAACCTCTGGTTTCTTGAGCCGATGCTTACGTAGAGTTGACGTCCAGCCAATGAGTTGAGGTGATGCCAATCCAAAGCAGTGTTTGTATCATAAATAGAGATCGGATATTCGGATAGATATTTAACTAAAGTACATTTTTTCCCGGCATAATGTACAAAAGTATACAGGGTGTAAATAGACCTTTCACGAAGCCGTCAACCAAGAGTTCTGTACATCAAACTAAGTAACATTAAGCAAAAATAATTGCTGGGAAACGACTCTTTATTTTGGGGTGAACGCTTTACGGTAGGACTCGATGGAACGCACTCAAAGCATAGTGCTGATGGATGGATTAAATAGTACGTGGGTCATGGAGGTCTCTATCTTACATTAAAAACATGAATTTAAAAAAAAAAATGTGAAAACATTGGAAGTCTCCGTAACTAGAAGGTTCCCCAAGGTATGGTCTAGAACAAAAAAATGATCGCAAAGACGGGGAGAACAAGTGCATTTCGGCATCGTTAAGGGTCTTTTTACACACTTTATTTTTGTGTCAGGATCGCAGGGTTTCATAAATAATAAAATATGTATAAAATGTAGTATTCATACGTATAATAAATGTTTGTAATCTATTTAAAAACAGGCAATTTTTAAATTATAATTCAAATCTTGCCGCTAAATATTTTAATATAACAAAGTAAAACAATGGAAAGAAAAAACAATTAAAAAAAAGGATTTCTGCCCATTGACACGCACACCATACTTGTCAACACTTACGCTTCAAGTAGATATGCATCCGAATATCCTATCTCTAATCATAAAGCAAAAGAAAAGTGCTAAAGACTAATATAGTGTTAGAAATTTAAATCGAAATAATACTCACATGAAATTGATCAGACGATGCATTATATTTTACATTATCAATAAGTATCTGAACGTCTACTAGATAGTGATGCATGAATATCGCAGTATAAAATGCGATCTGAAAAATAATTTAAAGTAAAATTAGTTTACGTCAATTTAATCACACAAAAGGCAGGTTGTGGTGAAATATATTCTACTTACGGTATGTTGAAAAGAAACCTTGTGAATATCATAGCAGTCTAATATATTAACGTAAGCCTGAAACATTATTTTACAATGATGTTCACTGTCACTATCCTCCGCATTTTGAAATTGAAGAGCTCGCATATTCCATAGATCAACTTTATCTTTCAACAGCTGAATAAGTCTGATTGCGTAGACGATGTTTGTGTCAAAACTCATTATAATTGCATTACTTACTATTGATTGAACGTATCGTTTTGAATAAAAGCAAAAAATAGGCGTGGAGCAGGAATAAAATATAAAAAGCAAGATGACACTAAACCAGTTGTCGACGAGGAAGAGATTGCGATCTATCTTTCTTTTCATAAATCTGTGAACCTCTTGAAATTTCAAAACGAAAGAAACATTCCCATTGCTTTGAAAAACACTTAGAATACAATTCATAATTAATCCCAAACTTATCCAAAGTATGTCGAATTTGCTTGTTACGACCATTAAAACACCCGAATTCCTCGTTATGTTTTTTAAGATATGACTAATAAAAATGTTATAGAATAACATCGTTATAAATAATATCATGCCACACAATGACACGATGTTTGATAGACGACTGTTTGGAGTTATATAATTATCCTTAATCCGATATTTTGGACATAGCTGAATATTTTGCAATAAATTCAAGGGAAGAAACATCGCCTGCACATCTTTTTCAACGAAGTTATTTAGTATAACGTCTCCACGATGACTGTTTAAGTAGGAAAACATTTCTTTTTTCATTTTCTTCATTCTTTTTAGACTTCTCAGGCGCGTATAAGTAAAAAGCAGCCTAAAGACTTCATGTCATTAATTAGGGATTCATCAGAGATAACGCCTAATTTTGAAGCAATTTGATTACCTCACACATGGACATGGACTCAATTTATATTGTATATTCTTGTTGAAATTGATTAATGGGTTACGAACAAAATGCGCCTATGAAGTTGACAAAAGATTAACGAAAATATTTTATTAAATCAAAATGAATTTCAAGATGTTGGAGCCTACCTGTTAGCCATTTGAACATCTTACTATATTACTTCTCACTAATTACTAATTCTACTAATATTATAAATGCGAAAGTTTGTTATGAATGGATTTTTTACGCTTTGACGCAAAAGCTACTGACCGTATTTGGATGAAATTTGGCACACGGATACTTTATAACCAGGATTAACACATGGTATACTTTTTATCCCGGTAGTACGATCCCGTAGGACATTACTGAATTCCAGGGCGAAGCCGCTAGCATAGCAGCTAGCTAGTATCCAGCTTACTTTCGCATTTATAATAATAATTGCGAAATTAAGCTGGATTAAAACATGGGATACTTTTTATCCCGGTAGCATGATCCCGTGGGACAATTATCGAACTTCATGCGGGCGAAGCAGCGGGCATAAGACAGTATTTTATAAATTTTCTTATTTTTATCAATTAATTATATAAAATATCATTGTAATTAATATTTGTACATTTTTAAATTTATCATTTTACTTTTTGTTGAATATTGTCGTTTAATTTATTTTGGACCAGCGACCTTCCCCTTTTTTAACGACGTGATAAAATGTCTATTATATTTGAGATATTATAATGACATGGTCAAAGATCGCACAGTATAGAGAGGTATGGAAGGAGAAAGGGGAGGCCTTTGCCCAGTAGTGGGACACGATATCGCTAGCAAAAAAAATAAAAGATTATTTTTTTATTAATGCGTACGTAAGCCATTTTTTATTGTTTTGTAATTTAGAGTCATAACATTTTACTTTATTTGGATTTTGTACAAGATATTTTAGACTTTTGCGTGTTTGTTTATGTTTTCGAGCGTACGGCACTCGTGGACTGCAGCTGAAAATCAATGTCAGATGGTACGCGTTGTGTTGCCATCTGGCATTATACTGAGCTGAGGACCTTTTAGCATTACTAGCTTTGTTTAATTTTATAGTGTTTATGTTTGTTATGATGACTATAAACACAATTTCCTTTCTTTCTTTTAAATGTTGTTGCAACAAATAGTTGTATGCATGTCATTCATTAACATAATTACAAAAACGCAGATTGCAACACAACAAAAGTATAGTTCTTTTTAATTCGATACTTTGTACAAAAAGAAATGGTTTTCAACTAATTCAATGGAAGAAGCATCGATTGAACATCTTTCTCTATGAAGGTTTTTAGTAAAACTTCCAGAGGATAATCATGATTGGATCGTATTTTTATTTTTATTGTCTTCAATTTATTTAGGTTTCTTTAAAAAGAATGAAGGAGTAAAGATACCAAAGAAACACTCGATGAATCTTATTAACTAGGTCTAGATCTGATTGAAAGATTAAAGATAGTAAATACAATGTCAGTAACAACCTTGATTCATCTAATGTAATTAATGACGTTACCATTGTTTTCTGTATTAAAATCCACACAATGTGAATATATCCACCAAATTACCTTTCAAATGAAATAGAAGATAATAACTAGTATCTTAATTTTTCATCTGTTGACGGCACGGTTGGTGCAGTGGCTGAGCGATTGGCTGCTGCGCTGCGTGTCGCGGGTTTGATTCCCGCACGGAACAAATATTTGTATGATCTACAGGTAGTTGTTCCGGAGCTGGCTGTTTGTGTATGTAAGTTTAAATGTTTGTAAACGCACCCACGATACAGGAGAAATTCCTAGTGTGGGGCAACGTTATTTCTGTTTATAAAAAAAAAAACAAAGCTGATAAATATTACTGATTCTATGGGAACAATGGCAGTCTTATCGCTGATAGCAAAATCTCCCAGGCAATCTATAGGTGGACTAAATAAACTTGAAAATAAATAAGAAGGTAGTGAGTGTAATTAAAATTGATACAAATCTAATGTGTGTTATTTTATTTATTTTTAACAACAGGAACAAAATGATAATGTTACAATACTGATTCAAAATTTAGAGAAAAGCAAACTGCAGAAGTACAACAGTGTAGTGAGTTAAGAGTGCGATCAGACGTAATGGATGACAAATATCTATGAAGAACAAGCCACAAGCACTCATCTTGTTGAATGACGCACGGTGCAGGCGCAAGATATTTTTGCATAACTTCTTTTGATCATCTGCAATCAAATAAATTAAGAGTGAAGTGTATCGGCGCCGAACCCATAAACCAGCAAACATATATTGAAGGCAGCATTTACAGCTGGGCCCAGAAAGACCATCCTTCTTCGTCGTCGAGTCTGCCACCACTGGTGGAGGATTCCACTATTTTAAGTGTCATCTGACACCAGTGGGGACAGAGGTGAGAGCAAATGCGACTAAACAGACACAACTACCACCAGAGGTGGTAGATGCGACAAATAGTTGTAACTACCACCAGTGGGGACAGACTGGTGGGGGCAGACGGGAATAAACCAAATAATTCGGTATAAGGGTAGTAGAATTATGATGATGTATACAAATGATTCCAAAAGTTATTCACCTGTACAATCTGATGCTAAAACAAATTCACATGAATCTTGCGCACACTTGACAGCTTCATAGAATTCCTCGAGCTTTAGACTAAGTGAGATTTGTATGACGTAATATTTCAATACCCAGAAAATGAGTAAAATCGGTAGTGATGGGTTTTCTTGCTAAAAAGAATGAACATGGATGCAAATTAAGGTATTTGTCAAATCATATAAATATTGTCTCAAAATCAATTAGCTTACCGCTTTAGCATTAAACACAATTTTGCTGAATTCAATCATTATTTGAACATCTATCAAACAGAGACAGAAGGATTCTATTGTGTTATACAGTATCTGTAAACGATGCAAAAATATGTAGAATGCCGACACCATAACTATGCTTGAGGAAGAGAACAATAAAAAACGAGTACCATGCACTAATATCGAGGACTAACGATTCCAACTTTGAAATCAGCCGCAATTAATATAGAAGGGGTTCGAGAATACATGTTCTTAACTGCAATAGAATATATTCAATTCAGTAATCATCATCAGCCTATAGCAGTCCACTGCTGGACATAGGCCTCCTCAATCGCACGCCATTTAACTCGACTTTCAGCAATTCTCATCCAGTTGCTACCAGCCACCCTGCGAAGATCGTCACTCCACCGAGCCTGAGGGCGTCCCACCTTACGTTTGCCGATTCGCGGTCTCCACTCAAGAACACGTCTACCCCAACGGTCATCGGTTCTACGGCAAATATGACCGGCCCATTGCCACTTCAGCTTACTTATTCTGTGAGCTATGTCGACAACTCTGGTTCTCTGTCGGATCACATCGTTTCGAATGCGATCCCTCAGAGAGACTCCAAGCATAGCTCGTTCCATAGCTCGCTGAGCGACCTTAAATTTATGGACCAGCCGTACTGTGAGTGTCCACGTTTCGGCTCCGTAAGTCATAACAGGCAGGACGCACTGATTGAAGACCTTAGTCTTTAGGCTCTGTGGAATACGTGACGAGAAGACCCGGCGAAGCTTCCCAAATGCTGCCCAGCCCAGCTGGATTCTTCTGTTAGCCTCCCTCTCAAAGTTGTTCTTACCAAACTGCAGAGTTTGCCCGAGGTAAACATATTCTCATTTCTGTGTTCTGTATGGTGTCCGGACGTAAAGAATAGCACCATCCCATATCTTCCCGTGGGTGTCGTAAGAGGCGACTAAGGGACTTACCAGAGAATGGGCAGCAGCGTTCTCTGTGTTTTATAACAACCATACTGCGATCGCCAACCCGCCTGCCAAGCGTGGCGATTATGGCAAAACCCCCCTTCTTAGGGGAGGCCTATGTCCAGCAGTGGACGTCTTTCGGCTGAAATGATGATGATGATGATGAAACATATTCTCGAACAACCTCGAGAGGACCGCCATTGACAACAACAGGTCCTGGGGTGACGTGTTCGTTGAACATAACCTGGGTTTTGTCCAAGTTCACCCTGAGACCAATGTGTATTGAAGAATCAACTAGGCCATCCAGCATCTGCTGCAAGTCGTGCAGCGATTCAGCCAGTATGACGATGTCATCTGCAAATCTCAAGTGTGAGATGTACACGCCGTTGATGTTTATGCCACGTCCTTCCCATTTTAGCGTCTTAAACACATCCTCCAGTGCGTTGGTGAACAATTTCGGGGAAATAACGTCCCCTTGTCTCACCCCCCGACGCAATGGGATATGCTTCGTTTGCTGGTTTTGACTTTGGACGGTCATTGTGGCGTTCTCATAAAGATTTCTCAACACTTGGATGTATCGCCAGTCGACTTGGCATCGCTGCAGAGACTCCAGAACTGACCAGGTCTCGACAGAGTCAAAAGCCTTCTCATAGTCCACAAATGCAAGACACAGCGGCCGATTATACTCTTCGGACTTCTGTATGATCTGCCGCACTGTGTGGATGTGGTCTATGGTGCTGTATCCTCCTCGAAACCCGGCCTGCTCCGGTGGCTGGAAGTCGTCGAGTCTTCGCGCTAGACGATTCGTGATGGCTCTTGAAAACAGCTTATACACGTGGCTAAGGAGCGAAATGGGTCTGTAATTCTTTAATAGGGTCTTGTTTCCCTTTTTAAAGAAAAGAACGACCACGCTCCTTCTCCACGCTTCTGGAGTTCTCCCCGAGAACAGGACCGAGTTGAAGAGCTCCCGAAGCTCTCTTAAAACAGGGCTTCCTCCCGCTTTCAGGAGCTCAGTCGTTATCCCATCCTCGCCAGGGGCTTTTCCATTTTTAAGCTGTCTAAGAGCCGCCTCGATTTCGTCTTGGCTGACTTCTGGCAGGTCTTCTGTGAAATGGCGGGTTAAGGTGGCTCTGGAATCCTCATTTTCGGGATCAGGTCGAGATGCATGCGATGCATACAACTGGCCGTAGAAGTTTTCGACTTCCGAAAGAATCTCCGGCTTCGAAACGACGATATCCCCACTAGATTTGGTCAACTTCGTCAGGTGGCTCCTCCCAAGTGATTGGACGAACACTTTCGACCCCCGATTTTGCTCAATCGCTTTTTCTATTGAGCGGGTGCTGGAGCATCGAAGGTCGCGTCGTATCAATTTTCTAATTTTATTATTGAGTGCCTGTAGTTCTGACGAAGTGATGGGTGGGTTTTCACGTCGTTCCGTCATAAGCTCCAGAGTCTCCTCCGAAAGTTTGGACTTCTTGCCCGTATGCCGCATTTTACAAAAACGCGTCCCTTCCTCCCTGAGGATTTCCACCATTTGGTCGAGCGCCTGGTCAACATCATTTGTGGTTTCCACGGCCGCGAATCGGTTCTCCAGATCTGACTGGAACGCTTCAGACCCTAGCATGGTTTGGAGCATATTTGGACGGAGCTTAGACCTCATCAAACGGGTTCGCTCCAGCTTGAAATTAATATTCAGAGTGCCACGAACAAGTCTGTGATCGCTACCAGTGTTGAACCTGTTGATCACCGAGACATCTCTGAATATATGCTTTTTATCCGCTATGATGAAGTCTATTTTATTTTTCGTCATAGTGTCGGGGCTTCGCCACGTCCACTTCCTTTGGGACTGTTTCTTAAAGAAAGAATTCATCACAAAAAGTCCCTCCTTCTCAAGGAAGTTGACAAGCATTTGCCCCCTATGATTTCTGCTGCCAAACCCGTAGGATCCTACTACCGATTCACTGCCATTTTGTACTCCCACTTTAGCGTTAAAATCCCCCATGACAACGCTGTAGTGGGCCTTAGTAGTAGAGTGCAAGGCCTTGGAGATGTCCTCAAACATTTCCTCTACCACGTCGTCCGAGTGTGCCGAAGTCGGTGCGTAGACCTGAACAACCTTGAGGCTATACCTCTCGGTTAGCTTCACTATGAGGTACGCTACCCTGTTCGAGACACTAGACACTTCTACCACGTTGTCACAAAGGGATTTATGTACCAGGAACCCGACTCCGCCTTGGGATAGCTGGTCTCCCTCTCGAAAATACATCAGGTGGCCTGATTCAAGGGTTATTGTGTCCTCCCCCTCTCTTCGGACTTCACTCAACCCAAGAATGTGCCACCGTACCCTTTCGAGTTCTTCCTCTAGCTGCACTAGATGTTCGTCGAGCCGTAACGTGCGTCCATTATACGTCGCCAAGGTCAGTTGGGTTTGGCGGCCGTTCGTAACCCGGGGATTCTTAGCACCCCCTACCTTGCCGTTACCGTGACCGCCGCCAAAATCAGGAATAGCAAGGCCGCCGGGAACTGGGGGCCGTGGTTGATTTTGGCTTGCCATTAAGGGGTTTGCCCATAATCGCCACGCTGGGCATGCGGGTTGGCGATCGCAGATCACAACTCCTCGCACTAGTGACGCTGCTGCCCGTCGCTAGTCTGCGCTATTTAGTTGCGAACTTTCGAATGGTTATACCGCCATTTATCGGTCGTCAGAGCCTCGTTTGTTATTTAGCAGGATGCACCACGAGCAGGTGAGGTTGACTTGGGGCACTGAGATGGTAGGTGCACCCCCTTACATCCCAAATCAGTAATGGAAAATAACTATTCAATGATTTCTTAGTATACATATTACGGTTCGCTAGGTTGTGACTGTAAAAGAGGTATGATTAATGCAAATCACCAAGTCACGGAATATCTACGTTATAAAATAAAGGTCTCCCAATAAGAATAGCATTCGAAGAATTGGTACGACAATAACGGTGCGTATGATGTATACCTCACATTTTTTTATTGTATTACTTCTTAGTTATCATTCAAAATCATAAATTTTGTAATTTTACTTACTGGTAGCTGAAAAAGGTTGACAAAAATCTTGTAACACTTTATTATTTGATCATAAGCTTGAAACATTTTTGCTGTATATAGTTTACTGCTACCATCCTTCTGTATCAGTAATAACTGAATGCTCCACAGCTTAACTTTATCAGTCAGTGACTTAATTAAACTTATTGCGTAAATTAGATTGGAATCTAAAGTCACCATAATAAATTTGTATAACACGACGTTCCACGGAGGGTTGAGGAAATAAAAATAATCATGGACTGCAACAAAGATATAAAATAAGAAGATTAAAGCAACGCTTATCCAATTTCTTATGATAAAACGTTTGAGACCAGCGATATTCCACAGAAACCTGTGCACTTCTTGAAAATATAAAACAAATAAAACACTTTTCTTCGAATTAATGAAGTTCGTTGCCATGTTCATGAAGAATCCCAAACATTTATAATGAAATTCAAAAATCGATGCAAACATTAAGAAGTTTACTGTACTGTATCGTCTGAAATTGTCATCTAGTAATATTTCCATGATGCGATAGATATACGTAGTTAGAAATATTACCACCCCACATAATATTATGAAGTTATTAAAATAATTATTTATATTTATGAAATTGTGTTTGATTAAATTCAGACAATTTGCATTAAATTCAGAGGCAGAAAAAAACGTTGAACTTCTTTATCGACCCGGTTATTTAGTTCAGTTTTAACACTTAATCTAATTTCTTCATCGATATTCCTGTTGAGATTTTCCATTTCATTTGAAATAACCTCTTTAACTTCTTTGATCTCATATAGATTATAAAATTTTGCCAACTCAACACCTTGTACGAATATGACGTCTAAAATGAAATTTTTGTTCAAATGTTCATCACGTTATAACTTTCATTATGAAATTGAATGGCGTTTCTCATTAAATTTAAGTGCTAGACTAAATTAAAAAGTTGGTATTAAATTAATCAATAATATGTACCTACATTTTTAGTCATTGCTCAACAGCTTCAATTTTTTTTCCATAATCTTTTTATTCTGTTTTTTCCATCTTGTAACGTATTAAATCACTTTAAAGTAAGCAAAACTGTGAGTGTGAGTTTACAAACGTCGTTGGTGTTAAATAAAAACAGGGTAGGACCAAGGACACTACCCTGTGGAACAGATATAAAATGCTATGTATCTGTTATGTATATCATTTAATAGCGAATAATCAATTGCTTACAGAAACGCAAACTGCAGTAGTACAAAGTTACAGTTAGCAAATAAAGCTATCATATTTAACTGTAAAGTTGCATCAACGTAGAACATCTGACAAGCATTTAGTTTGTCGAATCTCGCTCAATGTAAACGTTTGACATTCATGCATAACCTCTTCATGACATCTGTGAAAATTGAGAACGAAAAGAAATTACATTTATTTCAGAATTCGCAATAACATTCAAAGAAAGCCGAACTACTAAACTAATTGATATCTCAAGATTGCGTTTAGCAAAATCTAGAGAACACACCATATTATATTGTTTGTAAACAATTGCTGCCCCAGAGCTTGGAAAGCTTTTCAGAAGTTCTTTTCATGAATGCATACTTTTTATCCTACCAGTCTTTTCTAGGCTTCCCTCGGCGACACGGCTTGTTTTCCGACGCCCTCTGCTTAACACGTTTGGTCCGTCAATAAATGTGCACGTTCAATTAAATTTCAGTCTAGCAGACTCACTGCCAACATCTTCTCTCATCTATTCTCATCTTTCCTGTTAAAGAGCATATCATATAAAAAATATAAAAAAAACGATACCTGTACAATTTGAATTTAAAATAATTGCGCATGAATCTTGAACATCATTTATAGCTATGTAGAACTTCTCACAGTATACGCTGAATGCAATTAGCAATCCCAAGGATTTCAGTGTCCAAAAGCAAATCCAAAATGTTTTGATAACTACCAAATCCTGTAAAAAAATAACAATATTTACAACCAGTACGTTCCAGACCACTCTCACAATCATAAGCCTATCCTGTTAGTACACGTTCGCCCGATAGGGTATAACTTATTATAATCATTGAGTATAAGAAAAAATATCTACTAAAGGACCCAGGCAACAAAACAATCAATGCTCTACAACAACCAATAAATATCAAACAAATTGTTAACGAATAAAATACTTACACAGCGACGTCCATCTGTCATGATTAATTTCATATCATCGACAAATAACTGAACGTTAACGAAATAGTTATAAAAAACATAATTCAAAATTAAATACATATCATTTAATATTATTCACCAAGAAGCACATGAAATGATTACAGAAACGCAAACTGCAGCAGTATAAAAGTATAGTTAGCAAGCATTGCTATCACTCTGAATGGTAAATTGGCATCAACGTTGAATAGTTGACAGGCATTCATCTTGTTGAATCTCGCTCTATGTAGTCGTTTAACATTCTTGCATAGCCTCTTTTCTGTATCTGTAATATTTTTTAGTTTAGTCTTTCATAGATTTTAATTTAAAATAATGTGCTTTCTCCATATTGTGTGGTTTAAGAATACCTGTACAACTTGAATTGAATACCCGTGCGCAAGAATCATGAACATTATTCATAGCTTTGTAGAACTTCTCACAGTATAGATTATATGCGATGTGTAGTGTCAGAGATTTTGACACCGCAAAGGCGAACCACAGTCCAGTTTGCCATGACAATTCCTGCCAGAAAAAAGATATCCAAGTACTTGAGCGTTAGAGAAAAATACTGCATTGCAACTGAACAGCTGTTTTAGTTAATGCGTAAATTCACACTAAAATACACGCAATCGTTTTCTCTGTCATATCACATACTTAACGCTTTTACGTCTCAATCAAAAGTAAATACGTACATACATAAATTCACCCCCTTCCATTATATGGTGGTACAATTAAATCCTTGCATCAATCATCCAGCACATGGGCATATCTCCTACCTACCTGTTACCGCGCCATCTCTGCTACAACATTTCAGCAGAAACCCTCATTACAAATTTCCCCTTACAAATTTCCTAACTTTCATACCTCTCAGCGCTCTTACAATCTTATCCATTCCAATTTCATTCCCTTCATCTATATCTGAGTTTGAGTCATCAAAACCGGCTTCTGCCCCGGTACCCATTCCTTGTGCATTATTCTGAACGCTCATTCTCACATTCTTCACTTAGAGTAAAAATACATGTTCTGCTCGTGTAGCATTCATACTTGATATTCCTCAGTAAATACAATTGGGTAAAATACTTACATAATTATCATTAACACTAGAAAAGGGATATTTACCATGTTCTCCATGTTGTTGTTATTGTTGTTGTTTGTAACATGGTAAATATCCCGTTTCTAGTGTTAATGATAATGTTAGTGACCATGATAGTTTAAAATCTTATACTTACATAATAGTTGTCACGAGCTCCAGAAAGCTTCAAAACATCAATAAGTATCTGACAGCCTATGAGATGATGGTACATAAACTGGATGGTTTGAAAAACAATCTGAATAATAATAAACGTTTAGTTAGAGTACAATTCTCATCAACGCATCCAACAAAGTATCCTAACTTTTTTCCTTTTTTTTTTAAATAAGCTTTGCCACTCACTAGGATTTTCTCCTGTATCGTGGGTGCGTTTACAAACATTTAAATTCATACACATAAATAGCCAGACCCGGAACAACTACCTGTACGCCAAACAAATATTTTATTCCGTGCGGGAATCGAACCCGCGACAGGAAGCGCAGCAATCAATCGCTCAGCGACTGCGCCAACCGTGCCGTAACTCACCATGTGTTGAAAAGAAACCCTGTGGATGTCATAGCATTCTAATATATTAACGAAAACCTGAAACATTATTTTAAAATGATCTTCTCTGTCCATATCCTCCATAGTTTGAAATAGAAGTACTTGAATATTCCATCGATCAACTTCATTTTTTAACAACTGAATCAGTCTGGTAGCGTAAACGATGTTTGTGTCTAAAGTAACTATTATAAAACTTTTAAATATTTCTCGATATTCTTTTGTAAACAAGCCAAAACTAATAATACAAGTATTAACAATTATAAGGAAGATGACAGCCAACCAGCTACCAATGATGAAGTGTTTGAAACCGGTCGTATTCAGATATCTGTGAACGTTTTGAAATTTTAAGGCGAAAGAAACATTATTATTTGTTTGAGTCACACTAAGTATAAAATTCAGTACTAATCCAGTAACAAAAAAAATAACGTTAACGTAGCAGGCTATATGCGCCGAAGGAAAAAAAGTCCAAAAATAAGGGTCAATAGATTCGAAATAAAAGTTATAAAGTAGTATAGATATAAATAATATTGTTCCACACACTGATACAAAATTCGATACACGACTGTTTGGTATAATATATATATATCTTTGATGCGATATTTAGGACAAAACTTAACAGTCTGCATTAAATTCAAAGTTTGAAGAATCGACTGCAAATCTTTATCTACGAAGTTATTTAATATCACTTTGATCCGTTGACTTTCATGATATAAATCTAGTTTTCTTTTCATTGACGTCATTCTGAATAGAATTTCTTGACACAAGTGATGTAGCAACGAGTTTATTTATTATGAGTCTTATTATTCAAGGAAAGATCTAATAAAAAGATTAAACTAATTGAATATAATTATAAGCAAAAACTTTTATGAACCTAATAACCGCTTTCTTGCATATAGGCCAGTAAAAAATTAAGCAGATAGCAAGCAAGAAATAAAAAGATCGTTGGTGTTTATCGCAAACAAAGTAGGACTAACGACTCTAACCTGTGGGACTCCAAGTTAATATTAATAATTAGTTCAATACACTTTTTTGTTTTGAAAATGCAGAAACTAAGCTTACTCTTTAAGATATTCAGTGGAATATTTTAACATTGGTTTTCGGCTTTAGCTAACTGAGCCACAACTAATCTGTGAACTTCTTGTTTCTAATTTTTCGTAATCTAACAGTGTCAAAAGCTTCTGAAAAGTCTGAGTCTCGGTTTTATCTAGTAATTTTCAAACATTTAAAGTTGTTTAGCTAAATTTTGCTATGGGTTTTTGCTACTGCTGTTAACTGCTTACTGTGCCTATTTTGCAATCCCTTATAATTAATTTGTAATTATAAGGGATTACAAAATAGGAAGCCCTAGGTTGTCTTCAATCACTTCGTTTCATAGTTACACTTTACCAGGATAGAAGGGACGTCACGTGTGTCACTTGTCGGCAATGTTTAACGTTTTCAATTTGTTGGCCTGTCTTTACCAAGAGCGCTGGTCATTATTTAGGTAGAGGAAAGCAAATACTAATAATTACCTACATATATATGTTACGATTTGATCTCACCTCCTTATTACGTGGGACTTAAACATAACCAACAAAATGTGGTTGTACTATTAGGGTACAGTTTTTCCTAACCTATCGGTGACTAAAGGTGTAATTTTATGTGTACATCAGTAATTCAATTACTTTTATCAGGAGTAGCAAGGTTGTGCCTGTCATAGAATAATTAATAACTTTTATCTATAAATCAGATCGGTACCGACCCTAGTTACATACGATTCACATTATTTTACTATTATTAACTCTTTCCTCTTTCATTCGTGTAGAAGAAGCTAAAATAACATGACGACATTGAACAGAAAAATACGTTTCTATGACCGTGTGGAAGTGGTTTTGAATAACCTCCTTGATAAAGATGTCCAAACTATGCTACTTCCTTTGAATTTGATGCAAATTATTTCATTAAGTCCAAAATATCGCATTAAAAATAACATAATTACTCCAAATAATCGTTTATCGAAGTTTGTTTCATTATGTGGCACGATAATATTTTTATTTATTATTTGTACTAACTACATATATTCAATACATTCGCCTAACAATAATAGTGGTTTGAAGTCAGTTATTCAAATGATCCAGTTTTGTTTGTTTGCTGGATTGTTTATTAATAAGTGTGTTTTCAGTGTTTTTAAAACAAAAGATGACGTCTTATTTACTTCAAAATTGCAAAACATCCACAGATTTCTAAATTGTGAAAAAACATTCAAACTCTTTATCATTGGTAACTGGGTTACCTTCGTCATGTTTCTAGTGTATGTCACTTTTGTCATTTATCTTGCTGTGCTGCTAAGTAAACCCGTTTTTATGATGTGTGCTGTTTTAGTTTGCTTGACCGTTGATATAGACTTGATTTATGCTATTAGACTTATCCATCTGTTGAAAGATAAAGTTGATCTTTGGAATAGTCAAGCTCTTAAATATCAAACCCTAGAGGATAGGGACAGAGAGGATCATTGTAAAATAATGTTTCAGGCTTACGTTAATATATTGGACTGCTATGAAATCTACAAGATTTCTTTTCAACAATTGGTAAGCCAATTTAGCAATTTAGCAATTTTATGCATTCTTCTTCTTAAAGCGATGGCAATCTAAATTGAGGCGGGCCAGAACTGGTCGACGAGTTTCGTCCCTTCAGTACCGTCCATCAATACTAAACAAACAACAGGACACGATATTAAGTGCCCAATCGTTTGTGCACAATCATCAATAAATCTCCATCTGCGTAAGTTTTCTTTGCTTTGGCCGAAGCCTGAACGTGGGTTCGGGGTCTATTTAATGACTTTCAGGTCAGCCACGGCAGCTCATTTCCAAGTGGGAGGCTTTCAGCAGATGAAACTAATGGGTTTGGTATTAATGCACTGTCCTTCTACAATTTCGGTTAGGTTGACACACTGGCAATCGGCTGAAAAGCTGTTATAGACTTTCATCTTTTGCAGTACCAGGGTACTCTTGTGCATAACGTTTCGTGTGTCCAAAGCCATCTTGGCTCTTTCGCTAGAACTTGCCATCGCGAACACTGTGCGCACTTCTGGTGATACTATGTCTGCCACATGATACAGGATCGGATTAGGAGAACTAGTGAAAACCCCTTTTATTCAAAACTGTATAAACCTTTGCATGCGCTTATATATTTATTGAAAAAAAAAATAACATTTTGAATTTTAGGTTGTTCTTCAAATTATGCGCTCTTTAATAATTACATAGGTAATCTTCATTTATTTATCGATGAAACAAAATTCGTTATATCAGGTGGCCACTGTTGTGTAAGTAGATATACATATACTTATAATAATTGTCTTAAAAGTTGACGTTTTATCAACGAGGACGACTGTGCTCCAACACGGCTGATTAAAGTGTGACGACCACCTTCAGAGCGACACTTTTTACAAAAAAGTTAATTGAACATTAAGAACACATTCATGACGAACATCAAGTTTTACATTCCAAATTAGGCTGACTTCAGAATTACCGGAGGTCGAAATACACTAATAAATTACTTGATGTACTTGCTGGAAAGGCATTTTCAAATCATTTGTTTTTTTTTGCAGGATTCCGTATATTTGAAAATATTGTGGTTCGGCTTTTGGACACGTAAGTCTTTGGTATTGCTGATCGCATTCACCGTACACTGTGAGAAGTTTTACATGGCAATTAATAATATTCAAGATATATGCGCAATGGTTTTGAATTCGAATTGCACAGGTAATGGATTTTTGTTAAATGTAGCATACTATTAAGAAGTCTGTAAGTGGCACCGGTGACTGAAAAGTTGTGTGGTAATCGGCTGTCATGGTATGCCACGTGGAGCAATAAGAAAAATGTCGTAAAGAATATATCATATAGTCATACGGATGCTGTAAAAGTAGGGGAAGACAAAAGAAACGATAGATATACTGAATGAAGGATGATATGGATAGAAAGAGAGTAATTCATAAGATGGTGACTAATAGAGAAGTACGGAAGAAGAAGACATAATGTGCAGACCCAAAGGGAGATGATTGTGTTGGTTAATCTCATCCTTTGCAATCATTACAGATGTCAAGAAGAGGTTGTGCAAGAATGTTAAACGTCTAAATCAAGAAAAATTTGACAAACTGAATGCCTGTCGGATGTTCTACGTTGATTCTACTTTACCTTTACAAATAATAGCATTGCTTGCTAACTATACTTTTGTGCTTTTGGAGTTTGCATTTCTGTAATTATTTCGTGTGCTATTTAGAAAATAAATGTCTAAACTAAATAAAATGTGTTTAATTTTAAAATACAAATTAAAATTCATGTTTATTGGTTTCTGAGCTTTTTTTTGGTGCTTCTACTACAGTGCTAGTAGTGAACTTCTTTCGGATTGATTGATTACGATGTTGATATTTGATTTACATGCATAAATATTCACCTTTCTTACTGCTAATATTACCTTTTTTTGAAATGAAGAAATGCGCAAGAGAATCAAGGTTACCGACGTAGTCCGAAGAATTGCCAAACTTAAGTAGCAGTGGGCGGGTACATTGCTCGCAGAACGGATGGCCGATGAAGCCGAAAAGTTCTAAAATGGCGGCCACGAACCGGAAAACGTTGCGTTGGAAGGCCTCCCATTAGGTGGACCGATGACCTGGTGAAGGTTGCGGGGATCCGCTGGATGCAATTTGGCATTACACTTGGGGGAAGCCTATGTCCAGCAGTGGACTTCTTTCGGCTGAAATGATGATGATACATCCGGACATCCATACATCCTCACAAACTTTTGAATCTATCGTATTACTAGCGACCCGCCCCGGCTTCGCACGGGTGCATAAACATATAAACCCTCCTCTTAAATCACTTTATCTATTGCTGAAAACTGCATTAAAATTCGTTGCGCAGTTTAAAAGACCTAAGTGTACAAACAGCGCGAGTGACTCTGTTTTATACTATGTAAAAAGAAGATAAAGAAGAAGTAAGAAAGAGGGCTGCTAGTACCATGATAAGTACATACTTGTCCCTTTATTGGTTTCAGGCATTACTTTGATGAATTTAATCGACTTAAATGATTACAATAGACGCCGTAAATATTAAAGATGGTTTCATTAGATATAGATCTAATCGCAGACCATGGCCCACCGTTCAACTTGCGTTGCTTGTCCTGTTACTTGTATACGTGACGTCTGTCACAGCGAACGAGTTTGAGTAGCTTTGCTGAGTGCTGAGCTAAATGAAAAATTAAGCTTCGTTTCAAACAATATTTAGCATCCACATCCACGCGATAAGAAGAAGATACAAGTAGAATAATACCATAATTACCATTATTTGTTTGAACCTTTCTAATCTACCAAAATGATACGAAAAAAAAACAAGGACATAGTGTCTTGTATAAATGTTGACAAAGATATTCGGTCGATGCTTTTGCCTTTGAATGTGGTACAAAATATCATCTGCTGTCCTAGATTTTGCATCAAAGATGATTGTATAACTACAAACAGCCTCCTCCAAAATTTTCTTTCACTCCTTGGAACTATGTTTTTATGGATCATATTTCTTTTTTCCTTGTATAAGTTTGTGAGTTCTTCTAGTATAAGGTCAAGTGAATCGTATATTACTGGCTGTTTTGACTGTTTATTCAACTGTTTGCGGTTTACTATGCATTTTGTTGTTAGTTTCGTTCATACCAAAAATAATGTAAAGTTCATCCAAATATTTCAAAGAGTCCATAGATTTCTCAATAACAAAACCAGTTTCAAGCACTTTATCATATGGAATTGGCTTATCATCATCATTTTCATCGGTGTTTTTATGTTTGTTTTAACCTATCTGGCTTTTGTAATGTATTTACCATATTATTCTATTATAATTTTTAGTCTTCTAGTTATTTTTTATTTCAATGTAATTTATGCCATCCGACTTCTTAAACTGTTGGAAGATAAAGTAATTCTCTGGAATCTTCAAGCTGTAAGGTCTCAAGGAATTGAGCATGTGGATGATGAAGTGAATAGCAAGAATATGTTCCAAGCTTACGTTGACATACTAGAGTGTTATGAGCTCTTCAAAATTTGTCATGAGCAATTTGTACGTACTCGTACATCAATAAACCTCGCGGTCAATAAAAGTAAGGTTAAAAACTAAAATTCAACTATGACAGAATCATAATTACATCGATAACTTGTTAATAAACTTTTAGTTAATGTTTTACCGTAGTAGTTTTAGTGTTTTCAACTTTATTTTTAAGTTCAGATTGCTTTTATTTTTAATGTAGTATTATATTTGAACTCTTTTCTTTTCCACTTTTATGGATTTTACATCCAGGTTCGCACATAATGTAGCGATTGACACCTCGATTGACCCGCGAGACGCACGGGACCGGTCAATTTGGCGACACTTAGGGGATACCTATGTCCAGCAGTGGACGTCTTTCCGCCGAAATGACGATGATGATGTTGATGACAGAGGTGTCATCACTCGAAGGATGAGCAATAAATAAATGAATAAATATTAATCATTTTATTTTCAGACAACTAAGCCCCATAGACAAAATAACATTTTCCAACAATAATAAACTAATACATATTTTAAACCTTATGAAACTATAACTGACAATACAATGATTGCAACTCACTGGATTGCTTTTTTTTCAGATATGTTATTACGCTATAGAAGTATTCGCTCATGGTTTACCTTACTTTCGACTATCAATTGAACTAATAAAAGAAAATGTTGTAAGTATGTCAAGAACATGTATGTATAGAAGAATCTCACTAATCCGGTACTATTAAAAACCAAAGGGTGCCGATTATTAGAATGTTTGGATTACTAAATTGTATAGAAAAACTCCATATTCTTGTGCCAATTTGCACATGTATCATGTTTGTATGTATATATGTGTGATCTAAAATCGTAGGGACCAAGGAACTGTCAAAAATAAAATTGCTTTAATTTACCTTTTTTTTAGATGAAAACGCGCCTTAAAGATATGTCAGCAACCACGTAGGGGTCCGCACGGGCCGATGCCTGCCAGGGCTGCGGGACTGTTCCAAAGAGATACCGCGGCCCTGGAACACAAAGGGCAAAGAAGGAACATGTATGGGTTTTAGTCAGTACAAGTCTGACACTCCCTTCCGCTCCGCCCAGAGCGAGGGGGGGGTCATTTGATGATTTCCCATAAAAAAAAAAAAAAAAGGGTTTGCTGACATGGCGACAATTGGGGGATGAACGAAAATAGTTTAGGAATACCTGAACAGTTCGACTTCAAGATAATAGCGCAAGAATCTTGAACATTTTCAATAGCGATATAGAATTTCTCGCATTGCTTGCAGAAAATTGTTTGCCACATCATATCCTTCAATATCCAGAAGTATATGTACAGCCACAGCCTGGACGTTTTCATCTAAAAAAAAGGTAAATTAAAGCAATTTTATTTTTGACAGTTCCTTGGTCCCTACGATTTTAGATCACACATATATACATACAAACATGATACATGTGCAAATTGGCACAAGAATATGGAGTTTTTCTATACAATTTAGTAATCCAAACATTCTAATAATCGGCACCCTTTGGTTTTTAATAATACCGGATTAGTGAGATTCTTCTATACATACATGTTCTTGACATACTTACAACATTTTCTTTTATTAGTTCAATTGATAGTCGAAAGTAAGGTAAACCATGAGCGAATACTTCTATAGCGTAATAACATATCTGAAAAAAAAGCAATCCAGTGAGTTGCAATCATTGTATTGTCAGTTATAGTTTCATAAGGTTTAAAATATGTATTAGTTTATTATTGTTGCAAAATGTTATTTTATGTATGGGGCTTAGTTGTCTGAAAATAAAATGATTAATATTTATTTATTTATTTATTGCTCATCCTTCGAGTGATGACACCTCTGTCATCAACATCATCATCGTCATTTCGGCGGAAAGACGTCCACTGCTGGACATAGGTATCCCCTAAGTGTCGCCAAATTGACCGGTCCCGTGCGTCTCGCGGGTCAATCGAGGTGTCAATCGCTACATTATGTGCGAACCTGGATGTAAAATCCATAAAAGTGGAAAAGAAAAGAGTTCAAATTTATAATACTACATTAAAAATAAACGCAATCTGAAATTAAAAATAAAGTTGAAAACACTAAAACCACTACGGTAAAACATTAACTAAAAGTTTATTAACAAGTTATCGATGTAATTATGATTCTGTCATAGTTGAATTTTAGTTTATAACCTTACTTTTATTGACCGCGAGGTTTATTGATGTACGAGTACGTACAAATTGCTCATGACAAATTTTGAAGAGCTCATAACACTCTAGTATATCAACGTAAGCTTGGAACATATTCTTGCTATTCACTTCATCATCCACATGCTCAATTCCTTGAGACCTTACAGCTTGAAGATTCCAGAGAATTACTTTATCTTCCAACAGTTTAAGAATTCGGATGGCATAAATTACATTGAAATAAAAAATAACTAGAAGACTAAAAATTATAATAGAATAATATGGTAAATACATTACAAAAGCCAGATAGGTTAAAACAAACATAAAAACACCGATGAAAATGATGATGATAAGCCAATTCCATATGATAAAGTGCTTGAAACTGGTTTTGTTATTGAGAAATCTATGGACTCTTTGAAATATTTGGATGAACTTTACATTATTTTTGGTATGAACGAAACTAACAACAAAATGCATAGTAAACCGCAAACAGTTGAATAAACAGTCAAAAAAGCCAGTAATGTACGATTCACTTGACCTTCTAATAGAAGAACTCACAAACTTATACAAGGAAAAAAGAAATATGATCCATAAAAACATAGTTCCAAGGAGTGAAAGAAAACTTTGGAGGAGGCTGTTTGTAGTTATACAATCATCTTTGATGCAAAATCTAGGACAGCAGATGATATTTTGTACCACATTCAAAGGCAAAAGCATCGACCGAATATCTTTGTCAACATTGATACAAGACACGATGTCCTTGTTTTTTTTTCGTATCATTTTAGTAGATTAGAAAGGTTCAAACAAATAATGGTAATTATGGTATTATTCTACTTTATCTTCTTCTTATCGCGTGGATGTGGATGGTAAATATTGTTTGAAACGAAGCTTAATTTTTCATTTAGCTCAGCACTGAGCAAAGCTACTCAAACTCGTTCGCTGAGACAGACAGGTCGTCACGTATACAAGTAACAGGACAAGCAACGCAAGTTGAACGGTGGGCCATGGTCTGCGATTAGATCTATATCTAATGAAACCATCTTTAATATTTACGGCGTCTATTGTAATCATTTAAGCCGATTAAATTCATCAAAGTAATGCCTGAAACCAATAAAGGGACAAGTATGTACTTATCATGGTACTAGCAGCCCTCTTTCTTACTTTTTCTTTATCTTCTTTACATAGTATAAAACAGAGTCACTCAAGCTGTTTGTACACTTAGGTCTTTTAAACTGCGCAACGGATTTTAATGCAGTTTTCAGCAATAGATAAAGTGATTTAAGAGGAGGGTTTATATGTTTTTGCACCCGTGCGAAGCCGGGGCGGGTCGCTAGTAATACGATAGATTCAAAAGTTTGTGAGGATGTATGGATGTCCGGATGTATCATCATCATTTCAGCCGAAAGACGTCCACTGCTGGACATAGGCTTCCCCCAAGTGTAATGCCAAATTGCATCCAGCGGATCCCCGCAACCTTCACCAGGTCATCGGTCCACCTAATGGGAGGCCTTCCAACGCAACGTTTTCCGGTTCGTGGCCGCCATTTTAGAACTTTTCGGCTTCATCGGCCATCCGTTCTGCGAGCAATGTGCCCGCCCACTGCTACTTAAGTTTGGCAATTCTTCGGACTACGTCGGTAACCTTGATTCTCTTGCGCATTTCTTCATTTCAAAAAAAGGTAATATTTGCAGTAAGAAAGGTGAATATTTATGCATGTAAATCAAATATCAACATCGTAATCAATCAATCCGAAAGAAGTTCACTACTAGGACTGTAGTAGAAGCACCAAAAAAAAGCTCAGAAACCAATAAACATGAATTTTAATTTGTATTTTAAAATTAAACACACTTTATTTAGTTTAGACATTTATTTTCAAAATAGCACACGAAATAATTACAGAAATGCAAACCCCAAAAGCACAAAAGTATAGTTAGCAAGCAACGCTATTATTTGTAAAGGTAAAGTAGAATCAACGTAGAACATCCGACAGGCATTCAGTTTGTCAAATTTTGCTTGATTTAAACGTTTAACATTCTTGCACAACCTCTTCTTGACATCTGTAATGATTGCAAAGGATGAGATTAACCAACACAATCATCTCCCTTTGGGTCTGCACATTATGTCTTCTTCCGTACTTCTCTATTAGTCACCATCTTATGAATTACTCTCTTTCTATCCATATCATCCTTCACTCAGTCTATCTATCGTTTCTTTTGTCTTCCCCTACTTTTACATCATCCGTATGATTATATGATATATTCCTTACGACATTTTTCTTATTGCTCCACGTGGTACCACGTTGCACCGGTGCCACTTACAGACTTCTTAATAGTATGCTACATTTAACAAAAATCCATTACCTGTGCAATTCGAATTCAAAACCATTGCGCATATATCTTGAATATTATTAATTGCCATGTAAAACTTCTCACAGTGTACGGTGAATGCGATCAGCAATACCAAAGACTTAAGTGTCCAAAAGCCGAACCACAATGTTTTAAAATATACGGAATCCTGCAAAAAAAACAAATGCTATGAAAATGCCTTTCCAGCAAGTACATCAAGTAATTTATTAGTGTATTTCGACCTCCGGTAATTCTGAAGTCAGCCTAATTTGGAATGTAAAACTTGATGTTCGTCATGAATGTGTTCTTAATGTTCAATTAACTTTTTTGTAAAAAGTGTCGCTCTGAAGGTGGTCGTCACATTTTAATCAGCCGTGTTGGAGAACAAACAGTGGTCCTCGTTGATAAAACGTCAACTTTTAAGACAATTATTATAAGTATATGTATATCTACTTACACAGCAGTGGCCACCTGATATAACGAATTTTGTTTCATCGATAAATAAATGAAGATTACCTATGTAATTATTAAAGAACCGCATAATTTGAAGAACAACCTAAAATTCAAAATGTTATTTTTTTTTTCAATAAATGTATAAGCGCATGCAAAGGTTTATACAGTTTTGAATAAAACTGATTTTCACTAGTTGTCCTAATCCGATGCTGTATCATGTGGCAGACATAGCACCACCAGAAGTGCGCACAATGTTCGCGATGGCAAGTTCTAGCGAAAGAGCCAAGATGGCTTTGGACACACGAAACGTTATGCACAAGAGTACCCTGGTACTGCAAAAGATGAAAGTCTATAACAGCTTTTCAACCGATTGCCAGTGTGTCAACCTACTCACTGGGAAGCGGTACGACTGAAATTGTAGAAGGACAGTGCATTAATACCAAACCCATTAGTACCATCTGCTGAAAGCCTCCCACTTGGAAATGAGCTGCCGTGGCTGACCTGAAAGTCTTATATGATCGTGGTCGAATAGACCCCGAACCCACGTTCAGGCTTCGGCCAAAGCAAAGAAAACTTACTCAGATGGAGATTTATTGATGATTGTGCACAAACGATTGGGCACTTAATATCGTGTCCTGCGTGTCCTGTTGTTTGTTTAGTATTGATGGACGCTACTGAAGGGACAAAACTCGTCGACCAGTTCTGGCCCGCCTCAATTTAGGTTGCCATCTCTTTAAGAAGAAGAATGCATAAAAGCATACGGCTTATCATTAGTTGAAAAGAAATCTTGTAGATTTCATAGCAGTCCAATATATTAACGTAAGCCTGAAACATTCTTTTACAATGATCCTCTCTGACCCTATCCTCTAGGGTTTGATATTCAAGAGCTTGACTATTCCAAAGATCAACTTTATCTTTCAACAGATGGATAAGTCTAATAGCATAAATCAAGTCTATATCAACGGTCAAGCAAACTAAATAAGCACACATCATAAAAACGGGTTTACTTAGCAGCACAGCAAGATAAATGACAAAAGTGGCATACACTAGAAACATGATGAAGGTAACCCAGTTACCGATGATAAAGAGTTTGAATGTTTTTTCACAATTTAGAAATCTGTGGATATTTTGCAATTTTGAAGTAAATAAGACGTCATCTTTTGTTTTAAAAACACTGAAAACACACTTATTAATAAACAATCCAGCAAACAAACAAAACTGGATCATTTGAATAACTGACTTCAAACCACTATTATTGATAGGCGAATGTATTGAATATGTGTAGTTAGTACAAATAATAAATAAAAATATTATCGTGCCACATAATGAAACAAACTTCGATAAACGATTATTTGGAGTAATTATGTTATTTTTAATGCGATATTTTGGACATAATGAAATAATTTGCATCAAATTCAAAGGAAGTAGCATAGTTTGGACATCTTTATCAAGGAGGTTATTCAAAACCACTTCCACACCATCATAGAAACGTATTTTTCTGTTTAATGTCGTCATGTTATTTTAGCTTCTTCTACACGAATGAAAGAGCAAAGAGTTAATAATAGTAAAATTATGTGAATCGTATGTAACTAGGGTCGGTACCGATCTGATTTATAGATAAAAGTTATTAATTATTCTATGACAGGCACAACCTTGCTACTCCTGATAAAAGTAATTGAATTACTGATGTACACATAAAATTACACCTTTAGTCACCGATAGGTTAGGCAAAACTGTACCCTAATAGTACAACCACATTTTGTTGGTTATGTTTAAGTCCCACGTAATAAGGAGGTGAGATCAAATCGTAACATATATATGTAGGTAATTATTTGTATTTGCTTTCCTCTACCTAAATAATGACCAGCGCTCTTGGTAAAGACAGGTCAACACATTGAAAACGTTAAACATTGCCGACAAGTGACACACGTGACGTCTCTTCTATCCTGGTAAAGTGTAACTATGAAACGAAGTGATTGAAGACAACCTAGGGCTTCCTATTTTGCAATCCCTTATAATTACAAATTAATTATAAGGGATTGCAAAATAGACACAGTAAGCAGTTAACAGCAGTAGCAAAAACCCATAGCAAAATTTAGCTAAACAACTTTAAATGTTTGAAAATTACTAGATAAAACCGAGACTCAGACTTTTCAGAAGCTTTTGACACTGTTAGATTACGAAAAATTTGAAACAAGAGGTTCGCAGATTAGTTGTGGCTCAGTTAGCTAAAGCCGAAAACCAATGTTAAAATATTCCACTGAATATCTTAAAGAGTAAGCTTAGTTTCTGCATTTTCAAAACAAAAAAGTGTATTGAACTAATTATTAATATTAACTTGGAGTCCCACAGGTTAGAGTCTTTAGCTCTACTTTGTTTGCAATATACACCAACGATCTTTTTATTTCTTGCTTGCTATCTGTTTAATTTTTTACTGGCCAATATGCAAGAAAGCGGTTATTAGGTTCATAAAAGTTTTTGCTTATAATTATATTCAATTAGTTTAATCTTTTTATTAGATCTTTCCTTGAATAATAAGACGCATAATAAATAAACTCGTTGCTACATCACTAGTGTCAAGAAATTCTATTCAGAATGACGTCAATGAAAAGAAAACTAGATTTAAATCATGAAAGTCAACGGATCAAAGTGTTATTAAATAACTTCGTAGATAAAGATTTGCAGTCGATTCTTCAACCTTTGAATTTAATGCAGACTGTTAAGTTTTGTCCTAAATATCGCATCAAAGATAATTATATTATACCAAACAGTCGTGTATCGAATTTTGTATCAGTGTGTGGAACAATATTATTTATATCTATACTACTTTATAACTTTTATTTCGAATCTATTGACCCTTATTTTTGGAATTTTTTTCCTTCGGCGCATATAGCCTGCTACATTAACGTTATTTTTTTTGTTACTGGATTAGTACTGAATTTTATACTTAGTGTGATTCAAACAAATAATAATGTTTCTTTCGTCTTAAAATTTCAAAATGTTCACAGATATCTGAATACGACCGGTTTCAAACACTTCATCATTGGTAACTGGTTGGCTGTCATCTTCCTTATAATAGTTAATACTTGTATTATTAGTTTTGGCTTGTTTACAAATATATCGAGTAATATTTAAAAGTTTTATAATAATTACTTTAGACACAAACATCGTTTACGCTACCAGACTGATTCACTTGTTAAAAAATGAAATTGATCGATGGAATATTCAAGTACTTCTAATACAAACTATGGAGGATATGGACAGAGAAGATCATTGTAAAATAATGTTTCAGGCTTTCGTTAATATATTAGAATTGTATGACATCCACAGGATTTCTTCGTTGGCGCTGTGGCTGAGCGATTGATTGCTGCGCTTTCTGTCGCGGGTTCGATTCCCGCACGGAACAAATATTTGTATGGCCTACAGGTAGTTGTTCCGGGTCTAGCTATTTATTTATGTGAATTTAAATGTTTGTAAATGCACCCACGATACAGGAGAAATTCCTAGTGTGTGGCAAAGCTTATTTAAAAAAAAAAAGGAAAAAAGTTAGGATACTTTGTTGGATGCGTTGCTGAGAATTGTACTATAACTAAACGTTTATTATTATTCAAATTGTTTATCAAACCATCCAGTTTATGTACCATCATCTCATAGGCTGTCAGATACTTATTGATGTTTTGAAGCTTTCTGGAGCTCGTGACAACTATTATGTAAGTATAAGATTTTAAACTATCATGATCACTAACATTATCATTAACACTAGAAACGGGATATTTACCATGCTACAAACAACAACAATAACAACAACAATAACAACAACTTGGAGAACATGGCAAATATCCCGTTTCTAGTGTTAATGATAATTATGTAAGTATTTTACCCAATTGTATTTACTGAGGAATATCAAGTGTGAATGCTACACGAGCAGAACATGTATTTTTACTCTAAGTGAAGAATGTGAGAATGAGCGTTCAGAATAATGCACAAGGAATGGGTACCGGGGCAGAAGCCGGTTTTGATGACTCAAACTCAGATATAGATGAAGGGAATGAAATTGTAATGGATAAGATTGTATAAGCGCTGAGGGGTATGAAAGTTAAGAAATTTGTAAGGGGAAATTTGTAATGAGGCTGAAATGTTGTAGCAGAGATGGCGCGATATCAGGTAGGTAGGAGATATGCCCATGTGCTGGATGATTGATGCAAGGATTTAATTGTACCACCATATAATGGAAGGGGGTGAATTTATGTATGTACGTATTTACTTTTGATTGAGACGTAAAAGCGCGCGTATTCTACATAGCTATAACTGATGTTCAACATTCATGCGCAATTATTATAAATTCAAATTGTACAGGTATCGTTTTTTTATATGAAATGCTCTTTAACAGGAAAGATGGGAAGAGATGAGAGAAGATGTTGGCAGTGAGTCTGCTAGACTGAAATTTAATTGAACGGGCATATTTATTGACGGACCAGACGCGTTACGCAGAGGGAGTCGGAAAACAAGCCGCGTCGCCGAGGGAAGCCTAGAAAAAACTGAAAAAAGGATAAAGAGGATGCATTCATGATTAAAAAGCTTTGCAAGCACTAGGGCAGCAATTGTTTACAAACAATAATATATATACCCATATAATCCTTTCTAGCTTTTTCTAAACGCAATCATGAGATATCAAATAGTTTAGTAGTTTGGCTTTCTTTGAGTGTTACTGCGAAATCTGAAATAAATATAATTTCTTTTCGTTCTCAATTTTCACAGATGTCAGATGATCTGCGTTGATGCAACTTTACAGTTGAATGTGATAGCTTTATTTGCTAACTGTACCTTTGTACTACTGCAGTTTGCGTTTCTGAAAGCAATTGATTATTCGCTAATAAATGATATACATAACAGATACATAGCATTTTATATCTGTTCCACAGGGTAGTGTCCTTGGTCCTACCCTGTTTTTATTTAACACCAACGACGTTTGTAAACTCACACTCACAGTTTTGCTTACTTTAAAGTGATTTATTACGTTACAAGATGGAAAAAACAGAAAAAAAAGATTATGGAAAAAAAATTGAAGCTTTTGAGCAATGACTAAAAATGTAGGTACACGAGACCCAACTAATTGATTTACAGATTATATGTGTGGGTGAAGTCATAGTTATGCACACAAACACTAAATAAAACGTGCGAGCTCGGTTTTTATTAGTGTGCGTGTGGCACATCATTTACCATATACCAATATATAGTCATCATTCACTTATGGTACTGAAGGAGGTATAATATTTTGCATCACATCACTATAGCAAGCTTGGCACAATGGCTATCGTCTTTGGTCAGTAAACAAGAAGCCGTAAGTTCAAACCTTGTATGCAACAATATATTCTTTTTCTTTTTGTATTCATTCTTTTGTTAAAACATTACTTAAAGCAGAATTTATAACGATTCGATCCCGTTCAAGGTTGGGTAATGAAGTTTCCAATGTTTGAGATAGACACAGAACTCTCAGGTCATTTTATTTCGACTGTTTAGAAAAAAACTACCGACAATTTAAAAATATTATTGTCAAACACCTTCATTTATAAAAATGAGCGTTCTTAGTTGTCAATCTACGAGTATTTGCATTACTGAGTTTATTGATTACTACTCAAGCGCATGTGTGCGGATTTATTTCTGTGGATCCAACAATGCAACATTTTATCAATGTTCAAAAGGGTAGAAATCGTTGTTTTGGATGAGCAAAACATATGTATATGTGAAATTGTGAGTGTAAATGTGGTGCTGCCCCACAAACGATGGGACACTTTATATCGTGTCCTGCCTGTCCTGTTGTTTGCTCCTGCGATGTGCATCACAGGACGCTACTGAAAGTGCCAAAGTCGTCGACAAATTTTGGACTGACTCAATTTGAATTGTCATCGACACGCCAAGAAGATGCGAAATTGGAAGGCGCTTAATGATATCGGTGAGTAACAGTTACATATAACACTATGTTGATATTATACCTACTTCACTTTAACTAACTCCTCTCACCTTTCAATGTTTACTACGAATAAATAATTAATCTAACTTAAGTGCAATACCTACCATAGTTATAATAATATATTATCATGAATGAAAGATTTTTTTAAATTTATCTTAAGGTGATTATGATAAAAATTAACTTGGTCTAAAATTAGCTTGATTTAGCCCTTAGACAGCTTAAGAAAAGCTAATGTCAGTGTATATCTTATATTTAATTTTTTTATTTGTATTATTATAAAATTAATTAGGTATATATAAGTTTATTATTTAAACATTGTGTACATTATGTATATAGTATTTAAATGTAGTATATATTTTTTATAATAATAGCTATTATTAATAGTATTATAAATACTCTTTTTATCCACAGAGGAGAACCAGATTTTGGAGACGTAGAACATCCTAGGCCAAAACCAAAGGCAAATTCATCGGCTCGACACCACGACATCGTGGCAAGGCACAAGGCTGTTCCCTTCTTGTCCACCCGCGTAAAAGCAACAGCACACAATATGTGCTTACAAACTGTCCACTGCGCACCGACAAAACCGACTACACTTTGCTAGGTCATATATTAATTTTGATTGGGAGAACAATGTGCTGATCTAAAGCGACGAAAAAACGTTTAAGTCGGATAAGGATGGGCGTAAATGTTACTAAACATATGCGCGAATATGGTTAACAGCATGAGGTGAAGGTTACAAGAAGTAATAGAAAACGAGGGTTTACAGACTCATAATAGTCGAATTTATTTTAATTAGTAGGCGAATATGAATCTTATTTTTATGCAAATAATGTTCATATTTGTTAAGCGAATGTAAACAAATATAAACCTTAGCAACAATTAGGTATAGATGTTAATAATCTCCTCCTCTAATCCTCTTTTTAAAACCACAACTCGTAAAGTATTGAAAGTATGGTGAAGTGATGTTATTGTTATGCAGTTAGAAGTTGTCATAATTTCTTACTATCTAACATGTTGATTCACTTCACCTCTAATTTTACTTTGATTCAATTTATATACCTGCTACTTTGACAAATTATTTACGTCCATCCCTACCAACAAAAAACTTTGCCTTTGTCAATAAAACTGGTAAACAACAGTGTTTTACTCATTCGAATGTCTAGTATGGATAGCTATAGCCTATATATGTTTAAAACCAGTTCGTATTAAATCATTGTATCAGCCACACAAGTTTTTTTTGCTAACATACAATTCCCACCAAATTGAACCTTAAAACAACCAATGTAAGGAAGGCACAGGTCCTTTCAAACCCAATGTTTATCTAATAAAAAATAAAATTATTTTATTGGTTTTATTTAACTACCTTTTTACTTTTTGCTTGAGTGATTTTATTGGTCACAAAATTAATTTAATAAAGAACAAAAAGTAAAAAACAGCAACTCCTCACCTGGGATCGAACTTACATCGTTAAGCTTAGGTCACTAACTGACGCAAGCGCTTACACCAATCAGCTATGGTGACCATGTTACGCTTGTATAAAATGTTGGCCTTATTGTAAACCCATTTTTTTTTTCCTTGTACCCTACAAGCTTAAAGATAAAAAAAATAAACCCCGTGAAGGGTAGACTACGTATACGCAAACAATGATAAGGAGCGGCTGTACGAACATTACCGGCTCGTACAATGACTGTTGCCGCTGTGTGCGATGTAAACTATTTAGCTTTGCTGACTGTACATATTATTGATTAATTTAATACCAACTTTTTAATTTAGTCTAGCACTTAAACGTGATGAACATTTAAACAAACATTTCATTTTAGACGTCAAATTCGTACAAGGTGTTGAGTTGACAAAATTTTATAATCTATATGAGATCAAAGAAGTTAAAGAGGTTATTTCAAACGAAATGGAAAATCTCAGCAGGAATATCGATGACGAAATTAGATTAAGTGTTAAAACTGAACTAAATAACCGGGTCGATAAAGAAGTTCAACGTTTTTTTCTGCCTTTGAAAATTGCAATTGCAAATTGTATTGCTCAATCCCAAACATTACATCAAACACAATTTCATAAATATAAATAATTTTTTTAATAACTTCATAATATTATGTGGGGTGGTAATATTTCTAACTACGTATATCTATCGCATCATGGAAATATTACTAGATGACAATTTCAGACGATACAGTACAGTAAACTTCTTAATGTTTGCATCGATTTTTGAATTTCATTATAAATGTTTGGGATTCTTCATGAACATGGCAACTAACTTCATTAATTCGAAGAAAAGTGTTTTATTTGTTTTATATTTTCATGAAATGCACAGGTTTCTGTGGAATATCGCTGGTCTCAAACGTTTTATCATAAGAAATTGGATAAGCGCTGCTTTAATCTTCTTATTTAATATCTTTGTTGCAGTCCATGATTATTTTTATTTCCTCAACCCTCCGTGGAACGTCGTGTTATACAAATTTATTATGGTGACTTTAGATTCAAATCTAATTTACGCAATAAGTTTAATTAAGTCACTGACTGATAAAGTTAAGCTGTGGAGCATTCGGTTATTACTGATACAGAAGGATGGTAGCAGTAAACTATATACAGCAAAAATGTTTCAAGCTTATGATCAAATAATAAAGTGTTACAAGATTTTTGTCAACCTTTTTCAGCTACTAGTAAGTAAAATTACAAAATTTATGATTTTGAATGATAACTAAGAAGTAATACAAAAAAAAAATGTGAGGTATACATCATACGCACCGTCATTGTCGTACCAATTCTTCGAATGCTATTCTTATTGGGAGACCTTTATTTTCTAACGTAGATATTCCATGACTCACAACCTAGCGAACCGTAATATGTATACTAAGAAATCATTGAATAGTTATTTTCCATTACTGAATTGAATATATTCTATTGCAGTTAAGAACATGTATTCTCGAACCCCTTCTATATTAATTGCGGCTGATTTCAAAGTTGGAATCGTTAGTCCTCGATATTAGTGCATGATACTCGTTTTTTATTGTTCTCTTCCTCAAGCATAGTTATGGTGTCGGCATTCTACATATTTTTGCATCGTTTACAGATACTGTATAACACAATAGAATCCTTCTGTCTCTGTTTGATAGATGTTCAAATTATGATTGAATTCAGCAAAATTGTGTTTAATGCTAAAGCGGTAAGCTAATTGATTTTGAGACAATATTTATATGATTTGACAAATACCTTAATTTGCATCCATGTTCATTCTTTTTAGCAAGAAAACCCATCACTACCGATTTTACTCATTTTCTGGGTATTGAAATATTACGTCATACAAATCTCACTTAGTCTAAAGCTCGAGGAATTCTATGAAGCTGTCAAGTGTGCGCAAGATTCATGTGAATTTGTTTTAGCATCAGATTGTACAGGTGAATAACTTTTGGAATCTTTTGTATACATCATCATAATTCTACTGCCCTTATACCGAATTATTTGTCTGCCCCCACCAGTCTGTCCCCACTGGTGGTAGTTGCAACTATTTGTCGCATCTACCACCTCTGGTGGTGGTTGTGTCTGTTTAGTCGCATTTGCTCTCACCTCTGTCCCCACTGGTGTCAGATGACACTTAAAATAGTGGAATCCTCCACCAGTGGTGGCAGACTCTACGATCAAGTAGCCGTCTGACACCACCAACTATTTCAACTAACAAATAGAAAGAAGGATGGTCTTTCTGGGCCCAGCTGTAAATGCTGCCTTCAATATATGTTTGCTGGTTTATGGGTTCGGCGCCGATACACTTCACTCTTAATTTATTTGATTGCAGATGATCAAAAGAAGTTATGCAAAAATATCTTGCGCCTGCACCGTGCGTCATTCAACAAGATGAGTGCTTATGGCTTGTTCTTCATAGATATTTGTCATCCATTACGTCTGATCGCACTTTTAACTCACTACACTGTTGTGCTTCTGCAGTTTGCTTTTCTCTAAATTTTGAATCAGTATTGTAACATTATCATTTTGTTCCTGTTGTTAAAAATAAATAAAATAACACATATTAGATTTGTATCAATTTTAATTAAACTCACTAACTTCTTATTTATTTTCAAGTTTATTTAGTCCAAAACGTGATTTTTCACCCCAAAAAAAAAGTCGTTTTGCGTAAAGTTATTTAGTTTG